>CM026260.1:30148185-31482175 GCA_014851425.1 Senna tora | reverse complement strand
CGATGATTATTTATGTTCGTTCAGTATAAGTTGTTTTGTGAAATTAGAAAACATGGTGAAGAAGTCAATACCATCTGTTTGTTAACAACCCCTCGACTCCTACGGGGCCTCGGGCATGAATCCGGCTTGTACTTATTCCAACCTGTTCAAGCATTGATGAAAGCAAAAATCAGATAAGAAAATACAAGTACATGCTTCTCAATCTCAATTAGCAGTAAACACGTTACCTCTGCACCAAGGCCAAAGCGTGCTCCATCAGAGAACCGTGTACTTGCATTGTGGAAAACAGCAGCACTGTATTTATGCATGTAGAAAAGTCATGATCCAAATAGGTAAGGAATTGAAGACTTATTAGCAATGTAGAGAGATTCGCATGTACTATAAAAGATGGCTGTATCTTCATACAGATAACAGATTAGTTTATGACATATCAAGAAGCAAGTTATTCAATCAGTAAAGATTTCGATCTCTCTCTCTGAAGAAGCTATTTCAGAGACATAAAGCCAAGTTTAAAAGCTCCACGCAATAAATCGAATTACAAAATCACGTCTTAATTTTGTTCACACGCATTGTATGCAGCAAAACGATTCTCGGCAGACTAGGGTTCTAGAAAGACTCGGGTGATTCCATGGAAGGTTGCATATCTAGAGATTTGAGAATATTATTGTAATTGTGACACCATTCTTAGGACCAAGGCTAAGGCAACCAAATTTCCCTATCATGTTGGAGAAATTAGAAATATACTGATCCATAAACGTAATAGATAACTATATCAAGTATGCTGATAAAGAATAAAAAATAAGTACTTCCAATATCCAAGGTATTTTCTGTACCAAAGTAACAACCTGATGGGTAGTTGGAATTTCATCAGATTATACACATGGTTCTCAATAAAAAATGAACTAGATATTTGGATACCTATGCTATGCCTAAACTTAAAAATAATTGGTCAAAAGTAGCAGAGATGAGATTGGAGATTTAGACTAATTAGGCAGGTGCAAGCAAGCATGAAACAAGCATACCGACCTTTTTTTTTTTCTTTTTTAGAAACCTAGCCTACCTGTCAACTTGACCAAGGAAAGTAGCGGCAGTTTCAGAGTCTTCTGTAACAATGCAATCGGTATGCGCACTGCAGAAAAAGGAAAAGAAAAAGAAAGACTTTCAAACTTGACAATGTTAACAATGTAGAGAATGCAAATGAAGATGCATGTAGAGAAGCAAGAGTATCCCGACATGCCTTCCATGTTGATGTATGTGATCAATGGCACCAAATACGTCATCGACAATTTCGACTGTGCAAGCCAGTGAGCCGTATTCATGATGGAAGGAGCTCGTTTCAGCAATATTTAATAAGCCACTGGCTCTTGGTCCACCATATAGTCTAACACCTGCCAACAAATTAGTGTAGAAAATATCATTAACTCAGAACCCTCAATTATTTATGCACGGACCACGTTTTATTTTTCCTTAACAATATTAATAACCTAAACTGAGTAGAGTTGGCTTTTGTTTTTTCTTTTACTATATTGATAACCAAAACCGAGCGTTTCCTTTTTCTGAAAGTTCCTTGATTCTTTTGAATAAAACTTCAAGCTTAATCCACTACTTCAAATGTTTTAAACCTACTGAAGATTGCATTATACACTGTAGTTCTATTATTTTTGCAGCTTAACTAGTACATTTCCCTGCTACTTAATTTCCCAAAAAAAAAAATCTTAGTTTGACAGTTCCACTACGATATAAAAGGAAAAGGAAGAAATAATTATCAATACTACAAAATTATTATACAAAGGGGATTGATAGTAGGAACCCAAAAAAAAACTATAATATGTATATCTTCCCCAATTTGAATGTGCAATCTGATTGTCATAATTTAATATGAAAATAAGGTCAAACCTTCACGTTTGAGTTCAGCAACAAGTTCAGTAAGCCCACCATTCTGTGTCAGATCCTTGTGCACAAGGAGTGTCTCCTGAGAGCATCACAATATGTTAGTAAATGAAGTCCACAGATTCAATCCTTATCCTGCATAACAAATCTACAAAACTCAAAGTAGAGGCTGAGTAGATGAGCAAACAATAGTAATTAGTAGGCATTTCAAGGGACGTTAATTGTAATTACCATTGCATTACATGCTGCAGGATAATCAATCTTTGCATCCCTAACAATCTTCTTTGCCATATCAATATTAGCTGACTTGTCAACATATACATGACAAATTCCATCTGCATGACAAAAATAACTTAGTAGTTTGAAGCTTCACATAAGGGAAATAATAATAAGCATATATATATATTACCAGAATGACCAAGAACAGGAATTTTTGTTGACTCCTTGATTTGAGAAACAAGCTTATTACTGCCTCTGGGGACCACAAGATCTATCACATCATCGAGCTGTGGCAGAAGTAGAATTAGTTGAAAATCAAATTAGACAAATAAGTAAGAGGATTTTACTTATAGTATCCACCTTCAGCAGATCCGGAATTTCTTCTCTTGTCGTCACTAGTCCAATAAGCTTTCCGCCAACACTCTCTGGAATGGCTGAAGTAATGACCTAAAATTATGAAGAAACATGAACATTGGGAACATTATTTTGGTGAAAAAAAAAAGCTAATTCTGATTCAAATCAATCTTTAGCCACAGCCAATAAATTAAATAAACCTTGTGTAAGATTGCATTAGACCGTTTGGCTTCCTTTCCTCCCTTAAGCAGTAAACCATTCCCACTTCGAATGGCCAAAGCAGCTATCTATTGGACCATACCAACAAACAACTTACAGATCAATATTAGATATGACAAAACATATTTCCGTAACAGCTACTTGATCAGAAAAGCTTGACACAGGAATTACATTTCTCAAAGGGTTTTTTTTTAAATTAAATAATGTTGCAAAACAATGATAAAGCCTGTTACAACATTCTTTTTAATCTTGCACATATATGTGACATTCTCAGTAGTTAGTTTAAGCTGGAGGATGTGTATCAATCTTTACCTGAACAAGGGCATCAGGTCGAGACTCGAAGATAACAAGAACAACACCCAATGGACATGATATTTTCTCGAGGATGAGTTTATCTGCGAGCTGGACACGAGCATAAGAAGAGTCAAAATGTGTTCTAAACAGTAAGATTTGTAAATAGTTTTAGTAGGATTAATATTCTTTTGGTCAAAGCAGTGAGGATATTCTTTTTTTACAGATCAATAGATATGATGATTTTAGAAAAAAAAATATAAAAAAAACTACACAATTAGGTGTTTCATCAAGCTAACTTTACATGATAGTTATCAATTTGTTATGAAGGGGTTTCTACCTCGGTTTTCTTTAAAATCTGACCAATGGGTTCTTCCATGTCTGCCAGCATGCGTACAGACTTCACAAGACCAGAGAGCTGCAAAACATATTGTCAGAAAAGAACATGCTCACGGAAAAAAAAAAAAAAATTACATACATCCTTTGGAAATGAGAATCCAGTGCTATTTTGGACAGCTGAAACAACAGAGAGCTGAGCATTATATTAGGTGATTACCTTCTCAGATTTTAGGGTTAAACGTGAAATCAGCGATTTCTCATATCCCGCCTCTTCTGCATCAGCAACATCAGCCCCATTCTCAAGCCTTATCATACTTTCATTTGCCTCCAAAGCATCTGCTACCGCCAGCAATATTTTCCGCCTTTCTTCAGAACTCAGGACCTGAGACCCAATACGTCAATGTTATACCCATGATGAAATTACCTACTTTTGTTCAGAGGTTCACTGTGTTGACAGTAGCCAATGCGAAAATTGTATAACCATGAAAGTAAATTTCACACATTAAAATGTTACTATACTTACCTGAAGTCTTCTAGAACTATCACGTGCAGAAACTGCCATTTCATGAGCGCTCACTTCTTTAACGCTGGTCCACAAATGTGCATCTTTATGAAAAACAGTTCCTTTTTTCTCCCCTTGAAGAACTCTTATAATGTTGTCTGTAGCATAGCCACTAAAATGGATATCGAATTCAATTCAAAGTCAGTAATATAGGTAAAATCCTTTTGTGTCCTTATACTTGGGTAATACACGCATGTATTTTATACTAATTCATAAGCGCGTAAAAGTAGAGATGAGGAAGTTCTCATTAGCTTAATCAACGAAGTAACATGTTCATGACTTGATGCCCTCACCAAAACACATAGTAGAGATGAGAAGACAATCACAGTTATTGGTCATAATAGATATTATAATAATCTCCTTTTATCACTCAACTAGTTGGTTTCCAAAAGACTAGAAACATGTAGCAGAATCAATTGTTGCAACATGAAAATTGATATCTTTTTCTTTACTTTTTGCACTTAACTTGGACATTAAGTGTGAAGAGATTATGATAGAAATGAGTATCATATTTATTTCAATTTGACGCGAACTGTCAGAGTGAACTCTCTGTCCTGATTTAGTGGAACATCTATATTCCATTTCTGGTCAATTAATATCCTTAACCAGCTTTAAATGTCGTTCAGAAAAAGTAAAAAAGAAAACCATGGAAAAGGAATCATCTAATAACAAACCAGTTTCATGAGATAATCCTAATTCATTGCATTCTTTTTCCTAATGCTTTGTAAGCAATTTTACTACTGGAGATTATTCCTCCAATAGTCAGACCAAGACTGATTAATCAATAAATGAAATTTTCTTTTTGACTATGTTTAATCTAAAATTCAAACAATCGTTATTTTTAGCAAAACTGTTTTGCTTTGTCAGTAAAAATACAAAATAAAAGGTACCTAGTAATAATCACAGGGGTGCCGGCATAAGCAGCACACACAGCAGCATTGACTTTAGCAGTCATACCCCCTCTGCCCAATCTTGATTTGTCTCCAAAAGTAATTTCTGTTTGATGTTTCTCCTTTATATATGTGTGAATTAGCTTTGACTTTGGATCACTTGGAGGACCACTATAAAGGCCCTCTACATCACTCAACAAAACAAGAAGGTCTGCTTTCAGTTCTAGAGCCAATAGACCCGCCAAACTGTCATTATCCCAGAAAATGCCAGAAGAATCCTGCAGATAGTGCTTACAATTAGAGGAATTCACATATCGCAAAAACCAAGAAAATCAAACCAACTATTGTTTGCGGGAAAAGAATGAGTTGAGTTTTGACAATAATTTGGAAGTAAAACAGGGTTCAATTTTAATTACCCAAAATAACATTGATCCCAGCAAGTTGTGGTAAAATCAGCCAGATTACCACAGTTACTGAGAATTCACAATTTTCCTTAATTTGGCTTCCTTTCTTTCTCTTTGTAAAAGGAGGATGATTGAATGAAGAGAAAAGGACAGATATACAATCAAAAGCAAAATTAAAAAATATTTTTTTTCACAGGTATCCTCCTATTGGAGGCAATCCTGTTTGAGGTAAATGTAGGCACCTCTACTAGCGAGTATTCAAACCTCGGTTCGCCACGTTGCAAGGGACTAGCCCCTTCTGCTAGACCCAATTCCTGTTGGTAAAATTTAAAACGTTTATACAAGATAATTCAAATTAAAAAGCGTAAAGAAAACCATCATACCTCATATGGTGCCTTCCTAGTACTAACAGCATCATTTTCATTGAAAATAGGAATAACCCTCGATTCCAATAATGAGTTCACAGTGTCCGACAGTTGTTTTCTGAAACCTCCGTCCCTGAAGAAACCATCATTTACAAGAAGTTGGGATGAAGTGACATCAAGCTGCACCAGGAAAATTTTATATTAGCAATAATATGGAGGGAAAATATCATATTAATTGGGGAAGGGGGAATCAAATGTATGAAATCAGAACGCAAACACGTTGAACTGGTGGCCTATTAGACTAGCAGATTAATTTTTTATCTACCTGGCTGAACATGGTATCATAGAGAGCCATGAGACTACTCTGCCCAACAGCTGCGCAGGCTTTTCCATCAAGCTCACCTTGTGGCTTTTGAAGATCAGAAAAGCTGCATAATAAGCGAAAGATTTTATAGACCCATCATTCTCGATCTCAAAATCTTGAACTCCTCCTCAATTTAATAAAAAAAATGCTAAAAGTCTGCATGAAGTCCTTATATACCATAATGGTCTAATCGTAAATTAAAAATTTAAATCAAAATCATGTAAAGAAAGTATATCAACGAAAATTTTAAACTAGTTTTACAGGACAGTGCAGAGCTCAACAGAAACATGTATCATTCATTACTGTAGCTTTTGAAACAAGAGATATAAGTGTGTTTAAGCTGTATATTTGTCCTTAACATCATATACTACTCCAGCAATTAGTTGAAATTGATGCATGTAAAATTTAGTTATTATAGCTTTAGAGCAATTATGAGAACCTGCTATTGGCCAATCTGCGATATCTTAGTCTTTGGCGACCAAGACCAACAGCACCTGATGTCACCAGTATAACCTCATACCCTTGGGTGTTAAGTTCTTTAAGCTGCAGAAATTGACAACGTTCAGTCCCCAAAAAAGAAATCACGAACAGTGTACACGGTTAGAGAGCTGCCTTCCTCTGTTAACTCTGCTATTAATCTTAGACTGGTATTATTAGCATTACCTGCTCACAGAGAGCTCCAAGTCTGCCCAGAGCCAATCGTCCATCACTGCGAGTAACCACAGCTGTTCCTACCTAAAATTATGAGAATCAAAATAAATTAGTTAATCGCAGAAAGAGGGGGGAAAATGTTTAGTGAAGAAAAAGTATTAAAATGTATATAAGCAGTCCATGTAAAATCTCCATCGAAGGTGAAAGCAAAGCGATTAAAAGTAAAAAACGATCCATGGGCATCATTCGGAGCTTCACGAATGGAGTCTCATTCTCTAACATTTAGAAACGAAACTGAAGCTTCACTAATTCTGAAGACAACCATTTGTTCAAGATTATTGTCCTTTTCATTTCAACAATCATCGGAGTAATAAATCCAAAACAAACACACTAGAGTACTGAAATTTATCAAAGAAAACAAATCTCATCACTCTTCACATCAAACTAATCGACATTCTAAACCGATCTTTCAACAAAAAATCCACGCAGTTGTCTAACATTATTAAAAACAAGAAGCAGCGTAATGAAACAGAAAAAGGAAAGGAAAGGAATGCGAGGGAGTAGACCTTGACCACAACACGCTTGACATTCTTGACGAAAGCACGATTAGGATCCATGACCGTCATGGCAATCGAAGCTTGGCTGATGAAGAAGCTGAGAAGTAGAAGTGAAGAGAGAAGAGAAAGTGTGTGTTGAAATGGAGTGAGTGTGAGAGAGGCCAGATAAAGGGTTTGGAAAGGGAATCTGAAAGCTACGTTGGTTTATAAGAGAAGCGTTTTATAAAGACGCGGCGCACCTGCCACGTAGTAGTGCTACACTACTTGATTATTTGTGGGCAAGCATTCACCCACCAATTACGATTTATTACACCTAATTTTCCATTTTCACGATAAATAATAATAATGAAAAATGTTAGAAGTTACTTATGATTGTTTTATAATTAAGTATTAGTTTTTTATTTTGGGTAAGAATTAAGTGTAGTAACGCAGGAAATATGTGTGTGTGTAAGAGAGCGAGAGGCCGTGTCTAATCAAAAAGGAAGATCACGATTCACGGATTCTGGTTGCCGTTGGACTTTGTAGGGTCACGTGGCATCGCAAATAGCAACGCAACAAAACCGTGATGCTCGCCTCTCACAAACTGACACTAGCTTACTACCAATTCCACCCACTTTCCCATTACCCTGGAATTCTTTTTTCTTTTTTTACAATGTTTTATTTATCAATAGGAAAAAGTTTTACTTATGCTATAAAAACACTTGGTTAACAAAATTATTATTATCATCAATCATTTCATAAAATACATTGTATGTAAACGAAAATTTCGGAAAAACAAACACACAGACACGCGTTGATGGTTCATTGGTATCTTAAAAATAATGTGTATACTTTATATATGTTATTACTAAAATATCACCCTATCCACGTGACCCGCAATAAATTCTCACTACTACATATTCTTTTTCTTTTCCTCAAGTTCACTACTACGTATTCGGATATTCTCTTTTCTCTCTTGACAAACAAAATAAATTTCATTCTTTTCAATACTATCTCCTCGCCTAGAAAATATCATATCCAAGCTATCTTTCGAAGAATAAGTCTGAAATCATTTAATCCATACGTTGGCTACATAAATATCTAATTAATATTACAATAAAACAAACTAATTATACAATCGGCATACACAAATCATATAATTAACAATCAGTGAAAATATCTATTAGCATACCAACAAAAAAAATTTAATAAAATATATCTTGTAACATAATTAAGACATAATGTAGATGTATGTGCAAACAGACATATATAAAATCCTAATGATTGTGGTATCCAATCCATCGGTTCTTGGTGAAGTCCAAGATCTATCATATAATAAATCTTTGACTTTTATGGCCACATGTGCTGCATCACAAACGTTGTTTGCCTTTTGCAGGTGTCATGCATGAACGGCACTATTTAATGAGTTCTTTACAAATTACAATACTTATCCTGATGTCATCTATTTTTTTCATGTATATTTTATTTTTTTATTAAAAATAATTATGTTCAAGTTAATTAAAATTTTATAATAGAAATAAAGCTCTTCTAACAAAATTTTCTTATGCACAAATTTTAAACTTAGGACATTGACTAAAGAAAATGGAATATCTATCATTCAGACAACCAGTTTAATTTTAGTATAATATAATGTCATCTATAGATGTATGGGTAAAATTATATTTTTTTAAAAAAATAAAAATATACACGGTTTATTAAAAAAAATTTGAGAAAATTAATATCATTTTTATTTAAAACTAAAATTTCGTAAAAAATTGTAAATTTAACTCAAATATACTAATTTTAGATTAAAAAATAATGTAACTTAAATACAAGAAAGTGAGAATAGTTTAATTATTGGAGAGTTGAATTGACAAACATCTGTAATACACGTATACGACCAATAGAGGACAAGACACAGCACCGAACCAAATAATACGATAATAGGGACAAACAAATGTTATTAAAGCACACAAGCCAGAAAAATAATTTGGGAGAGGTTGTAATTTCTAAAATTGGGACTTTTTATGGGCCTCATATTTTGTGATACTGACAAAAATGTAACTACTCAAGCTTTTATAGCAAAGATATGAATAAAATAAAAGTTAAAATGCACATAGACCTCTCAATTTTGAGTTAGGGACACATATATCCTATGAGTTTTAAAATGTTGCGCATAGATTCTCTGAGTTTTTAGTTTGGGCAGAGACACCCCTTCTGTTAGGGTTCTACGAAAACTAGTCGTTAAGTGCCACATCAACAAGCATGTGTGAGGGGTGTCTCTGCCCTAAAGTGAAATTTCAGAAGGTGTATGTGCTCCTAAAGTGAAAACTCAGGGAGTGTATGTGTCATCACACATGTTTGCTGACGTGGCAACGCCTAATTTTTACGAAACCCTAACAGAAGGAGTGTCTCTGTCCCAAAGTGAAAACTCAAAGGTCTATATACAATGTTTTAAATCCCAGGAGTGTATGTGCATAAATTCTATAACGTTAATTAATCTGCCTGAAAACTGTAAGAAATTTTCTTTCACGAGCGTACAAACTATATATTTACAGAAAACAGCCATAACCGATCATGTGCTGAAAGTCTGAAACTACAAAATTTACCTAAAATCCAAAATAGTTCACATTATGCTTGTGGTATATATGAATATCTATATGCACCATTGGAAGTTTGACAGCTGGAATCGTCACATAAAGTTTGTGTATTAGAAGAACAATATTATAATCTCACTTTCTTAATAAAATCCTTTTTTAAAAAAATTATATTTGTTGAAAAAAAATTTTAGTTAAAAACTAGACTTTCTCACTCTTTCTCTTTCCCTAAAATAAAAAGTAAAATATTTAATTTTATGAATTTAGTTTTGTCTAATTTTATGTAAAATCGAATGTTATCTGAAAATAGTTTAAAATTAAATAATACTTCAATATAATTTAATTATAACTCCATTCTACATTTTTTTTAAATATTTTACTAAACTCTTAACGCATAACGAGCTATAACAACTTCAGGCCAAAAAAGCGAGCTTATATGAACATAATTAAATAAAAATTATGTTACACTAACCTCTCTTACTGAAAACAAAATTTAAATTAAATTATGTATTTATCTAATTTAAATAAAATACCTCTATATAATGTCACTATCAATCATGCGTGACAAAACATCCAACACCATTGGAAATATATAGCAACAGTTTCATGTATTACATTAAGGCACGGCCATTCAAAGAAATAAAATTGTAAATCATTCATAATCTGATACTAAAAATACTTTAAAAAATATAATTTTGTTGGGGAGTGATAAATGGTCTCTAAACTCAAAGGATTCAAGTTATCCCCAGAAGAAACAAGTGTAAATGGGCTATCTGCAATGCTGTAAACAGCAAAGGCAAAGAAACTCCATACATGTATCTTAGCTTAAACCATGTAATTTTCTGAAAGTGGTAGATGAAGAAGAACTGAAGAAGAGTGTAATAATTAATTACCTTAACGATGAGACGCTTGACCTTCCTGACAAAAGCCCGAGAAGGGTCGACGTTGGTAAAATCGGTGGAATCAGAAGGGTACTTCAACTGAGTCGACCCGTTCGAGTGAGGCAACTCGGGTGGGTTGCTCAGAAACAAGCTAAGGCCGTTCAAAGGTTGACGTTCCATCATTTCTTCAATCTTGTGAATATGGTTTGGTTTCAGAGCTTTGCTTTGTGAAGCCTATCTTACACTTGCCCCCACTATTTATACTCTCAATTTTTACTACTCACCCACCCAATATAATTTATCTTTACAATATTCCTCAATTTATAGATATATTTAATAAATCTTTAATTTCCTTCTTTATTTTATTCCAATTAATTAATCTTCATTAATAAAATACTTCTATTGGGTGGCTATGAATGGCATCTGCCTATCCAATAAAATGGTAGAAATATATATATATATATAAATTATGCATTAAAACCACTTATTTTTAATAAAAAATATCATGTAAATATCTTTTATCTCATCATTAATATCCATATATATATTTTTTGGTAAACAAAGGAATCAACAGAAAACAAAGAAAAAAAAAAGAAAAAAAACACAAACCAACCACACAACACAAGAAAAAAACATCCATATATTTTAAAATGTATTGAATTAATATATAGTTTAACTTATACAAGAATGTATTTTTTTTACCTCAACATTAACATCCATATCCACATCTTTATAAAATATGCAACTTTTTTTTTTTGAAGAATCACACAAGTAACAATGCAATAATTAAATTAACTTTGAGGGAAAGGATCAAATTAAGAAAAAATGTTTGAGAGAGATGAACTTTTAAGAAAAAAACTGCCCCATACATGAATCACCACGACAATGCAGTTTTGGAGGTCAATTTTTTTCATAAACAAATAATTGAGAATCTCAATTCCTAAAAAGTCAAACTATACAATTATTAGCAAAGCATTAATTTTTTAAAACATTAATTAACATTGACCAATGAAAATCTAAGTAACAAAGATAATTTCATAACTCAGCGTTAATGTATTTTGATTTTTTCTAAAATATATATTCAAATATCAAATTTGTATTGAAAACATTTGGTATATATATGAAGATAGCAATGAAATGAATATGCTTTTAAATTACTTCCAAATAAGTGAATAACCATGGATATTAGTTATTATGGTACACAATTAGTATACAACTTTTTCTATTTCATAATAATTTTTAATAAAATTTTGTTTTATAGAAAAATAATTAAAAATATTATGTCACATAATATTGAGTTATAAAAAAACTTAATAAAAATATATATTAAAAAATCATACTTTTTTTTTGGGTCCGTGGAAGAGAAGCAAATAAATGAAATTTCCTTAGTGAAGTTAAATGCCATTCTCTCTGTAGAAAATTAGAATAAGTAGAATCTATTTATAGCCTAGACAACACAGGCCATGTTAATTTTATCTTCTAGCGTTGGTGGCATAAACACCACACATCCTTAAATTTATCCTTTTTACCGGGAAATTCATTGCCACGTATATAGCTCTAAGAAAGTTATAATAACTATAATCTAATTTTGTTTTCATTTAGTCACTATTTACATTCTTGTTTTGCTAACATTAGCAATTATGTCTTGGGGGCAATATCCCTTTCTTTCGCTCTTTTATTAGTTATATATATGCTCAATATTACGTTTAAAATTTGTACCTTTTTAAAAAAAATCAATAATTGATCTTTGAACCAGTCTTTAATACAAAAAATAATTCATTATTGAACTATTCTTTGTTACAAAAATCTGTCAGAAACAATCGGAGAAGGTGAAGAAGAACATTAGAAAACACTTGCTCGTTGATAAAACATTTAAACGCCGCGTTTTGCGTCATCAATTAAAATGTTTGCGTGGGCTCCTGCTATCCGTTAACGTGGACTTTTTGGGAGTGAACGGTTGAGATGATCAAAGTATTATTATTATTATTTTATGGAGGACGTAACAAAGTATTATTGTACAAATCTAATTCGTAAATAATATTTTCTTTTTCGATGTCCGAAGTATTATCTTAATTAATATGAATTTGAGTATTATACACTTAAAAATATAGTGTCTTCTAAAACAAAAATAATTAGGGTCCGAATCAGGTCAAATAAAAGTTACCGCATCTAATCGATCCAGATCGTTAATTAATTATAACATAATTTTTGTAACTATGGAATATTTTATTTCGGGACACGTGACACTAACGTTTTAGAAGCCCGATCTCAGCTCCTGCTAGAGACACTACACTTCCTCTGTGATATTCCAGATACTCTCTCGATAACCTGAGTACCCTCAGATATCTCACGCAATCCCTCTACACATCGCGAGCTCCGCCGCAGGCCCCCATTCTGGCCAATCTCCGAAAAGCTCACCTCCGTCTCGGAGTACACCATTTACGGGGCTTCCAGCCGCCCCTTGAGACCCGAACTCTTCCACTAAGACAACTTCCTAAGAGCGGCTCGCCCGCCCGAAGTACTTTAGACACGTCTTAGCCGCACACGGCCCAATACAGGTAACCACCTCGCCTAATTAACGACTACTATAGACGTCATCATGACGAACTACGTAGACTTTGATCCCTCCCGAAAGGTACATAGGTACCTAGGTGCATCAGTTCTCCAAGATTAAGACTTCTTGCAATCTTAATTTTAAATTATAATTGTCTGAACCAAAAATAACAGTTACAATTTTGTTACCATCAATCAACAATTAAGATTAATGAAAACTTCACCTCATCCTTCAACGTCATTACTTAGTAAGGAAAATTGAGAGGATCTGCATCAGTATCTATGATGTATACCAGTTCAACGAGACTTATAAAATCGCTTTTGAAAAGTGAGGGGCGAGTTGCCACGTCTCCTAGTTTCTTAGTGAAAACGACAATCATTGTGGTCGCGTCACTGCCATCCACTCACGTGGTAAAAATAGTAAAATCTTTTAATATTTTATTATTATAACTCTCAAAATATTATCATTATAGTAATAACAAAAATAATAACAATATAATGATTATAAAATATAAATTCATATATTAAATAAATTTAAGTAATTAAAATTTTTAACTACTTGTTACTAGCACATTTAGTTACGTAAATATTAAATGTAATAGAAATGATAATAAGAATGAGAATAATAATGTGAAAATAATATTATGTTATGTGAACATAATAGAAGTGGATAAAACGTTTATTTTATCATTGAATTAAAAGTGAAAATATAATTCAAGTGGGTAAAATTAAAAATAAGGACAAAAACATAATTTTATCACATTATAAAAAGTAAAGTATGTTTAATAAGAAGAATGTTTGAGATTACAAGACACATTACATATAACAAACCAAATGTGCCCTGTGTCTTTTTTTACCTGTTTATTCTCTATAATTATTTTTTTTTACACTTCATATGTTTTAAAGTTTATATATATATATATATATATATATTATATTTTATCCCATGTAATGTGAATTTTAATTAGAGTTGTCAAAATAGATTAGGCTCTATAAACCAGTTCATTTAGCTCTATAAATATATAGGATTAGGCCAAAATTTTTTTGGCTCTAATTAAAAACGGATCAACTCGGTTCAGTCCCCAAAAAAATAGAACTAAACTAGACTAGGACTAGCCCATTTTATTATTTTTTTATTTTTTAATATTTATATATTAAACTCATTAATAATTTTTACTTTAATTCAAATTATGTTAAACATTTTGAGATTTTTTTAATTGATTTCATTAATTTAATTAATATTGAATCAATATATCTTATTATTTTAAATTTTAAATAAAAAATACTACATTATAAATTATTTTATAATTATATAATAATTCAAGAGTATTTTTTAAAAAATAAAAATAAAAACAAAAACAAATTAATCCAATCTTAATAAAATAAAGTATAAATAAATTAAAACTAGAACAAACTAATTCGTTTAGACACCTCAAAAAAAAAAAAAAATTGTTGGTAACGAAGGAATTTGACCACAATGATACTTTCAGCTGGTCTATCCACCTGTTCAATTATCTGTCTGTGATATTTTGTTGTTATTTTTTAAAACTATATATTTTATATAAAATTAAACAAAAAAACGTAAGTAGTCCATGTCAATTCTCAACAACCATAAATTCGTAGGACCCATCCCAAATTCGCGCCATGTTATTACCATCCATCAGCTCAGGCGACCGCCTACCACTACTAGCAAATAATCGGCGGCTCATATTTTTTTAATTATAAAGTAACAAATAATTTCTTTTATGATTTAGTATCTCATCTTACAGAACATCATAACAAATTAACAATACAATTTATTTTAGATCATATTTTATTAGATTTTTTATTTTTGCCAATCATATTGTATTTAAGTTCGGCGCCCTTATCGAAATGGAAGAGTCTTTTTAAGGTTAAAGAGAGAGAGGTGGAATTTGTGAAGGAAGTGAGAGATTAGACAAACATTGGCTCCTCATAATTTTTTTCAACCAATAAAAAAAATTTTATTACTTAACAAAAGTCTAATTTTTAATACTTAAATTTTTTTTCAAATACAAGCACTATAAAAAAACTCTATAATCTATTTATAGTTTGTACATTTTTTTTTTATCTCTATCTCTCTCTCCTACTTCAATAATTTCACCGGTCTACCCCATATAAGAGGATCATTCCTATTTCTCAAACCAAAAATGGGGAAAGACTGCACGGAAGATATAAACGACGACGCGTGATGATGCGTACGTTTGATTTTGACTAATTGCGTGTGGTGGCAAAGCTTAAGCCACATGTCTACTAGGTGTCGTTTTCGGTGTTTCCTTGGGGATGAGTATGTCGTTTTCACTTCAAATGTGTAGAGAACACGACTTGAGCTCTGATTCGGCTATAACAATGTGATGATTAGTTTCACAGAAGTCAATAATTGCACGACTCTTTAGTCTTCTTCTTTATGATTCATCCCATCGATCCACATGTATGTATGTAATCTGCTCCATGCTCAGGTTTGAAAGTACGACCATAATAACTTAAAATAAAAAGACTCTTCTTAATTATCACACTAATTAAAATTTTTCTTTAATCAACCAAAACTTGTTGTTGATTTTTTTTATTAAATTTAAGATAATAATTTTCTTAATAACAAATAAAAAATCTTAAATAATATCTTAAGGCACTTGTTAGATAAATTTAAATACAAAATTAAGTGGCATTTGGTTAAAAAAATATTATTTTGATAGGAAATAGAAGTGAAAGTAAAAAGACAATAGAATAGGATTTTAAAATATATATATATTTGATATGTAAGGAAATAAAATTAAATTATATGAAAGATAAAATTAAAATGTCACTTTTTTTTATGACTTGTTAAGTAACAAAACTTTCTCTATCTCCCTCCTCCCCTCTAACCAAACACAATATCAAAGACAACTAATCTTTCCTGCCCATAACTTCCTTGCATTTGTTAAATTGTTTTATTTTTGTATAGAATTTCTAATAATTTACAAGTTATGAAAAATTAACAAAAAGTAATAACTTTTAATGTTGGTAATTATATCTACCAACCAAATGAAATTTTAATCAATATCCTAGGGCATTGATTAATAAATCCCTTTAAAATACAGTAGAAGCACAATTACTAACTTTATATATACATATACATTTCAATTTGAATTTGATGTCCTGCTATATTTTATTCTTAATTCAAATTTGAGTAAATTATTGTTGTTTTCATCAGTAAATTATTGTTTAGTATATGAAATATACACTTTATTTTTTTAAAATTATTTTATGCTTTACAATATCAAAACGAAAATGACAAGTTTAGAGGCAAGCAGAGCTGTTGAAATTATTAAAATGATCTCTTGATGATCTTAAAGTCAAGGCTCATGCATGTATACAATAGTATTAGAGGGGGAAAAAACTCATATACAAAGTAAAAAATAATTGCAACTTTTATGTTGAAGTGGCGAGAAAGAAAAGTAATTAATCATAGAAACACCAAGAAAAGGGATCTAGAATTTGATTGCTATATAATAATCCTTCTCCCCAAGTTGCGGGACTCTGTCGAATGCTTTTTAACAGGGGTGTTTGGTGGATAATTTGGACGATTTTGGATGAAAATATTGTGTATTTATCGATTTAAGTTAATAGTGTCAAATCAAATCATAAACAAACGTTTTAAACGGTTCAGTTTGACGGTTTAGGACTTTTAAACTATTAAACTTAAATATTTAAATTTATTAATAAAAAAATATAATTTTATTCAATATAAATAATAAAACGGTATAGTAATATTTCATTTACTTACAATATATATAAAATTAAATTAGTTCAAAAATTAAATTTTTAGATTAACTAAATTTAATCTAACCTTTTAAAAATAAATTCTAAACCTTATTATTTAAAAATGCTAACATAATATATACAGGACCATAATTTTCTATCTAGGGGCCAATAAATTTTTTTAATCATATATTACATATATATTAATACCCCTTCCCTCCCACAAAGTATCTCCAAAGTTGAGATATATAAACCTCTTTATCGCAATTAAAATCCTAATCTCTCATATAAGTCTTAACTTTCTCAATGCTCTCCGATCCACCTCTGAGCCTTTTTTTTTTTTCCAAGATAGTATTACTAACATGACTGTTAGAGCTCACAAAAGGCTTTAGGCCAATGTTGTGAGAATCGGACCGGACGGTCCGACCGGTTCAACCGCCAACCGAATATAAAGGCGAGTCGGTTGGACCAAGAAATCGTTTTTCCAGTTAGACCGGATTTAACCGGAGTTGTTCGGTCAACCGGTCCAATTTTATTTTTTAAAAAAAATTAAAAAGGAAAAATAACATTAAAAAAATTAGAGAAATCTTAAAAATTAAAATTAGAAATGTCTTAAAAATTAAAATTTAAAAGTCATGATTATCAATAATTTCATATTTGGTTTGATTAAGTTCTTTCAAAGCTTGACAAGTCTTAAAAATTAAAACTTTGAGAAGTCATGTAATTTAAAACTTCAAAATTATGTATATTAAAACCTAAAATTTGAGTGATGTCATTTTATATATTAAGAATATTTATTATTTATTATTTATTGCGTCATCCGGTTCGACCGACGGTTCGACCAGTTAAACCGATCAAATTATAAACCGAACACTTGTCCGAATCTTTGTCCAATTCAGTTCTTACAACATTAATTTAGGCTTCTGATAATCCTAACCCTCTCTATCTCTCATAGAATATTAATAATGTGACCTCATCAAACCCCACCACATGCATCTCACATTCTCACTACTACTTTATTAATTACTTATAATAAAATATTGAGTAAATTATATACCTCCTACATATGAAGTTTGGATAAATTACATTGTCTATAATCTTATATTTTTTTGGTGCGAAGTCTATGATCTTATTTGTAATACAACAATAATTACAAAATTCTTAATATAACAGTAACAATATATATAGTTAAGAAATTTTGTTGCTTTAAAATTATTACATATATGATGTAAAATACTAACTTTATTAATTAAAAAATGGAAAAAAATTGTAATCAACATTGTATAACACTTTAGTGATACTGATTATAATTTTGTATTAAAAAATTGATAAATATAATTTTTTTTAAAATAATAAAATTCATCAAATTATAAAAAAGCCCAACGGCACTTACAATAAATTAAACAACTCCATCCTAACAATACAGAAGAAAGAATTCGTAAAAATTGTTGAACTAAGGGCGAATAAAGATCAACTGGTCCCATTTGTAAGATGAACTTGTTGTAAAATTGTAACCACTTGGCAATTCATCACCATAAAAGGTGGAAGGATCTTTAACACTTTCAAAGATGCAACAAAGTGGTTCCCCCTTTAACTAACTAATATATATAATAAACATTATATTTAATTTATAACAATAATAATTCAATCAATTATTATTATTATAAATTAATAAATATACACATTTCAGATTTGGGTCTCCTTTAATTTAAATAACGTAAGACTTTATTTGACACACACATGTGCACTTATATTTACAACAATCCCCCACATGTGTCAAATAAAGAACCACATTTTCATGAGTCTCACTCACGGATATAATCATTGTATCTAGTGTCTTTCCGACTATGAACTAGACCTAGACCAATAACACATAGTACACAGAGTTGTTAGTGAAGCCGGCTTCTATGAACCAACAACTCTTGTTGTATACTAGAGGTATTAAGAGTCAGATTATACCCCCACATTTTTGCTGTTAACGTCGGTTTTGCGCGTTACAACGGCCTTGCGCGTGCCTGTTTCATAACGAATGCTCTAGAGATTTTGCCCGAATCTCATAGGAGCGGCCCCACTCCACATTCGTAGAGGTGATTTCATTTAAGTGTATCTGCAATTATACACGATCCCTTAGGAATATGAAATCATTAAGTGCCTTTGCACAACCTCACAAAAAATGCAGTATAGCACTATCTCACACCATAGGAAGGGACAAAATATTTAGTGCTGCCAGAACTAACAGACGACTTGTTCTTCCCATTGAACCTTATTCATGGGATCACCAATCACAAAGGTTGGGTTGCCATCGTTGTTAATTTTCAAATTGGCCTAAGTCCCATTCCCCTCGATGTTTCAGTAATATATTTTCTTCCCAGAGGTTTAGTAAACGGATCCGCAAGGTTTACCTCTGACCTCACAAAATCAATTGAGATCTCACCATCTTTGAGCAGCTGCCTCACAATATTGTGTCTCAATCGAATGTGTCTGCTTTTGCCATTAAAGGTTTTATTTTTAGCAGTAGCTATCGCTAATTGGCTATCACAGTGTAATGACACAGATGGAGTTGGGTTGTCATCTAATGGGATATTTGCTAAGAAGTTTTTCAACCACTCAGCCTCAGTTCCAGCCAACTCCAAAGCTACAAACTCATAACCCCTTAAGGATTTAGTTATAATGCTTTGTTTGGCTAACTTCCATGTGACAACACCACCACCAAACATAAGCACATAGCCACTAGTGGATTTTTTTCTCCTCTGAATCATAGATTCGTTTTTCATCATTGTATCCTCTAATACAATGGAAAATCCACTATATTATACCATAATGCATGGTACCTCTCAAATATATCAATAATTTTGTCTTCCCCTTCTTCAAAGGAGGTATACATCTTTTGTTTGCACAAATATGCTTGATAGCCCCAAAGTCTACCAACCATTTTCTCATATTATAGGAAGAATGACTAGAGATATCATTTCAGCAATGATTTCATCACTACTATTATCATCTCCTTTAACCAAATTCATATTTGGCTTAGGAGGATTATCATCTCTTCTAGCCCTCTTACTACATTGTGCAGTATAACATATCATGCATGGTATAATTCATCAATTGCATCAAACTCCCAAAGATATGGGCATGTTGGTGCAATTGGATTCCCTTTATACTTATCAAAATGTACATAGAAATTTGTAGGGTCATCTTGCACAATCCAAATAAAAATCACCTCAATGATTTTTCCTTTTCTTTCTCTTTTACTTTTTCTCAAGTTTTCAACTAAATTTTAACTTCAATTTTCAAAAGTAAAAGGAAAGAAGTAGAAGATTTTCTTAACATCTTTAGGAACATGTTCAACTTTCAAAGAGAAGATATTTTAAAAGAAATGCAGCAATTTGTTGAGCATGACCAATAAAAATGCAATCAACAGTTTTAGAACCTAATCAAGTAATAAAACTTTTGCAAGACACCCCCACACTTTTAAATATTTCAATATATTATTCTACTACATAATAATATAAGCCAATAAAAATATAATATATATTCATTTGAGGAACTTTTCCAACTTCTATTAATATATGACCAAAATTTTAATATTATTGTACCTCTTTGTACAGTAATATTTTCTCAATCACTAACATAAAATGCACAATGAAAATATAAATTAGGCATATCATCATCTCTTTTGAGATGGGTATCACCAATACATATCATCATCTCCTTTGAGATGGCATCATCAATTTATAAATTAATCACAGATAATTAAATGCATAAATCTACAATATTTTGGTCACATATTCACAAAATAAAAAACAAGTTCCAAAAATAAAATATATAACTCATAGTATAAATTGCATAGCACTTTCTAGCAATTACAATATACTCACAAAATTAGGTACAGATACGTATGGTGTCTTTTGCAAGAATTTCACAAATTTAATTCACCCAAAATTAAATAATATTTTTGTGACACTCATTAAAATATCACATGTGAAATCACAATTTATATATATGAATATTTCACTAAATTTACAATTATGTGAAATTTTATTTTTCACAACTATGTACGTATCACACAATTCACTATTAATACTAATGTGAAATCTAAATGTTTGCAAACATATAGTCTCAAAATATTTCACCAAATAAATATAAAGACACTCTCAATTTATCATAATTTTAATGACTTAAAATTTCACAAGAAATATAAGGCCATTAAAATTTCAAAGATATAAAATATAAATTATGCATAAACATATCTCTAATATTTTCGTGCTTTATCACATATAAGCTTAAGAAAATAATAAAGTGACATGTGAGTTAAGATACATAACTATCACATGTAATTATTTTTGTCATCACTAATTCAATATAAAGTCTTTTACATCATGTGTGAACAAACCAACAGCCATGAGAGCCACACATTTAAAACCAAATAAATGGCCTAAAAGAAATTATAAAGATTGGTCTAATTACTAATCTTTTATTTTAACCCAAAATAATTTTCAATGCAAAATTCAGAAATTTGTAGCCTCAATTTTAGGATTAAATAAAAGCCAACAGTAATTTTATTTCATTGATCATAAAATTCAATATATATTTTATAACAATATATCAATAATTCTCTCCCTTATTGATATGGTCCATTTTAAGAGAACATGATATAATATCAAATACTTGATCACAAATTTTTTATATTCCATTCAAACAAAGTTTGCTCATAAGATGAGTAAGCAATGTATCAACTTATATGATACCAACAGTTAAATGTATTTTAGCAACAATTAAACTCCATGAATAAAGACCACCACAAATAGAGTTTCGAGACCCATTTTTACATCACACAAATTTTCATCGGTCAACAATTAGCATTCAATCGATAGAAGTCTCCATTTAACATATAACAGCATTCAGTGCCGTCTCCATTCTAGTAGCAAAAATTTACCACTAAGAAAAACACAATAACAATTCATGTCGCAACCAAAGAAACAAGAGAGAGATTTCATACCATGACCCAACAATTTTCACATAATGACAAAAAATAGGGAAGTATTTAAATCAATAATTTAGCCACAATGCACCATTCTTTCAACATAAGATTGATGAAATACCTCAAAGTCTTTGGCTTCTTCAAATTAAAGGTTTTGCTTGTCAATGGAGAACTTCGAAAGTGTTTCAAAACCCAATTTGAACGAATCACAAACTCCCAAGTCACACAATCCCACCAAAGCCCCTACGCACATTACCGCGGCAGCCCTCATACTCAGATTGTAAATTTTCAATCCCAGCCAGCGTGTGGAAGAAGAAAAGAGAGCGGTAAGAGGAGAGGGTTTAGGGGGTTTAGCGCCGCTTTGCCGTTTCTTGTAAGACCAGGTAATTTTTGGTAGCTATGGATTTAATATCTCTTAAGTATTGTTGGGGATTCTCACGTATCTTAGTTCGAGTCGTGTCGATTAAGACACTCACCTTAAGAGATATTCCGGTACCCTCACAATTTAGGTAACGGCACTCTCACAGGATAAAACGAACTCGTCCCCGATGTCGCACACCGGAGGAATCAAGAACAGCAAAAGATTTTTTTAGAGACTCAAGAATTAGAACACTCAAAAATTGAAGAGGCCCAAATTGTATTCAGTTATTATCTCAACTTGATACAATCACTACATATTTTCATATGTATATTATATATGTATTTATATATATATATATATATATATATATATATATATATATATAAAATAAATAATAAAACGTGATAAGCATCCCACAATTGTTGCACGTTCACCAAAATATCTGTTTGTTGGCAACGTTCACCATATAAGATGCAACAACTTTATTTGACCAATTCAAATGCAATAATATATATATATATATATATATATATATATATATATATATATATATATATATAAATAAAGCCTTCACGTTTTACTTTTATTATTAACATATATATATATATATATTAATTATGAAAACGTGAGAAACAACCGAATGCATAACATTAGTAAAATTGTAACCACTTGGCAATTCATCACCATAAAAGGTGGAAGGATCTTTGACACTTTCAAAGATGCAACAAAGTGGTTCCCCCTTTAACTAACTAATATATATAATAAACATTATATTTAATTTATAACAATAATAATTCAATCAATTATTATTATTATAAATTAATAAATATACACATTTCAGATTTGGGTCTCCTTTAATTTAAATAACGTAAGACTTTATTTGACACACACATGTGCACTTATATTTACAACAGAACTTGGGGTGAAAAACTTCACTATTCTTGATGTTGTCAACAAAGTTTTTACTATTAGATTTCCTGCATATCAAATCTGTAGTAATCTTCAAAATTGAGAGTGCCTTGAAATTTTCTAACAACATGATGAAGTGGAAGCTTTCTGACATAAAGATCTGTAGATCCGCGAAAAAAACTTCCTACACAAATGTAAAAAAAACAAAAACCAACTCTAGTTATTAGATTTAAGAAGATCTAGTACGACTTAGAGAGTAAACTTTCACAAAAAAAGACAAAAGCACATAATAGATCTGGAAGAAAACACCACCAAAATAATGGGGGACAATATAGATCTAAAAGATCTATTTATTTTAAGTACTAAAATCAAACAAAATAAAGAAAATAAGGAGGGGTTGCTAAACTTACAAAAATTTGCAAGTTATAGCAACCCCTCCCGCTAAGAAGAAGCTGCTAGTGTAAATTAGACGAAGAAACAAAGCGGTAGTGCGACAGAAAAGAGGAAGGCCTAATTTTTTTTCTTATAAATATAATTTTATTAAATCTAAAAAATTAATGTGATCATTATAAAATACTTAGGTGGCATTTGAACGTTATAAGAAAGATATTTTAGTAGGAAATGAGAGTGAAAGGGGAATTGAAGTATTAAAAAATGTATGTTTGAGATGAAGAAGAATTGAATTACAATGTAAGACTAATATTGTTTGATATGACGGGATTAAAATACAAAATTAGAATTAAAAAAATTATTAAAAAATATTTTATCCTTTTATCTAAAATCATAATACTTGTGCCTCAAATTAGATTACTTTATTGAGGATAATATAAATATTTTATCTTTAACTTTCCTTTTAACATGATTCCTCTTTAATTTCTTCTGTAATAAGGAAATTTTGTTACACATTTTTCTCTCTCCAGAGTGTGTACGAAACCTGCTGTTAATGATGTAAAGACCTTCACAATTCTTACACTAATATTAATTTATGTATCCTAAATATATTATTCCCAGTTACATCTGTGATCCTTTATGTCGTGTTATTCCTGGAACATAAGGATCACACACAACAAAACAAAACAACAGAGTAAAATAATTAAATGTATAGTACAACACCCTCAATCATGATGTTAAAGGGGAGAAAATATATATTATAATTTGTCTAACCATATTAGTAGGAGTGCACAGGCCATATATATATATATATATATGGGTAAGACTATAAAAGATTTAACCTTTTAGAAAATGGGTATTTTTCATATGAAAAATAAAACAAAGTGAGCATTTTTTTCTATCTCTCTCTTTTTTTTTTTCTTTTATTGTTTGTATTTTTTATTAAAGTAAGAGTAAAAAAAGAGAGATATAGAAATTCAACTTTTTTTTTTATGAAAAAATTCAACTTCTTAAGTGCATTGAACTTTTGAATATATATTAGTAGTTTTAATAAAAGAAATTAAAGTCCCCGATTAAATCGTTAGATATAATTTGTGGATAGATTATTTTAAAGGGTATTAATGCTGTTTAAATCCACGTCCTATCCTAATTCTATAAGTTATTTGGGATATAATGGGCTTCACATGACAAGTTCAACAGACTTCAATTTTAAAGGCCATGGGCTGGGGTTGACCAACTCAGCAAATTTGTCACATAAATATTTTCAGTTACGACCAATTATTAAAATTAATAAAATACATTGTATTCTAAGATAAAATAAAAAGTCTAATACTATAGCCTATAGGAACAATGAATTTCATTACAGCTTTCATTCATACCGTATCATTTTTTAACATTAATATGATTCATATATTTTTGTAAAGTTAAGTGATTGTTTAAATAACTTAAAATCCGATGGAAATTTACTTAGATAATATATAACAATGTTTTTTTTTTAAATGTTGGTCCGATGAATATAATAATCTAGGTTATTAATTAATGGTTATAAGATCATCATTTTGATTAAAAAATAATTTGGGGGACTAAATTTTGAGGACTAAAGTACTATTTTATTAAAAATAATAATAACAATCCATCCTTATTAAGGTTTTTTTTTTTTTAAAACTCTTTTGCAAACTATCTATATCAGACAATAACTGAGAAGTAAACTTATTTTGTGGTTGTATAGCACGGCCATCCAGACTTCTAACAACATGAATGTATGGTCATTTATTAAAAAAACGAACCCCACAATATTTAATGTTGGAAAAAAAACAAATCAAATTGTCAATTCATGGATAGAAATTTAGTATTGTATTTTTCTTATCAGACAAACTATTAATAAGAGTTTCGAATGGACCAAGAATTAAAATTTTATTAATATTAATAGATGATAAATAATAAATTTTCAATTCTCTAGCAGTATCGATCAAACATCCTCACCCATCCAAAAATCCCACAAAAAGAGTCATTAAAAGATTTAATATGAAAAGCTCGACCACCTCATAACTTCAATTTTCACAGGGAAAATACAAATTTGCATAAATCAAAACTCACAAGTCCTTATAAAATTGTAAGGAGTTAATTCAACGATGCACATAGACCGAGTGAACTGAATAACCCTTCCAATTATGTTGATTTTTTGTACTCATGAGTATGAGAAAGATTAAAAGTGCCAGAATCATAACTATTAGAACAGCCATTGGACTCATCAAAGTGTCTAGAAATGTTGAGCCGCGAGGAATTGGAGAATTAAGGCATTGAAGATGAATATTGAAGTCACAAACATGGCATCCATAGCCCCAAGCATGGCCACAACCAGAGGTTTGACACACCCTGCAAACTCCAACCGATAGTGGTTGGAGCCTCAACAGATGGTCCGGGTGCAGAGGGTGGCGTGTGGTCTCTGGCAACTGGGTGCACAGAGGGTGCACGTCAAAATTGCATCGCTCGCACCTGTAATTAGAGGAGTCAAAACAAGTCGGATTAATTTGGCATAGAATATCTTTTTTAAAAAAAATAGTGAGAATTGGAAATTTCTCATTTTTAAGAATGGAAGGTTAATCATTTTAATTAAATGTAGGTACATTTATAAGCAAAAATTTAAATTCGATCGTAAGAAAGTAGTATGAACAAAGTTTAATTTTAACCATAATAAAATAAAGAAAAAGTACTTTTTTTGCTCTCAACGTTTTGGAGTCCTGTCACTTTGACCCCTAACGTTTTTTTGCTGTCAATTATACCCATAATATTTTGTGTTTCTCCCAATGTCAAGCTTTTAGTTAACACCATCAATTTTTAGACAGTTTTTGATGAAGTGACATCCTATGTGGCCAAAAATTCAGATTGGACTTAATTTTTTCCACATCAAAGGTCAATAGTACTAAGTTTTTTGGGTTCATCTTACTGATGTAATGAGTATTTTGGAGTACTGGATTACTGATGTACTGAGGTTTTGGGGTCCATTATACCCTTAAAATGGATTACTGATGTGAAAAAAATTAAGTTCAGTCAGAATTGTTAGCCACATAGGATGCCACGTCATCAAAAACCGTCCAAAAATTGACAGTGTTAGCTAAAAGCCTGACATTGGGAGAAACACAAAACGTTAGGGGTACAATTAACAGCGAAAAAATGTTAGAGCTAAAGTGACAAGTCCCTCGAACGTTGGGGGATGGAAAGATACTTTTGTCTAAAATAAAAATGTTATATAGAGAAATGAATTCAACTAATTAATTTTAGCAGCCTTATGTGAAAATGGTATACTAGGGCAGAAAGAAATCTAATTCATAAACAAACTAATAAAAACAAAAAAAAAGTTAAAAATATATATATATATATATATATATATATATATATATATATATATATGTTTATAATTATGACAAAAAATTAGTTTCCCAATTGTAATAAAATCTGTACCTGTAAAACAGGATGCCGTCGATCTCTGTGCCGCAAACATCACAGATGTGATCCTGAAGGCTGAGATGGGCATGGGAGATGAGGTTGAGGTGGTGAGGGGGATGGACGACGAAGGAGAAGGAGCTGGGACACGTGGCGCAATGTTCGTGCAAGTCGAAATCACAGGTGGCGCATTGGTATTTGGAGCCATTCCCAGTTTTGTTGCACCCGTCGCACTGGAACACTCTGCTTCCCTCCACGTAGCTCAGAGGGTGGCCTGGGTGAGTCACATGCTCTATTATGTATTTTCTCTCCGAATCCATCAATAATTCTCTCACTATTTTCTCAATCTTAATTTGGGTTTCAGAAGAGAGGAAGATGATTTTTCAGATCCAAAATTAGAGAATTTTATTAATTTATTTAAGCTAAAAGTTAAGAGTTGGTGGAGAATCCTGTGCGTAGTCATCATTTCATATATTTTTTTTTAAACAAAATGGTAGTAAGGGAAGGCACTTCCAAGTATTACCGGACATGGCGCCAGTGGCATGTTGGGGAGACCAACAGAGGTCCAACCCAAATGGTTACTGCACAGGCCTAAACTGCAAGCAGTTTTACCCAGTTGTAGCTACTCAACTAGCCCTTGTGTACCAAGGGATCTCCCTGAAGAGGAATGCCCACCAAAACAGAATTTCGGATAGCTTCAGAGGATTTAAACCCTCGTCCATAGGTGAGACGAGAACTTTCCTCCAAATCATTAATTGCCAACCCTTAATTTACTCTATTATTCACAACTTAATTAATCTCCAGTTTGATACGTCAACAAATTATTTTTTAAAGACAAAGGAAAGCATGAATAATTGAGCGATTTGATTGATTACCTAAAGCAAATAGCAATATTCAGATATTATAATATTGAATTGGAGTCAAAGAAGCCAACTTCCTTTACATGATTTTTTATGAAGTTATTGATGACCTTGACAAGCCCTATGCCTACTGGAATATTAATAAAAAAAGAAGACGACTAATTAAGTCTTCTTTCTTTACAAGTATTTTCTGCATAGTAAATATCATGAATAGCAACTCCACTCAATTCATATTTGATTACTTAAATGATAATTTCCACTTTTGATTTTTATACATTCATTTGTTTCCAAACTTCTGAGGAAAAAAGCATAATCTAGTGTTTGTGGGATTATGCAATAGCTAAGGAGATCAAAATACCCATACCCAATGAGTACCTTAAAAATTTATTCTGTGGGTCTGGGTCTGAATCCGGGTATAAAATTAACGGGTCCGAGTCCGGGTCCGGTAAGGAGGTACCCTACCCGTACCCTACCCGCAATAGTAATTATTTATTTTTATATATATAAAGTATTATTTTTAAATTTTTTGTGTTGAGAAAAAATATTAAATATCTTATAGATATTAAAGTAATTTAATTGTACATTTATATTTATGATTTAATTTTTTTTTATTTTTTGTGATTATAGATGAAAAATTGATAAAAATAAATTTTATATTAATAAAATAATAATTTATTTTAAATTTTTATGGGTCTGGGTCCGGGTATGGGGATTTAACTACCCGTATGGTCCGGGGATGGGAATTGATTTTAATACTCGTTCAAATCCAAGACTGGGTCTGAAAATTATCGTACCATATCCATAGCCTACCCATGATCATTCCTACTAAGGACTGAGGAAGTGAATTTATATGGCTTCAATCCCTCAGAGCAAAATCCAGATAGATAATAGAACTAACCCTCCCTTTGAGCCCAACCCAATACATCTGTTTTGGGCTTGTAATGGGCTCACTTGATATCGGCTTTTAACAATGAAATCTCTTTCGGTCTTTGATTGTTAGTGAGAAAAGTTCTTTCCCTAATCCTAATATTATTAAACTAAACAAAATATCATATCCTTTTATCGCAAATTCTATATAGTATTATTGAAACAACAAGGCCCACATGCCACTAGTGAGAAAACAATAATAACGTTGTATTTCCACCTTTCATTGCGTCTGTTTAAAAGTGACATTTGAGCTTTAATAACTAAACAACCCAATTTTTTGGTTAATGCATTCATGTACAACCAAAAATGAAGGACGCAGCGTTTGTATGGTTGTGAAAATTGCCTTTATATATAAATATGTGAAATGAGACAAAAGGAAATTGTTTGAGCAGATGTGAAACTTCATGTGTCTGTTTTGTTTGGCAGATGATATTGTGTTGTGGTTTGGTCGTCTTTCTTGCTGGGCTTCAACTTAGAGGTTGCATTAACTCGCATTATTGCCTTTACAATAAGTAAAATCTAATTATATATAATTAATTCCACTCAGATACACAACCTGTCCTTTTCTTCTATTTAGTTATACATACAAAATAACAGTACTAAGAATTTTTGAACAAAAATCTATGGATAAAGTAATTTCCTAATCATTGATTTGTTCATAGTGGAAATTATGACGTCAAGTTGAGATTTTTAAATATTTTCTAGTCATTTTTCTTCACCCATTATTTTGATCAATTAGTTGCTTTACCCAATATTTAGTACACCACATATAAAGAGAAAATCTAAATTATGCATGTCCTTAGAAGATATAAATTTCAATTTGTTTTACAATTTTTGCTCTATACTATATATTTGACTCTTAAAAAAAGTTCAACTTACTACTTATTAATTCTCAACCTACAAAAAGTATAACATTAAATAAATATAACTCTTTTAAATTTCGCAATTCTTTGAGCAGAAAAAAAAGCTAATAAATTTGGAGCCCATGTTTGACTAAAAAAAAAAAATATAGAGATAGAGACAGAGAGTAGCCCAATGGCGAGACCCGTATCTAATTCTCACCAATCGAATACGAAAATAGAAACCTGAATTCCTCATCCCCAATTTCTGCTTCCAAATTTCTCAGATAAACAGTGAATGAATGGCTTCGTCCCGCATTCATTTTTCAGTTAATCCCCATTTTCCGCACGATTTGCCGCGTATTTCTTCCACATGTCAACTTCAATTCCAATTTCAAACTTCAAATCCCTCTCACCTCTCATTTACTGCTCTCATACCTTCTCCCTTGTCCAAAACCAGAAAGGTTACAAAAACTTTTATTAAATTAATCTTTTTTAACTTTAATTTAATAAAAAAAAGCTCACTTATTTCCCCTCTCATTGATTAGATTCTTGGATTCCATAAAAACCCTTTATTCTTTGTGTTCTCCCCCACTCAGATCTCCTCTCCCGCCGCTCGGCGCCGTAGCTGTGGTGCTGCGAGGTCTCACATGACCATGGAGGAGAAGCCAATTTCTGGGGATAAAATGCTGGTTAATTTCTGTCCTCTCTTGTATTTTTGGTCAATGGGTTTATGTGTTTATGGTCTAGAAGGATCTTAGCTATAGTTTTCAATGATCAATATTCAATAGTAATTGGTTGATAATTCTTTTTACTGGTTTTGAAGGTTTATGTGCCTCCACATCCGTTAATCAAGCACTGGGTTTCAGTTCTGAGGAATGAACAGACTCCTTGTCCTATCTTTAGTGAGTATAACATTTTCTATTGTGAGGAATATTCAGGAATTTGATCTTACCAATTAACACTGATTGCACTTTCTTCAGTTCAGTACTTGAATTACCTTAATAACCTCTTTTTCTGCTATACATGCACTGGACAAACACAAAAACACTAGTTATGTTGTTTTCAACTAAGCAGTTGATGAAGCATGAGGACTTATCTCTACCTCCCAAATTTTTACTGTCAAGTGTGGAAAAAATTTCTTCCTTATTTTTGCTTGGGTAGCCTTAACTAATAGTATACTAAGCACTCATTTGCGGTTCTCCTATGCTTTAGGTGTTTTTAGTGTAGTTGGGAACTTGGGGCAACTCAATTTAAATATCTCTGTTCTTTCACAATGGAATATGGCTTTCCTGAGCAGGATATATTTATGAGCCTGTGGCATCATTTTTGGTTTCATTTGAAACTTCCAAGATTTCTTGTTAGATTTTATTAAATTTGAATTATAATTTCCTGATTAATTATATGAAGCTTGATTTGACACTGTTTGTAACTATGAAGGAAATGCGATGGCTGAGTTGGGAAGGCTACTAATGTATGAAGCTTCAAGGGATTGGTTGGTCAGTTGCTGTTTCATGGTTTATGAGCCTGTTATACGTCTTATGCTTTGCGCTTGAACTTTTTGCTTCTAAACATGTTTTCCTACAATAGATATAATTTGATGTTCTAGCTTCAAACTTGAACTAAACCTTTATAACCACAAAATAAAAAAGGCAGCCCAATAGACGAGGCTCCTCCTAGGTGGGGTATAGGGAGGGTTTTATGTATGCAGCCTTACTTTGCAAGTAGAGAGGTTGTTTCTAAGATTTGAAACCGTGACCTCTAGGTCACATGGCAGCAAACTTACTGTTGTTCCAAGGCTCCATAAACAACATAAATTCAGCCTTAATGCTTCTTGTGATTAGGTTTTGTGAAAATTGCTTAATATCCCCAGGACTCAAGAAAACTGAAGTACTCACTTTCTAAATCCAATTATTAATAAATAATAAACATCTATAGTTCAGTAAAATCGTTGGAATATTATAATAGCCTTATAATCATATTCATACCTCATAGGTAGTCCAAATCACTGAAGCAATTTGATCTTTAAACTTGACTTTCTTGATGTTAGTGTGCCTTGTGTCTCTCTCTCTTCATTTTGAAATTGACTTGGACACTCAGTACAAGTGTTGACCCTGCCTTTAATGAACTCTTGAGAGATTTGGTGTTATTTCATTGCTTTCTCTGAAATATTTTTTTCCCACTTCCAATACTGAATCTAATGGCTATTTTTCTTTCTTTCATTACTTTCAGCCAACTGTTGCTGGAGAGATTCAGTCACCAATGGGTGTTGCCTCAGTAGAGTTCATAGATCCGAGAGAGCCTGTGGCTGTCAGTACCTTTTTGCTTCCAACATGTTTATTTTATTAAACCTTTGAGGAATTCTTCTCATGGTCTGATATTAATAAATTATAATCCATTAATTCTGAATTGAACCATCGACTAATTTTTATACTTAACTGCAAAGTATTTCCAAGATATATCTGGTTTGTAGTGCCTTTCTGCAAGATATCACCTAAATGCTAGTTGTTTTTCAGGTAGTTCCAATCTTGAGAGCTGGTCTTGCTCTTGCAGAACATGCATCATCAATTTTGCCTGCAACAAAAACATATCATCTAGGTAAGGATAAGGTCAGGCTAGTATAGAAGTCAACAGAAGTTAGAGATGCTCCATTATTGCATATTTTTGTAACTTGGAGGATACGATTCCGGGACATAGCAGAAAAAGCCTGGATTTTCATATTTGTATATTTGTCCTGTTGTTCACTTGACTAATCTGATCACTTGTTTAAATTGCATCTGACATTTAGTTCTAATGAGGCATTTTTTCTTTTAAATAAGAGTACTTGTCTCATTAGTCTCTTAATTTGAATAAATAATTATTATCATTTTTGTTAGGAGTAAGCAGAGACGAGGAAACGCTTCAGCCAACAGTATATCTGAACAAGTAAGAAACGTGTGTTATAAAAACAATGTGCTCTCCTCCCCGTCTTTTGGTTTGTTTTACTTAATTGTTTGAGAATCTTTCATCATACATTTCTGTAATGGTAACAATGGTTTCCAGGTTACCTGACAAGTTTCCAGAAGGATCTAAAGTATTTGTGGTTGATCCAATGCTGGCAACAGGTATACATGATCATCTGATGTTTGAGCTTTTAGTCTCATGCATGTCGTCCATCAAGAATAAGCCTTTCGGCTTCTATTCTTATGTGATATATTTGTCATAAAATTAAGAACTAATAAGGTTCAAATAAAACTTAATCCAAAGTATACATATATTCTGTGTTGGAAAAGTTTTCTCCAATGGTGACAGTCTCATAGCCTGCTGTTTAAGTGGATTGGCTTTTGATTTCTTTCTATTATAAAAAAAGGACTGGATAATTAAACATGTGAACAAATAGAAATATATTTTTATAAACTTGGGGGATGTTTTATCTTGCTTTCAAACTTTTACAACCCAAGACTGAATCTCTATTTTTTTTCCCGAAAATTTCAACCCATTTTATTCCTGTGCGGGCTGGAAGTTAGTTGAGTAAGTTGATACACCCCTTGCACAAACTATGATATCTATTAATCAATTCTGCTTTCTCCATATATTTGAAATTCTGTTTGCCAGAAAGTTTCCCCAATTCCTCATTATATGCGCTTCATAGATTTTCTTTTTCCTTATGAATTGCAGGTGGAACTATAGTGGCTGCAATCACGCTCTTAAAGGAACGGGGAATTAGCAACAAGCAGATTAAAGTGGTTTGTCTCTATATCTTACAGAAACTAGAGGCTTTTTTTTTTCCCCTGAAAAGAAAATTGATTCCAACATATTTTAATTCGTTTGCTTAATTGGTTTTATGCTTAGCAATGAATGACACTACATAACTTGAGGCTGTTCTACATTAAGCATAATATGATTTTCTGTAAATTTTTCAATCTTTTGTGACTGGAATAAAAAAATTTGAAATTTCGCTCTTGATGTGGGGTGTTCCCAGTACTTTCACTATGTGACTTCATCCAACAATGGAGTTAACTTGTAATATGAAATTGCAGATATCTGCTGTCTCTGCCCCTCCAGCCCTCCAAAAGCTGAGTGAGCAGTTCCCTGGGTAATCACATAATTTAACTCTTTACACTTTCTTTCAAAGCTATATATATATCATTTTGATTTTCTAATTCTGAAAAATTTGCAGCCTTCATGTGTATACTGGAATTATTGATCCTACAGTCAATGACAAAGGGTTAGTCTCTGGAAGACCAAAATGTTCATTCACTTTTTCCTTTTGGGGTTGTTAATATTTATGTGATTTGTGTGTGTTGTAGGTTCATAATTCCTGGACTTGGAGATGCTGGGGATCGCAGCTATGGTACATAAAGTTAATAATGTCATGTCGTTTTGCTTCGACTTTGGTTGCTAAATCTTGCAATTTTGACGCATTCACATTGCTGAGAATTCAATATGTTTGATGGGTAGCTCTTTCTGTAGTATTTATTGGTTTTATTTAATTTGTTAAAAGTTGAAACATTTTAGGTGATGATGATGGGGCGTATAATAACGCACTTGTGTTTGAATTTTGTATAATATATGGTTCAAATAATTTTAGTAGTACTAGTATCATGGTTTTCTTTTAATAAAAACATTACATACATAATGTTGGGAACAAAGAATGTCCTATATTTCTACATCTTCCACAGAAATCCTTAATAACCAATGAATCACAATTTAAAATCTCATATCAACGACATATTCATAATTACAACATGGCTAAGTTTTTTCAACATGCACTGGCGCCTCCGCCGCCGCCGCCACCACCGCCACAACCTCCCCCACCGCCGCCGCCACCAAATGTAGCACCTCCATCGGCGCTTGCAATAACCCCACCACCAATCGTTCCACCGTGGAAAAGATGGTTATTGTGGTGGTGATGATGGTGAGGAAAACCACCACCACCGGACGCCGGCCGGAGTCCTCTACCTCGGCACAATATTCCAAATAGAAGAGCTACGGCGAATAGGCAAACAGCTACAATGATAAATGCCGTCAAGGCTGGCTCCATGTCTTTGTTTTAGCTGGTGATCACATACATATATGGCCATATTGGATATGCTTTTATAGTGGGAAATTTTCCATCACGTGGCAGAATAATTTTCAAAAGTTACGTTTGATCAAGTTAATTTAGGAAAAGAAAATTCAAATAAAAGAGATGTATAGTGTTGGTGTTTGAGATTAGTTATCCGTGAGGGATTCATTATTCATGAGAAGCAGTTTGACAAGTTAAAATTTGTATAGAGGTTGGACAAGTCAGAGAGAGATGATTGCTTTGCAAATTGAGTAGCATACAAGGAAGTAGCAACTACGTACGTACGACCAATATGAAAAAGACTCGGTTTGAGTTTACAAATTACAATATTGTCTTCTGCCGCGTCTTCATTCTAATACTTTGACTTTCACTTCACAAGATAACCAGTTAACCACCAATATGATCTTGTTAATTATTTTATTTTTAATATATATATTAAAATAACGTTTATTAGGTTATATTGTGTTGAAAGCTATATTAAATATATAGTTCCAATTATTGTCTTTTCTAAATTTAATTAGTCTAGGGGGCTTTTTAGATATATTGGGCCGCAAGTAACAACGTTAATAGTCTTGGCAAAAAAAAAAATGTTAATAATCCTTTTAAAATGATTTCCAACTTCTCTCAGTCTCGTGTTTTTTTGAAACAAATCAATGTGTTGATGGGCTTGTCAAGATCAGTTCTAGAAGCTTCGTCCACGTATGTACCTTAGCATTTGGGCATTTGGGAGGATTTCACGAGAGAGATTAGTATAATATATAATCTTTAGAGGGAGAAGATATTTAGAAGTACGCCAATATTGAGTGTATATTTTTTAAGATGGGGGAGGAAAAAGGGAATGTGTAGTAAAAATTTAGAAATAAAAATAGAATGAAATGTATTAAGATTGTTATTTAATTTTTTATATTAAAATATTAAAAAGATAAAAATATTATGATTGAAATCAAATGATATGATAAATATTTTATATTTTTTTTAAATGTTGTCACGATTTTTTTAATGAAAAATTGTTTTTTATCAAGTGGTGGGGCCAGATGGGTCCCACCACTTTTTTCTTTTCATTCTAATTCATTTGAGTAAATTGCACTACCCTCTCTTGAGAGATGCTGAAATTACACTGCCTTCCTCTCTAGTTTGTAAAATTACACTGCCCTCCCTTGAAAGATCAAAAGTCATTACACTTTGATCCAAAACACCATTCTCCAATAAAAAAAGTCTAAAAGGTCAAATTTTTTCAACTTCCAATACAATAAATATTCATGACTAGATTGCTCCTCACAAAAGAATGAAACTCTATAAAATGTGACTTATACATACTTTCATCCTCTTATAATAATATTGTTTCATTTTTTTACTGTCTTTTATTATTTTATTAGTATTTAGAGTAATTATTATTGTTAACAAAATAAAATTCCAAAAACAAGTCTGTAATTTAAAATAGTTTACAAATTTTTATATTAATAATGTAATGTAATATAAAATATCTATTATTTTACTTCATTTTTGACAATTAAGTTTAATATATATATATAAATTTGTTAGGTGTACTAGAATTCAGTTTTATAAATTTTTTTTGGTAAAGATTCAATTTTATAAATTTTGATAAAGTATAGCGTTAAACATTTTTTATCTTGTGTGAGGGTCAATTTAGTCATGAATATTTATTATATTGACTTTTTAGACTTTTTTTAATGAGAGAATGGTGTTTTGGATCAAAGTGTAATGACTTTTGATCTCTCATGGGAGGGCAGTGTAATTTACTCTTCATTTAAATAGGTTTTTATTAGTGTGAGTTTTTATTAATATTAAAAAATGATACTAAGGATGTGTTTGGTAAGAAGAAAAGAGGAGGGAATAAGAACGTTAAAGGGAATGAAAATGTTATATTAATGTGATATGAATGGAATAAAAGTGAATAAAATTAAATAACCATTTTATCCTTACATTAAAAGTGAGAATGAAATAAAAGTGAATAAAAAAATAAAAATAAAAATATAATTTTATCACATTACAAAAAATGAGATTTATTTGATAAGAAAAAAAGAGAAGGCTTCTCTCTCCTTTTTACCATAATCATTTTTCCTTACCAAACATGGGTGTAATGATATTGAATACTTTTAACTTTTATCCATTTAAAATCATCTTTATTTGTTTTGATCTCTTCAGTACCAAAAAACTGTGATTGAGTCCTTGGTGTGCTGTTAACTAGTTCTACAATCGTTTGATTCAACCTCTGCTATATATGCTAATTTGTCTTGTCTTTGAGCTATGTTCTAACTAATTTAAATTTGATTCACATCACATACTTATTACAGTGAAAGAGTTTTTGAACGAGCTAGAATAATTACATTTATAAAGTTTTTGAACTCAAAATTTTACTTAAACAATATAAATAACTTATTATTTGAACCTATCTCCAATTGGTGGGAGATCTTCAATTCATAGTATAACTGTGAGTGGTGAGTTGGAATTCAAGAATGAATCAGGTGCTATGCTACTGTATCATTGTGCGGAGAGAAGAAGTGATCATTAATTCCTAAGCACAACAATACAAGTATACAACATAAACATAGGACCCATTATCTTCAAATTCAGACATAAAAATTAAAACATATATATATATATATATATGAACAACTGTTGTATCATTTAGAATTTTGTTACATCTGAATTGAACAAATTAATGAATGTGCTATATATACTTTACAGTTTACATATTCACAGGAGTCCCTCCTCTTCCTTAATAGTAACTAATAAGTAATAACGATTCACAATCGCAAATTTTGCATATTAATTAATCAATACAACTTCATCAATCTTAAATATAATTTAGGTTCAACATGCACTAGCACCACCACCCCCACTGTCCCCACCGCCGCCGCCACCACTGTCACTACCCACACAACCGCCGCTGCCGCCACCACTCTCACCACCCACACCACCACCGCTGCCATCGCTGCCACCAAATGTGGCAGTAGTATCTCCATCAAAGCCTCCAATAATAGCTCCATCGTCACTACTACTGATAATTCCATCAAGGGAAGCAAAACCATCACCACCACCATCGCCACCAGACGACGACGGGAGTCGTCTAGCTGGGCACAATATTGCCAATAGAGCAGCAAAAACGAATAAGCAAATACCCACCACCATAACTGACGTCGCCGCTGGCTCCATCTCTCTCTTTAATTATAATTAAGAAGGTCAGATCGTCACATATATATGGCCATATTGAATCACATGGACATGCTTTTATAGTATGAACAATATTCGTTAGAGAGTTGATGGAGTTTATGAGCACAAATTAAATTCAAATTGGAGAGAAAGTTTAAATAGTCTTATAGATTATTTAATTATATTCGTGAGGGAGTCATGACGAGAAGATGCATGCATGCATGTGCTTGCTTGACAAGGTAAAATTAGTTAATGAGTTTAAACTTCATATAAATTAAACTTATTGTGTGTTTGACATTTTATAGGATTACGTGTTGCTGTTGATATACGTACTTATTCTCTTTTGGTCACGGACGCGTACCTATAACTTGTGTTTGACCTCTTGTGTTCTAGCACAACTTGACCATAAAACTTTGACTTTTATCTCGTAAGAATGTATACCTATAAATAGTTATAATATTTCTTTAAGGTTAAAATACAAAAAAATTTCTAAAATTTAAGTCATGTATAGATAATTCTATCATTTATAAAAGTGATTTAGAACCTTTTTAAACTTTGCAATTTGCTCAAAAACCTCATTTGTATATTTTTTATCCAAGTACTAACACATCATCACAAAATTAACTCATACAAAAATACACACAAAATACACCCATGAGGCCATGAACTTTAACTTATGTGCCACAATTTTTTTTTTGAAATAATTTGACATATATGCCTTTTTGTTAGGGTTATAAATAGAAAAGTTAATGGATATGATTTTTTGTACAAATTTTGAAATTTGAGGAGCTTATGTCAATTTTTATAATTGTGGGGGTTATCTTCATATTATCTATACTAAAAATTTTATATGCACCTTCATGTATGTTATATTTCCTTTTTAATTTTTAAAATAAAATGTAAAATTTTAATTATTATACTCTAAAATAATACAAAGTTACTTTCGCTTTCATTCTTATCATAATTATATTAGGAAAAAACTTAGGTCCATTTCATCCAATTCCACCAATCATATATTGTATTTACACTTTCTTTCTTCTATGATAGGCCATATAAAAGGTGATCTTCTATATTCTCTCTCTACTGCGATTGGTCATTTAAACACTTTTTGCCATGTGTCATAATTATATTGGGGAATTGGATAAAATGGACATAAGGACATGAACCTAAATTTTTTCCTTATATTATCCATTATTATCTATATTTTCTCTCTCATATCTAATCATCACATCATATATTCTATTTAATTTCTAAATTACAAAATAGGTTTTTGCGACAAAAAAAACTGCCATATTAATGTATAGATAATTCAAGGGGTTATATGCATTTTAATTTTTTTATGGGAATATAAATAATAGATATTTGACTTATCATTTTATTATTGTTTTTTTACATGTATTTTTTTTTATTGAAGATGATCTGTCCGAATCATTAAATATGAGCACTTCTTCTAATAAAAATCTAAATTCAGATTCATCACATTTCGAGAGGTTAGTTAGTTTCTTTCACTAGACCCAACCTATTTATTTTTTATTTACTTTTGGTGCTTAATGACGTGGAGATCATTTTAATTGATATAATTTATAATTTAGTAAGATTTAATTAGCTTATTTTTCATGTTCAACGAATTTGGGAAAAACATAAAATGACATGGCACCACCCACAGAATTAGCAGCTCCCTCCGTTAATTTAGTAATTACAATAACTAATCTTAATTACAAAGAAAAAAGTCAAAAGCTATACATATCTAACAACCGTAACAATAACCATAACTAATCTTATCAATTCCACTTATGTACACGTCGTCACGGTCAACCTCCGCCGCCGCAACCTCCTCCTCCTCCATCTCCGCAGTACATCCCAAAATCCGATTGCATTGAAGCTACGGCGGCGCCCTGCAGTCCAATTCCAATCATCATGATCATGTCACCGCCGCCGTCTTTGACACCACCGCCGCTAGAGCATCGTATTCCGCCGCCGCCACCACCGGCTTTATATATGTGACGTGGTGGTTGACCACGTCGTTGATAAGGTTGCTTAATCTTATGTGACGCTTGAGATGATTCTCTCATCATGCCTTTGTATCTTCTAATGTCGTCTTTCCTCTTGCTTCCTCCAGAGCAGACGCAGCCCATAATCGGAATTTTGGCTTTCAAAAATATGTGTCAACGTTATTCTTCCTTTGTGTCTAAAATAACTATATATATATATCAATGACCCAGCTGACTAGGAAGTTACTCTAGCTTTCTGAGCGAATCTGCCTTTTTTGAATTTTCAATACCTCATTAATCTAGCAGATAGGGCAGAATTTATATATGTTTTTTTAATATTATTAACATTTTAAAACAATATGTCATATTGTCATATACTAGTGGAGAACTTTTAATTATAGTCCAAACAAAATTAGCATATAGATTAGGTATTATAAATATATATATCAAAAAATTTGATTTTTTTTAAAGGTGAAATTTTATTTACTCAGTGATTTTTATGCAAATTAATTATCTGCGCGCGCATGCAATATATTAGTATATATGTAATAATATTAATTAATTATATATTTAAAAAAATAGTTTTATAATAATTAATTACTTTATATCTATATATAAAAGCAAGGAGAAGTATTATATTAGATAATAAATTGATATATTTTCCTTAAAAAAGAGGTAATACTAATGTTGACTTTTTATGCAACGACTTGGGAATGCAATAATAATGGATTGGGAATGATTTAGTCACCCGCGCCATTTATTTGAAAAAGGAAAGTAGTGACTTGAATTTCTTCTACTTTTATTTACATTTGGAATTATATTTTAAGAGGTCTAACTCACCCCAAAAGAACTCTCAAGGGGAAAAGATTACTTTAGCCTATATATACAGCTTATCAGCCATGTAACTAATCAATGTGGGACTTCAACACGCCCCCCTCACGCCTGACATAGGAGCGTGAAGCCAACGATGTAACTAATCAATGTGGGACTTTAACACGCCCCCTCACGCCTGACATAGGAGCGTGAAGCCAACGGGTTATTCCCAAGGCAGCCCATAGTAAGGCTCATCCATCCACACATACTCAATCTGGCTCTGATACCATCTTAAGAGGCCTAACTCACCCCAAAAGAGCTCTCAAGGAGAGAGGATTACCTTAGCCTATATATACAGCTTATCAGCCATGTAACTAATCAATGTGGGACTTCAACATTATATATGATTATAATCTTAGAATTTCCAATTATGTCATTTTGTTCAGTAAAAAGTTGGCACGCACAATCTTCCCAACATATTCCATCCTTGTTAATTACCAAGCATATTAAATTATTTTCAGAGTAAATTCATAATTTGGTTCTTAAAAAAAATTTTATTGTCTCAATTTGATTCTTAAATAACAAAATTGTCAAACTTAAGTACATAAAAGATGAACCCCGAATCATTTTGATTCTTAATCTGGTGGATGAAAAAGTTAACACACTAACATGACATAAATAAGCCTTAAATTGATGATTAGAATATACAGTCATCTTCCAATAAGCATTTAAATATTTTTTTTTTAAAAAAATTCGTAAGTAAAAACGCATCGTTTTGCTTCTACTGAAAAGTGTCTTCCACGCTTAGCAAAAAAAAAAAGTGTGTTCCATGCATCCTCTGTTTATCTTAATAATCAATTTAGTGCTTATTTATGACATTTCAGAACTGTGTTAACTTTTCCATCCATTGACGGAGGGAACAAAATGATTGGAGGTGCATTATTATTTAAAAATTAAATTTAATAATTTTATATTTTAAGAATCAAATTGAGACAAGAGGCATCTATTCAAAGGATCAAATTATTAGTTTAATAATGGTTAGAAGTCAAAAGTTTAAACTTTTTATTCAAAAATAGAATTCTATCACATTATCTTTCACAAGCTTCTTATACACGCTGACTAATGAGTAATGAGTTTTTTTCATAAATTAATTTCCGTAACTTTCGATTAATAATGTTGGGCTCATTATTTTCTCTGCAAATATGGGGGAAGAAATTTCGAGTGGAAAAGAGTTTTTTTCTTGTAAATATATAATTAAATTGAGCTATTCCTATTTCTAAAAGGATTGGGGATGGAGATGTGGAGTTTGGGTAGGGATGGAAAGTAGAGTGTGAGGCAAGGGTATTACTCTAGTGGTGGAGATTGGAGATATTGTCAATCTGCTGAATTCTTTGCCTAATGCTTCTGTTAGGAGAAATTTGGAGATTGGTTAGCTTTCTTGTTTGGTTTGGTTGATAATTGTATATTCTGGTCTTTAAAATTGAAGTTGCATGCACGATCCTATACCAATATATCATTATATTTCCTAGTCTTTAAAATTTATGTTACATCTAGGTGATCATAAATCATAATACCTAACTACTTTCACACCCACAAAGCCTAATTGCGTAGAAAATATCTATCTTTCAACATTATTTTATTCTATTAACATTTTTTTCGATGGAAATTCTATCAACATTTGACTTGCAAAAGCAATTCAAAAAAAGAGAGTATAAGAACCAAATTAAAGGAACCAAGTAATTATATATATAATTTATTAAAAAATCTGATAACAAAAATATACAAATTGTATATATGAAGTGTGTGTGTATATGTGCAAGGCAAAAGCTACCTCAGCCGCCACAGCCACCGCAGCCACCTCCACAACCACCACCGCAGCCGGCACCAAGGAAGCCGACATGACCGGAGTTTTTGGGGCCCCCATGGCTGCCAGTTTTCTTAACAGAAGATGGTTGCCGAGAAGCACGTGGTTGAGACTGCCTAGCTTGAGCTTCTCTCACGCTTTTGTATATCTTAATTTCATCTTTCTTCTTAGCTTCTCTCGAGCAAATGCAGCCCATTGTTGCACAATGCACAGTATGGAATGGCTTTGAATCCCAATCTAATGTTTTCATTTATAATATTCATTGCTAATGACCAAGTCTAAGGGCACGTTCTTTACGCAGAAATGGAAATGGAAACAGAAACGGAAACGGAAACGGAATGCGTTTCCTGTGTTTAGTAGTAAAAGTTTGGTAATGGAAATGGAAAGAGAATGTATTAAAATGACCATTTTACCCCTTATATTAAAATAATAAAAAGAAAAGAAGGTTATAATTGTGTCAAATCATGTCAAATCAAAGGGGTATAATAGATCTTTTGTATTTTTTTTCTTTTTTTTTTTTAAAAGTTGATGGAAATGAAAAAGTGAAAAAGTATGTGGGGCCCGGTGGACCCCACCATTTCCATTTCTATTTCCATGGGCAATTCTTGTAAAAGAACATGCCCTAAGTGCTTCCTAACATGGAAACTTACTCTACCACATGAATAATGATACATTATTCCCGTTGACGAATTTTATGAGTTCTTTATTTTATCTGTCATTTTTTTTGTTATGATCATAATATTTATCAAAATGAATCTAATGATTAATCCTCAAATATTATCAGGTCTATTATTGGGAACAACTCTTTCAAAAAAAAATATTTTATTGTTATCCTTTCAAAGACCGAACCCAAAAAGTAGTTATTAAACAAGCATAGAAACCTTAGGATGTGGACATCGCATTAAATTATATGTCATTTGATAGTTGAATTATTAATTTTGAATAAAACATATATTATAATCGTATATATAGTTTTGGAAGTTGGAACTCTGATTTTCAAAATCATATATATTAACATGAATAATATATCACATTAAGGATGGTTGGATTAGAGAAAATAATGGGTTAGTATCTATTTTGAATAAAATTGATTGAAAGGTGTAATATGAGGCCATTTGAAACTATGCACTAAGAATATTTTAAGAGGAAGATAACCTAATAATTAGAAGTGCAAATAAATTTAAAAAAAAAAGGATAAATTTAATTATCAACAATCTAATAATAAAAATAAGTCAAAGTAAAACATGTTACTGTCCTCCAAAAAAACTTAATTTATTGTTGGTCTCATAGAGTAAAATTAAAATCCTAATAGAACCTAGTATTGTTGTAGAAAATTTAATAATTTTTAACTCAAAGGGGGTAAACCCATTCATATTTATTGACTCTTTTAAATTATACAATTCAATGCCTTAAAATACAAGTAAAAAGAAGGTAACAGAAATACACCTATCAATTGCTTAGAATATCAATTGCAGTTTCGTAGCTCACTCAAGCACTTGACAAGGCCTTCTTCTCCAGAATTTCTTAGAATATCAATTGCACTATCAATGTGAGGACCCCTTAGCACAATTGATTTCTTGAGCATCATTTCTGCAAGCTTTGTGGCCTCTATCAAGTGGCTTTGATGACACAGCCCAACTAAAAGAATACAATAAACATCAGAATCAATAGTTAATATACAATTTGTATTTTCAATTTCATCCAGCAACAAGAACGCATCCACCATCCTCTCCTTCATACAAAGCTCCTTTAACAAAAGGCTACAAGCTAAGCTATTAGGTTTGAGAGAACTGGCAAGCATAACCCTGAAGATTTTCTCTGCTTCCTCAGGTTTTTTTATCCTTATCAAAGCAATTACAAGTGAGTTGTAGCAAACATCATAGGACACTCCATGATGTCCTACAAATTTATCAATCAAACTATACGCCTCATCGACGTGCCCTTCGGCACAAAGGCTGTCAATCAAAGTGCTAACAGTGACATGGTTTGCTGAGCAATTTAATTCTTTCATTCTATCCAAAATATCCAATGCTTCTGTCCACTTTCCATTCTTACAGAAACTTTGAATCAGAGATGTATATGTAATAACATTTGGACTACAATTCCCATTTTCTTTCTTCATTTCCTCCCACAATTCCATGGCCCTTTCCATAGATCTAAACCTACATAACCCATTTAGAAGAGCTGTGTAAACCACTGAATTAGGTGAACATCCCTGTGCTCTCATATCCTTGAGCATAGAGTATGCATCCTCCGGTCGTCCCACATCACAAAATCCTTGAATCATTGTCATATAGGTAATCATATCAGGATATAGATTCCTAAAAGCCATCTCTCTAATCAAACTTTCTGCCATTTTCATGTCACCCTTCTTGCAAAACAAACTTATGACAGTGTTATACATAGTAGTGTCAGCACATAAATTTAACTCTTCCATTTTCCTCAATACCCATAAAGCCACATTAGCTACATCAGCATGTTGAACTTCTTTACATAATCTCAAGACCTCCTTAAATGTCTTAGCAGTAACGAAATACCCCTCAGATTCATAAGAACTTATCACATCAAATATGACCTGAGGATTCTGCTTAATGGCAAGAGATGCTTTCTTGTACATGTAAGCACTATGCTTGTATCTAGACTGCATTCCAGCCCAAATGAAAAATCTAATACCCAAATGGGATTGCTCAGGATAGCATCTATCTATGACTTCGGAGACACATTTAGCGTCAAGTTTAGCATTAACAGTAGATAAGGACTTCTCTATACTACCACTACTTTTATCTAGATGACTATAAAATGCATCAGCGACAGAAGCCATACCCATTTGTGGGATTGAGAACTTCTTACAGTATCCAACTCGATTCAAACACGAGACCAATCGATAATTTATTGAAAAGGGCATAACTCAACCTTGTGAAAATAACAAAAATGTAATGACTCACTAAGCAGATCAGAACCTTGAATCGATAATCACCCAAAATCCCACTCGCTGTGACCCACAATAACTGCAAAAACAGTAATAGAGGAGGAATGGATTCGGTTTTACTTTTCTCGTGCAATAACGGAGGGTGTTGCGACAAGGAGAAGCTGAGGTGGGCGGAGCCGCGGTGGTGGCATGCGGCGGTGATCGGGAATCGCGTGGAGGAGCTCCGTTCGCCTCTGGAACAAAGGACGGCGCTGTTCCTTCGGCTTTTCCCCTTTTACTTATTTGTTTTTGTCGTTTTCTTGTATAAGATTAAAGGATTTGAATGGGCTTTTGGGTCCATTGTACTTTAGAATTGGGCCGGTCTCCTTTTCCATTTTCACATCTCAATGTGGGCTTTGATTGAGAGCCTAATCCAAAATTATTTTCAATTTTTAAAAATATCTTTAATATGCATTTATTTTTTGATAAATTTAATATGCATATCTTAAAATATTTCACAAAAATAATCTTAAACGTGGCAAGCGTGCAATTTATTTTAAAAAGAGTATTAATTTTATTGACTCGAATTCACTTATAAAGAACATACCTGAACTTTTCTAGTAGAAGTAATTAAATAGAAAAGAAATACATGTATAGTTAACTGAAAATTATAAAAAATTAAACTATTTTTTAGTTATATGATTCTCAATCAATTTTGTCTACATAACAATTAATATGTATGTGAAGACTGATATAAATTAAAATTTGACAAACTCCAACAAAAACACATCCCTTTTATACTAGCAATAATGGAATTGAGAACGGAATAATGAATGGGGTTTAGCTTTTACTTGCTTATTAAGTTATAATTTAGTTCTTTTCTTCATTAAAAAAAAAAAAAAAAGAACTCTAGGTGGTCCTTTTGAAGAAACGATAGACCATGAAAACAGCTTGAACTTCGTATGTGTGTGTATTGGCAACTCTATGGAAGGAAAAGGAGTAAAATATCATTTTGGTCCTTTTTATATAGCATGTTTCTCAATTTGGTCCTTTTTAGATGATGCTTCTCAATTTGGTCCTTCTTAGATTAATATATTATCAATTTGGTCCTTATGGTCAAAATCATGATGACATGGACTCAAGTTGCTGAGTTGTATTATTTTTGCTAACAACCATAAATGCTGACTGGACACTTAATTTGTTAAAAAAATTCTATTTCTCTTCTTTCTCTCACCAGCCTCACACACTCCATCACAAATCATCTTTATCTTTCTCATCATCTCCATCTTCTCGTCTCTCCCCAACGCAACCATCCTTGTTTTCTTGGTGTGATACTTTCGGTCACTGCATTTATGATATCCACAAACATAGTGCTTAAGAAGTAACCATGTGAATGAAGTGGCCAACGATTTCATGCTTCCAGGTGATTCTCTGTAAAAAAAAAATTCTAGCAATCCCTCCAGAGTGAACATATCTGCTATCCCAAATATAGCATATTGGAAGCAAAGCCAAAATAGATTTATGGGTTTGAATGGGTCTTTCCTTCCTTGTTCCTTCTCTTGACTTCTATAACCCCAGCTACGGCCATTGAAATGGCAGAAAGCATTAAACCCACACCAATTTGTTGAAGTTGTGTAATCCCTGAAGGGTGGTGAGTGATGTTTCGTGAAAAAGGGAATAGTTCATAGATAGGATGGAATGAGGAAGGACAAGAACATGACAGGAATAGATGGAGCAGGGACTGTGAGGCATATGGGGAGTGCGGAAGCGTCGAATGATGATGATGACGACGACATCGTATAGAGGAGAGATGAGAAGATGAAGATAATTTGTGTTAGAGTGTGTGAGGCTGGTGAGAGAAAGAAGAGAAATAGAATTTTTTAACAAATTAGGTGCCCAGTCAGCATTTGGTTGTCAACAAAAATAATACAACTCAGCAACTTAAGTCCATGTCATCCTGATTTTGACTATGAGGACCAAATTGATAACATATTAATGTAAGAAGGACTAAATTGAGAAGCATCATCTAAAAAGGACCAAATTGAGAAACATGCCATCTAAAAAGGACCAAAATAATATTTTACTCGAAGGAAAAGTTGAGAATGTAGCTTTATTGCTTTTGCGTATATAAATGGAATGCGAAAAGAAAGTGTGGTTTAGGATGGAATAAATCAAATGGGAACTTTTGTTCCCATATATAATATAATTAATTATCAATGTCATACCACACCTTTTATTCTAATGCTTTGCTTATATATAATATACACTATTATATCGAGGGGTCCATGTGTGCTGTAACTCACGCACTTCACTCAGAATATATAGCTGTTTCTTTCTATCAATTGGTTTTTGTTTTCTTTTGGTTAAAAAATGATGTTATGATAAAGATAGAGACATATCAGTCGAATGAAATAAGATGAATAAAGATATAGTAAGTTAATTGTAATATAATATAGTCTAGGAAAAATGTACATCAGTGGATATGATTATATAAAAGAAAAATATTAAATTAAATTCACAGGGTAGCCCGGCCCATGTTATTTCATCCTGTTTCAAGCTCATGGGGCCATGTGCGCCTCAAGTTCTCACTCATTAGTCATAGATCTCATAATCATCATTCATCATGCATGCTAGCTAGCAATATTAGTTGATTCCATTATTCTCTTCCCCTAAAGCATATATATATATATACTACACAGAGTGAAAGCCCATAGTTCATGATATATCAGAAATATGTGATGAGATGATCATGAAAGGAGACGTAGCTAAAGATCTCAAAAGCCCATGGATCATCATCGGTATTACTTGAGCTGGGCTCAGGCTTTGGCTTCTGCATGGGCCTTCATGTTGTTGGTGGCTCTCATGTGTTGTTGTCTCAGCACCAAACCTCACCAAGATGACGACGACCTTGTCTCCGGCGGCGCCGGTTGCACCTGTGACGGCGGCGGCCATGCTTGTGTTTGATACATATATATGGTGATTAATTAATTGGTACTGTGTTTAATTAATTTAATTTGTTGCAACTTGCATGTATATATACAAATCATAAGTTTCACTGTTTTTCAAAAAATGTTGGTTCATTTAATTTATGTGTGAATATCTTCGGGTATGTACATAATTTGATTCTAAACTTGAACTCCCAATATAGTTATTTATTTTTGCTAATCTATACATGGCACATGCCATCCTTCTCTTTTTTATTTTGTTAATTTTATGCTAGGGAAAACGAATCTGTTTTTTTTTTTTTGCCACAGGGAAAAACGAATCTTTTCTCCCCCTCTTTTATGTAAGCTTATTCTTTTAATACTCAAATATGTGATCTGCCTTCACTTTCTAGTAGATATATGATAAATTAGTACGAATTAACTTATAAGGCTATTTTATCAAAAGAAGAAAAAACTTATAAGGCTATAAATGAAATTAACAAAATTAATGAAAGTCTTTAATAACTTTGTTTTTCAATTTCCACCGAAAAGAATATTATATATTATGTAGGATAAATAGGCTAAAGGTACGTGTAATATTAATAATTTTATTAATCTTAATAATAGGAAGCTCATGATCAATTTCACTAGAATGGATCCAGTGTTTGATTCTTCTATGCATTAGTATGTTAGGTCGACTTTTTTTCATAGTTTTATTCACTTTTTTTTATCTAAACTTGAAAAATTGTAAACTTTTTATAAAAAATAATAATTATAGACACAAAAAAAAAATTCCACACAAATAAGGACTTACCGTGAATGGTTTAGGAACCACCTTTATTAGGGACTAAAAAGTTAGTCCCTAATCCACTCATAGTAAATCTCGATTTACATGAAGTTTTTAATTTTTTTGTATCTATATCTTTCATACTTTAGATATTCTTTAGAAAAAATTTATAATTTCTCAAGTTTAAATAAAAAAAGTGAAGAAAATTATGAAAAAAAGCCGGCCTAGCATACTAATGTATAGAAGAGCCAAACACTGGATCCATTCTCTAATTCCACACCCTTAGCTTCCTCACTCATTAAAAAAATTAACTTAAAGCAAAAATTAATAGGATTGGTCACACAACGGTTGGACGTGATTATTATCTTTTAATTTGCAAAATACAATTTTCTTCTTTTATTAAAAAAAAACTGGTAACCAAAAATTAATGATGGGGTCTTTAATTTGTTTCGGACAAAAGAATAAGAAAATTAAGTAATTGTATCAGAAAATTCTAATATATTTTTTTAATGAAAATTAATATATCTAAAGATGCCAATGAATCGAGACAATTGATTAAGCTTTGGATCTTATTCTATAAATGCAAGAGTTTAAACCTTATATGTCTATTGTAAAGACTTTATTGATAAGTAATACGGAAATCTTCTGTAAATAAATTAAGAGATTTTTCCTAACCTTAATGAAATAACGATGTTCATCCTATATAAACTTTTCTTCACAAAATATATATATACATATATATATATATTTCTAAAAATATATTTAATTCACGCATCATTCTCCTGTATATCTGAAGAAGAGTAATATGAAGTTCATTAATAATAGTCAAAAAGTCAATTATTAGCATATATTATTATTTATTTGTAAATTAGTTATGATAAGTTTAGTTTTGATTTTTCTAACAGATTTGCTGCGTCAACGTAGGCTTTGGGTTGCTTATTCTTGTATTTAAGATTGCATCATTGAATGAGAGATACACAGATTCTTCCTCTCTTCACTTACCGACTCTAAATTTATTATGGTATCAAAGCCTGGTCAAAGAAAAGGCATGGCTGAAGAAAACGAGAATCTGCTAACGCATAAGTGTATATTGTTATCTTAATAATCATCTAGTTCCCTATAATTTTCTATGGAAAATCTCTGTTTTTAACATTCAAAATTGAGGATATATGAATCTCTTGACAAATTCTTGATTTGACTCTGAAACAGTCTGAAGCTTCAATCTCTATACGCGTCACATTGGATTTCCACAAAAAGGCTGAATACGTACGTCTTAAGATCCCTCATTGATTATCACTATAAATATTAAAGCGATGGCCCAATTAAGGTTTCATAATCATAATTCAGAAGCAAAAGTCATTAACTTAATTATACGTGATGGGGTGTCTTTGTTTTGGAGGAAGCAGCAAGAAACGAAACAAGTACGGGAAAAGTCATAGATCAAAGAAAAGGAAGAACCATAATGATGTTGGAGGAGCTGACGGTGGCGGCGGAGGTGATGGTGGCGGCGGAGGTGATGGTGGAGGTGGTGATGGCGGAGGTGGGACCGGCTGTGGTGGTGGTGGTGGAGGGTGTGGAGGTGGGGGTGGAGGTGGAGGTGGAGGGTGTGGAGGTGGGGGCGGAGGTGGAGGTGGAGGGTGTGGAGGTGGGGGTGGAGTTGGATGAGGGGGCGGATGCAATATGGATGGTGGGTAGGATCGGAGTGGGTGCTATATGTATATTATTGCACTAAAGATCAATTAATTATTGATTAATTTGTTAGTTTTTCTTTTGTACTATAATGCATGTTCATTCATTTCTTCTTGTATGTACTTTAAAGATGCTACACGCTTGAGGTTGGTTTAGGTGACTAGGGGATAAACATATATATATATATATATATATATATATATATATATATATATATAATATATATATATATATATGGTGTATTTAATAAATTTGGATCATCTTTTGTTGTTGTTTAAGTAGTGCTATTCACTTACCATGATTAGACAACTACAAAGGATCTGGTCTCATATTTAATATGTATACAAAAAAAAGAAAGAATAAAATTTGTGTTATATTTGTATTTGAAATTTAACCGTTATATTATTTGTGCTTTGGTTGGGCTTTTTTCAATAGTTATATCTGCATTTTTATAATTAAAATCACAACGTAGCCCCATGAGGCTATGGGTATGATTAGTTGACAGTTTTGTAATATAATTATAGACGTAATTTTTATACATCTTTTTAATTATACATATTTTATTTTTTATAATGTGATGAAATTATATTTTTGTTCTTATTTTTTTACCTACTTTATTTCATTATCAATTGTAATATAAGGGTAAAATGGTCATTTTACCTACTTTTATTCCATTCACATATCACATCACTTTCATATATTACTTTTTTTCATTCCCTTATACAATTTCATTACATCTTTCACCCCACTAACCAGACATACCTTATGTGTTGGGAAAGGGATATAAACAGACATAATATAAAAAATTGATTGACCCCAAATGATGGAAGATAAACTAATTCTATAATTACCAATGTTGTTAGGACCAGACCGGGCGATCCGACTGATTCGACCGTGAACCAAAGAATAGAACGAGTCGGTTAGATTGAAAAAACAAAATTACTAATTGTACCAATTTAACCAGGGTTCAACCGCTAAATTGAGTCCAACCGCCGAATCGTCCGATCCAACTGTCCTCTTTAGTTTAAAAAAATGATGAAAATTTTAAAATTGAAAATGCTGAAAATCCTAGAAGCCCTCATTTTCTAAGTCTCATCTTCATTATTTTTTATTAAAATGAAAAATTTATGCATTACTTGTTGAAGATTGAATGTCTGTGACGTTTTACTTAGTATCATATAGACATAATTAATATTTTATTATTTATTGTGTCATCCGGTTCGACCGGTAAAATCAATCAGACCGTGAATTAAACACTTATCCAAATGTTTATGCAGATTATGACAACATTGATAATTACACAAATCAGCCCACACCCCCTTTCTCACACTTTACAGTTTACTCTCCAAAAGAGCTTCGCAAGGAACGCATTATTTGTTTCTTTGAAAAGAACTAGTGAGATAAACCTAGGCCAAGGCCACCATGAATCTTTGGTTCACAAATTTTTTTTCCTTTTTCTCTTATCAAAGGAAATCCCCCACTATTATCTCTTGCAAAATACAATTTTCTTCTTTTAAAATAAAAGAAGTGGTAACCAAAAAGTGGTGGCGTGTCTTTGTTTGGGACAAAAGAATTATGAAAATTAAGTAATAATAAATGATAAAACTAACTAGATTTTTTTAACGAAATTTAATATATCTAATGAAATATTTCGGTCACGCGTCATCCTCTTGTACAGTTGTACATATCTCAGGAAAATTAATATGAAGTTCATTAAAAGTCAAACGGTCAATGAACACTAATTTAATTATATTATTTTATATATACGCTTAATTGACATCTTCTAAGTTTTATTTCCGAAATTTAATTATTGAGTCAAATTATTTTTGTCCTTCAAATTACTATTTAATTTTTAAAGTTTAGAAATAAACTATTTGGCCCCTAAATTTATATACTCTCGTCAATTATTTGATCATGTTAGTTATTAGAACGTTATCCATTAAGTGGCCGTGTGACGTAACCGTTATATACTAACGTGATGTCGTTAATTAATTTGTTATCATGTTGTCATCTCACATTGTCACATTATTTGAATATTTAAAAATAATACTAAATAGTCTCATATTAATTAAAAGAAATACTATATATAGTAATCCCTGTATTAGTTAAAAGTGACAATATAGTGACAAATACATAAACTATTTACTATTTAGTATTACTTTTAAATATTCAGATGATGTGTGTTAAGATTGTAAAAGGAAGAAAGTATTGGAAAAATCATTTTTCTTCGTATATAATCCTAATTATTTATAAAATATTTTTAATTCAAATATACATATATCTTATAAATATATGTGAGGTGACAAACTGACAATATAGTAGCAAATTAACAGGGTCATGTTAGCATATAATGATCATGTCACACAATGACTCTACAAATAACGTCATAATAATTAAATAATTGACGGGAGTATAAAATCATAGATTAAATAAACTATTTCTAAAATTCAAAAATTAAATAATAATTTTTTTTGATTTCTCAAAGTATTCCCAACCCGATAAGCCAATGACTAATCTCCGCGGATTTTATACAGTAATTCATGAACTAAAAATAGTTACCTCAATTAGTCACTATCGAGTGAATATTCTTTATTTCGCGTGAGGAATACAAGGTTACACGCGTTCCTATATATAATTTTATATAGATATATGTTTTTAACATTTTCTTCATAACATTCAAAGTTGAGAATCTATCTCTTAACAAATTATTATTGATTTGACTCTGAAACAGTCTTTCGTCATGAAGCTTCAACCTACGCGTAAAACGACCATGGATTAATTTTGTTACTTCTCACGTTGGACTTCCACAAAAAGCTGAATAGGTCTTAAGATCCCTTGTCACTATAAATATTAAAGTGAAGGCGCAATTAAGGTTTGAGAATTCAGAAGCACTAATTGATGAGAAGCACAAGACATTAATTATTTATACGTGATGGGGTGTTTTTGTTTTGGACGAAACAAGAAACAAAAGATGTATGGGAAAAGTGCTGTGTCTCGGCCAGACAAACTTGGATCAAAGAAAAAGAAGAAGGATCATGATCTTTCTTCAAGTTGTGCCGATTGTTGGTCAGGCTTTTGTGAGTTCTTTTGCTCATCTGGAGGATGTGACGGTGGTGGTGGTGATGGCGGCGGTGGCGGTGGTGGTGGTGATGGTGGAGGTGGGGGTGGCTGCGGTGGTGGAGGTGGATGAGGTGGCTGATGCAACATGGATGGTGGGTAGCATTGGTGTGCTATATGTATATTATTGCGCCAAAAATCAATTATTGGTTATTAATTATTGATTAATTTGTTAGTTTTTTTGTACGATTTAGTACTCCAATGTTCATTAATTTCTTGTATTTAGTTTAAAGAAGTACACAATTGAGGTTGGCTTAGTGACTTGGGGATAGAGATTTAATGTATTTTAACACAAAAACAAATGAATATTTGTATTGGAAGTTTAGCCCTTACATTTGTGGTTTGGTTTGGCATTTTTCAATATTTACATTTTCGTCTTTATGATGCATTTTAATTTAATTTGATCTTCATTTTTATTAACATCTTCATATTAAGATTTATGAGTAAGTAATGAAAGGAAATTGAATGAGAGTGGAGTAACGAGTTCTTTTAATTTGTTCAAATCATATGAAGCAGCAAATACGTTTGATCTTTGGGTGAGGAATACTCTTTCAAATTTCTCAGACCAAAATAGAAAATTAATATAATTTTTTAAAGCCTTTTTTTTATTAAAAAAACTTTTTTAAATAATAAGCTATAACTTCGATAATTTGTTTATAAAGTAAATGGCATTAAAAATTACAGTGTGAATGAAGAGTAGATGTTTAGTGGTACGGTAGTACTGAATTTCAGTACATCCCTCCAATTAGTTGGTCTCTAAACCATTCAAGGTGAGCCTTAATTAATGTGAGTTTTTATTAATATTAACACATGGCACTATATATAATTAGAGGGATGCGCTGAAGTTCAGTGGTACGGTACCATTGACTTTTATCTGTGAATGAAGCATGCAACACTACAACAAAACATGGATTTACCCACAAAATTTTACTCGCGGAATAATTTTACCTACGGACTGTGTCCGTGAGTAAACTCATTTACCCACAGAATAACACAGATTTACCCACGGATTTATCCGTGGGTAAATCTATTTTTTGTTGTAGTGCAAGTATATGTTGAAATTAACAAAATTAATGAAAGCCTTTAATAACTTTCTTTTTCAATTTCCACCGAAAAGAATATTATATATTATATATGTAGGATATATAGGCTAAACGTACGTGTAATATTAATAATTTTCTTAATCTTAATAATAGGAAGCTCATGATCAATTCCGCACCCCTTAGCTTCCTCACTCATTAAAAAAAATTAACTTAAAGTAAAAATTAATAGGATTGGTCACACAATGGTTGGACGTGATTATTATCTTTTAATTTGCAAAATACAATTTTCTTCTTTTATTAAAAAAAAACTGGTAACCAAAAATTAATGATGGGGGTCTTTAATTTGTTTCGGACAAAAGAACAAGAAAATTAAGTAATTGTATCAGAAAATTCTAATATATTATATCTAAAGATGCCAATGAAACGTGCCACAATTTATTAAGGTTTAGATTTTATTCTATAAATGTGAGAGTTTGAACCTTATATATATATATATATATATATATATTTTGTTATAAAGACTTTATTAATGAGTAATACATAAATCTCCCTGAACTTTTAAAGAAGTTAAGAAATTTTTTTAACCTTGATGAAATAATGATACTCATCCTATCTAAACTTTTCTTCACAAAAAAAAATATATATATATCTAAAGAAATATTTAATTCACGCATTATTCTCTTGGAATAAAAGTTCAATGGTACCGTACCACTGAACTTTAGTGCATCCCTCCAATTATGTAGTGCCATTTGTTAATATTAATAAAAACTCACATTAATTAGGGCCCACCTTGAATGGTTTAGGGACCAACTGATTAAAGATATATATTAAAGTTTAGTATTGCCATACCACTGAACATCTACTCATTCACCTGTATATCTGAAGAAGAGTAATATGAAGTTCATTAATAATAGTCAACAAAACCAATTTAATTACATTAATTTTTATATATGCTTAATTGACATCTTTCAGTTACACGCGGAATTTAATAATTATATGTGAAGCAGAAAACTGAAAATTCACAGTTAGTCACCATCATCTAGCTAGTTCCCTATAATTTTCTATGGAAAATCTCTGTTTTTGACATTCAAAATTGAGGATATATGAATCTCTTGACAAATTCTTGATTTGACTCTGAAACAGTCAGAAACTTCAAGCTCTATACGCGTCACATTGGATTTCCACAAAAAGGCTGAATACGTACGTCTTAAGATCCCTCATTGATTATCAATATAAATATTAAAGCGATGGCCCAATTAAGGTTTCATTTCATAATTCAGAAGCAAAAGTCATTAACTTAATTATACGTGATGGGGTGTCTTTGTTTTGGAGGAAGCAGCAAGAAAAAAAACAAGTACGGGAAAAGTCATAGATCAAAGAAAAGGAAGAACGATAATGATGTTTCTTGTTGTTTCGATTTTTGTTCAAGCTTAGGTGAAGCCTGCAGCGGAGCTGGAGGAGCTGATGGCGGCGGCGGAGGTGATGGTGGAGGTGGTGATGGCGGAGGTGGGACCGGTTGCGGTGGTGGTGGTGGTGGAGGGTGTGGAGGTGGGGGTGGAGGTGGATGAGGGGGGCGGATGCAATATGGATGGTGGGTAGGATCGAAGTGGGTGCTATATGTATATTATTGCACCAAAAATCAATTAATTATTGATTAATTTGTTAGTTTTTCTCTTGTACCATAATGCATGTTCATTCATTTCTTCTTGTATGTACTTTAAAGATGCTAGTGCTACACACTTGAGGTTGGTTTAGGTGACTAGGGGATAAACCTCTCTCTCTCTCTCTCTCTCTATATATATATATGGTGTATTTAATAAATTTGGATCATCTGTTGTTGTTGTTTTTGTTTAAGTAGTGCTATTCACTTACCATGATTAGACAACTATAAAGGATCTGGTCTCATATTTAATATGTATACAAAAAAAAGAATAAAATTTGTGTTATATTTGTACTTGAAATTTAACCCTTACATTATTTGTGCTTTGGTTGGGCTTTTTTCAATAGTTATGTCTTCATCTTTATAATTAAATTCACAACGTAGCCCCATGAGGCTATGGGTACGTTTGGTTATTAATTATTGATTAATTTGTTAGTTTTTTTGTACGATTTAGTACTCCAATGTTCATTAATTTCTTGTATTTAGTTTAAAGAGAAGTACACAATTGAGGTTGGCTTATTGACTTGGGGATAGAGATTTAATGTATATAAACACAAAAAGAAATGAATATTTGTATTGGAAGTTTAGCCCTTACATTTGTGGTTTGGTTTGGCATTTTTCAATATTTACATTTTCGTCTTTATGATGCATTTTAATTTAATTTGATATCTTCATTTTTATTAACATCTTCATATTAAGATTTATGAGTAAGTAATGAAAGGAAATTGAATGAGAGTGGAGTAACGAGTTCTTTTAATTTGTTCAAATCATATGAAGCAGCAAATATGGTTTGATCTTTGGGTGAGGAATACTCTTTGAAATTTCTCAGACCAAAATAGAAAATTAATATAATTTTTTAACGCCTTTATTTATTTAAAAAAACTTTTTTTAAATAATAAGCTATAACTTCAATAATTTGTTTATAAAGTAAATGGCATTAAAAATTACAGTGTGAATGAAGTGTGCAATATATGTTGACCCTTTTACTTGAACCACAAACTAGTATCCCTTCCCTCTCACCCTTCTTCCTAAACAAAAAAGGATGAAAAAGTTGAAAATGAATGCAAGAAAGCTGAAAGGCTCCCTTTTCGCTTCAACCTCTTAAGCACAATGCACAAGATACGGAAATCTACTGATAAGAAAACATGAATTAAAACTCTTATGTCACTCGTTTCTTTAATATTAATATTATCAAAGAAATCGAGAATTATAACTCCTGCCGATTTCTGCCCCACTACAGTGACAATGTCAAACTTACAGCATCATGTGTATGTGTTGCAATTCTTCCACTGCATATAATTCACAATTAAAAAAAAGTACACTTTACAAGAATAAAAGATTCTTGGCACTTTACAATCTGTTGTAATCTGCAATGATTGGCAGCTTTCCCCAGACAGTTCCATTCCAGCCAAAAGACATTGCTTTCTACTAAAAGGCAGAGACACCTAACACAAGATTTAGAACACCGAAGGTGTATTAGTTTTGCAATCACCTCAGGCATCTAGATCACAAAAGAGTAAACTTAGACAGAGAAAGAATTTTGCTACTAGCAAAAATTGGGTCTATGTGATACACAGTGCCACAATATCGTACTCAAACATGCCACCAGCAATGGGACACATATCAACACCCCAAACTGTTGAGACGTAGGAGGTTGCTAGTGGCATAGTCAGCTTGAATAAATGAAATCTTAATAACCTCTATTCTAAAGAAAGTCAGAATATATTATTTTCCCCCTAGCCTCATGTAACTTCTCCATTATATCCAGAGTCCAGACACAAATTATAGCTAAAACTCATACCCATGCCATGAAATCAACCAGCATTCAATCACTGAAGCTTTGGAAAATCAAGAATCCACTCGCAATGCAACTATGAAAAAGAAAAGGCGAAAAACAGAAACGAAGAATAAAGCATGAGCATATTCATTATTGAAGTACATTGGTGCACTCTGCATCTTAGAAAAAGTGAACTTAATAGCCTTCCAACATCTATCACATTAATGATACTGTAGTATCTGATAATATAATAATAATATATATATATATATATATATATATATATATATATATATATATATATTGATAGAAGGATAATGTATATTAACTAAGATAAAGATGATTTATAATTTCTCAGACCAGAAAATCAGACACTAATGGGAACTATGCGTATTAAAATACTACTTTTCCACCCAATTACCTATAAATTAGTTTATTTGCTTCTCAATCACTAAGATAAAGTTGTACTTTAAATACTTTGTATATAAACATAAAACTATCAAAATTTATGACAATATGCAAGTGTCGAGGAAGAAAACACTCACATATCCAACAAACACCCTACAAGCTACAGCTCACTATAATTGCGCCACACTGCACGAAATTCTTCACGGAAAGTGTTTAGACGTGCCTTTAAGTTAGGTGTTCTAAAGCTTGCATGTACAATGGTACCTGAAAAGTGAGAGAGTAATCAAAAATAAAAACAAGAAGATAAATGTTCATGAGATCAAAGATTGAAATTTCTCAGTATACATAACATACCGAGAAGACCAATAACAAGTGCCCATAGAACTGTTAAGAGACCGCAAGAAACAAACCAAAGGATAAAACTTGCTACAAAAATAATGGAGAAGAATTAGCACAATTATTATAAACTAGAATGGTAACTAGCAAAGAGCAAAGATTGACAACAATCCTTGAAATATTATCCATAAAAAAAAGGGGTCCTTGTTTCATAGACTTCTATTACCAGAAGAAAATATCAAGACAAACACCCAACGGGGTTGACCACAGATATGGATTGCTCTCTTAGCCGATGGTCGTCCACGAATAACAGGCCTGGAGTATGAATAATTATTGAATACACAGCAAGATAGATGATTTATAAAGATAAAACAAACCAAAGCACACTTACGTATGAGGAGGCCTCATCTTGGCTGCTAAATGCGGTGAAAATTGGCGAACTGTTCGTGTTACCTTCTCACTAAAGGTACCTGCAAAACTGCAAAAAATTACTAATTAGGCCAGCACAGGAAATACTAAAAAAGTGATCATTTTTATCATAGAAGAACTGGTGCAGACTAGATGCAATGGAGTGGAAGGGGAACCAAATGAAGAATCACAGTTTCGTTGTAGCCTCAATTAAGAAAATGATAAAAAGAAATAGGCAAAATGCTATAAACATGGAAAAATAAAGGCAAACATTTCTTGAAAAGGAAGATATAACAAAATCAAGCATAAAAATGACAATTTGTATTAATAAGAAGATGGTAGGGATTAGAAGTCGATAATAAAATGTTTACAATGAACAGTTCTAATTATATCAAATAACATTTATGTGACATTAAAAATGAAGCGCATTATTTGTTATCATTTCAGTTAACTTATGTCCTCAAACATTTTCTTTTAGATGACGACAAAATATACATAATACATTGGGTGTACCATCATCAAACCAGATTTCCACTTTTCATCAGACCAAAAAAACATCTGCAATGATGCAGCCGCTGTTTTTTCTCATAAAGCGGGCTACTCTTTTATGGCAAATCAGTATAAGTATCTAGACCACGAAACTGTTCAAACTTCCCAACAACCCAATTTTGCACAATCAAGACCGGTCAGGTTTATACAATCATTTATGATTTATTTATTTTAAAATAAATAGCATACGATATTGAGGTCTTGAAATCTTATTTTGATGAGGATTGAATCCTTGTCTCATGAAACACATCACACAAGGTCTGACAGACTATAATCAAGCACTCCAGAAATAAAAATCTAATTCTGGCCCTTCAATTGCTAAATGCTAGATACTGTTTTCCTTAATGACAATCATTTCATTTCCAGAACTCATGGTGTCATACTTTCTCATATTCCTAGATTCCATGGATAATCTGCAAAGTGTATTCACTATGTTTGATGTTCTACAGAGGTGTATCTTCCTAGATAAAAGAATTTCCTTATACCACATGTCAAGAAAAACATATTTAGGTGAATTCACCTGCTCAACAGCTATTGTATTACCCCATGAAGATCTTTTCCATTCTCTCATTTGTTATTATGATAATAACATAGCAACATATAGAGGATTTTAACATTACCATAAATCTATAATAATCCTCAAGAATCAAGTTTAATACTTATTTTTATTGCTCAAGCACAGAAGTTAGAGTACCAATGCATAAAAATGACAGCAATACTGTAAGTGATAAGAAATTTGTCCACCAGATAGTACAATGCCATTAGACAATGATGTTTACAAAATCAAGTAAACTTCAAGCAATGATGTAATGTACTGTAGAAAAACAATAATAACGCTCACCTATCATTTAGGAAAGCAAGGCTAAGTGCTGTAAGAAATGCAGCTATTATAGCAAGTGGCCTCCGAAGAAATCCCAATACTACAAACCAAAATGTGAATGTTGAGATGGAAGGCATATATCAAATAACGAAAATGAACAAATAATATTCATTATGTTAACTTACTGAGAACAGAAACAATCAACATGAAGTAGTTGGTCCGATAGCTGCAAATACAAACATAACCACAATATATAATTTAAGAAAAACATAAAGATAGACATTCTAATTATATTTTTTTTATTGTAGGGATAATTATAAACACAATAACATAACAATCCTAAATGTTGGGTTGGGGGCAGGGGACGCAGAGAACAGTCCAGGTGGGCAATGGCCGGATAGTGAACTCAGAAACAGGAATTTTAATAGTACATGAGTTTATCCTTGTAATTAAAATGCAAAGTCATCATCAAAGCCTCCACAATTAACTAGAAAACCAAACCAAACAGAAAATAAATTAATGCCTTAAGTTTGGGCAGATATAACATGTTCAACTCCACCGGAAAAAGTTGAAACAGTAAATCTACTCTGTAGCTCAGCTCTAGTAACCTTATGTATCTCTAAAATTAAAATCATTTCAGTCTTAGCAGCTTAAAATTTTGTTCGCTCATTATCCAAGTTTAGTAGCATTAGCTCCCAGGCTACCAAAACGGACGATATGCTTGTGTTTTAACTCAGAAACTAAGATTACAAGTTTCCTATTCTACCTTCGATTCCTATCAAAGATCTCCTTTAAACAAGTTTGGCAAACCAACACGAGAAAGGAAAGCTGCACGTTCATGCCAAAGTGGGGGTTTTGATTAAACTTACGAAAGCAAAACTACCAGTATTTCAGTAACAGATTAATTAAGCAAAGAAGCCATTCAAAATGAAACATATTTAAATATAGGGATTAACTAATTCCATTTCCAAGTACGGAGTTGTTAAAAAAAATCGTACTAGTAGAGATTGCATTTGAGGCGGCTATTCCATTTAGCGTAAGATCTAGGAACGGTAAATCTTGAGAAGAATTCCGACAGAGGGCGCGGTGGTGTCGACCAATCCACTTCACGAAGGGCGTCGATCAGATCCTCAGCTGTTACGTTTCCCCAATCCATGAGTGCAAAACCCTAGCAAGAAAATTCGTTGGCAGAACGAAGGAAAATCGTAGGGTAACTGAAATTTGAAGCAACGAATGGAAATTGATGAAGAATTCCGTTAGCAACCAAGTAATCCGATTATTCTGATCATGAAAGTGAAAAATGTTATATATATGGTTAAGGATGCCGCGTTATGACTTCGTTCTTAAGCACTTGACTGAAAAAGGCAAATTTTCAATTAAAAATTAAAAAAAATATATCAGTAAAATAAAACCTCAATTTCATTTGAATATGCTTAAAAAAAAAAAGAAAAGAAGAAAGAACATGATGATGGTTGAGAAAGTAATCAATATTTAAATGAGAGAACACATAGAAAATTAGAAACTTAAAATATACTTGAATCTCATATTAATTAACACAAAATAAAAGAGAGAAACTGATACATAAATATTATTCACATATGAATTTTATTTGATATAGATCTCGTTCATGTGATTTTATGTTAGTTAACATAACTCCACTCTTCTTGCAACACTATATGCACAAGAATTTGCTTCACAGTGAATGTGATTAAGAGAGATGTAAGTGAATTCTTTCATACTTGACCTGCAATTGTAAATTAGAGGTGACAAATGATGAGCCCATCAGAAAAGAGTTTTCCACATTTTGTAATGAGTTTTACAACAGCCAAACTATCATTTTTCACCGAGAGCTTTATGCAATTCATATAAATATATATTTGATAAAATGCAACCATATATTTAGTTAAAGATAAATTCAAAATTATTGTCCTTAAGCAAGAACACTATTTTTCGTCCCTAAACATGTAGAGAACCTCTTTATCCGAAGAATCTCTGAGAATCCCTTGAGCTGCAATTAAAGTAATTGAGAGGAGGACCTTCCCTTTTACACTAATCTAAACAAAAAATAAAATATGTTTTAGAAAAAAAATAAAACAAGACAAAAACAAAATTAAGAAAGCTCAATTTTATTATCTTTGAGATTTTAATTTTGCCTCAATTTTTTATTAACAAATGTATTTTTTTCTGTTGTCAAATTATATATATATATATAACTCATGATAAAATGATATGTAGAATTCATATATATTACTCTTGTCATAACACAATATATAAATATATTTACACATATCGTCAAACAAACACGTACTAGTTGCAAATTAAAAATATTAGTTGTTCGTATAAAATTACTCTTACTTTCGCTTTGATAATGTGCGACCATCTTATTATTATTATGAGGGCAAATTATTTTTTTGTCCTCAACGTTTGCACGAAATTTAATATTGATCCTTAACATTTTAAAAGGTTATTCTAGGTCCTCAACATTTTTTTTTCGGGTCAAAATTGGTCCTCTAGTGTAACATTCGTTTGGTTTTGCCATTAAATGCTGACGTGGAAGGCTTATGTGGCACACCCGCTCTCCTACGTGTCATGTTTAAATGACATGGCACCCTCTCTCACTCAAAGTCAACAAAATGACACCGTTTTGATTTATTTAAATATTTTATTTTGATAAAAAACGGCGTCGTTTTGCTAAGTTGGAGTGAGAGAGGATGCCAAGTTATTTAAATATGACACGTAGGAGAGAAGGTGTACCACATAAGCCTTCCACGTCAGCATTTAATGGCAAAATCAAACGGATGTTACACTAGATCGAGGACCAATTTTGACCCGAAAAAAAACGTTGAGGACCTAAAGTAACCTTTTAAAACGTTGATGGTCAATATTAAACTTCATGCAAACATTAAAGATTAAAAGAGTAATTTGACCTTATTATTATTTTGCCAAAGTTTTTAAGATCAATTTATTCGTCCCTGCATTGCACTTATACCGTTATACGTTAATCGGGTAATGTGAAGACAATGGAAAAAAGTTTTTAGTTCTTTTTAATGTTTCTAGCAATAAATTAAAATAATAATAATAATAATAACAATAATAATAATAATAATAAATGATTGTGTCATTAATTTAATTTCAAACATACTCGGACATTTAAAAAAACCTCCATTAATCTGTCTCAAAGTTCAACTGTGTCATCATTGGCATTATTCGACGAAGAAGTAGAAAGTTTATGCTTTCCTCACTAAGGGTAGGTTTGCTTGCATTTTAAGAGTCCTATAGAGTTATCAAGAGTTTAAATTCATCATTTATCAATCGTTAAATTTGTTTGAAGATCTATGTCGAAATATTTTTTTAAAAAAAAATAAAATAGCACAGATCTCAAGATAGATCCAACAGTTTATAACTAATAAACTTGAGCTATTAATAATTCTAAATAGTCACCCTTTTAAGAGGTGGGAGAAGGTGATGGAAAGGGTGGTCCAAGTGGACTCCACCCTCAATTGGGAAAAATGTTTTGGGAAATGTGAAAAATATAAAAATAAATAAATAAAATATGTATTATGTCTTTTAATTTGAAACAATCATAATCATTTTTTCTTTTTAATATTTTAATATAAGGGGTAAAGTGATAATTTTGATTCATTTCCATTCTCATTCTCAAATTTTACTACCAAACACAATAAACTCATTTCCATTCTCATTTCCATTCCCTCTTTACGTAACAAACACCCTAAAATCATGAAAAAAAAAACTTAGGGACATTTTTTTAAGTGTTTGCTATTCAGTTCATAGAATTATGACATATAGAAGAATTTATTTGTATGAGTTAATATTGTAAATGCTAACTTGTAAAAAATGTTGACATGTTATATATTTTTTTAAGGAAACCTAATAATAGGCGACAACTTGAAAGCTTCTCCTTGGTCTTGTAATAAAAATCTGATGACCTGGGAAAATTAGTTCTGATATTTTGTAGGTGAGAGTGATTTCTATTTCACTGCTCAGGGAAGGCATACATTTTCATGGTATTGATAATGCAAAATTAAGGAATAAGGATGTGTTAGACATTTGTGAAAAATGTGGATTGAATTGGCTTCCACTTTCCAGACTTAGCTTTCGCAGTGTTGTAGTTTGTGGAGGTGGAGGAGCTCATGGGTGAAATGGAAAGTGCAGCTGCATTGTATTCAAAAGCTGTGCGTCTCTTAATCTTCCTTCTTGTGGGAAGCACCATCCCTCATTCTTAATCCTCCATTATTTTCACTCACACTTAAGAATTACATTATATTAATATTATATTATTAATAGCAGGCAAGGTTTTTCGAGTCTCAGCGAATGATGATGCCTCTGAGATGTGAAGATATACAAGGCACCCTTAAGAATAAGTTCTACCAATGCTTCTTTATGCCCCCATTTATTTGTACACTTATTCTTTGAGCCTGAGGGAGGGAAATTTGATGATGTTGATGACCAACCAACACAAGGTGGTGTGTTGTACAGTTCAATACTTGAATGATAATTACATCTGTATTTGATTAAAACAATACATTTTGAATTATTGTTTTGGATTGAAAACAACAACACAACAATTAAAACATGTTATGAATTCTTATTTTTTAAAATAAAAAAAAAACAGAAAACCAGCCTTTTTACAAATAACATGTACATAAATATATGAAAATAATACTAATATCAATTCTCAAAACTAATTTTATAAATGAAAAAGTAAATGACATGCAAATAGACCCTCACTTGCAATTAAGTAACCTATTTTTATTTAAGAAACATTTTTACCTTTCCGATTTGAACATTAAAAAAGATTTGTTTGTCACGGTTATTTTGAAAATTATATATAACTCGGGCTTTAAAAAATTGACAACAGATACGTAATAAAACATTAGGAATTGAGGAAGAAGCACAGCAAGGAAGGAGTAGCCGAAGGCCATGATTCTTTCTTTTTATAAGTATTCTTTTAAGGTGATTATGTTCAAACTCCTTAGTAGAAAGATTAATTTAGTTTCTAAAAACTAGTTAATTTGGTCGGACTATGTTGACAGTTAAAAGATTAATCCACAATAAGATCATATTGATGAGGTTTCAAAAGTTTTGAAGTGAAATTATAATAATTATTTCTTAACTGAAGACTTTAATCTAACTACGTTTTGGTATTATATATATACACCTCATCTCAATTTATTCTATTGTCATGCATACACAATACAACATGGATAATAATTATAAAGGATCATATAAATTTGTATTTTGGTCAATAAAATTAAGAATTTTAACTGTACAAATCTTAATTTTACTGAACTCTTAATATATATGAACTCTCGTGTCTCAAATAAAAAAGAAAAATGTGGAGGAAAATGAAAATAGTTGAGCGAGTCACACCAATCTGGTTTAGTTAGGAAGCTCCCTTCTACTTCCCACCCTCTGTCTCAATCCAAAGAAGCAAAATCATAACGGCTAAATTACTTCCCGCCCCATCTTTAATTTCTTCCTATATATACAAATTACAATTCCCTCTGCACGGACCGTACCATCATTACCCACTTTCTCCCTTTTTCACCTTCTTTTAATTTCTTCTTCAGCCATGGCCATCGACGTCCTCCGTCGATTCCTCCTCTGCTTCTACCCCGCCGCCGCCGCCGCCGTAAAGCCCTCACACTCCGGCGCCAATTCCACCTCCGCCACAACGCCCAAGAAACGCCTCAGCACCTCTCTCCGTGACGACATCGCCGAGGAAAAGAAGAAGAACGGAGAGAGCCACCATAATCAAGATCAAGATTCGGTTTCCTCGTCCACCGATTCTGCCGGCAGCTTCGCCACCGCCGCGTCGGCGGCGCCGTCGCGGCCTTCGAAATCGATGGTCATCGGAACCATCTTCGGCAACCGCCGCGGCCACGTGTGGTTCTGCGTCCAGCACGATCGCCTCTCCATCAAGCCCATTCTGCTTCTCGAGCTCTCCATTTTCACGAACCAGTTGGTCCAAGAAATGCGATTCGGGCTGGTTCGAATCGCGCTGGAGTGCGATAGATCCGAACTCGAATTTTGCCCGCTCCGGTCCGTACCTCTTTGGACCATGTTTTGCAATGGCCGGAAACTCGGGTTCGCCGCGAAGAGGAAAGCCAGCGAACGGGTCAGGTTAATACTCAAGACAATGCAGTGCGTGTCGGTCGGAGCCGGAGTCATTCCATCCGGGTTCGGTTCGGATTCCGGTTCGGAGGAGCTCATGTATATGCGGGCTAATTACGAGCACGTAGTGGGAAGTGCTGACTCCGAGTCGTTTCATCTCATTAACCCGGACGAGTCACCCGGTCAAGAACTCAGCGTTTTCTTGCTTCGATCCAGAAATGTAGTTCCCCACTGAGAGGAATAATTCCCCAACAATACCAATTTATATTTATTTATTAGTTCTTTTCCCTTGTACAGATAGGGAAATTAATTTGGGGCTAGAAATTTGTATAAATTCAACTCATATCTTTCTTTCACTCTTGGAAATGACTCAGTATTACTGAGTTTAGATTAGAAAATCCTGATCAAGAATTTCAGTTTCTTGGAAAAGAGTCAATGTGTATCATTGTATGCATGCATAGTTGGATCTAGCTTCCATAGATTTTTTCACCAATTTTATTTTAAGGTTTTGTTTGAGGGTTGTTTATTATGCCCCATGTGAGTTCTGTGGCTGGATAAGATTTTCTATGTCCAATTTTCAGTAATATTGTATTCTTTTACATTTATTTGTCTATAGTAAAAATAAACAGATCATCATGAATGATGAAACACAGCATCTTTTCCTTTCTATCAAGTATTGATTAATATTTCTTTGTGAGTTGATGTCAATGTTTTTGGGGACATGTTGAATATGAATCATTTTGGCCTATCCTATGACATATAACTTTGTTTTTGTAGGTAGTAGTCTAAATCTCTATTAGGTTAATACTCTTTAATTTAATAATTAATATTTAATTAATGTGAAAATGCCAGCTGGGCTTCTCAATTGAAGTTGAAGGTGCTTCAAGTTGAAGAAGAACCATATCTTTTTTAGAGTAGGAATGGTCTCGATAAGGTTGCTAGGCTAATTGCTAGCATATTAGCAAACCATTGCATTTTTTTTTTGAACAAAAGGGGCCACAAAGCCCAAACACAAAAGCAAATCATTCCTTTATTCGAATCTTCTCACACTTCCATGCAATTTGGGACCAGGCCCTTTAAGAAAGAGGAATCAATTACTTTTTGTGCACTTTTATGTAAGCTATTTATGTAGTATCACAAAAAAAATAAAAAGGGATTCCTCAGTAGTAGTTCAAAAATTCTCACATTATACTTGTATATTTTATTATTAAATTTCACTTATGTAATTTATAAATTACTCTCTCTTCACAATATCTGCTTCGTTGAATAGAAGTAGATGTTCAATGGTACAGTAGTATTAAACTTCGATACATCCCTCCAATCAGTTTGTTTCTGATCCATTCAAGGTAGGTCCTTAATAACGTGAGTTTTTATTAATATTAACAAATAGTGCTACATGATTGGAGGGATGCATTGAAGTTCAGTAGTACAGTAGTACTGAACTTTTATCCGTTGGGTAGGTGCGCACACGCCAAAAAAATTATAAGTTCACCTTAAACTTAAAAAAATATGAAATAAAAAAACTAAATTACCCTTACTAAATTACGCATACTTACTCTTTCTTCATTAATATTCTTTAAAAAAAGCAGATATTTTAAAAAAATAAAAACTTCCCACAAAACAATATTGTGAACTAGTTGTGGGAGTATATTAGTTGATATAATAGAAATAAGATAGTTTACAAAAAAAAAAATAGAAATAAGATAATGGTAAATTGGTAATGGAGATAATTAAGCATGATTGATAGGATTTGTTCGGGACTACTTTTTTAGGACACTTACTTAGGGACTCTCATCAAAGGCTATAGGACTCATCGATATAGTATTTGTGTACAATTAAAAGTATTGTGTATGTCTTCTATAATTATTGAATTTGCTTAAATATTATATATTGACTCATATTTTGAAGTTTAAGTACTTTATTGGATTATCTAACCAAGTTCTTGATATTCACGATTCACCCAAAAGGTTCATTTTAGGTTTTTCACTCATTAAATTCTTTTCTTAATTATTATGATGTATTAACCAGTTAATTAGTAGTATTATGATTATTCTTATGTTTTAAGTGTTTTCACAAGAAAGCATAAAGTATTCTCAACGTTATGAAATATAGAATCAATATGTTTACTCTCAAAATATGGATATTGTATGAAGGAAGACCTTAGAACAAAGCAAATCCTGTTTTTTCTCTTCTCTAAAACAGATTCCTTTTACCAAGACTGGAATGATGAGATATATATGCTACTACTATTGATTCTTGGAATGAGAAACCCCTTTTTTATAGGCTACTAACTTTATTTAAGTAATTTCTTTCTGATTCTATTATTAGGATGGATTAATTTTATCCCATTTTTTAGGGTGAAAAGCAAACTTTCTGTAAAAGTTTTTTACTTTATTACAAGATATTTTTAATTAATTATCCATATATCCGATGTCTACTAAATCAACTTTTATTATATATTTCACGTTGCGATTATAATAATAAAAAAATTAATATTAGCACTGTTAAATAACTTGTATGTTAAGCAGAAACTTGATGAAGTATAAGGACATGCAAGGAATTCTTGGCTGGAAGAATATGAATTTCACACTCTTCAGTGTAATTCTAGTCCAACAACTACAATGTAACGAAGTAAAATTCGAATTTCTATTTGGAGAGATATATTTAGTGTCTAACTAAGTTTCAGGAATATAAACAAGTTAAATTGAACTAAATTTTAGCATGATTAAGCTTGGCTCATTTAAAATAAAGCTAGCTCAAATTCAAGCCAGAGCTTTAAAATGAACAAACAATTATAATCATAGTCAACTTGTTTAATTAATCTAGCCTTTCATAGATTCAATGTGTAGTAGTTTGCAATTTCTATAAATATAATATATATCTATAGGCATATATAAAAGTTAAACTAAATGAGAAAAAGCATCAACTGAGAAAATTATATTTTATATTATTTTATTTTTAAACGAGCTGTTCATGAATTAAACGAGTCGAGTCTTAGATAATCAGGCTTTGCTCATTTAATTAAATGAGCTTAATTGAATGTTCAGGCTCGACTAGTTTAATAAATGAATCGAGGCCAACGAGCTCTTATACGAATCAATCTTGATCGTTTGATTTACACCCTTATGCCTTATATACAGGATTGCCTCTAATAAAAAAAAATACATGTGAAAAAACACAAATACAATACCTTGTCCTTCATGCTTAATGTAACTTTGAGAAACTAAAAGAAAATAAAATTGCATTCTTACTAATAGTTCAGGCTTTCGGAGTAGGGTTAAACACTTGATCTAACAAATTGTATTAGAGCAAAATCACATTTTTAAATCTCAAGTGAGACATGAGACACATAGAGAGTTAAGGAAGAGGTAATCTGCATCCCAAGGTCTAGATACGTTGGTTATCAATGTTCTAAACCTCAGGATGCAGATTACCTGGTCCTGACCCAATAGAAGGATTGAAGCAATATTTGCACAAGAGAGAAGGATAACCAATAATTATATGATGGTGTAGAATGGTAGTAGGAGGTTAAGAATTTATAGTGTTTCTTAAAGCAAATAATATATTCTTTGAGAGGCAATGGGGTCCATAGTACAAATACAATAAGGTTCTCTTATATTTTGATCTAGTTCGTCTATAAATTCAAGTTCTTTAATCAATTATAGTGTATATAAGGACCCTTCACTTTTCATTAGGAAAAAAAAAATGAAGTTTTGTGCTTGTGGGGTTGCTTTATTTATTGATCCTCCCCCATGTCTAAGGAACCATTTTTTTTCCTAGAGTATATAACATCGTGTCATGAATAGTGCAGAGTGATACAGTGAGCTTGAAGTTCACAAATTTTGTAAATGGAATGTTGAGCTCAAAGACTAGCTTTTATTCGAGTTATAATTTATAATGTTTCATAAAGTGGTACTTGAAGTGAGGAGATTTTCATTAGGCATCAACAATATCCAACTTGTGAGGTCAAGAAGATAAAAAACGCACAGTTTGGTGGTCAAAGCTCTCATTGTGTGAATTAGAACAACCAAATTAGTAGGGTTTGTCATGTGAAAAATTAGTTTTTTTTCAAGTGTTTTTTTATTGGAAGTAATTCTGCTTGAAATACTGAACGCTACTGAATATAGACATTATTTTAACAAACATTCGAATCTTAATTTGTCTCGTTTTAAAATATTAGTCTCTTTTACTAAACTTAAATTAAGATAGAAAAGGAAAATTTTTCACACCTTTTTGGGAATAACATGATCATTTTCTTATTATACAAAAATATCACAAATAAATTATAAATTATAAATATAAAAATGATAAATTAATATCATTTAAAATTATAAATTTTCATAAATATAAAAATTATAAATTAATATCATTTAAAATTTTATACAAAAATATCACAAATAAATTTTTCTTCATATTTTTTTATGAAAATGCTCCGAGAAAAAAAAATATTAAATAACAGTTTTGAACTGTTCCCCATGTTTTGTTCTAATAATATAAGTAGTAAATACTTTTCAAATTTTGTGAAAAGAAGTGCACTAATAACTTAAAATATAAATAAAATAAATACAAACACGGGCATATATGTTAAGTTCTAACCTATTCTAAAAAAAAAAAAAAGGTGCTACCCTTGAGGAGGATAAGCGTCGTAAAGGAATCATATATTCCGATATTCATATGGATATGATATGGAGTATAGAGTATAGACCCTCTTTCTTGGTCAGGCTAGTAATTCTAGTTTAGCAATCCCATATAGGGGATAGATGCCATAAGCCATTGCTTTATGTGGTGTAGTATAATTAGCCCACCATCATTTCTAGTCCATCAAGTTTAGGCCATGCCCTATATTTGAGGGACCAGAAGAAAGTTATTCTTGAGGAGGATTTGAATGGTATAGAATTAACTTATTAAGGAAGAGCCCGTAATTGTGCTGAGCATAACGAATCCAATGTATTCCATGTCAGAAATAGGACGGAATCCCTATGAACTGCGTTGGATGAGACATCATTTCCAAGATATCTTAAACAATGAAGAAACATTTGGTATTAATGCCAAACATAATTTGCCTAAACATTTCAGTCCCAAGATTAGCGATTTGTAATGATAGTGCTTGAAGTATTATTACAACAGAATTTACGGAGTCAAGTTGTAGAAAGCTAAAGGGCAAGATTCCTTATTAGCAATATTACAAACTAATGCCAAACATAATGTTCTTAATTTACTAACAAATTTGAAGAAATCTCAATGCCAAATGTAGTAAATCCCCATATGCCCCCTCCACTTCTCATTCATTAATATATCAGCGAATGTATAACATCCATTTTCTCTGATGAAAAGTTCACTACACAAGGCCATGAAGTAAGCTAGATAACTACTAATAATATACCAAGTATTTCACTGACTGACTGACTCGGAATGAGGCTTCAAAGTCTCTGGTAAGAAGAAAAGAAAACTTGCAGATGCATGTGACAAAATCGATGCTTCAACAAAACTGCCTCGATGATAGAATAAGATTTAAACCTAAAATTCGACTGGATTACAATTGTTGCTCAATTATAACTAAAAAACTACCTATACACAGATAGATATGTTTCCACGGCAGTGACAGCAAAATTCACCACCACAAAATTTCCTAAAGGATCTCACAACCGATGTCCAATGCCTTAAATAGATTGAAGGAGATGAGCGCAACAAATGGTGGAAAATTGGGGAATTGTGAGTACACTAGGATCGTGAAATGCCAGATAGAAGTATCTTCATCGTTTCATATGTCATAAAGACAATGCCAACACTGGGAACAACCTTGTAGTACTCAGGTAGAATGCCTCTGTACAAACCCCTCATGCCTTCAGTCCGAATTATGTACCCAAATGTCCCAAACAAGCCAGTATTATAAACACGGGCTCGACCGCCGGCCCCCTCTAATTGCATCCTGCGCCTTACAAGATCCAAAGGAAAAGTCGCTGCTTGTTTCAAGAAGCCAAGAAATGCAATCAGAGCAGAAAGGAAATATGGGATATTTTAACTACAAACTCGAGCTTCTACACAATATTGGAAAGGGAAGACAAAAGGTTGCAAGACAACAAAAGTTATCTTTGTCAAACTGCACAAAGGTTATTGTATTTTATCATTTACATGATAGAATTGAAATTAGAATCAACTACAAATGCAAGTTTTATCATATTAGTTTATCTAAAAACTAAAATGGTAATTATCAAAAAAAAAAACTAAAAATGGTAAAATGTAACAATCCACAAGCACCAACCTGTTGATGATGCAATCCCCGAGAGACTGCCACAAGCAAGACTGACCACAACAGTTGAATCATTGGGCCTAAATTTTAAAAGAAATAGACGATTATTATTTATAGATCATACTAGACATAGGCACAAATAATGAGGAGGTGACCTGTAATATAAACTACCACTCTTTTTTTTTTTGGGTCAGCCAATATAAACTACCACTCAATTTTATGGGAGTAAAGATATTCACCTTTGGGACTGCCAAAAGGAACGCAGAGTCTCATAAACAGAAAAACTTATAGCTATACTTGGCCCAACACCCTACATCACACAAAGTTATTAGTTATGTCAGTTGACAAATACAGTCAGATTAAATTAAAGAATTTTTTTTAAAAAAAAAACATCATAAGCATACCAATAATGTCGCTCCAAGTCCCTTATACAGACCTAAAATACCTTCCTCTCTACAAATGGTACTAAAAGCATGTGAGATGCCCCTGTAGTACATGGAATTTCTCTGCAAGGAAACAATAAATATTGTTTCAAAAAAAATACAAAGAAAAAATCAAGATGTAGGGGCTCAAATTCAATCAAATATGTACAGCTGTTAAAACAAAGTAAAGTCATTACCACACACAATCAAGTGCTTGAAAAGTATGTCTGAAAATTTTTACCTCATACAATAATTTCTAATTACCTGTGCTGCAAGTCGTGTTCTCACAAGATCCAAAGGATATGTGGCAGAAGCAGCAGTTATGCCAGCCAAACCACCACCTATAAAGTGCACTAAAGGATCTGAACTTGAATTGCCTCTACGATTTTCCCCTATAAGCCCATATAATACCTGCAACATAACATACAGAAGATTAAATTTATACAACCTACATGAATATATGTAGTAACTCCTGGGCCACGTTCAGATCATGTAAATAACATCAGAGATTACATTCTTGTAGCGTTCATAGGCATAGAAGCTGACTGCAGAATAAGGAAGACGATGAGCAATGGTCACCAAATTGCCTTTCCAAAATGCTCTAAACCCTTCTTCATGGACAATGCGTGAAGCCTCTTTCATTATGCTGGGCTTGCTCAATGTAGCCACTTCAGAATGCATACCCTGCACCTAATAAAGTTAAGAGGCGTGGAATAGTCAGACCACTATTCAAAGGAGTGCATTTGATTTAACAAAATGAATGATGAAAGTATTATCACATGCCAGTAGTCAGTAGAGTGAATCCACTTACATTTGAGGATTAAACAACATTAAAGTAAAAAGGGGGGTAGGGGGCTTAGAAGTATGCAATCATGATTCATGACTACCAGTGACACCATGTTCATCACTTTCACTCACCTGTTGCAATTTGACTTGTATCAAATAAAGCTTAAACAGAGAAGTGCAATGCAGAACATGGCATAGATGCTGGAGCCTGGGACACAATTCCGAAAAATTTAACAAAGAAAACAGTGATACAGGATAATTTCTACAATTATCCGAAATATAAAATCCGGCACCACATAAATTGGAGTATGAACCAATATTAACTGAAAAAACAACCTTTCCATAGCTGCAACTCATTGAGCCAACTAAACCAAAACCAGAAGGACATATTCATCAGATCACTTAAGTTAGGCAATGCTTGTATTGAGAAACAGAAGAGAACTGAAGAGAAATTCTAATTTATATTTTCTTGGATTTTGATTAAATAAATCGATGAGAATAAAAATGCGTCTATAAACAAAAACAAACAAATAAATAAATAAAACCTGAAAGAGTATAGTGAGGCGTGCTAGTGGCGCTGTACAGGTCTTGCTAAAAGCACCAGCTATACCACCAGCGAGAAGTTGATGCACCGTTCCCATCTGCGATTGCTGATTTAGCGTTTGTTTCGTATGGTTGCTCTCCTGCAAGAATTTTCTGTTACTGCCATCGACGACACTTCCATGGGAAGTATTCAAAGCTCTCTGTCCACCTTCAACAGCCATACCCACTCGTGCTTCCATACCCGTAGGCTCAAATTCTCGAAATTTCTGTAGAGCAGGAGTGGCCGAGCTTGATCTCACATGGGTCTCAACAAAAAACAGTTCTGAGAAGAATTAGAAATACGTAATGTGTAGAACATGGAGAGGAGATATTCCCGGTATAGTAGGTTTGGCCTTTGAAGGAAAAACCCTATTCAGACGGGTTTAGGAATTTATTAGGGTTTTTCTGTGGTTTGGACTTGATTTCGACAAGCGTGGCCGCTCTTGGGTTTGAAAGAACGATGCTGCACAATATTTGTTTTTTCTTTACATTGAAATCGTTAATAAGTTTTTTTTTTCCAAAATATATTCGAGTATATAGGATTTTGATTTATTCATTATTTCCTTGATAAGTTTTTTCAAAATTTGAATAGAGTATATAAGAGTTTGATTATTATTTATTTCCTTGTTATTAACAAGAGAAAATATTTTAAAAAGAAATACAAGATGCAATGTTAATTTGCAAATAATATTTTAATAGAACATACTTTTTAATTTAAATACTAGTATAGGTAACACTATTTTAGTTTAAACTAGGGTATTCGAGCACACTAAATAATGTTAAGTCTATATTTAATGATTCACAACTAATATTTGACATATCATATTAATGTATTTTTTTTCATAAATAGAAGTAATAATATTAAAACAAAACCTATTTCAAGTCTACGAGATTCAATCTCAAACAGTCCACCAAAAGAAGAGGGTACATATCAGGGAAAACATACTGAAAGATCTAAATTACATTTCGAAATAGAAGCCTTCTTTGCTAAGAAATCAGCACAAAAATTTTCTTTCTCTATGCACATGTTGGATTTTCAACCTGTCAAAGCTACGGAGGATAGACATGCATTTTCGAATTAAAGGAGAAAAATGGAAATTTGAATCCTTAAGCATACTAATAGCCAACAAAGAATCAACTTCCACTATAATGTTTCTAGACTGAAGTTGAGAAACAAGATTAAGACCATGACACAGTGACCAGCTAGCATAGAGTTGCCATGCCCTATAAAAATAGAAAAACCGTTAATCCAGTTCCTCATTTGATCTATTAAAAGACCTCCTGCACCAATTTGTAGAGGGAATACAAGGTTCCATTTGACTTGCAAAACCTGAGTAGGAGGTCTCTGCCCCCTGTCATTTCGTGCAGCTAAAAAACTGAATTCCCCAGCTTTGCCTTTTGGCAAGAAAAATAACCTTGGCAGCATTAAGAGTAATGTTTTCAAATATATTTTTGTTCCTGGCATTATTCCAAATGTGGCAGATAAGATAATTGAAAAGAGTCCTACGCTGGGTTATTAGAAATTGTTGGGGACTGATTACTACAGTTAGCTTTAATCCAAGAATTAAAATCACTGTGAATCAGCAGAGCTTAGGAGGTAGGGATGGCAATGGGTAGGGTCTAGGTAAGATACTGCGTTCCCCGTCTCCGCCCCGGTAGTAAATATTTTCCCCATCCCCAGCCGGGTATGAAATTTGATACCCGTCTCCGGACCCATCGAATACTTAGATCCCCAGACCCGGAAAATTTACTATTTTTTCTACAAAATTTTCTACTTTAATCACAAGTATTGAACACACATTCATAAATTTAATTATTTCCAAATTTAAAAAAAACAAACTTTAATCACACAATTTGATATGATATATAATTCCAATTCGTATCCTCAGACCAAGCAAATAAGGAGATTTAAGTGAGAAAGAGGCATTCATTCATTCATATTACTAATCCACGAGATTCTGTCATCAAGGGAAGAGGCTGCAGTTTGTGAGGAATTTCCAAAGGCAGAGAAAAAGAAAGGGGGAGGGGGTCCCAATTCCATACTCCATTGCATTATGGTTTATAAGATCACCTACTCTACATCATATTGAGAGTCAGAGGTCCCCAAATAAGATTGCGTAGCTTCCCTAGTTCACCAATGTTATCCTCCCAGAACCCGCTTTGTCTCCCATTATTAACAACCTTACATGGGCCAATCTCAGCGCCCTCTCTGCCTTTACCAAGGCTTTTGCCAATGATGGTATTATCATCTCTAGAAACCCTCCAATAGAGCTTAACGTATAAAAAACTGACTTCTGTGATATTTTATAAAATTAAAACTGCAGTGGATCAAAGTATTTTTCAAAGACTTTTATCTTTAAGTATGTTAATATTACACATTAACCATACCATAAATTCGTGGCTGGGTTTAATATATATAAAACTAACTCACTTCACCCCTTAACTAAATCTTGTTAAGATTCAATTCCGCGTCACACATCCATCATAGCTAGGTTTGCTGTCAAGTCCTACACTTTAAATAATAGCAACTAAGAAAAAAAAAAACAGGGCCTCACTTGATGTAAAACTCACCTCTGGCATCTCTCTCTCTCATTTTCTGTAGCATAGGATCCAATCTTGGTCCCACATTGTCAATGTACAATCAAACCCATCCAGGAAGAAAAAAAATACTTGAAATCACTTGTAGAGGTACCCCCAAGTTCTTGCACATTCATGTTATACAAAATCTAACCATTATCATAGACAGACAGAAAAACATAACCTGCTTTAATTGAGAATAACGTTAAATGGGAACAAAAAACACTAACATAAAGTGTTAAAAGGCCACAACCTTGAGATTTTGTTCCCTGCGTACAAGGCCAACTGCCTATGACATAATTTTAATTCCTTTCTTCTTTTTTTGTTCTACCAATGATTTTATACAATAACTTTACATCCTTCATTCAAGTCAAGAGGCACAATAAAGAAAAAGCAACATTTCATTCAGTCCTTACTATATATATTCATCCCACAAAGTCACGTAATAGTTGCCCTCCCATAACATCTCTTCCAAAATGCTGATTCTGTGATTCAAAACCACTCATAACATAACCTTCATTACTGGGTTCGAGGGGAACACCAAAACGATGAGCAGGATTCATGGGAAAGGATTCAGATATCCCTATCCCATGATTTTGATGAAGACCTAGTGTCAGTGACACCCCATTACTATTTCCTGCAGCCACCATGGTGACTCCAACACCTACAGGATGATTCTGATTGCTTGTAGTATAGGGCAGATTTAGTTGTTCCTGACTCCTCACAGGTATATTTGAAAGTTCATTTCTTGTGCGTTTGTAAGGGACATCCAGAAACTTGTTCGTAGAGGTAGAAGGATTCTCTGAAAGAAGAGAGTTATCAGAAGGTATATGATCGCTCGTTCGGTTCCTGTGATGTTCTTCCCTCTGCTGATTTTTCTGAGCTTGTCGCGTTTCGAGCATGTGTATTTCTTCCACCATTGGTTTCCAGAGCCTTACTCTGGCATTTATAAACCAATTTGATACCTGAAATACAGATATTGTCAATAATAGTTGGAACAGAAATCCCAATGATACAGAGAATGGGCTCTGGACCGAATTATGCTCACCTGACTGCGAGATAGACCAGTTTGTTTAGCCAGCATTTGCTTATCCGAATCAGTTGGATAACTGTAAAAAGATGATAATAACTAATAAAACTTAAATGTGTGACACAGTTTAGGCATTGATTTATATTTTTCGACAAAGTAACTTACGGGTGAAGAAAGTGCTCAAACAACCACGCCTTAAGGACGGTTACAGCCCGCTCAGGGAGTCCTCTTTGAGGTCGCCAAACCGGTTGATGATTGAGAAATTCTGGGTTTCGAACCGGCACTTGGTTATAAGGGGCCCTATCACTGTTGCCAAGAGGAGATTCATCTTTGCTGTTGCTTATGATGTTCAAATGAGCATTTTTAGTGAAATGGAGCTGGTCAGTAATTGCATTCTTCAGGCATCTAAAATGTTTGGACATTGACTTTATAGCCAAGCAGGCATATGGAGCCGCATTACCAAGGCCGGCAACATACTCAAATGAAGTTATCACTGCCTGCATCTGTTGATAGTACTGTCGGTACCTCCTGAACACCTGTGTGATATTGATGAGCAAAATTAGAGCTTTCTCACAATTAGAATTTAATAACTAGTTTTATTGAATTTGAGGCAAAGTCTAATATTTGTTGCGCATATTTAAGCAAGAATCTTAGGACTAAGAATATGTCTTGACTCATGAGAAATGATTACTGACACCACCAACCTAATTAAGTTATGCAAGGCTGTGTGAATAGAAAGTCTGAGATTTAACTAGGGACATTTAGCAAAACTAAGCTATAATAAATTATGGCAAATTAAGATGAATTCATCTATAAAAGATCTTCCCTTCACCTCATTTTATTGGATATTCATACATGAATTGAGATGCAGAGACCCTCCCAAACCACTAGTTCATATTGAGAGACAGCCATGATTTCATAACAATAAAATTAGAAGTTACCATGATCTCACTTTAATTTAGACATTAAATAGCAGCATTCTTAACATTAAAGGACGTAATATATAGAAAGCAACGAGGCTCTTGTTAGGGATTAATTTGGCAACATTTAAGGCCATTTGGGCTTACTGCCTTTGTTATTCTATCATCCCAAAGGCACAAGACATAAGATTTCTCTCTTTCTTTTTATAATAGGTAGAGAGGGCTTGTAACAAAAAGAAGGGCCCATACTGGGAAAGAAAGGATCGTAACAGAAAAGACCAAAATGTCTAGAGTTGGGAGAACCCATCCAATTTAGGGCCCATTCAGTTTCTTGACCAGAGGAATTTTCGTCACACAATTCAATCAAGTAATCTCACATAAAGTGTGAAAGCACACACAAAGAAATCAGAAGGAACAAATACACTAATCCATCCTCAAGATGATAAAACTCCTAATAAGTCAATGAAATAGTTGCTCACATACCACCACCCTCCCAAGGTCTTCAACCTTCTATGTAACCACAAAATTAAAAGCAATGAGGCCGAGAGGATAGAATTTCCAAGAAAATAGTCACAAAGAATAAAAATGGACCGAGTCCCATACATCGTTGGCGAGTCACACTTGAAATTTCAGACAGCAATGAGAAATCTCCAGTCACCAGAATCATGCATTAATAAATTTATATAGACACCCTAAAAGTTAAGAAAAAAATATTTAAACAGTTCCAAAATAGTTAGAATATAAACCAAAACTTTCAAATGCCGGACCCAATCCACTTTTAAAATCTCTAGTTTTAAAATTCACATATTACTACCTTACAGCCCTAGCCCTAATCAGATGACAAAGCCTTCATAAGGGCGGCCCATTGCACGAGGCTCCCTCCAGGTGGATTCTTGAGAGGAACAGATGTACGCAGCCTTGCCACTACAAGGAGAGAGGTTGTTTCCAGGAGGATAACCCAGCTACTATTCAATAAGATTCTCACCAATATTTGCTGGTCGGCATATACAACAACAACAACAATCAAAGCCTTATCCCACTAGGTAGGGTCGGCTATATGGATCAAGCGGCGCCAACATGTTCTGTCGAATCTTCATGAATATGGTCGGCATATATAGAGAAAATTTTCAAATTAAAATTTAAGATTAAGATTGTTGAGAATGTAATTTGCACCAATTAGTTGCTTACAAATCCTGAAATTGTGTTGAAGTCAATGGCATTTCATCCCTTTCTTAAAAGAGCAAGTGCTTAGAAAGGGAGCTATAACTGTGGGGTTGCTACATAACAGATCTGAGAAGTAGAAATTAAAAGACGGAATCTCTCTTTGTCTCAAGGCCCCATCTTCAAAGTATGTAATAACACTTAAAAATAAAGTCTCAAATATGGCTTGCATCCAGAAGTTTATACCAACAAAGAATGTCTTATCATATGCAATATACAAATGGAGAACCAACAATGAAGAGAATGACCAAGAGAAGGCACATTATGACTATTTAAGAGATACCATTCAATTTCATACATTTCTAAAGAGAGTCCAAATTTCAGACATGTATACACAAATTAAATTTCTATGCACCAATCATGGAAGCTTTTCACAAGCCAAATGACTGATAGATTGAGTGTTTTATAGGACATTAAGATTCCTAATAAACAATATCACAAACTAATACCAAACATAATGTTCTTAATTTACTAACAAATGTGAAGAAATCTCAATGCCAAATGTAGTAAATAAAAGATCGTGTCACAAAAGCAACAGTTTCAAGGTAGTCTATGCATTTCAAGAATGGGATACAATAATTATATCAAGTAAGACAAAGAAAAACATATAAGATGAATTAAATGAGAAGCAATCTAGATGTTGGTTTCCCTATTTTTTTTTCTTCTTATGTTGTTGATTTATGATATCCAAGTTTTTTATACAAATTAGTTAGTTCACATGCATTCTAGAAAAGATACTCAATTATTTATAGTTACAGATGACTAAAGAGAATCAAAATTATTAAATATATTCACAAGAATCATCTCTGTTTACAATTGATAAAGCATTATCTCTACAATTAGCACATGAAGCTAAGAAAAAGAAAAAAAGATACATTAATTATCGTTACGAAAGCAAATATGAAACAATATGGTGGATTTAAAAAATTGTCTCTCTCTTATCTTATGCATGACTGAAGAACATCAAATATACATTGGTTCCTCCATCTTCTTTTTTTAAATCTTTTTATTCTTCTACTTCTATTCATCATTATCATCTTTTTCTTCTTTGTTTGTTGATTCGTCAAAAGCAACAAGTATTAGAAATAGAGTAGTTATCACATAATTCTTTAGAAAAGACACTCAAATATTTAAAGTTGCACTTGCAGATAACTAAAGATAATGAAAATTATTAATAATATTCTTATAATATTTGGTATTATTTTTTAAAATATAGATGAGAATAGGAGAAGAATGTACGTAGACTAATGCCAACTATCAATTTTTTAAGATTGGGTTAATTTCAATTTTGACTTCTTTTACTTTAATTTAGAAAATCAAGTTTAATGATAAAATTTTTTTAAAATATTTTATTCATTAGGTAGAAAAAAATTTAAAGTCCCATTTGTCAAACATTTATATCCTCAATCCATGTATAGACAATACATGTTCAGCTAACATAATGTGCAACTATACCAAATGTACCGGAATTTTTTCCCCCTAAAATTTCTTTTTATATATATATATATATATATATATATATATGTTTAACAATACATTGGATTTTTCAAAAATTATAAACACATTAAATCTAATTCATCTGTCATAGAAATATTAGGCCATGTGATCCCTGATTCCACCAATGATTCAACATACTATTTATCTAAGTGTTTACAGAGAAAGTTTTCACTATGCATGTCCTTGTCCACTATTTAAATTTTGTAAAAGGCTTAATCAACCATATGCTCCAATCGAAGAACCAAACGGCACACTCAAATACAGCAAATTACCAAATAGTAATGGTAGGTCCTTTTCATCTAAAAGTTAAAAGAAGATTCTATATCATGTACATGCATAATCACGACCTTTTATTCAGGTAGTTTATATATGTATATTTTTTGAAAAGCAATCTGAAAAACTGCAAAAAATTGGAAACACACATCACTTGAAAATATCATTTCTGCGTGATAATAGGATGGTTAAGAGGAAATTTCGTGGCTAAGATTCAAAATTTTATTTAAAAATACATTAACTTCATCTAAAAAAGGATTATATTCAATACATAACATAATATTTAAGAACATACTATAATTAATTAATTAAAAAAAAAACCTTGACTAGGTAAACATCAGTACATCACAATTCATGTATCTCATGTACATGACCTCGTTCCAGACTATGATTATCTTTTGCATTGGCCATTAGAAATAGTACTACAAATTTGATATGCTAATAACAAAAGAAATATTATTTTAATAATAAAAGCCAAGAGAAAACTGTAAAAATAAAATATTAGCTTCTATGATAACCATGGATGACATGCAAAAAGTATACTATAGCATCCAGATTTTGAATGTCCACAAAACTAATGCCAACCAAATAACGTCAATATATAATGTAGGATTTTTTAATTCTTTAACTTGAATAGCGTGATCATGCATATCTATACAAATGTTTTCGAATGGATTCCTTCAATCACTCCATGCACATCCCCCACTCTAATCTGGATTTCCTTGTCTTGGGTTAAAACTCTTTTTGTGGTTGTCAGCCACTTTACAATACCAATCTTGGTGCATAATATTCCCTTTGATTAACTTTTCCCAAAAAGCAAAGTGAGTTCACCGAGGTCAAAACTGTAGTTATAGATATAGCTTTCAAGGTAAAAAGATATATCCTATTAAACCACACGCTTCCTTCATGCAATCCATTATACCGCATGATAATAGTAGAACATATATATATATATAATTAGCAAAGGAATGAATGACGATATATATAGTAAGGCCACTGACCAGAGAATGACCAAACTTTTTCGTTGTGTTTATTTATTTATGAGATGACAATAACATACATCAATAAAAGGAAGGTATAATCATTTTTAGGTATTCATATTTCAATCAAAAGACATAAAGTTAATATATTTCACATGTTATGTTTATGTTGAATAATGATAGCTAGCTAGCACACTATATATATATTAATTAAGTAAGCTAGTATAATTAGTATAATCTATAAAGTATAAATCATGATACCTCATCAAGCATAGTTAATAGGTTGGAGCTCTTCTTCCTACTCTCATCTCCATCATCAATAAGCGGATCATCACCATTGAAATTATGTGAAGGAGGTTCCATCAACGATGAATCGGCGGTTATCTTTTCCGTATAAATAATTCCACGACCCCCAACATCACACACCTCTTCCAATAATTGCTGTGCGGGCTTCAAGAACCTCGATCCCTTCAATACGGAGGCGTAACCCGTAAAAGGCCCAAGAGGGACCACCGAAGCCGAAGCACTACCACTACCACTACCACTACTACTTGCTCCAATATTATGGTCATACATAATAGAGCCGTATTTGTGAAGATTGAGCACAGGCGGCGGAACATTGTGAGTAGAGGAAAGCGACAAAGACAAGGGCTCTGGCTTATACACCATTATGTCTTGGTGATCAAATTGTCGAAGGTTGTGGAGGTTTTGCGTTGGGTAAAGGAATGGATTATTGTTGATAACTTGAATGGTACCGAGATTTATGGGTAGAGAGGATGATTGGGGATGGAGTGCGGAAAAGGGCATGAAATTGGGAGATTCTTGTTTAACAAGGGAAGGTGGGTTTGGGAGTAAATCAGAGGAAATGAGAGAAGGATCGTAGAGAGGGAATAAAGAAGAAGGAGGTGAGGAATCGAGGAGCCTGAGCTTATCTCGCCTGCTTTGCTGGGGAACATGGTAAGGCTCAAAACCCTCGGCCATAGAAGAAAGCAGAGAGAACAGAGGATACGTGATGGAGAAATGGGGGTATGGGTTTCTTCACTACACGCATCAGAGTGCACACACACACAGAAAACGAAAGAAATCTCTTGGCTTCGATTCTCTCTACTTAAAGTCTTAATAGTTAATACTATTAACAGTCACTTTCTCTTCCAAAGAGAGGGAGGGAGGGGGAGCTGGTGTGCATAGGTTTTCGAGAAACCGGATGCCCACCGGCTATTTCCGGTAACAATACCACTCTGCTCTCTCCCTGTGTTGCAGATATTTCTGACACTCGCTTTCTGGGTTTTGTCGTTTTCTGAATTTGTGGACTGTGTAATGTGCTCTTCCTTTTTTTATATTATTATATTTCATTCTTTTTTTTTTTAAATTTCTAAATCACTGTTTTCTCGATATTAAAATAAGTGTGTCTTTCGTCTCTTCATCTTTTAGTTTTAAGATAATATAATAAAAAAATTATTATATATATACTTTGAAACCATGTATTTTAGTTCATATCAAATTCACTAATCATATATATATATATATATATAATTAGAAAATGCCATTGATAAACAATGAATATTGTTGTTTCATCTGTTTTTGATTGATTCGTGTTTTGCTGTGGAGTGGTCCATGTGTTGTATTATTATAATTACTTAGAATTATTTTCCAATTGACACATACTTTTACCAATATGTAAATCAAAAGTTTGTAGTTAAAAAATGTATAATGTTGATAATAGTTTGAAATATTATAGGCAAAATTGCTAGTAAACAAAATTAGAATAAAGAATATTATTCCTAATAAATTAAAAATTTATAATACAACTAATGATAAATAAAATTTAAGACCTTAAAATTTAAAGTTGCAAAAATACTTTTACCATCATTTTAAAGAAAAAATATTACTTTTAAGAATTTTACAGGTCGTATTTTTATTTAAAATGTAATAATAAATAAAGAAAAATGATCTTTTTAAAATTCATAAATACTTCATAAAATTGATATATTAAAAATTGGTTAATATTAAAAGAGAGAATAATAAGTGATAGTTGATGATGGTGATGACGCACGTGAGAAGGAGAGAACAGGGTGATGAAAGAAAGAAAGCCTGAGTTTGCCCTTCTCAACACTCATCCGCCAAAACCCTTTTGCGTCTCGCTTTTCGAGCTTTTTTTCTTTCAAACCAAAACAAAACCCAAAAATTATTTAAAAAATTAAATAAAAGTGAAGATTCTAATCATTAATTTGTGTTAAAATAATAATTACTTTATGTCTATCACCAACCATGCCTTAATTCTTTTTTTTATTTTTCATCCTCTGTCTGAACGACACGTGTTGCAGTTACCATTCTTCAAACAGTAGTCAAGTTTGTAACCATCCTTATAAATTTGGTGAGATGAATTTAATGAGTGTGTTTTGTCGATGTGGGCCTCATTTCATGCCATCCCTAATTGGATATAACCTCAACTGCTTTTGCTACCTTTTTCCATTTATGTTAACCTAATAATTATTTCTTCTTAACTTTATTTTTTTCTGTGGTAAAACTTTACTTTTTTCTCCCTTTTTTTTTAAAAAAATATACTTGTTCTATTTATATGATAAATATTGATGAGTTGCTTCTTCAAAAATACATTAATATCCTTTTGCTTTTAAATTATTTAAATTAAACATTTTTACAGTTTTTTTATGAAACATTTTTATTGATGAAAAAGGACAATGTGTCTCATAATGGCTTTTTTTATTAACCATAATTATATTGCTTGTTAGGGAAATTTATTACTCCTCTGACAAAAAAGACTTGATTACTTTTCTTTATGACATTTAAAAACTGTAGTTTTAATTTTTCTTAAGTTTAGATACTGTAGTTTCACGTGCTCTTTTATTGTACTTGCTATTTTTTCGTTATGGTCTAACTCTTTGGTACAAAAATGTTTTTATGTAATTTAACATATCATATAACGTATAATCATATTATATATAAAATCATATCATGTTTGGTTGGGATGATTTAAGAGAATAGAAAGGTCAAAACCTCAAATTGGTTCTTTATGTTTGCATGAAGTTTTATATTGGTCCTTTATGTTTCAAAAAGTCTAAATTGGTCCTTTATGTTTGCAAGAAGTTACAAATTGGTCCTTCCATCCAAGTCCGTTTATTTTTTAAGTTAAGTGCTGACGTGGTATGTTGACGTGGACACACCATCTCTCCAACGTGTCAATTGAAGTTGACGTGGCATGCCACGTCATCATCCAAGATCATATGTGATGACGTCGCATGACACGTCAGCTTAGATGGACACGTCAGCACTTAACTTAAAAAATTGACGGAAGTGGACGGAAGGATCAATTTGGAACTTCTTGCAAACATAAAGGATCAATTTGAACTTTTTTGAAACATAAAGGACCAATATGAAAGTTCGTGCAAACATAAAGGACCAATTTGAAAGTTTTGACCGAATAGAAAAACTAAAATCCGGATCTAGATGGTTTGAAACTTTCCTTTCAAGTGAGTAATGTAATATGACTATGTCTATGAGTAATGTCTCTTTTGTCTTCAAAATGTTTTTCAAATTACAATTGTGGAAACACACAGCATATATTAGTAAAGGCCAATTTGATTTTTAATTACAATTTTGTCTATTTTTTATTTTCATATCATCGGACTTAATAATTAATATTACTTTTTATAAATTGATTTTATTTTTTTATTAAATATATTTTTTATTCTTCTCTCACTTATTTTCGTTCACACTTTTTACTAAAATATTTTTCTATAACCAAAATATTAACATTCTTTTTAATTAGGAGTGCAGAAATAATATATATATCTAAAAAAAATTCCCCTGCTTTTACGTATGTATGCATTGATCTCTTTATGATTCGAAGTACGATCTTTTTTATAAGTTGTTCCACTGCATTAATGCTTTATATATTGGTAAGCAGGTGAATACTTTCTGTGAATAGTATCCAAACATTCTCATTTTTGCCCCTCCTTTTTGGGTTAATTCAATATGATATCACTAGTCTATAGTACTACTAATAATATTAATAATGCAGGCCTCGACTTTATTTTTTATCCAAGCCTTTCAACTTTGAAAAGTGCATGTAAAATCGACATCACATATTCATTGTTTTGAAGTACTAGATTACATATAAAACTTTGGATGTTTGTCAATATAATTTAAAGGGTATAATAATTAAACTTTTAAATTTTAATAGCTTCAATATATTCTACAAGAAAATTACGAACAAAACACCAAACACATATATTCCTTTGCGCACAAATGATAGACATTTAGAAATATTAAACTATAATTGACTATAGTATTTACTTAAACATAATTAATTTACTGGATTTTACAAAAAAAGAAAATATTGTGACGTCAAGAGGTGAGGTGTAGATATATTAGTGTGATAGGGGTAGGGAATAGAGTGTGGAGTGAGATGGGATTTATTGGTGAAGGGAATTTCAGGTCAGGTGACGTCGTTTTGTTCATCATTATCTGATTCTCCATTTAGCAAGTTTAAACTTACACACAACCTGCGACACGCAAGCTCCATCATCACAATACCAGGAATGATTTTACTTACATTTATTGAATCTCAAATTTTTATTAATATCTTTACTCTTCAAATTATTAAACATAAATATATTGGTGAGGGTAGATAAAAAAAAATTAAAAAAAAATATTATTTTTAGATTTTACTTAATTATTTAGTATTAAAATATTTATGGTTCATCGTTCAAAACATATTTTTTAAAACAATTTAGTCACTATAATTTTTAAAAAAAACTTGAATTTTTTTAATTTAAATTAGTATACATCAATCGGGCTTTCAGATAACTAAATTTTAAAGTTAAATATTAACACATAAATAAAAGTATTAAAAATTATTTTAAAAATAAAATCAACATGTAAGAAATGTGAGAAATCAACATTTCCAACACATCTGCATGTTTAAAATATGGAGGAGTTATCTTTATTGCTCAATAAAATATTTTATGTCTTAAAATTTATTTAAAAAATAAATTTTAATGTTTATAATTTTAATTAATCAAGTGAAACTTTAATATGTACTCTAAAGATACATGTTAGAAGAACCCTTAAAATATACTTTCTCTGATTAAAATCTGCTTTATTAAGAGATTTTTTATGTTTCAAAATATTGCTGTTTTACAAAACAAGAAAGTATTAAATATTTTTTTATAATTTTATTCCTATCTAATACATATTCCCAAAAGAAATTTAATAAAGAAAGAATAAGTAGGAGTAATTAATTAGCAAGAATAATTTAAATTTTTTTATCTTATATTTTTCGAAGTTTACTGTGCACACCTACTTATTACTTAATAAAATGGATATTGTGAAGGAAAAAAAAAAATCAGCTAAATCTGTGTGAGAGAAATTGATTAATTCTAGCGTGCAAGTAAGAGAGCGCCCGAGTTTGGCGTATTTCGTGAAATGGAGGTTTTGATTCAGTGCGTGACAGACAGAGTTATGTTTCAGTGAGGACTATTTGTCTTTCTCTTACACATTTTCCAAGTTTTGGTCAAAACCAAACTTCAATTTTAATTACAATTGTACCTCATGCTTCTATTCATCAGATTTGGTACCAATAAGAGAGAACAGATTTCATAAATTGGGATCACAATTTTTCAATATTCTTATTTTAATCATAATTAAAGGAAGTTGATATTTATATGTTTTAAAATTCACAATTAAAATTATAATTTGAAGAATTATATATTATTTTTATTTAAGACACTATTTGACAAGTTCACTTGTTTTAAATTAGCAGTTATATTATTATTTTAATTAAAAGACTCTCATATTATTCTCATATTATAACTAAATGTATAATACATATTGAAGTTGGAATTAGTTAAAACAAAATTTCAATACAAACAATTACAAAATTAGCGGTGATTTCATATCCCTAAAAACAATTTTATATGTTTTGATCTATAAAGTTTAGGAATGAGAAAAATAAGAAAATAGTTTATGAATGATGAGTAGACGGTATGTTAGATTGGAAGAATAAGTAAAACGTGGACAACATGTGAGACAATAATTGAATCGCTCATGGCATAATATCTATAAGTGATAATATCTAGATTTGCATGGAATATACTATATAAGGCTGCTTTTTATTTACAGGCCATATACTCTAATGTAATTTAAAGAAAACATTTTTTTTTACACCTTTTGAATAAATTAAAGATAAACATGAGTTTCTATTAGACTCCAATGTAGGAGAATAAATAATATTTTTATTGGGTCTCTCAGAGTGAGTGAAAGGGATGTTTAGCACATTATATTCCACAATAAATTTGAACAGTAAACAATGTTAATGCGACACAAATGAATGTTAAACGATAATCAGAGTACTTTTGATTATATTATATCTATCAAATAAATAAAATCTATAATACAATAATATCATATTGATTATATAAGTTTTATAAAAAAAATTATAGATAATATACGAGAATAATTATATTCATTTATTAGTTAATATAGTGAACTAAATTGATTATGACACAATATAGATCATGTTACATTGTGTTTCCAAATTTTCTATAGTTTTTGGTAATTATATTCCAACATGATGGCTCCTATAGCATATGGATATGGGCCCGGCGATTCAATTGATGTTTGGTTAATTTTTTTTTTAAAAAAAACTAAAAGACTATAAAAGACTTCTTGTAGGAATAGTGTGGATTGGAGGCCCCAATATCCAACAATAAGAATGGGCCTATATAACGTGGGTGATTGATAACTCTACATCAAAAGTATAATATTTTTTAATTGATTGGACATTCAAATTTTTTTTGTAATGAGAGAATATTAATCTCTCACTTCCACTATTTGTAATATTTAAAATTTGAAAATTTCTTTTAATTTAAAATAAACTAATAAAAATTGATATGCAATTAAATATTTAAATATACGTCAAACTTATTAATGTTTATATTATTATATCTCGCTTTGGGCTTTAATGTAGTTATGATATGTTTGTTTCTAAAATTGTATATTAGTAATGTTAGATAAAACTATTTCTTGCTTTCCATCATTGTTCATTAATTTCACTCTTAAATTTTGTTTTGTTTTCAATTATGTGTTAGTGTATTAAGTTTACATAAGTTGCCAAACAATGTTTTTTGGTAAAAGGTGAAATCTTTTTGTTTCCTCATTTGTTTTTCCTTCGATTCCAAGACTCCAACAAAGGCCAACCATATTAAGTTGTCGCTAACCTTGTAATGATTAATATGATATAATAATTTACTTGATCTCACCTAATTTGTAAGCTTAACAAAATATTTAATTGGAATCCTTTATACTATGTGTATACATTAATTAACAATATTTTATACATTTAATATAAATAATATAATAAGTTTCTGTTGCAATAAAAATAATGAGCACACAGTTGTATTGAATGGCATGGGTCGAAAAGAGAAAATAGGAGAAAGTTCCTTTGCTCTTTCCTTTCAAATATTCTTTAACTTAAAGTCTAAACTGTAATATAATATGCCCCGAACTCTCTTTAGGGTCCCCACTTTAACTATACTGCGCTTGTGAGCAAACAGTATCGGAATGGATAACTTCAGACTTTGGACTTTGGAGGCTCATTTTATTATAATTTGTTTTTTGGCCCAAAAAGTATTTCGCAGAAAGTAATGTTTTAAAAGGTAATTTACATCATATGTGAAAATGGTACGTACTATGTAGTATATATCCCCATAGCCCATGGCTGAGAATTAGCCTGTCTGGTTCATAGAAATGGATTAGTGGGAAAAATGAGCAAAAATCATTTCTAAGTATTTTAAAAAGGAATTCTCATATTCATTCCAATAGTGAAATCTTTATTTAAACTTGAAAGAAAATAATGGAGAGATGCGTAACTAAGAGTGTGCCATAATTACACCAACTACCAATAACCAAATGAAAAAAACTTACTTCCATTTATTATTTTATTACCCATTTATTTATTAAAAAAATAAACAGACTTAAACTTAAGCTTTTGTTCAATACTATATTTGAAGACTAGACTTTCACAAATGAAAGGTGAAATAAATTGTGTTAAATGGAAGATGTTGCCACGTGGTGTGCTCCACGTGCCACTTAAATCCTACGTGTCAAACTCCTCCACCCTTTCTTCTGACGTCACCCACCTTCTTTTATGTCTTTGTTTCTCAAACGTCCTCATCAACGGTCCACATTGTTTTGATCTTTGTCCTCTCATTCTTTATCATTTTCAAATTTCAATAATACCACATATTCTCTTCCTCTTTTCTTATATTTAGAAGCTTCATCTAACATCTATCCCAATCATCCCACTCCCTCACTTCCACTTCAGCTTCCACCACCACACTAATGGATTACTCACTATTCTCATGCCTTTTCTTCCTTCTCGCTTCTTTCCTCTCATTCTCACGTGCTCAACTCCCCGGCACGTGGGAGCTTCTCGTCCCCAACGCCGGCATCGCCTCCATGCACACCGCCGTCACCCGCTTCAACACCGTCGTCCTCCTCGACCGGACCAACATCGGACCGTCCAGAAAAATGCTCCGCAAAGGTCACTGCCGCTTCGACCGAAACGACGCCGTTTTGAAGCGTGATTGCTACGCTCACTCCGTTCAATTCGACTTGCAAACAAATCAAATCCGTCCACTCATGATTCTCGCCGACACCTGGTGCTCCTCGGGTCAATTTCTCCCCGACGGTACCCTCCTCCAAACGGGTGGTGATTTGGACGGGTTAAAGAAGGTCCGAAAATTCGAACCGTGTGACCCGACCGGGTCCTGTGACTGGGTGGAGCTAAACGACGTCGAATTGGCGGAGGGAAGGTGGTATGCCACGAACCAGATATTACCAGACGGTTCTGTGATCATCGTGGGTGGGAGAGGTACTAATACGGTGGAGTTTTACCCTCCGAGAAACGGCGCCGTTCCGTTCCCCTTTCTCGCTGACGTGGAGGACACGCAGATGGACAATTTGTATCCGTACGTACACCTCCTCCCCAGCGGTCACCTCTTCATCTTCGCGAACACGAAAGCTGTGATGTACGATTACACAACCCACAAGATCTTGAAGAATTATCCACCGTTGGATGGAGGTCCACGGAATTACCCATCGGCGGGATCGTCGGCGATGCTCGCGCTCCACGGGGACTACTCCACGGCGGAGATTGTCATCTGCGGCGGCGCCCAATACGGTGCGTTTCTCCAGAGAAGCATAGACACTCCGGCGCACGGTAGCTGCGGCCGGATCGTCGCGACGGATCCAGATCCGGTTTGGCAAATGGAGGACATGCCGATGGGTCGGGTCATGGGTGATATGGTGATGCTTCCGACAGGTGATGTATTGATCATCAACGGTGCGCAATCGGGGACACAAGGGTTTGAGTTGGCTTCGAACCCGTGTTTGAACCCGGTTCTGTATCGACCCGATCAACCCGTCGGCTTACGGTTCATGCCGTTGAACCCGGGTACAGTGCCCAGATTGTATCACTCCACGGCGAATTTGTTACCCGACGGGAGGGTTTTACTCGCAGGGAGTAACCCGCACTACTTTTACAAGTTCAAAGCTGAATTTCCGACGGAGTTGCGGATCGAAGCGTTTTCGCCCGAGTATTTGTCGGCGGATCGGGCTAATCTCCGACCGGCAATCGATAACATACCGGAAACTGTGCGTTACGGCGGAAAGTTTGATGTGTTTGTGTCGGTTTCGTTGCCTGTGGTGGGAATAGTGGAAGTGAATTTGGGAAACGCACCGTTTGCAACGCATTCGTTTTCTCAGGGTCAACGTCTGGTCAAATTAGCCGTTACGTCCGCCGTGCCGGACGGAAACGGCCGATACAAGATTGGATGTACGGCGCCGCCCAACGCGGTGGTTGCTCCGCCGGGTTATTACATGGCATTCGCGGTTAACCAGGGCGTGCCAAGCGTTGCCCGTTGGGTTCATCTCACTGCATAGGATTTATATATTTTATTTTATTGTCGAAAAATGAAGTGTAGTGTTTATTTATTTGTTTTGGTAAATCGAAATTCAGCAATTGTTGATAATTAAGAAAGAAACCACATAATTGTTGATTTCAGATTCTGTTGATTAGAACGGTACAGGACAAGTTAGTATGATTTAAATTGAATTCTAACAGGAAAGGGGATTATTTAATGTGATAGGGAAATTTCAACAGAAATATTATTTAGTTTTGTTCAATTATTATGAATGCAAGTTCAATTAGTGTAAAAGCTTTCAAACTAATTTAAAGCTATCCATTGAACTGAAATTGAAGGAGACAAAGAAACAAGTGGAAGGCCACGCATTTCACACTAACAACATAATAATCCAGTCACAGCTAAAAGTGATACATTTAGGGCCCAAAGGGGCTTTTCATGTGAAAAAGATAGAATACATCAAAATCTTACCAGCTCACATATACTTGAGATGAGGTCTAGAAATCAACAAGATAAAAGTATTATTAACTTAATCCTTCTTTTTTTAGAACATTATTAACTTGTTCCTAAATTTAGCATTGGCGTCATGTTTTATATTTGCTTTAAAAATTACTTAAAATCATCAAAAGAAAGTGAAGAAAGATTGTTGGATGTATTAATGGCACCATCAATATGAGCATGGACTAATGTTGAAAAATCTTTTAATATGCATCATGGTCTAGACAATTAGATTATGTGGGCCTCTCTCACTCTATGATTTACAAAAATTTAAATATAGAATTTTCAATTTTGGAGGTGATTCAATATTTATATGAGTTTTAAGAAAATCCTTATGATTACATTAATTTTATACAAATTGTAAAATTTTGTAAGGGTGAAAGTTTTGCCTTGTTAGGAGTACCATTGTTATCATAGACACACAAACTGAATAATGAAAGAAAAAGAGACAATGATTGTGAGATTGCATTATGAATTGTTGTTCCCTACTCATGAATATTATTGATCAAGTGAAATTGAGAATTGCAAGAATCCTTATTATTTGGTCGTTTTGCATTATTATTATTATTATTATTATTATTTTCATTATTTTTCTACCAATTAATTTGTTTCCATGACTAACCGAACATAATAATGATATTTCTATTCTCATTTTCACTCTTATTCTTCATCTCTCAAAATTCTTTTTGACAATCAATACCCTTATTGTAAATACTATTTGGTTATCTAAAGTGCTTGAAGTTTTTGCAATCAACCACTCAAGTGATGGAAGGTGTAACATCAAGATTTCTCTATCATGATTTCAGTTCAATTTCAATGCGATCTCCCAATTTCGAAATTAATATAACTAATTTATGTCACTATCGGTGATTAATTTGATTCACTTTAAAAAAAAATATTTATTTGGAATATTTTTAATAGTGACATTCTAAACAATACTTAATTGTTATTCGAGTATTTAATTTGGCTATTAAAGTATGAAGCTTTTTTCTTTATCCATTTATGATTTTCACTTGGTCAAAAATTTTAATTTATTTGATTATTTTGGTAAAGCATGAAGACACAATCGTAAATGAAATTCTTTTATTTTGGGACGAAATAAAAAACATCACTAATAATGCCCAAAAAAAAGCATCACTTAATGTTGGGCCGCACTCCATCAAAAAACATATTCGGCCTCACTAAGTATTATGTCGTCACAAAGTTATCTTGTTTGTTTTTTTTTCCCCATTTTTGGCCAAGATCTTGTTTGCATGATGATGAGTTTACCAATAATGCCATGGATTCGAATTCTTCAATATAATTTTACTTACGAGAGAAAATCATTATTAAATATAACATAATTCCATTTTTTTATTAGATTGATTAATATGATTAATTTATTAATTTTATGTAAATCAAATTAAATTTTTAAAAAATAATTAAAAAAGTAGATAATAATAAAAAATCTACTAAAATAAATAAAAAATTGGTATATATTTAATAGTTTATTATATCAGTGGCAGTGCACACGGAAAGGTCAAGTTCATAATGAAACCCAAAAAAAAAAAAGGTCAAGTTCATAAACTTATCTACGGAGATTATTTTGAAAACTACCATGAAAAAAAAATTATTTAATGATCAAAATATTGAAAAAAAAAGACTATAGTAATAATTCGGTCTCAAAAAGATTTCTTTTTAAATTAATGTAGAGTCCTAAAAGATTAATACGGTATATTTTAGTATATATATATATATATATATACACACAAAATTCTCTCTCATGTTTAGTGAGTAAAAAAATCCAGTATTGTACATTTTAATTAGTCTTTATAAACTGTAAAAATGTTAACAAGAGAGGAAAAACTTTTTCATGAATCAAGTTGTACCAAGTCTTTGAAGATTGAACAAGATAAAAGATATTTTGACCAAACTGTTAATATAATCAAATTTTAATTCACTCTATAAAATTAACTCCGGACACAAACTGACCATTATAAACTAGACAATTACAATATGCTTTGATTATTCTGAGGAATTCCAAGGGTATTTATAGCTAGAAGCCTAGAACACGAGAAATTCCAATGGTCCTAGTAGTACACAAACTCCAATATTTGATCAAATTATACTATAGTAGTCCCTTTATCTCCATCGTCACTTTTGCCTTCATAACAATCCGCCACCAAAGCATCCTTCTGAACATTCTTGTAGGAATACCTACGAGCAACGAACACAAACACACACAAATTCACGGTCGTAATTCCCGCAAGCAACCAATAAAACCTATCCAATCTACTACTATTCAAATCCTTCCCAAACCAACTCTTCCCTCCCTTCTCCGTCACACCATCCACAATACTTATCACAACGCTGCTCAAAAAATTGGCCGCCCCAATCACACTAAGATACAGAGCAATCCCCAAACTCCTCATACTATCCGGCACTTGGTCGTAGAAATACTCTTGTAGGCCAACGAGAGTGAAACCGTCGCCGAAACCTATGACCAAAAATTGAGGAGCCAACCAGAAGACGGACATAGAGAGGGACCCCACTTCTTTGGGGTTGCTATGAACCACTCGGAGCCTCTTGTTCTCGACCAGAGCTGCTATGACCATTGTGGCGACGGAAAAGAGCATTCCGAAGCCGATTCTTTGGAGGATGGTGATGCCTCGTTCGGTGTGGGTGAGTTTTCTGGAGAGGGGTACGAGGATTTTGTCGTAGATGGCGACGGAGATGATCATTCCGAGGGCAGAGAGGGCGTAGATGGTGGCAGGGGGGATCTGGAAGTTGTTGTTGTTTGTGGATCCTATGTTTCGGTTTAAGGTGGTTGCTTGTTTGATGAAGAAGGTGGAGGTTTGAGCCACGCACATCCCGAAAGGGAGTGTGAATACCCATATGGGGATCATGTTTATTATTAGCTTCATTTCTTCTACTTTTGTTACTGTTGATAGTCTCCATGGACTCTGCTTCTCCGCCGAATCTCCAGCTTCAACAATTGCAGCCTTGTCAAGAAATCTGAAACACAAGTTTCAATTCAAAATTAGCAATTTGTCCAACCAATGAGGATGAAACCTTAATGACATGTCGAAAAATGAAAATTTGTGAAGACTTACTTGAGTTTGTTGGTTTGAGAGAGAAGTCTTGGACGTGTGGATTGAGACTTGGGAACTTCATAGAACTGAGAAGGATTGGAAGGGTAGGGAAGGTTCCTTTTAGAAAAGGCAGCAACAAGAACGTGCAACATTGGGGTCAATGGGCTGCCAGAGGGTGCCCTATACCTATAAAAGGTCCTTCCCATCACAAAAATGAGCAAAGACAAAGCCATGACCCCTGTGAGGATGATATCAGCAGCCCCCCAATTCACATGTTCCTGCACATAAACAATTAGGGTGACCCCTAGAATGAGCCCACTGCATAGCCCACAGTTCCACCAATTGAAAAAGGACAGCTTCTGCCGCCTCTCTCCGGCGTGATTGTCGTCGAACTGGTCTGCTCCGAAGCTCTCCAACGACGGCTTGTGCCCTCCGGTTCCTACGGAGATTAAGTATATGGCAAGGAAGAAGAACACCTCATGAACCTTCCGTGGTTCGCTGCACGTAGTGCTTGTGTCACAAGGCTTTAAAACTGGCAAGAACCACGACATGGAAAGAAGAACCAACCCCTGTTTGATTTGATTTTGCCAAAATATTAATTAATTAATCACACATTTTAAATTATCATAAAAATAAAACTCTATTGAAATTTGAAATTACCATAAGATAAACAATGCAGGAGAGAACAACAGTGAAATAGCGACCCAAATAGGCGTCAGCGAAGAAGCCTCCAAAGAGAGGCATCAAGGTGGTGACGCCTGACCAATAGTTGACATTCTTGGCTGCTGTCTTGAGGTCTTCATGCATCACCTTTGTTAAGTAAAGCACTAAGCTTGTCGCTATTCCAAAGTAGCTCAACCTCTCGCTGAACTCTATTGCTGCATACATACATCACAACACAATAATCAGCATATATATATATATATATATGTGTGTGTGTGTTCAACCAAGATTTCAACCATATAGTTCCTCACACCTCACACAAAACCAGATACACTCAAGTAACTTCATCAAGATCAATTATCTTCATTGCGATTTCAAAGACATGTTTACCAGGGCTTCATTGAATTGTAACACCTCTGAGGGTGAGGGCGTTTTTTAATGTGCACAGTAAAAATAGTATATATATAGATAGATAGTTTTTAAAGGTGGCTAAATTTGTGTATATATTTCTTATTTGGTATATTTATGTTCAAATCTCTTTAATAACTAGAAAAGTATAGTAGATAGTGGAATGAATGGGAATGTGTTAAATTCATTTCTATATCGGAATCCAAAAGTGCGTGGTTATGATTTTCTTATTGATGATTGCTTTTGTATTCAGAATCACATTAATGGTCAAAAGCCAAGAAACCCGAATTCAGAACAAACAACCTGAACCGTTAGCTTTATGCCTCCGTAGAGCCTGCACGATCCGTTGCCTCAAAAAAGTTGAAGTAAATATATATACTAATACACAAATACTATATATTTCTGTATTAATTAAATTATAAATAATACATGTCAAGAGAATCTTCTTCGGCTATTTCACTTAAAAGTTGAAGCTTTCATTAATTCAAGATGTGAAATGTAAAAGTGATTTTTTCCAACTCAAAAAATCATATATACTTTTTTAACTAAAGACTCACAGCTAAAGATAAAGCAGGTTTCAAAAAGTGTGGTGAAGAACAACGAAAGAATCCAGAACCACAATTTCGCACATATATAGTTTAATTTTAAACACTAATATATATAGGGGATATGGAATCTTAAAAGAAAAGATCATCCATAGGCCATAGCAATATTATTCTTGGTTTAGCATATATGTGCGATTGATGTGTTCTTATCATATTATTAAACCTATTAACAATACTATGTATGTGTAGGATATCTATCCTATATATCGTGTATAGTGGGAACCACCTCTTTGTATGGTTGGTTGTGATATAGTTCTTAATTTACCATTATTAATTTTCCTCCTTAGTATTTTTTGTGTGTGAGAAATTTTTTAAAAAAAAGAGAGTAAATCATGGTTTATGACCAAGTAATGCACGTGCATCATTTTGTCACCATACACACATGCATCTAGATATCTTTTTTCTCTCTATTAAAATTTTACAATTTTCCCACCAAATATTTTTTTTTTACAATTTAATAACCTTAAGGTATTTAATTAATGGTATGAAAAATGAATTCTTTACCTTAGAACATAGAAGGGTGTAAGTTACTTTATATTCTTTAGGTCAAAACTCCAAATTGGTCCTCTATGTTTGCACGAAGTTTCATATTGGTCCTTTATGTTTCAAAAAGTCTAAATTGGTCCTTTATGTTTGCAAGAAGTTCCAAATTGGTCATTCCGTCCAAGTGTATTTATTTCTTCTGTTAAGTGCTGACATGACGTGCTGACGTGGACACACCATCTCTCCTACGTGTCATCGCCATGTCAACATCCAAGATCATATGTGATGACATAGCGCTGACGTGACATGATACGTCAGCTTAGATGGACACGTCAGCACGCCACATCAGCACTTAACTTAAGAAATTGACGGAAGTGGACGGAAAGATCAATTTGGAACTTCTTGCAAACATAAAGGACCAATTTAGACTTTTTGAAACATAAAGAATCAATATAAAACTTCCTACAAACATAAAGAACCAATTTAAAAGTTTGACCTATTCTTTAACTTGTATATATAGAACTGTAGAATCGCTACTAAATGACAACTTAAACTGTTCTAAAGCTTCTTCTTTATTCTTTTTCCTATTTTTTAGTGCCAGTAAGTACACCTCGTTTTAGTTTTTGGAGTTAAAATAAGTTTATACTTTTAACATTTAATTATTAAAATGATACAAATGAAAAATTAATAAAATATTTTATCCATGCATATTGGGATCACCTTCTTCATTCACTCAACAAAAATAAAGTTCCCAATAATATTCATTCTTATTCAACAAGCAATCCGTAATTAATTAGAAACATGTACTAATTAATTAATTAGTTGTGATAGATTAACTTGGGGCCACCACTGATCCTTTATTAATATGCATATATATGAAACGGTAAAGGGTAAACTATTTATAGCCAACTAGAATATCTTAACGGCGTTTGAAGTTTGAACATAAACAAAAGGACGAATAGGAATTTAGTAAAGCTAGCATATCCATTATTATGATAAACAAATATTTAAAAAGAAGAAGAAGAAGAATACTTCTTTCACAAAATTTTAATTTAGTAGTAGGAATCTTATAAATTTTGTTTTAATGTTTGTTAGACACGTATTAGTTTTAAGTTTAATTAATGTGATTTGAAAAATTCTTGAAAATGAGTAATTAATTAGTTGAAGCAAAATAATTACCAATGATGAAGAAGGAAGCTTTCCAAGAGCCAGTAGAAGCACGAGAAGGAAGATTTCCTTTGTGATCGAAAGAAGAATCATAGACCCATTTCATCTCATCAACCTCTCCATTTTCTACTTCCATTACTGATCTCTTCTTCATCTTCCACAAGCTATGGAGTATAGAGCTTGATGCTGCAAATTAAGTTGAAGAAGAAAGAAAGAAAGAAGAAGAAGTAGTATTCTTGAAGCTCAAATAATATTCCAATTTATTGAAGAGATAGGAAAGCTAGATGTGTCTAATGCGTACACAAAGCTTTAGCTTGAGGTCCCTTATATATAGAGAGAGAGGAAGATTAATTAATTAGAGGATTATTTTTTACTTTTTTTAATCCACTTACTAATTAATTAGATAAAGAATCGAGAGTAATAATCAAACTTTTTTAATCAAAATAATTAAATCAAAGCATGGATTTTTTTTTGAAAATTAAGAATCAATCATTAGATAGGATAAAAATTCAGTACTACGACACTACTGAATTTCGGTACATCTCTCTAATTATGCATTGTCATTTGTTAATATTAATAAAAACTTACATTAATAAGGACATATCTTAAATAGATTAGGAACCAACTGATTAAAAAAATATACTAAAGTTCAGTACTACTGAATGTCTTCTCTCCATAAGAAAGATGAATTAAATAAATTATGCACATAAGTTTGTTCTATTTAGTTAATTGTATCTTGAAATTCTATAATAAAAGGCTAAATGTAGATAGAATTTTGAAATATTTATTATCAGTTTCTATGCAAAAATATTATTAAAACATTGAATCATATAAATATTAAGGTATGTTTTTAATGAATATTTAGAAATTATATCTGAGTTTTTTTAAAAAAAAAATGTCATTAAATGGTATTTCTCTCACTGTCTCTGTTCATGCAATAATTGTGATATGTGAGAGACAAAATTCTCTACTCAAAACAAAAGTCATACTATTGATCTCATTCCTTCTCAAAAGCAAACAAACGAAAGTGACCTCTCCCATTGAAATTATTGGTAATGGCATCGCGTATCGTAGGTTGACAGTGGAATCACTTTATTTATAATTATTTCTTTTCATAAAAAGTAAATTTTTCATTCATTTCTTTTTTTTAAAAAAAGACTTAATTATTTTGTAGACATTTTAAAATCTAAGAACAACAAATCATTAATTAAATTTTCCTTTAATAGCTAAATTTGAAAAATTAACTAAAATTTTCCACTGATATATAATTAAAAGCTAGCATGCATGCATGCCAAAATTAATATACGTTTTTGTTAATTTTATTACACAATGAAAAAAGACATTAAAGATTGAGAATGTATTATTGTATTTTTAGACATGAAAAAGTTAATTTCAAGAAATTGAAAAAAAGAAGCTTTTCATAAAAACATCTAAATATGATTTAAAATAATTTAGTAATATATATATAATCACTTTTCTGTTTTGGTAAGTATATATATCACTTTCAACAAAACGTCGTTTTTGTAGTTGTAAACTTGCAATGGAATAGCATCCAATCCATGCCAACTGCCAAGTTTATGAAATGGGACCACATTAGTTTCTTTTGAAAAAATTATTAAATACAATGACTAATTTTTCATTAGCTTGTAAACACTTTAAAAAATATAAGTGAGATTACTGATTCAAAAATTTAAAATTGTTTTCTAATTACTCAAAATTAAAAATAAATTAGTCTAATTCACTCAACTATACTCCGAATCAATCAATGAGTGACATTATTATTTCACCCACCTCCACCTCCAATCTAATCTATATATTTGAATCAAATAACTAAAACAAATTATATATATTTTCTTAGTTATTGGCATATATGTTAATTAATATACTCTTTTCTCTCTCTATATATCTCTTAAACAAATAATAGTAATAATAATTTCTCAAAAAAAGTAATAATAATAAAATTGCATTTAATACATATACCCTTAAAATTTAATACACTATAGTGTTACATCAATTTTGTATCAATAAAATTATTATTTTATACAATATTTATTCATTTCAAAGAATAAATTTACTTAATTAACTGTTTTTATCATTACTTAGCTTGAAGAGTCTTATATTAAGCTTAGTGTAAACTTAATGGCATCATTGTTGTACTAAAAATAAAATCAAAATCTTATTTTACAGAAAAAATAGTTTGTATTTACTAAAAGTATATTAGAGAAGATATGAATATAATTTTTCAAACTAAAAAAAAAATATAATTTACCCAAATCTCAGGGAAGTTTAATTTAATTTACTCTACTACTAGTCTACTAGCTATAGTATACCAAATATTTTAAAATGGAAATATAACAAGTTCCCAGAAACTAATTGAAAAGAATTTTCGGGGGGAAAAAAAGAAGCATTTATATACATTTCCTAAAAGTCTGGGTTGAACCAAAAAGGTCATCTATGAATTATGTGTTTGTATTCAAAAACTAGAAAAAATTGCAAAATGGTTCATCCATATATATTCTCCCCATTCCGTCATTTTCTTTCTATTATTCAATTGGATGGGAATATTCGTGTGCAAGCAGATGTCAAAACTTCTCTTTATGCTAACTCAATATAAATTATATATATTGATGGGCTCAAAAAAAATAAATAAAAAGACAGAATTTGGTGACTCTAATTTTGGCCGCTGGTGTTTGCAGGACTTCATTCCACTATTGTATTTGTTGTAATGCTCTAAAAAATAATCCATGAATTAATTGTATATGTATCACATTTTTAATAATGAATATATGAAACATTTACATAAATTATTTTTCAATTTTAAACATCCATATATAAAAACTGAAATTATCATTTAACTATTATACACATCTTTCTCAATGAACTATGATTCAAAAGATGAGTTTTTTCTTTTCACAATTCATTGAATTCTGAGAGAAATATATATGTTGGTGAATGACAATTAACTACTACATACATCTCTATATATGTATGAACCCTATTTAACCCATCAATCTCTGAAAAGTAAAGCAGATTGATCGATCATTAAAACTTTTTGTATATTGTGATCTTAATCATGTTGGCTTTTTCAGTTTTTTGTCCAATTAAAACTTTTTTTCAGTAATACTGAACTTCAATACATCGTTCTAATAAGTTAGTCTCTACTTTATTTAAGGTGGATCGTTATTAACGTGGGTTTCTATTAATATTAATAAATAACATTAAATGATTTGAGGGATGTACCGAAGTTCAGTAATACTATAGTAATGAATTTTTATTCCTAATTAAGATTCTGATTATCTTTCTTTTTCTTTGTTTGTCATTATGGCAACATAAATTAATGGAGAGAGGGGACAGAAATTCATGCTAAAAGCTAATTCAACTTGTAATCATTTAATTATGTCTCATGTCTTAACCTACTAATTATGAATTAATTATTTAATTAGCAATGGCTTATGGTCAACTCATTATTAATTAAACTCACAAATTAATATTGGATTTCTGTGGCTGGAATTCATTAGCTCACGCCCATAACCTATTGTGGCCATAATTATTACTACCATTATTACCAAATGTTGATGTGGAATAATGATTAACGGGATTAATTCTAATTAATTATATATGTCACTCGATCAAGCACTAATTATTTTCAATACACCACGTGATTTTCATTCTTGTTTCTGCTCATCAATATAATTTCCACTTAGATTGAAATTGAAAGAGGTATATATATATATATATATATGAATTAATGGATGTTGATGGGGTAAGAAGACTAAGAACACGAATTGAACATAAAGGGAATGAAAGCAATGAATATAGGACCACACAGTTCACTCCACTATTAATTTTTCAAATGAGAATATTTTAGAGACCGACCAAATTAAACAACCTTATTAATATAGATAATATTATGAGATGAATGAAAGAAAGTAGGGATAAAAAATAAATAGTTACAAGAAAGTAAATAACTTTATATAATTTAATTATTATTTTAAAATATAATAATAAGAATTTTATATTTAAAAAATTAATAAACAAACAACATGCATGAATGTTTATGTACAAGTGAATCCTCTAGTTTATAATATTAGGACTATTAAAATGAGTTAGTCCACTAAGAACTTTTTTTTGGAAGGGAAGCTCGGTCCAATTCAATCTTTGATGGGTCATGGGCTTTTTTTCCTTTTTTAATATGTTTATTTGACCAATAATTAACATAATTATATAAATGAATATTATAAATTAGTTTAAAAAATAGTTATTTAATTAAAAGATCATTTGGTATATTTTAATTTACGAATAATATATATATATATATATATATATATATATATATATATAATGAATACAAATTGTAAATTGACCTAAAAAATATAATTTGTTTTTACATATTAACATCCTAACAATGTTTATAAAAAAAATACTAAAATTGAATATTGCATATTAACAAACTATAATATTCTATATGACATAAATTATTTTTAAATATTTAAAAAAAATTAAAAAAAGAAAAACCCATGTGTTAATCTAACCCAATCCTTACAAATTTTACCATGAACTACTTGAGTCAAAAGTGGATTTAACTAAAAATTATTCTTTAAAATAGGTCAAATGATTCTTTCCTTAATTAATCCACTCTATTTTAAACATTAAGTTGAAATTTATTTTGATAAATGAATAAATATAAAATAAAATCATATATAGTTGTGTAATGAATATTATGCGGATGGAGGAAAAGTGGAAGAATATATGTGTGAAGTGGGGTTAGTGACATGCATGCAATTTCAGAGAACATATACTGTATAGTACAGACTTGAAATTGAAAACACAGAGAGAATTAATGAATGAATGAAGCACACACAAATCATATGTTTGTTCTGTTCAATAATCAATCTGTAATCTGTAGATTGAATGATAAAAGCTACATTATCTTCCACTTTAAAGCTGTTTCAGCAGAATCTTCATACCTTTCCTTCCAGATTTTCGTGCCTCTTTTATTGACTTGATACCCTGCATCATATCAATTGATGTTATATAGTTTCTAATATCACTAACTAATTAAGTGACTCATGAGTGGATATATATATATATACACATTAAATCTGCATTTTTCATAATTAACTTTTATATTGGCACATGAATAAGTGTAGTGTGATGATGTGATTGTGGTGGGTTCGTTGTAGCATTTCAAATCATGGTTGAAACTCGAATTTTTCATCTTATTTCAGATCGTGATGAAAATCATATATAAGTAATGTACGTGATATATAATTAAAGCTCCTTTTAAATTTGAATTTTTAATGGTAATTTGTTATTTTCATTACTAAACGTCTAAAGTACATCGCTAGTAATTAAATTTAGTAACATGTCCATTTAGAGGTCACATGCATATGTAGAATATTTATCTCTGGGCCACACACGCATTCACACATATATATATATACCATTTGTTCTGCATTATTTCTATGTTATGTTTCACGTGCTAATTCTTATTAATCCTTTTTTTGGTATGATTTAGTTTTTCTACGTTAATTCGCTACAACTATATGTTAAATAGTAAGAACACTGTGTTTTATACGGGTTAATATGTTAAGATATTAATTAAAAAAATAAAAAATAAATTCGATGCTATAAATACACGATAGCAAAAAGAGTATACGAAATGGACCGTACTTGATGTAGATTAGTTTATTTTTATTTCTATCGTTTTCTGTTTTTTACTTTTCAGTATTATGCAGAATTAAATCATTTTTCTCATTTTAGTCCTCCAAGATTAAATTGGGGAGACAATGGTTAACATTAGTTATTATTTGAAATTGCTAGGAGTATTTTTTAGATATTTTCTATTATTAGCTTATTTTTTAAAATATTTTAAAAAAATTCTTATTAAACTGTACTAATAAATATGCATTGTGTTGTTTTCTCCTCTGCCTACTTCATGTGTTCCACGGATGTTGTAAGAACCGGATCAGACTGGACGGTCCGACCGATTCAACCGCCAACCGAATACAAAGGCGAGTCGGTTGGACAAAAAAATTCATTTTCATGGTTGAACCGGATTGGACCAGATTTAACCGTGGTCCAACCGGTCAACCGGTCAATCGGTCAATCGGGTTGGACCGTCCAACGTACCGGTGGTCCAACCGGTCCAATTTAATTTAAAAACTAAAAAATAAAAAAATAAAAAATGAAAAAAAAATAACATAAAAAAAGAAATTAGAGAAAACTTAAAAATTAAAATTAGAAAAGTCTTGAAAATTAAAATTTAAAAGTCATGATTATCAAGAAATTCATGTTTGGTTTGATTAAGTTCTTTCAGAGTTTAATAAGTCTTGAAAATTAAAACTTTGAGAAGTCATTTAATTTAAAACTTCAAAATTATATATATTGAAACCTAAAATTTGAGTGATATCATTTTATATATTAAGAATAATTAATATTTATTATTTATTGCGTCATTCGGTTCGACCGACGATTCAACCGGTTAAACTGATCAGACCATGAACCGAACATTTGTCCGACTCTTTGTCCGATTTACACCTTCCAACCTTCACTCCAAATTACTTGGTGGTTGGAGATCCCTCTGCCTAATTAATTAAAAACGTGAGAGTTTGACTTTACTTTTTTATTATTAACTTAACCCCACCACTTGAATAGTAATGTACGTCTAGAGTGGGTTGAATTTTTCTCATTTTGATCCAACCTTTTATTAATGTTCCCCAATTAGAACATGAATATTTTTTATCTGCAAATTAATCATTAAATTAAATAACACACTCATAAAGGATAGTTAAATTCAATCATATATATTGCTAATACAAGTTGACTCAATTAGTAAAAGGAGTCAAAGTGGGTTGGCACAAATGGTCAAAGATTCGGTGGAAAGTTCTCGCCTTACTCATGGGCGAGGGTTCGAATCCCCCTGAAGCCATCCAAAATCCTGCTTTGGTAGGTATCCCTCCTCAGGGAGATCCCTCTGGCACCCAAGGACTAGTTGAGTAGTTGTGACTGGGTAAAACTGCTTGCGGTTTAGGCCTGTGCAGTAATTCTTTGGGTTGGACCTCTGTTGGTCTCTCCAACATGCCACTTGCGCCCTGTAGTACTTGGGAGTGCCTTTCTTTACTACCATTTTAAGAAAAAAAAAAAGTAAAAAGAAACCAATAATATACCGATCTCTCATATATTCCACACCCCACAGTGAGATTGACAATTTGTGTAAATATTGAGAAAAATCTGAAACACGTTCCTCAACATTATTCTAATTGATACAGTACTAGTTGAACAGGATATGCATTCTCTCAATACATTAGAAAATTAATGACTCTGTGAATTTATGAAAAAGAAAGAGTAAATTAAAAACAAAAGAACCTATAGCGCTAATCATATTCTTTAATTTGTTTTTTTATGTGATGATCAATAGTAACTTAGAGTTAGGTTATTCCCGGTTTGTACTTTGATAATAAAAGCCCTTGAATTTACCTTTGTCCAAGCTAGAAAGTTTATTCTGAAAGTGATCTTTTGCTCCCAAAAACCTACAAGTACATAAAAGTATTGGATGCCTTTCACAGCTTTTGAATTAAGAATTTGGTATACTTAAATATCATTTTTGGATGACTTATATATATTGTCATTTGAATAAGTCAAATCAACATTAATTAGTATAAGAAGTGTGTCAACTGTCAACGCCAAATTAAATGATCCCTCTAAAAAACTCTCATTACATGTGAACCGAACCGTGGACAAATTTCAAAGACACACATTTGAATACAATAATTAAAATATTAAATTAAACTTCCACACTTATATATCAAGTATAAGAATTTTACTTCTTGGAAATTACATATAGTACTATACTCCGAAAGCAATGCAGAAAAAATACATCTTTTTGTTAAGGGAATATATATAATTTAATTAAGTAAAGTGTTTAGCCTTAATTATAACAAAAACAAAATGGTATAGTGCATATTCACCAATCAATCATGATGTGTTCAATTAAGATAAGCTAGGTAGGTAGTAATAAAAGAAAGCCTATATCACTCTAGAATGGCCTATTGAAGGCTATACTTATCATGTTGGAAGAACATATGAAAGTGGAGGAAAAGGAAAAGCTAGACCATATATGTTTCTCATTATTTAATTTCCCTCATCATATATATATATATATATATATATATATATATATATATATATATATATATATATATATATATATATATATATATATATATGTGACCAAAGGCCTTTCTACAAATTGAAATAATATGTATCATATATCAAAATTAATCTAACATTGATTATTTTTTTGGGCGAGCCCAAGTTTTCGTAATTAAATTGAAGAAAATTCATCAGATTGATAGGCTTTAGTGGTTTTAACGTAATGAAATATTGCATATCTAATTACTAATTTTCTTGTACGTGATTAAAAGTTTAATATTACAGAAGTACTGGGACATACTTTCAATTATTTAGAATTAATTTTTAATATTAATAGAAACACATACATTAATAAAAATTCAAATTAAGAATAAAAAATTGGAGGGACAAAATTTTGATAGATTTTTTTCTTCTAAGATTTTTTTGGTAGGTCTTTCTAGAGGCAGTGTTTTCTAGGACAATCTAGCCGAAGCAAACGTCTTCTTATATATATATCTTCTTCAATTCCTTCTCTTCTACAAGTCCTTATTTATTACACCTCTCAAGATACAGAATGGCATCACTGCCTGTTCTTTGACTATCAACCAAATTTATCTGACCCTTGTTTCGGATTTGTATTATAGCAGCATTGAATTGGGGATCTTGATCTCTTTTAAACAATGGGCTGGCCCAATTTATAATGGGCTTCATTTAAATCAATAATAATAAAAATTTCTCTAGTCAAACGAAATTTTTTTTTTTTTTCTGATTTGTATTGAGAGGCTGTTTGTCATTAGAATTGGGGTTGTAATTTAATATTTTTTTAATATTTTTTATATTAAATATATCTTATTTTTTACAATATCATAAAATTATATTTTTATTCTTATTTTTTTATATACTTTTATTTCATTTTTACTTTTAATATAAGGATAAAATGACCATTTTATTTCACTTTTATTTCATTCGCATTACATCACTTTCACATCATATTTTCATTCATTTCAACATTTTCATTACATCCACAAAACAAGTAATCAAATAGACCCATAGAATTACTTCTCTGTATTTCCAGAGCCCTCTAGCTGGACAAATTACTCAGATCTTTAAACAAATTTTTTTTTTAAAATTTTAGATCTTTGAACATTTTATATCTGTAGATAATATAATTTTTATTATTGAGTTATATCTTAAATTTTAACCGAGGATGTTAGAAACATTATAAAATGTTATCTGTATTCAACCAAGACATTGATATCCAAAATGTTAAATTATTACCAAAGATACCACAAAATATAATGTGTGTTATTTTAAGTTGTATATATAATACCCACAAATTATAAATATCTTTATACCAAATATATGTATTATTTTTATGATAGCTATCAAATGTACTATAAATATTTTTATATGTACCATGGCTTTGACCTAGATGTATATATATGAGCTGGCTTTAGGAATCAAATATATGGTTTTTTGTTTAACGATGCATTAATCACTCACTTAATCCAATCACAAACCCATAATTCACACACACCAACTGACACATTATTATTAATCAAATCGAATCCTGTGGTGGGCTCCTGCTTCCGAGGTACACAAAAACACCTCTTTTTTCTTCCTTACTTTCTTGTTATGTTTTACCAACACAATATTGGTTTAAGCGGTACGTAACTTGATATACTCTAAGTAAAGTATCACGTTTGGGATTTTGTGAATACAATTATTCTTGTTGAGAGATTCTCCTATTATAATCAAGAATGCGACACAGGTCGAATCCATATTAATCTAGGCAATACCTTAAAAAAAATTAAAAAAATTTCTTGTTATGTTTTCATTATAAACGAATCTCTCAGTTTTTTTAGGACACGCCTAATGTGTCTGCTTCTTACGACACAGATGTAATATTCATACTCCACCATGCCATTTATTGTCTCTCTGATTCAAACTATATGAATATGCACTGCACTTGATTTCATTATTTAATGAATAAACCTAGCTAGTCATACCTCATACCTGATGTATGAGTTTAGATATATTGCATAATGCAGATTAGATAAAAGTTCAATATTACAGTAGTATTGAAATTCGATACATCTCTTTAATCATATAATATTATTTGTTAATATTAATAGAAACTCATATTAATAAGGAACTACCTTAAATGAATTAAGAACCAACTGATTTGAAGGATGTACCAAAATTTAGTATTACAGTACTATAGAACATGTTCTTCCATCTATATATACTGTCTTTGAATAATTTTACATTTGATTGTGATTATTCTCCCATGCACATGGATGGTTTGGTCTACTTGTATTATTTGGATTCTCCTATTAATATATATTTCTTCACAAAAATTCAATTATATATAATTCATCAATTTCTTTATCATTTACTCTATAAACGATATACTATATAAAGGATGCAATTATTTTGTTAGATGATTCAAGGAAATGTCTCATATATTCACCTTAGCATTAAATTCGACAGGGAAAAGAAATAACAACATGGAGGATTTCCTGATTTTCTCAGGATCAGCAAGAGCTAGAATGTGGCTTGATGTCTTATTTATTTTAATTAAGCTGTTCTAAAATTAAGCAGCAAATCAAAATCAAATTACCCTATAAACATAACATGCTAATGACAATTATCATGAAAGGATTATGTCTTGTTTCCATGCCTATTATATATACCTTTCATTTTACATCATCAAAATTAAGTGTAAATATGACACTAGAATATTATTTAAAAGAAATTTGCATATTTTATTGTGTGACAATTAATACACTGACAATATTGATTTTTGTATGTGTAATTTAAGTTGTTTCAGATTAAGAAACTTGTCATCACCTTCTCACTGAAAAATGTTCATAGGAAGCAGTGCCTATGGTTTTTATAATTGAAGCCTACTTGAATCTCACATCTCTCTCTCTGCATATAAACATGAATGAGATTCTCTTGTTCTCTGGTTGTTTCTTAGTTGTATTTCTCAGACAAGACAACCCCATAATAAAAAAATTGGAAATAAAAACTTGTTTAATTATTTTAATCAAAGGGACGGAAATTTCCATCAAACCACACGATTGTAGGATCTCTATACATAATAATGCAGATGCCTATATATATATATATACAATCCAAAAGCCATCTTCCTCCATAGATAGCTTCAAACACACAGAACAGAACCTCCCAATTCCCAAACCCCACACAACCTAAAACTTTTTTTTAAAAAAAATGGCTAAGTTTCTTTTCTTGTGCTTCATCTTGGGAAATCTTCTGATGGATCTAACTATGGCTTTTGAGAAGAATCCCCAAACCATGGTTGTTAAATCTAGTTGTGAAGCAGCAAGTATAAGGAAAGTTGGTAAGCAGAATAGTGTGAGTAGTCCATCAATGGAACCTACAGAGAGTAGTGAAGAAGAAAGAGAGATTGGAAGTCATCATTCTGTGGATAAGTCAATAGCAGGAGGAGGAGTCATTCTTGGAGGCCTTGCCACTACCTTCTTCCTCTCTGTTTTCTGCTATATCAGAGCCACTGCAAGACACAACAAAATTGAAGAAACTCAACCATAATTATTATTATATTTTTTTCTCTTCTCTTTTGCTTCATAATTAAGCTCATTAATTAATTGATTAATCGACTAGGAATCTACAACCAAATTCCTTACAACTTTGATCTTTACAAATTGACATTATATATATATATATAGCTAAAGATTAACTACAACATTTGAATGTGTTGTTCCATCCATTCCCTCTTGTTTTCTTTCTTTTGCTTCTCTATATACATATTACATACTGTAAAGAAAAATTGGTAAATACATAATGATTTAGTGAAGAGTATAAGGAACTCATTAGCAATACCCTACTAATTGTTGGAAAAATCAAAATTGAGCTACTTGGTGGACATAATTCATTTTGTTTTGGGGTGGATATGTATACTTTCATGTCAGAGAATAACGTGATGATGTCATGTAAGGAGAAATAAATACAGAGTAGAATTATATACCATTAATTCATGATTTCTATTATATAAATGAGGCTCACTGACTATTTAATAAATTTTGTGTCTATCTCTCTTTTCATATAATATCATTACATTATTTTTCACATATCGAAATCCATATATATTTATATAATTATATCTGTATGTGGAGATGGCACACCAAACTTGACTCCAAATCAGCAATTGTAGTCTCTTAAAATTCTTAGAGAAATTTACATAATAAATAAAAGAGAAATAACCAACACAAATTAAATTTAATGGAATGAACTAATTTATCATAACGTGACAAATTAATGTTCGAATTTTTAGAGGTGCTGCCATATTCGATGGGCTATTTTATTTTTATATAATTTTTAAAAACATTAATTTCAAAGATAAAATAAACAAAAAGTTATTTCTTTAAATATTACAAATACAAACAAAATATTTTGTTTGAGTGGCGAAGGCCCTGCATACATATATCTGACATAGGTCCATCTATTAATATATATAATATAATATAATATATATTATAATATAAAAATTAATATATGTCATATTATTAAATATATTATAAATTATATTAAATTTTAATTTTTAAAAAATTATTCTTAAGTCCAAATGTGTGAATATAAATACTATTTTTAAATAGGTGCGAAGAGATTTAAATGTATCTGATTCAATTAAAATCAATCAAAATTAATTAAATTGATTAGATTTTGTCAAAACTAAGGGCTTAGTTAGAAGAATGGTTGGTGTGGGGTGGGTGTGGAGTGGTTTGGATTTATAAACTCTGGTTAATAGTTTAAGTGAATAATTGAGTGTGGTGGTTTTGGATGGTTTGAAAACCCTTCCAAACCATCCAACACCTCAATTTTCAAATCCCTCAAAATTGGAGGGTTGAGGATTGTTTGTATTTTTTAATATTTAATTTTATCATTAACCCTCTTTTAATCTATTTTTGTTCATTTATTATAAGAGAAATATTATCCACCATCCTCTTTATTTTTTTTAAAACTCCCAATCAATGAAATTGTTTGTTTGAATCAATGTTGTAAGAACCGAACCAGATAATTTATCTAATTAGTATATTAGATAAATTGTTTCTATTAATAGTATATTATGAAAATAAAATTTTACTTATTAGATTTTTAAAAAATAGTTTTTTAGTAATTTAGAGTTATCAAACTAAGCTGAACCCACCGAGTCAATCCGACCCTTTAACCCATCCCTTTGGACCCGTAGTAGGCTAACTCGCTTTGACACTTCAACTTGGTATATTTAACACTCAAATTTTTGTTTACACCCTATATTTGTTAGGTCACAAGGGTAACCTTCAATAATAAATTACAAGACCTTAAACATAATAATATAATCTCTAATTAATTTGAGGTTATGAAATGTTGAAGTAGAAATGATATGTGATTTCATGTTAACAAAAAACGTTAATTAATATGTAATTTATTTTTATTTTTTTAATCATTAAATTTAAATCTTTTCACTCCTATTTAAAATATTATTAAATATTTATATTTAAATTTATAAATAATTTTTTAAGTATTAAAAATTTATATAATTAATAATATATAAATATTTTATAAAATAATATATATTATAATATATTATATAATAAATATATACATATTAATGGATGGACGTATGGATCCATCCATTAAATTTTTATGTCAGCCCTTCGCCCTGAGAAGTGGCGGAGGGCCTGACATATAGATTCCCAAACAAAAATATTTGTTTGTATTTGTAATATATGAAGAAATAATTTTATGTTTATTTTATTTTAGAAATTAAATTTTCTAAAAATTATATAAAATTAAAATAGCCATTCCATGTCCCCCAATACTTCTTTGAATAGAATTTGTAAAGAATACTTTTGGAAAAAAAAAAATAAATACATAAAATAAAACCCATAAATTAAGGGGAGATCTCATACTATGTGTATATTTCAATTAAAAGAAATAAAGTACACTTGAATTTATATGAAAAAAATATGATTATTTATTTATTTGTTTATTAAAAACAAAATTATTATTATTATTATTATTATTATTTTGTTGCAACATTATATATATTAAATTTTGGAGGGTCAGTCAGATTCATGAATTTCTTTTACAGGCCTAATTTGGGTCTAAAAACCTCTGAATCCAGACCACGAAGCCAAAAATTGAACCAAAAAAAGAGAGAGTAGTGCAATCCAGATTCCTCTATCTCTGTGTTGTGACTTGTGAGTGGCATCATCAACTAAAGCGTTCACACATGTAACGAAGGGAACGTTTATGAAAAATGGAAATGAAACGGAAATAAAATATATTTAATGTGTTTAATAGTAAAATTTTGATAATAAAAATAATCATTTCTCTATCTCTGTTGGGCTTTCTTTTGTTTGTTGACTTTGTAGGCTTTCGCCTTGCCTTCGGGCCTTGAATGAATTTCAGTTTCTGACCAAAATTAATAATAATAAAGCGTTCACACATGTAACAAAGGGGATGTTTATTGGCTATAAATAAAAATGAAAATAAAATGTATTTGATGTGTTTAATAATAAAAGTTTGATAATAAAAATAGAATAAAATTGTATTAAAATGATCATTTTATTCTTTATATTAAAATAATAATAAAAAATAAAATATTATAATTGTGTCAGATATAATAGATATTTTATATATATTTTTTTAATTGATAAAAATAAAAAGATAAAAAAATTAGTGAGACTAGTAGACTCTACTAAAAATTTTGCTTTCTTTCTCGACAAGACAGCTTCTAGTATTACTCCTTTTTAGTTCTGCTCCTTCCTCTTTTCTTTCTCTCACTCCTCCCTCTGAAACCCACAGCGTCAAACTCCTAAACGACGATGGCTACTGACAAAACGGTGATGGCGGTGATTAGGGCCGCGAGACCAACGTTTCGCAACAAATACGACAAAATCGCTTTTGCCGTTCACGCTTCTTTCCACGCCTCTGGCTATGTCCTCACGGCCACGGGTCCTCACGCCCTCTCTGACACCGCGCTTTCCAATCCCTCCACTGGTATTCTTCGATTCTTTCTTTTCTTTGCATTGCGATTTTCCTTTTCCATCTGTTGATTTTTTTTTTTTAACTTGTGTGTAGATGAGGTTGCTGTTGATCACTGGAACGAATTGGATGATGAGTACGCGTTTGTGTACGCGAACCCTGAAAATCGTTCGAAGAAAGTGTTGCTCAAGTGTCTCGTGATGAACGATAAATTACTCGTTGATGCTTTGTGTGGAGGATCCTCTGAGGCTCTACATCTTGAAATTAAGTAAAGTATCTGAACCATGAATTGGGTTATCTTTTCTGTCGTGTAGTTTCTTCGATTATGGTTTATGGGGTTTGGGTTTTTCTATTTTCAGTGTTGAGGACTATGCTGGAGACAATGGAAGCAACAATTATTCTGACCAGTACAAAAATTTAGACAAGTTTGTGAAGGGTCTAGACAAGGATATCTTGTCTAAATTGGAGAGTTCCTCCAAATCTGCCTCCTCCTCAAGGAATCCTCCAAGGTATTAATTCTTCTTTTTCAATATGGATATTGTAACTAGATTGCCATTTCTGATGCAATTTGAGAATTCAAATCGTACCAGCTTAGGCTATTACTTACATTAAAAGCTTTGGTGCTTTAGAGAGATGAGTAAGTATTTAATGATTCCATTGATATGTAAGTTGATTTAGAGGCTCTATTCAGACAAATGTAATTTTATAACACGCCAATGTTACAGCATGGCTGTATACATATCTGGCTGGGTAAAGAAACGGCCAACCTTGAAATCAGCACAAAGATAATTAAATGAAACTTTTTTTCTGAAAAGGCTTAATTGGCATCTCCATGATAAACCATCATTAAGAAACTGGAATTGCATGAGCATCCTTGGAATTAGCTACTGTTCTACTGGTATATTCCTCAACCAGCTAGAACCTCGAGGAAATAGATTCTTAAACAGAAAAAATGAAAAAAAAAAAAAGAAACATTATACATCTTCCTGTGTAAGGAAAGTATTATGAGAAAAATTGGCTGTTAGCTTGAGAATTTTTGGGTCTTTCCATATATGAAGAGTTTTTATCTCCTGAATTTTTGTGTGTTTTGGTATCTCCATTCTCCACCTAGTGGAAAAAGGCTTTGATTGTTGTTGTTGGTATCCTCATAACAAAGTTCTTTCATTCTACTCTTTACAGCTCAGAAACGAGTGATAGATCAAGGTCAGGGATACATGAACCCAGTGTTGGAAGTGGTGATTATTCAAGTCGTATAATTCATCCTTCTGGGTAAGGGTATTACCATTTCTATATTGATTTCAATTTTAATCAGTTCAAATTACATATTTAAAAGCTTACCAGTGGACTGATTAGCAATTCTGCAATTACACTAACAATTAGCTGTTGGTGACTGTTGTACAATTAGCCTCCTAGCCCCTCCATGGCTGTTCTGAGCAGCTTGATACCAAGGTTTTCTAATATAGATATCAGTGTGTTATGTTGTTAAAGTTCCATGCTGGAACTTATGTAGGCAGCCTCTCTGTGTATTTCAGGAGAGGGCATGTTTAGTGTGTTGATAAATAGAACAATTCATTTGTGTGGCTAATTAGCTGACTGTGTGAAAGCCTTGTATGCATAACACAATTTCCAATAAGTCAATAATTTCCAATTCAAACTTTGCCGTTTGCTTTTCTGCTCCTGATTATTTAGTTTTTGAAAACGAATTAGGTAGGATGACTTTTTTGGTTGTTTGGCCATTTGAACTTTTTAAGCTTTGGTAGCCCAACAGAATCCCAAAAAGGAGACAGTGGTGATTTTTTTATGACCAGTTTCTTGCACAAAGGAGACAATGGTGATTGTTGTCTCCATGGAATTTAGGCCTGGAATGAAATTTTAACTACTCAATTACTTTGAGATTAGGGAACATAATCACAATTGTGTGTACCAAATGTAACGTTTGTTGTTAAGTTCGAGACTATGTCAGCTTGTGTTGTATGTGCATATGCATCTTAGCACTGATGAAGAACGTTTGATAAGTTTATCTTTTTATTTACTTGTATTAATTATTCTAGTTTGTTTATTTGGCTTTATTTTTTTTAGAATTCTATATCCTCCAGTAAATCCCGTTGGTGGCAGTGATCTTTATCCTGGGCCTCCTGCTGGGGTGTTTCCCACTAGGTATTTTCTTCCCTGTGTTATTCAGTCTCTTTTCTGAAGTCATATAAGTACCTGTTTTAACAATTTTTTCCTCCCTTGGAAATTTTCTTTACTGGAATATAGGAGTGATCCTAGCATCGGTGGGGGTATGCATGTAGGTATGTATGAGCTATCACGTATCAATTCAGGAGCAAGTAACATGTTATCAGTTATTATTCTTATTTTGTCTTACAGAACAATAATAGTTGTGTATGAATGTGGATTCAGGGCCTAATGACCCACGATGGTTTGGTGGTATTGGCGGAGAACCTGGTTTCTCTGGAGGAGGACAACCGTAAGTTCTTTCTTCTCTCTTTTTGCTCTCCCTCTGGCTTGTGTGGCTTCCTTTTTAGCTTATGCTTACGATTGCATCTATCTAAACAGGGGTGTTCCTCCGGGCGCTCGATTTGATCCCTTTGGTCCGCCTGGTGTTCCTGGCTTTGAACCCGGCAGGTTTACAAGGTATGATGGAACAAACTAATTATAGACACAGTCAGATGTTATGTAGTAGCAATGAATGATGCCATTAGTTACTTAACCTTCAAATGACTTTAGGGAAAATATTTATGGGTCTCTTTATTAGCATAGGATGATGAAGGTGGAAACTGGGGGTAGGATTCATTTAAGGTTAACATCAATATAGGAGAGTTAAGGTAAATTTGGAATATAAAGAAAAGGGATTGAGCGTTGATCTTTAAAATGATTATTTCTACTATTCTATATGGTTTAGTTTTGGTGTAATTCTCAATTATGTTCCATATCTAGTTGGCTAAAATTGAAAGGTTCAGATCCTCTTATTAAGAGCCTAAGATGTTTTCTCATATAATTTTTGGTATGATGCAGGAATCCTCGGAGGCCTGGCCATGGCACTCATCCAGACTTAGAACATTTTCGGCGAGATAGTGATTCAGATTTCATATAGTTGTAGGAAAATAACCTTTGTCTAATCTTTTCTTTCTTTTTTCCTTTGCAAACGTTTTCTGGTTAAGCCCATGTCTCCATGCCCTGAACAAACAGAAACTGTGAAGATAGCTTAATCTAATGTCAAGTGTGGCTTCCGTTAATATATGCTGTATGAAGATATTTGCGCTTTTTTTTTTTTTTAATAATGAAGTAGCTAGCTCAACAATTAGCTAGCTCAACAATTAGCTAGCAAAACCTCTGGGAGGTAAACACCTCTAACATCATGCCTACGACAACAGGAGGTTTATCAAAACTACTCGCACCAAAAGGAAGACTATGAGCTTAGTTAGCCATAACATTTGCAACTCTGTTGCCTTCCTTCTTGTTCTTTAACAAGAAATAACAATGGAAATGAAGATGGAATGGGTGGAGTCTACTGGGTTTCATCTATTTTCTATATTTTTATTTCTATCAACTTTTAAAAAAAATATAAAATATCTATTATATCATTTGATTTGATACAATCATAACTTTTTTTTCTTTTTATTATTTTAATATAAGGGGTAAAGTGGTAATTTTAATACATTTCGATTTTCATTCTCAAATTTTTACTAACAAACACAATAAACTTGTTCCGTTTCCATTTTTATTTTTGTGTAAAGACGTGCCCTCATGTATGACAAAACTCAATATTTGATCTTTTTGTTTCCTTTAAATCAATCATTGTAAGAACTGGGAGTTGCTATTGTAAATTGGTAATAATGCAGTTATTGTAAACACTGCTTGTAAGTTAAACACCATCATGCATTGGCATTTCTAAAATTATGTCTTACCCGTGCTCATATTCCTTTGGTTTGGCTACTGTTGATACTTCAATATACATATATGATGAAAGTATAATTACGAAACATATAACTTCTGGTTTTACAGATAACTATAATAAAAACACAAATATATATTTCAATATCATGAGATTATAACTAAGAGTGAGTTTATGATGCTATTTGTTGCATCATGCAATGGGTTATGTAGTATAATTGTAGTCATTGATGTGATTCAATTGCATTGCATGATGCAACAAAATAATAAGTGTCACAATCCTATTAGCTGAAATTATATTGCATGATAGAATAAGTTGCATCATAGACTCACTTTATAATTAATTATACTAGTCATGAATTTAAAGAAATGTATATTTTACTATTTCGCATGATTATATATAATTAAATTATTATCATTATTTATTTTTATTATTGCATATAGGTTGACACCTTATTTGTATACGTGTGTGAAATATGAAACCGTTGAATGATAAATAATAATGAGTAATGCATACAAATAAAAAAGAAATTACATTACCTCTTCATACAAATTTCCGGGTGAATTATTTCTTCAAACATAATTAGGGTTGCACACGGTTTGGGCTGGTTCGGGTTAAGGGCGGGTTGGAGAAAAATATCAGCGGGTTGGGTTGGTTCGGGCTAGAGAAAAATGCATCAACCAACCCAAACCATTCACTGGCGGTTTGGGTTGGTTCGGGTTGGCGGGCCAACTCTTTTTTTTTCTTTCTTGTTTGATTCATTGAGCAACACTAGCCAAAATTTTAAAAATGCTTAATATAAAATAAAATATAGTTTAATAAATTATATTTCATAAAGTTTTTAATATCATGTTTCATTCATTTTTTTCAAATTTATTTGAATTATGATTAATTTAACTAGTTGTGATCTTGTTATTTAAAGTTTCAATGCATTATGCACATAATATATTTATAATACAATTATATGGTTATCTAATTAATTTCATGATTTGAGAGATTTGCGTGTCGGGTAATGGAATGATGAAAAAATCATAGAAGAATATTTTAAAATCAACCTATCAAATAATTTTTTAATCATAAATGTATATAAAAAAAATAAAAAAGTAATTTTTGGCGGGTTGGCGGTTTGGTTCGGTTCCGGCAGGCTCAATATTAATAAAACTGCAACCCAAACCGCCATGGTTCGGGCTGAAAAATTTCAGCCCGAACCAACCCGCCAGCCCAAACCAAACCAACCCAACATGCGCGGGTTTGATTGGATTTGGCGGGCCAACCTGAACCGGTGTTCACTCCTAAACATAACGACTGGCTATTTGGATTTGGGAAATGATATAAAGTTTTAAATAATTTTAGTTTAGTAATCTATATTTGTTGGATCTGTTTTGAGATTAATGTCAATTTTTTTTTTTAAAAATTCAAAATAACATAAAATAACATAGAGATCCCATAACAGGGGTAGAGTTCTTTCAGCAGATGTTTTTCTATACGCAAGTATGAAATCCGGGACCTTACTTAAAGAGAATAGAGTATCTATCACTCCAACCAACCGGCTGTTGTTTGTTTGTTTGAGATTTTTTTTTAGTGATATGTCGTATGCCTATTGATATAATGAAGATTCTAGACATTTTGAATGTCTTTAAACTCAAATATCTAAAATATCAAGGTTCATACGAGTATATATATTTTTTTGAGAACGGTTAAAGTATATTAAATGTATTATATTATTATTTTTTATATAGTTTCATATTTGATCTTGTAATGGCCTAACCAATCGTGAAATGTTATCTGTGCATGTCAATTTTTATTACAATTCAATTTAAAATGTAACTAATTTTTTTTTCTAAAACTTTCTGTCTGTAACTCATTCTTATACCTCCGTATGAATCAAGATCTTTCCGAACTTTTATTTATATAGTTCATAATAGGTGAACCTAAACGTACGGGGATGTAGCTCAGATGGTAGAGCGCTCGCTTAGCATGCGAGAGGTACGGGGATCGATACCCCGCATCTCCATTTCTTTACGTTTTCGTTTCAGTTGTTGTCGTTTTATTTGGTTTAAGTAAACTAATAATAGAACATGAAGCCACTTGGTCATCTGTGTGGGCGTGCCGGAGTGGTTATCGGGCATGACTAGAAATCATGTGGGCTCTGCCCGCGCAGGTTCGAATCCTGCCGCTCACGTTTTTACATTTTTTTGTTACCAGTTTTTATTTGTGCAATTTAAAAAAAACTTCATTACATCTAGTAGGCATTTCTTATATTTTTAAATCCGAAAATTTTTTAGTTTAATTGAATGACTGGTCTAATTCTATATATTGATCAAAATAATCAAATTGGAACACAGATAAGGGAAAGGCAGAGTTTGTGTGTCAGTGTGTGTGATGGTAAAGTTCGCAAGTTTTGTAAAGAGTAAATTACAATATAAAAGAACCAAAATAGTGTAACTAACTAACTAACTAATTAATGGCCAAAAAAAATTAGTGTAAAACTAACTAGTGAATAAGAGGAATTTGTTCTTATATATGTGGTCATAACCTCTTAGTGAGATCCATAGCGTAAAGTTAGCAATTAATATTTAATAACATAAATTTATACGTACAATTTAATGTCGTCACTACAATTTTTGATTTTAGAAATTTGAGTTTATATCGGATGGGATCCGCCGAAATTGTGATCCACCACTCCTGTACAAAATATAACGATAATAATTTTTTTAATTTATTTTATTTGTATTGAGAAACCTTATGATAAATATATAAAGAATATATTTATATAAGTTTAGTCTATACAAGATTAAAGACTACACTTTAATTTTTAAAGAAAAAAATTAACTACAACCTCAAACTTTTTTATAATTTTTTATATAAATCACAACTCTCTTGTATCTCTATATTATATAACTTTTTAGAGGAAAAAAAAAACTAAATCCTCTTGCTTTGAAAAAAATGTACATTTTTTTAATTTTAAAGTATTTTAAATTTTGAAGTGTTTGAGTAATACACAAAAATAACAAAAAAAAAAAACTTTGAAGCAAAAATTGAAAATTTCTGTTTCTAACATAAAGTATAAATTTAAATTTAAATACTTTTACTTTAATTTTATATTTCTCAATGTGTATATATCATTTTAACTAATTTTACATTTTAAAATATATTCAGTATAAAATTTTAAAATAAAAAATTTCCTTAATTACTTATAAAAGTGCTCTTTTAAATAGATTTTACAAATATTAATTACTTCTATGTCACAACACTTTTGTTTCAAAGAGTGAATTATAGTGCTTCTCTCTTTTTTTAAAAGATAAAAAAGCTTACAATTTAACTCATTTGAACTAAAATATTTATATATTTATTATTTTATATAATTAAATAATATATTTGATTAAAATAAAAAAATAATATTTTTTTAAAAATAAAATATAAAAAAGTATAATTGTCACATTTCTGGGAATGGAGTGTAATTTATTTATTTTTTGTAAATTGTATTTGAAAGACTAATTAATTAGGGTTGATCAAATGATAAACTATTTAATATCATTTAAGTCTCTAAATTTAAGATTTTGTAAATTCTATTATTTTTTATTAAAAGACTCTCTATTATAATCAAGTTTGCAATCTAGGTTGTGGTGAAATTAACTGAGGTAGTACTTCATAAATCATAAACCACAACTAAAATAATTGTATTTAAAAGATTTATTTAAAAATAAAGGAATTTAAATAGCAATTGAAAACGCGCCCACAGAAAAGGTGAGTTGAGACAGTTGTTGTGAGGGCGAGTTGAGTTGAAATCAAACAAAAGAAGGAAAGTGTGATCCAATTTCTGAGTCGTCACACCAAATGAGACGTAAAGCATTGGGAAACGTGTCCTATCATCATCATGCTTCTCATCCCTTTATCACACCAAAAACCCCCTTCTTCTACATTACTTTTTCTTTTAATTTTTTCATTTAATTACTTTCAAAAATATTTGTTTACACTATCATAATATTTTTTGAGTTCATTATTATTTTACTCTTTACAAAATATAATACGTCTCTATTTAGTATCTATTAAATTTATTTTTTAAAGGATCTAATTTATTTTAGTTTAATCCATAAAAATTTTGTTAGATGTGTTATTAAAGTTTTTAGGGATAAGTTTTAAAACAACACTAATGTTATTGTTATATTTTTAGTGAAAGGTTAAAATATGTTTAAAGGTCAATTCATTCATAAATTAAACAATTTTTTTTTTGAAATTATGATAATACCTTTTTGTCTTCTAGAAAGATGTCACTATTATTATTTATTATATGAATAAAAAAACACAATCATATGGGTGAGCAAGTTTCTAGGCAACTCCCTCCTATCTCTCTCTGGACTTTTTAAGTCCACACCTTCTTCTCTCACTCTCCCTTTGCCCCTTTGCTCTTAAACCACTTTTAGGGTTTAGAAGAAGCATTGGGCGTCAAAATGATTATCAATAACAATAATAATCCTCTGTTTCTGCTTCTCCTTCTTCATTTCATCTTGTTTTCTTCGATTTCACAAAGACCCTCCATTGTAGTAGAAGCGAGGCCACTTTCCTTCAAATCTCACACAGGTAATTAATTTCATTTTCATTCGTCACAGCGAAACTCTATTCTCTCTCTCTCTCTGTGTTTCTTGACAATTATGTCTAAGTATTGTGTTGTTTATGTATGATTGCAGGGCAATCTGGGAATTTGGCTTTGCTTGGAGTTGTGTGCAAGTGTTGTGATGGAGTAGATGGTGCCTGCACGAGTACATGGACACAATCTTGCTCTAATTTGCAGTGTTCCCCATGGAAATATCAAACTAGGCCTAGCTAGTTATATTTATATATGATCCTCTCTGTGTTGTTTTCTGGGTTTCTATTATGTTTGGGTTGTAAATCCATAGATATATGATAGAAATTGAGAACCTTGAAGCGCCTCTGTTTTGTGTAAATTTTGTGAATAACTGTCATGAGCTTAATTTGGGGAATCGGTATTTATGGTTCTTCTGAATTTAGATAGATCCTCTGTTTCCATTTGCAGTATTTACTATTAGTGTCAGTTTTGAGTTAAGAAAGCGAAAGAGGGGAAGAAGAAGAAGAAGAAGAAAGAAGGGGGTTTTCAAATCCTGTAGAAAAAATTTCTTATTACTTTGCTATTTAATTTTCTTTTTAGAGAAAATTTTGCTGCAAATTTCAGGAGGCCTTTATTCATTCATATAAAAATGCAATGTTTTTGCTGAACATTTAAGTAATTAAAATGATTGCATTTGTTATGCTAGTTTAGTAGGATTTTACAAAATATTATGTTATTTTTTTTAATTTTAATGGGTTATTAGTTAAAATTAAAAGTAGCAGTGTGAATGTGAATAATAGGTCGTAAGGTAGGGAAAGTGACGTGAGGTTGATGGTGGTTGAGAACAATGACAAAAGGTAACACAAATTAAATGTTTAGAAAAGTATAAAGAAGACGTTATAAGTATCCAGAAGCATATAACGATTCATCATATAATAAAAGCTGATCTCACATAACGATTCTTCTGCCATTATTGGAACGACGCCGTTTGGACTGTTTCCTTTTGCTTATTAAACAGAAACGAAACGCTTCGTTTAGCTTGCTTTCCTCATTCGTTCTTCATTCTCGTAGGAATATGATTTCTGTTGCTCTCTCTCTCTTCGTTTACGTTAACATTAGAAAGAGCGAAGGCAGCATTTCAGAGATGGAGAAGAGAAGGAATTCTGGTCTTCATTTCTAAACGCACCGTTTCGTTTCTGTTTACTAAGCCAACAAAAAAAAATAAAAGAGACAGTCCAAATGAAATTAACATTTAGTAGAAGATTGGAACATAATACTATAATAGTAGAAGAAGAAGATTTTTTTGTGGGGGGTCCCTTCAGGGTCTAATACATGTCAATGTCCCAAATAAAAAAACCAGAAAGATAGAATAATCCACGAATCATACCTAGCCCTCTATTTTTAGGGCTTTGGTGAGTGGATTTAAGCCCAATAATAGGTGAAGAAAGAAAGGCCCAAACTCGCCTTTTACCAAAATGTCAGACCAACTTATTGATTGAAGCCCACTAAGAGCAATCATCATTTCTTTTGTACTACTTTCATTTTCCACCACTATATATGTTTACACATATAAGATTCACATGTCAAGAATCAAGATTGTGAACATCAAATCATAACCATTATATGTACTACTCCACTTCTTATGAATGAAAGTGAATGTCAATTTTTTTAAAACAATATTTTAAAAATAATATAAAAAATGTAAGAACTTATACATTTAATTTAATTTTTCAATCGTCCATGACACCTCTTACTTAAAACTTAAAAGTTGTATTTGAGGGATATCTGCAATATCAATAGTTTAAATATATCCAATCATATTCATATATCTCAAATGGCCGCTTAAATAACATCAAGAAATATCCTTGTTCTCTTGTGATTAAATTTCAACAAAGTATACATTTGAGTTAACAAAGAAATACAAGTATATTCATGCTTCCAAACAAAATGTTTATCAATCATAGTTGAGTTTAGTGAACAGGCCCATTAATTTCATGAATCCTGGTTTGAAGATCTCATTAAGAGAAGTAAAGACATAATTAAATGTGTGACAATTCTTCAAGTAGAATTATCCATGAATCATGATAGAATATACCTGTACAAAAATTAACCATAACTGCATAAACCATTTTTTTGGTCAAAATCATATATATTTATTGTTAAGTACAATAACTAATATTTTCGCTAATTTGTCGAGCTTTTGCCCTTGTGTCTGTTTTTTTTTCTTTACTTCATCACAAAAAAAAAAAATTACTACTCATACTTAAAATCAGAGATCAAACTATTTGATTATAGATAAATGAATCCCTTTCGTTTAACCACGTATCCAAATAATATAGTAAGCAAAACAGAAAGTTGAGTAAGAGGAAGTAAAAAATTTATATATATATATATATATATATTTAAGACCATATATAGATCAGAAGTCACGAGCAAGTTGAGAGAGAGAGAAGGTTTTAATATGGCAAACGCAATAGGCAATAGTCTAAGATTGATGGTCATTATTAGTGAAAGCCATCATTAATTCAATTATTCCATATCAACTTGTTCATGATTATTAATTTGAAGACGAACACACTTAAATCTCAGGCATGATCTAGGGCTACTATCAACCTGCTTTTACTTTAATTCATTATTTTTCAGTGGAAACATAACATATAATAGGAAAGAGACAGCAATATTTTGGATCCATAACCAAAAACAATATTCATTTCTCTACCTAGTTGGATTATGACTTTTTTTTTTCTGTACATATACTTACATATATAATAATGGATGGTCTATTCGCTCTTTATAAATACAAATTCCAGTTTCTCATAACTATCATGAGAATTTGATTTGTAAGTATTGAAGTATTGAGATAACTACAACTCTACAAGTCATTGCACATATTATAGTGCATGCACTGCACAAGATTTTTTGTGTAATATATTTTTTAAAAGGTTATTTTTCTTAAAGTTACGTGTGAGTTTTTTTCAACAAAGATTGGTTTGATAATAACTATATTAACATATGATTCATATAAAAATTGACCTAATGAAAAGAAGAATCTAGCTAGTAGAACATTTTTCATCTTGTAAAGGACTAACATTATAGTAGTAGCTTGTGAGTGGAAACTCAACCATCAACATATAGTACGTAGTACGTATAGTACTTGATGAAACTTTTGTGGATGCAAATGTACTTCAGGTTTTTGGTTTTGAGTAAAATTGACAAAATAGGTATCATGAGTATCCTAAGTATAGGATTCCAATCTCATAAAATTTTCTTTATTATTTCTCTTTTGAAATCTTAGTTGCGCCAACCACAAAAAATAAGTTAAAATAAAACCATAAATTTGTTAAATTCATGTTTGAATAGGCATGTGAATTAAATGATAATAAGAAACGACGATTCCATTAGGGACCATCTAATGTGCCTTATTTACTTTCCGTACTTCAACAGTGGTTATATATATATATATATATATATATATATATATATATATATATATATATATATTATGAATGTTTGGGTAATAGTACTAAGTTACAGATACAATGAGTTTTGATTACTTGAGAGTTAATTAATTAATATACAGAGAACTTTTTATTCAGCTTTTGCCATCGTATTGGTTCTTGTGATATCCTCTGGGCTGAGTTGAGAGGGATTTTAAATGGTTTGGAGTTGCTTTGAAATAAGGGTTTTTGAAAGGTTGTCATTGAATATTGTGACTCTGAGGTTGCTTTGGAGTTGGTTGTGAGTGGTATTGCTAAGAACCATCCTTGTTCGAGCCTTGTTCATCAGGTTAGGAGTTTGGTTGATCGCAACTGAAACGTCGATTTGGTGCATGCCTTTCGGGAAGCTAACAAAGCGGCAGATCATATAACGAAAATGAGTCATACCCTCTCAGAGGGCCTCCATATTTTTTGTTACCCATACCCTCATAAGGATTTAGGTTCTATTCTCGCTGTTGACATTTATGGTCCTTTGGTGCCTCGCCTCTGTGTTTGTTAGGCCTTTGTAGCCTGTCCAGTTCAAAAAAAAACAAAGAAAAATAAAGAAAGAAAGATCATGCATGTCTTAATTAACTTAATATAAATAATAATACTAATATATTCCTATCTACTCTCCACAGTGGCTGTGTTTGGTTGGTGGCGTTTGATGAAAATAATCTAATGGGAGCATGCATACACACACAAATATTACAATGACATAGCATTTTTCAAGATATGTATTAATTGATTCATATTAGTATAAAATGTAATAAAAAAAATTATAATCTTATATCTTTTCTAAACAATTACATAAAAATTACCTCAAAAACTATATGTCTTCGCTTGCTAGTTAGTGGTTTATTTTAAAATCAATAACTTTTTTTCCTAAAAATGAGAATAATAAAATGTTATGTTAGATGGAAATAATGGAAGGATGATGAAGATATGGGGGTGGCCGGTGGCATGTGGAGAGGCGAAGGGAAGGAAAAAAAAAAGCGGCGGCACTTCATGTGGATGGAAGTTGGAAGCTGAACTGCAAACACACACTCACTACCCGTGGACCCCACTTCCATCATTCTCTTTTAACTAAAATCATTTTAATTTTTACTACTATTATTATCTTCTCTTATTTCTTTGTAGATAACTATCTTTTCATTTCAAAATCTTATATATATGCATCACTGTGTAAATGTCATTCCCATTCATTTCTATCCAAATATCTTAATTACCTCAATCTCCTTATCTTGAACACCTAAGCCCTTTGTACTTTTCTAATCCCCATCATTCCTTCTTAATCACTTATGTAATCCTTAAATCTACTTTCTTATCCAAAACATATTATTTCCACTACTAGATAATTATCAATTCTAGGGGCTCTTTCATCCTCCTTCTATATACATTTTATCATACTTCTTTTGTCCCATTAGTAATTCTTTGAGCACAACTTAACAACATATATAATAAATTAGAATTACATTTGATAACTACCCATTGAAAAATACACATTTCATTACTTTATTGATGATTAAATTAGTGTTTTTTAATTTTTTTTTTAAAATACATGAACTTTTTCGTTGGCAAGCATATAATTATATATATAATATGCTAAACAATATTGTCATCATTTTGTCTGTTTAACATGTATAATGGTGTAGCAATAGACCTCATGCGATGTGTCCTTATCTAATCCATATTTATTTCTCAAAAATGATAATGCCATTTTCTTATACACACCATTCAATGCAACCAAATGTAAGAGTTATTTTAAGGTGAAGTAGCTAGAGACCATGAAACAAAACTACATATATATACATACACTATTATATTATGTTATGGGTCCAACTTGATAAAAAGATAAGATCATAATTAAGCATATATAATGCTAGCTAGCTAGGCATAAGGAAGGTCCTTCTCTGCTTCTATATCTATTCTCTTACCAACCCAATTAGATGGGTCTCCATCCATGTATATAATATATATAATAAACTACTAGCTACAAGCAGCCAAGAGGGAGGGAACCACCCATAAAGGAAAAGTCAAAAGTTAATAGGTCCATTCCAAATTAGGCTGATTTCCCAAGTATACATACATATTTTATTGACAAATACAACATTTTGTCCATTTAGGTTTCGATTTGGATAGAGATAATTTGATCTAAAGTCTTAGACATTTGAGTAGCATCTTTAATTGGATATGAGATACTTAATTATTCTTATCTTATTTTTTTTAAGTATGGTATCCACTTTCGATCCGATAACTAATCTCTAATTAGGTATTACTGTCAGATTTAATAATGAGAGCGACGACAAAGACTCTCCAACAGATAACATTCTATTCATTTTTTTCAAGGATCAAAACCAAAAAATAATGATTAAATTAAATTACCCTTCAATATATTATCTTTTTTTCTTATATATATCTACTATTAAAAAGTATTTCTATTAACACAAATTTAAACCTTCATTCATTACATTATAAAAGAGTAGCTTAGGGATGATTAAAATACTCATATCCAACAGATATTCTAAAATTTTATTATGTGAGTTTGGGTATGGGTCTGAGTACAAAATTAACGGGTCCAGGAACGAATAATAAAGTATCCTATCTATTGAAAAAAGATATAATAGTAAAGAAAAATATTAAATATTTTATACATATTTAAGTAATTTAATAGTATATTTATATTTATGATTTAATTTTTTTTTGTGGTTATAGATAAAAATAAAATTTATATTAATAAAATAATAATTTATTTAAAAAATTTTACTGGCCTGGTTCGGATATGAGAATTCAACTATTCGAGGTCCGATGATAGAAATTGACTTTGATACCTCCTAAACTCGAATTCAGAAATAGAAAATATAGTATCCTACACAAATCCTGCACATAATCATTCCAAGACTAGCTCATTTTGCTATAAAAATAAATATATAATCCAATTTAATTTGACCATGTTTAGTTTAGGCGTGTTATTAATTATTATTATCCAATGGTAATGGTGACAGTAAAAGAATGGGATTTGGTTGTGGGTCCTACTTATTGTAATTACTGTGTTACACTCTTGATTAGATATGTCAAAATGGATTAAGTTATAGTTCTATGGGAGTCCACCCATTCAATTTTAAAAAATATATGAAGATGAATTAAAATTAATAAGGCCAAACTAAATTAAAATCGAGTTAGCCTATTTTTATTTTTTATTTTATTTTTAATATTTATATATTTAAATAATTTTATAATTTTTACTTTATTTTAAATTATATTAAAATTTTTAAAATTTTATTTAATTAATTTATATTTTATCAATATATTTTATTATTTTAAATTTTAAATAAAAATAAATATTATATTATAAATTATTTTATAATTAAAAATATTATTTTTAAAAAAAATAAAAAAAGGGTCAGTTTAGTGTTTAGACGTTTAGTCCTAAGTTTTAAGTTAACAGAGTCAAGTTAAAAAAAAATTTAATCCTAATAAAAAATGAATTAATTTAGTTTAATCCTAATAAAATAAAACCAAAATAAATTAACACCGAACCGAATTGTTCTAGTTGGTTTTCAGTTTTCACTCATCTGGTCTTGAGGTTGAAGCCTCGAAGGACGACGAGAAAAGAGAGTGAAAGAAAAAATAAATGCAACAAGGGAGAGAGAGAGAGAGAGACGCTGCTTCTGAACTGAAAGTGGCAGAGAGGAAGGAGAAATAATAATATTAGCGTTATAATAATAATAATAACGTATTTTTTGGTTACAAAAATAGGAATATATGGAAAGAAAGATGGAAACTTTAACCCGAGAGTCCATCTTTTGTGCCTTATAAATGGTGGGTGTGGACGACGGTTTTATTTGAATCATCATTTTCTCTTCTCTTCTCTCTCTTTCCATCTATCTATCGTGATTCGTGAGCGAGACCTTTCACGTGTCTCTCCCTTTCTTTCTTCTCTTCTCTTCTCTTCGTTTCTTTACTCTGTTTGTTTCCTAAGAGAAAGATTTCTTGGGTTTTTCTCATTTAAGCCTCTCTTAAATTAGGCGGTGCTCCATGTATTTTTGTGCGATTCTCTATATTTAAATTAAATCTCATTTATTTCATCAAGCGACCGAGGGAGAAACGATAATGGAGGGAAGCAAGCAAGTGGGTTCTTCTTCTTCTTCTTCTTCTTCTTTCACTTCTGAGCTCTTTGGCTCCAAGGATTCCCACCCATCTTCCTCTTCTGGAATTTTCACCTCTATTTTTTCTCCACCTTCTAAGGTAACGTTTTTCATTTCCATACCTTCTATCTTCTATACTGCAATTCCATCTCTGATTTTCTCCTACTTTCCTTCCATTCTTGCAATCCAATCTTAATGAGCAGTTACACTAGGTGAATTACCAAGAGCTAAAGATTGAATTCATCTAGTTTTGCAAGTTTTGCTCTTGAATCTAAAAGTGGGATTAACTCATCATATATAAATTCATATTGAAATGGCTCTGAGATTTTTGCTTTTGGACCTGTTAATTCAGGTGTTAGGGAGAAATTCTTTGTACTCTGAAGTGGGTGGCAAAACTGGCAGTGAGGTATGGAGCTCCCAAACTGGGACTCCAGGTATGTGCAATCTAATTTTGATAAGTTTCTATTACTTCTGATAACGTTTTAACTTGTATTATCCACCACTCATTCCTATTTGCTTCTGCTTTCGTTGTTCATTGAAATTCCATAGTTCAAACTTTTGTGTTCGTATCTTAGTTATTATCTGCATCTTAATTCTGTTCTTGAACCAATTCTCCCACCTCTGTTCTCTGGTTATTGTATTTATTATTTAAAATTCCTATTTAATATTAGAGTAAAACCCCCCATTTTCATCCTCCCTTATATGACCTCAATACTAAGTAATTAGCTCCTTCAAACAATACTATGTAGTCTTTTAAGGAGCAAATATTCTATGGCCTATGGGGTTGAAACAATATCAAACTTTCAAATATTGAAGTGTGACAAATAAAATGTTTTATTTAGCTTTCTTCTATTAGTTAGTTTGAGCCTAAAACTTGTTTAGATTTCCATATATATATGTGTGTTCTTGTTCTTTAGTATGATATAGATTAGTCTGCCTAAAATATGTTTACCTCTTTGCCTCATACTTTATGTCGGTACAGATGGTATCATCAGGGGAAGTGATGATGAAACTCAGAGTCCAGCAAATAAGGATATGAGTTCCATCTATAGCGAACAAAGAGTTCAACCTTGTCACCTTAGTTCATCAATCTATTATGGCGGTCAGGACATATATTCTCATCCTCAGAGCACGGAGAATGCAGGATTGAACTCTATGGTGAGTATATTTGTGAAAAACTCGATGGTTATAAGTTATAACTTGCATTCCCAGATATTAATTCAGGGGCATAAGCTGCATAGACAAGGATCAATTCCTCTCGAGAGTACTTGAAGTAATATCCTTAATGCATTAGGAATATGATGCAGGGAAACATGCCCTTAGCAAAATATTGTTCAAGTGCGCTAACTCGTGTGAAATAAAAAAAAAAAAATCACAAATGAAGATGATTAGTTACAGAATCATGATTCAGGAATCAGGAGAGATCAAAGCAGGTCAATAAATAATTATGTTAATAAATGCATCTTACACTTTGCTGAGCCGTGTAGATTTCAAGGCAATTGGGTTTTGAAATTCATCTGATTAAATATTTTTCTCGGCAATTGGGGATCCCTAACATGATTTTTTACATATCAGTACAAGAAAGATGGGGGAGAAGATGACTCAGGCAGTGCTTCTAGAGGCAACTGGTGGCAAGGTATGGATATGAAATACACTTATCTGTTAGATTTATAGTCTGATATTTTACACATGGTTTGTTTGTTTGTTTGTAGTATCATTGTCATAGTTTTCTAATTGTGTTTCTTTATTGTAACTCTCTGTATCCAGGATCTCTCTATTATTAAGATCATACTTGCCAATGAATAAACTCATCAAGGTACACTCCAGAATCTATAATATTTAACTCCCTTTGGATTTGTGAGATCATTGCTTTTCCTTCCTTAACATTTTTACATTTAGTCTGTTTTAAAAGTAAAAAATATCAGAAAATTTTCGACACAGGATTCTCATGAAGAGTTTGAACTCAAATAGATGTCGTAAGCTTCTTCCATGGGTAGCTTCATGAGTAGAGGAACTTTTTTCTACACACACAAGACACAAACATGTATATATATATATATATATATATATTTATTTATGTATTTGTATATTATGTTATGAAAAGTTGAGTCTTGCAGCAACGATAAGGTTGTTGTCATGTGACTTGGAGTTCATAAGTTCAAATTCTAAAAACAGCATCTTTGTGCTTGTAAGAATAAGGTTGTGTACAACTAATCCTACCCAGATCCCACTTGGTGGCTGGTGGGAGCCTTAATGCTGATGCACTACGCCACGCTTTATATTATGTCACTGAATTGACCGATTCGTTCATCAATTGCATCCCTTGCAGGTATATAGGAAGGCAGCAGCAGCAGTATAGTCCATCTTTTATTATATGGAAAACTTATATAGTAGTGAGAATCCTGTTGGTGGCTAGTTTATTTCTCCAGCCAAACAACAGAATCATAATATGAACATCTAGTTATGACTCTGCGTTTCTTTGTTTTACTGTAATAATATATATATATTGTACTGTAAAATGTAAAGGTTGTATTATCTTATATCTAGGAACTCTATGTCTATGTGTCATAAACTACCCTACTGTAAAAATATATATATATTGTACTTGCTCATTGTACTGTAAAATGTAAAGGTTGTATTATCTTATATCTAGGAACTCTATGTGTCATAAACTACCCTTGATGTGGCTGAAACTTTGAAATTAGTTTTGTTTAAATGGTGGAAACTCTCTTTAAAGGTTTCCCTTGTACGTTGTATTTAAGATATCATGATGAATATGTATCTTTTATCACCTTCTCTACTCCTTTCATTTTCTTGTTTTTTAAAAAAAAAAGAAAATTCCAGAAAATCAATTAATTAGGTGAAGAGGTTGTAATATTGAACCTAAAAAAGAAGCAACTAAATTAAATCAATTATGAAGAGATTTAGAAATATGTCAAAGTTAAATTTTCAGAAAATGCCGTTGATGTACTAGTGATGTGTAGTGACTAGTGATTGTTTTGATTTAATAAACTAAACTGATGTGAGAATCTGTAAGAATTAATTATCTTTTTGAACAGTCAAATATTCTTGAAAACAGAGGGAAGTGAGAAAAACCGTAGGCGAAGCCAAGAACAACAGACTAGAGAAGTTATTAGATATATACATTGCAAATTTATACACTAGTGGAAAATATTTAACTAATTCTTCTCACTAAATTTTATTAGTCACTATACAAACAAAATGACATATTATAGTACGGCCCACGGAGCATAATAATAATAATTTGGAAAAACAATAATTCAATAGTATGTTAGCCAACTAAGTGGTCCATTCAAATTCTTATCCTTTCTTGAATTATAGATTTCAAGTCTCAGGTTATTCCTCATCCAAAACATCGCTCTCCCATCCTTCTCCATCTATGGTGGGACAACACATCATTAGTTCTCCTAGTGTCCAAAAACTTATATAATTTTTTTAAAAAAATAGAAATTATGTGGGAGTTCAATGTAAAAAAAAATATATATTTGTTTCTGCTTTCTCCTCAAATTAGATAGGATTTTTATGAAGTCTTTAAAATAAACCAGCTCTAAAAAGGTAAGTAAACCAAATTAATATACAAGTATACTCATGTCAAAATTATAAAGGTTGCAGTCATGTGATCTCGAGCTTAAAGATCACAGGTTGGTCAAAGTTTGAAAATTGTCTATCTACTTACAAGAATAAAATTGTGTACATCTGACTCTTTTTAAACTCCACCTAATAAGAGTCTTATGCATTGATATTGTCTTTTAATAGTCCAGGATGGTCCCAAAAAGGGTTGAGTGGATGGAATGGAGCTTGAATTAGGACCAAAATATGAGTCCCTCATTTGCTTTGCTTTGCTCCACCTTGTATGGAACTATCGTGTTTTTTCAGACAAGATTTGCATTCAAGTTAATTATGGTCTTGAATCTTAACAAAACATTCTTGTATTTGGTAGAACGAAATCTAAAATCAAGGACGTCATCCAAAGTTTTACAACATCATGGAATCACATTTTACAATCATCTATCAATCTTTATATCTTGACCATTCGTCAACTCTCTTGTTGTTATTGCAAATCGTATCGTTTCGCCTTAAAAGAAGCAGTACCTTTGAACGCATTCATTCCACAATTTTCTTAATTTATTAAGATTCTATAGATCCTATAAAATATTATGTATATATGTATTAGAGATGTTCAAATTACACATCCATCCCATTTATTTTGAAAATAATATACAAAATTTCTTGAGGCAAATCACAAAATAACTATCCGGGTTTTTTTTTTGGTGCTAGCAAATGGTCCTCTTCCCTCCAATTTTGATTTCTACACAAACCATAGGACTGGAAAAGCAGAGTTTTTTTCACTCGTCCATTTGATTTTATTGAACACAAATAATAAATATGGATATTTCAAATTATTTTTATGAGCTAAAAGCCTAAAAGTATTAAAATTCGTGAATAACAGTCCAAAGAAAATCTGAATGTGGTTAATATGTTAGGAGACTTTGGAATCAGGAGACTGAGAGTAATTAATTACTGAAAATGGTATTAAAAAGGAAAAAATCGCCGTTGCCGGGGATCGAACCCGGGTCACCCGCGTGACAGGCGGGAATACTCACCACTATACTACAACGACTTTGATGGTACACTTCTAATTCATATTTATGTCATCTTGTGCAACTTGTCCATTGTTTTATTTTCTGACAAATCTTTTTGAAAATGAACAGCTAATTTTTAATTTTCCAATTTTGAAAAAAAAAAAATCATGCTTTGATATGTGTCATCTTTACTATGTTATCAAACACTGTGTTAACATAACTCAGTTGAATAATAGTGTTTGTTATTGATAACACTGTGTTAACATAATGCCAAAAAATATTGTGTCATTTTATACCATACAGTTGTTTAATTTTACTCATATTTCATTTTGTTTTTTTTTTAACATAAATTATTAATATCACTTTTTTTCTTGTCCACTAAAAAAAATTATATATACACTAAAATATTTAATCTCAAACTTATTGAAACATCTCTTTAATCATCTAACCTTAATATCTTTTTAATTTAAAATTAATTATGAAATTTTAAAAATGATATAATATAAACAACTTAATTTTATTGCATTGTAAATTAACATATCAAATGTAAGTATCATAAATATAATGCAAAAATACTATATTATGTAACACCGTATCAATTATCAAACACCTCATTTGAGAGAAATATTCTTGTTCGTTGCCTTTGGAATACCTGTTTTTACGATGTCACAATTTGTTTTTAAAGACGTATCATACCCAACAAATTGGGCATTTGGTCTAGTGGTATGATTCTCGCTTAGGGTGCGAGAGGTCCCGAGTTCAATTCTCGGAATGCCCCAAAGTTTTGCATTTTATCTTTTCTTAAGTCAATATCAACTCCTACAGTGAAGTTGGATAGGGAGGGAACTGCATATATAAAGAACAAACCTAACAGAGAGGCACCACATTACAACCACAAGTAGATAATACGAAAAAAAAAAAGGATACTATTATCCACTCTTCTATGTATCTCATCTCATACTCATATACATACAAAGAAGAAACAAAAGGAACAAAAGAATCATAATAGAAAAGTACGTTCTAGACATGTCTCAGCATTGAGATCAAAAGACCTTTTTTCTGTTTTTTTACTCTTCCCATGCTTGATCCTTTATCTTCTTCGGGCTACTAGCTTCTTCTTCTTCTTCTGTGCTCTCACTGGACTCCAAATCTGTTTCCAATGCTGCCACTTCTTTAAACCTCTCTGATGCTTTAACTAGTTTCTCAACGGGATTGCTGCTATAGCCCTTCCCTTTTGTATCAATGCTAAGAAAATCTGTCAAAACCTTCTTCACCCCAACCCCACCACGATGGCTCCCACCATTGATGAATTGGGATTTCTCTCCCTTTGCAGAGCTAATCCCTCGAGCTGGTGAAAAGCTCGGCGTGGCGAAAGCTGATTTATATGGTGTGGTTGGGACAGGAACTGAGTATGGCACTGAGATACTCTTATGAGCAACTACTCCGACTTTTGACAGTGATGAGAAGTGGTCAGAATGTTTGGTCAGCTCATCCACATAAAACACATCGTCAATACGTGCCACAATGTTGAATGCCAAACTCTCAAGTACTCGAGAATAGCTCTCAAGAATCGATTTCCCAACATCCTAGACAGAACAGAACAATTCAAAGGACCTTATTTAGACTAATTGAATAAGTAAAAACACCAAGAAATCTGAATGAACATTTTTTACAAGACTCAATACAGACCTTGTTATACTGGATTTTGTTCATGTCAAGGGTTGTTTGAGGAAGACCGGGGAAACGTTGCTTCAACGATAGAAGAAGGCTTTCTGCTCTCTCAGCAAGCAATTCCCTTTTGTCTGCATCAACCATCAGATCCTTGACCATTTCCCACGACGATCTTGAACTTGATCTGGAGGCAGGCTTGGAGTTGGTCTTTTTACGCCATATATAAATCGAAGCCTCCACTCGGTTGGCAATCTCTATAGCTTGATGTTCTGAGGACAAATCAAGACAACCAAGAAGACACTCCGGAGAAAATTGCTCTGACGAAATATACCGATAAATAAGGTCCCCCAAGCTGGCTCTTGCATTCTGAAATAAGGCCGGAACAGATCAGCAATTAGAAAAATTAGGTCATTTAATCTCCTGGTGTTTGAAAGAATAATGATCACTTATATATATACATACCTTTGGAAGAGATTCCAAATATGCCTCGGGAATTTCCATATCGGCTAAAGTAATACTGTTGATGGCCATTGCTGCTTTAAGTATTTGGTTGGTGCAATCGCGCTTGTGCTGCAAGTTCTTTCTTGAATTTTCATGGAGGCCACAAGGAGGGACTCGGGGAACAGGAAGCCACCATTTTTCCTCCTGGCGATGAACTGCTCTTCGAAAAGAAGACGAACCATCGTCCGAATCTGGGGCTAAAACCCCCTGGTCGACATACCAGAACTCTGTATTGACAAAACTTTCTAGTATTTCCTGTGAAAAGAACAGAACTTGGAATTACTCAATGGCCTTCCTTGAAAGTTGAAACTAAAATTATATACAATGCAGCTGCAAGATCATACAAGAAGCATGTTATCTAGTTTCCGCAGAGCCGGCAGATTGACATACAGATCTGAGCGGGGTCTGCAAGTCATGACCTGATTCACATTCAGAAATATTAAGTCAAATATGGTATTTATATTTAGAAAAAAACTCCATGTATTGCACTTGATGCAACAAAGAATGAAGCCAATGCACTTAAGAGAGACAGACAGCAGGAAAAAATTTATATGACTGATGGCATTATTAAAAGCACAAACTGGACTCCTTTCCAATTAAATGGGAAAAGCATGAGGCAAGCTTTTCTTTGAGGATAATTCTAAGAAAAAAACTACTATATAGCATTAGAGATTCTTGCATTTCAAATGCCAATTCAGAGGTATGCCATACAGCTTGATAGGACAAAGGAAGCACAGTTTCATTTTTCACAACACACAACAATCATCAAACAGACACACAAGTCTGCTCGTCCCTTTGCTCATCCCTACACCAAAATGCCGAACATAGGTGACGTGAATGTGGGGCTAATCTTAGGCGTGCAACTAGCGCCGAGACTAGTAATGTTAATTACATTAATCATCCTCATTGCCAATTTTACTACCAAGAAAGCATATACACCAAGTCACCACTGAAAATAGACCTCAAGCTTGCTTCCATCTGGAAATGTCTGCCAAGTAGGTGTCAACTCAACTATATGATCACTGACACAAAGAAGCCACTCTATTTCTCTTCTCCACATTGCCTTCTTCTCTGGAGGCACAGGTTCTAATCTCCAAAGTTGCCCAAAGAGTGTGGCTACAAATTCAGAAAAGTAATGAGTAATAAACACAAAAACCAACTTTCACACACAAGAACATAGAATTTGTTTCTTGCAAATTCAGAAAAGCAATGTGTAATAAACACAAAAACCAACTTTCACACACAAGAACATAGAATTTGTTTCTTACCACATAGATTAGTTATGGCATTTGATATAGCCAATGCTGTAGGAACCCCATTTCCACAACCAGACATGTCTTCTCCAAGTAACAATTTAGCAAACCTCTCTTTCATCATCTCAATTTCTAGTAGTAAGAATCAGAATCAATATTAGAAGACATATTATTATGTTGATGTCAAAGATATAGATACTCATACCTGATAATACTGAGACTTGTTTCTCCAATTTCTTATTATCCAAGTTCTTCTTCTCTCTATCATCATCATCATCATCTCCATGAGGATTCTTGCAGTTCGGAGCAACAATTTCCTGAACAGGCCATCCCATTGTTGAAGTTGAAGGTGGTGAAGATGATTCCTCAGTGCTACTTTGACTTTGTTCTTCTTCATGGGCTGTCGTCTCAGATGACAGAAATTCTGAACTGGAGCTGCTAACGCGACCTTTTTCTTCGATTAAATCACCAAAAGACTCAATTTTTCCTCCGCTTTCCCCCTCTTTCTTTCCTTCGATAGCTTCATTCTTCTCTATGAAACCCTCCATTGTAGCTTTGCTTTCTTCAATGAAACATTATGCTGAAACCCACTCGAGCAAAACCCATATGAGAAATGAACTCTATAACCCAAAAATCAAAGACCCCAAAGCTAAAAATGGGATTTTGGAGCTTCTGAACCTCACGCCAATGGGTTTCTTCTCTTTCTTTTTGTTAGGTGAAAGCACTATCCACAGCGAAGGGTTGGAGAAAGGAAGATGCAGAGGAAGCCATGGACCATTTTGTGGATACCTCTGATTGCTTACTTATATGTAAAGGATGAAGCCCCAGTGATGATTACAGAAGCTTGCAAAAGCACATGATGTGAGAGAAAAATGAGAAAAAAACCAAAAATAAAAGTAGCCCTTGGTCCTAAACCTCACTGATATAAATAAATAATGCCCTCTTCACCATTTTTCCTCAGTACAAGCACACAGTAAAACTTCCACTGATCTCCCTCTCTCACACACACATCTGCTTTCAAGTTTTTTGCATAATTAAATAAATAAATTATTATTTTAGTCTTTATGAAATTTATTTGTATCAAATTAATTCTTAAATAATAATATTACTGAATTTAGTTTATAAAAATTTGTTTTAATTTAATCTCTAAAAAATTTCACATGTTTTAATTTAATTATTAAACCCTAATTCCTAAATCATAAAGATTGAAATGAAATTGTTATATAAGATATTTTTAAAGAATTAAATTTAATGTTCATCAAAAAAAAAATTTAATATTTTTATTATTAATTTATTTAAAAATCAAATTAAAATAAATAATATTTTTGAAAATTTAATTTAATATTTTTTTATGATTTAGGGAGTAAATAAAAAAAAAGTTTGGAGATCAAAAGAGTATTTAAATCTAAACAAAATTGTAAGCGTACTGATCAATGCAAGATTGTTTGAAAAATATAATAAAGAAATGTCATGGGACTATGGGAGTCGTGTAATCGACGGATCTGCCTTCTGATGTCTTCCCAATTTGAGCTTCATTATATATGTTATGTTCATTACCTCTTTTTTGATAATGATTATTTTTTAAATATAAACCATTAGCTAAATTTTATTAATAAATCACATCTTATATTCATCTTATTTTAAAAATTGTGAATCGAATATAATTTATTTTGATAAGGGATTGTCTCCACTTTGTTATGCCTCCGCTCCAATATGTCCTTATAAATTGCTAATGTCTATTCTTTTAAGGGCATATATAGGAGAAAAAATGGTTAATAGGATAACTTTATAATAAATTAAATATGATTTTGTCACTGTCAAACTGTAGTTTTACTCAGTATGATACTAATCTGATTATAGTAGAAAAATATGAGAACAAAGGAAGAGAATAAATTCTTCTTTTATTGTGTTTTTGGAATCCATTTAAGAAAATTCAATCTACAAATAAATAAATCAAATTAGGGAATATTTAATTAATTTTTTAATATATTTATTATCAAATTATTCAATAAAATTATAATATACTTTGTACTTTGTAGAACACACCAATCGTATTAATAATTAGCCCATCTACATATCAAAATTTTGTTTCAAAAATTGATAATTGACATTTATTATTGTTTTCTATCAAGATATAAGATCATCCATCAATATAAGCATAACATACTTAAAATTGTGATTAATATACTTATATGTTTCTTCATCGTTAATTTAATCTATTTAAATTTTATATATTAAATATACTTCTGTTTTAAATTAAATTTATAATCCCATTAGAATATATCCTTGTCTCAAAGTACCCCAGAAGGGAATCCTAAGGATAAGCAACACATATATTTATTTTAAAAAAGTAGGTAAATATATAAGTAGAATTATCTACTATATTTAAATAGACTAAATACATAAGAAAAATTACATATATATATATATATATATATATATATCAAGCCCTTTTTTTTCGCAAAATTCACCTTTATATATTCTTGCAACTCCATTCACATTTGATTTTTTTTTTTTTGCATAAAATTAATTACTAAAATCAATATAATTTATAAAAAAAAATAAGCAGGCACATAATTGAGAAAAAAAAACATAAAATAAAAAATTGAAATCGTGGTTAAAGGACATTAATTAAAGAAGAATAAGTTGTAGTTGAGATGTGAAACTATAATAACAATAATAGTAATAATGGTCTCTTATAACATTTTAGCTGATGACTTTCCTTGCAAGGCTAAGCCTAGTCCAAAACTAACAAAACTTTTTCTCTTCTCCCATAATGCTGGTTGTTCCAACAGAATTTGCAAAGCCAAAAGAGAAAAAAAAAGGTCCCCTCCTACCAACGGCTATCTTCATATCTTCTAACTACTGAGTTGGTGTCACCTATGAACTTGTAATTTGAAATTTTACAGAGGGAATTAATACTCACATCTTAAGTCTCAAGATACTTGTGGTAGCATTAATTAAACCCAAACGCTCCCTATGTTACTTTTTAAATTACTGTTTATGTTCCTTTATACTTGTTTAAATTTTATCTCTAAATATTATAAAAATATTAAATTTAGTTCCTGTGAAAAATATTATTTGTCTCAATTTAATTTTTTAATTATAAAAATATGAAATTTAATCTCTAAAATATATCTTGTGTTACAATTGTGTCCCTCCCTTCGGGGTTTAAGGCTTCAGATTTAAGATTTAAAGACTAAATTGAGACATACATAATTTTTTTAGGGACTCAATTTGATATTTTCATGATTTAGTGACTAAATTAAAACAAGTGAAATCTTTTAAGCACCAAAACAATAATTTTCTCTTTTCTTTTTTGTTCAATTTTATTTCTTTAAATAGTTAATACTTATTATAGTCTTTTGTTATTACACAAGTTTCCTTGTTTCAACTCAAGTTTGTTGTTATTTGTTTTCTAAAAAATAATGCTCAACACAAAGTTTCTCTTAAAATAATGAAATAATTTATTTTTGAAGGATAGTTTGGGACAATATAGTATCCGCATGTCCAGTTTCAAAAAATAACTAAGGAAAGGAAAAATAAAAGTTGGTGGGGTCCATACTTTTTTTTTTCTTTGTCAAAAATTTTAAAAAATATATATATATAATATCTATTATACCATTTGATTTGACACAATACTAACCCTCTTTTTTTATTATTTTAATATAAGGGATAAAGTGGTAATTTTAATACATTCTCATTCTATTTTCATCCCAAATTTTTACTACCAAACACATTAAACACATTCCCTTTTCTTCTCCCTCTCCATTTCTACAAAGCAAACGTGCCCTATGGGTTTGAGTCTCTTCTCGCAAATAAAGTAACAAACGAACAAATTTATGGCACACTTGGTATAAATGCACGGATGTAAAGTATTGTAAAGAAAGTACTGTAGAATAAAGAAAAATACTGTAGAGAAAAGTGATGAGAGATTACATGTAAAGTACTGTTTGGGAAGTTTACCAAACATGCCCTTATTCTGTATATATATGTTAGTGATTTTTAAGGCAACATCAAAGACGAAGTGTTACTAAAAGTAACTTTGAAGCTTACAAATTGTTGGGATTTTCTGAATTTTAATTTCATTTACTGATGATCACCCAAGTAGTGTAGAAATCTTTAAATTAGGTAAGGGGTCAATGAGTCTTAATAAGTACTCATCAACTAAAGCACAAGCTGGTGGATTTTACTTGTAATGTATTCTTGTTTTAAATATTCTGTCTTTAATTTTATGATTAGGTGGTGTTTTAGCAAATTTGCAAAATCTTCTAATTATATATTCTTAGAAATCAGTTAAAAGGACAACTAACTTTGATCCACAAGAAAATTTGAAGAGACACAAACTTGTATAATTCTATAATTTTGAACTCAAAATTTGCAGGAAGTCACAGGCATGTTTTACTCATAAATTATTAGAAAGTTTTGGGGAGAGATAGTGTGTGTGTTGTTTATATAGTAAGAGTCATATATATTTCTGTAAAAGAAAATGTATTCAATTATATCTGCAATACAAAATTTGAACAGCTAAATATAAAACTACATACACTTAAATATTTACCTATAATATTCACATGCAAGATGTAGAAAAAGTATAACTACAATTAATTTTGTCGTCATAGAAAGCATAAACGTTGTCTTGTGTGGGTTTTGATTTTATTTATTATCTCAAGTATTGATGTTACAAAAGTTGTTTTTCCCTTCTGCAACTTCCCTTTTCTTCTATTATCCTTTTTTTTTTTGGGTTAAAAAGTGCAAATTAGATGATAAATCCAACATGTTCATTAAAGAAAGTCCATGTGTGATGCACTAATGTTTGGGCCATCTATCCTTTCTTTGCTGGGCCCAAGTTGTGTTAAACCCTCATGGACAAAAAGAAGTAATCTATTGTCCCAAAAAAAAAGAAATTATTAATATATAAGATATATTATAATCCATTCTAATTTATAATTTTGCAGAAATATATTTTATTTATTCTTCATTCACAAGGATTTTAAAATGAACTATTTTTTCAAGTTGAAAAATAATTTCATAAAATCCATTTTTATATAAATAACAATATATTCTTTTTTATTCATCAAATTGATGAGACGTTGAAATTAAATTAATTGGAGGTGTATCTTTCATAAATTAATTTGATCATTTTATTTTGTAGATATTAAATTGAGACAAATACATTTTTTAAAAGTTAAAATGCTAATTTATTCTAATATTTTTCTTTGTTTATTCTATATAATTTAATTTACACGATCAAATAAGTGAAGAAAATATTTTAACAAATGCAACTGTGTGTTGATGTAGAGCCGCCACATATTCAAGAACAAAGACATGCATTTTTGGAGTTATATTATTTGTTTATGAATCCTCTGGAAAGATGTGGAACACTCATCTGAGGTAATGCAGTTTTTTGAAGATGGACCACCTGACCTCTCCCTTTCTATCTTCACTTTAGAACAACAAAAAGATGGTGGTAATTATAATTGAATAAAATGATTTGCAATTTAAATCTGTATAATAATTTTTGAAATTGGGTCTCTATTAGTTTGTTCAACGCAGGTAAAAAATAGTTTTTTTAAAAAAAATTAAGTTGTCAAATAGGACACCATTTTAATTAATTGTACACAAATTCATATACAAGTGATGTGATCTCTTGCATCATATATTAATTGCTCATTTAGATTTCAGTTTGCAAAGACCATAGGTGATGTAATCTCTTGCATCACTCTTTCCACAAAGAAGCCGATTTGAATTCATCAATTAATAAACAAATAAAATCACTTTATTGACCCACCGCCCTCATTCATTCTTCATCCATGCATATATCACTATATATATAAGAGAAAGAATTAGGAAGGCAAAGAGAGCACCAAATAATATATCTTCAATCACACAGATCTGAGGAGTTAATTAATCACTTGCCATGGCTGCAAATCATGAAGAAGTGAAGCTTTTAGGAGTTGTGGGAAGCCCATATGTGAAGAGAGCCGAAATTGCTCTGAAACTGAAGGGAATTGAATACAAGTTTATACAAGAATCGTTGAAGGACAAAAGTGAATTGCTTCTCAAGAGCAACCCAGTTCACAAGAAGGTCCCTGTGTTGCTTCACAATGAGAAGCCCATTTCTGAGTCTCTTGTGATTGTTGAGTATGTTGATGAAGCTTGGGAAGGATACTCCATCTTGCCTTCACATCCTTACCATAGAGCTTTGGCTCGCTTTTGGTCTAAATTTATAGATGACAAGGTAAAGTTTTCTCCCCTTTATTATTAATGGGCTAAAATGCACAAAGTCATAAAGTTTTAAGCCAGAGGCATATAATATTCTTGAGTATTTAAATATTGTATTCAGTTTCTCTAACCTTTCAATTTCGAGTACTTTACTTTATATGTCAGTTTTTGTATATGTTTTAATACTTTTTAGTCATATCAATGTTTTATTCATATTAGAGAAGAGTGTTTTTGGTAATTTTACTTAAAATCATAAATAAAAATACTAATATGACTAAAAAATGCAAAGCACTCTTCACAATTATGAATAAAAATACTGATGTGATGAAAAAGTGTTAAAAAATGTATAAAAACTTGATAGAAGGGGGGGTTTAATGCCCGAAATTGAAAGGTAAAAGATTGAGTGCAAAATTTTAAAACTCAGAAATATTATGGAGGAAACCAAAAAGTAGGTGGGGCTCATCTGGCTCCACCTACTTTTTACCTTTTCTTTTCTTTTAGAAAAAGAAAAAAAATACAAAATGTCTATTATACCCTTTAATTTGATACAATAATAACTTTTATTTTCTTTTTTTTTATTTTAATATAAGGGGTAAAGTGGTAATTTTAATACATTTCCATTCTATTTCTATTTTCAAATTTTTACTATCAAATACAGTAAACGCATTTTCATTCTCTTTCTCTCTCCCTTTCTATGTTATGTATCATTGGCCTAAAATGTAACCTAAGGATTAAAAAGGAACCAATTAAATCTTTGAGAACTAAATTGATAATTTACTCCTTTTGTTTTAGGTCTTGCCTTCAATATTCAAAGCAGCTTGGAACCCTGATGAGAAGGAGAGAGAGAAGGGTTATGAAGAATCACAAGAGTGTCTACAAATTCTGGAAAATGAGGTGAAAGACAACAAGTTCTTTAATGGCGATTCAATTGGATTTGTTGACATTACTGCTTTGTTCATAGCATATTGGCTGCCTATAATTGAAGAAGCTGGAGGAATTGAGTTATTGAGTGGTGAGAAATTTCCAAAGCTTAAGAATTGGAGCCAAGAAATTTTGAATCATCCTATTGTGAAAGAAGCACTACCTCCTAGAGATCATCTTCTTGCCTTCTTCAAAACTCGTTTTCAGAGCATTGCTGCTTCAAAGTAAATGAATGGAGAATTATGATCTGTCATTTTAATAATTTCCAGTTAAATATATCTCATGTACTAATTCCTCCCTAAATAAGATATATATGTATCATGTATGTTGGTGGGAATTGGGATGTTATTTTGTAAGAAAATCTCACTCGCTATGTGTTTGGTTATGAATAATTTGTTTTTAATTTTTATTATCTGTTTTTGTTTGTTTAAGTATATTTTTCTTTGTATCTGTTCTGCATGCATATGTTTGTATTTCTTTTTAAATCAAGATGTGTTAAATGACAAGTTTTACTTTTTGGTGAAAAGAAAAATTCAAAACCAGTCATTCAATGAATATATATATATATATGTAGATAAATAAGAAGAGATTAAAGAAGGTTTTAATATACAAATTTAAATTTTTTTTATTATGTTTTCTTGTCCTTCCTTGTATTGTCATAACTCATAAGAAAAATGGGCATCTGCGCCACCTAGTGGTCATTGGCCCAATACAAGGTTGATGGCTTAAAGTTTAAACACGGTGTTATTGACCTTATTGGCCCAGGTTTCATAGTCATTAGGCCCACTTACCTTGACAAAAAAAAAACTAGACCCAATATACGACCATTATAAGGGGTGATCGCGGGTTGGTTTGGTTCGGGTTTGAGGAAAAATTGGAACCAACCCGATCAAAGTTCGGCGGGTTGGGTTTGAAAAAAAGAGTCTTGAACCTGAACCGAACCAGCCCGCCAATGGCCGGGTTGGATTGGATTGGTTCGGGTTCAACCCGTCAAATTTTTTTAAAAAAATATTTTTTACCTTTTTTTAATTTTCTTTGAACTTTTAAATTATTTACCTTCACCAAAAAGACTTATTTTCATTTAGGAAAAATTCAAGAATTTGAAAAAAATTAAATTTGACATATTCAATATATGAACAATTTGTATTTGTTGCTTATGTATTTAGTGATTTAATATTTTAATGTGTTATAAATTCTTTTTCTAATAATAATATATATTAGAGCGGATTGGCGGGTTGGTTCGGGTTAGGCGGGTTCATAATTTTCAAATCCGCTAATCAAATCAATCGATGAGTGGGTTGAAATTTTAAACCGAACCACTAATCACCCCTAATTATGTATGGCCTTTAACTCATTGAAATATTGGTCAATAACTCATTATGAGGCATAACCATAAAGGATGGATCCAAGAACCAAAAAACACAATGGACTTACCATATCGGCAACACAAATAATAATTAGAGTAAATTATGATTTGCTCCTAAAATATTAATCCATAATTAATTTAGTATTCTGATTAATAGAATTAATTGAAAAATAATTAGTATATTGACGTGTCACTTATGAATATGACTTGACTATTAAATAATAAATTAAATCTTATTTAATAAAATAAAATACACTCCCTCATCTTCACTTAATCTGTATTGGGAAGTTATATTTTAAAAGGCCCATCCACTCTGTCTTGCTTGTTAATTTAGGTTTCACTCATCTGATTCCAGGTATTTTTTAGTATAATATTTTTTTGTAGTATTCTTTTCTTAAACTTTATTTAAGAACAAAATATTTAAAAACGCCTATCCTATCCAATATTTCATTTTTTTTGCAATTTCTTTAAAATGTACATTTTTATTTTATTTGTGAAGTAGTAGAAACTCACACTAATAAGAATATACTATGAATAGATTAGGGACCAAATTATTATTATTAGTGACAAATATTATCATCTTAAATGGATTTTATTATTATTTTTCTTGAAATAATTTAAGAAATGAACAGAAAAAAATATGTTGGTATGGTTTTTTTTTTGTTGAACAAGTCAAGAGAAAGAAGAAAAAAGAAAAACCCAAACAAAGCACCGGGCACCAAAACCCAGCACCAAAGAAAAAAAAACTGTTCAACATTTCTTAATTTTCTCTTAATCTATGATAATACTAACATAATCTGACTTCACTATTTATATCTTTAATAGTTAGATCCCTATCCCATAAATTAATACAAGTCAAAACTTAGGTGACGAATAATTTATGCAGTTATTCAAATTACAGGTTGTTGCCATTTATTAATTGCACACTAGTATCACATAGCAGCCACTGATTGCCCACTCTCAATTTTATTATGATTTTGTTAATTATTAGAGCCCTAATTTATTGGTTAAAATTTTATCTGATTGATTATCGAAGTTTGTTGACATTAAAATTAAAATTATGGTTTATGTTAGCATTTTACAATCAATTAGAGTTGGATCTAACTAACTAAATAAACTAGTTTATCACAGTATAACAAATTAAGATTTAAATTCCCCTTAAAAAATGTGTGCATTTGACAATAATCAAATAGAACTACTTCCAAGTTCCAACAAAACAATTTTTGTAGAAAAAAAACATTATATTATCATATTGCTCATGATTCAATTAACAAGTAATTAATTCCAATTTTCAAGTCCATAAATATGTGAAATGCGTGTAGACATAGGTGATATAACATTATTGAGCCCTCCTCATATTCATCCCATATAAAAGAGAAACAATATATGTTCAAGTCACTTGCCATGGCTGCAAATGAAGAAGTGAAGATTTTAGGAATCGAAGGATGCTCATTTCTGACGAGAGTAGAAATTGCTTTGAAACTGAAGGGAGTAGAATATGAGTACATACAAGTAGCATCGTTGGAGGAAAAAAGTGAATTGCTTCTAAAGTACAATCCAATTCACAAGAAGGTTCCTGTGTTGCTTCACAATGAGAAGCCCATATGTGAGTCTCTTGTCATTCTTGAATATGTAGATGAAGCTTGGGAAGGATACTCCATCTTGCCTTCTGATCCTTACCAAAGAGCCGAGGCTCGCTTCTGGTCTAAATTTATAGACGACAAGGTAAATTATAATTTTTTTATCCGTTGAAATACTTTAATAGATCTAAAAAATCTCGGTCGTCCATTTTGAGAAATTGTGGATTGTAAAACTTAGTTGTCTAAAATGGACACATGAGATTTTCAAATCCGTTGAAGTAATTTCAGTGAATTTAAACTCCTTTTCTTGGTTGAGAGAAATGGAATGGTGTTGATTGATCATATTGATATAAAAGTTATATACCTACTTTGTGGAATCTAGTATTTATAAAGTGGGACTTATATATTAATTTCATTTATTCTCTGTCTTTTTCTTAGAACTTGGATTCTCAGGTGAGTAAACAGAAAAATAGACGCAATTAAGTGGGATTCATTACTCACATAAAATTTGTGTATGTCTTTCTTTATGTAATTGGGTGTTAATAATTGTCATATTTCCTCTTCATATCTCTTTAACTTGTCACAGAAGTAAATTCAGATTTACTTTGAAATACATAATAATTGAATTTCTTTTTTAAAAAAATATTTGAATAATTAATAGCTAGTATGATCATACAGATTTTTATAACTCTTTTTTTTTTTAATTTTAAGCTGAGATTAGTTTTGAAATATATAGTGATTAAATTATTTAGATTTTTTTTAAAAAAATTGGATAAATTGTTCTTCTATTTCATATAGATTTATTCAATTTTTAATTTGAAAGTTTAAAATTTGCAGTTGAGGTTTTATATATAGTTTTTTTTTAAAAAAAAAATCTTATAGTTGTTTGGGGTGAAAGTCAAAAATCGAAAACATAATGTTTAATTTGGAAATGAAATAAAGGTAAGATTAATCAATAATGAGAGTATGATTAGGTGTTCTTTTTTGGGGGGGGTTTTAGGTGTGGTCTTCACTATCTAAAGCAGTATGGAACCCTGATGAGAAGGAAAGAGAAAAGGGTATTGAAGAATCAAAAGAAAGCCTACAGATTCTGGAAAATGAGGTGAAAGAGAAAGGCAAGTTCTTTAATGGTGATTCAATTGGATTTGTTGACATTACTGCTTTGTTCTTAGCATATTGGGTGCCTATAAGTCAAGAAGCTGGAGGGCCAGAATTGTTTAATGCTCAGAAATTTCCTAATCTTCACAAATGGGCCCAACAAATTCTAAACCATCCTATTGTGAAACAAGCACTCCCTCCTACAGATCCTCTTTTTGCCATCTTCAAAACTCGCTTTCAGACTTTTCTTACTTCTAACTAGTTTTTTTATGGGTGCTTCTAAGTAGTCTAAATTATGGAGAATTGTGAACTGTCTTATTAATTTCGAGTTAATTATAGTCAGCTATATATTAATGTCGTTTCATGTCAAAATAAAATATGTGTATAATATGTGTATATATATATATGGGCATGTTGGGAAGTATTTTTTCACAATGGAAAAGAGGGTGGAATGGGTGGGTCTCACACGAGACTCACCTGTCATGGAAAATCATCATGTTTTTTGGGGTTTGTGAAAAAAATTAAATATAAAATATCTATTATGTCATTTAATTTGATACAATTATAATTTTTTTTTTAATATTTTAATATAAGGGGTAAAGTGGTAATTTTAATCCATTACTATTCTCAAATTTTACTAACAAACACAATAAACCCATTCCCATTCCCTTTCTGCGTAAAAGAAAGAGAAGATTTTAAATTTTTAAAATATAGAAGACCAAAATAAAACTTGAATGAAACATAGGAACCAAAATGGTGTTTTAATCAAAATCTTACTCTATGTTTGGTTATGAATATAATTTTTTTTTTGTGATCTGTTTTATTTTTTTGGGCCCAATACAAGGTTAATGGCCCAAAATCAGTGTTATCGGCCTTAATTAGTGGCCATTAGGCCTACTTGCAGCCATTAAAAATATTGTTCCTATTATAAATCAAGAACAGATCCTCTAGGTGTCCATCTCAAAAGGTACATGAAAAGTTCACGTTGTTCTGTACATTAGGCCTAATGTGACCATTAAAAATGGTGCACTTCTTTTCCCCACAGCTATTAGTGGAGGTAATTTTATTTGGAACATTATAAGGTACTGAGGAGGAGATTCGAACTCAAGTTTATTAAGTAATTTTTTCTATTAAACTGATCCCTCTTGATAATAAAAAATCGCACATTATACACAATACAAAGTGTACATTTTAGATAAAGGCCAAAAAAAAGAGTGTACATTTTAGATGATTTAAATCCAAGAATTATCTAGCTAAAAAGAAAATGTCCAGTACTATGGGGATACTGAAAATTTAGCACTCTTGATTTATTACTTATGATTTTTTATATTAATAAAAATTTAGTATCTAATTCATTCAAAATAAATTCCTATTAATATTAACAAATGAGACTAAATGAATACGAGATGTACTAAAATTCAGCATTCTCATAGTATACTAAACTTTTATGTGCAGATAGTTAAAAATAAAAATTAACATATAACCCCTCCAACTTTTTTTTGGGTTAAAAATCTCATTTTTTTTAATGAAATAAGGATATTTATCATCGATAGCAATAACTAATTTATTCGCATTGTAGATCTCTTGAAAAGAAGTTCTAGTATTGGCCACAAAACTTTTTTTATACACACCGTCAAAAATCAAATTTCTAACTAGATTATTAAAGAACTAAGCTAGCTAGGGCTCGCTTGGTAGACGAAATATGACGGGAATGAAAATGGATTTATTATATTTAAAAAAATAAGGACAAAAATATAATTTTATCACATTAAAAATATAAGACATATTTAATAAGATAAATTTACAAGAAAATGTTATTACCAAACATGCCCTAAGCTAAATATCAATTGGGTCTCATATAAAATTAATCTCCTTTAATTTGTTATACTTTTATTTGACTCCCTTACTCCTCACGTATATGTGAAACGCGTGTAAACTAAGACTAGACATGAGTGATGTCATCTCTTGCATCACTCCTTCAATAAAGAAATAGTATTGTGAATCCATCACAAACCAAAAAGTCAGAAACATTACTTCCTTGACCCACTGGTCTTCATCCATCGCTATAAAGAAATTATAAAGGCAAAGAGATGGCCATGGATGGAGCACCAAATAAAATAAAATAATTAAGATAGGCATGGCTATGGGTGCAAATGAAGAAGTGAAGCTTTTGGGAAGTGTGGGAAGTGGGTTTGTGACGAGAGCAGAAATTGGTCTGAAACTAAAGGGAGTGGAATACGACTACATCCACGAATCTTTGGCTAACAAAAGTGAATTGCTGCTTAAGAACAATCCAATTCACAAGAAGGTCCCTGTGTTGCTTCACAATCACAAGCCTATATGTGAGTCTCTTGTCATTCTTGAATATGTGGATGAGAGTTGGGAAGGATATCCCATCTTGCCTATTCATCCATACCACAAAGCCTTGGCTCGATTCTGGTCTAAATTTATAGACGACAAGGTAATCAAATTCTCCTCTTTCTTCTTCACATACAATAGAGTTAGAGAATTAATTTGGACATGATATACACTGTTTTAATTTAGTCTCTAAAAACTATAAATATTTAATATAATCTTTAAAAGATGTCTTTTTATATCAATTTTTAGTCCTTTTAATTTTTTTTGTCAGTGTATTCGGGGTTTCTTTTTAAGGACCAAAAAGATCAAAATGGGACAAAAAAAGTATATTTTAATAATTAAATTTGATATTTTCATTTTTTAAGGACTAAATTAAATTAATCTGTATTTTTCAAAAATCAAATTGATAATTTTCTCGTAGAGTTATTATAATATGACTAGATTTATATTTAGTTCAAGATTAAATTATTGTTATGGGCTAAAAATTCTATTATTCTCAGTTCAAGATTTCATTTTTCTCAATTTAGTTATTAAATCATGAAAAAAAAAACATTTTTGATCCCTGAAAAATATCCCTTATTGTAATTTTGTCCCTCCATTTCATATATTTTTTGCTTTTAATGATAGGAATGAAATCATTATACAGTGTATTTTTTATGAATTAAATTTAATATTTTCGTAATTTAAGAACTAAATTAAGCCAAAAAGAATCTTCCAAGGTTTAAAATTGATATTTTTCATGCTTTAAGGACTAAATTGATACAAGGAACGTTTTAAGGACCAAAGAAGAATTTACTCATTGGTTTATTTGTTATCCATTTCCTAGATAATTGAATGATATTTTTCATGTTCCTCTAATGAGATTTGAACAACTAGTGAATGGTGAAGTGAGTGTTTTGTTTTGTTGTAGCTCTCGGTTTCACTACAAAAAGCATGTTGGGACCCTAACGAGAAGGAAAGAGAAAAGAATTATGAAGAATCACAAGAGTGTCTACAAATTCTGGAAAATGAGATAAAAGATAAGTTGTTCTTCAATGGCGATTCAATTGGATTGGTTGACATTACTGCTGTGTTCATAGCATATTGGCTGCCTATAGTTGAAGAAGCAGGAGGAATTGAATTGCTTAACGGTGAGAAATTTCCAAAGCTTCAAAATGGAGCCAACAAATTCTGAATCATCCTATTGTGAAACAAGTCCTACCTCCCAGAGATCCTCTTCTTGCCTTCTTCAAAACTCATTTTTCTGCTTCAAAGTAGATGTACATCAACCAAGAATTATCTATTAATTTCGAGTTCAAATCTTAAAAGTGCCTCTTTGGTTATGACTTTGTTTTTAATCTTATTATCTGTTTTTTATTTGTTAAAGTCTATTTTTATTTTTACCAAGTTTTTAATGTTTATAAAATATATTTTTTTGTTTCTATATTATTATATATTTTTCTTGCTTGTCATGACAAGAGAAAAATTTTGTGGGCCTACCTATCGGTACAAGGTTAATAGCTTATAGCTTAAGTTTTTATGGCCCAATATAATATTATTATTTTTTTGTCAACTCAATGCTAATTGCTTAAAATAGGAGTTATCGGAGCAGCTTTAAATTCTTGGGCCAGCTGTCCCACCCTTTGAGTCTTTGAAGTGCCTACAATTCAGCGAGAAGATTAGTCACTGTGCTCGACGGTAAATACTCTGGTCTAGACAAAAAAAAAGGAGTTATCTTGACCAAAAAATAAAATAGGAGTTATCGACTGGTTGCCCTTAATTACCATTATAACGCCCTTAAACTCATTCAAGCACGTATCATTGTGACCATGAAGTATATGGATCAACAAAAGAAAAAAAAAAATAACACGAAGGAGTTCAACAAATTGGCATAATAATAATAATAATAATAATAATAATATGTAAAGTGCAAAATCCAAATCAAACGTCAGCGTATTCATCAACTGAAGCAAAAGAGGAAAAAAAAAAGTGTTTTAACAATATTTTTTAGATCAAATATTAGATTAGGTAAAATTGGTTGTGATTTAAACATCTACTATAATTTTTCATGTTAGGTCTCTGTTTAATCTTTCTAATTTATGATATATCACTGGTGTTTATGTGTGAGGAGAGGAGAGTAATATTTTATGATTAAAAATGTCCTTACAAAATTTGTGTTTAATAACAAAAGTAATGACAAAAATAATATTTTATACTTTTATCTTTTATTTTTTTGTCTTTTTTTTATTATACCAAATAAAATTACTCTTATATTTCATTTTCATTTTATTGCAAATCAGACTAATTTTTTATTACTTACTTCTATTTTCAATTTTGCTTTCTACCGTTTCTGTTGGAGAATAAAATAAAATATATAATCTCTTAAATTACTGGTCTTATAAAAATAATAAAATAAAACCCTCAAAGTGAGAGCTACCTAATTGAAAAAAAGTGTGTCAGTAAATCGCCAATTTGGTAGATTAAGAACTCCATTCCTATAAAAAAAAAACCGACCTCCAAGATTAAAAACAAGTAGTTAGGATAAGTGGATAACCTTATGATATAGTAGGTCTAACCGACCAACCGACTTGTCCGAACCACAGCAGCTCGGCAGGACGAACGAGCTATCTCGTTTGGTCCTTCCGTCCCAGCAATCAACATTACACAATCATCACTTAACCAAATATCATTACGAGTGGGTCAGCCTCTCGTCCTGCAATGACTAAACTACTCTTGACAGAAGTCTATAAATACTTAAGATCTACCCCAGGTAAACTATTAAGTCTATGTTGAATTTCTCTTATCCTCCATACGACGCATACTGACTTCGTAGTCCAACTGGAAGTCTTTCTCCATCGTGATTCTCGCCTTGTAGGTCACCGGAGCAACCCAAAGAGATTTAGAGATTCATCACCTTATAAATAAATTATTTAAGTTAAAGCTAAAAAAAACTCTATATTAAATAGTATAAACCAAGATCCAAAATGTATGTTAATGACATTGAGATAATCCGTGTAATGTGAAATTTTTCGAAGATATAAAGCTGATGCACGTTAAATTTTAACTTTTGAAACATAGAAATATATGTTAAAATTGAATGAATAGTCAATTAATAATGTGAAACAATTTTAGGAATCATCTAAGAAGAAAAGAATACAAAAACTCCATCTTTAATTCAAATTTAATTTAATTTTTCTATGGAAAAAAATAATTTAACTTATATATTGAATAAGAAAGCATCCAATATATTATAACTAGAAAATTAAATCGGCTCAACTAGCAGGTTGAGCCCATTTATGTGTGTTGCAAACCGAGTTAATAAAATAATCCAAATAAAAAACGGATCAAATGGACCCGACTTGTCCCGCAATTTGTGTGAGTTCATAATCCGATTACCCACGGAATAATTCGACAACCCATTTTTTTTAATTTTTTTTTATTTACTAATTTGGACAAATCATAACATATTACTATTGTTTGGACTAGTACTTTTTTTTTTTGGGTAGAATTGATGATTATATTAAAAAGAGAAACTTACAAATAGAAAGCCAACAGTTTGAGTATCCGTTAGAAGGAAAGCAAGCAAGCAAATACAAAACAATTCCCTGCAATTACTTGACATTGGAATTGGATTCCCGTGAGCTTTTGGTGTTGTATGGAAACTTTCAACATTTTGTTCCTTTCATTTATAATTGTTTTTACTTTTCTTTATGTATTCCTTCTCATGGTATTTCATTCTTCTAAGCTATTAATCTCACACAGGATGAAACAAGTTATTACCCATAGATTAATTAAAACTTCTAATTTTTTTTAAAAAAGAGTTAGCTCCAGCCTAGCGAGCAATTTCTGCGAGTTGTCACAAAATATGACACAGGTTATCAAAATTTTAAATTGGTCCTTTATATTTGTACGGAGTTTTATATTAATCATTTATGTTTTAAAAAGTTTAAATTAGTCTTTTATGTTTGTAAAAAATTTTAAATTGGTCATTTCGTCCACTTCCATCAATTTCTTAAGTTAAGTGCTGACGTGTCCATCTAAGCTGACATGTAATGTCACTCATTGCCACATCAGTACCACGTCATCACATATGATAGTAGATGATGATGTGGTAATGACGTGTCATGACACGTCAGCTTAAATGGACACGTAGAAGAGATGATATATCCACGTCAGCACTTAAGGAAAAAAATAAACAGACTTGGATAAAAAGACTAATTTGAAACTTCTTACAAATATAAATGATCAATTTAAACTTTTTAAAACATAAAGGATCAATATAAAATTTTGTACAAACATAAATGACCAATTTAAAATTTTACATTTAAAATAATAAAGCCTGACATCAAATCACGTGAGATACATCTTGACTGAAAGATTAAGTTAAGATCAATAAAGCGTCAATTATATTAATATATATATATATATACGCCGTACAAATTTGGGAAATCATGCAAGAAATTAAATAAGTTTCCTATCTGCTTCATGTTTTTGACCAAAGAAATTACTGTATAAATCACGACTTCGATGACAGAAAATAAGAAGTTAAGAGTAACATTACAAACAATTTCTTTGAATTAGAGGTTAAAGATTCATATAGAAAACTCAAATTTAATATTTTTACAAATAAGTTAAGATAAATCCTAATCTATTCAAGGTTTAAAAAATTATCTTGATAGTCCAAAGCCTAAAATTTTTATTTTTGATAATTAATCCATTCTGTAAATATTATTTATATAATTATATAGATATATTATTATTATTATATAATTTTATATGGGACAAATTGATAAGTGATGCAAGAATCAAGGTTCAAACGCCAATATATAAAACAAGTGAATACGACACTTTACCTAATAAGTGATGGAACTGAAATCTCTGGCCTTCACAAGAAATTGATATGGATTTACTCACTTGTCAAGAATGAAGGTTTGTTTGTTTGCTTGTTTTTTTTCCACTCTTAAATTTTATATTAGTTTTAAATCGTTTAATTTTTTTTCTCTATTAATTTTTTGTCAAAAATTTCTAAATCAACCAACTTTATATTAAAAATTTTAAATTTCATCGTAATATATAATATCGTTTAAATAACTAACATTAAATAATATTAAAAAAAATATAATATTAATACAAAATTTATAAATCAAGGCGACACTATTTTTTATATTCTTCTTTTTAATTTGAACAAGAGACATTTTAAATATAAATTGACATTAATATTAAAAAATAACGTAATTTTAAATAATAAATTTGTATTAATATTTCATATATGTATAATAATATAACCATTTATTGGACAATGTAAATGTTATGATAAAATTTAAAAGATTTTATTACAAAAATACTTATGGACAAAATGAATGAAACATTTATATACAACTTGGGAAAAAAAAAACTTTTACCCAGCAATAAATGAACTATACTTTCTTTCTTTTTTTCCTAAACGGAAAATTATAGGATAAAGTACTCTTGCTGCTCCCAAACTTTGCTGCAATGTTCATTCCTGCCCCTAAACTTTTTTTTGGTTCATGCCTACCCCCAAACTTTAAATTTTGTTCATGCCCACCCCTAAACTTTCAATTTTGTTCATGTCTGCCCTTTTTGCTAACACCGTTAACTTGCTTGACGGAATTTGCTAACGTGGACGATGAATGTACATCTCTTTTGCCACGTCATTGTCCACCTTACATTTAACTTTTTACTTTTATTAAAAAAAAGTAACCTAATAAAAAAAACAAACTTTTACCTTAAAATGTTTTTTATTTGGATTAGATTAATTTTTTTAATAAAAGAAAAAAGTTAAATGTGAGGTGGACAATGACGTGGCAAAAGAAATACACATTCATCGTCCACGTCATCAAATTCTGTCAAAAAAGTTAACGGTGTTAGCAAAAAGGGTAGGCATGAACAAAATTGAAAGTTTAGGGGTAGGCATGAACAAAAAAAAAGTTTGGGGTAGGAATGAACATTGTAACAAAGTTTGGGAGCGGGAAGGGTACTTTACCCGAAAATTATATTAAGCAGAAGTTAAGTTCAACGTAACAGTAGAACAAGAATGAAATTACAGAGAGAGCTAAACCACAGAATAAGACGGACCTCATACTCACAAACCAGCAACTATAATCTATTCAAAATCAAATGGTACACACCCATGGAATAATCAACAACAAAAAGACAGACCATCCAAGTCTAACCCAAAAAATAATATACTTTCTTTAGAGAATTACCAATTTGGTCCTTAAAATATACTAATTATTTTAATTTAATCCTTAAAAGTTGAAAATACTTAATTCAGTTTTTGAAAGATTTTTTTTTGTCCCAAATAGTCCTTTTAAATTTTTTGTCACTATATGTGTAGTTTCTTTTAGGGAATTAAATTAAAGGATTAAATTGGGACCAAAAAGCATCTTTTAGAAACTAAATTGAAACAATCTGTACCTTTCAGTGACCAAATTAGTAATTTTCTCTACAATCTTTTATGAGATCTAAGAAAATTTCATTTAATATTTTTGAAAAATTTGTAAATTCATATAATAAAATTGTTTAATTATCTTAATTTTTTTTATCTCATTAAAAATTGAAGAACTATCAATTTAGTTCCTGAAAAATACAGATTGTTCTAATTTAGTTCTTAAAAAATAAAAATGTCTAATTTAGACTTGAAAGATACTTTTTTTGTCCCATCTTAAACCATTTAGTCCTTCCAAGAAGCCACACGTATACTAGCGAAAAAATTATAAGGACTAAATTGAAACAAAAAAATCTTTCTAGAATTAAATTAGACGTTTTAATCTTTGAGGGACCAAATTGAAACAATATGTATTTTTAGGACCAAAATAGTAATTCTCTCATGAAAATTGATTGTATTGGCCCACCCATTTACATCTACGGGTATAAATGGAAGGGACTAAAAATGCAGAGAGACGGAGAAGAAATCAGAATCAGAAAAAGATTGAAAGGTTGAAGATGAGTGGAAGCGAAGAAGTGCAGGTTTTCGGAATAGTGGGAAGCCCATTTGTGCCACGAGTAGAGATAGCTCTGAAACTGAAGGGAGTGGAATACGAATACGTACACGAAGTGTTGGAACCCAAAAGCGAATTGCTTCTCAAGTACAATCCAGTCCATAAGCAAGTTCCTGTACTTGTTCACAATGGGAAGCCTGTATGTGAATCTCGAATTATTGTTGAATATGTCGATGAAGCATGGGAAGGATACCCCATCTTGCCTTCTCATCCTTACCAAAAAGCCTTGGCTCGTTTTTGGTGTAAGTTCATAGATGAAAAGGTATTTAATTTAACCATACTCTCTTTTCCTTTTAAGTTTTCCTACTGATACAAGAGAGAATTATTAAGTTGGTCCATGAAAGATATTTGATTGTAACCTAAGGATTAAAAAGGAACCAATTAAATCTTTGAGAACTAAATTGATAATTTACTCCTTTTGTTTTAGGTCTTGCCTTCAATATTCAAAGCAGCTTGGAACCCTGATGAGAAGGAGAGAGAGAAGGGTTATGAAGAATCACAAGAGTGTCTACAAATTCTGGAAAATGAGGTGAAAGACAACAAGTTCTTTAATGGCGATTCAATTGGATTTGTTGACATTACTGCTTTGTTCATAGCATATTGGCTGCCTATAATTGAAGAAGCTGGAGGAATTGAGTTATTGAGTGGTGAGAAATTTCCAAAGCTTAAGAATTGGAGCCAAGAAATTTTGAATCATCCTATTGTGAAAGAAGCACTACCTCCTAGAGATCATCTTCTTGCCTTCTTCAAAACTCGTTTTCAGAGCATTGCTGCTTCAAAGTAAATGAATGGAGAATTATGATCTGTCATTTTAATAATTTCCAGTTAAATATATCTCATGTACTAATTCCTCCCTAAATAAGATATATATGTATCATGTATGTTGGTGGGAATTGGGATGTTATTTTGTAAGAAAATCTCACTCGCTATGTGTTTGGTTATGAATAATTTGTTTTTAATTTTTATTATCTGTTTTTGTTTGTTTAAGTATATTTTTCTTTGTATCTGTTCTGCATGCATATGTTTGTATTTCTTTTTAAATCAAGATGTGTTAAATGACAAGTTTTACTTTTTGGTGAAAAGAAAAATTCAAAACCAGTCATTCAATGAATATATATATATATATGTAGATAAATAAGAAGAGATTAAAGAAGGTTTTAATATACAAATTTAAATTTTTTTTATTATGTTTTCTTGTCCTTCCTTGTATTGTCATAACTCATAAGAAAAAATGGGCATCTGCGCCACCTAGTGGTCATTGGCCCAATACAAGGTTGATGGCTTAAAGTTTAAACACGGTGTTATTGACCTTATTGGCCCAGGTTTCATAGTCATTAGGCCCACTTACCTTGACAAAAAAAAAACTAGACCCAATATACGACCATTATAAGGGGTGATCGCGGGTTGGTTTGGTTCGGGTTTGAGGAAAAATTGGAACCAACCCGATCAAAGTTCGGCGGGTTGGGTTTGAAAAAAAGAGTCTTGAACCTGAACCGAACCAGCCCGCCAATGGCCGGGTTGGATTGGATTGGTTCGGGTTCAACCCGTCAAATTTTTTTAAAAAAATATTTTTTACCTTTTTTTAATTTTCTTTGAACTTTTAAATTATTTACCTTCACCAAAAAGACTTATTTTCATTTAGGAAAAATTCAAGAATTTGAAAAAAATTAAATTTGACATATTCAATATATGAACAATTTGTATTTGTTGCTTATGTATTTAGTGATTTAATATTTTAATGTGTTATAAATTCTTTTTCTAATAATAATATATATTAGAGCGGATTGGCGGGTTGGTTCGGGTTAGGCGGGTTCATAATTTTCAAATCCGCTAATCAAATCAATCGATGAGTGGGTTGAAATTTTAAACCGAACCACTAATCACCCCTAATTATGTATGGCCTTTAACTCATTGAAATATTGGTCAATAACTCATTATGAGGCATAACCATAAAGGATGGATCCAAGAACCAAAAAACACAATGGACTTACCATATCGGCAACACAAATAATAATTAGAGTAAATTATGATTTGCTCCTAAAATATTAATCCATAATTAATTTAGTATTCTGATTAATAGAATTAATTGAAAAATAATTAGTATATTGACGTGTCACTTATGAATATGACTTGACTATTAAATAATAAATTAAATCTTATTTAATAAAATAAAATACACTCCCTCATCTTCACTTAATCTGTATTGGGAAGTTATATTTTAAAAGGCCCATCCACTCTGTCTTGCTTGTTAATTTAGGTTTCACTCATCTGATTCCAGGTATTTTTTAGTATAATATTTTTTTGTAGTATTCTTTTCTTAAACTTTATTTAAGAACAAAATATTTAAAAACGCCTATCCTATCCAATATTTCATTTTTTTTGCAATTTCTTTAAAATGTACATTTTTATTTTATTTGTGAAGTAGTAGAAACTCACACTAATAAGAATATACTATGAATAGATTAGGGACCAAATTATTATTATTAGTGACAAATATTATCATCTTAAATGGATTTTATTATTATTTTTCTTGAAATAATTTAAGAAATGAACAGAAAAAAATATGTTGGTATGGTTTTTTTTTTTGTTGAACAAGTCAAGAGAAAGAAGAAAAAAGAAAAACCCAAACAAAGCACCGGGCACCAAAACCCAGCACCAAAGAAAAAAAAACTGTTCAACATTTCTTAATTTTCTCTTAATCTATGATAATACTAACATAATCTGACTTCACTATTTATATCTTTAATAGTTAGATCCCTATCCCATAAATTAATACAAGTCAAAACTTAGGTGACGAATAATTTATGCAGTTATTCAAATTACAGGTTGTTGCCATTTATTAATTGCACACTAGTATCACATAGCAGCCACTGATTGCCCACTCTCAATTTTATTATGATTTTGTTAATTATTAGAGCCCTAATTTATTGGTTAAAATTTTATCTGATTGATTATCGAAGTTTGTTGACATTAAAATTAAAATTATGGTTTATGTTAGCATTTTACAATCAATTAGAGTTGGATCTAACTAACTAAATAAACTAGTTTATCACAGTATAACAAATTAAGATTTAAATTCCCCTTAAAAAATGTGTGCATTTGACAATAATCAAATAGAACTACTTCCAAGTTCCAACAAAACAATTTTTGTAGAAAAAAAACATTATATTATCATATTGCTCATGATTCAATTAACAAGTAATTAATTCCAATTTTCAAGTCCATAAATATGTGAAATGCGTGTAGACATAGGTGATATAACATTATTGAGCCCTCCTCATATTCATCCCATATAAAAGAGAAACAATATATGTTCAAGTCACTTGCCATGGCTGCAAATGAAGAAGTGAAGATTTTAGGAATCGAAGGATGCTCATTTCTGACGAGAGTAGAAATTGCTTTGAAACTGAAGGGAGTAGAATATGAGTACATACAAGTAGCATCGTTGGAGGAAAAAAGTGAATTGCTTCTAAAGTACAATCCAATTCACAAGAAGGTTCCTGTGTTGCTTCACAATGAGAAGCCCATATGTGAGTCTCTTGTCATTCTTGAATATGTAGATGAAGCTTGGGAAGGATACTCCATCTTGCCTTCTGATCCTTACCAAAGAGCCGAGGCTCGCTTCTGGTCTAAATTTATAGACGACAAGGTAAATTATAATTTTTTTATCCGTTGAAATACTTTAATAGATCTAAAAAATCTCGGTCGTCCATTTTGAGAAATTGTGGATTGTAAAACTTAGTTGTCTAAAATGGACACATGAGATTTTCAAATCCGTTGAAGTAATTTCAGTGAATTTAAACTCCTTTTCTTGGTTGAGAGAAATGGAATGGTGTTGATTGATCATATTGATATAAAAGTTATATACCTACTTTGTGGAATCTAGTATTTATAAAGTGGGACTTATATATTAATTTCATTTATTCTCTGTCTTTTTCTTAGAACTTGGATTCTCAGGTGAGTAAACAGAAAAATAGACGCAATTAAGTGGGATTCATTACTCACATAAAATTTGTGTATGTCTTTCTTTATGTAATTGGGTGTTAATAATTGTCATATTTCCTCTTCATATCTCTTTAACTTGTCACAGAAGTAAATTCAGATTTACTTTGAAATACATAATAATTGAATTTCTTTTTTAAAAAAATATTTGAATAATTAATAGCTAGTATGATCATACAGATTTTTATAACTCTTTTTTTTTTTTAATTTTAAGCTGAGATTAGTTTTGAAATATATAGTGATTAAATTATTTAGATTTTTTTAAAAAAATTGGATAAATTGTTCTTCTATTTCATATAGATTTATTCAATTTTTAATTTGAAAGTTTAAAATTTGCAGTTGAGGTTTTATATATAGTTTTTTTTTAAAAAAAAAAATCTTATAGTTGTTTGGGGTGAAAGTCAAAAATCGAAAACATAATGTTTAATTTGGAAATGAAATAAAGGTAAGATTAATCAATAATGAGAGTATGATTAGGTGTTCTTTTTTGGGGGGGGTTTTAGGTGTGGTCTTCACTATCTAAAGCAGTATGGAACCCTGATGAGAAGGAAAGAGAAAAGGGTATTGAAGAATCAAAAGAAAGCCTACAGATTCTGGAAAATGAGGTGAAAGAGAAAGGCAAGTTCTTTAATGGTGATTCAATTGGATTTGTTGACATTACTGCTTTGTTCTTAGCATATTGGGTGCCTATAAGTCAAGAAGCTGGAGGGCCAGAATTGTTTAATGCTCAGAAATTTCCTAATCTTCACAAATGGGCCCAACAAATTCTAAACCATCCTATTGTGAAACAAGCACTCCCTCCTACAGATCCTCTTTTTGCCATCTTCAAAACTCGCTTTCAGACTTTTCTTACTTCTAACTAGTTTTTTTATGGGTGCTTCTAAGTAGTCTAAATTATGGAGAATTGTGAACTGTCTTATTAATTTCGAGTTAATTATAGTCAGCTATATATTAATGTCGTTTCATGTCAAAATAAAATATGTGTATAATATGTGTATATATATATATGGGCATGTTGGGAAGTATTTTTTCACAATGGAAAAGAGGGTGGAATGGGTGGGTCTCACACGAGACTCACCTGTCATGGAAAATCATCATGTTTTTTGGGGTTTGTGAAAAAAATTAAATATAAAATATCTATTATGTCATTTAATTTGATACAATTATAATTTTTTTTTAATATTTTAATATAAGGGGTAAAGTGGTAATTTTAATCCATTACTATTCTCAAATTTTACTAACAAACACAATAAACCCATTCCCATTCCCTTTCTGCGTAAAAGAAAGAGAAGATTTTAAATTTTTAAAATATAGAAGACCAAAATAAAACTTGAATGAAACATAGGAACCAAAATGGTGTTTTAATCAAAATCTTACTCTATGTTTGGTTATGAATATAATTTTTTTTTTGTGATCTGTTTTATTTTTTTGGGCCCAATACAAGGTTAATGGCCCAAAATCAGTGTTATCGGCCTTAATTAGTGGCCATTAGGCCTACTTGCAGCCATTAAAAATATTGTTCCTATTATAAATCAAGAACAGATCCTCTAGGTGTCCATCTCAAAAGGTACATGAAAAGTTCACGTTGTTCTGTACATTAGGCCTAATGTGACCATTAAAAATGGTGCACTTCTTTTCCCCACAGCTATTAGTGGAGGTAATTTTATTTGGAACATTATAAGGTACTGAGGAGGAGATTCGAACTCAAGTTTATTAAGTAATTTTTTCTATTAAACTGATCCCTCTTGATAATAAAAAATCGCACATTATACACAATACAAAGTGTACATTTTAGATAAAGGCCAAAAAAAAGAGTGTACATTTTAGATGATTTAAATCCAAGAATTATCTAGCTAAAAAGAAAATGTCCAGTACTATGGGGATACTGAAAATTTAGCACTCTTGATTTATTACTTATGATTTTTTATATTAATAAAAATTTAGTATCTAATTCATTCAAAATAAATTCCTATTAATATTAACAAATGAGACTAAATGAATACGAGATGTACTAAAATTCAGCATTCTCATAGTATACTAAACTTTTATGTGCAGATAGTTAAAAATAAAATTAACATATAACCCCTCCAACTTTTTTTTGGGTTAAAAATCTCATTTTTTTAATGAAATAAGGATATTTATCATCGATAGCAATAACTAATTTATTCGCATTGTAGATCTCTTGAAAAGAAGTTCTAGTATTGGCCACAAAACTTTTTTTATACACACCGTCAAAAATCAAATTTCTAACTAGATTATTAAAGAACTAAGCTAGCTAGGGCTCGCTTGGTAGACGAAATATGACGGGAATGAAAATGGATTTATTATATTTAAAAAATAAGGACAAAAATATAATTTTATCACATTAAAAATATAAGACATATTTAATAAGATAAATTTACAAGAAAATGTTATTACCAAACATGCCCTAAGCTAAATATCAATTGGGTCTCATATAAAATTAATCTCCTTTAATTTGTTATACTTTTATTTGACTCCCTTACTCCTCACGTATATGTGAAACGCGTGTAAACTAAGACTAGACATGAGTGATGTCATCTCTTGCATCACTCCTTCAATAAAGAAATAGTATTGTGAATCCATCACAAACCAAAAAGTCAGAAACATTACTTCCTTGACCCACTGGTCTTCATCCATCGCTATAAAGAAATTATAAAGGCAAAGAGATGGCCATGGATGGAGCACCAAATAAAATAAAATAATTAAGATAGGCATGGCTATGGGTGCAAATGAAGAAGTGAAGCTTTTGGGAAGTGTGGGAAGTGGGTTTGTGACGAGAGCAGAAATTGGTCTGAAACTAAAGGGAGTGGAATACGACTACATCCACGAATCTTTGGCTAACAAAAGTGAATTGCTGCTTAAGAACAATCCAATTCACAAGAAGGTCCCTGTGTTGCTTCACAATCACAAGCCTATATGTGAGTCTCTTGTCATTCTTGAATATGTGGATGAGAGTTGGGAAGGATATCCCATCTTGCCTATTCATCCATACCACAAAGCCTTGGCTCGATTCTGGTCTAAATTTATAGACGACAAGGTAATCAAATTCTCCTCTTTCTTCTTCACATACAATAGAGTTAGAGAATTAATTTGGACATGATATACACTGTTTTAATTTAGTCTCTAAAAACTATAAATATTTAATATAATCTTTAAAAGATGTCTTTTTATATCAATTTTTAGTCCTTTTAATTTTTTTTGTCAGTGTATTCGGGGTTTCTTTTTAAGGACCAAAAAGATCAAAATGGGACAAAAAAAGTATATTTTAATAATTAAATTTGATATTTTCATTTTTTAAGGACTAAATTAAATTAATCTGTATTTTTCAAAAATCAAATTGATAATTTTCTCGTAGAGTTATTATAATATGACTAGATTTATATTTAGTTCAAGATTAAATTATTGTTATGGGCTAAAAATTCTATTATTCTCAGTTCAAGATTTCATTTTTCTCAATTTAGTTATTAAATCATGAAAAAAAAAACATTTTTGATCCCTGAAAAATATCCCTTATTGTAATTTTGTCCCTCCATTTCATATATTTTTTGCTTTTAATGATAGGAATGAAATCATTATACAGTGTATTTTTTATGAATTAAATTTAATATTTTCGTAATTTAAGAACTAAATTAAGCCAAAAAGAATCTTCCAAGGTTTAAAATTGATATTTTTCATGCTTTAAGGACTAAATTGATACAAGGAACGTTTTAAGGACCAAAGAAGAATTTACTCATTGGTTTATTTGTTATCCATTTCCTAGATAATTGAATGATATTTTTCATGTTCCTCTAATGAGATTTGAACAACTAGTGAATGGTGAAGTGAGTGTTTTGTTTTGTTGTAGCTCTCGGTTTCACTACAAAAAGCATGTTGGGACCCTAACGAGAAGGAAAGAGAAAAGAATTATGAAGAATCACAAGAGTGTCTACAAATTCTGGAAAATGAGATAAAAGATAAGTTGTTCTTCAATGGCGATTCAATTGGATTGGTTGACATTACTGCTGTGTTCATAGCATATTGGCTGCCTATAGTTGAAGAAGCAGGAGGAATTGAATTGCTTAACGGTGAGAAATTTCCAAAGCTTCAAAAATGGAGCCAACAAATTCTGAATCATCCTATTGTGAAACAAGTCCTACCTCCCAGAGATCCTCTTCTTGCCTTCTTCAAAACTCATTTTTCTGCTTCAAAGTAGATGTACATCAACCAAGAATTATCTATTAATTTCGAGTTCAAATCTTAAAAGTGCCTCTTTGGTTATGACTTTGTTTTTAATCTTATTATCTGTTTTTTATTTGTTAAAGTCTATTTTTATTTTTACCAAGTTTTTAATGTTTATAAAATATATTTTTTTGTTTCTATATTATTATATATTTTTCTTGCTTGTCATGACAAGAGAAAAATTTTGTGGGCCTACCTATCGGTACAAGGTTAATAGCTTATAGCTTAAGTTTTTATGGCCCAATATAATATTATTATTTTTTTGTCAACTCAATGCTAATTGCTTAAAATAGGAGTTATCGGAGCAGCTTTAAATTCTTGGGCCAGCTGTCCCACCCTTTGAGTCTTTGAAGTGCCTACAATTCAGCGATAAGATTAGTCACTGTGCTCGACGGTAAATACTCTGGTCTAGACAAAAAAAAAAGGAGTTATCTTGACCAAAAAATAAAATAGGAGTTATCGACTGGTTGCCCTTAATTACCATTATAACGCCCTTAAACTCATTCAAGCACGTATCATTGTGACCATGAAGTATATGGATCAACAAAAGAAAAAAAAAAATAACACGAAGGAGTTCAACAAATTGGCATAATAATAATAATAATAATAATAATAATATGTAAGTGCAAAATCCAAATCAAACGTCAGCGTATTCATCAACTGAAGCAAAAGAGGAAAAAAAAAAGTGTTTTAACAATATTTTTAGATCAAATATTAGATTAGGTAAAATTGGTTGTGATTTAAACATCTACTATAATTTTTCATGTTAGGTCTCTGTTTAATCTTTCTAATTTATGATATATCACTGGTGTTTATGTGTGAGGAGAGGAGAGTAATATTTTATGATTAAAAATGTCCTTACAAAATTTGTGTTTAATAACAAAAGTAATGACAAAAATAATATTTTATACTTTTATCTTTTATTTTTTGTCTTTTTTTTATTATACCAAATAAAATTACTCTTATATTTCATTTTCATTTTATTGCAAATCAGACTAATTTTTTATTACTTACTTCTATTTTCAATTTTGCTTTCTACCGTTTCTGTTGGAGAATAAAATAAAATATATAATCTCTTAAATTACTGGTCTTATAAAAATAATAAAATAAAACCCTCAAAGTGAGAGCTACCTAATTGAAAAAAAGTGTGTCAGTAAATCGCCAATTTGGTAGATTAAGAACTCCATTCCTATAAAAAAAAAAACCGACCTCCAAGATTAAAAACAAGTAGTTAGGATAAGTGGATAACCTTATGATATAGTAGGTCTAACCGACCAACCGACTTGTCCGAACCACAGCAGCTCGGCAGGACGAACGAGCTATCTCGTTTGGTCCTTCCGTCCCAGCAATCAACATTACACAATCATCACTTAACCAAATATCATTACGAGTGGGTCAGCCTCTCGTCCTGCAATGACTAAACTACTCTTGACAGAAGTCTATAAATACTTAAGATCTACCCCAGGTAAACTATTAAGTCTATGTTGAATTTCTCTTATCCTCCATACGACGCATACTGACTTCGTAGTCCAACTGGAAGTCTTTCTCCATCGTGATTCTCGCCTTGTAGGTCACCGGAGCAACCCAAAGAGATTTAGAGATTCATCACCTTATAAATAAATTATTTAAGTTAAAGCTAAAAAAAACTCTATATTAAATAGTATAAACCAAGATCCAAAATGTATGTTAATGACATTGAGATAATCCGTGTAATGTGAAATTTTTCGAAGATATAAAGCTGATGCACGTTAAATTTTAACTTTTGAAACATAGAAATATATGTTAAAATTGAATGAATAGTCAATTAATAATGTGAAACAATTTTAGGAATCATCTAAGAAGAAAAGAATACAAAAACTCCATCTTTAATTCAAATTTAATTTAATTTTTCTATGGAAAAAAATAATTTAACTTATATATTGAATAAGAAAGCATCCAATATATTATAACTAGAAAATTAAATCGGCTCAACTAGCAGGTTGAGCCCATTTATGTGTGTTGCAAACCGAGTTAATAAATAATCCAAATAAAAAACGGATCAAATGGACCCGACTTGTCCCGCAATTTGTGTGAGTTCATAATCCGATTACCCACGGAATAATTCGACAACCCATTTTTTTTAATTTTTTTTTATTTACTAATTTGGACAAATCATAACATATTACTATTGTTTGGACTAGTACTTTTTTTTTTGGGTAGAATTGATGATTATATTAAAAAGAGAAACTTACAAATAGAAAGCCAACAGTTTGAGTATCCGTTAGAAGGAAAGCAAGCAAGCAAATACAAAACAATTCCTGCAATTACTTGACATTGGAATTGGATTCCCGTGAGCTTTTGGTGTTGTATGGAAACTTTCAACATTTTGTTCCTTTCATTTATAATTGTTTTTACTTTTCTTTATGTATTCCTTCTCATGGTATTTCATTCTTCTAAGCTATTAATCTCACACAGGATGAAACAAGTTATTACCCATAGATTAATTAAAACTTCTAATTTTTTTTAAAAAAGAGTTAGCTCCAGCCTAGCGAGCAATTTCTGCGAGTTGTCACAAAATATGACACAGGTTATCAAAATTTTAAATTGGTCCTTTATATTTGTACGGAGTTTTATATTAATCATTTATGTTTTAAAAAGTTTAAATTAGTCTTTTATGTTTGTAAAAAATTTTAAATTGGTCATTTCGTCCACTTCCATCAATTTCTTAAGTTAAGTGCTGACGTGTCCATCTAAGCTGACATGTAATGTCACTCATTGCCACATCAGTACCACGTCATCACATATGATAGTAGATGATGATGTGGTAATGACGTGTCATGACACGTCAGCTTAAATGGACACGTAGAAGAGATGATATATCCACGTCAGCACTTAAGGAAAAAAATAAACAGACTTGGATAAAAGACTAATTTGAAACTTCTTACAAATATAAATGATCAATTTAAACTTTTTAAAACATAAAGGATCAATATAAAATTTTGTACAAACATAAATGACCAATTTAAAATTTTACATTTAAAATAATAAAGCCTGACATCAAATCACGTGAGATACATCTTGACTGAAAGATTAAGTTAAGATCAATAAAGCGTCAATTATATTAATATATATATATATATACGCCGTACAAATTTGGGAAATCATGCAAGAAATTAAATAAGTTTCCTATCTGCTTCATGTTTTTGACCAAAGAAATTACTGTATAAATCACGACTTCGATGACAGAAAATAAGAAGTTAAGAGTAACATTACAAACAATTTCTTTGAATTAGAGGTTAAAGATTCATATAGAAAACTCAAATTTAATATTTTTACAAATAAGTTAAGATAAATCCTAATCTATTCAAGGTTTAAAAAATTATCTTGATAGTCCAAAGCCTAAAATTTTTATTTTTGATAATTAATCCATTCTGTAAATATTATTTATATAATTATATAGATATATTATTATTATTATATAATTTTATATGGGACAAATTGATAAGTGATGCAAGAATCAAGGTTCAAACGCCAATATATAAAACAAGTGAATACGACACTTTACCTAATAAGTGATGGAACTGAAATCTCTGGCCTTCACAAGAAATTGATATGGATTTACTCACTTGTCAAGAATGAAGGTTTGTTTGTTTGCTTGTTTTTTTTTCCACTCTTAAATTTTATATTAGTTTTAAATCGTTTAATTTTTTTTCTCTATTAATTTTTTGTCAAAAATTTCTAAATCAACCAACTTTATATTAAAAATTTTAAATTTCATCGTAATATATAATATCGTTTAAATAACTAACATTAAATAATATTAAAAAAAATATAATATTAATACAAAATTTATAAATCAAGGCGACACTATTTTTTATATTCTTCTTTTTAATTTGAACAAGAGACATTTTAAATATAAATTGACATTAATATTAAAAAATAACGTAATTTTAAATAATAAATTTGTATTAATATTTCATATATGTATAATAATATAACCATTTATTGGACAATGTAAATGTTATGATAAAATTTAAAAGATTTTATTACAAAAATACTTATGGACAAAATGAATGAAACATTTATATACAACTTGGGAAAAAAAAAACTTTTACCCAGCAATAAATGAACTATACTTTCTTTCTTTTTTTCCTAAACGGAAAATTATAGGATAAAGTACTCTTGCTGCTCCCAAACTTTGCTGCAATGTTCATTCCTGCCCCTAAACTTTTTTTTGGTTCATGCCTACCCCCAAACTTTAAATTTTGTTCATGCCCACCCCTAAACTTTCAATTTTGTTCATGTCTGCCCTTTTTGCTAACACCGTTAACTTGCTTGACGGAATTTGCTAACGTGGACGATGAATGTACATCTCTTTTGCCACGTCATTGTCCACCTTACATTTAACTTTTTACTTTATTAAAAAAAGTAACCTAATAAAAAAAACAAACTTTTACCTTAAAATGTTTTTTATTTGGATTAGATTAATTTTTTTAATAAAAGAAAAAAGTTAAATGTGAGGTGGACAATGACGTGGCAAAAGAAATACACATTCATCGTCCACGTCATCAAATTCTGTCAAAAAAGTTAACGGTGTTAGCAAAAAGGGTAGGCATGAACAAAATTGAAAGTTTAGGGGTAGGCATGAACAAAAAAAAGTTTGGGGTAGGAATGAACATTGTAACAAAGTTGGGAGCGGGAAGGGTACTTTACCCGAAAATTATATTAAGCAGAAGTTAAGTTCAACGTAACAGTAGAACAAGAATGAAATTACAGAGAGAGCTAAACCACAGAATAAGACGGACCTCATACTCACAAACCAGCAACTATAATCTATTCAAAATCAAATGGTACACACCCATGGAATAATCAACAACAAAAAGACAGACCATCCAAGTCTAACCCAAAAATAATATACTTTCTTTAGAGAATTACCAATTTGGTCCTTAAAATATACTAATTATTTTAATTTAATCCTTAAAAGTTGAAAATACTTAATTCAGTTTTTGAAAGATTTTTTTTTTGTCCCAAATAGTCCTTTTAAATTTTTTGTCACTATATGTGTAGTTTCTTTTAGGGAATTAAATTAAAGGATTAAATTGGGACCAAAAAGCATCTTTTAGAAACTAATTGAAACAATCTGTACCTTTCAGTGACCAAATTAGTAATTTTCTCTACAATCTTTTATGAGATCTAAGAAAATTTCATTTAATATTTTTGAAAAATTTGTAAATTCATATAATAAAATTGTTTAATTATCTTAATTTTTTTTATCTCATTAAAAATTGAAGAACTATCAATTTAGTTCCTGAAAATACAGATTGTTCTAATTTAGTTCTTAAAAAATAAAAATGTCTAATTTAGACTTGAAAGATACTTTTTTTGTCCCATCTTAAACCATTTAGTCCTTCCAAGAAGCCACACGTATACTAGCGAAAAAATTATAAGGACTAAATTGAAACAAAAAAATCTTTCTAGAATTAAATTAGACGTTTTAATCTTTGAGGGACCAAATTGAAACAATATGTATTTTAGGACCAAAATAGTAATTCTCTCATGAAAATTGATTGTATTGGCCCACCCATTTACATCTACGGGTATAAATGGAAGGGACTAAAAATGCAGAGAGACGGAGAAGAAATCAGAATCAGAAAAAGATTGAAAGGTTGAAGATGAGTGGAAGCGAAGAAGTGCAGGTTTTCGGAATAGTGGGAAGCCCATTTGTGCCACGAGTAGAGATAGCTCTGAAACTGAAGGGAGTGAATACGATACGTACACGAAGTGTTGGAACCCAAAAGCGAATTGCTTCTCAAGTACAATCCAGTCCATAAGCAAGTTCCTGTACTGTTCACAATGGGAAGCCTGTATGTGAATCTCGAATTATTGTTGAATATGTCGATGAAGCATGGGAAGGATACCCCATCTTGCCTTCTCATCCTTACCAAAAAGCCTGGCTCGTTTTTGGTGTAAGTTCATAGATGAAAAGGTATTTAATTTAACCATACTCTCTTTTCCTTTTAAGTTTTCCTACTGATACAAGAGAGAATTATTAAGTTGGTCCATTGAAAGATATTTGATTGTAACCTAAGGATTAAAAAGGAACCAATTAAATCTTTGAGAACTAAATTGATAATTTACTCCTTTTGTTTTAGGTCTTGCCTTCAATATTCAAAGCAGCTTGGAACCCTGATGAGAAGGAGAGAGAGAAGGGTTATGAAGAATCACAAGAGTGTCTACAAATTCTGGAAAATGAGGTGAAAGACAACAAGTTCTTTAATGGCGATTCAATTGGATTTGTTGACATTACTGCTTTGTTCATAGCATATTGGCTGCCTATAATTGAAGAAGCTGGAGGAATTGAGTTATTGAGTGGTGAGAAATTTCCAAAGCTTAAGAATTGGAGCCAAGAAATTTTGACTCATCCTATTGTGAAAGAAGCACTACCTCCTAGAGATCATCTTCTTGCCTTCTTCAAAACTCGTTTTCAGAGCATTGCTGCTTCAAAGTAAATGAATGGAGAATTATGATCTGTCATTTTAATAATTTCCAGTTAAATATATCTCATGTACTAATTCCTCCCTAAATAAGATATATATGTATCATGTATGTTGGTGGGAATTGGGATGTTATTTTGTAAGAAAATCTCACTCGCTATGTGTTTGGTTATGAATAATTTGTTTTTAATTTTTATTATCTGTTTTTGTTTGTTTAAGTATATTTTTCTTTGTATCTGTTCTGCATGCATATGTTTGTATTCTTTTTAAATCAAGATGTGTTAAATGACAAGTTTTACTTTTTGGTGAAAAGAAAAATTCAAAACCAGTCATTCAATGAATATATATATATATATGTAGATAAATAAGAAGAGATTAAAGAAGGTTTTAATATACAAATTTAAATTTTTTTTATTATGTTTTCTTGTCCTTCCTTGTATTGTCATAACTCATAAGAAAAAAATGGGCATCTGCGCCACCTAGTGGTCATTGGCCCAATACAAGGTGATGGCTTAAAGTTTAAACACGGTGTTATTGACCTTATTGGCCCAGGTTTCATAGTCATTAGGCCCACTTACCTGACAAAAAAAAAAACTAGACCCAATATACGACCATTATAAGGGGTGATCGCGGGTTGGTTTGGTTCGGGTTTGAGGAAAAATTGGAACCAACCCGATCAAAGTTCGGCGGGTTGGGTTTGAAAAAAAGAGTCTTGAACCTGAACCGAACCAGCCCGCCAATGGCCGGGTTGGATTGGATTGGTTCGGGTTCAACCCGTCAAATTTTTTTAAAAAATATTTTTTACCTTTTTTTAATTTTCTTTGAACTTTTAAATTATTACCTTCACCAAAAAGACTTATTTTCATTTAGGAAAAATTCAAGAATTTGAAAAAATTAAATTGACATATTCAATATATGAACAATTTGTATTTGTTGCTTATGTATTTAGTGATTTAATATTTTAATGTGTTATAAATTCTTTTTCTAATAATAATATATATTAGAGCGGATTGGCGGGTTGGTTCGGGTTAGGCGGGTTCATAATTTTCAATCCGCTAATCAAATCAATCGATGAGTGGGTTGAAATTTTAAACCGAACCACTAATCACCCCTAATATGTATGGCCTTTAACTCATTGAAATATTGGTCAATAACTCATTATGAGGCATAACCATAAAGGATGGATCCAAGAACCAAAAAACACAATGGACTTACCATATCGGCAACACAAATAATAATTAGAGTAAATTATGATTTGCTCCTAAAATATTAATCATAATTAATTTAGTATTCTGATTAATAGAATTAATTGAAAAATAATTAGTATATTGACGTGTCACTTAGAATATGACTTGACTATTAAATAATAAATTAATCTTATTTAATAAATAAAATACACTCCCTCATCTTCACTTAATCTGTATTGGGAAGTTATATTTTTAAAGGCCCATCCACTCTGTCTTGCTTGTTAATTTAGGTTTCACTCATCTGATTCCAGGTATTTTTTAGTATAATATTTTTTTGTAGTATTCTTTTCTTAAACTTTATTTAAGAACAAAATATTTAAAAACGCCTATCCTATCCAATATTTCATTTTTTTTTGCAATTTCTTTAAAATGTACATTTTTATTTTATTTGTGAAGTAGTAGAAACTCACACTAATAAGAATATACTATGAATAGATTAGGGACCAAATTATTATTATTAGTGACAAATATATCATCTTAAATGGATTTTATTATTATTTTTCTTGAAATAATTTAAGAAATGAACAGAAAAAATATGTTGGTATGGTTTTTTTTTTGTTGAACAAGTCAAGAGAAAGAAGAAAAAAGAAAAACCCAAACAAAGCACCGGGCACCAAAACCCAGCACCAAAGAAAAAAAAACTGTTCAACATTTCTTAATTTTCTCTTAATCTATGATAATACTAACATAATCTGACTTCACTATTTATATCTTTAATAGTTAGATCCCTATCCCATAAATTAATACAAGTCAAAACTTAGGTGACGAATAATTTATGCAGTTATTCAAATTACAGGTTGTTGCCATTTATTAATTGCACACTAGTATCACATAGCAGCCACTGATTGCCCACTCTCAATTTTATTATGATTTTGTTAATTATTAGAGCCCTAATTTATTGGTTAAAATTTTATCTGATTGATTATCGAAGTTGTTGACATTAAAATTAAAATTATGGTTTATGTTAGCATTTTACAATCAAGTAGAGTTGGATCTAACTAACTAAATAAACTAGTTTATCACAGTATAACAAATTAAGATTTAAATTCCCCTTAAAAAATGTGTGCATTTGACAATAATCAAATAGAACTACTTCCAAGTTCCAACAAAACAATTTTTGTAGAAAAAAAACATGATATTATCATATTGCTCATGATTCAATTAACAAGTAATTAATTCCAATTTTCAAGTCCATAATATGTGAAATGCGTGTAGACATAGGTGATATAACATTATTGAGCCCTCCTCATATTCATCCCATATAAAGAGAAAACAATATATGTTCAAGTCACTTGCCATGGCTGCAAATGAAGAGTGAAGATTTTAGGAATCGAAGGATGCTCATTTCTGACGAGAGTAGAAATTGCTTTGAAACTGAAGGGAGTAGAGATATGAGTACATACAAGTAGGCATCGTTGGAGGAAAAAAGTGAATTGCTTCTAAAGTACAATCCAATTCACAAGAAGGTTCCTGTGTTGCTTCACAATGAGAAGCCCATATGTGAGTCTCTTGTCATTCTTGAATATGTAGATGAAGCTTGGGAAGGATACTCCATCTTGCCTTCTGATCCTTACCAAAGAGCCGAGGCTCGCTTCTGGTCTAAATTTATAGACGACAAGGTAAATTATAATTTTTTTATCCGTTGAAATACTTTAATAGATCTAAAAAATCTCGGTCGTCCATTTGAGAAATTGTGGATGTAAAACTTAGTTGTCTAAAATGGACACATGATATTTTCAAATCCGTTGAAGTAATTTCAGTGAATTTAACTCCTTTTCTTGTTTGAGAGAAATGGAATGGTGGTTGATTGATCATATTGATATAAAAGTTATATACCTACTTTGTGGAATCTAGTATTTATAAAGTGGGACTTATATATTAATTTCATTTATTCTCTGTCTTTTTCTTAGAACTGGATTCTCAGGTGAGTAAACAGAAAAATAGACGCAATTAAGTGGGATTCATTACTCACATAAAATTTGTGTATGTCTTTCTTATGTAATTTGGGTGTTAATAATTGTCATATTTCCTCTTCATATCTCTTTAACTTGTCACAGAAGTAAATCAGATTACTTTGAAATACATAATAATTGAATTCTTTTTAAAAAAATATTGAATAATTAATAGCTAGTATGATCATACAGATTTTTATAACTCTTTTTTTTTTTTTATTTAGCTGAGATTAGTTTTGAAATATATAGTGATTAAATTATTTAGATTTTTTTAAAAAAAATTGGATAAATTGTTCTTCTATTTCATATAGATTTATTCAATTTTTAATTTGAAAGTTTAAAATTTGCAGTTGAGGTTTTATATATAGTTTTTTTTAAAAAAAAACAATCTTATAGTTGTTGGGGTGAAAGTCAAAATCGAAAACATAATGTTTAATTTGGAAATGAAATAAAGGTAAGATTAATCAATAATGAGAGTATGATTAGGTGTTCTTTTTTGGGGGGGGTTTTAGGTGTGGTCTTCACTATCTAAAGCAGTATGGAACCCTGATGAGAAGGAAAGAGAAAGGGTATTGAAGAATCAAAAGAAAGCCTACAGATTCTGGAAAATGAGGTGAAGAGAAAGGCAAGTTCTTTAATGGTGATTCAATTGGATTTGTTGACATTACTTGCTTTGTTCTTAGCATATTGGGTGCCTATAAGTCAAGAAGCTGGAGGGCCAGAATTGTTTAATGCTCAGAAATTTCCTAATCTTCACAAATGGGCCCAACAAATTCTAAACCATCCTATTGTGAACAAGCACTCCCTCCTACAGATCCTCTTTTTGCCATCTTCAAAACTCGCTTTCAGACTTTTCTTACTTCTAACTAGTTTTTTTATGGGTGCTTCTAAGTAGTCTAAATTATGGAGAATTGTGAACTGTCTTATTAATTTCGAGTTAATTATAGTCAGCTATATATTAATGTCGTTTCATGTCACAATAAAATATGTGTATAATATGTGTATATATATATATGGGCATGTTGGGAAGTATTTTTTCACAATGGAAAAGAGGGTGGAATGGGTGGGTCTCACACGAGACTCACCTGTCATGGAAAATCATCATGTTTTTTGGGGTTTGTGAAAAAAATTAAATATAAAATATCTATTATGTCATTTAATTTGATACAATTATAATTTTTTTTTTAATATTTTAATATAAGGGGTAAAGTGGTAATTTTAATCCATTACTATTCTCAAATTTTACTAACAAACACAATAAACCCATTCCCATTCCCTTTCTGCGTAAAAGAAAGAGAAGATTTTAAATTTTAAAATATAGAAGACCAAAATAAACTTGAATGAAACATAGGAACCAAAATGTGTTTTAATCAAAATCTTACTCTATGTTTGGTTATGATATAATTTTTTTTTTGTGATCTGTTTTATTTTTTTGGGCCCATACAAGGGTTAATGGCCCAAAATCAGTGTTATCGGCCTTAATTAGTGGCCATTAGGCCTACTTGCAGCCATTAAAAAATATTGTTCCTATTATAAATCAAGAACAGATCCTCTAGGTGTCCATCTCAAAGGTACATGAAAAGTTCACGTTGTTCTGTACATTAGGCCTAATGTGACCATTAAAAATGGTGCACTTCTTTTCCCCACAGCTATTAGTGGAGGTAATTTTATTTGGAACATTATAAGGTACTGAGGAGGAGATTCGAACTCAAGTTTATTAAGTAATTTTTTCTATTAAACTGATCCCTCTTGATAATAAAAAATCGCACATTATACACAATACAAAGTGTACATTTTAGATAAAGGCCAAAAAAAAGAGTGTACATTTTAGATGATTTAAATCCAAGAATTATCTAGCTAAAAAGAAAATGTCCAGTACTATGGGGATACTGAAAATTTAGCACTCTTGATTTATTACTTATGATTTTTATATTAATAAAAATTTAGTATCTAATTCATTCAAATAAATTCCTATTAATATTAACAAATGAGACTAAATGAATACGAGATGTACTAAAATTCAGCATTCTCATAGTATACTAAACTTTTATGTGCAGATAGTTAAAAATAAAATTAACATATAACCCCTCCAACTTTTTTTGGGTTAAAAATCTCATTTTTTTAATGAAATAAGGATATTTATCATCGATAGCAATAACTAATTTATTCGCATTGTAGATCTCTTGAAAAGAAGTTCTAGTATTGGCCACAAAACTTTTTTTATACACACCGTCAAAAATCAAATTTCTAACTAGATTATTAAAGAACTAAGCTAGCTAGGGCTCGCTTGGTAGACGAAATATGCGGGAATGAAAATGGATTTATTATATTTAAAAAATAAGGACAAAAATATAATTTTATCACATTAAAAATATAAGACATATTTAATAAGATAAATTTACAAGAAAATGTTATTACCAAACATGCCCTAAGCTAAATATCAATTGGGTCTCATATAAAATTAATCTCCTTTAATTTGTTATACTTTTATTTGACTCCCTTACTCCTCACGTATATGTGAAAACGCGTGTAAACTAAGACTAGACATGAGTGATGTCATCTCTTGCATCACTCCTTCAATAAAGAAATAGTATTGTGAATCCATCACAAACCAAAAGTCAGAAACATTACTTCCTTGACCCACTGGTCTTCATCCATCGCTATAAAGAAATTATAAAGGCAAAGAGATGGCCATGGATGGAGCACCAAATAAAATAAAATAATTAAGATAGGCATGGCTATGGGTGCAAATGAAGAAGTGAAGCTTTGGAAGTGTGGGAAGTGGGTTTGTGACGAGAGCAGAAAATGGTCTGAAACTAAAGGGAGTGGAATACGACTACATCCCGAATCTTGGCTAACAAAGTGAATTGCTGCTTAAGAACAATCCAATTCACAAGAAGGTCCCTGTGTTGCTTCACAATCACAAGCCTATATGTGAGTCTCTTGTCATTCTTGAATATTGGATGAGAGTTGGGAAGGATATCCCATCTTGCCTATTCATCCATACCACAAAGCCTTGGCTCGATTCTGGTCTAAATTTATAGACGACAAGGTAATCAAATTCTCCTCTTTCTTCTTCACATACAATAGAGTTAGAGAATTAATTTGGACATGATATACACTGTTTTAATTTAGTCTCTAAAAACTATAAATATTTAATATAATCTTTAAAAGATGTCTTTTTATATCAATTTTAGTCCTTTTAATTTTTTTTGTCAGTGTATTCGGGGTTTCTTTTTAAGGACCAAAAGATCAAAATGGGCCAAAAAAGTATAGTTTTAATAATTAAATTTGATATTTTCATTTTTTAAGGACTAAATTAAATGAATCTGTATTTTTCAAAATCAAATTGATAATTTTCTCGTAGAGTTATTATAATATGACTAGATTTATATTTAGTTCAAGATTAAATTATTGTTATGGGCTAAAAATTCTATTATTCTCAGTTCAAGATTTCATTTTTCTCATTAGTTATTAAATCATGAAAAAAAAAACATTTTTGATCCTGAAAAATATCCCTTATGTAATTTTGTCCCTCCATTTCATATATTTTTTGCTTTTAATGATAGGAATGAAATCATTATACAGTGTATTTTTATGAATTAAATTTAATATTTTCGTAATTTAAGAACTAAATTAAGCCAAAAAGAATCTTCCAAGGTTTAAAATTGATATTTTTCATGCTTTAAGGACTAATTGATACAAGGAACGTTTAAGGACCAAAGAAGAATTTACTCATTGGTTTATTTGTTATCCATTTCCTAGATAATTGAATGATATTTTTCATGTTCCTCTAATGAGATTTGAACAACTAGTGAATGGTGAAGTGATGGTTTTGTTTTGTTGTAGCTCTCGGGTTCACTACAAAAAGCATGTTGGGGACCCTAACGAGAAGGAAAGAGAAAAGAATTATGAAGAATCACAAGAGTGTCTACAAATTCTGGAAAATGAGATAAAAGATAAGTTGTTCTTCAATGGCGATTTCAATTGGATTGGTTGACATTACTGCTGTGTTCATAGCTATTGGCTGCCTATAGTTGAAGAAGCAGGAGGAATTGAATTGCTTAACGGTGAGAAATTTCCAAAGCTTCAAAATGGAGCCAACAAATTCTGAATCATCCTATTGTGAAACAATCCTACCTCCCAGAGATCCTCTTCTTGCCTTCTTCAAAACTCATTTTCTGCTTCAAAGTAGATGTACATCAACAAGAATTATCTATTAATTTCGAGTTCAAATCTTAAAAGTGCCTCTTTGGTTATGACTTTGTTTTTAATCTTATTATCTGTTTTTTATTGTTAAAGTCTATTTTATTTTTACCAAGTTTTTATGTTTATAAATATATTTTTTTGTTTCTATATTATTATATATTTTCTTGCTTGTCATGACAAGAGAAAAATTTTGTGGGCCTACCTATCGGTACAAGGTTAATAGCTTATAGCTTAAGTTTTTATGGCCCAATATAATATTATTATTTTTTTGTCAACTCAATGCTAATTGCTTAAAATAGGAGTTATCGGAGCAGCTTTAAATTCTTGGGCCAGCTGTCCCACCCTTTGAGTCTTTGAAGTGCCTACAATTCAGCGAGAAGATTAGTCACTGTGCTCGACGGTAAATACTCTGGTCTAGACAAAAAAAAGGAGTTATCTTGACCAAAAAATAAAATAGGAGTTATCGACTGGTTGCCCTTAATTACCATTATAACGCCCTTAAACTCATTCAAGCACGTATCATTGTGACCATGAAGTATATGGATCAACAAAAGAAAAAAAAATAACACGAAGGAGTCAACAAATTGGAATATAATAATAATAATAATAATAATAATATGTAAAGTGCAAAATCCAAATCAAACGTCAGCGTATTCATCAACTGAAGCAAAGAGGAAAAAAAAACGTGTTTTAACATATTTTTTAGATCAAATATTAGATTAGGTAAATTGGTTGTGATTTAAACATCTACTATAATTTTTCATGTAGGTCTCTGTTTAATCTTTCTAATTTATGATCTATCACTGGTGTTTATGTGTGAGGAGAGGAGAGTAATATTTTATGATTAAAACTGTCCTTACAAAATTTGTGTTTAATAACAAAAGTAATGACAAAAATACATTTTATACTTTTATCTTTTATTTTTTTGTCTTTTTTTTATTATACCAAATAAATTACTCTTATATTTCATTTTCATTTTATTGCAAATCAGACTACTTTTTATTACTTACTTCTATTTTCAATTTTGCTTTCTACCGTTTCTGTTGGAGAATAAAATAAAATATATAATCTCTTAAATTACTGGTCTTATAAAATAATAAAATAAAACCCTCAAAGTAGAGCTACCTAATTGAAAAAAAGTGTGTCAGTAAATCGCCAATTTGGTAGATTAAGAACTCCATTCCTATAAAAAAAAACCGACCTCCAAGATTAAAAACAAGTAGTTAGGATAAGTGGATAACCTTATGATATAGTAGGTCTAACCGACCAACCGACTTGTCCGAACCACAGCAGCTCGGCAGGACGAACGAGCTATCTCGTTTGGTCCTTCCGTCCCAGCAATCAACATTACACATCATCACTTAACCAAATATCATTACGAGTGGGTCAGCCTCTCGTCTGCAATGACTAAACTACTCTTGACAGAAGTCTATAATACTTAAGATCTACCCAGGTAAACTATTAAGTCTATGTGGAATTTCTCTTATCCTCCATACGACGCATACTGACTTCGTAGTCCAACTGGAAGTCTTTCTCCATCGTGATTCTCGCCTTGTAGGTCACCGGAGCAACCCAAAGAGATTTAGAGATTCATCACCTTATAAATAAATTATTTAAGTTAAAGCTAAAAAAAACTCTATATTAATAGTATAAACCAAGATCCAAAATGTATGTTAATGACATTGAGATAATCCGTGTAATGTGAAATTTTTCGAAGATATAAAGCTGATGCACGTTAAATTTTAACTTTTGAAACATAGAAATATATGTTAAAATTGAATGAATAGTCAATTAATAATGTGAAACAATTTTAGGATATCATCTAAGAAGAAAAGAATACAAAAACTCCATCTTTAATTCAAATTTAATTTAATTTTTCTATGGAAAAAAATAATTTAACTTATATATTGAATAAGAAAGCATCCAATATATTATAACTAGAAAATTAAATCGGCTCAACTAGCAGGTTGAGCCCATTTATGTGTGTTGCAAAACCGAGTTAATAAAATAATCCAAATAAAAAACGGATCAAATGGACCCGACTTGTCCCGCAATTTGTGTGAGTTCATAATCCGATTACCCACGGAATAATTCGACAACCCATTTTTTTTTAATTTTTTTTTATTTACTAATTTGGACAAATCATAACATATTACTATTGTTTGGACTAGTACTTTTTTTTTTTGGGTAGAATTGATGATTATATTAAAAAGAGAAACTTACAAATAGAAAGCCAACAGTTTGAGTATCCGTTAGAAGGAAAGCAAGCAAGCAAATACAAACAATTCCCTGCAATTACTTGACATTGGAATGGATTCCCGTGAGCTTTTGTGTTGTATGGAAACTTTCAACATTTGTTCCTTTCATTTATAATTGTTTTTACTTTTCTTATGTATTCCTTCTCATGGTATTTCATTCTTCTAAGCTATTAATCTCACACAGGATGAAACAAGTTATTACCATAGATTAATTAAAACTTCTAATTTTTTTTAAAAAAGAGTTAGCTCCAGCCTAGCGAGCAATTTCTGCGAGTTGTCACAAATATGACACAGGTTATCAAATTTTAAATTGGTCCTTATATTTGTACGGAGTTTTATATTAATCATTTATTGTTTTAAAACGTTTAAATTAGTCTTTTATGTTTGTAAAAATTTTTAAATTGGTCATTTCGTCCACTTCCATCAATTTCTTAAGTTTAAGTGCTGACGTGTCCATCTAAGCTGACATGTAATGTCACTCATTGCCACATCAGTACCACGTCATCACATATGATAGTAGATGATGATGTGGTAATGACGTGTCATGACACGTCAGCTTAAATGGACACGTAGAAGAGATGATATATCCACGTCAGCACTTAAGGAAAAAAATAAACAGACTTGGATAAAAAGACTAATTTGAAACTTCTTACAAATATAAATGATCAATTTAAACTTTTTAAAACATAAGATCAATATAAAATTTTGTACAAACATAAATGACCAATTAAAATTTTACATTTAAATAATAAAGCCTGACATCAAATCACGTGAGATACATCTTGACTGAAAGATTAAGTTAAGATCAATAAAGCGTCAATTATATTAATATATATATATATATACGCCGTACAAATTTGGGAAATCATGCAAGAAATTAAATAAGTTTCCTATCTGCTTCATGTTTTTGACCAAAGAAATTACTGTATAATCACGACTTCGATGACAGAAAATAAGAAGTTAAGAGTAACATTACAAACAATTCTTTGAATTAGAGGTTAAAGATTCATATAGAAAACTCAAATTTAATATTTTTACAATAAGTTAAGATAAATCCTAATCTATTCAAGGTTTTAAAAAATTATCTTGATAGTCCAAAGCCTAAAATTTTTATTTTTGATAATTAATCCATTCTGTAAATATTATTATATAATTATATAGATATATTATTATTAGTATATAATTTTATATGGGACAATTGATAAGTGATGCAAGAATCAAGGTTTCAAACGCCAATATATAAAACAAGTGAATACGACACTTTACCTAATAAGTGATGGAACTGAAATCTCTGGCCTTCACAAGAAATTGATATGGATTTACTCACTTGTCAAGAATGAAGGTTTGTTTGTTTGCTTGTTTTTTTTCCACTCTTAAATTTTATATTAGTTTTAAATCGTTTAATTTTTTTTCTCTATTAATTTTTTGTCAAAATTTCTAAATCAACCAACTTTATATTAAAAATTTTAAATTTCATCGTAATATATAATATCGTTTAAATAACTAACATTAAATAATATTAAAAAAAATATATATTAATACAAAATTTATAAATCAAGGCGACACTATTTTTTATATTCTTCTTTTTAATTTGAACAAGAGACATTTTAAATATAAATTGACATTAATATTAAAAATAACGTAATTTTAAATAATAAATTTGTATTAATATTTCATATATGTATAATAATCTAACCATTTATTGGACAATGTAAATGTTATGATAAATTTAAAAGATTTTATTACAAAATACTTATGGACAAAATGAATGAAACATTATATACAACTTGGGAAAAAAAAAACTTTTACCCAGCAATAAATGAACTATACTTTCTTCTTTTTTTCCTAAACGAAAATTATAGGATAAAGTACTCTTGCTGCTCCCAAACTTTGCTGCAATGTTCATTCCTGCCCCTAAACTTTTTTTTGGTTCATGCCTACCCCCAAACTTTAAATTTTGTTCATGCCCACCCCTAACTTTCAATTTTGTTCATGTCTGCCCTTTTTGCTAACACCGTTAACTTGCTTGACGGAATTTGCTAACGTGGACGATGAATGTACATCTCTTTTGCCACGTCATTGTCCACCTTACATTAACTTTTTACTTTTATTAAAAAAAGTAACCTAATAAAAAAACAAACTTTTACCTTAAAATGTTTTTTATTTGGATTAGATTAATTTTTTTAATAAAAGAAAAAAGTTAAATGTGAGGTGGACAATGACGTGGCAAAAGAAATACACATTCATCGTCCACGTCATCAAATTCTGTCAAAAAGTTAACGGTGTTAGCAAAAAGGGTAGGCATGAACAAAATTGAAAGTTTAGGGGTAGGCATGAACAAAAAAAAGTTTGGGGTAGGAATGAACATTGTAACAAAGTTTGGGAGCGGGAAGGGTACTTTACCCGAAAATTATATTAAGCAGAAGTTAAGTTCAACGTAACAGTAGAACAAGAATGAAATTACAGAGAGAGCTAAACCACAGAATAAGACGGACCTCATACTCACAAACCAGCAACTATAATCTATTCAAAATCAAATGGTACACACCCATGGAATAATCAACAACAAAAAGACAGACCATCCAAGTCTAACCCAAAAAATAATATACTTTCTTAGAGAATTACCAATTTGGTCCTTAAAATATACTAATTATTTTAATTTAATCCTTAAAAGTTGAAAATACTTAATTCAGTTTTTGAAAGATTTTTTTTTGTCCAAATAGTCCTTTTAAATTTTTTGTCACTATATGTGTAGTTTCTTTTAGGGAATTAAATTAAAGGATTAAATTGGGACCAAAAAGCATCTTTTAGAAACTAAATTGAAACAATCTGTACCTTTCAGTGACCAAATTAGTAATTTTCTCTACAATCTTTTATGAGATCTAAGAAAATTTCATTTAATATTTTTGAAAAATTTGTAAATTCATATAATAAAATTGTTTAATTATCTTAATTTTTTTTATCTACATTAAAAATTGAAGAACTATCAATTTAGTTCCTGAAAAAATACAGATTGTTCTAATTTAGTTCTTAAAAATAAAAATGTCTAATTTAGACTTGAAAGATACTTTTTTGTCCCATCTTAAACCATTTAGTCCTTCCAAGAAGCCACACGTATACTAGCGAAAAAATTATAAGGACTAAATTGAAACAAAAAAATCTTTCTAGAATTAAATTAGACGTTTTAATCTTTGAGGGACCAAAATTGAAACAATATGTATTTTTAGGACCAAAATAGTAATTCTCTCATGAAAATTGATTGTATTGGCCCACCCATTTACATCTACGGGTATAAATGGAAGGGACTAAAAATGCAGAGAGACGGAGAAGAAATCAGAATCAGAAAAAGATTGAAAGGTTGAAGATGAGTGGAAGCGAAGAAGTGCAGGTTTCGGAATAGTGGGAAGCCCATTTGTGCCACGAGTAGAGATAGCTCTGAAACTGAAGGGAGTGGAATACGAATACGTACACGAAGTGTTGGAACCCAAAAGCGAATTGCTTCTCAAGTACAATCCAGTCCATAAGCAAGTTCCTGTACTTGTTCACAATGGGAAGCCTGTATGTGAATCTCGAATTATTGTTGAATATGTCGATGAAGCATGGGAAGGATACCCCATCTTGCCTTCTCATCCTTACCAAAAAGCCTTGGCTCGTTTTTGGTGTAAGTTCATAGATGAAAAGGTATTTAATTTAACCATACTCTCTTTTCCTTTAAGTTTTCCTACTGATACAAGAGAGAATTATTAAGTTGGTCCATGAAAGATATTTGATTGTAACCTAAGGATTAAAAAGGAACCAATTAAATCTTTGAGAACTAAATTGATAATTTACTCCTTTTGTTTTAGGTCTTGCCTTCAATATTCAAAGCAGCTTGGAACCCTGATGAGAAGGAGAGAGAGAAGGGTTATGAAGAATCACAAGAGTGTCTACAAATTCTGGAAAATGAGGTGAAAGACAACAAGTTCTTAATGGCGATTCAATTGGATTTGTTGACATTACTGCTTTGTTCATAGCATATTGGCTGCCTATAATTGAAGAAGCTGGAGGAATTGAGTTATTGAGTGGTGAGAAATTTCCAAAGCTTAAGAATTGGAGCCAAGAAATTTTGAATCATCCTATTGTGAAAGAAGCACTACCTCCTAGAGATCATCTTCTTGCCTTCTTCAAAACTCGTTTTCAGAGCATTGCTGCTTCAAAGTAAATGAATGGAGAATTATGATCTGTCATTTTAATAATTTCCAGTTAAATATATCTCATGTACTAATTCCTCCCTAAATAAGATATATATGTATCATGTATGTTGGTGGGAATTGGGATGTTATTTTGTAAGAAAATCTCACTCGCTATGTGTTTGGTTATGAATAATTTGTTTTTAATTTTTATTATCTGTTTTTGTTTGTTTAAGTATATTTTTCTTTGTATCTGTTCTGCATGCATATGTTTGTATTTCTTTTTAAATCAAGATGTGTTAAATGACAAGTTTTACTTTTTGGTGAAAAGAAAAATTCAAAACCAGTCATTCAATGAATATATATATATATATGTAGATAAATAAGAAGAGATTAAAGAAGGTTTTAATATACAAATTTAAATTTTTTTTATTATGTTTTCTTGTCCTTCCTTGTATTGTCATAACTCATAAGAAAAAATGGGCATCTGCGCCACCTAGTGGTCATTGGCCCAATACAAGGTTGATGGCTTAAAGTTTAAACACGGTGTTATTGACCTTATTGGCCCAGGTTTCATAGTCATTAGGCCCACTTACCTTGACAAAAAAAAACTAGACCCAATATACGACCATTATAAGGGGTGATCGCGGGTTGGTTTGGTTCGGGTTTGAGGAAAAATTGGAACCAACCCGATCAAAGTTCGGCGGGTTGGGTTTGAAAAAAAGAGTCTTGAACCTGAACCGAACCAGCCCGCCAATGGCCGGGTTGGATTGGATTGGTTCGGGTTCAACCCGTCAAATTTTTTTAAAAAAATATTTTTTACCTTTTTTAATTTTCTTTGAACTTTTAAATTATTTACCTTCACCAAAAAGACTTATTTTCATTTAGGAAAAATTCAAGAATTTGAAAAAAATTAAATTTGACATATTCAATATATGAACAATTTGTATTTGTTGCTTATGTATTTAGTGATTTAATATTTTAATGTGTTATAAATTCTTTTTCTAATAATAATATATATTAGAGCGGATTGGCGGGTTGGTTCGGGTTAGGCGGGTTCATAATTTTCAAATCCGCTAATCAAATCAATCGATGAGTGGGTTGAAATTTTAAACCGAACCACTAATCACCCCTAATTATGTATGGCCTTTAACTCATTGAAATATTGGTCAATAACTCATTATGAGGCATAACCATAAAGGATGGATCCAAGAACCAAAAAACACAATGGACTTACCATATCGGCAACACAAATAATAATTAGAGTAAATTATGATTTGCTCCTAAAATATTAATCCATAATTAATTTAGTATTCTGATTAATAGAATTAATTGAAAAATAATTAGTATATTGACGTGTCACTTATGAATATGACTTGACTATTAAATAATAAATTAAATCTTATTTAATAAAATAAAATACACTCCCTCATCTTCACTTAATCTGTATTGGGAAGTTATATTTTAAAAGGCCCATCCACTCTGTCTTGCTTGTTAATTTAGGTTTCACTCATCTGATTCCAGGTATTTTTTAGTATAATATTTTTTTGTAGTATTCTTTTCTTAAACTTTATTTAAGAACAAAATATTTAAAAACGCCTATCCTATCCAATATTTCATTTTTTTTGCAATTTCTTTAAAATGTACATTTTATTTTATTTGTGAAGTAGTAGAAACTCACACTAATAAGAATATACTATGAATAGATTAGGGACCAAATTATTATTATTAGTGACAAATATTATCATCTTAAATGGATTTTATTATTATTTTTCTTGAAATAATTTAAGAAATGAACAGAAAAAAATATGTTGGTATGGTTTTTTTTTTTGTTGAACAAGTCAAGAGAAAGAAGAAAAAAGAAAAACCCAAACAAAGCACCGGGCACCAAACCCAGCACCAAAGAAAAAAAAACTGTTCAACATTTCTTAATTTTCTCTTAATCTATGATAATACTAACATAATCTGACTTCACTATTTATATCTTTAATAGTTAGATCCCTATCCCATAAATTAATACAAGTCAAAACTTAGGTGACGAATAATTTATGCAGTTATTCAAATTACAGGTTGTTGCCATTTATTAATTGCACACTAGTATCACATAGCAGCCACTGATTGCCCACTCTCAATTTTATTATGATTTTGTTAATTATTAGAGCCCTAATTTATTGGTTAAAATTTTATCTGATTGATTATCGAAGTTTGTTGACATTAAAATTAAAATTATGGTTTATGTTAGCATTTTACAATCAATTAGAGTTGGATCTAACTAACTAAATAAACTAGTTTATCACAGTATAACAAATTAAGATTTAAATTCCCCTTAAAAATGTGTGCATTTGACAATAATCAAATAGAACTACTTCCAAGTTCCAACAAAACAATTTTTGTAGAAAAAAAACATTATATTATCATATTGCTCATGATTCAATTAACAAGTAATTAATTCCAATTTTCAAGTCCATAAATATGTGAAATGCGTGTAGACATAGGTGATATAACATTATTGAGCCCTCCTCATATTCATCCCATATAAAAGAGAAACAATATATGTTCAAGTCACTTGCCATGGCTGCAAATGAAGAAGTGAAGATTTTAGGAATCGAAGGATGCTCATTTCTGACGAGAGTAGAAATTGCTTTGAAACTGAAGGGAGTAGAATATGAGTACATACAAGTAGCATCGTTGGAGGAAAAAAGTGAATTGCTTCTAAAGTACAATCCAATTCACAAGAAGGTTCCTGTGTTGCTTCACAATGAGAAGCCCATATGTGAGTCTCTTGTCATTCTTGAATATGTAGATGAAGCTTGGGAAGGATACTCCATCTTGCCTTCTGATCCTTACCAAAGAGCCGAGGCTCGCTTCTGGTCTAAATTTATAGACGACAAGGTAAATTATAATTTTTTTATCCGTTGAAATACTTTAATAGATCTAAAAAATCTCGGTCGTCCATTTTGAGAAATTGTGGATTGTAAAACTTAGTTGTCTAAAATGGACACATGATATTTTCAAATCCGTTGAAGTAATTTCAGTGAATTTAAACTCCTTTTCTTGGTTGAGAGAAATGGAATGGTGTTGATTGATCATATTGATATAAAAGTTATATACCTACTTTGTGGAATCTAGTATTTATAAAGTGGGACTTATATATTAATTTCATTTATTCTCTGTCTTTTTCTTAGAACTTGGATTCTCAGGTGAGTAAACAGAAAAATAGACGCAATTAAGTGGGATTCATTACTCACATAAAATTTGTGTATGTCTTTCTTTATGTAATTGGGTGTTAATAATTGTCATATTTCCTCTTCATATCTCTTTAACTTGTCACAGAAGTAAATTCAGATTTACTTTGAAATACATAATAATTGAATTTCTTTTTAAAAAAATATTTGAATAATTAATAGCTAGTATGATCATACAGATTTTTATAACTCTTTTTTTTTTTTTAATTTTAAGCTGAGATTAGTTTTGAAATATATAGTGATTAAATTATTTAGATTTTTTTAAAAAAAATTGGATAAATTGTTCTTCTATTTCATATAGATTTATTCAATTTTTAATTTGAAAGTTTAAAATTTGCAGTTGAGGTTTTATATATAGTTTTTTTTAAAAAAAAAAATCTTATAGTTGTTTGGGGTGAAAGTCAAAAATCGAAAACATAATGTTTAATTTGGAAATGAAATAAAGGTAAGATTAATCAATAATGAGAGTATGATTAGGTGTTCTTTTTTGGGGGGGGTTTTAGGTGTGGTCTTCACTATCTAAAGCAGTATGGAACCCTGATGAGAAGGAAAGAGAAAAGGGTATTGAAGAATCAAAAGAAAGCCTACAGATTCTGGAAAATGAGGTGAAAGAGAAAGGCAAGTTCTTTAATGGTGATTCAATTGGATTTGTTGACATTACTGCTTTGTTCTTAGCATATTGGGTGCCTATAAGTCAAGAAGCTGGAGGGCCAGAATTGTTTAATGCTCAGAAATTTCCTAATCTTCACAAATGGGCCCAACAAATTCTAAACCATCCTATTGTGAAACAAGCACTCCCTCCTACAGATCCTCTTTTTGCCATCTTCAAAACTCGCTTTCAGACTTTTCTTACTTCTAACTAGTTTTTTTATGGGTGCTTCTAAGTAGTCTAAATTATGGAGAATTGTGAACTGTCTTATTAATTTCGAGTTAATTATAGTCAGCTATATATTAATGTCGTTTCATGTCAAAATAAAATATGTGTATAATATGTGTATATATATATATGGGCATGTTGGGAAGTATTTTTTCACAATGGAAAAGAGGGTGGAATGGGTGGGTCTCACACGAGACTCACCTGTCATGGAAAATCATCATGTTTTTTGGGGTTTGTGAAAAAAATTAAATATAAAATATCTATTATGTCATTTAATTTGATACAATTATAATTTTTTTTTTAATATTTTAATATAAGGGGTAAAGTGGTAATTTTAATCCATTACTATTCTCAAATTTTACTAACAAACACAATAAACCCATTCCCATTCCCTTTCTGCGTAAAAGAAAGAGAAGATTTTAAATTTTTAAAATATAGAAGACCAAAATAAAACTTGAATGAAACATAGGAACCAAAATGGTGTTTTAATCAAAATCTTACTCTATGTTTGGTTATGAATATAATTTTTTTTTTGTGATCTGTTTTATTTTTTTGGGCCCAATACAAGGTTAATGGCCCAAAATCAGTGTTATCGGCCTTAATTAGTGGCCATTAGGCCTACTTGCAGCCATTAAAAATATTGTTCCTATTATAAATCAAGAACAGATCCTCTAGGTGTCCATCTCAAAAGGTACATGAAAAGTTCACGTTGTTCTGTACATTAGGCCTAATGTGACCATTAAAAATGGTGCACTTCTTTTCCCCACAGCTATTAGTGGAGGTAATTTTATTTGGAACATTATAAGGTACTGAGGAGGAGATTCGAACTCAAGTTTATTAAGTAATTTTTTCTATTAAACTGATCCCTCTTGATAATAAAAAATCGCACATTATACACAATACAAAGTGTACATTTTAGATAAAGGCCAAAAAAAAGAGTGTACATTTTAGATGATTTAAATCCAAGAATTATCTAGCTAAAAAGAAAATGTCCAGTACTATGGGGATACTGAAAATTTAGCACTCTTGATTTATTACTTATGATTTTTTATATTAATAAAAATTTAGTATCTAATTCATTCAAAATAAATTCCTATTAATATTAACAAATGAGACTAAATGAATACGAGATGTACTAAAATTCAGCATTCTCATAGTATACTAAACTTTTATGTGCAGATAGTTAAAAATAAAAATTAACATATAACCCCTCCAACTTTTTTTTGGGTTAAAAATCTCATTTTTTTAATGAAATAAGGATATTTATCATCGATAGCAATAACTAATTTATTCGCATTGTAGATCTCTTGAAAAGAAGTTCTAGTATTGGCCACAAAACTTTTTTTATACACACCGTCAAAAATCAAATTTCTAACTAGATTATTAAAGAACTAAGCTAGCTAGGGCTCGCTTGGTAGACGAAATATGACGGGAATGAAAATGGATTTATTATATTTAAAAAAATAAGGACAAAAATATAATTTTATCACATTAAAAATATAAGACATATTTAATAAGATAAATTTACAAGAAAATGTTATTACCAAACATGCCCTAAGCTAAATATCAATTGGGTCTCATATAAAATTAATCTCCTTTAATTTGTTATACTTTTATTTGACTCCCTTACTCCTCACGTATATGTGAAACGCGTGTAAACTAAGACTAGACATGAGTGATGTCATCTCTTGCATCACTCCTTCAATAAAGAAATAGTATTGTGAATCCATCACAAACCAAAAAGTCAGAAACATTACTTCCTTGACCCACTGGTCTTCATCCATCGCTATAAAGAAATTATAAAGGCAAAGAGATGGCCATGGATGGAGCACCAAATAAAATAAAATAATTAAGATAGGCATGGCTATGGGTGCAAATGAAGAAGTGAAGCTTTTGGGAAGTGTGGGAAGTGGGTTTGTGACGAGAGCAGAAATTGGTCTGAAACTAAAGGGAGTGGAATACGACTACATCCACGAATCTTTGGCTAACAAAAGTGAATTGCTGCTTAAGAACAATCCAATTCACAAGAAGGTCCCTGTGTTGCTTCACAATCACAAGCCTATATGTGAGTCTCTTGTCATTCTTGAATATGTGGATGAGAGTTGGGAAGGATATCCCATCTTGCCTATTCATCCATACCACAAAGCCTTGGCTCGATTCTGGTCTAAATTTATAGACGACAAGGTAATCAAATTCTCCTCTTTCTTCTTCACATACAATAGAGTTAGAGAATTAATTTGGACATGATATACACTGTTTTAATTTAGTCTCTAAAAACTATAAATATTTAATATAATCTTTAAAAGATGTCTTTTTATATCAATTTTTAGTCCTTTTAATTTTTTTTGTCAGTGTATTCGGGGTTTCTTTTTAAGGACCAAAAAGATCAAAATGGGACAAAAAAAGTATATTTTAATAATTAAATTTGATATTTTCATTTTTTAAGGACTAAATTAAATTAATCTGTATTTTTCAAAAATCAAATTGATAATTTTCTCGTAGAGTTATTATAATATGACTAGATTTATATTTAGTTCAAGATTAAATTATTGTTATGGGCTAAAAATTCTATTATTCTCAGTTCAAGATTTCATTTTTCTCAATTTAGTTATTAAATCATGAAAAAAAAAACATTTTTGATCCCTGAAAAATATCCCTTATTGTAATTTTGTCCCTCCATTTCATATATTTTTTGCTTTTAATGATAGGAATGAAATCATTATACAGTGTATTTTTTATGAATTAAATTTAATATTTTCGTAATTTAAGAACTAAATTAAGCCAAAAAGAATCTTCCAAGGTTTAAAATTGATATTTTTCATGCTTTAAGGACTAAATTGATACAAGGAACGTTTTAAGGACCAAAGAAGAATTTACTCATTGGTTTATTTGTTATCCATTTCCTAGATAATTGAATGATATTTTTCATGTTCCTCTAATGAGATTTGAACAACTAGTGAATGGTGAAGTGAGTGTTTTGTTTTGTTGTAGCTCTCGGTTTCACTACAAAAAGCATGTTGGGACCCTAACGAGAAGGAAAGAGAAAAGAATTATGAAGAATCACAAGAGTGTCTACAAATTCTGGAAAATGAGATAAAAGATAAGTTGTTCTTCAATGGCGATTCAATTGGATTGGTTGACATTACTGCTGTGTTCATAGCATATTGGCTGCCTATAGTTGAAGAAGCAGGAGGAATTGAATTGCTTAACGGTGAGAAATTTCCAAAGCTTCAAAAATGGAGCCAACAAATTCTGAATCATCCTATTGTGAAACAAGTCCTACCTCCCAGAGATCCTCTTCTTGCCTTCTTCAAAACTCATTTTTCTGCTTCAAAGTAGATGTACATCAACCAAGAATTATCTATTAATTTCGAGTTCAAATCTTAAAAGTGCCTCTTTGGTTATGACTTTGTTTTTAATCTTATTATCTGTTTTTTATTTGTTAAAGTCTATTTTTATTTTTACCAAGTTTTTAATGTTTATAAAATATATTTTTTTGTTTCTATATTATTATATATTTTTCTTGCTTGTCATGACAAGAGAAAAATTTTGTGGGCCTACCTATCGGTACAAGGTTAATAGCTTATAGCTTAAGTTTTTATGGCCCAATATAATATTATTATTTTTTTGTCAACTCAATGCTAATTGCTTAAAATAGGAGTTATCGGAGCAGCTTTAAATTCTTGGGCCAGCTGTCCCACCCTTTGAGTCTTTGAAGTGCCTACAATTCAGCGAGAAGATTAGTCACTGTGCTCGACGGTAAATACTCTGGTCTAGACAAAAAAAAAGGAGTTATCTTGACCAAAAAATAAAATAGGAGTTATCGACTGGTTGCCCTTAATTACCATTATAACGCCCTTAAACTCATTCAAGCACGTATCATTGTGACCATGAAGTATATGGATCAACAAAAGAAAAAAAAAATAACACGAAGGAGTTCAACAAATTGGCATAATAATAATAATAATAATAATAATAATATGTAAAGTGCAAAATCCAAATCAAACGTCAGCGTATTCATCAACTGAAGCAAAAGAGGAAAAAAAAAAGTGTTTTAACAATATTTTTTAGATCAAATATTAGATTAGGTAAAATTGGTTGTGATTTAAACATCTACTATAATTTTTCATGTTAGGTCTCTGTTTAATCTTTCTAATTTATGATATATCACTGGTGTTTATGTGTGAGGAGAGGAGAGTAATATTTTATGATTAAAAATGTCCTTACAAAATTTGTGTTTAATAACAAAAGTAATGACAAAAATAATATTTTATACTTTTATCTTTTATTTTTTTGTCTTTTTTTTATTATACCAAATAAAATTACTCTTATATTTCATTTTCATTTTATTGCAAATCAGACTAATTTTTTATTACTTACTTCTATTTTCAATTTTGCTTTCTACCGTTTCTGTTGGAGAATAAAATAAAATATATAATCTCTTAAATTACTGGTCTTATAAAAATAATAAAATAAAACCCTCAAAGTGAGAGCTACCTAATTGAAAAAAAGTGTGTCAGTAAATCGCCAATTTGGTAGATTAAGAACTCCATTCCTATAAAAAAAAAACCGACCTCCAAGATTAAAAACAAGTAGTTAGGATAAGTGGATAACCTTATGATATAGTAGGTCTAACCGACCAACCGACTTGTCCGAACCACAGCAGCTCGGCAGGACGAACGAGCTATCTCGTTTGGTCCTTCCGTCCCAGCAATCAACATTACACAATCATCACTTAACCAAATATCATTACGAGTGGGTCAGCCTCTCGTCCTGCAATGACTAAACTACTCTTGACAGAAGTCTATAAATACTTAAGATCTACCCCAGGTAAACTATTAAGTCTATGTTGAATTTCTCTTATCCTCCATACGACGCATACTGACTTCGTAGTCCAACTGGAAGTCTTTCTCCATCGTGATTCTCGCCTTGTAGGTCACCGGAGCAACCCAAAGAGATTTAGAGATTCATCACCTTATAAATAAATTATTTAAGTTAAAGCTAAAAAAAACTCTATATTAAATAGTATAAACCAAGATCCAAAATGTATGTTAATGACATTGAGATAATCCGTGTAATGTGAAATTTTTCGAAGATATAAAGCTGATGCACGTTAAATTTTAACTTTTGAAACATAGAAATATATGTTAAAATTGAATGAATAGTCAATTAATAATGTGAAACAATTTTAGGAATCATCTAAGAAGAAAAGAATACAAAAACTCCATCTTTAATTCAAATTTAATTTAATTTTTCTATGGAAAAAAATAATTTAACTTATATATTGAATAAGAAAGCATCCAATATATTATAACTAGAAAATTAAATCGGCTCAACTAGCAGGTTGAGCCCATTTATGTGTGTTGCAAACCGAGTTAATAAAATAATCCAAATAAAAAACGGATCAAATGGACCCGACTTGTCCCGCAATTTGTGTGAGTTCATAATCCGATTACCCACGGAATAATTCGACAACCCATTTTTTTTAATTTTTTTTTATTTACTAATTTGGACAAATCATAACATATTACTATTGTTTGGACTAGTACTTTTTTTTTTTGGGTAGAATTGATGATTATATTAAAAAGAGAAACTTACAAATAGAAAGCCAACAGTTTGAGTATCCGTTAGAAGGAAAGCAAGCAAGCAAATACAAAACAATTCCCTGCAATTACTTGACATTGGAATTGGATTCCCGTGAGCTTTTGGTGTTGTATGGAAACTTTCAACATTTTGTTCCTTTCATTTATAATTGTTTTTACTTTTCTTTATGTATTCCTTCTCATGGTATTTCATTCTTCTAAGCTATTAATCTCACACAGGATGAAACAAGTTATTACCCATAGATTAATTAAAACTTCTAATTTTTTTTTAAAAAAGAGTTAGCTCCAGCCTAGCGAGCAATTTCTGCGAGTTGTCACAAAATATGACACAGGTTATCAAAATTTTAAATTGGTCCTTTATATTTGTACGGAGTTTTATATTAATCATTTATGTTTTAAAAAGTTTAAATTAGTCTTTTATGTTTGTAAAAAATTTTAAATTGGTCATTTCGTCCACTTCCATCAATTTCTTAAGTTAAGTGCTGACGTGTCCATCTAAGCTGACATGTAATGTCACTCATTGCCACATCAGTACCACGTCATCACATATGATAGTAGATGATGATGTGGTAATGACGTGTCATGACACGTCAGCTTAAATGGACACGTAGAAGAGATGATATATCCACGTCAGCACTTAAGGAAAAAAATAAACAGACTTGGATAAAAAGACTAATTTGAAACTTCTTACAAATATAAATGATCAATTTAAACTTTTTAAAACATAAAGGATCAATATAAAATTTTGTACAAACATAAATGACCAATTTAAAATTTTACATTTAAAATAATAAAGCCTGACATCAAATCACGTGAGATACATCTTGACTGAAAGATTAAGTTAAGATCAATAAAGCGTCAATTATATTAATATATATATATATATATACGCCGTACAAATTTGGGAAATCATGCAAGAAATTAAATAAGTTTCCTATCTGCTTCATGTTTTTGACCAAAGAAATTACTGTATAAATCACGACTTCGATGACAGAAAATAAGAAGTTAAGAGTAACATTACAAACAATTTCTTTGAATTAGAGGTTAAAGATTCATATAGAAAACTCAAATTTAATATTTTTACAAATAAGTTAAGATAAATCCTAATCTATTCAAGGTTTAAAAAATTATCTTGATAGTCCAAAGCCTAAAATTTTTATTTTTGATAATTAATCCATTCTGTAAATATTATTTATATAATTATATAGATATATTATTATTATTATATAATTTTATATGGGACAAATTGATAAGTGATGCAAGAATCAAGGTTCAAACGCCAATATATAAAACAAGTGAATACGACACTTTACCTAATAAGTGATGGAACTGAAATCTCTGGCCTTCACAAGAAATTGATATGGATTTACTCACTTGTCAAGAATGAAGGTTTGTTTGTTTGCTTGTTTTTTTTCCACTCTTAAATTTTATATTAGTTTTAAATCGTTTAATTTTTTTTCTCTATTAATTTTTTGTCAAAAATTTCTAAATCAACCAACTTTATATTAAAAATTTTAAATTTCATCGTAATATATAATATCGTTTAAATAACTAACATTAAATAATATTAAAAAAAATATAATATTAATACAAAATTTATAAATCAAGGCGACACTATTTTTTATATTCTTCTTTTTAATTTGAACAAGAGACATTTTAAATATAAATTGACATTAATATTAAAAAATAACGTAATTTTAAATAATAAATTTGTATTAATATTTCATATATGTATAATAATATAACCATTTATTGGACAATGTAAATGTTATGATAAAATTTAAAAGATTTTATTACAAAAATACTTATGGACAAAATGAATGAAACATTTATATACAACTTGGGAAAAAAAAAACTTTTACCCAGCAATAAATGAACTATACTTTCTTTCTTTTTTTCCTAAACGGAAAATTATAGGATAAAGTACTCTTGCTGCTCCCAAACTTTGCTGCAATGTTCATTCCTGCCCCTAAACTTTTTTTTGGTTCATGCCTACCCCCAAACTTTAAATTTTGTTCATGCCCACCCCTAAACTTTCAATTTTGTTCATGTCTGCCCTTTTTGCTAACACCGTTAACTTGCTTGACGGAATTTGCTAACGTGGACGATGAATGTACATCTCTTTTGCCACGTCATTGTCCACCTTACATTTAACTTTTTACTTTTATTAAAAAAAAGTAACCTAATAAAAAAAACAAACTTTTACCTTAAAATGTTTTTTATTTGGATTAGATTAATTTTTTTAATAAAAGAAAAAAGTTAAATGTGAGGTGGACAATGACGTGGCAAAAGAAATACACATTCATCGTCCACGTCATCAAATTCTGTCAAAAAAGTTAACGGTGTTAGCAAAAAGGGTAGGCATGAACAAAATTGAAAGTTTAGGGGTAGGCATGAACAAAAAAAAGTTTGGGGTAGGAATGAACATTGTAACAAAGTTTGGGAGCGGGAAGGGTACTTTACCCGAAAATTATATTAAGCAGAAGTTAAGTTCAACGTAACAGTAGAACAAGAATGAAATTACAGAGAGAGCTAAACCACAGAATAAGACGGACCTCATACTCACAAACCAGCAACTATAATCTATTCAAAATCAAATGGTACACACCCATGGAATAATCAACAACAAAAAGACAGACCATCCAAGTCTAACCCAAAAAATAATATACTTTCTTTAGAGAATTACCAATTTGGTCCTTAAAATATACTAATTATTTTAATTTAATCCTTAAAAGTTGAAAATACTTAATTCAGTTTTTGAAAGATTTTTTTTTGTCCCAAATAGTCCTTTTAAATTTTTTGTCACTATATGTGTAGTTTCTTTTAGGGAATTAAATTAAAGGATTAAATTGGGACCAAAAAGCATCTTTTAGAAACTAAATTGAAACAATCTGTACCTTTCAGTGACCAAATTAGTAATTTTCTCTACAATCTTTTATGAGATCTAAGAAAATTTCATTTAATATTTTTGAAAAATTTGTAAATTCATATAATAAAATTGTTTAATTATCTTAATTTTTTTTATCTCATTAAAAATTGAAGAACTATCAATTTAGTTCCTGAAAAATACAGATTGTTCTAATTTAGTTCTTAAAAAATAAAAATGTCTAATTTAGACTTGAAAGATACTTTTTTTGTCCCATCTTAAACCATTTAGTCCTTCCAAGAAGCCACACGTATACTAGCGAAAAAATTATAAGGACTAAATTGAAACAAAAAAATCTTTCTAGAATTAAATTAGACGTTTTAATCTTTGAGGGACCAAATTGAAACAATATGTATTTTTAGGACCAAAATAGTAATTCTCTCATGAAAATTGATTGTATTGGCCCACCCATTTACATCTACGGGTATAAATGGAAGGGACTAAAAATGCAGAGAGACGGAGAAGAAATCAGAATCAGAAAAAGATTGAAAGGTTGAAGATGAGTGGAAGCGAAGAAGTGCAGGTTTTCGGAATAGTGGGAAGCCCATTTGTGCCACGAGTAGAGATAGCTCTGAAACTGAAGGGAGTGGAATACGAATACGTACACGAAGTGTTGGAACCCAAAAGCGAATTGCTTCTCAAGTACAATCCAGTCCATAAGCAAGTTCCTGTACTTGTTCACAATGGGAAGCCTGTATGTGAATCTCGAATTATTGTTGAATATGTCGATGAAGCATGGGAAGGATACCCCATCTTGCCTTCTCATCCTTACCAAAAAGCCTTGGCTCGTTTTTGGTGTAAGTTCATAGATGAAAAGGTATTTAATTTAACCATACTCTCTTTTCCTTTTAAGTTTTCCTACTGATACAAGAGAGAATTATTAAGTTGGTCCATGAAAGATATTTGATTGTTCTAATTTTTTCCATGAGTGTCTTTCAGGGACTAAAAGTTCTAAATTAGAATAAAAAGTATCTTTTAGGGATTAAATTAGACATTTTCATCTTTTAAGGACTAAATTGAAACAATTCATATCTTTTAGGGGTCAAATTGATAATTCTCTCTAAATTTAAAGGGAATTTCTCGGTTTGATCTCTCATGGATTCATATTCTTTAATTTGATCCTTCACATACGCCCATTTTTCAAATTGGTCCTTTTGTTTTACTGTTATTTAAGTAATTAGTAGACCTGATAAGGTGAATTGTTTGGTACTGATAAAAAATGTTTTGGTTAGCTAAAATAGTTATTCTTCTATTTTTGTTTCAAATTGACAAAAACATTGTATTTAGTAAAGTTGCATCAACAACAAAAATCACAGTGTTTGGAATAAAAACAGGAGTAACAATTATTTTAGCATACTAAGCTTTAAATGTTTCTCAATTAGTACCAAATAGTCTAGATCATCAAATTTGTTAATTATTTAAACCATAACTAATACAAAGAAACCTATTTAATAATATTTTGTTTTGTGAGGAACTCGAGGGAACTAGCATTTGTGAGAATCAAATTGAGAACGTGAATATGTAAGGAATTAAATTGAGAAAATAAATATTTGTGAGGGGCCAAAATAAAATTTTAGTGATTTTTTTATATATGATTGATTATGAAGAAGAGTGAAATGTTTGTGTTGTACTGAATGTAGGTGCTACCACCAATGTTTAAAGCGGCATTCAACTCAAGTGGGGAAGAGCGTGCGAAGTGTGTTAAAGAAGCAATGGAGGCTCTGGAAATTCTGGAAAATGAGCTGAAACACAAGTTCTTCAATGGCGATTCAATTGGATTTGTGGACATTTGTGCTTTGTACTTAGCATTCTGGGTGTCTCCACTTCAAGAAGTTGGGGGAATATTTATGGACTTCAATGCCCAGAATTTCCCTAAGCTTCACAAATGGAGCCAAGAAATTCTGAGCAACCCTATTGTGCAAAGTGCTCTGCCTCCTAGAGAGAGTCTCGTTGCTCGTGTCAAGGTCAAAATGGTACTTGAATAAGTCTAACCTGTCACTTACACATCCAACTTCATGTCGTTTTGATTACTTATCAACTATTGCACAATAATAAAGGCATTTTGGTTTTCTTGTTTGATGATTTAAGAATAAACTTCTGTTACCAACGACTAATAAGGGGTATAAGTGGTAACTAGTTTAGTATTATTTAAGTAATGTTTTGAGTTTGAGATATTGTGAATGTAACTATTCTCGTCGGGGATTCTCTCACTATAATCAGGTGCGCAACATGGGTCGAATCCGAAATAGTTAGGGCAGTGTTCTTCTAAAGTTCATTAGGTGCTTGCTATAAAGTTTTTCAATCATAAATTATATTTTTACTCTCTTTTTTCTTTTCTTTGATTGGTTATGCAATTTATTATCTTTTATATTCTCTCTCTATCATGATTAGTTATACAAAAATTTTTCGCTACGTGTCTAATTTTTACTGAAGAATTTTATAGCAAACACCTAATGAATTTTACCTTAATTTAATCCTTCTAAAAATCCTTTTCCTTCTCTTTGATCTATTCTTCTCACTTCTAGTAATGTCAAAACGGGCTTAGGCCCGCGGGTAAGCTCAGCTTGCCCTCTAAATGGGCACGCTTGGGCATAAAAAATAGGCTCGTTTAAAAATGGACCTAAACAGGTTGACCTGTTTAAGATCGTACTAAACAGGCTAGCCTATGGGCCGGTACGCAAAAAATAAAAAATTAATATATATTTGTTTAAAATATGTATAAATATATATATTTTAGATAATTTTTTATGTTAAATAATAATTTTATTCTAATAATGTGTATAAATAATTTAAATAATAACTAAAATTAATAAAATATTAATTTAAAGTGAAAAATATTAATTTTTAAATAAATACATGATTTTATAATTAATTTTTAAAAAAAATAAAAAAAAAGTGGCCAATGGGCTAGCCTGTTTAACTCGTGGGCTAATACGGACGAACTTGAACATCATTTCCCAAACCCGTAAAATAAACGGGCTGGTCCGTTCAATGTCAGCTTGTCACGGGCCTATGTGGGCCGAACCGAACCGGTCCGTTTTGAGAGTGTTACTTCACTTCCCTTTCCCTTCAAACCAATGTTTTAAAATTCAGACCGGTTGAACCGACCGTTCAAATGGTTCAAGTTTAACTATAAACCCGTTTTGAGGGACCGGATTTTGACGGTTGACTTAAAAAAAGTTTTTACTGTTCAATAAACATTGGTTCAAACTCTTCATCAAATTTTGAAACACATGAAGTGAGGAATTCTGGAATTGTGGGAAGCCCATTTATGATCAGACCATATTGCCCATCTATCGTTCTCGTTCACAGACAAAAATTTGTGTACTTATCTGGTACAGACAACAGAGTACATCACAAACATTTATATATATATATATATATAACAATAAAAGAAAGAGGAAGACATCATGATTGAAAATTAAGTTAAGATCAACTTTATAAAATAAATTTAGTTAAAAAAACAACTCCTTGCATTAATTAATTCTATATAATTCATAAAAAAAAAATGCGCTAGATTGGATGAATAATCAGAAAAAAATCTGATTAAAAATTAAGTTAAGATCAACCTTATTAGTAAACTATATGAGTCTAAGGTTGAAGAAATACTTTTTATATTAAGCCATTAAGAAGTTAGGGCAGTTTGGTTGTTAAAAAATTTGATTGAAATGGAAATCAGATTGGAATAGGGAATAAGAACAATATAATTACGTTTTATATGATATAAAATTGAGAATAGAAAAAGAATGAAAGTGTAATAAAATTATAATTTTATTTTTAATTAAAATTATCATTTAAAGTCTTATTAAAAAATTGTTTTAGCAGGAGAGAGAGAGAGATTTTTGTAATTCAAGTTATCCTTTTACAGCTCATTCACAGTTTCACACGATTGGATTCCAACTCCTCATCTATAAGAGGGTTTGGACTTGCCCCTAAAAAATGTTAAGAATATGGCTTCATATGATGTATTACATGTACGACACTTTTATAAATGTAAAAAATTCACATCAATCTCAATAATTGCAAGAATTTTTTAAGAAAGAGTTAAGATTAACTTATAAATAAATTCCTTATATTAAACGAAGAAAATTTATTGAGAATATCCAATCAGGTAGAAAAAAAATGTCCATGTTTAATGTTTCAAGCAGCAGACTAAATATATATAGACATCCTTTTTTAAGTCATCAAATTAAGTTATTCATTAGAATGAATCTAATGACTAATAATCTTTTGAATATTATGATATTAAAAAGATCTTTCAATCAATAATTCTCAATTTTTATTTCAGAAGATCGAACTCAAAAAAAATAGAGGAACACCATTTTTATTATATATATATATATATATATATATATATATCACGTCTAATTGATAAATAAATGTAGACATTTTCTTTTAACAAAGACTTGACTTTAGTTCGCTGTATCGTAAAAGATTCTGCGATACCTAAATTCGTTTATAATTGGAAGAAGTTATCTGAGCGTTTAAAAAGAGTTTTGAAATTTCAAAATGGACTCAGTCTTAACACATGATTGCAAAATAAGTTAAGATCAAATTTATAAATAAATTATTTAATTAAAGGCGGAAGAAATCGTCGTCGTACTAAATTATCCACAATTCATGATCAAGATCGAGAGAAGAAATTTCATAAATAACTTTATTCATGCTATATAAATTCCAAAACTCCATCCAGTTTACATCAAACTTTGAAAGAAAAAAAAAATCCAAATGTTGAAAACTAAAAAGAAAATAAAGTTAAGATCAACCACTTAGATTAAAAGGCCAAAGAAGACAATAATACTCATCTAAATATTAATAGTGATAATATCCCAGAGCTATAAATAAAAGAGAAAGAAGTAGAAAGGCATAATAGGCAGAGATAGCTCAAATGGGTGGAAAAGAAGAAGTGAAGATATTGGGAGTTCGGACAAGCCCATATGCCATAAGAGTAGAGATAGCTCTGAGACTGAAGGGAGTGGAATATGAGTACATTCCAGAAGTGTTGTCCAACAAAAGTGAATTGCTTCTGAAGAGCAATCCAGTTCACAAGAAGATTCCAGTGCTGCTTCACAATGGGAATCCACTGCCTGAATCTCTTGAGATTGTTGAATATATTGAAGACACTTGGAAAGGCTACCCTATCTTGCCTTCTGATACCCATCAAAGGGCCCTCACTCGCTTCTGGTCTAAGTTCATAGACAAGGTAAACACATTTCTTTTTTTCTTTTTTTTTTTGGGTTAAAATTAAAAAACCATCTCCATTATTATAAATTCACAAAAGGTATTGTTTGTGAGTTCAGTTTGTGCCGGGAATATTCAGAGCAGCATTCAAAACGGTAGGGAAGGAGAGTGAACAATTGGTTGAAGAATCAAGGAAAGCTTTTGACATTCTGGAGAATGAGCTGAAGGGCAAAAAGGACAAATTCTTCCTTGGAGATTCCTTTGGATTGGTGGACATTGTGGGTGTGTCCATTGCATTCTGGCTCCCTATTCTTCAAGACGCAGGAGGGTTGCTTGCGGATATTAACAAAGACAACTACCCAAGCCTTCATAGATGGACTCAAGAAATTCTGAACCATCCCATTGTCAAAGAAGCCTTGCCTCCTAGAGACCTTGTTTTTGGTCGTGCAAAGGCTAAATTTGAGAGCATTGCTGCCTTAAAATAGAGTGATTCTTCATTCACACACTACTACTACTACCAAGTCATCTTGAGTTGTCACTTGTGTGTTGCTATAATTCCATCACAATGATTAATAAATATATCACTCTTTTTTTTACCAAAAAATTAATGAGTAAGAAATGAGAAAGTTCTTACTAGAATTTTCAAAGTTATATACTTGCATAATAAGTTTGCATTTGACATTAACACTATCTCGTTGACTATTAGTACCTGCTACATTGTGTATTGGTCTCTATAAAAGAGAATGAATTCCCCTAACCAGAAACCACAAAGGTCTTAAAACAAGTCTCAATGTCCATGTCTGAAAATCAAAAAGTGAAGCTTTTTGGAATAGTGGGAAGCCCTGTTGTTGCAAGGGCAGAGGTTGCCCTTAAACTGAAGGGAATTGAATATGAGTACCTTCATGAAACTCTTACTAACAAAAGCGAATTGCTTCTCAAGTACAATCCAGTTCACAAAAAGGTTCCTGTATTGCTTTGCAATGAGAAGGCCATAGCAGAGTCACTTGTGATTGTTGAATATGTGGATGAGACTTGGAACCAAAACCCTATTTTGCCTCCTCACCCTTATCACAGAGCCTTGGCTCGTTTCTGCTCCAAATTCATTGATGACAAGGTAATCTAAATTTTCTTTCTTATCTCACTAGGAATTTACGACTTTTTTCTTTTTCGTAAAAAATAATTATATATAGGCAAAAGTATATTTTTTATCAATTTAGTCCCTAAATTTGGTTTGCTGTCAATTTGGAAGCAATTTTGTCATTCACTCTATCTTGTTTAGATAATTAATGACATATACAAATATTACTTATATCCGTGAGAACTGAATGTGATACCAAATCATATATTTAGTGATAGTGTTTTGTCAATTTAGTCACTGTAATCAACTCCTCTAAATTGATTACACAAGGTAGCTAAATTTATAATAATAAGATGACATACAGATAAGTCATCAATAAAAAAAATAATATAATGTAAAATAGTTGAATTGTTGACCTCATTTCAAAATCTCTGGATGCTTTATTTGTGAGTGCAGCTCATACCTGCTGTATATAAAGCTGCTTTCACTCCTAATGGGAAGGAACGAGAGAAAGGGTTTGAAGAATCATTAGAGGGTCTCAAGTTTCTAGAAAATGAGCTGAAAGACAAGTTCTTTGGTGGAGATTCAATTGGATTGGTGGACATTGCTGGGTTGTTCATAGCATTCTGGCTCTCAGCAATTCAGGAAGCTTGTGGGTTGGAATTGCTTAACAGTGAGAACTTTCCAAAGCTTTATGAATGGAGTGAAGAAATTGTGAAGCACCCTATTGTCAAACTTACTCTCCCACCTAGACAACACCTTCTTGCCATCTTTCAGAGCCTCTCTGCTTCAAACTAAATTGATCAGAGTTTGAATTCTGAGTTTATGTCTGCTTTCGCATAATACAATGTACTTACTTATCTATTCATATCATCATATGCGAGGAATCTAAATTTATAAACCCATAGAACTACCTGTGGTATACAGTTATGGTCAGTTGTATTTGTTTTAGTAAGATTTTATATTAAAGAAAGTAACGTTTACGGAGTAAAATGAATCAAACTCAAAGATGCCAGATATGAATGCTGAAGTGAAGAGTGGGCCTGATCCAAGTATTGATCCATCAAACAAGCACAAGAAACAAAGGAGAAGCTGGGCAGAGGTAAAAGGAGCAAGAAAGCTCCCCAAATGGGCCGAGGATTACATGATGAAGTAAGCCCAATTCATATGCAGCCTTGCGTGCCTGGCAGCCAAGCGTGGAAGGCGTTGTGGAAGTCCTTTATAGTGCTTTGCTCTTTTCTTTAGGGATTATGCATTATCATTGTAAGCTTTGGCTTTGGAGCTTTCTTCTAGCTCGAATAGGAGACTTCTTTGAGTATACTTCCCATTTTCATACAGGGATTTGATTTTCCGTTAATTCCATTTCTCTTCTCTACATTTTCCTGTTTTAATTCTTCAATTTGGTTCTTGGTTATCAATGCCAATTCTACAAATTGAATAATAGACTAAAAACTAATTCCAAATTCACCTCACGTAAGCTCAATAGATGTGCAAAGGCCTCTTCATAAGGATATTTATTATTATTGTTTATTTTACTTATAATTTATAAATTAGTTTACTCTTTAATCTTAATTAAATCATGACATAATCCAATGAAAAAGTTGTTATGCTTTGCTTGCTATGCTATCTGAGTTATCTGACTTTTAAAAAGTATGTGTATGATTAGAGTTGACAAAAATATTAATTATATATACAAAAAAAAGAACAAGTAAAACCGTACATTAAGAATGATTAAAAACAAGATACATATAAAATTAATCTATTTTGCATCATCATCCTTACCACAAAGCCTTCCCTCGTTTTTGGTCACTCGTTGTAATTTCGTGTCAATAAAATGTTTATCCTAAGATTTCCATTTGAATAAAGATATTAGACCCTTGTTATTTTGTGATTTTATTTGCTTGTTTAGATTTAATGATAGAATTGGATTCTTCTTATTTTATTATTAATATTATACACAAGTGTAATAAACTTTTATGTTGAAGAAAGTTTATGGATGAAATTGAAATATGTAGATTCTAAAAATTGAATAACAAAATAAAAACTAAGTCCAAATTCAACTCACATAAACTCAATAGTAACGGCTCTTCTACAAGGATCTTTGTTTTTTTATTTTGGACATAATTTGCAATTAATTTAGTCCATTAATTAAATCAAGACATTAATGAGTATATCCATGAATCAGCAAATATCAAAAGTGACTATTTGCTTAAATACAATCGATCTGTAAGGATATGGACCGTAAAGTGAATAACGCACTAATGTGTCCTCATTCATTAAGCATCAACCTCCCAAGTCCCAACCTATTGAACCTAATATATACAAATGGAAAGCTAACGGTAAAGCTGAACTAACTAACAGAAGCCAAAAACGGAAAATCTGATCCCGACTTTCTGAGAATTAATGAGCTAAAACAATACAATTACAAAATAAACTACCCTATACAAATACACTAATCCTAACTCCAGAAACACAATACATACAAGTTTTCACAATCCATTTCACAAGAGGGTCAACAATGGAGTAAAATTACAGCACTGTTTTTTTTTTTTTTTGTTTAAAGTCAGAATATAAAAGCCTTTCTTGTTTTTGGGTCTTAGCCACACAACTACTCAGGGCACACTCACAACTCACAAGGCAGAAGCAACTGCGCGATTGAAGTAGAAGTCGGAGCCAAGGCAGAAGAAAAAACTGGGAGTGAAGTCGCCGGAGTCTAACATTAAAATTATTTGAATTTATTTTATTTTTATTGTTTGAGTTGTCCTCCAATTAGTCTCACATTATTTAAAATTGTAAAGTGAGATAGATTTATAGGTAGGTGAAAATTGTAGATAAGAGTTGATAGATATGGTTTTATCATTACATATTACAAGCAAGATGTGATCTTTTTGAAACCACATATTCTAATCTCTTAAAACATATAAATAGGGGTTTGGGTAGTATGTGCTGAGAGATGGTTTTATCAAAATTTTTCAGCAAAAATTGTATTGAGGAGGTTTTTGTAATTTTTTTTTTAAAAAAATTATAAGCAGTCAAGTTTCTTACATTGAGGACCGTAGTAGTAAGTATTGAAATAACGTTTCAAATTTCTATGTGTTCTTCTTCCTCTTTTCTTTTATTTTTCATGTAGGGTCCAACATTTATATATAATTAATTTGTATTATTATTATTTTATATATTTATGATGTCATACGATTTGATCGGTTGAATCGATTAGTCTATGATCCGACGAGTCTTTCCGTTCAATATCCAGTTCAATTTTTAAAGCATTATGTACAACACTTGTAATAAATTCAAGCATCTTTGAGTGATATTTGAAGGTTACGGAATTCTCACACGATGATGTTGTTTTAAAATAAAAGAAATGTGATAACTTTGGATAAAACGCCCCTTCTCTAATTCCAAAAGGCAACATCTTCGGCTACCAAAAGGAATGCCACAACTCTTGCCAGCGGTTGTAGAAACTAGAACCAAATTAAAGAGACAACACGTTGTTAAAATATGACATTTTGGAGAGTGGATCCTCTACCATTATTTTTTTCTGCTATTCTCTACTATTAATTTAAAATAATACTTTTTAATAATTTGTTTACAATAAAACAATTTAGGTGCTTTAAAATATATTTGAGATGAATAAATTTTGGAGTTCAAGTCGTCTAAATTCAAAATGACGACTTGAACTCAAAATATGAAATAGATACAAATAAAAGTGTAGTCCCTAAACCATTCATGGTTGGTCCTAATTAATGTAGGGTATTCAATTTTTTTTTATTTATATAACTCTCATACTTTTGAGAAATGATAAATTTGAGGCACTCAAAACTTTTAATTGTTCAAAAAAAATATTAAAATATAATATTTTAGACTAATGGTAGAGAAAATAATAATAGAGGATCCATTCTCGACATTTTGTTTAAAAATTATTTATTTCTTTCTTTCTTTTTTAACACTTTTTGTCCATTTTTAAACAAAAACAATAGTAAAAAAACACTTTCATACTACTGAATATGGCGCTAATGACGACAAATGTAATTGAAACCTCATCAATGTAAAACTCTCCTAACAAAAGTGTTCATCTTGACCGAAGGAAATGAAATATTAGCTTCTCAAACCAATCAATTATCAATTAATTTTTCTTTTCTATTGAGAAATGTTTTCATTAATCTCTCACCCCCTCCAATAAAAATAAAAAAGTGATTTGTATAATATTAAATTATTTTAAAAAACAAATGTAAATTAATACATTATTAGTAATTCACCTTACCTCCTTTAAAATTCCCGTTTCACAAGTTAAGAAAAGGAACACTATTTCCTTAATGAGATCAAATATAAAAGTTTAAGTTACATTATTTCTTCATTTAAAAAAGGGAGGAAATTCAAAGGATAGAGCTTTAAAACATGAGCTCATTTAGAATAATGACAACATTTGAAAGCAGAACTAGTTTAGAAACAGAAAATGAGGCAAATAGAAACAGATAATTGAAACTAGTAACGCCAATCCAATTGAAATTGATTCTTATATATTTACTTCTTGCTGCTGCTGCTTTCGCTCAAATCCTTCACAATAGTCACAGGGCAAGGTGCATGTGTTATCACGAAGTTGCTCACACTTCCCATTATGATCCTGTTTTTCCACAAAACAAACACATCCCAACAAATCACAACCTTTCTTTTTACCATTTACAATAAAGCTAGGTAAAATAAACAGATAGACCTTGATTGGGAAAAAAAGAAAGAAAGAAAGAAATGTTGAGTTGAGGCTTATAAGACTGCCTAAAAATTAAAAAAGTTGAATTTATTTTTTTAAAAAAATCAAATAAATATTTCATTTTTCGCCACTTTTTCCTTTTCATATTTATTATCATATGAAAAATTAAAAATTAAATTATTATTGTAAAAAATATATATTTATAGGTTATGCTAGTGAACAATAGTTATTTTCCTGATGGATTAAAAGAGGTTTCATAAATGTTAGACATGAATGCAAAAGAAGTGGAAAAACAGGGGAATTGCAAAAATGACCTTTGAATAGTGCCTAGACCTCTGCTTCCCATAATGAGAGAATCCAACTTGAGATCTTCAATGGCATCCAAAAGCTTCTCCCTCGCATCTCCCCAATACAATTTCGCTACAACATTCACCTACATACAATACAATACAATACTACTTCATTCATTCTCTGCACAAAAACTAGTCTGAAACAGAGACATCAAAGAAAAGAACCTCTTTCTGTCTTGATTCAGTATCGAGTATATCAAGAACCTCAATATCAGCTTTAACATCGTACTTCTTCATCACCTCTGGCTCTCTGAACTCTGACAGTGGAATTAGAGCTGCCAGTCAACACAGTTAAATCAAACTCAATCAGATCAGATCAGAACAGAACAGAACAGAGGAAGGAAAAGGAAGAAGAAGAAGAGATTTAGAATTACGAGAGCCAGATTGAGCCCAGAGCTTATTGCGAGACTCATCGAGGGAATTGGGGCTGACATGGATGATGTAAAAGGTGTCACCTTTATCACCCAGATTTTCAAAAGACCATTTCAGAGCGTTCTTGCTGCTCCCTGAGAAGTCCATGGCTATACCCACTTTCCTATCCTTTACCATTCTTCCTTTCTCTTTCTTTCTTTCTCTGTTTTTCTCGCTGTCTTCTCTTCTTGCTAGTCTCTGTTTCTTATAACCCAAAAGGAAGAGCTGAAGAATTACGCAAACTCAGCGTTTGGATGTGGAAGATGTTCTCACCGACTTGTCAGATTATACACATCTAAAAATATTTTTTATTAATTATTAATTTCTTAAAAAATTATTAACCCATGATGAAATTACACGTTGTCTATAAAAGACTGCATTTTAGATTTATTATTAGGGTAAAATATAAGTTTTATTTGCAATATTATTTTATAAAACTAAATATCGAGCACGTTCATAAGAGTGGAAAAAGGAAAAGAAAATAAAATATGTAGGTTCCATATGTTATTTATTTATTTTTTATCTTAAAATGTATGTATAATTAAAAAATATAAAAAATACAAAATATCTATTATACAATTTGATTTGACACAATCATAACTTTTTTTATTATTTTAATATAAATAGTAAAGTGATAGTTTTAATACATTCTCATAATCAACTTTTACTAAGAAACACAATAAACGAGAACAGATCCTCTAAAATTAAATTTTTTTGAAGTTTTCGAAGTTGTCTCTTACATATTTTTTTTAATTTTAATTTTTTTTATTTCTTAAACTTTGGACCAATAAAAAATAAGTATTGAATCAATTTCAAAAACTTCAGAAACTCTTAATTTTAAAGGATTCAAACTCTAAACACATTCTCTTTCTCGTAACGCATTCTCTTTCTTATTTCTGCGTAAATAACGTGCCATAAATATATTATTTTGCACAACCGAAACTTTGCTTAGGTCGTACGTGAGATTTTCATATCATACGATTTCTCGCTCAATCCTTTCAAAGCCATTGAATCATTTTTCTCGTTCGAGAATCTCCCCCCCTTCTTTCATCTATCTCAAATTTTCACCTAGTACGATTTCTCGTTCAATTCTTTCGAAGTTATTGAATCCTTCTTCTCGTTGGAGAATCTTCACCCTTCTTTCAATCTATGTGGAAGAGTAGTTAGGACCAATTCAATCACGTTTTCATGATTGAACAGTTTTTTTTTTATTATTCCCAAAGGAAATTATCATTTTAAAATAATCAACATGCTCTCTATTTTATAGAAAACGCTCTTATGTTAAACGATATATAATTAATGTTTTCCCATACAAAGCTATAATGTATTTTAATAATATATCTTTCATTTATTTTGAAGTATGGGCTTACTGTAAGTTTTGAACAAAAATCCAGAGTTAGACCATCTATTTTGGCACAAAAAAAATATTTTATGGAGGATGACGCCTCAATTTTAGTGCAAGTTTCAGAACTTAAAAAGTACTTACAAAAAAATTTATAGATAATCTACCAATAAAAAACCACTTGAACTTGAGTCTAATCCATACAAACGTAGATGAAAAGCCACTAGATAAATCAATTTTTGTTGGTTAAGATATATTTTGTAGAGGGGAACGAGTTAAAAGGGAAGAATTTTTTTAGATATATGATTAAAAAATTAAATCTTAATAAAATAGATAAATAAATTAAATCTTTTAAATGATTTCAATCTATTATATTTTAAATTTCTTAAACATAGATAAAAACAATTTTTTCCAGTTTTTGGTTTTTGGTGTGTTTGTGCTGCTCACTGTTTTTGATGGTTGACTTGGAATCAGAATCGTAAAAGGTTGATGTACTCGCAGCTAGGCTTAGATGAATCTGTACCGTCCATTATAGCGCATGTGGGTCCCAGTACAATGCTTTGTTTGATCGTTTGGCCTTTGTAATGTTGTGGAGCGTTGTATTTGGGCCGCACGATTAATCTAACGTATCAAATATTAACCTTTTCATATTAGACATCCATTTTGGATCAACCGTTTTTTTTTTAAAAAAAATACAGATTTTGTGATAATTTTAGAATTTTAATTATGGATTAGATCTTTATTAAATTATCCAATAATAAATAGTTAAAAAATTCTTTTGTGATATGATGCTAGTTTTAAATTATATTATTGGAGCACGTGAAGGGACAGGTTAATATTACAAATTTATAATTGAGTTTGCCGTACTTTGGGTTCTGCGAACTTTAAAATGGAATCAGACTCATAATTGAATAGTCTTCATGATCAAATATGGTTCACTATCAGATCTAATCTGGATAATATATTAAAGAAAATTCGACAGTCGAGGACAATAATTAAGAAGACATTAACCACCAAAAGAATATTTTGGGTCCAATAATAGATATCCAAATTATATGATATAAATATATATATATATATAATTAATTAATTAAAAAAAAGCATATACTAACATTTGAGCCATTTATTAATTAAGGCAAAATTTTGCAAGGATTAGGAAATACATAGCCAATGGGAGAAAAGTAATATGTAGAATTATTTTATCCAGCTTCGTTTTTTTTTTCTGTTTTCTTTTATTGAGGAATTTATTACTAAAAAGCTTCCTTGCCAGCTCATTTTATAGTACAACACGATTCTAAAAATGAGGAATTTACTAATTCATTATCACTTCTGTTCATAAATCATAATCCTTATCCATATAAATTAATTATGATATTGACTCATTTTTAAATTCAGATGCACACGAATTTCATTCAAAAAATACTTCTTTTAATTAACTGGCGTTGGATTTTACTGATATTTTTTATATGATCCATTCCCCAAAAGCCCAATGGCTTAAATTAAATTAGCCAATACAACTTTTTTTGGGGTCAAAATTAGCCCATACAACTAAAAGGCCCGATTATATATGGGCTTTATATAAATGGGTTTGCATTCATTTATTAGTTGCAACAAGCCCAATATCTTATGTCCTTCTATAAATATCCTCATAGATTAATGATTTGTTCGACCAAAAAACAAAGATTCATGATTTTTTTTTCAGTGTGACTGTGTGATCAATAATTTCCATGTACATTTCTTAAAATTAAAAGAAAAACCTATGATATTTGTCCCTTTTACTAATGAAATAGATTTGGATCATTATTAAATGTAACAAAAAAATAGGAAGGTGTCACATAACATTACCATTTTATCCCCTCACAAAATCTTACTGTGTCTAACTTAAAATGACCTCTTTTCTAACTTGAGCATCAATCATTTAAGTGGTAACATATAATATAGATGTAAAAATTTATATATCATCCATAAAAAAATTATTAAAGGATGTGAGGCATCATGGCTCTCTTTAATTAATTAATGTGACTTTTATACAAGTGGTGAGAGATGAACAGAACACATATTTATAGAATAATTCCTCATATATATAGTTGAATCCCTTGACTTATTTTCTCAGGTGCTGCAATTGATGCCACTTGAAGAGGAATCACAATCACAAATGAGTTGTGCTATATCTATTTCTGGGAATAGGGATCCAAGCATCATTCTTGATATGATATCTGTGGCTAAGCATGTCAGTGAGCAGCTATTAAACAAATTTGATTCAGAAATAGCTGCTACTGAAGATGATGAGTCATCACATACTTGTGTAAAACTGTTTGCGGTTTAGGTTTGTGCAATAATCTTTAGGGTTGGGTCTCTGTTGATCTCCCCAACATGCCACTGGCGCCCTGCCCGGTAGTACTTCGGAGTGTCTTCCCTTACTACCATTTTTACGCGAAAAAAAAAACTAGGATGTTTTGTATACACATTAATTTTTAACTGACTTTCATTTATATACTCTCTCCCCTCATTTGGTCTGAAATGGAGTCATTCTCATTCATAAGGTGTAATGTAATAGACTAATAGTGTTGGTAATAGTTACTAAATGCCTCACCATAAGTAATCATTTCAATTCCCAATTTATTAATATAATTTTGGTTGCATAAAAAAAATGGCATAACCTTTTTGCCCTTTTTAAGTATGCAAGACTCGATTTTCATGAACGCGTTGTTTAGTCATAAATATAATCGTATCAGAAGAAGGAATTCAAAAATAAACGAAAAATACATTCTTTTCATATAATAACAATATTATGCAATCTAGCTTTGTCTCAACTGGGGCAAATCGGATTACTTCCCAGAATCCGACCCGGATGCCTTCCTCCGGATAGCCCGAGTGCCAAAAACCAAGAACCCAATGACGTGGCCACCAATGGCGGCAAGAAATACCCCACCGTTAAACGACATGACGGCTAACATAACCAAGTAAGATAGGCCAGAACGCACGCCGTAGAGTGTCGTTTGAAGCACCCCAGCGACGACGTCGTTCTTGCCTGGCTTGAGCTTCACCATATTGGTAAAAGAAAGCCACTCCACCAACAGAGCCATCGCGAACACCAAGACCAAAGCCACTCCGTACATGGCGGCGTCATCCCCCGGCCAGCACGGGAAGAGCACGTGCGCGTTGTGCCCCCAATACATCGTCGTGTGTATCGGAATCCGCCGCCTCCCGAGCCGCGCCGCCACCGTTGAGTTGTACGGCGCATTCTCCTCCGGCACAGCTTCAACGACGTCGTTTAGAGTAGTCATCATATTTTAATTCTCCTTAAGACCTTAATTATATGTATATGTATAAGAAAATTTATGAAGAGAAGGATAGATCTTATATATATATATATGTTTGGGATGGAAGAGAAGGAGTGTGGGTTTGATGAATTAGATGACAATGACAGGAGATATGATTCTTCCATGAGAATTGTTCCATAATTGGTGTGCAAGCAAGCAAAGATTATATGCCTTTGCTATATATTTCTTTTTTTCTCTTTTGCAGGATGACAAATCTAAAAAGAAAAGCCTACTCATTCATTTTATCACTTTTGTTCCGGGGCTTTCGAGCCTATATATACATGGGTCCCCCAATATTAATAGAGCTGTTTCTTTTTCTTTTTCCTTGTTAGCTATGTTTTTAATTTTGAATAAAAAATGAATATATAAGTTAAGGGAGAGATTCTTACTTAGTGTGCACAGTTTATTGGATACTAAATTAATAAAGAAAAGGGAATGATATATAAAATAGAAATTTAATTTTGAGCGAGTAATTGTTAGGATGACTTTGAGTTATCATTTGATATTTGTTCTATTCTCTATTTTTGAAAAATGGACTAGAACACAAATTCACTTTATTATTTGCATACCAAAATAAGTGTACCTCACAGTAGATTGCACATTTGCACAAACAAAACAACTAAAATATCATTATTTCTCAATCCAATAAGAGTAAAACTGAGATAAAACAACTTAATTACATGTTTTTCTTTATAATCAAATGTACAAAGACAATAGTTCTGTCTTTTAAAAGCTGATGTGCAAGATAGGCATAGATACTTTTGTATGGAATTTGGAAACATGGCCAAGCAACATTTTGAGATGAACAACGGCTTTGCCAGATCCAACCAAGATTCCACAAAACCATTGTGTCCTTTTCCTTTTTATTTTCGTTTCCCTTATTAATATAAATTAAAACTTTTTTTTTCTTTTAAGAATAAATTGTATCAATCACTTAAAAAAAATTATAGGAATTAACATTTGAGTCACAATCGTTTTAAAAAAACAAGAGTTCCATCACCATGGGATAATCTCTGGTTACCGATAGTACTAAGTGAAAAATTGGGGCCTAGTTTAAGATAATAATTTGAGTTTTGAACCAATAGTCCTAATAATATTTATTATTATTGAAATTTGAAAGTAAGAAATGACAATGCCATAACTCACAATGGGATGGCACTGCTTTTTAATATTTGATATCCTTCTATTAAACCAGTTTTTTAAAATATACATATCCGAAATTATCAATATTTAAAATATAAAAAATAATAATAAATATTGAATATCTTATAATTAACTTGACTTAAACTACACTTGATGGTCAAAGTTCATATAATTATAAATATAATAACATTTGTTTCCATTCAATAATACTGTTCTTAATTTCACAACATCACTAATTATTCATTATATATATATATATATATATATATATATATATATATATATATATATATATATATATATAGGGGTATCAAGCGTCGAGTATATACTAATATTTTTGCTGACTTGTATATAAGCTAAAATAATTTATTCAAAAATTTAAAAAAAAATTTTATGAATAAAAATTTAAAATTATTCTATATCTAAATTCAAATCTCTAAGATTTTATTAAAAGATAGATGAATCCTTCCATTCTATAGTATACTCTTAAAATTAGCATCCCTAATTATTAAGACTCATTGATCTTATATCTTCAATCAACTTCTCCAAATCCCTATAAGAAGAACCACCCTTTTTCACACTCTCATTAGCCATGTTTGCCATCTCAGCCGTTGATCTCAGAATGTCCTCTCTCTTATTCTCCATCAAATCCCTCACCATATTCTCCACTATCACCCTATCACAACTTCCTTTCATATCAATCCCAACCCTCCACATCTCACTCACACACCTACTATTCACCGTCTGATCTGCAATCAACGGCCAGCAAATCAACGGCACACCCTCACTTATACTCTCCAAAGTAGAGTTCCAACCACTATGGCTCAAAAACCCACCCACTGCTGGATGGGCCAAAACCTCCTCTTGTGGGGCCCAATCCACCAAAAGCCCTCTTTCCGCCGGAACACCGTGACGGAGGACGGAGTCGACGACGCCGTCTCCGGATTGGATCGAGTCGTCACGTAGGACCCACAAGAATGGCTTGCCACTATTGACCAAACCATGCCAGAACTCCATGACCTGGTCACGTGACAAGCACACGACGGTGCCGAAGCTGACGTACAAGACCGTGTTTGGGTGGTGAGAATTGAGCCAAGTGATGCAGGTTGTGTCATTATTGTTGGAGGTAGTGATGTGGGGTTTGAAGAGAGAGTGAAGAGGGCCAAGAGAGTAGACTTTGGGGAAAATGGTGGAAAACTTGGAGATAATGGGAGATTCGAGGTTGTGGAAGGTGTTGAATATGATTGATGAAGCTTTACACATGGCTGAAGTTTCTGTGATGTAGAAATTTAGAACTGGGTGATCAGGGTCCAGTCTGCAAATAACTGGAAGATCTTGACCTCTCAGTAAATTTTCTAATCCTGGAATGCTTGTGATCTCCTTCTCCATGTCTTCTTTAAGTAACCACATTAAGTTTCATTATTAGAGTAATGTCTAATAAGAAATAATGCAATATAGTTATGATACGAAATAAGATATATTTGATACGAAAATTATTAGAGAAAATGTTGAATTACAAGTAAGATTACAATCCCAATTCTAATAACCAAAAAGGCTAATTGTTGGTTTTAAAAATTTATAGACTTTTTATTTATTTGCATACCTTTATATACAATTCTAAACAACTCATTAAATTCAATGCTTATGAAAAAAAAAAAAAAGAGATATCTTGACACTCATACACGAAATAAATATTAATTTTGAATATGATGTCATGTTTTCGGTGGAGAACATGTGATAGTGATAATCATTTTCATTAAACAAAACAAAGGAAGAGGAGTTGTTAACATATATGTTCCAGTACAAAAAAAATATGTAGACCATCATAATTCATAACCATTCCTTTAAATAAATAATTAATTCCCATAAAAAAATCAATTAATTAACCAATTAATTTCAACTCACTTATTGTTACCAATGGAGGAGTGTTATCAATTTGAGTTTCTAGCATCAAATTAAACTAAATTAAATTATAAACAATTTGGTTTAGTAGCTTGAATCTTTTAATTTTTCAAATTTGTATATTTAAATTTATTAATAAAAAAGTATAATTTTGTTCAATAAAAATAACAAAAAAATATAATAATATTTAATTCATTAATAAAATATTCTTAACATTTTTTTGGCCATTATAGATATTCTTAACTAATTCATGATAAAATAACATGAAAAGCACAATCATATAATTATCTTAAATTTAGTCCAAACAGTCATAAATATGTCTTTGGACCAGACTGGATAATGAACTGACAACGAATTCATGTCACTCGTTCATTATTCAACCATTAGGCCACTAAAAAATTGTTGAATTGGTAAAATAAATAAATTGAATAATATAACTATAAATATACATAATTATATTAACTTTTATTATGAAAATTGTTTCAAATGCTAAATTAAAAAATAAAATTTATACAAATTATATTCAATAATTTTTAAATATAAATACATTAGTAAAATAATATATCTTATATTACTTTAAAAATATAGATATATCGTTCATGAAAAATCTAAAAGAAAAAAAAGATTATGTGCAATTACATTTGTTTTTAGATAAATCATCTGAATATATATTAATCAGTAATAAAGTGAAACATCAGTGTTTACAAATTATGTGCAATTACATTGGAGTATGATTTGTCCAAAAAACAAGGAGTATGGTTATTATTAGAAGTGATTATTATAATTAAGGCAAAAGTACCTTTCCTAACCCCAACGTTTGGGGTCCTGTCAGTTTCGCCCCTAACATTTTTTCGCTGTCAATTGTACTCCTAACGTTTTACGTTTCTGCCAATGTCACCCTTTTCACTAACACCGTCAAATATTTAACAATTTTTGCTGACGTGGCATCCTATGTGGTAAAACGTTTTTTTTTTCCTGTCAATTGTACCCCTAACGTTTTTTTTCCTGTCAATTGTACCCCTAACGTTTTACATTTCTGCCAATGTCACCATTTTCACTAGCACCATCAAATATTTAATAGTTTTTGCTTACATGGCATATCCTATGTGGCAAAAATATCTAACTTGGTATATTTTTTTCACATCAGATTTTATACTCATCTTTTTCCCATCAAAGTTGTGTCGTTTTGACCTCGGCCTATTCCTTCTAAAATATAACTCAAAAGCATGCGCTATTTTGCTCATAAAAACATCGGAGACGTTATCCATTCTCTATTTTAGGGTAACGTCTTCGACAAAGTAGAGAATGGGTAACGTCTCCGATGTTTTTGTTTGCAAAATGGCACGTGCGTTTGAGTTATATTTTAAAAGGAATATGGTGAGGTTAAAACGACACGGTTTTAATGGGAAAAATATGAGTAAAAAATCTGGTGTGGAAAAAAATATGACAAGTTAGATATTTTTGCCACATAGGATGCCACGTAAGCAAAAATTATTAAATATTTGATGGTGCTAATGAAAAGGGTAACATTGGCATAAATGTAAAACGTTAGGGGTACAATTGACAGGAAAAAAAATGTTTTGCCACATAGGATGCCACGTCAGCAAAAACCGTTAAATATTTGACGGTGTTAGTGAAAAAGGTGACATTTACATAAACGTAAAACATTAGGGGTACAATTGACAGCGAAAAACGTTAGGGACGAAACTGACAGGACCCCCAAACGTTAAGGTTAGAAAAGATACTTTTGCCTTATAATTAATTGGAGTACAAGTAGCTTATTACTTGTCTTTCTTTCCATCATTCTATTCTTTCTAGTCTCTCCACTCATTTCTTATCTTATTTTTAATTTGTCTACCCTTCAAATTTAAGTATAATCTTAACTTAATCCATAAAGCCCCATTTGGATGTGTGAAGACGTCATCTTAGTTTTAATCTAACATTATTTTAATATTTTTTATCCTAAATAAACATTACTTTTTGACTGTAATATAATAAATTTATGTTTTTATTCTTATTTTTTTATTCACTCTTATTTTATTTTTAATTTTAAAATTAAGATGAAATATTTATTTTAAACACTTTTATTATATGATCACATCAGAATTCATCAAAGTCTTGTTCCTTTAACATTTTCATTTCCATTTTCTTTAACCTTTCTCTATGAATAAGTAAAGAAGGCTCTAATTTCCTATGATTTACATAACATCCAAAGTGCTCTGTTTTTCATATCAGTTCAATTTTTGCTTTAGATTTGTTTAAGGGGCATAAGTTAAGTTTTCTTCAATTTTAGAAACCCTCTACCATTTCCTTAAACATCTTATTAATTACTAAAGCTAACAATGAGTTAAATTTAAGAAACAAAAATGGTGAAATGGAAGAACCAAAAACTAACCTTGAATCTGCACAGGAATCACTCCTTCCTCCACCATTTTCTTTAGAAACACAGTAGCCCAAGTACAAGTAGCACTGTACGTTCGAAACGCAATCACCGGAATACCAAACTCCGCCGTAACGTCCAGCGCGATCGTCGACATGAGGCCGTCGGCGACCACGCACGTTGCCGGCGGGGAGAGGCCAGCGAGCAGATCTCGAAGCTCGGTGGCGACGGCGGCTCTTGCGGTGGGAGTGATGAAAAGGGGGAAGGCTTGAAAGGGAGCTTTAGGGAGATCGGAGGGCGCACCGTCGGTGATGGTGGCGAAGTGGAAGGAAGGTAAGCGCGTGAGTTTGTTGAGGTGCGTGAGTTTGTTGAGGCGCGTGTGGAAGCGGTGGGAGATAGCGAAGGTGGTTTCAAGGCCAAAATGGGAAAAAAGCTTGGAAAGGGTGAGCATGGGGTTGATGTGGCCATGGGCTGGGAAAGGAAGCACCACTACGTGAGGCGTAGGGGATTCTTTCTCCGCCATCACATGAATCATGAATTGAGGTCTGAGATAGATGGAGGAAGGGACTAGGAAGGAAGGGTATGAAATTAATTTTATAGATAAAATAGAATAAAGATTGAAAAAATTAGGTATGAAATTATTTGGCCTTTATTTTATGACTTGTCATACCACTAGCACATGGCCACATCAATTGTATAGAAGATATTTTTTACTTCCGTTCACCACTTGGGTCAAAGGCAAAATGTAAATCCCTCTAACAGTGACTAAAATTGTAAATAATATCATTTTAAAAGTAATTAAATATAATTCAATTTTTTGGTGACTATCAACTCTTCACCCACATTTTCTCTCTTTATTTTTCACTAAACTCTTAAATCTTAACACGTATGTAAAAACATCAGTCCAAAATCCACTCAGAGTCTCCTCTAGTGGAGCCCATCCCACTAATCACCCTCTCTCTTTCATTTCCTCTTCAATCCCACTCAGTATCTTGTGGGCCTCCAAGCCCATCTGATAACATTAAGCATAGGGATAACTAGAGGTATCAAAACGGGCCAGTCCGGTCCGGCTATAGTCCATTTTGAACCCTAATTATTTTGGGTCGGGCCGGGCCGGGCTAGTCTTTTTTCATTTTTTAAAAAAATTAATCTTTTAATAATAATAATAATAATAATCATTATGATGTGTTTTATTTTATTTTTATTATTTTGTAAATTAATTAATACGAAAATTAAATGTTAGATATTATATAAAAATTTGTGCACAAAATGTTGAAAATAAATTTTAGAATATCTTTTCATTCGTTTTAAAATATCTCTAATCAAAATTAATTTAGTTGTGTAAATAATATTTTTCTACATATTGTTGTTATGTGTTTTGTGTTTCTTCCTTTTTAATAAAAAATAAATTAGTTTATTTACTTTCACAAAAAATAATAATTGATTTATTAGTAGTGAGTGAATAGCTAGTAAATGACTAAGTTAGTATAGATTAAATATGTTAAGAATTTAGGCTAAATTAAATAATAATAATTAATTAAATTTTTTTAAAAAAAATACGGGCTAACCCGTTTTGGCCCTAATTGTTTTAGGCTCGACCCGTTTTTAAAACGGGCCACAAAATTTTCAGCCCGACTATATATTTTTTTAAGGCCTGGCCCTTGACCCTAGGGATAACTTTTATAAAAAGGAAAATGAATTTGGAGAGGTGAAGAAATTCAATGATTCTATTTGATCAATAGATCTCATAAATTATAAATTTTATATTTATTTCTCATTTTTACGCAATAGTATATCTGTATATGTATATCCTATTACTGTTATAACTAATATTAGTTGTTATATAAAAATTTAGAGTAAATTAATATTTTTGCCCTTAAAATGTGCCATTTGTCTTAATTTAATCCCAATGAAAATACCAAATTTAATGTTTGAAAGATGTAATTTGCCTCAATTTATTCTTAAAAAATAGAAATATCAAATTTAGTCTATAAAAGATAAAAATTGTCTCAATTTAATCCCTATGAAAGGGTAAAATACCCTTGCTGCCCCCAAACTTTGCTGCAATATTCATTCCTTCCCCCAAACTTTTTTTTTTGTTCATGCCTACCCCCAAACTTTCAATTTTGTTCATGCCTACCCTTTTTGCTAACACCGTTAACTTTCTTAACGAAATTTGCTGACGTGGACGATGAATGTATTTCTTTTGCCACGTCATTGTCCACCTCACATTTAACATTTTATTTTTATTAAAAAAATTAACCTAATTCAAATTTTAGAAAAAACAAACCAAACTTTTACCCTAAAATATTTTTTTATTTGAATTAAGTTAATTTTTTTTAATAAAAATAAAAAGTTAAATGTGAGGTGGACAATGACGTGGCAAAAGAAATACACATTCAACGTCCACGTCAACAAATTCCGTTAAGAAAGTTAACGGTGTTAGCAAAAAGGGTAGGCATGAACAAAATTGAAAGTTTGGGGGCAGGAATGAATATTGCAGCAAAATTTGGGGGCAGCAAAGGTACTTTACCCCCCTATGAAATTTTCTCCAAGTTATGTTAATGGAGAATACAAGAAATTAAATTGAGACAAATTACATCCCAGGTATTAAATTCAAACATTTTCATCTCTCAAGGACTGAATTGAGACCAACTACATCTTTTTGGGACTAAATTTGACATTTTCATCTTTCAAGTACTAATTTGAAATAAATTGCATGAACAAAATATTAATTTACTCAAAGATTTAATGAGTGAACAGCTAAATCTGGCTTAAGTAAAAACTAAAAAACAGGCATAAACATAACAAATTTGCAGAAGATCATTCATTCATTCATTCATTTTTCATCAAAATGGCACAGCTACTACAGATTATTTGTGCAGTAAAGTTGTCATGTAATGACAAAAAAAAATAGGAGTTCTGAAGATGAGGATGAAGTTTCTGGCAATATACCCTAAACAAAATTGGCAGACACAGAGAGTGTCACTAAGTGAAAACTGAAGTATTCATAGGTCTATAGGAGAAGCATGATGGACACATATAAACCACTGACCATCAATCCTCTCAAACACATTTGTCACGAACTGTCCTCCCCATCTTCCTCCTTTCGTCTTCACAAATTCCATGCATGTGACATAACCCATATCACCTCTAGCATGGACCTTTATGTCTTCTAGCTTAATCTCCAGTGGAAATTCATAGTTAGCCCATACTAAATTCCAGCTCTCTATAACATCATCATAACCAGATATTCCTTTCACGCCAGGGTGGACACAGCATACCTCATCCTTTTTGGCCCACAGGGCTTGCATCGCCGAGAGATTCCCGGTCTTGAACGATTCGTAGAAGCGGCTGTTTGCTCCCAATAATGTGGTTTTCATGTCTTTGTGAAGGCTCCTTAGAGTGTCTCTGATTTTTGCTGCTTTTGCATAGTTCTCTACTTCAATAGCTTTCTGTAGCTCCTCCTCCAAACTCTGTTCATCCAATGCAATGCTCTCACCAGTCAATATGGTCTCTGAATCTTCACTTTTAACTCTCTCCACTCTCCCTGATAGAATACTAGAAGATTAGTTAGAGAATTGATATACTAGATTCAGTAGAACAATCTATAGTTAGCCTGAAAACATTGGAGTTAAGTGTTTGTTCTCTAATTAAAAAGTATCACGTTGAGTGTGATGCTGAGTTATTAAGAAAATTTACTTATCAGATTATTATTAGATAATCTAATAGCAAACACCTTAAAATTGAAACTGAAGTTCTATCTTAAAAAATTTAAACGACAAGCCAAACGAAATTAATGGTCACTGATTAAAATTCATAATATCATATAAGCAAATTCCGATCCAAATATGAATTTACTTTGTCTCAAGCAAAGAAACTTACTGAATCTTCCAAAACTTTTGCCTAAGACTAGCTTGTTGTTATTGGCCACTGAAGGTAGAGAAACATGTTGAAGCTTCCCAATTCTATTGATGAATGAACCAGACGAGAAAATGAATTCCTTGGTGGTAGAAGAAAGTCCCTTCACAAACAATAATTGAAAATCAATCTATTGTACTAAGGGAACAAATGAGAAAATCAGATTTCAATGTAAAGCAGAAATAACTTAAAATTCTCAGCAATGAGTGTGTATGAATTGCATCCCAGATTCTAACAGTAAAAACAATCAAAGAAAGTAGAGTCATTGAACTTGAAGAACCATTTTTTCCAAAATCCCATTTCAAGTGGCGAGGTCCAAATTCAACCCTCGAATTAATCATTCAATGGGTTCATCAAACTCAAAACCCTAAACCTCTTACAAGATCATTTCTGAACACTGCAAGAGAGACTACTCCGACTGAAACAGGTAATAAAAAGCAAAATCTTGAGGGGGAAAAAAGAAACTGGAAGCTTACATTGAAGGAAAACGAAGTTCCTCGAAGCGCCATAGTTGATGATGCTAATTGCATCTCCAGAATTTGAGCTACGAGGAACAATCAAGAAATAGGGTTTTTGCAAGAAAGAGGAAGAAAAGTTTCTGCTTATCTTGACGGAGATAGAAGAGCTATGTAGCGACTAGCAAATAACCAAATGCTTTTGAATCTGATTGGCCCAAATATATATATCATCGCCAATTCGCCATTGACGGTTTCTTACGTTCTTTTTTAATTTTTATCAAAATTTCTTTATTTATTTTTTTTTTTGTCAAATTTATCAAAATTTCAATTTTTTTTTTGGTTTGGAAGTAATCAATTTTTTTCAGCCAATGAAAGTAATCAATTAGGCATAAACATAAATTAGCAATGTGTTGGGCTGGGCTGGCCCAAAATATATTTTTGCAGGCTTGTGAATTGTGATGTTCATTTTGAGGAAAATTTGTGCTTAATTACTCGCGTGATTATTTTTGTCTCCAATTATCATCTTTCCCTAATCTTAAAAGATGATCATTGATTTATTATTATAAAAATCCTTTTATCATACAAATATAGAAATTTCAACCATCCTAAAAATTCTGATAATCTTTTTCAAATAATCTTGACTTCCAAATTTTACAAACAATCTTATAGAGAGATATGAGCGATATTAAGATGGTAAAGAATCTTATAAATCAAATGGTCAATTGTAATTTTTAAATATTAAGGGACATTGCAATTGAAAACAAAAATTAGGATGAAACAATGTGATTTTAACTAATAAAAGTGAATAATGCCTTCGAAGAAATCATAAAAGTTGATTTTCATCTAGTATAGTGACTTGAACGTATAATTCATAGAAAAAGATGGTTAATGAAGAATAATGGCAAGTAGCGAGTTAGGTTTAGTGAATGAATAAATAATTAATTATGAAGTGCTCTAAATTATTTACATATAATAATTAGAGACACACACAACCTTATCTCTTTCAATTCCTTAGCATTCCATTCAACTACTCCAACCTACTCATCTTCAGTCATCTACATCCAATTAATTATGGCGAAATTACTCTTTTGGTCCTCAACGTTTGCACGAAGTTTAATATTGGTCCTCAACGTTTTAAAAGTTATTTTTGGTCCTCAACATTTTTTTTTTTGTCAAAATTGGTCATCTAGCGTAACATCTGTCTGATTTTGCCATTAAATGCTGACGTAGAAGGCTTATGTGGTACACCGTCTCTCCTACGTGTCATATTTAAATGACATGGCACCCTCTCTCACTCCATCTCAGCAAAACGATAGCCGTTTTGATTCATTTAAATATAGCAAAACCAAGCAAAACGGCGCCGTTTTGTTGAGTTGAAGTGAGAGATGGTGCTATGTCATTTAAACATGACACGTAAGAGAGAGGGTGTACCACATAAGCCTTCCACGTCAGTATTTAATAGCAAAACCAGATAGATGTTATGCTAGAGGACCAATTTTGACCAAAAAATAAACGTTGAGGACCAAAAATAACTTTTTGAAACGTTGATGATCAATATTAAACTTCATGCAAACATTAAGGACCAAAAGAGTAATTTGACCAATTAATTAATTATTCTCTCTTTTTTGCAATTCGAATCCCTAGAAAGTCAAAATAACTCTAATTTTCTTGGAATGATTTTCAACTACAATGACCAAAGGCAAGTGGTGCCTTCTTTATTAAGTTGTTGTGTGATATATATGATGTGTGGAAAACCGCGTTAGATATAAATTTTATTGTTCTTTTTTTTAACCTCGAAATTGTTGGAAAGCATATATTGCTATATTAGGCTGGTTTAGGATTCTATGTACTAATTCTTTATAATCAAAATTACTCCCTAATATAATAGATTAATACGATCTTTTCAATTACATTTTTTTCTTCTTTTTATTTAAGATATCTTATATAATTGCACAAATCTTTAGCAAAGTTGTTAAGATGTCGATCTTACAAATAAGATTTTACAATTTTATTTATAGAAATAATTGATTATTATGATCTTAGAGAAAATGAAAATTTAAAATAATAATATCATCTCAATTTTGTATGTCTAATTATTCTACGTTATATATTTGAAAAACCATCATGATCACAAGACCTATTTTATGAAAGTAATATATATGATAACTTTGGATAATTTTATACATGTAAACAGGAATTTATACTATTTATGTATGTTTTATTTTTTCTTTTCTACAAAACTGTTATAATCTTATTATTCTCGATCCATTTTGTGCATGTCTCTTGATTTATACAAAATTTAGACCTTAACAATTTTATTGATCACAAATACTGTTTGTGCTGTGGAACTAAAGTTATAAAGCTCTTTAATTAGCGTCAATCATATCATTCATCCTCAACTACTTATAACTGAAGTTAACCTTTTTTTTACTGCCATAACATGGGTTTATATCCTCCCTTTAGTTTAATTTTGACTCATATCATTCTTTTAGTTTAATTTCGACCTATTTTTGTTTTGTTTTCTTCAGTTGTGCACTATTTAATTTCATCATTTACTTTGTCTTCTTCTTGGATATTTTTCTTAAAAATTTACTAATGAATATATTATAGGCACATATATGATGCGACAAGACAAATAATTCATTTCGAGACCACCATTATTTAGTACAGGTGTACACCAATATTAATCAAAGAAAAATAAATAAATAAATGCGGCATAGTTTAAGTTAGTCATGATTTTAGTAGCTTACTACATTTTGTCATTAGTATACAATTGTAGTTAATTAATATCAATGTGATAAAACACTAAATATGATTTAGCATGACATGAAAGAAGCAACATATATTATTAATGTCAAACAATAAGGCAGTGTTAAGAGAAATTTTGTAGTAGGTCGAAGATATGATTTAAAGCTTTTTCCACTGCTACTTTTCTTCTAATTCTCCAATTATTATTTGATGAGGTTAGTATCTCCAAGTTTCATATTTGAATTTCTTATGATGATATTATGTGATTTTTTTTTCAAAGATTACATAAATCTCACAAGTCACAATGTTTTCGTTTTTTTTTTTTTTGATAATATGTTTTCGTTTTTCCTTAACAAATTAAATTTTACCATAGTTATTACCCAAAAAAAATTTACCATAGTTGAGTGTCAATTAACTGAGACAAATAAATTTTTTAAGGTCCAATACAGTAGTTCTTTTTTATTTATCATTTTTAGTTTCACGCTGGGTATCATGTTGGTTGGGATGAAAGCCATGAAAAGAGCAAACACATTGGGGTGGCGTTTGGTACGCTAAGTTATTTGAAATATTATCGTAGTATCTTAGATAACATAGTATATAATATTATAAAATAATATATTATAGTATTTATAATACTGAAGTTTGATATAACAATAAATGATATCTCATGTGTCAGACATGTAAGATGCACATGTTTGGTATTTTTTATAATTAGCATAATTTTTTTTTGAAACTTCCTTATTTATCCTTAAAAAATTTAATAAGCTTAATTCATTTTTTAAATAATGTAAAAGATATTTCATTTAAAAAGAAAATATTGCTCCAGTACATCAATTGAGGAAGAAGCCATAATATTATGGGCTAAACGTAGAACAACACCAGAAAATATAATTGGCTATTGAATGGAATATGTAGACAAAAAATTGGCTATTGAAAGGAATATGTATAAAAAAAAGTGGCTCCAAGTGGTAAAAAGATGTGATTGGGTATGTAGAAAAAAGTGCCGCTATAAAAAAACTGAAAAAATGATAAAATTAGAAGTTTAATAAAAAAATATCTTTTTTAACTATGTGATATGAGATAACATAATTTTTGAGTTGTCATTAGATTACACCTTTTTAGTTGTTATGTGATAACATGGTGTTATCTCAGATGTCATCATGTGATGAGATCACAGCATACTAAACGCGACATCTAACCCTGACATCTAAGATACTATGGTATGTAAGATGGCGGACATAGCATCATAACATAACAGACACCACCAAAAAATACTAGAAGCCTCGCATACACATGTGTGCATGTGATTTTTTTAAAGAATATAATATAAAATAATTATTATATTTTAAAATAATATCAAATTATAATATTTGATAATTTTTTTATTTTTTAAATAACATTGTTATTATAATTTAAAATAATAAATGAAGTGCTGGGAAGTTATGCACTTCTCCACTATTTTAGTAACTAACTGAACATATACTTCTCAATCACATCCTACATTAATATTTTTTTTATATTTTTTATTTTAGTGGAAGAAAGTGGGATTAGAGTAGTTTTTGTAACACTAAAAAATTTAAAGTCATCTATATATATAAATATAGATAAATAAATTTAGAATTTGCAACATAATTTTATATTTCGAACAAATCTAATGACTAAGAAATAGTGAATTAAAACTCATCATAATTCTAAAATACCACCCAAAATAGTATAGAATATGTATTTGAGTTAATCTTCCTTTCTCATGATTCTCCGTTGCAAGTTGTAATTTTAACTTTTAAGAGATTCTAGAGCATAGTCTTTGAACCAATATTGGTAATGAACCGACAATAAATTCAGGTTAACAAGTCATTCGTTCAACGGTTAAATTACTTAAAAAAATCGAATTGATCCGCCTTCTTTGATTTGATTGCAAGTTGATATTTTAAATCGTTAAGACCGACTTGGTGCCCGGATCGTTAAATTTGTTTGGATCGATCGGTCAAGTCTCAATACTAATAAGTGTTTTAAGAATTTAATCGGTCATGTGTTCACTCTATACAAAATTCATATTTTGATTGGATCGATTTGGACCAGTTAGAATAGGTTAAAATCCGTTGATGAGTGAAAAATTAATAAGCGAACCAATTTTATGGGTTGATCCGGACAAAAGAAAAAAAAAGTTTTTTTCTTGCTTTTTTTTAATGGTTGGATCTCATATTTTTTTGTTACATTTGACTATATGCAAAGTGTATCTTATATAATTATAAAACAATTAATATGGAGTGAAAATAATATTAATGTTCTAATTATTCTTATTTGATCTTATTATATTTTTATATATATAAATTTTTCATATATATATATATATATTTAAATTATATAAATTATTTATTATATTTAAAATTCATAAATAAAAACATAACTTTTATAACATATTTAATATATTTAATTATTATATTTATGTGTCATTCGATTTAACTATCAATTCAATTGATTTGAACCGATATGTGATCCAAAAATATTTTGAATTCAATAACCAGTTCGATTTTTAAAACATGCTAATACTCTAGAGTGCAATCGGACTTGTCATCTTTGGCCACGTTGAGTTCTCTTCTGCGGTCCAATTCGGATGAAGTCACATCTTCTCCAAAATTCCATCCATGTCCATCTCACCATCTCAATCAAATAACAATCATTCGCATATTCTAATTTAAAATGATTAATATATATTTTTTTTTCTTAAATTTTGTTCATCACATTATTCTTTTATAAGTTTTACTAACAAATATGTTTAGGATACCTTTGCAAAAACAAAAACAAAAACAAAAAGGGAAAGGAAAAGAAAAAGAAAAAGGAAATATGTTTATTATGTTTGTTAGTAAAAGTTGAGAATGAAATGGAATGAGAATGTATTAAAATTATCACTTTACCCTTTATATTAAAAAAAAAAAATTGTAATTGTGTTAAATCAAAGGGTATAATAAATATTTTGTATTTTTTTTAATTATACACATTTTTCAAGATAAAAATAAAAAGATAGGTGACATGTGAGACCTATATATATATATATATATTTTCCTTCAACTTCTTTTACCTTAACGAATATAACCTTAGAATATTATTTAAAGATTTATTTTAATTAGTAAAAGAAAATTTTAATAACTTTCCTAAATACTTATTAGATAAATCTCTTTTTTTTATTAACATAAACAACATCTTTCTTTTACTTACACATAAGTGTTTTGCACATATCTAAAAATAGTAAAATTAAAAATTATTTTTTACCAATACAAAGATATAAAAAAAATTAGAGAATTGTAAATTTCTTATAATATATTTAATTTGTTTTTTTAAAATTGATATGCATTATGATTATACTATATAACAGGTAAAGTTACTTAAGTATTTGTTATAAAGTTTACTAATATAAAAATTTTTTTGTATAAACAATCATGATAGAGAGAGAAAATAAAAAAAAGTTACATAACTAACAAAATATGAGAGAGAATATAATATTTATGATTAATAAACTTTATAATAAACACCTAAACAACTTTATTTATTTATTTTTTTCCTTTAATTGAAAAAAGTATGTATGTATATTTTTGTTATCTCGGTATTTCGGTGTATTGAAGATTCGAGAGAGAGGATTGGCGTTTAGGAAAATTGGCAAGCGGCGATGTTTCTCACTTTCATTTTGTTTGGTTTTCTTTATTTTTATCGGAAATTTCAGTAAATTGTCAAATTGTGAGTATAAATAATATGAAGACGTCATCTCTTTTCTCTGTGTAATTTTAATATATATTTCTTCGCTTCTTAACTGTCACTCCGTCTTCAACTCGCGTGCATAGCAGTTAGACACAAAGCAACGAAGAAGAAGAGAATCGGAGGCTCAAACCCAAAGGAAGTAAGCCAAACCCCTTTTGACATTTCTCCCTTCAATCCGATTCGATTCAGTCTTTTTTAATCATCTGGGTCCACTCGATCATCATCACTCTAGTTCTCATTCACTGCTCAGATCTTCTCCTTTTTGGGAATCGGATTCGATTACTCACTGGGTTTCTCGTTGATTATGCTTTTCGGTGTGTTTATCCGAAAAGAATACTCGGTTTTTCAGAGTGAGAAAGAGAAGAAGTGATTAATTGTATCTGGGTTTTAGTAAGATTTTGTTCAGGGAAATCATGTTGACCTTAAGAGTGTGGTTATGATGTAATATGGAAGTGGTCGTTGCACGCCTACCGGAAGAAATAGAGAAAGGAGGAAAAGAACATGTCGCTTTACATTGGTCGTGAGGCTTCAAAGGTTGGTTTCTCAGTCTTTTTCCACTTCACTGTACCTACTTATTCATTTGGGGGTCTCTTATCTTTTGTCTGTGTTTGATATTTTCGGTTCTGGATGTGTAGCTATGGAAGAGGTTTTGCGCAGAGGTAGTCACGGAGATCAACCTTCTTGCTGAGAATTGGAAATACATTCTCGCTGGTCTAATATTTCAGGTTTTTCTATTTTGATCAATCTTATGAATTGATTGAGTATACTGTTCTAGAGTTCTGTTGCCCCTTGTGGAAAGAATTATAATTTTTTCTTTTGTTTTCCTTTGAAGAGTAGAATTTTATGAAAGTATTTTTCACATGTAGCTGTGGGAACTTTACACGAACGCTGCAAAAGTTTTCTGTCATGTTGGTGTCACTAGTACAAATTACAGAATACCTTATGTTTAGGGAAAAAGGCTTATATTTATTTCTTGGTTTTAACTTTTACCCCTGAAACTTATTATGTCAATAATTAAGAATTATAGTGCAGGATTTTACAGTTTGATATAACACCATTTATCATATTCTGCAGCTTTGGCCGTTTAGCATTCGATTTATCTATTATTGCATCCCAAATGGAATGTTAAAATCAGTAATGGACTCCAATTATTTATTCTATCTAAATTGCAAATCCACTAAACTATCTCTGGATTTCTGGGTTTCCTAATTTGTCCATATGAAACCTTAAATTATTTTCTGCAAGTTGATCAAGACAAATATAGAGCAGAAATATTTTGTCAAGAACTTTTTCGTGTTCGAAAAGGGGAAACAATATGATATGCTTTCAATGTTTGTTATCTAAATTGTATACTGTTCCTCTGCAGTATATACATGGCTTGGCTGCTCGAGGTGTTCATTATTTTCATAGGCCTGGCCCTATACTTCAGGATGTTGGGTTCTATCTTCTTCCGGTTTGTAATTGTCATTCCCTTCTATTCTTCATTCACTCTAAATCTTTTTTCGTATTATCAGGTATGCCTTTTTAGTCTCTGATGTTCGTGTTCTTATAGGAGCTTGGACAAGACAAAGCTTACATAAGTGAATCTCTATTTTCCTTTATCTTTCTATCTTTTGTTCTGGTAAGTTTGTCCCTCACTTTCCCTCCCTCTTCCTCTCTTTGATCATATGTCTTATCTGCACTCCACTTTCTTATATTGGTTTAAGAAGCAAATTTTATTGATATTTTACATAGTTTTGGATCTCCTGAATTACTTTACGTGGTGAAGTTGGAGAGAGAAAGAAACAAAGTTTACTTGTCACTTTATATGTCTATATCTTTCCAACTTCATTGTGTAAAATTTCTCAAAAGAGTGTCTTATGTTTTGATGAGATTTTTTTTTTTTCCTTTTGGGTGAATATTTGTAAAGTAAATGCACGTGCATGTCAAGTTATATGGTCATGCAGGGAGATGTGTGTGTCATTGAAGTCAAACTATTGAAGCTCTGAGATTTATTTCAAAGTCAAACATGAAGTTTATTCAGGGGAAATCCTTATGGACGAGTTTTAGGGTAGTTTCTAGCTGTGTTTTTTTGTCAAAGAGCACTTGTCAAGAAAAAAATGAAATGAGAGGAAAAAATTATTTCTTATTTTGTGGTCTGGGCTTTTGGGGTTTTATGCCATTAGAAATCAATTGCGGATTAAGCAGAAGGATCAGCTTTGATTGAGTAGTTGTTTTCCTTTTAAATTTTGTTTGATGTCCTGCTAGTTGAAGCTAGAGCTGCAGCCTGAGAGGCCGAGACTAGGTTTCAGATAGTCATATAGTTCTAGCTTCTTCCCTAATTTGTCAGTGACTTGCTTTAATGATTTGTTTTCTACTGGGTTATTCTTTTCAAGTATCAACTATCAACCTTTTCCATGGTAATTTATGATATTGGTATTTGCTTTTGCAGTGGACATTTCACCCTTTGATTTTGAAGAGCAAAAAGATCTACACAGTTCTGATATGGTGCAGGGTTCTTGCTTTCTTAGCTGTAAGTGGTGATTACTCAATGTTTATTAAAGTAGTCTTTAATCTTTTGAACAATCTTCTTTTAACAAATTAGTGCTTGAAGTGATAGTATACTGGATTGGCATGTGTAGCTAACTATCTGATTTTTAGGAAACCTTTGATGTCAACATGGATTATATTCATTATTATGCGATGATGTCATTCACACTTGATTCAGCAGATTATGTCTAGTTGTGCTTGCCTGCATATGTTTAATAGTAAAAAATAAAAATCGTATTCAATGGATATCTCATTGTTAAGTATGTTATTTATCCTTACTCCTTAGCTATAAGCCACACATTTCCCCCTTTCTTGTGTTTGTTGGCAGAGGATATTGCTTGCATGCATAATGTTTGTATTGAATTGTGAACCTATTGTATATGGGCCGAATATGTGTGCTTCTGTTTGTTATGATGTTTGATTCTTGTGTATTTGTTCACTGCAGGTTTCTCAGTTTCTTCGTATTATCACATTTTATTCTACACAGCTTCCTGGTCCAAACTACCATTGCCGTGAGGTATAGATATTTGTGTTTTTGTGGTTTGAATACATCATGTCTCAATCTCATTCAGTGTTTAGCTCTTAACTGTTTCTTTCGTCTCTGCTAGTGTTAAATTGTATGTGTGAGATCAACTATACTTTCAGAAGCAAATCTTATAATTTTCATGCGCTTTATGTATCATGCAGGGTTCTAAACTTGCAAGACTGCCTCGTCCAGATAACATTCTTGAAGTCCTCTTGATTAATTGTTAGTATGCATTGTTGTATTGTAGCCATTTAGCTTCAATGCCCTTGGTTGTTTGTGTGCTCATTTAATTTATAAAGTGCAGTTCCTCGTGGTGTGCTATACGGATGTGGTGATTTGATATTTTCATCACACATGATTTTTACTCTAGTCTATGTGCGTACATATCAGAAATATGGTACACGAAGGTAAAATGTTTTCTTTTTTATTTAATAAGTAGAAATTTTACTGCCATATTCTGTTGGCTAATTATAATAATGGATATCCACTGCAGGTTTATCAAGCAATTAGGGTGGGTTCTTGCTGTGATTCAGAGTCTTTTGATAATAGCATCTCGCAAACATTACACGGTTGACATAGTTGTTGCCTGGTAAGGAACATGTTTTGATTTTTAAAGGGAAATTTTTGCTCCACGTCGCTTTTAATTGAATATTTTGATCCCTTGCAGGTATACTGTTAATTTGGTGGTTTTTTTTGTTGACAAGAAATTACCAGGTTAGCACATTTGCACATAATTCTATATTATGCTAGTGGGTAAATTCTTAAGTGGACTAGGTCCGTTAAACACCAAGCCTATCAATCATGAACAGAAAAATAATGATGGAACCCATGTGACTTGGGAAACCCTCTCTCAAAAGCTAGTTGTTAAGGGGAAAGAACTAAGTCACTTAAGTACCCCATCGAGCATCCCATACTACCTGAAGTGGGGCTTTGCTAGTAAAGAGATATCACATACTATCCCCATCCCCATCAAATACACATGTTGGTCAGATGTACCTGAAAATATCTCTATGCTATTGTCATGTTAGTTGAGCTGCAATGTGCAATAGGCATATAAGTATGTCAAACATACAAGTTTGTTAGATTGTTAGTTGATGAGCAATGTGTTGTTGTGTTGCCTTCTTTGTCCTACAGAATTGCCTGACCGGTCCATTGCATCAGCAACCATGTTGCTACCATTGAGCAATAAAGACAAGGAAGGAAGGATCAAAGAGGAGAACCACAAACTCTTGAATGGGAATTCTGGAGATCCTGCAGATAGGGTACTACTGTAAATCTATCTGTTTTTCCTTCAACTGGTTGTTTAATAAATCTGCTCTACAGTCAATTATAAAGATATATACATAAGTATGTCAAATATATCTTTCCAGTGGGATCCACCTTAACATACATAAGTTTGGCCTACATATTTCTTTAGTAAAACCCAATTTACAGAAGAATCTGTCTTGTCCTTTTCCTCTCTTCTTTTTTTTGTGAAACGTCTTTGTCTATGATCTGGACATAACATGGTATCTGCAAATTGCTCAGAGGCAGAGAACTCAAGTAAATGGGAAGATTATGGAAGATGGCAATACATTCCATGGAGACTCTGCAATGAATGGGTCGTAGATATTGATTGGAGGTTCTGCTACACAAAGGAGGTCTTTAACCTTCAATTAAAAGATTTAGTTACTTGATCAGTCTCTTAAATTGAAAATAGTAGCCTAATTTGTATTTACTGGAATTATGACTGGGTTGTGTCATCATGCTTAAATTATCATCTATAATCAGCATTTGCTATAGGAATTCTTCAGTGTTTCTCTCTTCCTGCCTCCCATCATTTTAGTTCATGTACATATAGTCTTCCCTTTTCTGTAATAACTTTCTCACTAAATAATTATGGGTATAGAAAGGCAATAAAATAAAGCATAATGAATAATTCTAGCCATTGAGTCACAAGAGATATGAGGGAGCACATGGGTGATGCTTTGACCTTGCATGTGTTTGTACTGAAGATTATAATAAATTTATTGTACACTCATCTTGTGAATTGAACCAGAATGTTAATTCATGTTTAAGCATCGTGATTGAAGAATCAAATTATTAGATTATCATTTCTTTTTTGTGTCCCCAATTTGGGCATTCTAATTTGCTTGGTGCTATTGAAAAATGAAAATAGGTTTCAATTCTTGATGAGAAAACAAAATAAGTTTTAATTTATTATAGAACAGTCAAACACTGTCCTGTATTGCAGTTTGCAGAGGGCATCACATGCATCTTCTTTTTCTCACATGGCCCCATTTGTCCCATCTCTCTCGCTTCAAATGAGGCATCATGCTTGGTGTTAGAGGAAGTAAGCATGTGGCCAAATGTAGAAAAATAGAGCATTACTGTCACCAGCTTCTTCGGGTATCATTATCATCATTGTTCATGTAGAAATGACATCAAGATTTGATCATAAATATTTTATCAGTTTCTGAAAAAGTGCTGCGGTAAGAGATGATGTCACTAATGCTGAGGACATTTTTATTTGACTAACAAAATGTTATCATTTTGGTCCTTCTAGATCCAAGTCAATTTAGTACTTCACATAATAAAATGGTTCTTCAGAGATTTACATTGTTAATTTAGTTTTTTACAGATCAAAACATTATCAATGTGATTTCTCACAAAAATGCGTTGTCAATTTGGTCCTTTATAAATCAAATTGTTGACAATTTGGTCCTTCAATTCAATTAGCCAATTGTTTAAACTTAACATAATTGATGGCTAAGCAAATTAATCCAATTTTTATATTATTTTTCATAAATTTGCTTAGTCAACCGTTAATATTACACATCATCATTTCTGCTAAGTATTTGAATGGTTGTCTAACTGAGAGATTAAATTGATATCATTTTGATTTGTGAGAGAGACCAAATTGATAATATTTTGATATGTGAGAGACCAAACTAACAATGCAAATATGTGAAGGACTAAATAATTGACAAAAGAGACAATATGTGAGGAACTAAAAATGATGTTTTAGTAATTTTTATTGTGAATTACTATCTTTTATAAAATGGTTTTCAACCAACACAGCTTTAAAAATGATAATTTAAATTCGTGTTGAAATTTTGCAATGCCAAAGTGATTTAGACCCACCAAAAAAAAATCCTTCTTTCGGGAAGTGTCAATGTTAGGGATAAAGATAAAGAATTCAGATGTTGAGTCCCATGAACATAAGATAAAGTAGTACGAATTCAATGCTAATGTATTATCCGACTTTGTATATGTATCATGCATTTTGTATCCAACCTGTTTGATATTTGACCCCAAAGAGGTCCCTAGACATCACATACTAAACAAGATACATACTCATACATAGTGGCATGAGAGTGATATAAAAGGCCATCATTAAAATTTAAAAGTTAGACCTAGTGAAAGATACTAATCTTTTACGACATGACGAATCAAAGTTTAAATTTTCGTCCAGATCCTACATTCTATGAACATAATTACTAATACGAAGATAATCATGAAAAAAAGTCACAGTTGATGCATATATTTGATTTGCAATCCAATGAGGACATCTTCTCCCTCTTTTTGTGTACATTGAGGGTCCTATTGACCCCAAAATGGGTGGTATGAATAACTGCTTTATTATCTTTGTTATCTGCTTTTGTTTTCAATACAAGAATATTTCTTATTTTAAAGTAATAATTTTTTTTTTTTGGATAGGATGGACTTCTACTCATTATTGAATAAATGTCGTATTCGTATTAATTCGTTTTTATAAGTTTTATATATAATATATAAACATAGTGTGTTCGACAAATATGACTCATGAGCTTAGGGTAGAAGAGAAATTAGAGAATCATGCAAATGTCAATATTTCGTAATTAATTATAATTAAATTAGAGTAACATATTTTTATGCCATTTTATAGAAAAAATAAACCCTTTTATTTTCTCTCTTTAGGAGTAGCAATTACAATAACGATATCTTATCAAGGAAATTCTATTATTCAAGATTTTCATTAGGCCTTTTGGTTGTTGGTAAGTCTTGAATCTCTTGATTTTCAGAATACTGGACATATATAAGAGTTATAGATTTGGTATATGAAGATGTCAGGCTTAAAAATTTAGAGAATGTGCCTTAATATATTCTTATGCTTATTTAGTCTTTTTATAAGTATTTTTTTTATTCCACACATGTATTTGTTTAACCCAAAAATTGTATTGGTTTTCACAAATTAATGATTTCTGTTTTAGGATTTTTTTTGCTGTTTGTGGGGGGGGGGGGGGGGGGGGCTGAAACCCGCTTTCGGATTGAAAGCTATTATATATGTAACCCAAAAATTATTTTTTTTTAACTGAATTGTGGTTTTGGAATTGGACCCCATTCAATTTCAGAGCCCAGCTTGTCATACAATACATTTTCCTTTCATTAAACAAATTTAAATTCTCGTATATTTTTCCTATCAAACAAATCTTACTTTTCACAATGTGATAAAATTATATTTTTTTCTTTACTTTTTTATTCACTTTTATTCTATTCTCACTTTTAATATAAGAGTAAAATGATCATTTTATCTATTTTTATTTCATTCACTCTACATCACATCACATCACATTGACATAATATTTCCATTCCCTCTAACATTCTCATTCTCATTCACATTCCCTCTCTCGTATCACAAAAGATTAAGGCTTTTATGAAGGTTTTTTATTTTTTATTTTGGTAATCAGACGGGGCCGAAGCCCAAAGAAAAAATTTATGAAGATTCTTTAGGAAAAATAAAATATGTAACTCAGAAAAATTTGGAATTTTTATTTTGAATGACAAATTATCTTCTGATTGCACTATGATCTATATATTTAAAATTTTACTTTCAAAACAACCCCAAAAGAATCAAAACTCAAATCAATTTTTTTTTTCAAAAAAAAATTTGTCTGCACTCACAAACTGGACTAATCCCCTTTGGCTATTAGATATTAGAAATTTACCATCATGGTTCTCACAAGCACACATAGTTTTCTATAGAAGATAATATGAGAAATCACTGTAAAGCCCTCAATCAATAATTGAGGAGCAATCCCTCATACTGTAAAGAATTACTCATTCTCAAAGCAACAATTACTGTGCATTCTTGAGGGGGGTTTCTTTTTTCTTCTTTGCCTCCTAGGCCTAAACAGCTTTGATTTCCTCCTTTAACTATGCCTCCATAAATTAGGATGAGGGTACATTGAAGTGAAAAAGCCATGATATGACAAATGCAAAAACCATACAAGCAAGCAGAAAATTCAGAAACCGATGGCCATGCCAGAATCTTCGAGTTTCAGCAGAAGAAGGAGCTGGTGTTGAGAATGTGCTTGTTGCTGCTGCAGCAGGAGTAGCAATGTTGCTATTTTCACTTGCATGCTCTGTTAACTCCTCGTTTCCTCCAAAGACATTTCGAGCAACTGAATGACAAATTTCACAGGTCCTATGAAAGTTTTAAGGAAACAAAAACAAAATACACAAGGTTCAATATTAAAGATCACAAAAAGTAGAACCATGAACTCAAAAATATTATTATGTAACAAAACAATGAGGACCTTTTTTGTCAGACAGAGAATATGGGAAAGAGTTGAGAGGTGGAGCTATATTCACACAAGCATAAATGAGATTGATATAGATTTTGTTTAAGTTAATCATCATCAATTAGCATAAAACTTTATGCCATCAATGTCCTAGCAACAGTTCATGATGATGTTGAAGCTTTAATGCTTTTCAGCTATACTTAGACCAGCTTGTCTCTTGTCAATAATATTCCCTGCCTTTGCAGGATTATCTTTTGACAAAGGACCAAATGATAAACCAAAAAGCAAAGAAGAAAAAGAAGATATCAAGAATTATTTGCCATCCAAGTAAGGCATCAGCATATATATATATATATATATATTAAAGAAGATTCCCAAATGGAACATATTCAGGTTCTGTCCCATTGAATTTTTAATTTAGCCATGAAGTCATGCACTTGGATTGAATGTATTTGTGTCTTAATTAGAAATAACAATTAGTCCTACCTCAGCAAGTTGCCCTCACAGATAGCTTTTCATTGATAGTGGCGTATGGGGGTCCACCAGTCCACCATCTGGAGCCAGATCAGCTAGAATGCACTTCAGCTGTAATTTGGACCGTTGATCCATTTCAACAGAATCACACATTTCCCGATCGATGGTTCAGATTCCAGTTGAAGTGCACTTAAGCTGGTTTTCACCCCCACCCTCTACCAAAAAAGTATATTCCCCTTACCAAGTTATCATAAAATCAGAGAATCACTTTGAACCCAAAGTAGGATGTCCAGTAAAAATATAACATTTTCACATTTTTCATAATTCAGCAGTCAGCACTATATATTAACTCCTTGAGATATGTAATAATTCTATTAAAAAACTTGATAAGAAAAAAAAAAAGCCTACAGGTTTCCACCATTCCACTATCTTCAAGTGACAATATTGCACCAATGGAGGAAGTATATATATGGACACATCATACTACAAGACATGCAACTAGGATCTGATCATAAATACTGAGAATGTAGTATCTTTATGATACTCGACTTTTATAAACACTAAAATCTAGCTGTAATTATACACATTAATGAACAGAAAATCTGGGATCTGCAATGAGTGGATTAAAAATTTTTGGTTGTGAGGAACCATATTAACTCAAAAGTTTAAGCAGTTAAAAAAAAGTCCATGAATAGTTTTATTATGAATAAGATAAAATTGAAGGATGAAGGGGTCTATATCTAATCTCCCCTTTAATAGAGATAGAGAGAAGCATAAAGAAGCAACATGGGATTCCTAAATTTCAGAAAAGAGACAGAAACAAGGAATCCCACTGTACTTGGACATGTCAGTGACTCAGCAGGACTGGCTGATAATGGCTTTATGCCTTTCTTTTTCCATCGTCACCTTCTTCAAGATAACGTAATCTTCTTTAACTTTCCCTATCCTTGAAGAAATTATTGAGCCTTGCCCTGACACCATTACCTTTAACTTCTTTACATCTTCTAAAATATGTGTCAGTCATCCAAGCATTCTTTTGTTTTCCATCACCTTCTTCAACTTTACACTCATCACTGAATTAACAACCCACCACCACAACCTCAAATTCCAAACTATATATACTTTAGTTACATGTTTTGCCTTTTTTCAACCATTCAATCATTCATATCAAAGCCTCCAAGTAATAGGAAATACATTGCAAACATAAATTTTTAAGAAGCTCAGTTAATGTTCTTCCCTTCTCATTAATTCTCCTCAATATAAACAAGTTGCATGGGAAGGAAATTATTAGATATCAATCTGAATCAAAAGAAATTTTAAATTTTACTTCCTTTACTCTTTTTTTTCATTCTCCCCAATCCAAACACTCACTTGTTCCCTCCACTTTCCTTTTCTTCAATGTTGTAAAGAATAAACGGGCCCAATGCACGAACCCATGACCTCCAGGTCACATGGCCGCAAAGTTATTGCTCCAACCCTTCAATATTATAAAGGATAATACTAAGAATTTCAAACCTGTTACATTAATGATATCACAGCTTCCAAACAATCAAGAATAACACTATTCATTTTTCCCCATTAATTAACGAGTTTGATGCCACAAATTGAAGCACTTGAATTGTAAGAATGACAAATAAAACTTTTGTACTGACCTATTCCCTTTGATCTTGAACCAGGCCTCAGCACAGTGTTTATGAGCAGCAGCTAAATCATCCTTACAAGAACAACCCAACTCAATAGGAATCCCTGACTCTCCATGACCATCACTCTCCAAACCCAAGTGACAAATCCTACAATCCCTCTCTACTTTGGCCAAATGCACCTTAATTTCAGGAACCCCACTCTCAATTTCCACTGAACAGTCAGTCACAGAAGAAGCCCTCCCAGAATCATGAACAACACCTCTAACCTCGGAATCAGAAATGCAAGCGAAGCTATAGTCATCGTACGACGAGCCACCGTTCGTTGAATAGAAATGAGAATAGCAAGACCCATCATCGGCGTCGGTGAAGCACAAGCTCCCGTCGTCGGCGCTGACGTCACTTCCCGCCACCGACCGGCGGTGATCTCCTTGCTCCAAATCGACATGGGACATTTGTATGGTATGGAAGAAATGACTAATGAGTCTTCAGTTCACCTCACCCCCCTTCTTATACGAGAAGAAAAATAAAAAGTGGTTGTATAAGAAACAAAAAATCAAAAAAGGGGTTAAAGAATTTGGAATTGGATTAGGTGACGATGCTACAACCCCATTAATGGTTCTTCCCAAGAATTTCAATTAGGGAATAATTGGAAGCTCAAGAATGCTTTATGAGAGAGAGAGAGAGAGAAGCGGGTGAGAAGAGTGTTGTGTAGGTAAAGAATGGTGTAGGAGACAGAGGTAGGAGACATGGACAGTGAAGAAGAAGTAGTAGTAGAAGAAGAAGAAGAAGGAGGGAGACGTGGTAAAGAGAAGGTGAGAAAAGAGAAAAAGATTTCTTCTTCATTGATAAAGAAGTGGGACAAATCAATGGAAACAAAAAGATTAAAAATTTACAAGAATAATTTGCATTGAAATTGTTGATTCTGATTCTGTACGTGGATGATAATGTGTATTGTAATTGTTGATCAGAAACATTGATGCACATCCTACGGCTCAGATTGCAGCTACATTTTCTGCTTAGGGGTTATATTAATATTATACCAAGCTTGTATGTTTAGACTTTAGAATATAGATCTTTATTAATTTATAACATAATAAATAATTTTAAAATTAATATTACATTTTCTTTTAGATGCCTTTAATTTTACAAAGTTTTTAATTTGATTCTTTAATTTAAGATGAAGTATTATTATTATTATTCTATTATATATTTTTCTTTTTTCTTTGGACTTCCAAGTTCCATTATTGAATTAATATGTTGGCTTCAGTTTGATAGGAATAGGATAGCTCTTATGTGCCACATCTCTTTCCTTGTTGTGATATGAGTATGACATATGACATATCAAATTCTCTTTACTTATTTTTTTATATAAATAATTTTATGTAATTTTTCAAATAATATTCATATATGACATGAATTCAAATTATAATATTTTATTATTATAAATCAATCTATAAAATATACTAATATTGAAGCCACCTAGGACTACTCACCGAGCTCTCAATTCTTGAAACTTTCTTTTTTCCTCAAACTTATTTGTCAATTTAACAAGCCATGTGACAAAACATTAATAACAAAAATGTGCATTTCATGTCATAAACTTGTTCAATTATTGGATGATTTTTAAAAAACAGTTGATGTCATAAACTGGTGATGACAAATCTTAACTTCTCAATTTTGGCTTTGATAATAATTTGAAAAATAATTCAAAAAATATGAAAAGCACTCCAATTTTATCTTGTAATATTCGAGAGGATTCGTGATTAAATCTATTCTAATAATTGATACTTTAGTTCAAAACCAAAAAATTAATCATATTTCATTTTCGTAAATAAAAATCTTAACTTCTAATTGCCATGATTTATAAATGTTTTATAACAAACATTCCAATGCTAAAAAAGAAAAAGAAAAAAAAAATAGTTCCAAAAGATTTTCTTAATCATTCTAGTCTAAATAATTAATACTCTATCCGCCAAAAAAAAATTATTACTCTACAATTTTTTTATGGATGCAATTTAGTTTATATAAATCATAAATTCTATAGCACAGAAGGTGGGTCTATGATGCAATGCAATGGAAATGTAACATAATTGATGTCATTAAATGGCTGAAATTGCATTATATCTTAAGTTATCATATCCACATGTCAAAATTTTATTGACTGAAATTGCATACATGTAACAAGTTGCATCATAGACTCAGTCATGAGTACTCCCTCAATCATCCATCTGTCACGTTAAATTATAGAGGACTAATGTATGTGTATATATATACTGCTAATTTTCAAGAACTAAATAGGAGAGAGAAGCTTTTTTTAAAGGATCAAAATAGTAATTTAAATTTATTTTTTCTTTGAGATCAAATTGTGGTTTTTTAGTATTAATTATTATATATAACTATTACTCGTTCAATAGCAAAATGATCTTACATATTAATTTGAATCCCTCAAATATTATATGAAATTGACATAGGTTAAATTAAAGTTGAGTGAATAAATTAAAAATAATATAATTTAAAAAATGATTTAATTATTTTGCAATTATCAATATTAACTATATATATATATGTATTTCTAATTAATCCATACTAAATTTATGTATAATTTATATGAATTCTGTTCATAAAACTCAACATTCTACTCAAATTTGCTTGAAGGTGATGAGCATAGGGAGAGCAGGACAGGATTTGGATAAAAAAGAAGAGGGTCCCATTAAAAAGAAGATTCAGTGTACATTAATATAAATAAATAACATCTTAGAGTCTGCAAATTTAGGCAAAGTATCTAACCTTCTTTAATTTCTTTGTTTTAGGCATAATATTATGTAAAATATAAAATAAAGATAATAATCTAATTAATATAATGACTGAATAAGAGGTTCCAAAGTCAAGTGTATGGTGGTTCAAGTTCAACCACTCGATTCAAATCATGAAGTAGCTTTCACTGACAAAACAATTTAACGAAACTTTCGATGGCACGCAATATAATTAATGAAATCATACAAGTTTGCTGAAAAGTTAAATCCAATATTTAATTGATATTTAGCCTAGCCAAATTACAATATATTTAAATAATAAATTAATGATCAACATTGAGTAACCTTATATATATAAATAATCAATTGCAGCTATTCAAGAATTGGTGCTATAATTTTATATTTTTGGTTGCCCCATATTATAAGGATAGAAGATAAAGCAGATAAAAAGTGAAAAGAAAAGAAAAGAAAATAAATGATGTTGTAAATGTATGTCATGGAATATTGGAATCTTTAATTTGGTGTTCATATATTAATATTATAAAATTTCACTTTTGTCGCTCCTAAATTCCAAACCACACGATGATCGATGAAGGGAAAAAGATTATGGATCATAACCAACCGTCCAAATTGTCCAACAAGTTTTAAGATAATCCTTTTTTCTTATTTATTTTATATGATTAATTTGGTGATATTCAAGCTTCCATCATGACATAGGCATAATTCATAATTTATCATTGCTTTAATTATTTTAATAATTTAAAAAATCAATCAAATATTAATCATTAAATTTTGGTCAATAATATATACAATTTTAATTTGTTTTAATTTTATTAATGTAAATGGATGGAATCTTGGGTATACTTAACTTTAACTTTCTCAAACTCCAAACCCCACTAACTTGAAGGACAAAAAACTATGGATATCCTAACAAATGGATTTGAATGGTTTTCTTTCACAAATAGAAGGTGGAACCAACAAGTAATTAATTAATTAATTAATAACCATAAAACATCATTCATTATTGAGGTTAATTAAATTAATTAATCATGACACTCAAGGGGAGCAAGTAAACCATATCATTTACTATCTAATAAACATGTGCCTTCATCAATGAGGGAGCTAGTACACTTGATATAGTTGATTCTTCCCAATAGGTTTTAGATTGTTTTTTAAAATAGATAATCTAATTTACATGTAAGGAGAGAGAAAAATCAAGATATTATTTTATTATTAAAATTTTGATTTATTTTAAATAATTTATATTTTCTAATTAAATAATAAGAGTGGCTTACTAGCTAATAGCTATTTTATTAGAAGTGCATTTGTGTCTCAGAAATTATTAATTACCCAATACACGATACGACCTTATTGTTGTAGAAGTTGTTGCGTACACCAAACGTAGATGCATACAGAATACTCATTATATTGTTCATGTGGGCTGGGCTTTTACATGCGAGAATCAATTATTACACAATCATTTGTCCCTACTTCATCAAAAATAAAAATTAATCCAATTGGGCTTGGATTTATATTTGCATCCAACTAATGGGTTGGGCTGAGAAATAGGCCCAATTATTCATTTGTCATTCCGTTTCCGTCTTTTTTAAAAGGCCAAGGCCTTGTTTGATAAAAGACAAGTTGAATTTCATACGGATATATGATATTTTTGTAAGGTAAAGGGTAAATTTTAAAAAGGGTAAATTTGACTTTTTACTATTTTTATATTCTATTTTTCTATATTCATTATATTCTATCAGATAAGATTAGTCTTATAATTTCATTTTGTTCATTTCTTTACATACCAAACAAAATTTTGTTGTTTCCTATTCCATTTTACTCTTGTTTACTTCATTTCTCTTTCCAGTTTTATTTCTTACCTGAACATATTTTACACTACCAAACACCATCTTCATCTGAGAATTTTCGATATTTGTCTAAAGATTTATGTTTGGCTTCCAAAGTTTAAGAAACTAATATTTATAAAAATGACTAAAATTTCAAAAGTGTTTCTTTTTTTGTACATTCCTGAAAAGATGGACTGTGCACAAAGGGTTTAATTTAAAATATTATCATATAAATTAAAGTACAGCAACTCAATATATTTAATTATTGGGAGAAGAGTATGGGACAAGTCTGGATTGTTCTAACTTCCTTCAATTCTTGCCCATTTATTGGATTTCCTTTAATTTAGATTCAGTTTATTTGGTTAGGTTTCTTGATAATATGACTACCTAATTATGTAATTTCCATGGTACATAGGCTAAGTTTGTTTTAGAGAAACGGAGAGAAAAAAAAAAAGAGGAAATAGGTGGGATTTACCTCTGAAATGGTGGATCCCATCTTACAAGGATTTGTTTCATTCTTTTTTTGAGATCCATGTTAAATATTTAAAAAAAATTAAGGTATGAAATGTCCATTATACTCTTTAATTTGATACAATCATAATTTTTTTTTCTTTTTAATATTTTAATATAAGAGATAAAATGATAATTTTAATCTATATTCATATTTTCAAATTTTACTATCAAACACTGTAAACCCATTCTCATTCTCGATCCCTTTTCATTCTCTTTCTGGATAACAAACACACCCATAAACTTTAATTTATAGACTCCCTTCGTAAGTTTTTTTTTGTTGAAATGTTAAAAAAAAAAAGAGTTTCCATGAAAACTTATTTGGGAAAGAAAAGCACATTAAAAATTGAATAATTAGTTATAGGAGCTTTCTATCTAGTAGTTACATTACATGTTAATATATGATAGGTACATAATATGTTACCTCCGATTCATATATTGCTTGTATATTTCCATCCCGTGATTTGATTCTATATACAAATATTTAAGATGATTCTTCACGTTTAGTACTACTATAAGAATTTGTGTATATCTTTCAAAATGTATATATATATATAGGCATATGAATGTTTTTTTTATAAGAGGCATATGAATGTTATGAAGACATATACTTAATAAACGACCAATCATTATTGAAAAAAGTGAAAAAAAATTCAATTCTATGTTTATGTTTCTAAGGCTATGTTTGGTTCAACATAGAATTAGAATTGATTTTAAAATTATACATGTTTTAATCAATTCCAAAGTTTGATTCCTATACCTTGAAATTGAATTCAAAAAATTTAACAAACTCCATGTATTTTTGCTTTAGTCTTATTGGACCAATTCCATGTATTTTTCATGGAAATGGGATAAGTTATTTAAAGTTGAGTATGAAAATACAATTTTACCCTCTACACTCCATCACTCTCTTTTTTTCTCCTCCGTCTCTCTCTCTCTCTCTTCTCTCATCACATCCAACTTTTTTTTTCTGCGCAAATCTTTGTCATTTTTTTTAAAACTTAATATTTAAGAAAAAGTATTTTAATCTTTTTACCTCACTTTTAATTCTATTTTTACATATCAAACATACTTTTTAAGACAAACCTATTTTAAATTTGTCTCTTGATTGGTGTGTATCCTTAATCTAATTTAACATAACATTTGGGTCAAATGAATAGATTTAATATTATTAAGGGTTTGCTAAGTACATTACTGAATAATTTTTTTAAATATTTAATAACTTGAAATTTATAAACAATTATAAAAGATAATATTTTTAGAGTAAAAAGTTTTCATAAAGTAAGATAATTAAATCTTAATCAGAGCCTTAAAATACTAGCTAGTAAAACCCTATTAATAAGTTATAATAATAGTAATTGGATTTTGATTTTATGTAAAATAGTGATAAGATGAAGATGTTAATTTGATGAGTTTGACTAATATATATATATATATATATATATATATATATATATATATATATATATATATATATATATATATATATATATATATGTGTGTGTATATAGGTATGTGGTTGGTGCATTGACATATAGATGCTCACATGCCATGAGGGCTAAGTGGCTAACGATGGTGTTTGAGGTTCAGAATGGACCTCGTGCTAACCAATGCCCTTAGGGTAAAAGGCGTTGGTTAAGAAGCATTAATTATTTATTGGAAATGTAAAAAGCTTCTAATTTTCTACATAAAATTCCTTTAGCTTTTAAAAGACTAAATTAGCCCTCAAAATCCATATTAAATGTATTTTCAAAATAAAATGTTAGTATTAAATGTAATTTTTTAAAACCAGTATTGAATTTTTTTTTGTAATTTAGGGAAAATGTTAGTACTTAGAAGTTAGAACCACTGAAATAAGCACAGATGTCCAATAATTTTTGTCGTGAACAATCTAAATAAGAACAAAAGTAATGAAAAGACAAAAATGCGTCGTCATCTTCACTAATGCATGCATTTCTTGCAAATAAATTGGGGTGAATCTGCTCTATTCATTTCATAACTGAGAAACTGGAACAAATTATCAATTTCCTTTACTACCTTTCGTTCATTTACTCTGTTATGGCTTCCATGGGCGACAGTCCAACAATCCGTCTAAAACTCTTCGTGGACAAAGAAAGAAGCAGAGTTGTTGTGGCAGAAAGCAAGTGGAGATTTTTTGTGAAAGGGCTGTATTTTTCGAAACAAAATAGAGCCATAAGGGAATTCCATAATTTGTCTTTTCTTTTCTGTTTCAGGGCTTATTTTAGGGTTATAGCTGCCAGCAAACACAACTCATCTCCACGCATCCCCTAGTTAGTCCCGTCGCCGACGACTCATTGTTTGCAGCTCATCTTGTACGTTTTGCTGTTTTTCTTTACTTGTCTCAAGAGATCATGGATTCTTTCCAGTAGCAACAACAATCGTCCACATTCCCGTTAAAGCTTTTGGTGGACAGAGAAAAAAACAAGGTGGTTGTGGCGGATGCAACCACGGACTTGGTAGACTCACTCTTCAGCTTCCTATCACTTCCATTTGCTACGATCATTAGGCTTATACACAAGCAAGACTAGGATGCATACATTTAAAAATATATAAAAAAGAAAATGTTCATTTTTCTTATAATTTTCTTTGCATTCTATGTAAAGTTGTCTTTTGAATTATGAACAAATAAAGGAAACCACTTTTCCTTTGCACTGTATATATAAAAAAAGAAAAAATCATTTGCACGTCATATATATATATATGTTTTTCTTTCGATTGCATATGAAAGTTTTCTTTTTAATTGAGGAAATCATTTTTCTTTTGCATCGTATATATGAATTTTTTTTCTTTGTGTTATATATAAAAAAATTTCCTTTATCTTATAATTTACTTCGCATTGAATATATATATATATATAATTTAAAGAAGAAAAAGAAAAGATCTCCTTCTTATAATTTCTTTTGCATTTTATATAAAATTATCTTCTGAATTGCAAATAAAAGAAAAGAAGACCACTTTTTCTTTGCATTACATATATATAAAAAATTTTATTGTATATATAAATAAAATAAATAAATAAAAAATAATTATTTTTCTTATAATTTACTTTGCATTCTATATAAAATTGTCTTTTAAATTTGCAATAAAAGAAAAAGAAACCACTTTATTTTTTACTTCGTATAGATAAAAAAAATTTTCTTCTCATTATATATAAAAATTTTTTTCTTTTCATTGTATAAAAAAAAATTTTTTTTTAGCAAGTAGCAACAAGGTGGGAGTTAAGCCATTAAACCAATCCGAATGTCAAGTCAATACAATATCATATGCGAAAAGAGTTGGCAAATTGAGCACTATGGTAAAGCTTAAGTGAAGTAAAGCTAGAAACCAGATAATATGTGCAGAGACCAGGGAAGATTTTGTTGATTTCTTGGTTAGCTTCCTTACAATACCTCTAGGTTCAGTTATAAAACTGTTATGAAGAAACTCTTGTGTTGGGTATGTTGATAACTTGTACAAAAGTGTGGAAAGTTTGAATCCCTCATGATGCACAAGTTCACTTTCTGTTTTACTCAATCTTAGTATGACACCACAATTTGGCTGTCCAAATCAACCCTTTGGGCTCTAAATCCTTAAGTAGATCCAAAAGAGATGCTTCGGGCTTTGTGAAGAAACCAGCATTATATGTCATAGTTGATGATCTCCAAGTCAGAGCATTATCATCTACTTCCACCCTAGCTTATCTGAAAGAATTGAAGATCCCCTTTGAAGATTTCAAAGAGGTAGAGCTTAGCATAAGCAAGGTAGAGGTATTGTGGTTTTTATTATAATATGAGACTTAGCTTGCCTTTCTTTTTATTATTATTGTTATTATTATTATTATTTATTCTTCATGTCTTTGTGGTGCTGGCTCTGAGGATGTGTTCATTATATAGAAATGGGATCATGGAATAGAAATGGAATTGAAAAAGTAAGTGTGGCCCACTTTTTTACTTTTTTATTTCTATCAACTTAAAAAAAAAAGAAAAAAGAAAAAAGAAAAAAGAAAAAGAAAAAGAAAATACAAAATATCTATTATACCCTTTTGATTTGACATGATTTAACACAATTATAACATTCTTTTATTTTTATTATTTTAATATAAGGGGTAAACTGGTCATTTTAATACATTCCCATTCCATTTCCATTACCAAACTTTTACTACTAAACACATCAAATGCATTCCGTTTCCATTTTCATTTTTACTTCTACCTAATGAACGTACCCTAAGTCTGTTGAAGGTCTCTTTGGTATCAAAATCTGCACTAACTACTGGGTTTGCAGATTTCTTAATGTTCCCAACGGAAGAAGCCTAATATCTCATTTGCAATTGAGCAAACCACCCATAACTAGTTTTACAGTGTATTTGACTTTTGTTTTGTGTTAATTTTTTTAAGATGGTTAATTAATGGTGGAACTGCATAGTGTAAACGAAGAGGTGCCAAAGCCTAGATAGTAATCATGTCATGCATGGTTTTTCCTCGTTCAATGCATTAAAAAATGTGTTTCCAAAGATCACAAACCATTATTTGGATTTCCAAGAGAAAGTAGAATTGTTACTCTTTCATTGGTGTGCACTTCTGACTTCTCTCGAGTTACCTCTTAATTAATCTCATCAACATCACTCTAAACCTAATTCGATGAAGAGGTTAGTTAAAAGTTAATAGCTGTATATTAATTATTATTTTTTATAATCGTGTATATTAATTATTAAGTGCTCAAATTACTTTTTTTTTGTTTAATGATGTTGAAAATAACTAAATTTGTACTAAAACAAATTTTTTAAAAACATGTTTTTAAGAATTAAATTGAGAAATAATTAAGAGCTAAATGTAATTTCCATGAATTCCATTATGGTAAGTTCATCTTATGATGGAAGTGATGTGCATAGTTGCATATAAATATAAATGCACAAGTTCATTTATGAATGAATTTGACAATAATATTTATATGACAAATGAGGTGTATAATATCTATATTTGCATTTTTTTTCCACTCGAGTTAGAAAAAAAAAAGTATAAGATCGGGAGGGTTGCATTTGTTGCAAATAAATAAGGGCGATCGAATCTGCTCTCTTCATTTGAGAAATTAAAGCGTGGAACCAAGTACACTTGTTTGTATTAGATCTGTCATGTCATCCAGTATATCGTTTCTGCAGAAGTTAAATGTCTCTTTGGGAGATTTCGTCGAACATGTGGTGTGCATTGAGGAGACAGAGGTAAGTATATGATTTCTTTACTGTTGTGCTAAATCAAATACTTGTTAATTGTTATAGTTAATATTCATTAATTAATATTATGTTAGGGTTTAGGCATTTAACCTGTTGGGAGCTTCTTTGACATCCAAAGTTGTTTTGACTAAGAGCCTTCTCCAACTCTTGAATGAAGAAGCCAAAGGAGGAACCTATAATTTAACTGTCATTACTGTTGGTAAATGCAGAAGTTGATTGAAAAGGCTTTATGAATAAGCTTTCTTGTTTTACTCTCATCGTTTGATTACCCATGGAAAGAAGCCCATGTCTAAAATCTTAATCAATTAGATTAGGATGTGTTTTAATATATATACATATATATAGAAAAAAAAATAGGCTAAATTACTGTTTTGTTCCTCAACGTTTCAAAAGTTTAATGTTGGTCTTCAACGTTTTTTTTTGTCGATTTTGATACTCGGGCGTAACTCCGTTAACTCTTATCGTTAAATGATGACTTGACATACTTATAAGGCACACCCCCTCTTCTACGTGTCATATTTTAATGACGTGGCATACCATATCATTTCCACCACTCCACATTGTCACATCATCATCTTCTTCTCTCCATCGTCTTCATCTTCATCTTTAACCCTAATTTCCAAACCCTAAAGTCATCATAAAAAACAAAAAATCAATCCAATTGGACTTAGATTGACATGACATGCCACACCATCCAATTGTTTTGTTCGAAGCGTAGATCCATACAGAATACTCATTGTTCATGTGGGCTGGGCTCTTTACATGCAAGAATCAATTATTACACAATCATTTGTCCCTACTTCATCAAAAACAAAAATCAATCCAATTGGTCTTGGATTTATATTTGCATCCAATTAATGGGTTGGGCTGAGAAATAGACCCAATTATTCATTTGTCATTCCGTTTCCGTCTTTTTTTTAAAAGGTCAAGGCCTTGTTTGATACAAGACAAGTTGAATTTCATGCGAATACATTACTATTTTATCTTAAAAAATTATCAAATTACACAAGGAAGAATTTTAGAAAGGATAAATTTGACTTTTTACTATTTTTATATTCTATTTTTCTATATTCATTCTATTCTATCATATAAGATTAGTCTTATAATTTCATTTTGTTCATTTCTTTACATACAAAACAAAATTTTGTTATTTCCTATTCCATATTACTCTTATTTACTTCATTTCTCTTTTCAATTGTATTTCTTACCTGAACATATTTTACTCTACTAAACACCATCTTGATCTGAGAGTTTTCGATATTTGTCTAAAGATTTATGTTTGGCTTCCAAAGTTTAAGAAACTAATATTTACAAAAATGACTAAAATTTCAAAAGTGTTTTTCTTCTGTACATTCCTGAAAAGATGAGCACAATATTCCACAAAACAAAATTTGAAGATAACAATATATGTCGAGTTATATTGAGTACAATTAGAAAGATAGTCTGTGAACATGAAAATCAGAGAGTTTAATTATGTACCCTTGAGCATTGACCCAAAAATGATGGAGTCTTGCTGTAATTTAGTTATATATATATATATATATATAATGCATACTTAATTAGTCTTTTTAATTTTTTTCGTAAAGAAGAGTATCTACCGTCGACAGCAGTAACTAATCTCTTTGTCACGAGTCTTCCACTTAAGGATAAACATTGGCCACCGAATACTTTTCATACTCAAAGGTGAGATTCAAACTCTCAACTTGATTAAAAGACAAGGTGAGGAAATCATGATCACACTCATGTGATTAATTAGTCTTTTAAATTGACATGTGATTTTCTTTACATCTTGAAATGAAAAGTAATAGAAGTTTCCAGGGCTACCACTTTTGTTTGTGCATTAGTTCTTTTCATAGAAGCCTCCGCATATATATATATATATGCTTTTTTTTTTGTATGAATATATATATATGCTTTTGCCAAATAGAAATCAGGAATATTGTAAACTAATTTTTTTATAATTAAATAATTGATTATATATACAATGTACTTATGCACAACACACGTTAAACAAGTTCCTATACTTAGGGATGATTATGGGTAGGGTACTATAATATTTAGATTCGGACTCGAATTTGAGCGGGTATCAAAATCAGTCCCCATCCCCGGATCCTATGGGTAGTTAAATCCCCGTACCCGAACCCGGACCCATAAAAATTTGAAATAAATTATTATTTTATTAATATAAAATTAATTTTTATCAATTTTTTTATCTATAATCACAAAAAAGACAAAAATTAAATCATAAATATAAATGTACAATCAAATTACTTTAATATCTATAAGATATTTAACATTTTTTCTTAGAATTATATATTTTCTCAACATAAAAAAGTTTAAAAATAATGCTTTATATATATAAAAATAAATAATTACTATTGCGGGTAGGGTACCTCCTTACCCGGACCCGGACTCGTTGACTTTGTATCCGGACCCATACCTAGACCCACAGGATAAAATTTCAGGATACTCATTGAGTATGAATATTTTGATCATCCCTACCTATATATACCGAAAAAAAAAGAAACAAAAACTAACATATATATATATATAATATATGATAACGATCACCACACAACCTTCTTCCATATTTTAAGTAATAATTTGATAATATACTACACAATTATAATTTATATATCAAATATATCATATATTAAAAAATTAAAACACATATTTTATGATCTCAAAAGTAAATATTTAAAGAGTTAAACTACATAAAATATCTTTTTGCATATTATATATAAATTATTTAAATACTAAAATATAATTTATACACTTCATTATTATTATTAATATAATTTATATATTTAAAAAAAATTATAAAAAATACCCGTGCAATGGTCACAATCTAGTTCTATATATATATATATATATATATATATATATATATATATTAAAAGTCAAATTAAAATTGGCATGTAGTAGTGATTTTTATTCAGGTATCTAAATTTTATTTATGAAGTATGAATTAATTATTATTCATTCACCAAACTTATAGCTCAACTAAATTCGTTATTCCAGGATTCTATTTCTTATATATAGTTCACCTTTTCACATAGTTTAGGTATAACTAAAAAAGAACGAAAATCAAGAATTATTCCATCGTACGTTCACTATATATAATATTAATAACTTTTGTTATTTAAAGAAAGGTCAACGTAACGAAAACGAGTTTGTTAATTTGATCTATTCATGTGTTGGTAACATGTTATCTCATGAAGACTGGACTTTCATTTGTTTAAATATACGAGACAGTACTGCGACGTTCAATAATGTATTGGATATATATATATATATTAATTTATTTTTTAATAATTTTATATAAGTTGCTATATATATATGCCTTGAGATGTTTAAAATATATTGCGTCTATACTTGGAAAACAGAAGAAATGAATTGCTTGAATAGCAAGACAAACAACCATTGAGAGGATATTGTGAATAATTAATTTTCTGTTTATTAATTTTCAAACATGAAGAAACCCTTCGCAATATGAACTATTATTAATTAAAACCAGCATATATAATTAATTTATGAAGAAGAACCTTAGACTCCAAGGCTTTGAGTCCCTAGCTAGCTTGCTACTATGTATAACGTATGCTTGTTAATCATCAAAACTACTAATCACTAATTAAATTTATGAGTTGCTCTCATAGGAAATTTAAAAAAAATAATATTATGAAAATAATTATACAGTGCTGTTTCTTAAGGCAATGAATGATTTTGAATTTTTTTTGAAAGTGTCAAAAACATGCATATTGTAGTAAAATATGGATTTGAATTTATTTATTTTTTATTAAACATTAATTCCCATGATGGGTACTTTTGGATTGACAAATGACAAGAATGGATGAGCGCAATGGTAATTTTATTTTATTAGTCAAATTGATATTGAATTTTATAATATTTGTGGAAATTTATTTTGGCCATGCATATGTAAGTTGTATGATGAAATATAAAAAAGACTAACATTTTCTAGTTAAGTCAATTGAATTTACATATGTGTATATATATATATATATATAAACATAAATCTCCAATTGTCAATGCTTGAAATTAATAATTTTTTCCAAAATGAGAATGGTACACTTGTTTTTTTTATTACCTTATCTTGCTGACAAACCTAAATCAAGCCAATGAATTTTTCCAAATTTTTGTATGGTAAGTAGTCACTGTAAAATAATTAATATTATATTTCATGGATATTTTATAGTAAACCTGCATACATATATATATATATATATATATATATATATATATATATATTAAAAAAATGTCATTTAATTATTCAGAGTTTTTCATTACTTTGAGACTCCAAAAATAGAGAAAAGTGGCAATTATATATTGATTTTTAAAAACATATTAAAACCCAAAAGAGATTTAAATAGAATTGAAAGACAAAGACTAATGGTATTTTTTTAAAAAGCTCAACGTAACCAATTAATTGTTTGATATATGTTAAAGCAGAAGGGAGTAAGTCAAATATAGATTGAACCAATTTGTTTCCTTGAACTCTTCTGCACCCAAAAAAAAGGATTTTAAATAAAACTATGTAAAAGCTAAATAAGTAAACTCTAATTCACCCTAATATGTGTATATATATATATATATATATATATGGTACGAGTCCCACATTGGAAGGTTACCTTCAAGGAAAGGTCTTATAAAGCCTTGGGCTCTTCCACTCCAATAGCTAGCTTTTGGGGTGTGGTTCTCCCAAGACTAACTATTGGAGTGGGAGAGCCCAAGACCTTATATATATAAAACCCTTCCTTGAAGGTAACTTCTCCAATGTGAGACTCGTATCAATATATTCGGCTTCTCAAAGGAAAAAAATTGTAAATTCAAAGATTCCATTTTGCATTAAAAATTTTGATGAAAGTAAGTTTCATGCAGATCTATTATTTTAATTTAGTTGCAAAATAAGTAAACGCTAATTTAGAGAAGGCATGCATTTTCATTTGAAAATACATGTCGATCGATTCATTCTTCATGTCTAATTAATCACGGATATATATAATTGAGTAGCTAATTAAAGTTAGGATCTTCATTACAAAATTTAATTATTACTGTTTGTTCTTTTTTTCTTGGCCCAATATTTGTTTTAGATTAATTAAGCTGAATATATATATATATATATATATATAATAATAATAATAAAATTAATGAAAGTCTTGTTTAATTAATTAAAACAAGAATCTGCACGTTACTTCTGAAGCATTATTATTATTATTATTTATTACACAGTCTCTTAAATAAAATTATCATGCAGTTAACTGTTCCTTCACACTTTGAGCTTCCTTCCCATGATTGGAGATTTGCATGACACAAGCAACTTAATTATTTCGTTATGCTTATACTTTCAATTAATTAAGGACACTTAATTGGGAAAAAAGTTTAGTTAATTAAGAAAAAACAAGTTTTAATTTACTGGCTCTGTCCTTATTTCCTTACTAATTACCATTATGTCAATATATTTGAATTGATATATATTCTATATATTCTGATGAAAATAGTTCAATGTTATTAGTTATTAAACTATTGAAACCCAGAAGAACAAGTCTTAATGTGTGGAGAGCACTAATTAGATTTAATACTAATATATATGACAGGTCATCAACAAGTAAAAGCCTAATTAAGCTTAACGTGACTACTCTTGAATCTTGATGAAAGGGTAAAAATAATCTATAATAATATATAAATGAATCTGAGTTTGAAAGCGATACTTTGGGGAAACATTATATATGAACACAAATTGCACCACCTTCATTCGAATGTTGTACAATTATTTTTGTATTAAAATAATGCATTTGACTTAGCTTGTTAATTAATGGTCAAAACCTCAAATTGGTCCTTTATGTTTGCACGAAGTTTCATATTGATCCTTTATGTTTCAAAAAGTCTAAATTGGTCCTTTATATATGTCTGCAAGAAGTTCCAAATTGGTCCTTCCGTCCACTTCCGTCAATTTTTTAAGTTAAGTGCTGACGTGTCCATCTAAGATGACATGTCATACCACGTCAGCACCACGTCACTGCCACGTCATCACATATGATATTGGATGATGACGTGGCGATGACATGGCATGCCACGTCAGCTTCAGTTGACACGTAGGAGAGATGGTGTGTCCACGTCAGCACTTAACTTAGAAAATAAACAGACTTGGACGGAAGGACCAATTTAGAACTTCTTGCAAACATAAAGGATCAATTTGGACTTTTTGAAACATAAAGGACCAATATGAAACTTCGTACAAACATAAAGGACTAATTTGGGGTTTTGACCTTAATTAATTACATACTCTGTGTGTTCCGCTGGCCTAACTTCATCTTAATTTCGATCACTTAACAAATTATATTCTAAGGATCCAGAAAGAGAGATGCCCACATTAATATTGGATCATATTTTATTATTCATTAATATATATATTTTATTACTTTTTGTTTTTCTTGAATTAGATTGTCCTCTATAACTGACTCGATGGCTAATTTCTCGACTATTATGAGATAATAATGTCTTTCTCTTTTTGTTGTTGTTTTATGTTGTACAACATATGATTCAATCTCAATATTTTATAAGACTAATTATTGTTGGAGACAAATTTTCACCGGATGATGCTAATCAAACCTAAAAAAGGACATTTAAGAGAACATATCCTCTTTATCATTTGTGTGTGGCATTTGGTAATGACATTTTAATACTAAGTAAGTACATACACACGCCATCATTTATGCAACCTCCAAATGTCGAAGTTGACTTCATGCACGTCTCTTTTTCACTATATATATGACTTGGCCTTCTTCCATATTCTTGCGACCTCATTGTGTGAGAACACAAACACAACAAATTAAATCTCAGATTATTATTTCAGAACTTAAACTGGTTGTCTCTTTCAGTCTTTTTATTATTTTTTCTGAAATGAAAACTTATGTTGGGTTTTCACTAGCATGGGCTCTATTTGCTCTGCTAGCTTCTTCATTCACATCAGCTGAAATAGTGGAACACACATTTGTGGTAAGTTTAAGCTTCTTAATTTATAAAATCATAATTCATTAGAAAGAAAATATAGTTAATCTCGAAGGTGAATCTTATTAATTAATTATATACATTTTTATGATGTTATATTATTGCAGGTGAAGAACTTGACCATTTCTCGATTCTGCGGTACACAAACTGTAACTGCAGTGAATGGATCAGTTCCAGGACCAACAATAAAAGTACGAGAGAATGATACTCTTGTCGTTCATGTAATCAATGCCTCACCTCACAACCTCACTATTCATTGGTAATTATCTATATATTTTAATTTGTTCTTCTTTTTAATTTTCTATCTCATTAATTAATTTCTTTCAATTTCAATGTAACGTCTAGAAATTTGAAAATAAAATATACATGCAGATGCAGTAGTACTTCACGCGGTTCAACTTGAATTGATCAAACTTCTATCGAACAGTAGCTTAACAAATACCACATATATACATGCATTTCAAGTGGGATGGATCGATATTACGTAGATTGTTTGAATAGAGTATTATAATTTTCTGACCACAAAAATATTTTAACATTAGATCGATTGAGATGGGTTGGAATTAAAATTTAATTATATTCTGAATAGATCGAGTTATATATATATATAAATAATTTTCTAGATATGTGTCAATCTTCTGGGTTGGAATTGCTGAAAAATCCAATTGATTTTGATATATAACAACCAATTATTTGCCTAGCTGGTGTTGTTGCTTTGCTTGCTTTAATTAATTTATGAGTAAGTACATTTCAATTATATATATATATATATAAATGCAGGCATGGAATATTTCAAATTGGAAGCCAATGGGCAGATGGTCCTGAATATGTGACCCAATGCCCTATCCGTCCTGGTCAAAATTACACTTATAGGTTCACCATCACAGGACAAGAAGGCACTCTTTGGTGGCATGCTCACAATTCTTTTCTACGTACCACTGTCTACGGTGCCCTTATCATCCGCCCTACTAAAGGTCACTCTTATCCATTCACTAATCCCTACAGGGAAGTCCCCATTCTTCTAGGTACATATATTTAATTATATATTATTTTCCCTAATTAAACTTACTACTGTACCACAAAATAATTAATTACCTTTCGGTGGTTATGTATGTAGGTGAGTGGTGGAAAGCTGATATTATGGAAATAGCAAACCAAATTCAAGTTACTGGTGATTTGGTTCCACCGTCCGATGCTTTCAACATCAACGGCTACCCTGGCGATCTCTATAATTGCTCACAAGATCGTATGTCATTTTAATTTCATTCATTTGTTTTAGTACAATTTTTTATGTGAATATAATAAGGTAGTTGTTGTGTAACATAACATGTGACATGCTCGTATTTCATTATTAATATAGGAATATTTAATCTCAAAGTGACACAAGGGGACACATACATGTTACGTATAATCAACACAAACCTCATTACTCAAATGTTCTTCAAGATAGCCAACCACAATTTCACAGTTGTCGCGGTGGATGCCGAATACACGACTCCCTATGCTACCGATGTTGTCGTCGTCGCCCCCGGCCAGACCACCGACGTGCTCCTGAAAGCCGACCAGCCGGTGGGTTCCTACTACATGGCCGCTTCCGGTTACATCACCACCGTATTCATAGGCTTCGACAACACGACGACAAGAGGCATTCTGGTTTACGACGGCGCCTCCAATACGACTACTCCTTTGATGCCGGTGATGCCGGCCTTTAACGACACCGTAACGGCCCATAGGTTCTACACCAATATTACTGGGCTTGTTGGTGGGCCTCATTGGGTGGATACTCCACGCACAGTGGACGAGCAAATGTTCATGACGTTTGGTCTGAACTTGGACTTTTGTCCAAGCAACCAAACGTGTCTGGGCCCACTAGGGTTTAAATTCTCTGCGAGCATGAACAATGAGTCCTTCGTGCTCCCTAGTAACAGTGGAACGTCCATGTTGGAAGCAATGTTCAATAATAATGTGAGTGGTGTGTACACTAGAGATTTCCCAAACAATCCTCCATTGGAGTTTGACTATACAAATTCAAACATGAACTTCAATATGTCTTTAATATTTGCACCAAAATCAACGAAGGTGAAGAGATTGAAGTTTAATTCAACGGTGGAGGTTGTTATGCAGAACACAGCCTTTATAGGAATAGAGAACCACCCAATGCACATTCATGGATTTAACTTCTATGTGTTGGCTCAAGGATTTGGGAATTTCAATTCTACCACAGATACAAGTAAATTCAATCTTGTTAATCCTCAAACCCGTAATACTATTGCTGTTCCAACAGGAGGATGGGCTGCCATCAGATTTCGAGCCAATAATCCAGGTATATATTATTTCTATTTGTTATGAATTAAATTAAGACAAATGTATTTTTCACAAACTAAATTTGAAACAGATTATATCTTTTAGAGATCAAAATAATAATGTATTTTATTTAATATTAATATAGGGTTTTGCTAAGTACATTTTTTTCATCAAATCAGATAAAATCTTAATGAGATATATATAATTAGTTAGTAAAACTCTAGATTAATAAATAATAATTGTGATTGGATTTGGATTTGGATTAAAAGAGTGATAAGATGAAGATGTTTAATTTGATGAATATATGTTTATAGGTTTATGGATGGTGCATTGTCATATAGATGCTCACATGCCATGGGGGCTAACCATGGTGTTTGAGGTTGAGAATGGACCCACTCCTGAAACTACGCTGCCTCCTCCACCTCCTGATCTTCCCACCTGCTAGTCATTTTCACTATTTTCATTTCAATTAATGTTCATGTGCACATCTACGTGCTTGGTATTCTTTTCATTTCCAATTCTTTTTTTTTTTAAAAAAAAAATTTATCTCATTTGGAGGTTTATTGATTCACTTGTATCATTTGGATCTGGGATTCAATTCTTTTCAAGTGTAATAATAACCATTGGTTATATATCTTGACGTACGGAATGTGTTGACAATAATGTATTTCCCAAATTGTAATAAAATTTGTTTGTGACTATGTGTAATACTCTATCTAATTATATTATATATATACAATGAGAATTAAGTTCATATATAATAAAATTTGTTTGTGTAATATTTGTACGTATAATTTTGTGCCCTGTAGTTTATATTAAAAGATGATGCAATTTTTTTTAATAAAAAAAGGATGCAAAATTGATAATAAACTAATAATATAATTAATCAATGGATCTAAATTATATTCAACACTTTTATTAAAAGGAAACATGGTTAATTTATAAAAAAGACGGATAACTATTCATTTTCATTGAATAAACTTCTCATTTCATGTTCCTCACGGAGTCCTTTCTTTAATTATGATTACTAATTTGCTCTGTTTTTTTTTTTTGCCAAACATCCCAACTTTCATCCCCGACCCCACAAACTCAGTTGACCATTGGAGATTTATATAAAGTCAAAACTCAAATATATATAGTTATAGACAAAAATTTCATTTTGATCCACGTTTAGCATCATTCTTAATTTAGTATCTAATGTTTGTTCGACTTAAATTTTAGTCCCTCACATTTACTATTGCTAGTTTAATTTGGTCTATAATATTTGCTTAGTTTTAATTTAATCTTTTATATATACAATTGGTACCGATTTAATCTATTCAACCATTATCCAAATATTAAAATTACTTAATAAAATTGAGGAATAAAGAAAGAAATGTAAGGAATCAATTTTGTACCAATTGCCAATATATGTTGAACCAAATTGAAATTAGGCAAACATAAGAAACTAAATTGATACCAATGATACACACAAGTGATCAAATTAAGACTAAACAAACATTAAAAACCAAAATAAAATTGTTGTCGATAGTTGTCTATAATTGTGTTGTAAGTAATTAGTGAGCGATACTTATAGACGAATTCAATACTAATATTGAATTGGATAATTAACCTACCAATTACTTGTTTTTAAGAATTTTTCTCTTTCATCAATTGTTTGAAAAATTATAGTATTTTTAACTATGAAGATCATTTCAGATATAATATACATAAGATATATCTAAGGTCCCAATTGTATAAAAAATTAATAGTTTTATTGGCGGTAAATTTATCTTATAAAGGAAATTATTTGAACTTTTATTTTTCTTTTTTAATTCAATATTGATGTTTACAATTTTCTCTTTAATATTCATAGAATCTCGTTTAATTTATTTTAAGTGTCGTTAAACTTTTCTATAATTTGATGAAATATATTCTTTTAAAAAAAATACCATTTTTGCATAAAAAAAAATTCGTGAAAGTTTCGTGTGGATCAATTATTTTAGGTGCGGAAAACTTGGTGAGCGCGGCTTTTCTCATCGTTCCTTAATGTTGAAGTCAACGGCTATAATTAACAAACAAAGTAATCAGAAAATGTTCTCAAATGCTAGTGATCCTTTGAAAATATGAAAAAAAAAATTCGTTTCATGTATAATTTGACTATATAGGTGACAGCTAATTAATTATATATGAACTAAATTAACTTCTAGCTTTATATATAAAAATGAACCAACGCGTAAGGACTCTTGTTTTAGTTAATTATTATTATTTTTGTATTCCTTGATAGTTGATATGGATTTGTAAAACAGGAATAAAAGTTTAATGCTACCGTACTATTGAATTTCAGTACATCATTTCAATCATGTAGAGTTATTTGTTAATATTAATATAAATTCACATTAAAAAGGACCCACCTTGAATGATTTAGAAATTAACTGATTGAAGGAATGTACTGAAGTTCAGTACTACCGTACTACTGAACATCTACACGTAAAACATACGACCAAATAAATTAAGATGAACAAAATAATTAATTAAGTAAAGTCTTCTCCAATTAAAACGAAAATGTGCACGTTACTCTAATTAAACATTACACTTGTCATAAAAATAATCTGTAGTTTTTTTTCGGTGCTATAATAATATGTAGTTTAACTTATCCTTCACGTAGACTTTGAGTTTCCTTCCAAGCAAATTGAAGATTTGCATGACATAGCGAGCAATTTATTAAAACTACACACAAATAAAATGTTAATGAAAAATTGTTATTTTGTAAGGTGCATGTGTAGTAATTAGCTAGATTTCAACTATTATTTCGTTATATATGTTTCAATTAAAAATGTAAATATCAATTTGATGAACTTAGTTTCTTTAATTTCAAGAGTACTATTCTAGCTAGGGATAATTAAAATCTTAATAAATTAAGGCACCAAAGCAATAAGGGTAATTATACGCTTAATTAAGATCACTTGGAAAAAAGAATTGGTTAAGACTACTTAAGACATTCTTCAAAAGTAGTACTATAATTGTTGGTAATACATTAATTAAGGAAACAAAATTTTGTTTGTTCTTTGATTTCCTTAAGGAAAAAACTTAGGTCAAAAGTTCTTTATATATATTTACCATAAATTTCATTTAATCATAGGCTTCATTTACACTCTCTTTTATAATTGGTTATGTAAAATGTGATCTGCTATATTCTTTCTCTACTGTGATTGGTCATAAAAACACTTTTGCCACGTGTTTTCTTTATGTTGAAAAATCTAATAGTAAAAATATAATGAACCTTACATAAATTTAGTCCAATTACAAAATACTATTAATTATTAAACTTAAAACCCTATCTAGCTAGTTAGAACTTAGAAGAACAACTCTTGGTATGCAGTGTATACTAATTAGATTCTGTAATGACTATTAACTTACATATAGGTCATGCATGGCAACACAAAAGTTTGTACTACTCTTTAAAGGGTAAAGATAATATATAGAAACTAATAAAAAAAATTCAACTTTGAAACTGATACTTTGCAATTAACACAAATTATATAACGATATATATATCCATTAATATTATATATATATATATATATATATATATATATATATATATATTAAAAGGTATTTTATTTTATTTTTTAAAAGTTATATAATTAAACTTTAAATTATATATATAGTGGAATTCAATCTTAAAATTTTTTTTCTATCCGGTAGAATATTAGTGACATGCTTGAGAAGAAAAGTAAAAGTTTAATCAATTTAAGGGTTGTTCGATAGCTTGTTTTGCTAAGGGAAAGAAATGAAAAGGTCCCACCAACTTTTACTTTTTCCTTTCTTTCACTTAAAATTAAAAGAAAAAGAAAAAAAAAATAAAATATAAAATATCTATTATACCATTTGATTTGACACAATTATAATTTTATTTTATTTTTATTATTTTAATATAAGGGACAAAGTGATAATTTTAATACATTCTCAATTTTTACTAACAAACACAACAAATGCATTCTCATTCCCTTTCCCTTTCTCTTTTCATTTTCATTTTTGCGTAAAGAACGTGACATTAAGTCAGAAAATTACATATTACAGAGAATTAATTAAACTTAATTCAAATAATTTTACTCAATTACACCTTTATATATGTTCGAAAGGACAGTTGATATTGATTTTTTCGTTACTACAATATATATTGCAAATAATTTTATTTAATTAGGATCAATGCCAATTCAACTGTTTTTTTTTCTTTTGATAGGCCAATTCAACTGTTTGATTAAAGTCCATTGGATAATATTTTATTCCATTGATATTTTACTGTTAAGTACACACGCAATATCAAGTATCAACCATGCAACCTCCAAAAATATTAATATAGTTGACTTTATCTTTCTCCTCTCTTACTATATATATATGTGTCTACCCTTTCCTAAATCTTGCGACCACATTGCCTGCAGAGAACACAAACACAGCAGATATCGAATTTATTACTTGTATCAAATTAAAGCATATTTCAAAACTTGATTTTCTTGTCTTTTTCTTTTCCTTCTTCAAATGAAAACTTGTGCTGTGTTTTTACTAGCATGGGCTCTATTTGCTCTGCTAGCTTCTTCCTTTGCATCTGCTGAGATAGTCGAACACACATTTGTGGTAAGTAATACGTACTATCGATCTTCTCCACTTTTTTTGGTTTAAAACAAGACACTTATTGTCGAGTATAATAAATTTTTTATTGTCTTATTAATAGTTGGTTCAATAATTTAAAGTTATTGGCTGGACCCAAAGTAAATCTTAATTACATCTTACTAGGTTTTTCATAAAAATTGTTGGGAAAAAGAAAATGTAGCTAGCTAGTTAATTAGTTATTCCAAACAAATTGTGAAGGTGAATCTTATTAATTATATATATATATATATATATGTGGTACACTTGATTTGATTGTGTGGGTATATATTGCAGGTGAAGAACTTGACTATTTCTCGTTTGTGCAATACACAAACAGTAATTGCAGTGAATGGATCGGTTCCAGGACCAACATTAGAAGTACGAGAGAATGACACTCTTGTCGTTCATGTAATCAATAACTCACCTCACAACATTACTATTCACTGGTACGTAATTCTTAATTTTCCTGTCTCATTTTCTTTAATCAAATTATTGAATAATTATATATATCATCATATCACAAGTGGATTTAATTTGACTAAAAAAGGATTATCTGACAAGAGGCTTTAATTTGTTTTAAAAAAATAAAGTATAGATATGTGAGTCGTATGTCAACCTTCCAGGTTGGAATTGTGAAATGGTCGTAATTGAAGTAGATTAATGAATGAAATATATAATAAAAAAAATGCAGGCATGGAATATTTCAAATAAGGAGCCAATGGGCAGATGGTCCAGAATATGTGACTCAATGCCCTATCCGTCCTGGTCAGAATTACACCTACAGCTTCACTATTATAGGACAAGAAGGGACACTTTGGTGGCATGCTCACTCTTCCTTTGTACGTGCCACTGTCTTTGGTGCCCTATTCATCCGCCCTCTAAAAGGTCGCTCCTATGCATTCCCTCATCCTTACAAGGAAGTCCCCATTCTACTAGGTACATTTCATTTATATATATACACTACATGACACATCTCTTTCATTATTATACAATTCATTATTGTTTTAATTCTTGAAATAATTATTATTGTATGTAGGTGAGTGGTGGAAAGCTGATATTGTTGAAATAGCAAACCAAATTAAAGTTACCGGCGACTTGGTTCCTCCATCCGATGCTTTCACAATCAATGGCTTACCCGGCGATCTCTACAATTGCTCTCAAGATGGTACGTCATTTTAATTATATTCTCAACAAAAAAAGATTAAATTTACTTTTCTTTACTTCATATGATAATATACCAAACTTTGCTGCAATGTTCATTCCTGCCCCCAAACTTTTAATTTTGTTCATGCCTATCCTTTTTGCTAACACCATTAACTTGCTTGACGGAATTTGCTGACTTGTACTATGAATATGTATCTCTTTTGCCACCTCATTTTACATCTCATATTTAACTTTTTACATTTATTTTAAAAAAAAATTAACCTAATCCAAATTTAAAAAAATCAAACTTTTATCCTAAAATATTTTTTTTTATTTAGATTTGGTTAATTTTTTTAATAAAAGTAAAAAAGTTAAAGGTGAGGTGGACAATGATGTGGCAAAAAAATACACATTCATCATCCACGTCAGCAAATTCCGTCAAATAAGTTAACTGTGTTAGCAAAAAAGACAGGTAGACATGAACCAAAAAAAATTTGAGAGCAGGAAAGTAGAATTTGGAGGTAGTAAAAATATTTTAGCCTAACATAAAACATGGTCATGGTGTTTCATTATTAAATTATTCATGTGTTATGAATATAATATAATACAGGAACATTCAGTTTGGAAGTGAAACAAGGAGAGAAATACTTGCTACGCATAATCAACACAAACCTCATAACCCAAATGTTCTTCAAGATAGCCAATCACAGTTTTACAGTTGTCGCAATCGATGCCGGATACACAACCCCTTACGCCACCGACGTCATCGTCCTTGCCCCCGGCCAGACCACCGACGCAATCCTCGAAGCCAACCAATCAGTGGGCTCCTATTACATGGCTGCTTCCGCCTACATAACCACCCAAAACATAGGCTTCGACGCCACCACAACAAGAGCCATTCTCCTTTACAACGGCTCCTCCAATACCAACACTCCTTTGATGCCGGTGATGCCAGCCCTCAACGACACCCCAACGGCCCACAAGTTCTACACCAATATTACGGGCCTCAAAGGTGGGCCTCATTGGGCCAATTGTCCACGCACGGTGGACGAGCAATTGTTTGTGACCTTCGGTATGGGCTTGGACTTTTGTCCAACCAACCAAACGTGCCTAGGCCCATCAGGGTTTAAATACTCTGCCAGCATGAACAATGAGTCCTTCGTGCTCCCTAGTACTAGCGGAACATCAATGTTGGAAGCAATGTTCAATAATAACGTGAGTGGTGTGTACACTAGAGATTTCCCAAACACTCCTCCGTTGGAGTTTGACTATACTAGCCCAAACATAAGCTTCAATTTGTCTCTAATATTCGCACCGAAATCAACGAAGGTGAAGAGGTTGAAGTTTAATTCGACGGTGCAGATTGTTTTTCAGAACACAGCGTTTTTGGGGACAGAGAACCACGCTATGCATATCCATGGATTCAACTTCTATGTGTTGGCTCAAGGATTTGGGAATTTCAATTCTACCACAGATACAAGTAAATTCAATCTTGTTAATCCTCAAATGCGTAATACTATTGCAGTTCCAGTAGGAGGATGGGCTGTCGTCAGATTTAAAGCAAAAAATCCAGGTATATGGCTGGTGCATTGCCATTTAGATGCTCACTTGCCATGGGGACTAGCCATGGCGTTGGAGATTGAGAATGGGCCCACTTCTGCAACCACACTGCCACCACCACCTCTTGATCTTCCCACCTGCTAGCTAATTTGTTACCTTGTGTTCTTTTTGTCATCATTTATATACTTTCATTCCAATTAATGTTGTTTTTTTTCCCCAAATATTGTAACAAAACTTTAATCTCTATGTGTATCTAATAATCATAATTGCAAGATATGAATGAAATACTTCCTTTGAGTATATATATGTGACAAATTATATACTTTGCTTATTCTTTACTTTCTTTCTCATTTTCTCATTTGACTTTAAATTTCTATAAACTATATATGCTAATTGATAATTATCCAATAAATTAAGGAAATCAATAGAATTAAATTCAACACTATTATACCAACGTGATGTAACATATAATAAGAGGTTTATATTTTGTTGCTCAAATGCCCATTTTAGTCCTTTATGTTTTACTCAAGTCTCAAATTAGTCCTTTATATTTTAAAACTTTTAAATTGGTCTTTTATGTTTTCCAATAGTTTCAAATTGATCCTTTCGTCCAAGTCCATCCATTTCTTCCGTTAAGTGTTGACATGACGTGCTGAGGTGGACATATTATCTCTCATACGTATCCATTTAAGTTAACATGTCATGTCACGTCATCTTCTATTCATCATATGTGATGACATGGCATGACACGTCAGTTTAAATGGACACATCAGTACGCCACGTCAACAATTAATTTAAGAAACTGGCGGAAGTGGACTGAAGGACCAATTTAGAACTTCTGTGCAACATAAAGGACCAATTTAAAACTTTTAATATATAAAGAACTAATTTAAAACTTGATAGGACTAGCTGATTCTTGTCCGATATATAGAACTTGATTATGAGTTTAGTAAATGTATAATCAAATATTATTAAGCCCACCCAAAAATTGTCATTGTTTTTCTTTTTGGTGAACCAATGTGTATGTGGCTATGTGGAAAGAGCTAATTAATTAGTAGCTCTAATGCATTGATTGGGCTCCCAATGTTGTAAAAGCCCACAAAATTTCATTGGGCCCTTTGTATATAATCTCTCTTCCTCCCAGTGAAATTAGTGCCCATCAAACTTGCAACTGTGGGCCTACTTTAAAAATTTGACCAAAAATGTATATAATTACCCTCTCCTTTAAGTCTCTAGGAGAAGAAAATGATTTTTTTTGTGAAAGAAGAATATGATTTATAGGCTTACATAGTTGAGTTGAATTTTAAATTTTATATAGTAAAAATAATAATAATGCCTATTTTTTTAAGTATAATGTACATATGGAGTTTGGAAGTGCAAAAATTGACAAAGAAAAAGATACATTACTTGAAGGATCCATCTAAATGGATAATATATATATATATATATATATATATATATATATATATATATATATATTATATTTTTTCTTCCAGCACTTCACTGATTCATCTATTTTGCACCTCCAGATAATCTAAATCATTTACTATGAGTGTGGGACAAGTATTTTCACTTGCAATATGAGGTTGAAGGGAAAGACTACATAAAAAAAATTTGGATAGACACTGAGGATTTAATTCAATGAATGATATTATTGCTATGTGTTTTTTTTTTTGGTTGGTTTCCCACAGCTATTTTTTTATTGGAGATGATTAAAATTAAGATATTGTCATACACTAAATATATATAGTCACCTAATATTATGATTTTGGTACCTAGTTGACAAGAGAAATCATTAGTTCCAGTTCCACCATAATTTATGGCAATGAATAATTGAATATGATACCGCTGGCTATTCTACTTTAATAAATAATTAAATATAGGTTCACAACCTAATTAAATCATGATTACATCTATATATATATATATATATATATCTTAATTATAGCTTCAAAATTAGTAGAAGACAGATTCACTGACATTCATCCTTCAAGAGTCTCTGTTCCAGTTGATGAGTAAATCATAGTTTTTTTTTTTAATATTATTAAATAATTTTAATTTATATGCATACGATGAACTTTTTTTATTAAGTTCAACATAAAAATGGACATATATGATTGGTGTTGTATATATATATATATGATAGTGAAGTCATAAAGTAGTGTGAAATTTTCTTGTATACGCGTAGAGGCACTCAAGTAATAGCAATATTTGGTATGAATTATAAGAAGACGTTGAAGAAGTTGAAGCAAAGAAAAGAACAGTAAGAAAATTCAGAAAAGAAAAGGTATGAAGTTTCCACAAAGTGGATAATTACAACCAACCTTACAACGAAGAAAAAAATTAGTCTATTTTGAAGACTAATCATTTCTCTTGCATACACACACAACTTCTATATTTCAAAAGTCTTCGTTTCTAGCTAGCGATTTTGGATTCCACCAGTTTCACAGACACACCATTTAAAAAACAAAGAAGAAAATTTAACTATTTAAGCACTCCTGGTCAAAAGTTCTAATATTTTATTTTTTAACTTCAACTAATCATTAATTAAGAAATGTTTTTTATATCAAAGTTAAGACACTGTACAATAATTTTCATATATATATATATATATATATATATATATATATATATATATATATATATATATATATATATATATATATATGTAACCTTTGGAAAAACGGAAAAGAAATTTATGCATATAATTATTACACTACTAATTGAGGAAACTAATTAGATTTGTATATTAATTTATCAAAGTTTGAACAATAATGCTCAAGAAGCTAATTAAGACTTGAGCTGGTTATCTTAACTCTCAAGCCAACCTTGTTAATTACTATATATATAGATTAACACGTTAAGGTTGGACTAATTGGGTTAATTTAATTTGTACTAATTTGTATATATTGGCGAGATGGAGAACTAGCAAAATTCAGAAACTACTAATCTTATTTTTGGAAAATCAATATTCAGGTTTCAACTTTAATTTTAAGTCAACCCTCAGAAATTGTCAAACTATACAAATTGATTATGATTATTGTATTAACTTTGGAGTAGAGTTTAGAATTTGGAATACATACAGAAACATTCAAATTAAAGTGAGATTTTAAAGATTTTGGATAATATGAATATATATAGTTTGACAATAGCTGGAAGAGGGAAAGATTATCGTAACAAAATGTAACACTCAATTTATCAGATAATAAGGATGTGATATATATGTATATATATATATATAGTGAATCTGAATGATACTTTTATTGATTCAGTGCAATATAATCCAATAATAAAATAATTTCAGAAATTATAAAATTATAAGCAAGTATTGAATTATGAGTCATCCAAACATCACATACATATCGTCAGTGCCAAAGTCATAATTAATAGGGATAATTAATTATATTATGGATTTATATAATTCATGATAGTATATATATATATAGCGTATTTAATTTTCGTGTCAAATATATTTCTCATTCTAATTGGTCTTTTGAAGTGGGACAACAACAAAAATCTGGAAATGAATATTAGGTCATATACTTTTTTTATTCGACAGAATATTATTGTATATAGGCTATATATATGAGTGAAAAAATTAATAAATTTAAGATGATGAAGCCTCTAAAATAATTAAGAGACTGAGGTGAATTTCATGAGACATGAGCAAAAAAATATAAGGGATTCGTACTAATAAAATTCTAGTCTGAATGAATATAATTACAGGCTTTTTTTTCTTTCTTTATTATTTCATAAATTAACTTGACCTCTCTTTCCAACATAAAAATCCTCTTTCATAGACCATAATATAGATATATATCTTAAAATTGTCAACGTTTTCCTAACAACGAGTAACGACGAAGCTAGAGCAAGTCCAAAATGATTACTAATTGTGTTTCTATATATAATTTTAATTTGGGACGAAATTATATATATTCAGCGTTTTCATAAAAAATCACGTGTTTTATTGGCTTCCAGCTAATTAAGCCTAATTAGTCTCTTCTAGAAAGGCCAAAAAAAAAAGAGTCTCTTCTACAACACAAATATTTATGTGTTTTTTATTGTATTTAATATTAAATTTTAAAAAGTGCACCACAAGAGAAACTATATATTATATATGATTTAATTTGAGTATTTCAATATTCTCCATCTTTAAAATTATATATATATATATATATATATATATATATATAAAAGTTATTTGTTTTTTCTCACTTTGACAGTAATTACTCATCATATTTATTTTTTCTCTCTCACTCCCACTGCATCACCCATCATTTGTATTTAATAAATTATTAAATATAAATTATCAAACATATACGAGGAAAATAGAAAATTTTCATTACTTGATTTTATGATTTTTAATATAACTATATATATTAATAATGATTTTTTATTTACAGATTTTCATTGAAAAATTAGTTAACAATATTGATTTACATAGTCTATATGCTACAAGCCTACAACCCCCCTGTGTGTATATATATTTATTATTATATTGATTATATATATATATACATCAAAATTAAAAACCAATTATTAAAAAAATCGTATTTATTAAGTAAAAATGAATTGAAATTAAATGAGAGGTAGCTGGTTAGCAATAAATGGTGTTTATGAACCCTGCCCCTTGTTTTTCCATTTTTCCTTCTTACTATGTATAAACTATAAAGTGGATTTACTTGAATGGTTCAACCCTAATTTTTCTGATTTAGTTAATTACAAGATATATACTAGATCTCGTATTAGCTTCGTGAATACCGCTTTCTTAGAGGTTTATAACTCTAAAAATTTTTATTTTTAAATTTAGCAACATTTTAAAACTATCTAAAGATATATACTATTTTTATTGTAGTGGCACAAAATTATCATCAACAATGACACTTATCTAAAAAAATATCGCAGGTAATTGCCATCAGTGCGATGGCGATTATAGAATCAAACAATCAACCCTATAATTGTCATCAATGATGATAATTACCTGAAAAACTTTGCATAATTGATTCAAGCTCCAACGCTTGTGGTAATCGCCCTTAATTATAAGGTTGATTGTTTGACCATATAATCGCTCTCACTGATGACAATTACTTGCGATATTTTTTAGATAAGTGTCATTGTTGATGGCGATTTTGTACTGCTACAGTGAAAATGATATATAATGATTTTAAAATGTTACTAAATTTGAGAACAATAATTTTTAGGGATATATACTTGTAAGAAACCCTATTTAATTATATATACGCACACATATATATATATATATATATATATATATATATAGTCAAAAGCATAAATTGATTTACAGAGATAGATTAACATGATCAAATGATTATAATATTTTTAGACCTAATTAATACTAACATAAGTTTATTCATATATAATTTTAATTAATCATTTTTAAAAATAAAATAAATTACAATTCTCTGCACATTAATTGATGTCTGTTGTTAATTCTTTTGTGGCGTTTTTTTTAAGATATATTTATCAGAATGGATTTGATAACTAAATTTTCAAATATAGTCAAGTTTATTATTAAAAACAACTATCACAACAGATTAAACAACGTTCAATTTTCATTCATACAAGAATGAAACATAGAAGACGATAATTAAAGAGTCACGTAATTTTTTTACCATTTGTGTTACACTTAATCTCAACCCAACTAATCATGTAGACATAATTAGAATTTAGAAGACACGGGCAAAAAGAGATTCTCATATACGTCAAGGGAGAGACATTTATAATACAAATATATATTCAACTCGATTATATTTTACTCTCTAAATCTAGCTAATAGATAACATAATAAAGAGTATTACGCATAGTTATTGAACCCGAACTGGTCATTGACCCGGTGAAAGGCTCGGATCACTGGGTCATTGGTTCAACCGTCGGGTCACTGATCCAACCGGTTAGCCCAGTAAAATGTGTGTGTGTATATATATATATATATATATATATATATATATATATATATATTGAAATATAGTAATGTATAAGTTCATACTTGAAATTTTTTAAAAAAACAATCATCGTATTTTATGATTAGTCGAATCCATTCAAGCAACCAAATACATTCATACTTGAGATTGTAACAAAACTAAATAGCCACACTTCACGCTAATACATAGAAATTAAACCAGACAATTATCATAATTTATAAATAATTTTTTGTCTTTAGTTGATTAAAAGAGATACCAAAAGTATTAACTAATGATCTATGGTCTTCAACTAGTGGTCTATCGGCTTCAATGTCATTTTACTCTTCTTCCTCCTCCTCATCATCAACTAGCTTATCCAAATTTAGTTATGTAATAAATAAATAATATTAGAATTACGCTAAATACATATTGTTGTATCTTTTTTTTGAAGAATTCTAACTTGGAAAATTTATTATTAATTAAAAGGATCATAAAATAGGTATTACATTCACATTGCAATATTGTAGTTGATACAAATGTCTCAGTATCCCAATATACTTGAGTCTCTAACAAATTCTGCAATTTGCTTAAGCAGCACATTGATCAGTTTATGAGTATCAGCATCCCTAATAACACTACTTTCTCTGTCCAAATCCCTGTTAATAAGGCTCCCATAAATCCTTTTGTGTTTACCATATAATACATGAACTGACCCTAAACTTAAATGACTATATTTGAGGCACAAAAAATGCTTTTTTCAAAAAAAAAATTGCACCGGGTCCCGGGTTGTACTGGGTCACCGGGTCTCAATGAACCGCCCGGGTCATTACCGGATCAATGTAATTCCGGTCTTTTGAAGCGACCCGGACCGGTTTTGGCTCCGGGTCAGCGGTCCACCAGTCCAACCGTCCGGGTCAGTCCGGGTTTCAATACTATGGTATTACGTATAATTAATATTATATATACTACTATTCCATGATATATATATATATATATATATATATTACAAGTAGAGGCAAAGACATGAATAAATACAGTTAATCTAGATTATATATATTCTATAATTATATTACTTATCAAACTTTACTTAGAATAGTAAAAGTTGATGTTCCCTCATTTTGAAACTTAGAATTTATGGTTATGGCTGCATATGTATAATTAAAATTGATGATAAACACATAATTAATAATAATGATAATAATACTAATAATATATCCCTCAAGTCAGAAGCACATCGCATTCAAAGTTTTCGGTAATTCTATACTAACAAGTTTTTGACCGATCGCCACATTTTAATAATTTCTTGCATTATATACCAACGTAAACGATTTGCTAGCTACATAACGAACTTTGATTATTTTACGTAATAATGCGTCGAAAATTCAATTTCATCATTTCATCGATCAAATCCCTATTTGGATCATTATACACGCAATCACATTTCTAGTCTCATATATTCTCTATATATAGCTAGAGACACAATAGACAGAGAAAGCTTCATTAAAATACATACAACCATTACCATATATATCACGTACTTTCTCTTTAAGTACATTTCTTAATTAGTCTCAAAACTCAGTACGTATTAAATTCCTGATATAGAAGGTTTTTATTAGTTACTGTGTTGGCTCGATCTCGTCCATCTTCACTATGACAAGTTCTGTGTTATGTCTAGCATGGGCTTTTGCTCTGCTAGCTTCTTCTTCTTTGGCTTCTGCTGCCATAGTGGAACACACTTTCGATGTAAGTCCTTTATTAATTAATTAGCTTCTTCTCTCTTTTTTATTGATCTTAGCTTGTTGCATGTATAAACATTTAGGATATGTTTGGATCAAAAATGTTTGAATGGAAGTTCTCATATCTATTAAATTTAAACATGTCCTGATTATAGCCTCATGTCATGTTCTTCCTCTCAACCTAATAATATAAATTATTATAGTTGCAAGCCCTCTATCTCTTGATTAATTAAGTTTAATCTCATCATAATTAAGGTATAATATATATAGTGAGATGAGCCTGTGATTTACACATTTCAAATACGAAAAAGAAAAAAAAAGTATGGTAGAAATTATATATAGTAAAGTTATTGTTCACAATAGTCTTCACCTAATACATACACATTTGAAAATTTAAGGCTTTAGCTATAGAAGCTCAAAACACTGTCACCCAAGTCTTCAATTAAACAGTACTGATAATTAACATGCGCGATGGAAAAAAAATTTTCTAACCAGAATTATCATTCAATGATTATTCAACAAAGGGTTGCCAAATTAATCTAACTTCCATTGACAATTTTTTTATCTAACATGGCATAATTATATATAGAATCTTGTTAATCATATTAAGTATCCTAAGAATAATGATTAACAAAATTGTTATGGATTTATCTAACATGTACCCATGTTAAGGTTTCTTCTTATTAGACAATGAATTATTTAATGATTTGAAATATGTGAAAACACAATTAATTAAAAGAATAGTTTTAAATATTTAAAAATACTATTCAGCAATCAAGTTAGAACATGAACCCAATTCTTATACAAGTAGCATTTTGAAGTCATGAGTTGGGGGATTCTCCGATTCGAAGCAATAAACTTGGGTTGCCCTTGAGCTTCTAATTGTGATGGATTGAATCTGAAGATAGGTTTATACATATATAGTGATATAGTAGAATATGGATGTAATTAAATATAATAATGAGTAATTAGGATGGATGATGCATGCATGCAGGTAGGGAACTTAACAGTAGAGAGATTGTGCAATCAACAAGTGATAACTGCAGTTAACGGAAGCTTGCCTGGGCCCACTCTTTACGTTCGAGAGGGTGACACTCTCGTCGTTCACGTTTTCAACAAGTCACCTTACAATCTTACTATTCATTGGTACGTAATATAATACTCTCTAATACGTTCAACAAATTTTGGAACCAAACTTTGACATTACTACCAATTATTATTTTATACTTTCTTCAGTACCATTTTTTCCACCTTACTAGCTCCCATGCAACGCACGCGTTTCATTTTTTTTTATTGGTAAAAAATCAAAATGGTTTCAGGCATGGAATTCTTCAGCTGATGACTCAATGGGCCGATGGGCCTGAATATGTAACGCAATGCCCAATAACTCCTGGGAACAGCTATACCTATAGATTTAACGTGACAGAACAAGAAGGAACACTTTGGTACCATGCTCACTCCTCTTGGCTTCGTGCTACTGTCTATGGTGCCCTTATCATTCGCCCTCGCTTAGGACACACATACCCTTTCCCCACACCTTACCAAGAGGTCCCCATACTCTTAGGTATATATATATAGTTATAGTTATATCTTTTCTAATCTTCAAATTACATTATTATATATATATATAATGATTAATTAAATTAATATAATGCAGGTGAGTGGTGGAACTCAAATGTTGTAGAAGTTGAGGAGGCATCACAATTAACTGGTGCTAGTCCAGAAGAATCCAATGCTTTCACCATTAATGGCTTGCCTGGAAATCTCTACAATTGCTCCCAAAATCGTATGCATGCATGTCAACCTTTATTTATTTTAATTAAAACAGTGATTAACATATATATATATAGATGAATTAAATTTGATATTTGTGTGTGGTACTGGTACATGCAGAGACATACCAAGTAACGGTGGTGCAAGGAAAGACTTATTTGCTACGTATCATCAATGCTGCACTCAATCAACAACAGTTCTTCAAGATAGCGAATCACAGCTTTACAGTTGTCGCCATCGACGCCGCCTACACCAACCCCTACCACACCGACGTCATCGTGGTGGCGCCCGGTCACACCGTGGACGCCCTCCTCACCACCAACCAAACGGCCGGGTCTTACTACATGGCTGCCCATCCTTACCAAACCCTCGCAGGCAATAACTCCACCACAAGGGCCATTGTCGTTTACAACGGGTCCGCGTCATCAACGACACCCATAATGCCAACACTACCACCCAACGCCGACACGCAAACGGCACACAAGTTCTACACCAACATCACGGGTCTCGCGGGTGGGCCCCACTGGGTCCCAGTCCCGCGCAACGTGGACGAGCACATGTTCATCACGATCGGAGTGAACTTGGACCAATGCGATCGGCCCAACCTGGACTGCGGGGGGCCCATGAGGAAGCGATTGTCTGCGAGCATGAACAACGAGTCCTTCGTCATACCCAGTGGGCGGGGATTGTCTATGCTGGAAGCATTTTACGAGAATGTGAGCGGGGTTTACACGAGGGATTTCCCGGATCGGCCGCCCTTGGAGTACAACTATACGGATTCATCGGCGATCGGGCAGAACTCGAGTCTGATCTACGCTCCGAAATCGACGAAGGTGAAGACGTTGAAGTTCAATTCGACGGTGGAGATTGTGTTTCAGAACACGGCCATATTGGGGGGAGAGAATCATCCTATGCACATACATGGATTCAATTTCCATGTGTTGGCTCAAGGGTTTGGGAATTATAATGCGTCAATCGATGAAGCCAAGTTTAATTTTGTGGATCCGCAAATTCGTAATACCATTGCTGTGCCATTTGGAGGATGGGCCGTCGTCAGATTCACAGCAAATAATCCAGGTTTCATTTAATTTCCCTTTTATTTTATTTTATTTAATTATGACAAAAACCAGATATGAATATGATTACATTAATTCATTCATTCATTTTTGTAATTAAACTAATAATGCAGGTATATGGATGGTGCATTGTCACTTAGACGTGCATTTGCCATGGGGATTGGCCATGGCTTTCGAGGTTGAGAATGGACCAACACCTTCAACTACTCTTCCTCCTCCACCCTCCGATCTTCCCAAGTGCTAATTATAACTGCACCATTCATTTATACATTCAATACAATTTAATAAACATTAATTTGTTCAACTTTATATTTATTCCTTTGTATCAAGTGTAATAATAGTCATAAATTATGAACATCAATGTCCTCTTTTTCTACCATATTACTTGTTCTATTCACACTATACTATGTGAAAATAATAATAATATTCACTCCAAGTCTTTGTGTGTTATATATTTTGATTTTCAGTGCAACTCATTCCCCTTACTTTTCATTAATATATATTTTTATCAGCTTGGAAAAAAACTGACAGTTCCAATTTCACTTAAAAACTTTAATAAAAATGTTGACAATTTGACATACCTAGTTAGTTAATTAACAGAGAACCATAATCATTAGCAACCAAACTTTCATGATCATGATGACAACAACGCTAAATACCTCTATTAAATCCTGATCCAAACATCCATATAACGTCTTCCTTCTTGTTCAAGTTTTGTGTGGTCTAGTTGGCAATTTAGGGATGATGATGAAGAAGAAGGTTAACTCTCATATCCTTGAGCAGAAGTCTACATCACCAATTAATTAAGGATATGAAAGAGTTGTGTGTGAATATCTTAAAACCAAGCCCTTGTAAGTTCCGCCACACAGTGGATCGGTGATGAGAACATCATCACCTAGTATAGTAATCCCACGTCTAACCTGTTCCGTAGCCAACAAGAAGAGGAGGATATTGAATTGGTATAAAGAGACAAAATAATAATAATAAAGATCAAGTGTAGGGATTATATTAAAATCAAAGTCGGGAAGTTGAATAGGATTAAAGTATAATTTCTAAAAGATTTTCGTTATGCCATATCATTATTAGTAAATTGACGGTATTATACAAAAGAATCATTTTAAAATAAATTACAAAGATGAATAACTAATTTAAAACTTGTGAAAAATAAAAAATTAATATAAAATAAGTGAAAAAGATAGGAGGTTAAAATTTCAACTTAGTAGCAAACTTCTACACAACCTACTCAAAGCTCTTAATTAAAGGGAACACAAAGATTAATAAATATTATACTATATAATTAGTAATTAGAAGAATTAATCATCAAATCCACTTTAGTGCATTCTATAATCAAAACAAAAAAAAAAGTAGTTTATTACTTAAGGGTGGTTTTATTGAGTAGAAAAGATTTACTTACCTTTAATCAAAATGTCTGAAGTTTAATTTGATCATTATTTTTTATATGAAACAATTGGAGGAGTTATCCCATCCTTTGATGAGGTGCTTACAAATTAACAGTAGTCATCATATTTGACTTGTGAATACTTTAATATAATGCATGACAAGTTTCTTATGGTACATGCAAAAATTGAAGGCAAGTGAGTACACAGGAGATAATAATTAAGATAACATCGATTCCAACCCGTAATAGGGAGACCTCCCAAGTAAATTATCTCCATTTTTATCTCTTCCAACCTGGAATATAATTATCAATCAAGACATGCAGAGACGAAATAATGGAATAATAATGAATGGTTGCAGAAGATGCCAATGAAGTGTTATTAGACTCAAGTGATATGGGGAATTCACACTAAAAAAATTAACTCGTAAGGAAAGAATTAAACTTCTTAACTTCAATAAATATCTCATATTATCAGATGTGAGACTTAATGATTATCTTTAATCCTCCCCTCAAGTCTAATTGGTCTTTTTCTTTTTAGTTGCGACTTGACATTTTTTTTTATTATTATGGGCTTGTGTTCTTTTGAGTCTCAGAGATTTCTTTTTTTCGGTCTAGTACTCTTCTTTTTATTGAACCTCATAGCCACATTTTTCTTTTTCTTTTTTTTATCAGGAGTTTTTTTTCTAAATTTTTTCTTCACATCTTAAACTTTGAATCGTTATAGGTCGGGAGTCTATTAAGCTCTAATACCATATTAAGACTCAAGTGACTTGGGGAACCTACCCTCAAAAGCTAGCTCCTAAGAAAGAACCAAATTCCTTAAGCACTCTATTAAGTATATATCTTATCAAATATGTCAATTAATATTTATCTCTAATAAGTACTAACTATTAAAAAAAAAAGTGCTAACTATCTAGCCGTACGTGTACTAATTATAGACGAACACAAACAGCTTCCTCAAAGATTTATTAATTTTTCAAACATCTTAACGTCTTTGACTTGTCTAATTATTTATCCTTCCTGGATCAAATCTATCATTATTTAGCCTTCTATAATCAACTTTCTTAAAATTCATATTCAGAATGATAAATATATAGTAGTGAGTAGATGTTCGGGGGTATGATAGTACTAAATTTTAATACATCTCTCCAATCAGTTGAATTTTAAATTATTTAAGGTGGGTCTTTATTAATGTGAATTTATATTAATATTAACAAATGACTCTACATAATTGAAAGAATATACTGAAATTCAATAATACGATACCATTAAACTTTTAGGGTACGCTTGGTATAAATGCACAGATGTAAAGTACTGTAAAGAAAGTACTGTAGAGTAAAGTATTGTAGAATAAAAGAAAGTACTGTAGAGAAAAGTGAGGAGAGAGATTGAGAGAAAAATTAGGAGAGAGAAAAAGTATGATAAAAAGTGTGTTTAGTATCTACAAAATATGATGTAAAGTTTTTTTAAAAATCGTAAAACACCAAAATTGTACTGTTTAGATTTTACACCAAACATATAGCAGCTGGCATAGATTTCTTTACTTTTTATTTATATTTAGTTTTTTAATCTTCTATATCCTATTGATTGCTTCTCCTCTTAGGGTGGAATATGCATTCTTTACGTAAATGTGTTCACCCATTTGATTTTTTTTTTTTTTTGGCCTGCCCCATTTGAATTTTCAATGCCGTCATTTTCTGAATTTGTCGTTTTAATTTTTTTTAATTATCATTTTGTAAAACAACACTGTCTGTCATGGTTGAAATATATATAGTAGTCAATTAAATTGTTTTCTTAAACAATGGTTACGGCTAGCTAGCTAGTTGAAAAGAGATTAAGTAGACGTGCACATATTTACTTATTTATAAAAAGCATAAACTAGAAAAGTATATTAAAAAAAAACATATGTATATAACAAATTTGTTTCAAATGTATGCGTATAATAATTAACAGGAGTTAAATTTAATGGAATGAATTAGTTTCTAATTAATTAAAGTTTAATTTTTTTACTTGAAAAGATATTCATATTTTTGATTTAGTGTTCAGAATACTATGATAGTCGATCCCACCTAGTGAAAAAAAATTTTGTTTGTTGTTGTTTTTGTTGTTGTTCATAACACTATGAAAAAAAAAACATATGTCTTCTGAGTACCACATTATTGCTTAATGATATATCAAAGGCATGCATATATAATAGATATATAGGAGTAATATTAATTAATTCGTTTATTTTTAAAAAAGTCAATATAAACAAAACTCAGACTTCCATGCCAACGAAATATACGAATTTGTTTAGCTTCATTGATTCATTGTAAAACAAGAGTATTTATAAATGAAAAATCTAAGTAGAGTTGTGTAAAAACAACTATTTTATTATAAATTAATGTTTCTTTGGTATCCATACCAAAAAAAAAATGTTTCTTTGGTATGGTGGTTAATTAATGTCATCTCTAAATATCTTGCATGTGAACATTTGGACAAATTCATCACTTGTAAATTCATAATTTGATTCTTAAAGTCTAAATATAGTCTTTTAGATTAACAAATTTAGTGTATTAATAATTAATTTTATAGAGTGGTTAAGAACATAAAAAACTTTAATTGACTTGTAGAGAAATTATTTATTTTTAAAGATCAACTTACTAATTTTTTCAATAACTAAAATTAACTATGAACTCATCAGAAAAAATTATCATAGTTTTCTTTCAAAAAAGTCAAACTAGTAATTATGTGTTTAATAATAGCACATACTTTTATAATTTAGCCAATCCTTGGGGTTTATGTTGTTAACCTATTTATTGGGCCTTAATTCCTCCACGTTTTGGGGCTATGGTGAAATTATAGGAGTTTCTGATTTGGGCCATTCCACATTAACTAAGCATCAGATTCCCCAACATAGTTAGAGGGCCAGTGATGATGGGAATTTTATTTGGGCCTGGGCCAACTATTAAAGCAAAATGGACAGCCTTGAAACACCTGCAAAATTTAGCATGAAAGTAAATAATTATATACAAAACATCATAAATAAAAAAAGGGTTAGGTTGAAGGCCTCTGAAAATAGATACTAGTACAAGAACTAACGGAACTTTTTCTAGATATAAGCATCAAAATTTTATAACGAAATATCAAATAAAAATTTTAAGTTAGCAACTTAATCATACCATGACAGTTTAACAAATGGAAAGGTTAATTTTTCTCAAATCTATATATTTAGTAATTTTTTATCACCAAGTGTGATGAATTGAAGTGACATATTGATCTAGCCAAAGAAAATGTTTGTGACTCATTGTTTTCCTTTGTACCACTTTTCTAGATATAAGTATAACCATTTCAAAACAAAACAGTCACATAAATACCTTATGTTATTTTAAGTTATCAACACCAACACTTAGTCATATTCATATTTAACACATATATAATGCCCAATTAATTTTACTTTTTGCATCTAGCTCAAATTTTATGTAATTATTACCTTAAATATTAGATTACATGACATTAATCAATTTAGATCATTGATCAATTACAATTAAATTATATTTTAATCGATTAATAATTCAAGTGAACATAAAATTACTTCATTTGAATTCAAGGGGTGTGATTGAGTGGAAGAGACTCATCTATTCTTAACCAAGTGCCAGGAGTTTGATCCCTGCTTTGGGTATGGAGTGGTTTTAAATTCTTGGGCCAGTTGTCCCACCCTTCAAGGTGCCTACAATTCAGCGTAAGGATTAGTCAAAGTGCTCGACCGTGGATACCTAGACAAAAAAAATAAAATTACTTCAATTGATTCCGTCCTGGACAATTTCTGCCCTTCCTTGAGCCAATATAAGTAATTATATGGTACAAAAAAAGGGTGAAATTGAAGGCATCTGCAACCACTAGTATAATAAGGACAAGAGTAATAGATGTAGCAATGGTTGAAGAATAGGCAATATCTCAGCTGCCACTCCTATATTGGACTCTTGTTCATCAACCAATTACAATCACAAACTCTTCAATACAAGAGACGAACAAGATAAGTGAGTGGGACCCTAATCCCCCACATAATCTCTTACTCACCTCACAATCCTTCCTCTTCTAAATCATAAAGAAAAAAAAAAGCAAAAATCCCCAACAAGAAGAAGAAGAAGAAGAAGCCATAACCATGGTTGCAGTAGCAGCAGCAACAGCATCCTCCCACTTACTCTTCTCATCATCTTCTTCTTCTTCGTCCTCCTCTGTTTCACCTTCTCGTCTCTGCCCCTTCCAGCTATGCGTCTTCGACCCAAAATCGGACCTTTGGGGTGCCAACATCCGGAAAAGGCAAGTGGGTGGAGGAATCAGATGCACGGCGGTGGGGGAGGCGGCGGCGACGACGGCGACGAAGAAGAAAAGTGGGTACGAAATAGAGACACTGACAGGGTGGTTGCTGAAACAGGAACAAGCAGGGGTGATCGACGCCGAGCTAACCATAGTGCTTTCGAGCATCTCAATGGCGTGTAAGCAGATTGCGTCACTTGTTCAGAGAGCCAACATTTCCAACCTCACCGGGGTTCAAGGAGCCGTTAATGTTCAAGGAGAAGACCAGAAAAAGCTTGACGTTGTCTCTAACGAGGTAAAAAAAAAAAAACTTCCGTTGCCGGGAATCGAACCCGGGTCTCTCGGGTGAGAGCCGAGTATCCTAACCAACTAGACTACAACGGATACTTGAACTCATTTTTCAACTATATTTATTTCTTTTCTAAAAATAAATGAAATTAAAGATTAAATTATCATTTTAATTCATGAAAATTTTAATTTAATCCCTAAAATATAAAAATGTTAAATTTAATAGTTGATAGATGTAATTTCTTTTAATTTAGTTCGTAGGAAGTAAAACTGTTACGAGATTCATTGAAACAAATTGTATATTTCAATGATTAAATTTAATATTTTCATTTTTTAGGGATTAAATTGAGACAAATTATATTTTTCGGGTATCAAAATAGTGATTTTTTTTTAGGTGTTTTCAAACTGCTTGAGGTCAAGTGGGAGGACAGGGATAATAGCATCAGAGGAAGAGGATGTGCCAGTGGCAGTGGAAGAGAGCTATTCAGGGAACTACATTGTGGTGTTTGATCCTCTTGATGGTTCTTCCAACATTGATGCTGCTGTCTCCACTGGCTCCATCTTTGGCATCTATAGCCCCAATGATGAGTGTCTCGCTGACATTGGTGACGACTCCACTGTATGTTTCTTTCTTCATCTCATTAATTTCCATCCCAACTCATCATTTTAAAGAATTTAGAGTGAGAAAGAAATGGCAATTAATTAATTTGCAGCTAGACACAGCAGAACAGAGATGTATAGTGAATGTGTGCCAACCGGGAAGCAACCTTCTTGCCGCTGGATACTGCATGTACTCGAGCTCTATAATCTTCGTCATCACACTTGGAAAGGGAGTGTTTGGATTCACATTGGACCCAATGTATGGAGAATTTGTGTTGACACAAGAGAACATTCAGATCCCTAAGGCAGGAAAAATCTATGCCTTCAATGAAGGTAACTATCAGCTTTGGGATGACAAGTTGAAGAAGTACATTGATGATCTTAAGGACCCTGGTCCTACTGGCAAGCCCTATTCTGCAAGGTACATTGGGAGTTTGGTAGGGGACTTCCATAGGACACTGCTATATGGAGGCATTTATGGGTACCCTAGAGACAAGAAGAGCAAGAATGGGAAGCTCAGGCTGCTTTATGAGTGTGCTCCTATGAGTTTCATTGTAGAGCAGGCTGGAGGGAAAGGATCTGATGGCCATAAGAGAATACTAGACATTGAACCTGAGGAAGTAAGTTCACGTTTTCTTGAATTTTATAATAAAAGTTTTTGTTTTTGGTTAAATTATTTAATGGGTGTTCTAATCAGAATGAATTTTGTTTTCTGTTTTGGGACAGATCCATCAGCGTGTTCCACTGTACATTGGAAGCGTAGAGGAAGTGGAGAAAGTGGAAAAGTACTTAGCTTAAGTGAATGTTAATGCAAAGACACTTGTTATGATAAATTCAAACTTCTAAAGCGTTTCACTCAAGTCTTTCGATGGAAAATATATATATTTCTTCCTCGTGTCATTCTTTTTTGGTGCATAGAAGAAACGCTCATTCAAGGCCTTTTAAATTTTGATAAAATGATTCAACAACTTTTTGTGTATTTTGGACTCCAAGTTGTGTATAAAATTTCTTCAGAATTTAATATATTTACATATGGACTGGCTAATGGCTATCAACATCACATCCTCCCCAAGGCTATGGCTTAAAAAGATTTTCATGTCAAAAGTAAATGGAATATCCAGAAACCGTCCATATCATTTAGTATCAACCATTCAAAATGTGGATAATACAATAAATTAAAAGAATGTCACTATCAATTACACAACTTCAATCAATTCATTCATTTTTCTCAAATGGTATCATATATATGATTTAAGTATAAAAATCTATTATGTGAAAAAAATAACATAATAGAATTATAGAAAGAGAGATGAATACAAAATAGAATAAATCATTTATCTATAATCTTGATTATATAAATGAGACACATTAAATTTTGTGTCTATATCTCTCCTTCCATAACACGATATATATATATTTGTAGTCAATTATGTAATAATAAAGTAATGCAAATTTTATTAAAATAAATAACTTAAATGAAGAAGTGTATTGATACTCCACTACTGAATTTTATAAAATGACTGCATTAATAAACCCTGAAAATTCCAGGCCAAAAAAAACACCCTGAAAATTTCTCATAAGCTGACCTTTTATTGATGTCAGTTCTTGGATTCTATCCATTACGAGAACTATCAATACCCGATAGTTTTATTTTGCACCAAGCACTCTGGCCTTGAAATTTTTATTCTTTTTTAAAAAAATATTTGACTCATTTACAAATAGAATCTATAAATAATATCAGCTAAGTAATTTACATTAAAAAAATTCCGAACTTTCATCAAGGGCATAGTCAGTCAACTAAATTCAGAACCAAGGGTCATTTGTACATCTTAAACACCATAGAAATTCAGGTCTGGGCGCCTGGCAACATATTCCTCTTTCACATGTTTAGTTGTTCCATGATAATGGAACCAGAGTAGACAATTCCTCTAGGGACTTGTATACACTTGAATACTATGTTGTCACATGGTTACCATCAAAATACAGTTAATCTAAATAATAAACCGAACCAAGGGAGGAAGGTTTTCTACAATCTCTCCATATTAGCTAGCACTCATAAATTAGGCTATGCTCCTAAGCTAAGGTATAAATGAATGGTGTTATCATAAACAAGTGCAACTGCAGGAGATTCCTTCTTTAGAACAATAGACAAAGGAATCTTGTGCAGTAAGCACAGGTGCATAGTCAGTTTGAGTCATTCTTCAAATATTGTCTCTTCAAGATTCCTCCTGATCCAGAGGGCATTGACTTTTTTTCACTGTAGGAATAATACAATGAGTTAATGTGGCATCTATTAGAATTAAGAAATTAAGCTTTGGAAAATATCATTTTTCTCAATTTGTTCTTTTTATCCAAAGTGACTCTTATCACCAAAAGAATTTTCACATTAACATAAATGTTACATGACTTGATTATCTTCTCATGTGATTTTAATTTGACAATACGATATTTAAATTGAGATTTGGGGATTTGTACTCCCCATGAAGAAACAAAGTAGAGATTTTGACCAAGTCAAAATCCCTAACAATGAAAAACACAATTTAGATAACGCATTGTTCTCACGGGAAGATGATTAAACCACGAATATTTTTCTTAATTTGTTGTTAACTTAGTTAACGTGAAGTCCAATGATGAGAAAAGTCACCTTAAAAGACTACAGTGATAAGCTTTAAAAGTGAAAGATATCGTTCAAAATCCAAGTCGTAAATTCACTCAAAATAAAGAGCATTTGAAGAATGAAATTACCAGGGCTTAAAATTGTTATGCATTTTGTGACAGATTTCGTTGCAGTCAGACAATCAGAACCTGCAGAGACGGAAGCTTCAGTAAGTTTTGGTTTACATACAAAAATTAGGAAGATACAAAATGAATTTCATTACCTTGTATATTTATTTCCTTCTCAGCCACAGTTGAAGACAATTCAGATATGACTTGATTGGTCTCACATTCATGAGATGGCCTGTTCGGATAAGGAAACGAATGTCAGATAGAAAATTTTGCATCAATGACAGAGGGAATTGTAACATTGAACAGAAACAATACCCTGATGCTTTGTCCTTTGATGGGCTTGATGTTGGGTGGCAAGGAAAATCAATGCCTTCACAATGAAGGTCGAGATCACCTAACATTTCAGTGAATGAGAAGTCCATTCCCAAAACATCAAAGTTCGGAAAATCGATGTCAAATAAGTCTATTTCCTTTTCAGATTCTGACGTTGACGAAGACATCTCATTAGATAATGGCTTTTCCGAGCTCTCTGGCATATCAGAGCCATCAAAGTCCAATCTGCTTCTTACATGCTCCCTCTTGCTTGACTTCTCTGATTCCAGCTTGAGAGGAGAAATGCAATGACGTCTCTCTATGTAAGCCATCTGTTTTGCAGGACTGACCATAACTCTCTTGGTTGAAATCACAGTGCAACGAGTGGGAGTAAACTGCCGCGATGCATTGGCTTTGCTGGAATTTGCCACAGAAGACATCTCAGATGGTGATATATGTGTGTCACTGTGAGAGGAATTTGCTCTGGGAGGCGTGTTTAGAACTGGTGAATTGGTAGGAATCGAAACAGAAGGCTCGTTGAATAAGCATTTAGCAACAGTGGATCCTTGAACTTGTGACCCACTGGGTATGCAATTGTCAGGTGACGACTGAATTGCACAAGAGGATTGAGCAACTACTTGATTATTCGGGGCATTATCAGATTGGGGCAGTGTGTTAGGACCTAAAAATGAGACAGAGAAGAAGTCTTTTTAATGATTAAAAGAAATATTTGCATATAAAATGCACAAGTCAGCAGATTACTGTACCTAGGCTTGGAATTTTCCTGGTAGATGATCTACCACAAGTTTTCTTTGCAGCTGAAGGGGCTTCCATGACTTTTGTATCCTTTCTCTTTCTATCTGATAGATTTATCATAGGTGTTGAGAAGTTTCCTGTCTCTGCATTGGTGTTGGTAGACTGGGGAAGAGAAAGTGTTTTCAATGTGTTTTGCATAGGAGTAGGAACACCTAATAAGAGAGGAGACATGATCATAACTACATATGGCCAACATCTTATTCAAAAGATTCAAGTATAAAACAAAGAAGTGAATTATCCCCTTCTATTGCAACCCAATCTAAAAAGTTTTAATCTAATAGACCAACACCAGAAATAACACAGAAGGTAATTGAAAACCATTCTTGATAAATTCTCGTTTATTCATAGCTAAGACATGTAAAGGGAAAATTGACACTGGGTAAAGGGTGAAGAAAACATTATTTACAAACCACAGCACAACCAAATCAACAAGAACCAAAATCTAGAAAGAAAAAAAAAAAAAAAAAGACCAGTTGCCCACAGCACAGATGCACCTGAGCAGCCTTGAACTATTATTAACAAATGAAGTCTGAGAAGGTAATACAAACTTGAAACAATCCAGCATAGTAATAATATTTATAAAAGTGAGGCGTGATAATTTGTGGTATCCGAATCAAATAACTCCTAAACCACCCTAAATTCTCAAACGCGAGAAATATTAACCATTTGGCATAGGATGGTACCTTGGGGAGATTTGTTACTAATTTGTGGTTGAGTAACCGAAGAGGCCATAGGTTTGGCGGAAGGTGCTGGAAGATTTGGTGCAGGCAGGTTTCCACTTGCATTATAAACATTCATCACATTCTGCATACCTTGCAATAGAATCTGAACTCTGTATTTTTCTTGATCCATACGGACTCTTTCTTGATCCAATATAACTTTCTGCTCCTTCAAGCAGATATACTCGTCCAGCATCTCTCCCAAACTCAACAACGTCTTGGGTGCCTAATACCCAAAAGAAACACCCAGATTGATATAGCACCATGGAAATCAAGACAGAACCCTAATAAAAACCGACGCGGACACTTGTACAGATCTAGAGAGAAAAAGCAAATGCGTGGACGTACCTCTTGCATCGGAGAGTTGGCAATGAGCGAGGAAGCTTCGTTTCTGAACATGGAGCGAGTTTCGGAGTAGTTGTTATCGCATAGGTACCTATCCACAATGAACGCGATCTGGGTAGGAGTGACCTTCCCCTTTCCGAAGGCCTCAGCTTTTCTGGCTCTGGATTGCTTCCCCATGTTTGGCAAATGGGGGAAATGGAGGCCAAGAAAGGAGAATAAATTAGGGGTAAATGGAGATTCAGATCAGAGAGAGAGGAAGAGGAAGATGAAGATGAGAATGAAGACGTCACTATTCTATGAATCATGGATTTGGGGTAAATGAAGAAAAGAAGAAACGCGGGAGGTTTTTGAAATTTTGGGAGGATCGTACGAAAGCTGAATTGTGTGCGTTTTGGCGGTAAACAGCTAAACAAACAATACATTATGCTTTCCCTAGCGCCAATACACTTTACCACTTCCCCGGATTCTTTTATCAAATGAATTGTTCTTTCTTAACGATCAAATTTATTTTTTAAAATAATTATCAAATACTATAACATTGACTAAGGTATTATAAAAAAAAAATTTATCCAACTTTTAATTACTTCCCTCTTAGAGTATTTCTTATGAAACTACGGGTTTCATTTGGTGCGCCTGCAAATGCTGAGATGCAAAGTAATGACATGATTCCCAATAAATTACAATGGTATGATTGCACTTTTTAACTCGGTAAAAGGCATTGCATTGTAAATTAGATTACAATGCACAGTACCAAAATCTTTACATCATAAAAGCTTTGTAATTTTGGTTTATTGAAGGAATGTGACATATAATGACATATTTACCTGTCTTCTTCATTGTGCCTTTTGCTTCTTCTCCGTTGAGCTTCATGGATGCGCCTGCTTCTCGTTTCTTTTCTTGCCACCAGCCCACACTTGCCGACAGTCACTAGCTGACGCTCACCATCGTCTTTCTCCTTCACTGTCGTCGCGTCGTCTTCTATCAGATTCGTCGTCGTCGTCGTCTTTCTTCTTCCTCTGTCGCCTCCATCGTCCTTCTCCTTCCATCAAATCATCGCCAAGGTCTGATGATGCGGATCTAATGATGGCAACCGAGGTCAAGTCCGATGGTGAAGAAGCAAGGTGAAGAAGCATTTGATGACATTTTAGTATTTATTTTACTGGCTTTACTTTCCTTCCAATTTTTTTTTCACACCAAACATATTCCCTCTTTTGCATTGTAAAACCTTTTGCTTTCCCTCCTAAAATTTCCACTGCTTCCACTTTGCATTACAACCCAATTGTTATACCAAACGGGCCCTACATTTGATTTAAGATAATATATATTTTCTAAATTAAACAAAAGTATACTTGTTTTCTTTTTGACAAAACTAAAGTATTAAAGTAAACTCAAATATTTGGGTCAATTATTTTATCTTTAAGGTACCCACAAGTCAATAAAAGGATTAGTCACTATTTTCGACAGTGAATATATTAGTTTAAAAAAAACTTGAATGTAAAAAAAATCATTAAATAAATGTATTATATTATGTCATTTGTGTATTCACCACTTATATTAATATATTTCTTCAATTTTAGTTAAACCAACTTTGACCAACAACTTAAATTGCATCTTCCAGTTGATCAAAAGAAATTGGGGCATTTCAATTTAAAATTAAGTCCCGAGGCTTTATGATGTTAATCAACTTCCTCAAGAGCTTCAATGGCTCTTACTCTGTGATGTTATCATATTTGCTGTTGCTATATTTGTTCGAACTTCCTTTTCTCTTTTATTTAGGCATAAGTCCTGAGAAATTAGGTTTTTTAATATTTTCATAGTTTTTGAAAAAATGGTGAGGATTAACTCCATTGTAAAAGGGTTATTTGGTTATGAGTCATCTATTAAAGGTGAACAATTGATTGGTTTAATTCATTTTTAGTCATTCCCTCAACCGAATTGATTATATTGAATGATTGAAGAATCCATTCAATTATTTTGGAGCCAACCGAACTGAGGTTTGGTCAGTTTTTATTATAAAAAATTAAATATTTTTTAAAAACTTTACTAATCTTTTATATTAAATATCAGTACTAAAAATATACATTTATAATCATAAATTTAAACAGAATTGTCATTCAACATTATAAAACCATATTACACAATTAATTAAGAAATACAATAAAACCAAACAATCTAACATTATAAAACTATAATTTAACATACTTATTTAATAAATAAAAAGTATTTTTAAATAGGTTAGTCCGGTACAGTTTGAATGATATTTCTCCTCATCAAATAACCGAACCAAACCAAAACAGTTTGTCAACAAAAAAAAAACAATCCATCCAATCACTTAATCATTTTTTGTCTGTTTTAATTGGATCGATTTGAACTATTTCGATTGACTTCGATTTAGATTGAATCTTGACAAACCTACCTTGTATCATTACTCTCTATACATCCATAGGAACTTTTTTAATTATGTATAAGGTAGAAATAATTGAGAGTTTTTACAAATAATTTTCTAGTTACTTTTAAACCAGGGCTGGGTTTGGTTCGTCTTGGATTCCAATTCCAACAAAAATTGCACAATCCCCAACATTTTCTAGTGTTTGGTTCGCATATATGACACCTTGAATTCAATTCAAGGTTGGAGCCTAATTCCAAGCTTGTATTTAAAAAAAAAAAAACCTATTTCCTTATTTTTAACAAGTAAAACGAGCAAAATTTTGGAATTGGACGAAAAGACTCAAAATGCCCTCATGCCCATTTTTGTCGCCTTCTGCCTTCATTCATCGTTGCATCATCTCCAAAACTACAGAAAACTCCGGTAATAACGAAAAATGTAGCGATTAAAGAAGAAGAAGATGCAATGAAATGAAAGTGGATGAGGAGAAGATACTTGTAGTAGTGCAGAGAAACAGGAATAGAGTGGAACAGAGGGAGGAGAGGAAGACAAGGAGGCGTTGTACCTTTCGAGAATAGAGGATGGTGGTGTTGACGCCGGAAGGTTGTCGCCGGAAGATATTGACTAGAGGATCGTTCTCCTGCACTTCCATTATTCAACCCATCTCTGGCTTCCTGATTCGCGGGCTGACGTCGAAGATCTTGACGTGAAAGGTTGTCGTTGATAGTGCTGTAGTTGACGCCGATGGAGTCGCCAAATTTAGAGAGGATGGTGGTGTTGAGAGAGATTGAGACTTGGGATTGGAATGAGGGGTTGGAGAAGGAAAGAAAGAGAAAGAAGGAGAAGATGGAGGAGTAAAATGCCTATTTGATTTTTTACCGTTGGGAGATGAAGGGGAAGAGATGAAGAAGCAGAAGGCACGAAAAGTATGTTTGGATGGGAGATTAAGGAGGGGAAGGGGACGGGAGGGAAGAGAAGAGAAGTAGCATGTCTCCCCCTTGTTTGGAAAGTTAAGAATTGGAGGGGAAGATAATGGAAGATCGATCATTAATCCTCCATTATCATTTTCCTTCACAAATTCAAGATACTCCAAATTGAGGTATTTTGGAAGAGGTATTGACACCAAACAAGGGGTGGACATATGGAAGGTTAACCTTCCCTTCCCCTCCCCTTCCTTCTCTTCTAATCTCTCCCCTTCCTTTCCCTTCTTAATTCCCAAACAAACCCTAAAACTTGTAAGAAGCATCCCATTACTCGTTAGGTATTTGTTCTTTTCTTAAAAAAAGAAAAAACTAACACAAATCACCCTAAACTTTTTATGAGATTTGGCAATTTTTTTTACCGTTAATTTTTTTTTTTTAATTTGTTGCATTTAATAAAAAATTATTTACTTAAATATTTAATGAGGGGTAGTTTTATCTTTTCACATTACATTCTTTTACCAACTTTCAATTCCATCTTTTCATACCAAACACATTTTTTAATTCAAATATTTCAATTTTAATTCCATCTAATCAATTTTAAGTTTTTCTTCAACCAAACATAGCCTGACTTATCCCTAATACTATTTGTTTTTTTTTTTAAAAAAAAAGTCTAATTCTTAAGAAATCTTTACACTAGACTTATAGGAAGTTTCTTATATTTTTTACTATTAAATTAATCAAAAAAATAACTTATCACTGTATATCTCCCACCATTTAAAATGGATAAATTATTTTCCAATTCTTATGAAATGTCTAAATTCTATTGGAAATCTTCTTTTGGTTTAGTTTAGAGGAAGCACTTTAAAATATTAAATATGAAAAATAAAAACGGCCTTCCTATCTATCTAGCTACTACACTCGTAGAAGATGAAGCAGGGGCTTCTTCCACTGAATCCTTGCTTCCATTCCCTTTCACCACCCTCCTTACCTTCCTTCTCTTTCGCATTCCCTCAAACCAGACGCTTCAAGCTATCAATTTCTGCTACTCTTGATTCCATCGATACCCAACAAGAGCTCACGGCTAGAGAGAGAAGGCGCCTCAGAAATGAGAGAAGAGAGACCAAAACCACCACGAATTGGAGAGAAGAGGTGGAAGAAAGGCTTATCAAGAAGCCCAAGAAGAAAAAAGGTTCGTGGACCGATGAACTCAACCTCGATAACCTCGCTAAATTGGGTCCCCAATGGTGGGTCGTTCGGGGATCTCGGGTCAGAGCTCTGGACACTGCTCAACTACTAGCTCGCTCGCTTGCTAGGAACTTCCCAGATATAGAGTTTAAGGTAATTTGGTGTTGTATATCGAATTTCTTGTTCTGCGTTCTCAGTTCAACTTAATATCTTTTCTTGCGCTTTAGATGGATAAGTTTGAGATGTGAAATCGGTAACTTGTCGGCTAGTTCAAATTTATGATCTCTGCTTTTACTCTACTTAATTGTCTGGATGAATTGAAAGTATAAGACTTTATAGATTATTGATTCTCTGTTGAACTGATCAACTATTCAATTATAGAGTTTTATGGTAGTGAAGTGTTATACATCAAAATTTTTTGTTCTGGGTTCTCAATCAAATTTGACTTCCTTTCTTGCGCGCTAGATATGGTTTAGTTTAATTTTAAGACCATTGCTTCTACTCTGTGTGTATGAAATTTGAATGAATTGTAAAGATTAAGAAACTATAGCTTATTGATTTTCTGATTCCACTGATCATATGAGAAAAGTTATTGTCTTTGGGATCAATACACCCCTACCAGCTGATGAGAAGAAAAATCAAAACATACTGAGCAATAATAATAAACTGTTTCATTTTTTTAAAAAAATTGTTAGTTTTTGTTTCCAGCTCTATGCTCCAGCTGTCCATGTGAAAAGGAAATTAAAGAACGGTTCATACTCAGTTACACAAAAGGCCCTATTCCCAGGTTGCATTTTTTTGAGAACTGTACTGAACAAAGAGCTGCACGACTTCATAAGGGAGTATGATGGTATTGGAGGCTTTGTTGGTTCTAAGGTTGGAAACACGTAAGTCTATGGTTACTGTATTAAATGTATTGCCACTTATTTGCAGTTATACAAGACATATCAAACAGTTAATATTTTGTGCCTTTAAGAATTTTCTTGCATAATTGCTGAATACCTCAAGTATGCACCAGAAACTATTGTGAAGAAGAAGAAGCAAAGAGATAGTAAAGAAGATATTCGATATATGAATATGCTTCCCTAAACAGCTTAATTTTAAACACTCTTATCTTTTGCTTTGCAGAAAGAGGCAGATAAACAAGCCACGGCCAGTATCTGAGGATGATATGGAAGCAATTTTCAGGCAGGCGAAAGAAGAACAAGAAAAAGCTGACCTAGCATTTGAGGAAGAACAGAAAAATGAGGTCCTGAAGTCTGCTATTCTCAATATAGGGTTAGAATCAGATGATGGTTTAAAATCAGAAGTCGATTCTAAGCCAAAAAGGAGGTCAAGAAAAACTTCTGATCAGACCACAGACAAATCATCTACTCCAAAAAATTCTAAGCTCCTTGTTAAAGGTTCAACTGTTAGAGTACTTTCTGGGACGTTTGCAGGGTTTGTAGGCACCCTTCAGAAGCTGAATCGCAAAACCAAAATAGTGAGTTATCTCCTTACCAATAATAAATTGACATAAATAGATTGATGCAATGAAAAATATATGTTGCTTCAAATGGTTGTAAAAGTTGCCTATAATGTGTAAATTAGTGGGGGGAAAAATTTCATTCATACCTTCATTTTCTTCTATGTGAGAACTAAAGTATCACTCTTCTCGCAGGCAACTGTGGTTTTTTCTCTATTTGGTAAGGAGAACATTGTAGAGATAGATGTCAGTGAAATTGCTCCAGAGACAACTGATGCCTGAAGGTTCTCTCCCATATCATTGTGAAATGGTATGCTTCACAATTTTGTATTTTCTTAGTATCCTATATGATCATTCTAAACCTATTATTTACTTACAATTCAGTGCCTAGATAGTAATGCGGCCATGCCATGGTCCTTAGGCTAAATGAATATAGGAGTATTTTAATATAGGCAACGAATATTCGGTGAATGATTTTGGATATAATTTAGGGTTAAGGCCTTTCAACTTTGGGCCTTTGACAAATATAACCCTTTAGCTTCAACTTCGGAAAGTAATTGCTTGAACTTTCTATATATCAATCTTATTCATAGAGTAAATCATCTAACTTTCAATTTTTTTTTTTAAAACAAAAATTGAAATTGTATGCTTGCACATGTTTTATGAGTCATGTTAAAGTGTTGAAATGTACAGTCTGTTAAAAAGATTAATGGGAAAAGGATGCAAGCCTGATTTGTATGTTATCTAATGTTTGGTATGTTCTGCGCTTAATTTCGATTTTTATTTCCCAATATTGATATATGAAACTTCCATATGCTAAAAGCCCTACGTTGATGGTGTTAGTTGCATTTTCCCCTACGATCTACATATACAAGTTGAGGTTCATACACAAGAACAAATATATATATATATATATACTTTTTAGAAAGCGCATCAATACAAATTGCAGGGTGGGAAGTGGGTTTTCTTATGCATTTCAATTTTCTTGTGCTAGCATCTCATAGGTGCTTTTTGTCTCCTTAATCGATTTCTTGTTCATGAAAGGAAAATTCTTTGTGGGGATCTTGTTTTCAAGTACACTGTTCAGACTTCAACGCCTTTTTGAGTAATTACTTAGCTGAATGTTCATTCTTTGGATAGTGATTTATGTTGGTTGGTCTTTTAACTAGCTATAAGTTCATGTAACTAACTAATAGATTTTTAGTGGAGCTGAGATATCAGGTTGAAAAATTTTAGGGTAATATTTACATAGTGCTGTCACTCTGTGAGGTGACTGTTCTGACGGAAGGTTATGATTGCTGTATTACACATTACAAAAGGACATAAATTAGTCACAATTGGATTTAGATTTCTGATGTAAGTGGTTTATATGAAAATATTATGTGAGAAGAGAGATAAACATAGTAAGATCAATCACTTTAGTGGGTCTTATACTTGAATAACGGATTCCACAAACTGTGTGGGTCTCGCAGAATGTGAGTCCTACACATTTCTTTCTCTTTTGTCACTTGACATTGTCATAACTTTTGCTTGAGCTTATCTTGTGAGGTATCTACTTATGGACCTGGGATCAGCTGTAGTGCACTTCAATTGCAACATGGACCATTGATTCATTTCAGCAAAATCACTTCTTTCTTGATCAACGGTAGCTGAAGTGCGCTTTAGTTGATCTGCATCCATTTACTTATCTCCTTTGTGAAATTTGCGTAGTATGAAAGGCTACTTTGTAGCTCTGACATACAACCAACTAGTGCTATTGTTCTCCGATAATACTGCAACTTAGCAAGAAATTTCTCACGAGTCCAATGCGCTCAATTACATAACTGGGGTATTTCTCATGAGAAGGAATGAAATGCTACGAGTGAGCTAAAACTGGAAGCAAACTCTTAATGCTTGATTTACAAGATGAAGCACAATAATTCTATTCAAGAGAGGTAGTTAAAGGTAGCTAGGGTCTTGACAAGAAACTTTTAATGATGTCCTTTAACATACAATGCTTGAATTTATTATGGCATTATATACATTAGCATATAAACTTACTTGAGCAACTCAATTGATTCAAACTTCAAAGCAAGTTAAGCAAATTGCATTCAATTAAACATGTTATAGGCATATTAAATGTCATCATGAAGCCTAACAATAGTCACTGATAAGAACACCTATTGACACTTGAGAAATGTTTCTCACAACTTAGAACCACACTATTGACACTACAAAAATGTTTCTTCACATGTCATGCATTTATGACCAACACCTAATAATTGAAAATTTTCTTCCAGTTATTTTTGTTATCCAAGTTTTGGAGTATTGGGGAAGCTATGCCTTAGGGTGAAGCCGCCCCCACATTTATTAAAAAACAGGTTCTATTATTGTTGTTATCATCTTTTGGTGTTCCTTTCTATCTTGTTGGTTTTAATGGTAATAAAAGTTGCACTGGAGTCGTCACCAAAAAGAAGAAAAGGTAAGTATTACCAAGCTTTTTATTCATCATGTAGATAATAATATGGAGTCTGCCTTTCTGGAATGCTTTTAAATCATATGAAGCAATAGAGTGTAGACGGTAGCCTCCACTAACCCACAGCTACTTCAGTGGTCCAACGCTTTCCACTAGGAGCTATGGCTTTTAGGTTGAAAATCTCTGTTATTTTGTAGAGATTCTTAATTAAGAGCGCGCGCGCGCGCGCGCACACACATATATATATATATATATATATATATATATATATATATATATATATTGTATTAACCAAAAATGAGATGGCGGACCGGATTTTTTTTGTATTTAGAACTTGTCTTGTAGTCAATGTTGTTAAGATCGAGATCTTATATAGAATTAAAAGAGGCACAAAATAAACTAAATCACAAGATCGAATTGAGGATTATAAGATATTATTATGTTTAAAAAATACATATAATAATATAAAATCTCATAGAGAAGTACACATTTATCCAACAATGATTATATTTTTATAAAATATGTTAAGATATATTAAATAAGTTAGATTGAAATAATTTCTATACAACAATTCTTTTTATTAATGTGTACGGTAAGTGTGATATTTATTTATTTTTAATATAATATTGTAAGATATGTAATAAGTTAAATCGTAATTTTAATCTTACTCATAAAATTGATATGTGGGGGATGGAAAGTTTGATAGCGAAATAAGCAAAGTAAAAGTGATAGAGTGAGGCCTAGTGGCGTTCAAATTAGTAGTGTGGTGAATGGCTTGCTGCTTTTTGCTGCTTTTCTACATTATTTATACAAATTTCACTGTTACCACTTACCAGGGACACATGATGGTACTATTATATTGAGTGTGGATAAGAATAAGATGATATATTGGAAAAGTGAGTATGGATACTATATTTATTGATATCCACACTCACACTTGACAATTTCAAAATATACTTGTTGAAATTGGATATATATTATATAAAATATGAACGAACTGTCTCATGACTGAAGAGTATTATTTAGTATTTACATTACATTTTTAGTCTTTGAATGAGCTGTCTTGAAGCTTTTGACATTCTCTCCAGTTCACCAAGTCACATGGGATTGAGAGTGAAACTTGGTGATATACATTAATATTATATATGTCACTCTTCTTCTTCAGTGGTCCTTCCTACCACATTTGTGGTTTGAGTTTCAGAACATTCATGTGCTATCCACAATGGCTTCAAATCTATCCATCAAACCTATTAAACAATAATAACTATTTAAAAAGCAACATGTTTGACTAAATCTTGACTGAAAAAATAACTTACTTTTAAATAATACCAAAAATAACTTTATCGAACTAACATCACTGTCTTATTCCAAGATAATTTAATGTATATACATAAAATAATACCATGACTTAAGGCGTAAGAAATATTGTAAATTTGTAATCTTATATAAGTTCAAGATTACAGTACTACACTGTATTATTTGTTAATATTTAAGAATTTATTTTAAATAAATTAGAAATTAATTAATTAAAAATATATTTTAAAGTTCAATATTATCATACAACATACTCTCACAAGTAGCATTTATTTATTGATATAGTTGTCTGAATAAGGTGAGTAGGATTCAATATTAATTCACGAATCACGCCACTTCAAAATAAATATTGCCAATTAATAAGATTCCGTATGTTTTATTATTCACTCATTTATTTATCCATTATTAATGCAGCCTACAAATTGTAGATCTACATCAGATATAATTTGGGAGACTTTAAATTTGACCTTGTACATCATTATGAGTACATAAGTACATGTGACCTTTTTGAATTTGTTAGTACAATTGAATATTAAAAATTTAAAATAAAAAGACAGAATGATACAGTTCACATTGAATAATAATTGATAATTGAGATAATTTTAAATGGTTTTAAGTTTTTTCATCCAATAAAATCACTTTTTATATGTTTTTTTCACAACTTACGTAGTATAAATTGATTAATTATATGAATCTAAATTTTTGAAGTTTTATAATTGATGAGTTAGTTCTTTAAGATTCCTAAGTGTACAGTGTTGTGGGGTTATTAATAACTTTCAAATTTAATAACTTTTAAAATTCGTCGTGAAGGGTGAGGTGTAAGCTACGCCTGGGGCGCAAGTTAGAGATTGGTATGGGACTATGGTTTTACTTTTACTTTTACCTTTGCCCAAAGTGGGAATCCCATATTCTCTTTTTCTATTTGATGCAGCTTTTACGAATTACAAAAATTCAATTAAAAATTTATTTATTTTTCTTTTGCTACAAATAAAGAAATATATTACATCAACTTTTATTTATTTTCTTAAATTAACACAATCTTGAAAAAGAAAACTTAAAAAAGTGCACCATATAAGTATAACACAAGGTTAACTTGATCAGGAATGATTATGGATTTGAGTTCAAGTAATTCATATATGAACTTGTCACATGTAAAAAAAATACTTGTGATAAATTACTTTAAATTTTATCCATTCAACACTTAACGATTACGTAAATTATATAAATTTGAATTAAATAAAGTGTACGAAGTGCACAATTTAAAATATTAAATAAAAATTAATATTTATATTTTTAGTATAACAATTTTATTTAAAATTTCAAATTATATATTTTATACACTTTATCGAATCTACTGAATCAAAATTAATTTTATTGTGTGTGTGTCAGCTGTCACTGAGAAAAAGTGAAGAAAGTTTACAGAAACGAGAAAACGTATTTAATTTTCACAACCTCCAAAACCTAATACCCAAACTTCCCAATTACTCTCTTTCTCCCTCTTCTTCACTTCACTTCACAAACCCTAAAATCTCAATTCACCTTTAATGCCAAATGGGATTGCCTCGCAAACCCTAGAATCACCACCATCTCTAAATATACTTCCAAGTTCAAATCCAGCATGCCCGCAAATTTAGCTTCCCATCACTTCATGGCCGTAATTTTGCTCCTTGTCTTCTTCTTCCTCCCCCAAACCCTCTTTGCTGATCCAATCTCGTCGTTTTCGTTCATGGATTTTGAACATGATCCGCAGTTTGACTCCAATATGGCCCTTTATGGTAATGCGAAGGTCGTTAATGGTGGCTCTGCGATTCGGTTTTCTGGAACCGGGCGAGTGATGTACAATAAACCCCTCAAGCTTGTTGAAGGTAAATTAAGGCAATTAATCTCGTTTTCGACTTATTTTGCATTTTCTATGTCTTTGGAGAACGATGATGGTTTGGCTTTTGATATGGCTTTTGATAATAGTAATAATAGCTTCTCTGGGGTTTCTTCTGGATTGGGAAATGGAAGTTTTCTGGTCGTTGCTTTTGAAGTAAGCACTTCAAGGGATGGTAATGGTGGAGAAGGTAATTCGGTTGTAGCTAAAATAAACAACACGACTTCCTCTGTGAAAATGGGTCTTAAAAAAAGTGGGGAAAAAGTAAAACTCCATGCTTGGATTGATTATGAAGCAAGTTCGAAACGCTTGGAAGTTAGGTTGAGTCAATATGGAAATTCAAGGCCATCTGATCCATTGCTCTGGCATTCAATCTTGGTGTCAAATATGAAAGAGAAGAAAGAAATGCTTGTGGGGTTTAGTACAGTGAAGGAGAACACTTCTGAAGCTTGCTTTCTCTATTCATGGAGCTTCAGGTCAAGGCAATTTCCACATTGGATCCATTCGGAGCCTATGGACCCCAATGCCATTGGTCAGAACACTGAGGAGCATCTGAGAGTTAAACCAAAGTGTGATTGCTTTCACAGAGCTTTTACTGCAATGTTGTTTGGAGCTGGAATTGGAGCAATAATAGGCATCGTTGCTCTTTACTTTTCTACCATGTTTGGGAATAGAGAGCCAGTGGTGCCTGAGTGTGTGGTAGATTTTGAGTACAAGAAAGTGAACATAGTTGTAGAGAAAGGAACCACCGAAGGTGGTATTAAGAAGTAGGTGATGATGTTGAGGAGGGAAATAGTTGGACAAATTGGTCTTTAAAAGATGTATCTTTAAGGTTCTAGTCATTGACTTTATTCTTCTATACACAAGTTTTCTATTAAAGTTTGTAACTCGCTACACTTGAGTCTTTTTGCTGGATTAAGTTCTCCATTTACTCATTTAACTCAAAATCAATGTGTAGTGAGTTTCAACTTTTGATGGATTAATTTGTATAAAGATATAGATCAAGGGCTAAAGCCTAGAAGTGATATATTGTTTAAGGACCAAATTGTATATTTACTCATTTGGAATCGGTTGTATTGTATTGTAAACTATTGTAGTGGTTCTTGTGTTTTTTCTAGTTTAACTCTTCTATTGTAGTATTGAGTTCCTTATTGTCAATTTATTTTTTGGCATATATAGCTTAGTTGCACATTCTCTATCATTATTTTTTGGCATAATTTTTTTAAAATGATTAGTTGGTGTACTTCAAAAGAGTGGAAGTGAAGCGAAAGTAATTGATAATTGATTCCTCATCCCAGTTTGCCTTGTATACCATGCACAGAGCACACTCATATCCAAAATGTTTTAAAAAAAAATATTATAAGCAATTTGTGGACAAACCATTTTATTATGTCCAATTTAGAGATAAAAGTTCAGTGTTACTGTACTATTGAACTTCAGTGTATCTCTCTAATCATATAGTGTCATTTGTTAATATTAATAAAAACTTATATTAATTAGCACATACTTTAAATAGATTAGGGACCAATTGATTTAAGGGATGTTAATTTAACTAAATATAAATTATTATTTTCATGTAAATTCTAAAACAAAATTTCCGTTGGAACAGTAAACGCCGACGTTTCTGGCTATTGAAGTTCAAGCAAGCCTTCCAGTTCTACCTAATCTGGGTTAGGCTTTAAGTAAGCTGGGATCTTTTTTGCTTCTCAGTATTATTTTGATTGAAAATGAAAATATTCCTATAAAATGCTTCTTATTAAGGCATCAAATTCCTGTATGATTTTTTTGATTTTCCTGGCTATTTGGTAACCCCTTTATAATTTTCTTTGCCTCTATGGCCCATGAAGTGATGAATGTCGAAACAATTCTTGCATCGCAAGTCGCAACCTTTAAATATCTCAGATTTTTTATTGAAAACATTCATATAAATTAGTTCAAATGCTGATTTTGATGTATGTTTTCACTCAATTTTTAAATTAGTTTTTTATCTTTAAAAAATTTTATATTAGTCTTTTATATTTTTCAAAAATTTTATATTTATCCTTCAAATTTTGTTAAAGTTATATATTAGTACTTTATGTTTCATTCAATTTCTATATTAGTCCTTTATGTTAATTGAAATTCTATATTAATCCTTTATGTTTCATTAAAATTTTATATTACTCCTGTCAGTATGATTTTATTTACAAAAGAACCAATTTAAAACTTTTAAAAAATATAAAGACATAAAGACTAATTTAAAACTTTTAAAATATAAAAGATTAATTTAAAATTTGAATAAAACATTAAAAACTAATATAAATTATAAAAGAAACAAAGATTAAGCGAAGACGAACTCCTCAAGAGACACTTGATGAATATTGAAGAGAATATATCATATGAAAATATAAAATAGAAATTGTTTGAACAGTACTTGGCTGGGCCTCTTGTCAACTAACGAACAGGTACATAACATAGATTCAAAACAGACAAGAAAACCAAAAACAGTTTTTGAATATCATATTAAGCCTATTATAACCAAACGGAACTAATCATCCACTTTCAAACGAGTCACTGAATCAGCAACAACAGGAAGTTGCACCACGTTGAATCAACCATCATCATCATCATTCAACTAATGTTCATTCATATTCTTGGATGTTGTCCTCCTCCTCCTCTTCATACTCCTCATCATCAGCAGTTGCATCTTGGTACTGTTGATACTCTGAGACCAGATCGTTCATGTTACTCTCAGCTTCTGTAAATTCCATCTCGTCCATTCCTTCTCCTGTGTACCAATGCAAGAAAGCCTTCCTCCTAAACATGGCAGTGAACTGCTCACTCACTCTTCTGAACATTTCCTGAATCGAAGTGGAATTTCCAATGAAAGTTGAAGCCATCTTCAACCCAGTTGGAGGAATATCACACACAGTAGATTTCACATTGTTTGGAATCCATTCCACAAAGTAAGAGGAGTTCTTGTTCTGGACATTAATCATTTGCTCATCAACCTCCTTTGTGCTCATCTTCCCTCTGAACATGGCTGAGGCAGTGAGATATCTGCCATGTCGTGGGTCAGCAGCACACATCATGTTCTTGGCATCCCACATTTGCTGTGTGAGCTCAGGAACGCTCAGAGCTCTGTATTGCTGAGAGCCTCGAGAGGTCAGAGGAGCAAAACCCACCATGAAGAAGTGAAGACGAGGGAAGGGGATGAGGTTGACAGCAAGCTTGCGAAGATCAGAGTTCAACTGACCAGGGAACCTCAAACAGCAGGTTACTCCAGACATTGTTGCGGAAATCAAATGATTCAAGTCACCAACTGCTCAATCGAACATTAAAAGAATCAATAATGACTGAACAGTCAAATCCAAACATTAAAAGAATCTATGATATGTAAAAGGGTGAAACAAAGGAGGCAAATCTTACAGCTTGGTGTAGTAAGTTTCAGGGTGCGGAAGCAAATATCGTAAAGAGCTTCGTTGTCAAGTACCATGCACTCATCTGCGTTCTCAACAAGTTGGTGAACAGATAGAGTGGCGTTATATGGCTCCACGACAGTGTCAGAGACCTTAGGAGAAGGGAAGACTGAGAAAGTAAGCATCATTCTGTCTGGGTATTCTTCTCTGATTTTTGAGATCAAGAGAGTTCCCATTCCAGATCCCGTTCCTCCACCTAGAGAGTGGCACACTTGGAAACCTGCAAATCGAATCAAATTCATAATTGATGAGGAAATGAACTCCACATTACAGATCCAATTCGAAACTAGCCAGAAAACATTGATGTTGGAAAAGATCTGAAGAAATACTAGTTTTATAGTACACACACTATCCACTAGCCAGCCAGAATTAATTTGTTATAGAAGAAACGTCTAATCTTTAGCCATAAAACCCAGTTAAAGATCTGAAAAACACCAGATGTTTTCATTTTCCAAAATAGTACCACATCTCGTCAGACCGATCAGTATAACAGAGGAAGAGATCTAGTATAAATCAGAAGTATTCCATTTTACAGAACAAATACATATCCACAAAGCTTGTAAACAGACGTAAAAGATGAGAAAGAAAGAAAGATCTGAATTATTTTTCTCTTTAAAAAAGCGAAAGAAAGCATACCCTGCAAGCAATCACAGTTCTCTGCTTCTTTCCGAACAACGTCAAGAACGGCGTCAATGAGTTCAGCGCCTTCAGTGTAATGCCCTTTAGCCCAGTTGTTCCCGGCACCGGACTGGCCGAAAACGAAGTTGTCCGGTCTGAAGATCTGACCGTACGGTCCAGATCTAATGCTATCCATGGTTCCCGGCTCAAGATCCATGAGCACACCTCTGGGCACGTACCTCCCACAACTAGCCTCGTTGTAGTACACATTGATCCTCTCAAGCTGAAGATCTGAATCTCCTTGGTACCTTCCGGTTGGGTCGATGCCGTGCTCAGTGCACACCACCTCCCAGAACTTGGCACCGATCTGGTTGCCGCATTGACCGCCCTGAATGTGAAGGATCTCACGCATCTTGGGGTTTGAAAGGAAGAAGAAGAAGCGAGTAAGAGAAAAGGGTTCGCACACAAGGTGTCTGAAGAAATGCCAAAAAGAAAGTGAGGGAAATGGGAAGGGTTATGTGTGTGGGGACGAGTGAGAGAATCTTTTTTATAGAAAAGTTGTTGCCTTGTGGTTGCAACGGTAGGATTTCTTTGGAAGGGTTTGAGTAAAATTGAGCTGTGTGTAAGAAATTTGGGAATTAGAGAATTTAGGGTTGTGATTGTGAAGGTGAAACAACGTAACGGCCGGATTGAACAAGATGGACGGTGGAGATTGAGGTTTTGAAATTTGAAATTTGAAATTTGAAAACACCTCGGTTGCTACTATTTTTGAGTTTTCTTCTCATTGATGTCATTACTCATTACTTTCCATTTTAAAAAATTAGGGAACACGACAAATTATCTTTCATTGAGCTGGCGTTATTACCGGACAAGGAAAAAAAAAATGATACTTGTATTTGAAAATTTTCCTTTTTAATTGAGATTTGAAATCTTGCTTGTAGTGAAAAGGAAATTTTTTATATTTTATTATTTAGATTTCAGAAATAAAATGTTGAATTGAAAATCGGGTTTTTATTCCATAAAAAAAAAAGAAAGAAAATAGGTTTTTTATTATTCGGGTTATTTATTTTATTTTCTAACATTTGCCTTGCTGAACATAAGCCTGTTTCAAGGTTGATTGTTTTTTTAAAATTAGATTTATTTTCGTATATTTATATATATGGAATTAATAATTTTTTTTTTGTGTTTAAAAAAATTAAAGTTCATAATATTTTTTAGTAATTTCCTATTCTCAAAACATTAAACATATATTCAATTATTTTTGTTTTATGTCAAAAACAGTAATTCGTGATTTTTGAAAACTATAATATTCAAACATGCAATTAGATTTTGAACACAAGTGAATAATGTGCTACTTTTTTTTTCCCCATTGTAGCTTGATTATTTTATAAAAAAAAAGAAGATTATGTTAACTTATTGTATTTTATATTTCGTGAGATTTATTCAAGGGGTTTTAGTTGTTTCTTAAACTATTTTTTTAAGCAAAGTTTTCTTAAACTATTTCACAATTGTTTGGACCTGCTTCGTGCAAAAATGATAAACACATCTACAAAAAAAAAATTTAATTTAGCATACATGATATTCAAAATCTCAAAGGTTCAATAATTGATACTCTGGTAGGTCTCAAAGATGCAAGATATCATCATATTTCTGGTAGAAAGTAATATATCATCATTGATTGTACATATTAATTACAATTGAAATGTCTCATTCCCAGTTCAAATAAAAATGGTTGTCACTCCTCAACTCATTATTTATTACATTAATTTTTACAAAATTGCTTAGATACATGAATGTCTATGTTTCGACTTTCGAACAGCAAATTTACCAACTTCTGAGTTGTATTGTAACGTAGAAAATATTTATCATCAGAAGATCAAATCTCGAACCACCAAAAGGGAAAAAGTGTTCAATTATGTGTACATTAAGAAAAGCATCTTGAGTTCATTGAACCAAAAAGAAAAGTAATTTGAGTTCGGCTTTTGTGAAGAATGCTTTTAAGAGTAAAATCCTAAATAGATTTAGTCTGGAGATTGGAGAACAGAGCAATGCTTTATTTTTTTGGCCAAGGAACAGAGCAACGCTTGTAATTGGACTCATGGGTATGGCAATTCAGTGCCGTCTAGAAAATCAATAATTTCAATTAAGAACAATATAACAAAATGAAAAAGAAAATACAATTAAAGCTCTGATCCAAAACTCAGTATTTCTTTAAAAATGATGCTTTGCATGTCATCACTCATCACTTCACTAGCTGCATACCCAGGGCAGGGCTGATACATTTGTTTATGCAATCTATATCTTCAGAGTTCAAACCTCTCAAAAACCTGAGAATTTTCTGAGCCATTGTACCCTGTGATAAAACAAGGCCTTCAAAATTGTTATAACTTGCATAATTAGTTATAACTGATAACATCATGACAGAGAGATGCATCAATAAAATTATTCTCAAGATTAACAATAAATGTCCAAGCTTGATTAGGCGGAAACTCAGAAGTACATAAATAGATGTACTGATGTACATGTTTGAGATCTTAAAAGTAATCATTTAACAATGAAGATGGCTCATATGGGGCAAACTTCAACTGAACTAGCAGATACTGAACTAGAATATATATATTTAAAATCATCCCCTCTCACACTACACAATCCCTCATTTCAATATAAGACTATAAGTATAATAAGACAGTGTAAAATTGATAATAATTGTTGCTTGTAATCCCAGTCCAAGCCAGTTTAACAATTGTTGCATTGTCAAACAGACGTTTAGATATCAGTCTCTTATATCATGCGTACTAAAAAGTGTTTGAAAAAGAGAGAGAGAGTACTAGCCAGCAAGACAGCAACTTATAACACCACTTCTTGCTAAGATCTCAGTTTCTTATGGTTATCTTCAATTCCTTGTAAGTGTTGTGTGGTTTACTCCACGTTCCACATCCCCTGAGTTGTAAAATGAAAGTTAAGGAAACTTATATAAATAAACAAGGGATATATGAGTTTACAGTTTACACCTAAACCAAAAGAAGTATTAAGATTTCAGTAGTTGTATCTCAGAGAAGGTTTTTCAATTTTTCATGTTGGGTAGAACACCCTCACACGCTCGTGAGAAGAGCCACTCCCACTACTGACAACGAATGCATACCTAGTCACCCACTAAAATAAAAGAAAAAGGAGAGAAAAACACAAAACTTTCAGCGTTGTTAGATGGCTCAAGACCTCCTACAACAATCCTGCTTCACTATCTACAACTTTTGCAGAAAAAACAAATTGCAAACCCTCATCTATTTTTTAACGGGAAAAAAATTTAAAAAACCCTCAGGGACAAACAAGTGAACAACTACCCAAAATCCATTACTCTTTTAGCTTAGGCATGTAGTGTCTGTGAAAACTCAAATAACCCTTACCTATTTATATAAGTTTACTCAATCCTCACTTTACAACTTAGGTCATATGGGACTTGGAGGAAACAGGAAGAACTTACATATAGATAACTTACAGATAGATAACGCAGATTAAAACATAACATCATGGATCTTAGTACTAGAATTATTGGAAAACTCTAAACATAATCGAAACAGAGAGTATAATGAATGAACATACATATCAGTATAAAGAATGAACATACTGATATACTTTTAAGCTGAGGCTGAACCCAGATTGGTATTTTGGCATAATGCTTAATCAAAAACAGGAGGGAAGCAATGATCAAAATCCCCTTCTGCCTGACAATGCCACCTCTACTGGTCAATAATTCAGTAAATTACAAAAATAGAAGTTCTACACGATCCCCACCCAACACAAACTTAGAGTCCCAGTTTATAGAGAACTAGTTGTCCCATTAATATAAAAGGGGTGAAAGGAACATAAATCAGGATACCCAGAAAGAGATAAACGGATCTCAGTATATATAGGTTATCTTCAATTCCGTCGGGGAAATTCAGATAGATAACGCAGTTTAAAATTAGCATCATAGATCCATAGAGCACAAATAAAGTATTACAAAACAAAATTATTATCTATTCTGCAAATAAGTTCGCATTTTAGTATAGCATTACACAGATTAAAGAGCATCTCAGAACATCATTCCCCATAAGTTTCTTCACTGGCAATCAAAGTGCAAGGATAACAATTTGGAAGTATTCATCACTGATGCTCGAAAACCAAATATCTAAACCTTAACAAATTGACGGAAAATTTTTGATACGAACTAATGAAAGCATGGGAAACGAAACGCTACAGCTCATGAAACACTGAGAATAATTTTGGATTTCAGCTCGGGTTGAGATTTTGAGACAGTAGAAGTACCAAACACATCATGCTTCATTGACGGCTTGGGTTGTTTGTGAATTAATAGAACGGTGAAGAACCCTAGGGGCTGTTTGGAGACTGCGTAAGGTATTCCATTTCCAGCTTCGAACATCTTTTTTTTGTGGTCAAGAGCATCGGACATCTCAACATGATAACATCCAACACCATCAACTCAGGCCCAAAAAAAAATATTAAGCTAAGACCAATCAGGCCCAAACCAAACACTTGTTTATCTGATCACAAAAATTGATATGGAGGATCTCGTTAAAAACTTGTTTTGAACTTTTTTTTTTTTTTAAATCTACTCTCTTGAGTTGTTGGATTTAGAGGATTTCGTTAGAAACTTAGCCAATTAAAAAATTTGAATTTAAAATTCACAAAAATCATCCATTTGGTTAGAAACTTGAAGGAAAAATGTTATTTGGACCAAAGTGTAGAAAATTTTGATGTGTCAAGGGAGGTCAGTGTAATATTTCAAACGAGAGGGAGTCTGCTTAATATTTAAATATGTCAGGGGAGGTCTGTGTAATTTACTCAAAAATTTATTATAGATATATTTTTTATAGGGTAAACTACAGTTTGCCCCCCTGTGGTTTGGCCTAAATCCAGTTTGCCCCCTGTGGTTTAAACTGTGACACTTAACTACCCTGTGGTTTGGCTTAAAATTAATGTGGCCCCCTGTGGTTTAGAGTGCGACACTTGACCCCCTTGTGGTTTGTTATGTTATCACTTAACTACCCTATATTATTTTTTTCTCAAAATTTAATATTTAATATAACTTATAAAAGAAATTACCTAAAAATAATTGAATTGATTAATTATTTTATCTCTAAAATAATAACAATAAATCCTAATATTCTACTTTCAACTCTTTTTAGTGTTTCCTTCAAACTCTTTTCTTTCCTCTAAACAATAAACCATAATCTTCTACTTTCAAACCCTATTTATTTATATTTAGTTATTAATTAATTATTTTATTATATTTATATTATCTCTAAAATAATATGAAGTTGGATTGTCACTTTATTTTGGTACACTAAATTGGATACTTTTTTTAAGAAAATTATTGTTTAATGTTAGAGTTTCTAAGCTCAATAATGTTAACATTCAATTCAGGTATGTATGTTCCGAACTTGAACAATAAAAAAACTTAAATTTAGTTATATATTTGTATTATATTATTCTTTTACAATTTTATTTTGATTGATTTAATAATTCTAAAACATTGAAGACAAAAAATAACAATAAAATGAATAAATAACTAAATATAAATAATCAATGGAGTAAACAATAAATATTAAATTATTTTATTGATTTTTTAAAATTAAAATTTGATTTTTATATTAATTGTAATTTTTTTGAATTATTTTATAATTCTAGAGTGTTGAATAACAAATTTTAAACATTAAAAGTATAAAAATGATGATTAATTTGACTAAAATTTGGATAGAAGGTAGTTAAGTGATAACATAATAAACCACAGGGGGGGGTCAAGTGGCACACTCTAAACCACAGGGGGGCACATTAATTTTAAGCCAAACCACAGGGTAGTTAAGTGTCACAGTTTAAACCACAGGGGGGCAAACTGTAATTTACCCTTTTTTATATTAGCTTTGTCCTATTAAATTGGATTATTAATAGCTTTCTATCGGATGTTTTTGAAGGAATTATTACAAAGACCATAAGTAATACATTGTAGGCAAACAAAGACTGAAATTACATGTGGTAAATAAATTCTTTTTTTTTTTTCCAGTTAAAAGCTTTTATGGTAATTTGCATTATGATATTCACTCTCTTTCTTATATTGTACATTTTGCATGCATTTTTTTTATTCATCTCTGTTTTTTTTTCCCCTTTTCCTAACACCAATTTTTCTTTTTCTGGATTTCTATATTACTACTTATCTGGTGGGTGTATAGTTAAGTTAACTTGCTATTTCTTATAGCAAGTAACTTTTTTAGAAAACGTAATTATATAAATTTGATCATATCTTATATTTTTATTTGTGTTTTTCTTAAGTTTTTCTTTTGCTTAAAGTCACCGGCATCCAAAGTTTCATTAGGTCTTTGACTAATTTGACTCAAACTAGCTAAGATCCTATAAAAAGAATAAAACTTTTTCAATAAGAGTTATTTTATACACAAAACACGAACCCAAGATTTTGCTTATAAAAAAAACAATCAAATAAGAGAAAATGATATTCTATAAACAACCAGAACGATACAGCTGGTGACACATTTAACCCATAAAATGATTTAAATAGGTTATTCAACTGAATATACAACTCAAAATTTCTGTATGATACACACAAAAGAGCATAGAACTTAATTCAAACTCAGTCTCTTAAACTTAGCCAGTAATCAACTTCACCATGATAGTGATAATATTAAACAGTATAAGGGGAAGTCTCAAGAATTGGCAAGCATGTATGAGCCCTATCACCTGTCCTTTCAGAGTATTTCTCCGGGGTCCCATTACTTCTGCCATTGTCCATCCTCTCGGAGCAAGGAATCGGTCTTCGTTCAGTATTGCCAAGGCATTTGCAAATAGCAGAAATCCTTCTAACAAAGTCCAGAAGCCCATTTTCTGCCAAAATATAATAGCAAGAGGTTTAAATTTCAGCAGCCATAAAAGCTTCAAGAATTTAAGTTTTTCCTTAACAAGAGAGTTGACTAGATAAATAAGCATGCAAGTACCAAGGGATCAAAGAAAATCTGCAAGCATAAAATTTGACCATGGAGCTACCAAACATCAGTGAAGTCAATAATGATGAGTTCACCTAGCCTTGAGCTGCATAAAAAGTTGAAGCTAAGACTAAAAGAAAAGAGAAGGACTTTCTTGATAAAATTGTTGTCATATATAAACCTATTGCTATGCGTGGGATTTTTGTGTTTTTTTTTTCCCTTTCTATATTTCTAATTTCTTTCTTTTATGGGGAATGAGAGGTGAAGGGAAGGTTGTATAAAGAGATACTTCATCTTCAAGTTTACAATAGCCTCAAATATTACATAGTGCATCTCTTATACTGTGTGTTAAGATACACAGTGAGTAAAAGCCATGAGAAATTGAGAATACAGGGAAGGCATAAGAACAGGTAACCAAGTGCAAATCAACACAATAATTTACAAAGAGTGCATATAAAATGTTGAAAAATCTACAGGTGCTTCCATTGGGACTCCTAATCCAAAAGGAACATTCCTTAAACAATGATCACAGTATAATATTTTTCTTTCCCACATGTTTTCAAAGAATACAGAATATATACTCTTTAATATATTGCAAGTTGCAGCCAATTTTGCCAGCAAGAACAATTTGATCTCTATATATTAAACAGTGGCTTCAGAAATGTCTACTTTCTCAGAAACAAATCACACTTGGAGATTATTACCTTAAAACACAAATATAACAACTAAAATTTCATATGAACAAATTCATGCAGATTCACCCAATATACAATTCTCGGAGAATAGTTAGGATTCTAACTATTCTAAGCAACGAAATTACAGAACTTGTAATCAAAACCCATAAACATGTCTCAACTAAAATAAACAAGTCAATCACAAAACGAAAGGAAAAGATAGAGTTTTCTCACCTCTGAAAAAGACTTGCTCAGAAACGAAACGATTCAGAAACGGCGGTACACTCCGTTTCCGGTAACCGACGATGCTGCGTTGAGGAAACAAAAAACCCACTCTCAAGTTAGAAATTTCGAGAAGACGATCTTAGGATACAAGAGCTACAGTGAATCCATTTTACCTTTTTGCGTTCTTCAATTTGATTGGCTCTCGTCAGCATTAAGATCGGACGGTATTTAATGATCTTTGCCAGCGTGTCTGCTAGTTATTATCCGTTGGATCTCGCGCCTACAGAGTAAACAATGTGGCAGCCCGCATTGGAAGTAATCATAGATTTTTATTTATCTGAAATCTGAACTATTGTATGTTCAATTTTTATCAAAAATTATTGAAGCTTAAGCAAAGCTATTTAAATTCAGCCAAAAAACAAAAGCAAAGCTATTTAAATGTTCAGAAAAGGATAAATATATTTATTACTATATTAGAAAATTCTTTCTTAAAAAAAAACTCGGCCATATGCAATAATAAACTATTGATTAAAAAAATAACGAGAGTTAGTTTTTACACAATAATAAGTAATAACCATCAAAATTGTTCATTGTTTATTTTTTGGGCCAAATAATTGTTCATTGTTCATCTTTTTATCATAATTTTATTTTTTAAAAAATAAGAATATCAAGATTGCATGCACATATTATGTTTTAAAAAATTAAGAATAGATTGCATGTACATAGGTGCATACAAAGTTTCTAGTCTATATATATATATATGGAAAAAATTTATGTGCTGTTACTTACATACTTTTGGTAATGTTAACCAATTAAAAAAAGACATGTGTTAGAAAATTGACACATGTCTTTTTTTAATTGATTACATTGACACATATCTTTTTTTAATTAGTTAACCTTACCAAAATCATGTAAATAACAGCATATATATATATATATATATATATATTTATATTTATATTTATATGGCTGTGCACTTTTCTGGTCATTGGGAGTCACAAAATAGCTATATTTTATAATTAAAAAAAACAAAAAAATAATATGATTGGAGGATGTGGGAGAGAGAAAACAAGTATGATAGGTAGTTACTAAAAAAATAGAGAAGTGCATAACTTCTCATTTTTTAATTTTTCTATTTTAAATTATGATAACAATTCTATTTTAAAATTTTAAAATATTTAATTTTTAATGATTTCACAATATAATAACTATTTTATATTATATTTTTAAAAAATTTAAGAATAAATTACATGTATGCACGTAGGTGCATGCGAAGCCTCTAGTATATATATGGCTTTGGACCCTTCTGGTAATTGGAGTCACAAAATAACTATATTTTATAATTAAAAATATAGAATAAAACATGATTGGAGGAGTTATGAGAGAGAAAGAGATCATGGATAAAGTAGTTAATAAAAGTAGTGAGAGAAGTTAGAAATATAAGTAGTTATTAAATTATTTATTAATAATAAAAATAATTTTATACCAAATTAAAAAGATTTCATGCACCTTGGTGTATGCGAAGCCTCTAGTAATTATATATGGCTTTGGACACTTCTGGTCATTGGTGTCACAAAATAGCTATATTTGATAATTAAAAAATATGAAATAAAACATGATTGGAGGAGATATGAGAAAGAAAGAGATCATGGGTAAGGTAATTAATAAAAGTGGGGAGAAAGAAGTTAAAAATATAAGTATTTATTGAATTACTTATTAATAATAAAATATTTTTGTACTAAATTTCAAAAGAAAAAAAAAAAAGATTGCATGCACCTTGGTGTATGGAAGCCTCTAACCCTAACCCCACTTTCTTCCACTAAATATAAAGAAAATATTATTGTAGTATGTGGTTGAGGAGTAGATGTTCAGATTGTAACTAAAAAATAGAGAAGTGCATAAATTTTCATTAGTTTATTTATTATTTTAAATTATGATAATAATTTTATTTAAAAATTAAAAAATTATCAAATATTATAATTTAATATTATTTTAAAATATAATAATCATTTTATATTATATTCTTAAAAAATATAAATTATTTGCATACAAAACCTCCAGTTTAATATTATTTATAGTTTTATACTTCTTATCTCACCCACGATCAATTTGAACTTTTATTTTGAAATAAAAAAAAATCTAATAATAAAAATATAAAGAATTACGCCCATTCTAATGGCTTCACAGCCTTCAATCAAGACAGTTAAAGAGAGAGCAATAAAGAAGTACAGTAAATTTTTAAAAAAATGATTGTACAATTGGCATCTCCATCCAACAAAGAATATATTATTAACAAGACATCCGTAGGAACGTGTGAAGCTAAATTTCTACTCTGAACTGTATCAAATGTTACATTGAAATAGCAAATGATGCTCAATTTGGCAATTTACCATCAAAGAAAGAATCAATCAATGAATGAATGGTATATCAATAGTGGTATCCTGTTCCGTGTCAATCTCCCAGTATAAACTAACTTGCCTTTTAAATATACACAACCTTCTATTTCTTCCTACATTGCTTGGCCTCCCTTTTAACCTTCTTTAGGTATATATTGCTTAAACTGAAACTCGAACCCCCCAAGGCTCCTTCATCCTTCACAACAGCTACCATCAAACCAGGCTGTGATTAAGCAAATAGTGCACATTTCCACCACAACCCGAATCAACAGCCTTTCAGGCGTGAGTGAGATTGTAATCTATCATGTACATACCGAAAATAAGATACTATCTTTCTGATTCAACCCCAAGATTTAGTCTGTTGTCAAGCCCTGGGTTTGTTATTAACTCTTGAGACTTGTTACAGATACAACCAGGAAAGGGATTGGCGAAAAAGTTCTCCTCCATCCTCGGTGACTCTCCTGGTTGTCGAGGATAAGGCGCGCCCAGCCGGTTGGAATGTATATTTTTAACCTGGGAAGAGAATTCTTCCCAAGATAAGGCACCCCCATCCAACTGATCAATCAGTCTAACAAAATTCACCCTGAAATTTATTTTAGGGAACATATCAATAACATACAATACCTTAAAGATTTTCTTAGTATTTTAAGATTGTTACAAAGATTATGCTAACATCTGGAAATTGAAAATTGAACTACTAGCTAAATCATAGCAACAACATTAAAAGTCTATGCAAATGTTCAAGATATATGATAGACTTTCGAAAGGAAATTTGTTTGCTGTCTTAACATTTTCTGTGGTTATTTTTGTTAAATTTTAGATTTAAAATATCACCATCCACCAGATGACTAGGATTTCAATCCAAGCCAGGTAAACTGTAATTTACCCCCACAAAGAAAAATCATATTGATATCTGATTTGTGAACTAACCTGTCAGGACTGATAGTTTTTCTGAATCCTTCAAACCTCCTGTGACCCTGCACTGCCTTAGCCATATTTCCATCATAAGTGTAGACAAAGACGTCACTCTCTAGGGCCACAAGATAATCCAAGGCAGCAAGGCGGTTTTGGTATGGCTTGAAGGGTTCTAACTCTTCCTCAGTTGCAAGGGTGGAATGAGTAAAGACATTAGGATATTCAGAGCTAAAGGCAGTCAAGCTGTTGCTACCATATATAGGCCCCGCAACTATGTAGATTGTTGTTGTGGAAGGGTACCCCATGGCCTTGAGAAAAATTGCTGCTTCTCTTGGAGACATAGGGCAACCTCCTTCCAACCGTCGCTGAATGCTATCAATCTCTTTTTCCTTCCAATGCTGGACTTCATACCTCATTTTTGTGAGTTCTTCAGCCTCCTCGGCAGTGAGGTTATGACTGCAGCCAGTAAAAGCTAGCATGTCTTTCTCATATCTATTTCCAAAAGAAACAAAGAAAGAGGAGAAGCATTAATTTGGCAGATCATTGGTATAGTAAGTACCAAGAAAAGTGCCTACTATAAGATAATACCTTAAATGAAGAGCAATATATGGTTGATCATTGGTCTTAAGCCTATTAATCAAAGTCCTCCCAAGCTTTTCGATCTCTAGTGTATACCTGAGAGCTTCATAGTTGGCACGACATCTAAGCTTTTGAATTGAGGAAGCAAGGCCATTGTTGGCTAGTCGGGAATCTGTGTGGGTAAACTGAACGACCTTATGTCTCTTCAACAATGGGAGAATCTCGCCTCTGTAGTAACTAGCCTGCAAACGAAGAATCTAAGGACACTATTCCACTAAAATTTGTTCGAATGTTTTTATGAAATTTGATTATTTCTCACACCTTTGACCAAGAAATAGGGGCCTTCACGAGAGGTTTAATGGTTGCATACTTGACTGGCAAATACTCAACTATTTGGATGTCGTATTTTAGAACTTCTATGAAGTGCCTCCAGTCAAAAATATCTTTAAAGCCACTGAAATATATTAGGGACGTTATATTTTGCAGAAAATGATAGTATAAGAAGTTCAATTGCAAGCACCATTTATTAAAAGGAAAATTTACCTTGGATCGGTCCAAAAGGACTCATGATCAAGGGCAGGAAGGACGAGAGTGGCATTCATTATCTTTGCCACTGCAACCATATCACATATCTGCAAAGCCAGTGAAGCATATAGGAATTAGCTACGAAAGGGAAAAACCATTTAGGGAAAATAGGGGGGGAAAAAGAATTCTTATCAATATTTAATTTAAGCTCACCCCTGTTCTCATTTGATTCAATCCACCATTGGCATGAACAAGAAGATAACCATTTGTCTTTGTATCTGAAAGATGCAAAAAAGGATGAATAAATCAGCCAAAGTTTTATCAAAAGCAGCAGCCATGCTTAACAGAAATCAGGTACTATTGTATTTGTACATACTCGTTCTATTCCTGGGTTGAGAAATGCATTTATAATGGTTGTCGCTATTGGGCTTCATCCATATCTCCGGAGTCTAATGAAAAGGAAATAACAAGTAAAAGCAAATATTGTTAGATCATGATTGTGATATCCTCTGTCAAATTCTAGAAGGAGCTGCTATTTGATAGCAAGAACGTGAAATTTAATCAATGTAAAACCAATCAAAACCCAACAGGAAAATTAATTAATTATTAATTAATAAAGAAACCGTGAAGTCACAGGAAGCATCCCCAAAGTCACCTTCTCAAATCACAGTACCTATTTGCGAAAAAAAAAATCACAGTACCTAATATTCAAAGGGCAATTTCGCCACCATGTTTTTTTTAGTCAACAAATTGAAAAAGGTGACTCAATACCAATTATTCAAAGCATACAGCAAAGCAGAACTAATCAATCAATTAAACAAAATAATTAAAGCTCCAAAGAAAGCTAATCAATTAAAAGGAAAAAAAAATCAGTTTTCTACTTTTCTGTCCATTCTTGAGGAGAAAAATATTAAGAGGTTGGCCCCACAGTTATTTATTCTGGTTTTAGCAGGGTACTGTGTGTGTGTCAGGTGTAATAGAACTAATTCATAAGGAATTTATTATTCTTTGAAAATTAATTACAAGAATTAATGCTAGACCTAACAAGGCAATAGCAAAAGTGTGTTAGTTAATTCTAGAAACAAATGATCTAAAAATGAAAGGGAAAGATTCTTGAAATGGTAAGAAATTTTGACTTACAGGTAGCTTCTCGAGGATTCGCTTGGGCATGGAGGTTTGGGTCTGTGTCTCGGTGAGAACCCTCTGTGCTGAAGCCCAATCGTCTTTGAATCTCTGCAAGATCAATTGGCCATTCTCTATACTCCTCCCATTCACCTCCATCAGCCCCCAAATCAACGACAACTTGGCGACAATAGAGAAAACTACCATAAAAAAGAAAATCCCTAGAATCTTAAGACCCTTGTTCTTCCCGGATCTCATCGACTGAACCACGGAGGCGACCCAGAGGAAGAATCGCTCAATGCGAAGGACGAAGGAATCGGGAAGAAAGAAGAGTAGTATCCGCGTGCGAAGCAGGAGATGGCGAATCACGGGATGGAGGAGATTCATATGGTGGTGATGGTAGGGCCCACCCGCAGAAGCGGAAGCAGAAGAAGCGGAAGAAGCATTAGAGCCGTTGTTGGTGTCGTCTTGTTCAACCTCACAGAAATCTGAAACGCCAGTTTGTTTCTCTGCGTCGACTATATTGTCAGCGACGCGTCGTCTAGTGGTGGTGGGCCCCGGCATCCTTGGGCTGGTGTTGCAGGAGCCAGTGGGGCCGCCGGGCGACATCGCCGGTGCCGGAAAATCGACGGAAAACGGCAATGAAATCCTAAGAATAAACAAGAAATTAGAAACAAAAAATTCCAAAAGTTTTGTCGTAGTAGTTTGATTAATTTGGGTGAGAGAAAATGGAAGAGGCGTGGTTGGAGAATGCAAGGTGGGTTTGTTGTGTTGTGTGAAGGTGAAAGAATAATAGAGAGGTTCCGAAATTCAAGGCAATGAATGTACATACAAATCTTTGATCTCAGATTTCAAGTGCTTTTATAATTATATATATGCGCCACCTTCTCACATCTCACATGAAAATTTGGGTACGAAATGACAAATTTGCGCTCTATTATTATTACTTTAATTCTTTTTGCCACCCTCTTGCTATTTAATTGTTTGATTAATTAAATAAATATATTACGTTAATTTTAAATTTTAAGTCATTATTTAAGTTAATTTTTCATTACGCTTTTTTGTATCATTTTCAATTGTTTGAATTTACAAAGTATTAATTTGTAAAAATCAAATTGAAAATTGGATAATATTGTAGAAATTAGTAGAATAATTTACTCTTAAAAATATTTAGGTAACATTTCTTAAATTTTTATTGTGAAATTTATCAATCAAAACATGACATATGAAATAACTTTATCATAGATAGCCAAGCAATAATTATTGCAAATATATATATTATAATTAGAAATATTTGTAAAAGTGCACCAAAGTTAGGTTCAATGTTTGTTTTGGTCATATGCAATCCGAAAAGGGACAATACATGCCAGTTAGTGAAGGGATTCACTACTTTTAGTTTTGCTATCAACACTCAATGTATTGCAGTAATGAGTAATTAATTGATTATTAATTGGGAGATTACTTGGAAGATAAAATATTCAACGAACTGACTAGTAAACCAAGTTGTTTCTATTTTTGTTGCTTGCCTATTAAAAAGGGATCGAATATGTTGATATTATTTTTTATTTATATACAATAATTTTTTTTAGATGAGTATCTACCATTGAGCATATTGATTAATTTGCTTGTTGAATTGTAAATATCTCGAATGGTAAAACAATTGGCGCAATATTTTAAAGTTGCTTATACTCAATACTAAGATCGAACTCCTAATATTTGATTAAGAATGGATGGAATCTTTCACTCAATTACCCTTAAATTTTTTTAGTAATTAATATATACATACACTCATGCACTCGAAATTATGTAATTGAATAACAGTTAATGAGATTACTTGAAAGAACTGGAATTTATGTAGTGGCAATTAAAGGAACACAACTTAACAAGCAAAGTTGTTTTCCATTTTGTTCCATTTAAAGGTGATAGCAAAGATAAAGTTAATTGGATATATGGTTGTTGTCTTGAAGTTCATTTTTCAATTTTAGTGATACGGGTATATATGTACACATATCTATTATAAGCAAAAAAATTTGGGAGTAATTATCAATCAATAATTTATACATATTTATAGAAACCTACTTGATGGCCATAAATATTTTTTTATAGAAAATTTATCAATTATTCAACAAGAAATTAGCCTGAAATATAGCACAATTTTCTATAGAAAAAAATAAATAAAGGTGCAACTTTTAAGTATTTTCTTTTAGATTTAAGTAATTTTTTTTTCTTTTTTCATGAATTTTTTTTTTCAAAAGTCTATTTTGGTCTCTTATGCTACACTTAAGTTTTATATTGGTCATTTATGTTTTAAAAAGTCTAAATTGGTCCTTCCGTTCAATTCCGTCAATCTCTTAAGTTAATTGCTGACATGACATTGCACATCATCACAAATAATGAAGTAGAAGATGACATGGCAATGACAAGTTAGTTTAAATGGACACGCATGAGAGATGATATGTCCACTTCAACAAGTCACGTTAGCACTTAGTGGAAGACATGGACGAAATGACCAATTTAAAATTTTTGTACAAAATAAAGGACTAATTTAAACTTTCTGAAACATAAATGATTAATATAAAACTTAAATATAACAAAAAGACCCAAATGAGCTTTTGAATTTTTTTTAAACAATTAGCTTGAAAAGCACGCTATTAGACACCCAACTTTGCGCAAGTAACTCTTGTCCTTAATTTTCTTTTTAGTTTACAAGCTATTAGGTATTTAAGCTATTTTTGTTTAATTTAATTAGTTTGTTAAATTTGAAAATGAGTGAGTTTAACGTTTAAAACAAAATTTGTAGTTTATTCCAGTTTCTTAACATGAATTTGATTTGATTTGTCAAATAACATGGATTTTGGACCACCTAAACACCCGGAAGGGAAGTTGTAATATACTCAAAAGATTGAGTTTGCACACAGAGAGTTTATCTATCTATAAGATTTTTTTTTTGTTGATAAAATCTACCTATAAGATTTAACTTTTCATTTTTGTTATCCCACTCACTCCTCGGTCCTCACTTTTTTTTATTTGTACATATAAATTAGTGTCTTTAATCTTTATATAAATTCAGGCAAAAAAAAAATCTTTATATAATTGATTACCAAAAAAATTATTATCTTAAAATTAATAAATAAAAAAATCTTTAAGCAAATAACAGTGTCATAAGCAAAACTAAAAAAATATTCCCACATCCTATATTTTTTGGGTTTTACTAAAGGCATTAGTTAAGTATTCATTTCAATCTGAAAAGGTTTACAATTATTTTTATTGAATTTTTATCAATTTTAAGATAATAAATTTTTTTTGCACAAAAAAAATTTTAATAAGTGTATTAGAACACTTGTTAAATAAATTCATATTTTTTTAATTTTATATCATAAAATCATTATTTTAAAATATTACTTATTAGAACACTCACAATCATAGCTAATGTTTTATAGAGGTAATGAGCCCAATTGTTAGATTTGTAATTGTATATCACAAATCTCAAAATAAATTTAACAACTCTTTTGAAAAATCAAGTTTCTAAGCCCAATTAATATAGATTTATTACTTTACATTAAAAATAAATAAATTTAACAAAATTGTAACCAAAATAATAAAACTATACTTTTAAGGCCCACAGGGGTAGTTAGGGACTTTTGCATAAACTTTTTATATGGGTTTGCAGAAAGTAAAATGAATGACGTGTCTAGAATTTAGCAATATTGAATGATTCATGAATCCTCGTGCTTTCTAAGATATTAGCTGTCACTCCCTCATTCACCAAATAGCTTCAACTTTTTTCAAAAGCACATGGTCCCACATAACTTTCACACTGACATTCCCAAATAAGGAATTTTAGTGGGGACACGTGGCTTCATCTCGGGACTCCCAATCAGAACTCCGTACCATATCGCCGTCTTTTTATCGCTGTCGGATTCGATGGTGGATCCTTTTGGCCTATTTGTCAACTTGACCGTTGAGGCTCATCATAATCTTGTCGTGGAATATCATCCGTCGGATTTTGAATCGACGAATGGGAAGTGAGAGAGCATGAGAATATGTGATAGACCGGCGAGGTACCGGGGTTTTGTTAGATTTGTGCGGTGCCGAAGCCGAATGGTGATGATTGTAAATGCCAGCACGTTCTTTTTAGCTTTTATTCCGCCGTTTCTATTATTGCAATTATTTTCTTACATTTTTTTATAAATTTCAAATTTTTTTGGCCAAAATTTTAAATTATTAAACACTATATCTCGACTTTAGTAAATAATAACTACTATAAAAAAACCTATATAATAAATAATTTTGGTTCTAATTATTTATAAAAATGATTTAAATTAAACATTATAGTGTGTTGTTTATGCAAAAAGGGAATGGAAAGAAAAAAAAAAATGGATAGATTAAAATTATCACTTTACTCCTTATATTAAAATATTAAAAAAAATTATGATTGTATGAAATCAAAGAGAATAATAAATATTTTAGAAGTGAGACCCAAGTAAGTCCCACTCTTTACCTCACTATTTTCGATAAAAGAATAGGCCCTATGTACTTTTCGTTCTTCAAATTTTATATAAGTTTTAATTTGATTTTATTTTTTTTATCATAATTTACTTGTTGTCAATAATAGTTTTTACAATAATTTAAATAATATATTGTCTTGATTTTAAAAATAAATAAAATATTTTCAAATATAGTACTAAATTTTAAATAAATAATATGATATCAAGAAAAAAAATAACTTACTTCACAATTTTAAAAATAACCTTGTTTGTTTAAAAAATAAATTAAAAGTTTTAAGAAATCACAATTTTAAGCCTTTAATTTAGATACACAACTAGAAAATTTGTTAATGCTTCCTTTATATATATATATATATATATATATATATATATATATTGAGAAAAAACCAACAAAAAAAAAATAATTCCGATGCAGCACACCATCAGAGAGGGGAAGATATTAGTTAGCAAAGAAGGATTGAGAGGAAAGCCTCTTAACATGAAGAGCACAATGTGTTTGATAGTTAATGATTTGAATTAATGATGATGTGGAGATTATGGACTCAACAATGTGGATTTAATTAATTAAAATTACAAAATGATTGATGGCACGTTACTATAGTAAAGCTTGCAACACGTGGTATATCCCAGATTGCAAGCAAACAGGTCCTTACGATAATAACGCACAATCTCTCATTTTGTAAACTGCACCTACATTTCCATCCACAAAACCGTAAACTACAAAACAATAATCACCACATTCTTTGCAGGCAACAAGTTGGAAACCTGACGAATGAGTGTAGTTACATATATCGCCTGAAATTGTAATTGATATGATTTTTTTGAGATAGTAATTTATGTAGTTTTTTATTTGAAGAAATCACTTTAAATGATGAATTGACATCAATATAAAAAACATTATTTTGAATATTGATAAATTAAAATTTTGAGGACAAGATCAATTGTAATTCAAAACTTGTCTCATTCCAAACATTAGTTTTATATTTATGTTAATAAAAGAAATTAATCTACATGAGAAAAAATTTCCAACAGTGACATTGTTAAAGAAAAATAAGGAGTGCTAAAGAAAAAACCAGATTACGTGGTAAATAATTGAATTCCAACCGGTTGATAGATTTCAAGCTTATATCTTGTTTATTTATTGTGTATGAAGTAGGAACATACAAGCTCAAGCCAAATCAATATTCAAATACATGATGAGTTGAACACACCTTGACAAATTATATTCTCTGTAGTAAAACAAATATAAAAAGGACTACTATTTAATTAACACAAGACTAAGTATTAGATTACCAAAAAAAAAAACAAGACTAAGTATTAACTTTTCGCTTGGTATCATGCTCCACATAAACATGGCACTTGCATATCCCTTGAACAGAGAAATCTGTTTCTGCATTATTATTAATAACATTCAGCACAAACTCTCCAACTGAAGGAAGAAGAAAATGCAGTTGAGATAAGGTTTTTGCACGTCATAACTTCAACCACTCCAAGCAAGGACATAAACCCCAACAATATCTAGCTGGATAATAGTCCTTCAAGTATACCTCCCTGCTATACCCTATGATATAGAAACTAAAGGATCGTCCCCAATGAGCCATAGTAACCCGAGTAACCGGCACGACTGATATAGTATGTCTCTCGCATATGACCCTTGCAGTGGCCGGTACTGGAGCTCTCTCGGCAATTACTTCCGAAGAAAACTTGTTGAGAAAGAAAGAATCAGCAAAATAGGCAGGAGTGCATTGGTGTGCCTGAGTATTACTCAATTGAACCCCTTTGGATCTGTGGAAAACTTCATCTGGAACTGATGCTGCTCCACTATTTGCATTTACTTTTCGAGTTGACAGTGTTTTCCTGCATGGTCATCAAAAGGCGTCCAATTTAAGCATACGAACATGAATCTTTAGCTAGTGAACTTTCCAACATTTTATTCTACCTTTATTATATTTGATAAAAGATTTTATTAATAGAGAAGAGTAAGAACATAAATCATGTGGTTATTTAAAACTAAAAATGCTCGAAGTCTTGAACATCAAAAGATGACATGGGCCTTAGTTATCAAATATTTAAACTCAGCTTCATATATCTGTCAAACTAAATGATATGTACATCGTGCATAGTAACAAAAGGTCATTGACTTTTTCCTTCTATCCTCTTTAAACTTATTCCCTTTATCTTATCTTCAACAAAAGATTTTGTATGTTAGTATAAACAGTAAAGTTACTCATTTCAAGATTTCCAATGGCGACGTACTTTATACTTGTCTTGTACAACTCTCTAATCAAACAAAAATAATAAGCTAAATTCAAGCGACATTTTTAATTTTTTATCCTGATATCAACACCCACGCAACAATAACATTCTCATCTTAACTTTATTTATAAATAGCTCTATCAAGTCTGAAAAAGAATATCCAAATCTATTGAAGCTTTGTTTATTAGGCACCGGAGTCAGAATTTCGTGACCTGATAATAGTTTGGTTTCATACGTTCAAAATTAGGAAACATATGACCAAAAATAATTAAGCAGAATGACATACCATTTAACAACTGCCACAGTGCGTACCAGAAGAGAGCCACTTCCATTACACTTTGTACACTTAATTAGTCCACGAGATCCACAAGCTGAACAAGGAATCTTTCCCTTACCATTGCATTTCACACATCTGAAAGAAAATTCAATTGAAGTGAACCACATGTATAAACAGTTGCCTTAATGAAAACTAATGCAACCTTGTAATTTTAAGCTTGAAATCAATATTAAATTTATGATCTTGTGTCTTGTTCAAGTTTTTAGCAGCATATATAAACAACTTCAGTAGTACTACGTTATTTGATCCATGCTCTGAATAACAAACAACATGACCATTACAGCTTATGACCAGATGTATCATACTATCATGGCTTCAAATCACCTAATCTCCATTTATGCAAATAAACTACTCACATAGTGTCAGATCCATCTTTATGAGCAATCAAACCCCTTCCATAACAAGCAGGGCACTGAGTCATCTGATTTTCCTTATAATATCCAGGTTCTTGGCCTGCATTGCATACAGAACAGCCTATACCTCCTCGACCTGCACAATCTGCAAGTGTTTTCCAGAATTTTGAAAGGACAGACAAATATTTATTTGATTTGTGATCCTTAGAAGTGTAAATCCAGAATCCTTACCAGTGCATTTCTCAATAGTATCAGAATGAGGAATCTTTTCTCGTACTTCTTTGTATGGTACAAATAGAACAGGAAACTGAGATCTTAAATCCAATTCCCAAACACCGAGTTCAGGCCCATTATTCTTTCCATCTATACTTCCACCAAAGTATGGCTCCATCTCTTTGATTGTCTCTCTTTCCTCTACAAATGTATCCAGAGTTCCCACGTAAACATTACAGTCTTCCACAGCATGAATCTTCCATGTTCGAGCAGGACGGCTACCCCAACAACAACGATGACCAACATGATCAATGAGCAACTCACGTATCTCTACTTCATCCAAGAGTTCCCTAAAAGTAGGTCAATCAGTTAATAAGTTTCTTTGCCAGAATTGCGCTGGAAAGTTGACCTTGAGAAATATACTATAGTGAGGTTTCATTAGAAAGGCATGCAAGTTAGAGTAAATGCCTGGTGAAGGCTGCAACCCTTTATAAATGGAATATTTTTACTGCAAATATACTAAATCTAAATAAAATAGTTCCTCCATGCTATATATATATAAGAAATCATCATTTGTTCATGATCCCATATGAATAATACCATCAGCCAGACCAAAAACAAAATGGATGGTACATAGTAGCATTATGCCATTATTTAACCAAGCTACAAGTATAGCCCTTAAATATCAAGCTTATCCATATATTAGTACAGTTAATTTACATATTTCACCCCTTCTATCATACATAAAAATGCATACTCCCATTTATCCTTCCTTTGGTTCTTTTACCTTTTTCTTGAGATAGACTGCTCAGAAAACCTACAAGAGCTACTTCCTAACAAATTCTTGTTAATCCATATTTGATACTACAACTATTTTATTTTATAACCCAATAACAACAACTTAATAAATCTCTCAAGGTTATCTTTGATGAGTCTGCACCATCCATAGTTGTAAGAGGTTCTTTTAATCTACCTAAGTTAAAAGATCAAATCCACACAAGAAAGATGATCAGGGTATGAGGAAGGGCACATATAGACATATTGATCAAAGATAACATAGCACAACAACGTATTGAGTGATGTTGATTGGATTTTTTATGCAGTGTATTACAATTTAGAAAGCATAATAAGTACCTCTGGTATTCGGCTCTGGTTCCACCATAATGTTCTTGATATCCTCCCTGGTGAACAATAGCTTGCCCTGCAACAAAGCAGTCAATTTAACATCCAGATTTTATCAACGCAGAGAGATTTTTGTTACAAAGTTGTAGCAGGAAAGCCTTAAAGGTTGCAGTCTATATTTGCCTCATAATCACTAAAGATGTTGGAAAGGAAAAAAAAAAAGCAAATTCCTCAATTTAGGAACAGTTAAGAATTGTATGAACCAGCAGTTCAGCACAGCCATAAAATTGTCTAGGAAAATCGTAACAAGGACTAGTATGGCATCCAATATTTAAAATGGAGCTGTGTATCGCTGACACACATCTAAAACATATAAACTACCACAGAAAACTTCAAATTACACTGACAAACTATACAAGTATACATTCAGTTGTGTCACATTTGTATTTGTGTTTCTTAAGACAAAAACCTCAGATTCAGATAGATAGAAACTTATCAAATATAAATGAAAAAACGAAATAGAAAGATAATCCACCTAGAGGATAGGGCTCCGGTGAGCCAACCAAAGCGCCATGAAGGGAAGGCGGATAGTAACCGGAAGAAGCAGAAGCAGCAGCAGCAGCAGATCGTATCTCATCGACACTCACCTCAGTGCCCGCCAATGAAGCAGTAGGAAACACAGAACCCGTCCTACCCACATACTGATACGACTTCCAATTTCCACTCTCTGTGTCAGCCGATTCACTTCTCGATTCTATCGAATCCGATTATAAACAATAAGACCCAAAATCAAAATCACGAGAAACATTGAAAATTACGGATGAAAAATTTGTACCTGATAGTAGAGGCTGCTCCATGACGAAGATTATGTGGTGAGTGAGAAATCAGCAAGTGTAGAGCATTTTTATATTGGGAATTTGCCTTTGCGATTAAGGAAGCTGAATTGCAGATAAGTCAAATTGTACAATGCATCGTCTTGTCTCTCCAGCGACCGAACGTTACGAGCCAAACCAAACAATAAGAAGGGAGCAGTGGGGTCCACGCTCTTGAAGACGCGGGTTATTGTTCTTAGCTACTACAAGGTACAGGTGGCATGGAACCAAATGATAAAAGTTGGATGGTACTGTATCCCTTCAATCATATATCATTTAGTGCTATTTGTTAATATTAATAAAAATTTATAATAATAAGGATTCACCTTGAATGGATTAAAGACCAATTAATTAAAGAAATGTACTGTATCCCTCCAATCATATATCATATAGTACTATTTGTTAATATTAATAAAAATTCACAATAATTAGGATTCACCTTGAATGGATTAAAGACCAATTAATTAAAGAAATGTATTGAAATTCGGTATTATCGTACTATTGAACATCTACTCCAAACGAAAATGCTTTCAGTTTTCACATTCTCTACTCCATCAAATTTTATAATAAATAAAAAGGATTAATGGATAAAACTAAAAACAATATATTTAAAATAATCTCAAAACCTTATTTTGGTCCTTTATTTTGCACTCAAGTTTTATATTGGTCCTTTATGTTTTAAAAGTTTTAAATTGGTCCTTTATGTTGCACAGAAGTTCCAAATTGATCCTTCCGTCCAATTCCGTCTATTTTTCCGTTAAGAGATGACGTGGCGTGCTGAGGTGGACACATAATATCTCCTAAGTGTATCAAAAAGTTGATGTGGTCTTAGACACACCAAAAACAACCAAACGATGTCGTTTAAGCAAAAAATAAAACTATGCTGGAAAGACTAATATAAAACTTTAATGAAACATAAATGACTAATATAAAACTTTAATGAAACATAAAGGACCAATATAGAACTCTAATGAAACATAAAGGACAAATATAAGACTTTAATGAAACATAAAAGACTAATATAGAACTTTAGTGAAACATAAAGAACCAATATAGAACATCTGAGAAAGATAAAGGACCAATATAAAACTTTTAAAAGATAAATGACTAATATAAAACTTAAGTGGAAGATAGAACCAAAATAGAATTTTGACCTAAAATAAATATGAACTCATATATAGTTGATAACTTGATATCAACAGCGAAATCCTGGAGAAAATGCAAATGATAATAGAAATGGAAATAAGAATGACATTAAAAATGAGAAAGAGAATGTTAGAGGGAAATAAAAATGTAATGCGACTGTAATGTGAATAAAATAAAAGTGGATAGACAAAATGATTATTTTATCTTTATATTAAAAGTAAGAATGAAATAAAAGTAAGTAAAAAAATAAAGACAAAAATATAATTTCATTACATTAAAAAAAATATTTTTTAATATAAAAAATAAGTTATGCTTAATAGGAAGAATAATAAATGAGAGTTGGTTACTAATGCTGGAAAAATTCTCTAGTATATCAGGATATTTCAAAACACGTTCAAAATGCTGATTTGGACCTCAGCTTTCAATAGGTAAGCAACATAAAGACTGAATGAAGCCAATGAGGAGTGGCACAGTTGGTTAAGGTTTGGGCTTTTACCTCATTGATGTGAGGGCCTTATTGGTGGGTGATATGTAAATCCTTCCATAAATCCTCAAAGAGGTTGGGAGGTCTTCCCTGACTCTGGTGGGATACCGGTGCTTACCCCCACCTAAACTTTCTACTATCAAAAAAAAAAAGACTGAATGAAATAGTTAACTTAGAACAAATTATATCCATAAAGACTCTCATCAAAGTTGTTCGAGAACTACTCTATAAAGGTAAAGACTGTTAATTAACAACACTATATAAACTTCCTGATCACTCAATTAATTTCTGCCCTAATCAATAGCTAAAATAGTTTAAGATGTGGCTTTCCCCTTTGGCTTCTTCAAGAGGTGAAGAAGCCCATTAGTTAAAGCAGCTTTAGATGTCAAAGATGCTCCCAACAGATTAAGTGCCTGAACCATAACATAACAGTAATTAATTAACATTAATTATAACAAGTAAATGATTTTGCAAAAACAGTACAGAAGGAATACTTTCAAGTCTTACCTCTGTCTCTCCAATGCACACCTTATGCTCCACCAAATTGTCCAAAGGCACATTAAGCTCTTGCAGAACCAATATACTGGAAGTGAAACTACAAGGTTTCACTTGAAGATCATCCATCACAACAAAAAATGATGGTCTCCTCACAAATCCTACAGCAGACTCTCTTCTCCCATTTGGAGATCTTGGGTCAAAAAGTGGTATATGACTCGCTGCAGAACTTGGCTTTGTTGAAACAAATCCAGCGTTAGAAACTCTCTTGTACATATATGCTTTTCTTCAATCTTGAGCGGCTGCTTCGTACAGCAACAAAACTGAGGAGCTACCTGTAGTAATGTAGTGTATGATACCCCATATGCCAAACATGATAATGATGATGAGCTCAGACTCTCAAAACTTCTGCACAAGTTCTCCAAACACCCCAATGACAAATTTCCATCTAAAATCTTTAGAAGGGATCCAACAGGAGTAGTGAGGAAGCTGAATAGAAAATCAACAAAATCTGCATCAGCTTCAGCATACAATATCTCGTTCTTTGACTTGTTGATTATTATCCTTAGTTCAAAATAACTGAATACACTTTTGGCTTCAGTAATCTTAGGTGAGAAAGAACACATTGACTTGGATTCATTTTCAACCATAGCCAAGAATACATCACTCAGAGGGGATTTGGAAATCAAGGCCCGGCTCAACAAGTCCAAAATCTACCACATGAAACAAAGGGAAATTAGCATATACATATATCATTAATCAAATAACATAACTTAAAAAGAAACGATTGCAAATTTGCAATAAAATACTACCTCCTTTAAGCCAACTTTTGTGGACATTTCAGTAAGATTGTTCAAGTCTCTATATCCAAGATGTAGTAGATTCTCAATAACAAAGAATCCTGGAGTGATATGGAACACTTTGAAATCATCAAATATGAGATACTTGGTTTCCCGCCGAACAAAAACACCATGCTTTTGAGACACTTGTTGGGAATCTTGAACCACCTTCATTTCTTTGTCCATCAACTTCCCACAGACGCAATTCACCCCTGCAAAAGTACTCATCAACCGATGATCTAGGGGACCACAATTATCTCTACACATGAAATACTTAGTGGGCTCTGTATCATCCACATTGAGTTTAAGTTTCTTAGAAAGGTCTTCACATGAGCTTCGCGGAAACAACAACATTTTCTTGCATATATCATTCACGAAAACCTCAGTGTCCAAATTTTCTACACTTTTGTACAAATTTTTGATACTACCAATCTCTGCTGCTTCATGGGAGACAAGTCTAATGATTGTTCCCAATGGAAGTGTGAGGAAACTGAGAAGAGTATCTACAAATTCTCCACTTGTTTCTGCCACAACAACTCTGTTTCTTTCTTTGTCCACAAAGAGTTTCAGAGGGATCGTTGGAATGTCGTCCATGGAAGCCATAACAGAGTTCATGAATGAAAGCTAGTGAGGGAAATTGATAATTTGTTACTGTTTCTCACTTGTGAAATGAAGAGAGCATATTCATCCCTATTTATTTGCGAGAAATGCATGCATTAGTGAAGATAATAATACATTTTGTCTTTTCATTATTTTGTTCTTATTTAGATTATTGGACTTTTGTGCTTATAGAAAATTTGAAATGGTTCTAACATTTCCTAACATTTTACCAAAAAGAAAATGAAAACAGTAAAACGTACAACGATGAGCTGCAATCAACCGGCGACCGAACGAACTGAACTGGTGGAGCTGCGATTGCTGGCTGCTAGTGCTATAAGCCCTAACCTAACACACGCGAGAAAAGGCAAATTATATATGGAATTCCTTATAATCATATTTTGTTTCTGTAAATAAAATACCATTTCACAAAATTTAAAATGTTACAATACTTTTAAATTATAAAAAATGGTGGGATGAATACAAAAATCGTGAAAAAAATGTCCATTTAAAAAAAAACATTTAGAAAAAAAAAATTAGAGACAAAATACTATTTAGTCCCTGAATTGTTGGTCAAACTACTATTTAGTCCCCGAATTTATCAAAAATATTATTTAGTTCCTAAAATGTTTAATTATATCAACTATTTAGTCCTCAAAATTGACAAAATATTATTTAGTCCCCGAATTTGTAGCTATGTCAACTATTTAATCCTCAAACTTGACAAAAATACTATTTAATCACCGAATTTACAACTCTGTCAACTATAACGGGTAACAGTCAGGAGACTAATAAGTTGGAAATGTGCAAATCCAAGAGGGATCAAGTTGAGAATAATGTTATATAAGACAAACAAAAATGATATTTTAACAATTAAATACTATATTATCTTATAAACAAAAATGATATTTTACTCTATTATCTAATATTTAGCAATCAAATAGTATATCACAGATTCACAGTTTGAAATGAGAGTTAGTTACTAAAATACTGTAAAAATTTATGTAGTAGATTAGGATATTTCAAAATGCTGTTTAGCAACAAAACGTCTGAAACAAATAGTACTTAGAACACACGTTATATCCATAAACACTCAACAGAGTAGTTGTTCGAGCTACTAAGGTAAAGTAAATACTTCTAATTAACACTACTAAGTACTAACAGCTTGGAGCTCTTAATTAACAACACAAAATAAACTTCCAGATCAACAAATATCAGATACATTATTGAGCAACTTGTTGGGAATCTTCCTTCACTTTCACTTCCATGTCCAACAATTTCCCACAGACGCAACTAACCCCTGCAAAACTACTCACCAATTTCTTACTACCATCATCAGAACCACAATTAGCATTACTACACATGAAATACTTAGTAGGTTCCGTATCTCGGAATTCATATTTATATATTTACACAAACCCTTCAATTTAATATAGAGTTTGTGTCTAAAATTTTAAAATTTAAGAAATTTATACCTCCAACTTCAAATTCAAGTGTTTCTTTGCATTTTAACCTTCTCAAATAAACACATTAATTTTATCATAATAAATTTAATTGGATTTATTATCAAAAATAATTCAATTGGATTTATCATAATACATTTAGTTGATTAAAATATTTCAAACCAAGCAAATTCAATAAACTATTTTAGACCTCAGCTCCTTTCGGTGGGTAAGCAACGTAAAGACTTTGGCAAAAACTACTTACACATTATATTCATAAAGTCTCATGGAATGTGAAGATTGTATTGCACTTTCAGAAACTCATTACACAACAAAAACTTGAAGCTATTAATTGACAACACTCAAATATTATCTTTCCGCCCTAACCAACAGAAAAACAACTCCTTCGGCTTCTTGAAGAGGTGGAGAAGGCTATTGGTGAAAGCAGATTTAGATGTCAAATTAAAGAAGCTCCCAACAGGTTAAGTGCCTGCACCAATACATAACATTAATTAATTAAATATTAATTATAATTAACAAGCATTTGATTTTATAGAAAAAGGAACCGATCGATATACATGAAGTAGAAGTACATACAAGAGGTTACATGGAGATCATCCGTCACAAGAAAAAAGTGATGGCCTCCTCACAAATCCTCATAAAAAATCAGATATAAGGTTTCCCGCTTAACAAAAACTTGAGTAGTACTTATAGAAAACTTGGTCAGATTCATTTCTTTGTCAATCAACTTCCCACAGTTGCAACTAACCCCTGCAAAAGTACTACACAACGCCTTATTATTGTTGTTATAACTTATAACAACAATTATCGTTACTACACACAAAATACTTGGTGGGGTCCGTCTCTCATCCACATTTGAGACTTTGAGTTTAAGTTTCTTGCAAAGGTCTTCACATGAGTTTCGTGGAAATAATAGCATTTTCTTGCATATATCATTTACGATAACCTGAGTGCCCAAACTCTACACTTTGGTACAAATTTTTGATAGGAGACAAGTCTAGATATTGTTCCCAAAGCAAGTGTGAGGAAAGATACTGAAGACGATGAGACTAATTAATTAGCTACACATATTATGCCACTTCATTTTTGTACATTGAATTTACTTTTGTAATTAAAATCAAGTATATAACTACTCCTCCGCCTCTTAATATCTATTTTTTAAGGTTAATACACATAGACTAAAAAAATCGTTGATTCATCTAAAATGAATAAAAATATGAGTTAAGAACACTAAATTGCCCTTATTAAATACATACAAATAATACTTGAGAAATGTTTGTTCATCGTAACTTTGTAAAATAACAGATATTATTTTTAAAAAAAATACTTTTCAACAAAGCAGATATTCAGAATCAATGGAGTAAAAGACTTCAATTCCACCATAAGACGACCTTTGAAAATTCATTCAATTTACAGTACGGTCTCTTATTAGTTATTTCTCAATTTAGTACTTGATACATCTTCCTTCTCAGTTTGGCCCCAAACCAAATTGACTTACTGATGATTTGGTGAAGTCCTTCTAACTTCTATATATATTGACTTGCTGGTTAATCTTGAGTTTTGACGTTGCTGGAGAGGTAGAGAAAAAGAAGAAATTTGTTTCATTGGATAACATTTTATGTTTAAAATGTGTTTACTAGTACTAAAGAATTAATTATTCTCAACATTATTAAATTAAAAAAATATAATTAATTGAGAATTTAATATATACAAATATTACTAACATTTAAGTAACCTCACATTCATCGTATTTAGTAGTGAAGACGAAGACTAATTATAAAGAGCTCAAAGTGGAACTGCAAACGAAGAGGTGCTAATCCTCGGTAATATTTATATAACAATGATGATATTATGATTTTTGAGAATGAATTACAACATAAAAAAGTAAGGAGAGAGATATGACCATTCAATAATCATCTTTCCTAAACAAACAGAAACGACAATTTAATACGTGTGTTCCTCCTTGGGCTTCTTCACTAGGCGTAGAAGCCCATTAGTGAAAGCAGATTTAGATGTTAAAGAAGCTCCCAACAGGTTAGGTGCCTGCACCATTACATAACATAAATTACAATAAGTATTTCAACATTGAGAATCAGTACAAAAATTAAAGTATACTTTGTAATTACCTCAATCTCCCCAATGCACACCTTATGCTCCACCAAATTGTCCAATGATAAATTTAGCTTTTGCAGAAGCATTATACTTGAAGTTGAAGTACAAGATGTGACTTGGAGATCATCCATTACAACAAAAAATGATGGCCTCTTCACAAACCCCACAGCAGACTCTTTTTTCCCGTTTGGAAATCTTTGGTCAAAACGTGGAATTTGACTAGCTGTCCAATTAGATTGTGTGTAAATAAAATCACCGTCTAATAAATTCGTGTACATATGCTTTTCTTCAATCTTGAGCGGCTGCTTCATACAACCAAACTGAGGAGCCACTTGAAGTAATGATATGCATTCATTTAAAATTACATTAATCGGTAAAAAAATAGAGATGGAAACATCACAATACGATGGTTCCCGAACATTAACATTACAGAGAGCATATTCATAAAATAAAGTGACACAAGCTATATCTGTCTATTATAGATATTTTTTTATGAAAAAAAAATCTTATTAAATAAGCAATATTTAAATATAAAAAAAAATTTGCTGCAATATTTAGTCGAAGATGTGCTCTTATTAAATAAAAATAAAAAATTTACTGCAGATATCAAACCGTTACTATGTTGATGAATACTGGAAAAGAGACAAACGACGCCAAAAAGGAAAAATTATACCCTTTTTAAAATGTGATTAAATGAAATTTAATATTATATTTTAAAATACTTTTTAAATCAATCATTTTTTTTTGCATAAAATCCATTTTAAATATTTATAATAATTGATTAAATTAATTTTCAGTTTTTTGTTAACTAAAATATTAGGAGATTCTACCCAAAAAAATATATTAGGAGATAGGAGACAGGACAGGAGTATGTAAATAAATTAAAAGAAGAAAAAGGCACATGCAGTTGAATCTTTAAAAAAGTGATCACAACCAAACAAGGATTGATATTGAGATACATTCCTTGACAGAGAAGAAAAGTTTGAAATAATTAAACAGAAAGGAAGCCCATGCAGAGATATTCTAGAAATTGATTTTCCGTTTCAGTATAAATTCCCGAAAGAGGGAGAAGATGCAATCAATGTTATCCTTTCCTCTCCTCTCTTCCCAAATCCTTTCCCTTTCGATGAATGGACTCAGACCCATCGTTAAAGCTGAAGATGAAATCAAAGAAGCTTTGAGTATGCTCAGACCCTGCAATAATAACAATTAACAAGCAATAAATCATATCAGAATTCAGAAAGTATCACATGCTGCTCCATGAATAAGTCAAGTCTCACTCTCACTCTCAACTTACCTCTTCCAATCCGATGCTAATCACCCTTTCCTCCAAGTCATAGAGAGGAATCTTAGATTTATTCAGAAACGAAGCAACAGAGATCGAAGAAATGGGTGTCACAACCAAGTCATCTGTCACCATGTACATTGATGGCCCTTTAGCAAACCCACCTGGACTTGCAGCGTACAAACTTGAGGATTTAGGGTCCAAAAAGGTCACAGGTTGATATACGTACTGGATATATCTATAATCTCGTCCACTACTAGTTTGGAGGCCTTTTCTTTCATTACCCTTATCATAAAGTTTTTCACCACTATAAGAGTAATTGGCAGCAGGGGCTTCATATATTGGTAATATTGGGTTTTGGAGTTGAAATTGTGAGGCAATTTGAGGTCTCGTGAGTATTTTCTTAATTTCCTCTGACCTCAAGTGTTTGCCAGCATGTAAATATGCCAAGCTCTTGAACAAATTATCTAAACTGATGGACCCAGAGTTCCCTTGCAATAAATACAATACAGTTCCTAAGGGAAGGGTCAGAAAACTGAGAAGGAAATCTGCAAAATCCTCTTCAGCTTGAGCAAACAATACCTTGTTCTTTGATTTTTTAAGCATTAACTTTACCTTCATGTGCCTACTATCTTCAGCTGGTGCTGCTGCTGATGATGATGCCGCCTTACCAATCTTGAAATCAAAGGGGAATATACCATCACGTTCAAAGTCCTCTTCAATCTCTTTTTTCCGCAAAAACAGGTCCGTCAATGGCGTCTTTGACAGCAACGAGCACTTCAATAGATCCACTACCTACAAAAATAGATAAAGAAATTAGTAAAATGTTGAAAAAATTAGGGTTAAAGGAAAACTAATCTGCTACAATGGCTACCTCCTTTTGATTGACATTCACAGTCATTTCCTCAACTGAATCCATATCCTCAATTCCAAGATTCTTCAAAAGTGCAACACTGGACTGCAAATCACTAGGCATAATCTTTAGATCATCAGAAATCGTAAAAGCAGCGGTTTCATTAACATAACCTTGATGAATCTCGTTGCTTGGAAGCGATTTATCAAGGCTAATCTCTCGATTCATGAGTCTCCCGCATCTGCATCTAGTGTTCTTGAAAGTACTCACGAGGACAGCATCACCTTGTCGACAAACACCACTCCGATTCTCGCATAAGAAATACTTGATCGGTTCCGAATCATCATCGATGTTGAGTTGTGGATTTTGGAGAGACTCCATAGAATTCCTGGGCTGAAGCAGCATCTCTTTGCAGGTGTCGGTCCAGAAATGCTTCTCTTCCAGATTGGCCACACTCTGGTACAGAGAGCTCAGGCTTCCAACCCTAACGGGCTTCAGATTCGAGTCCTTACCAACGATCCTCGCTATAGTTCCTAAAGGCAACGTTAGGAAGCCAAAGAGAGCGTCCACGAAGTCCTTCCCTGCTTCTGCAGAGAGGACTCTGTTCTTCTCTTTGTCCACCAGAAGCCTCAAGCAAACTTGCTCCTCTTCCATGGCGAAAATTTCTGAACTCAACTATTACTCACTATGAACTATGAAGAAACGAGAGAGAGAGAGAGAGGAAACAGATGCTTTTGCTTCCAAAGCAAGGGAATACAATTATACATACGTGTCTCCTCACCATTTAAGGGATACTATGAAAATGAGAGTGAAAATAAAGTCATGAAAGAGATAGTGAATTAATGACTATAAAGCAAAAGAATTTTATTCTTTACGACAATTTCTTTTTATTTGGCAATTATCTTTTCCACGATGTTGCAAGGAAAAAAAAGTTCTCGTATTATTTATTATCGTCATTTATTTCAATGGAGAATGGACTATGAACAGTGAAAAGTTTTGTGAGAAGACCATAAAAAAGTTGACGTCTCCTTTGGGTACTTACAAATTGCATTTCCAAGGTTCAAATTGCATTTCCAAGCAATTTCATAGTTTAAAATTAATTGAATAATATTTAAAAAATTGTTAATAAATACTTTAGGACACACACAATGGCCCAAAAAAAAAAAAACTTGAGGACACTTAATATAATTTTTTGGCTGAAAGAGTATTTAATTTTTTAATTACATTCTCATTAATTATTTTAAGTCATTAAGAACACTAATTAGTAAAATCCCGGAAAAATATTATAGTCATATTTTCTATAATTTATTTGAAACACTATTTATTAAGACTTGGGAAGAGAAAATGAGACCATTAACTATGGAAAATCTTTTGCTTTCCCTTGGTCAAGTTGAGAAAGTTAAGTCAAATGCTAGTTAATTATTACTTGATTCTGACTAATTTTTATTACATGATCAATATGAAATACGGGGTTGGATTAAAGTTAATATTATTAACCTATGAGGGAGAAAGATTGACAAGGAGAGAAAAGGCCATAAATTACTCCTTATTTTTCTTTCTTATTGTACAATTAACAGTAGAGTTATTCAAGCTCACAAGAAGAGAATTTTTTTCAATTTTTACACTATAAATTTTCAAAAGAGAATTTTAGTACTGACTATGAAATTCTCTCCATACACACCGTTAAAGATTGAACTCCTAACTAAATACTTAAGAAACCTAGTTAAATATTAATTGTACTAAGCCTCCTAGGTAGAAGAAAAAGTTTAAATATCACATTATAAACCATATAATAATCCCTTGTACATAACCTTTTAGGTATTTTGGTAAAGAATCGTAAAATCGTGGTGTTTTACGGTTTTCGAAAAAACTTTACATAATATTTTATACATACCAAACATACTTTTTATTATACTTTTTCTCTCTATCTCTCTCCTCACTTTTCTCTATAGTACTTTTTTTTATTTTACAGTATTTTACATCCGTGCATTTATATCAAGTATATATTATTATACTGTAGTACTACTATGGCCTATGTTATATCCGAAAGCTCCTGCTCTGGTTTCTTCCTTAGGCTTATTCAGCAGGTAGAGAAGCCCATTTGTCAAAGCAGCTTTGGATGTCAAAGAAGCTCCTAACAGATTTACTGCCTAAACCATGTACAATTATAACTATCTTTACTTACTAATTTGCATTGATATTTTGTGACAAAGAATAGAGAAAATTACACTAATTTAATTTTTTTTATAAATAAATATAAGTTAATGTGCTTAATTAAGCTATAATTTCCTTTTTAATATAATAGTAAATATAGTTAAATTGATATTATTTTCTTTTTAATATAATAGTAAATATAGTTAAATTGATATTAACTTTCAACCTGTGATTTTTTACATAGCAATAAAAATAAGTAAATAATTTAATTGTTTTGAAATGAACATATATCATATAAAATATTATTTTAGAGTAAATTAATGTTTAAGTCCTTGAAGAATTAAAATACCAATTTAGTCCCTAAAAGATGCAATTAATTTTAATTTAGTCTTTGAAAATCTTTATTAGCACAGCATAAAATATTATAAGGACTAAATTGAATCAAATTATATCTTTAACGGATTAAATTTGACATTTTTATCTTTCAGAAATGAGACAAATTGCATCTTTTCAGTGATTGATTTCCATTTTTCAAGGATAAATTAAGTCAAATTTAATCTTTTAGAGACTAAAATTAAAATGGAATTATGTAATATTGTGTCAAGCTTTAATTAAAATTTTCGTTAAAATCCAAGATGTGCAAATGTATAAGATATTAAAGCTGATTCAAGATTCAAGATTAGATTATTTTTACCTCAGAATACTCAATTTTCACCACATGCTCTTCCAAATCATCAAGTGGGACATTCAATTTCTCCAGGAACGAAATGCTTGAAGCAGAAGTAAATGGCGTCACATGAAGATCATCCGTCACAACAAAAACCGAAGGTCTCCTCACAAATCCCACAGCATTTTCTCTTCTTCCATCACCAGATCTCGGGTCAAAGATCTTCATAGCAATTGGATTACTTGTCACATTCATCTTCTTCGAAATCACCCCATTTTTGTTTTCATAGCACTTGTTACCTCTAATTACATGTGTACCATACCAGTAAGTACAAGTTTCTCCTTCACGAAGCTTCAATGGCTGCTTTGTACAACCATATTGAGGAGCTACCTGTAGGTCCAGTAATATTGGAGTTCCTAATGATGATGAACTCAGAGTCTTCACACTTTCGTACAAATTTTGTGTGGATCCTAAGGAGATTTTGCCATCTAGAAGGTTTAGAATAGATCCAAGAGGTGTAGTGAGGAAGCTGAATAGGAAATCAAAATAATCTGCCTCTGCTTCAGCAAACAGTATCTTGTTTTTTGACTTGCTTAGTGTTATCCTTAATGGATAAAATTGACCAAAACTAGAGGATGTATTTGCTTTTTGATTAGGTGTGAAAGAGCATGTGGGCTTAGATCTTCCTTCATCTTCCACTCCCAAGAATACATCAGTTAGTGCAGATTTGGAGATCAATGCCCTCTTCAGTAATTCCAAAATCTAAAATATACAGATAGACAATAGTACAAGCTAAGAATTGTTGGAAATGTTAAAAAAGAAACACAAAAGAGAAAGAAAGAAAGAAGGTGAAAAAAAAGTTAAATTAATACATTGATCTTTATAGTTTACTTCAATTTTCAACTAAGTCCTTGTAGTTTTAATTTTTGTACTTGGGTCCCTATATTTATTTATCCTTTGTAATTAACTGTTTGTCGTTAATCTCCTTCTAATTAATGTTTTTTTCTTAAATATTTAACTCAACATCTCATTCAGATTTTTCCATTATATAAAAAAATTAACCAGTGAAATTCATTAGAAAAAACAAGAGGGATACAAAATTAGGGTTTTTCCCGTCAATTTCTTAAGTTAAGTGCTAATGTAGCGTGCTGACGTGTCCATCTAAGTTGACGTGTCATGCCACGTTAGCACATATAATATTGGATGATGATGTGGCATGACACGTCAGCTTCAATTGACATGTAAGAGAGATGGTGTGTCAACGTCAGCACTTAACCGAAGAAATAAACGGACTTGGACGGAAGGACCAATTTGGAACTTCTTGCAAACATAAAGAACCAATTTAGACCTTTTGAAACATAAAGGACCAATATGAAACTTCGTGTAAACATAAATGACCAATTTAATTAGAGTTTTGACCTATAAGAAAATGATGAGCCTTTTTGATTCATTGTACCTCAAACTTTCTTCAATATGACAGTATTATGAGCATTTTAAAAATACCTGATTGAAGCCAAGGGTTGGAGAAATTAGTGTGAGCTTGTCAAAGCTTGTATAGCCAAGCTGGACAAGTTGGTGAGCACAGTTTGTTGCAGAATTTTGAAGCACTTTCAAATCATCAAAGATGAGATACGTAGTTGAAGCTTCAACAAAAACACCATTTCTAGTCTTATCTTCTTTTGGATCATCTCCCTCCTGCAACTTCATCTCTTTGTTCATCAATTTCCCACACGAACATTTCAGCCCTGCAAAAGTACTTAGCAACAAATCTCTACCACCACCACCACAGGACTCGCACATGAAATACTTGGTGGGCTCTGTGTCGTCCACGTTGAATCTTAGTTTCTCACAGAGGCTCTCGCATGGATTACGTGGGTGCAGCAACATTTGATGGCACAACTCATTCCAGAACACCTATTTATGAAATAAACAAAACGTAATATATATGAGACACATAGAATTTAATCTATTTAACTTAGAAGTATTTAAGTTTGCATGAACTCATGTATGATGAATATATATTATATATATGAAGACCTGAGTGTCTAGTTCTTGCAGGCTTCGGTAGAGATTGTTGATGCAACCAATGTGTAGTTGATTGGAGAAGAGGCGAATGATGGTTCCTAATGGAAGAGTCAAGAAACTGAAGAGAATATCTACAAAATCTGCACTTGCTTCGCCCACAACCACACGATTTCTTTCTTTGTCCACATAAAGTCTCAAGCTAAATACTGAATCTTGCGTGGAAGCCATGAATACTATTATAATGATGGACACAATTGGGAAGATATTTGCTATATGTATATATATAAGTAATCGTGATTTCTCAAATGGGGAATTTAATTTGCTTGTATATATATAAGTAATCGTGATTTCTCAAATGGGGAATTTAATTTGCTTGAAAGATGGATGTTAATTAGTATGTGTTGGTACGTACTTATTGAATCCAAAGGAAATGACCAAGAAGTTTCCTCTGCCACGACGCCCAGAATTGATTCGCAGTACCGTTAGTTGTTGAAACAATAACGCAATGACCACTGAGCTGCTTCACATTACTTACCATTTTGATTCCACGGACTATAATGTGGGAGTGGAATTACTTGTACAAATCTTTCATCTCTCTCTTCACGAACTAATATTGTCCTCTTTAATTATCAGATTTTCATATAAAATTTTATGTTAAATTTAATGATGGGTTAAATTAATAAGTGTGAATTAATAGTAATTTCTAATTTGTAGGTAAACAAATATTGGAATTTGGAAGTGGAACTTTATCTTCTTCTTTTTTTCAATCTCTTCTAAAACTATAAATTGGACGCATTAGAAATGAGAATGTTGTATTGAATGAATAATCACACTAGAATGGACATAATTAAGAATGATTGTATTGAAGAAAAAGTTGGAGTATCGCTTATTGTAGAAAAATTAGTTGAAACACGCCTTAGGTGATTTTATCATATACAAAGAAGGCCAGACCCCTGTACGCAAAGTTCACCATATGAAAGGTAGCCCAATATAATTGTAAGGGAAGACCAAAGACAACAATTGCATAAACTATTAAAATGAATTTAAGTATTACTAAGCTTACCACAAAAATACTTAAAAGAGGGAACATATTAACATTATTTGATCTATATAGCCAAACTTATCTATAAAAAAAAAAAAAAGATTGATTGATAGTCACTTCTAAGTCTAACTGTTTCTAGTCATCTGGAAATAGCTGATTTAGCTGATTCCAGTATGGACTGTGATTGCTATAGTTGTGTTTTCCAAAACGAAGTGACTAAGAAGTTTCCTCTACTATCCAAACAAATGTTACTATTGTCCGTCTTCCGAATTCACTGAATTACTCATAATAACTTAACTGCTTTTGGATTGAAAAAAACAGGGCAGTAAGATTAGCTTTTATATATATATATATAGGCGACCATATATATGGTCCCTTCACCCTTGTACTTAACTGGCACAGATTTTAAACATCAGAGTATTATTCAGTAGTCAAAGCAGCTTCACAAGACCATTTGCCATTATCAATAGCCACGGAAGTTCATGCTATCATATGACTTCTTCCTTTGCCATCTTCACAAGGTAGAAAAGACCATTTGTCAAAGCAGCTTTTGATGTTAAACAGGCTCCCAACAGATTTAGTGCCTGAACCAAGTACAAATTACCAATGTCACTAATTAAGTTATGGACTAAAAATATAAAATTCATCATCTATGACAGTACTGGATATAATTAATTTTACGTCTTCACTGTCAATTTTGATGTCATGCTGTTCCAAATCATCGAGTGGGACATCCAATTTCTGGAGAAACGAAATACTTGAAGCACAAGACATAGGCATGAGTTGAAGATCTTGGGTAAAATTGATGGTCTCTTCACAAATCCCTCAGCAGATCTTGGGTCAAAAAGCTTCATGCCATAATCTTTTTCTTTGAAATCACCCCATTACCATACCAGTAACGACTAGTTTGTTGTTCACTCACCAATCTTGCAACCATATAGTGAAGCCACCTTTAGATCCAGTAATGTAGTAGTCCCTTGTGAGTACCGTGTGACCCATGATGAGCTTAGACCCTTCACACTTGCATACAAGTTTTGCATGCATCCCACAGAAATTCTGCCATCTAGAATCTTGAGAATTGATCCAAGAGGTATAGTGAGGAAGTTTAATAGAAAATCAACATCTTTTACATATATATATCACATATAATGAGTAAAAGCATATACTATTCTTCAAAGAATAAATTACCATTTTGATGCCCAAAAAATGCAATATATCTGTGAAACAGCAGAGAGAGTTTTGGGACAAATGCAAAATCTACTATTCACAGAAGCTATGGAAGTGCATATATACAACCACTATCCAGCTAAGCTACGCATCTACAGTCACGTGCAAGTCTAGTGACTTCTAACTGAACCATCTAACAACTCTAACAGCTTCTAACGTCTACTACCTACCTACACTGCCACGTCACTATAATTACAAACCAAGATAAATACATTCACATATTCCACAATATCTCAATTTAGTCCTAAAAAAATGTAATTTGTCTTAATTTAGTCTAAACTTTCGAAATTTCTGGATTCTTATGGACTAAATTGAAAATTTTATATTTTTCAAGAACTAAAATTAACGTTTTCTTATTTCAATTAAATTGAGATAAATGTCTTTTTGAAACTAAATGTAATATTTTTTTTATATTAGAGACTAAACTAAAACGAAATACATCTTTGGAACCAAAATAATAATTAAATTTTCACCAAATAAGGAATTTTGAGTCTCTCTCTGTGTAAGCAAACATATAAAAAAAAGAGACCAAAATAGGGTTAAAATCTTGATATTAAATTAGAGGCAACAATATTAATTAGCTCCTTTAATTTAAGCCAACACTTGTGAAGATTTGAGTGAGCTTGTTGAAGTGAGCGTAACCAAGTTGGTTAATAGAATTGGCGAGAGAGTTTTGAATCACTTCCAAATCATCAAAGATTAAATACATAGTTGAGGATTTTACAAAAACACCATCAATATCCTTCTTAGCCTCTTCTTTTGAATCTTCTTCATCCAACAACTTCATCTCTTTGTCCATTGATTTCCCACATCCACATTCCAACCCTGAAAATGTACTTAGCCAGCGGACTAAGGGAGCTTGCAAATTTTTGTAATTAAATTAATGATTTGATTGTTTTCAAAAATATACATGTATTTTTAATTTATCCTTTGAAAGATTAAATATTTTAATTTATTCTTAATTTTTTTATTAATTTAGTCATTTGATTAATGAGAAGATGGAAAGTTGATTGATAATAATAAGAAGATAAAATATATTAGATTTATATATCACACATAATCAAAATGCACATTTTGCATTTTTATGTGTACTTTATAAATGTAATACATTTTATTTTATTTTTTTAAAAAAAATTCAAATTATTATATAATAGTTAAGTGAGATTCTATTAATACTAAATAAATTTGAGTAATTTTTCAGTTAACTTTTTATTTGTCTCACTAACTGAATTATCAAATTGATTCGAGATTAATTTTTTAAAATTCAATTAAGATAATTTACCTTTAAAAAAATTAAATTGAAAAAATATTATTCTCTTAAGTCTTAAGGATTAAATAATTGATTTACATTTTTTTCTTATAATTAATTTTACCATATAAATTTTTTTATATGAGATTATAATTTATAAATAAATATATATATATATATATATATATATATATATATATATATATATATATATATATATTATTAAACAATTATTTTTTTTTGGTAAACAAGGAAAAGTTTAGGTGGGGGTAAGCATCGGTATCCCACCAGGGTTAGGGAAGATCTCTCAACCTCTTTGAGGATTTATCATTTATGAGAGGATTTACATATCACCCACTAATAAGGCCCTCACATCGGTCATAGGATCTGAACCCTCGCTCTTGTAGGGTAAGAGCCCGAACCTTAACCAACCCGGCTTAAACAATTATTTATAGAAAAGTAGTTGATGCAACTTTTAACTGTTTTGGTGATAATAGAAATAGTGTTCTTAGCTAAAGGGCAAAGGCCTCAAGCACAAAAGAGTCCGGATTCCTCCTAGAATTGTCTCCTGAAATAATGTATAATGTCCAACCTTGAAAAGAAAAAGCATTCTTCTTTTGCTTCATATTGGTTAAAGGTACAAAGACTAATATCATATAGCTTAAGGATTAAGTACCCAAAATCAATTGGTCTCCTAAATTTTTATGTCTCAAGTCTCAAGTCAAATAAAGTCTAAAAGTGGGCTACCTATGCTTCATCAATGGAATGGTTACTAGAGCCTTTCACAATTTTTGCTTATTTTCTTTCTCCTTTATTGTTTATAAAGTAAGTTCTTTTTCTTTCCGTGCAAAATAAAATAAATTCTTTAGGACAACATTTTTATGATTTAAGAATTTTATATGAATTTAAATTAACGAGAATTATTGACAAATTTGTAAAGAATTTTGTTTCATGTGCATACAACTAAACCATAACAAATAAAGGGTGAGGTATTATGATTCTTCATTTGGTTCCTTCAGCAAATAGTTGTGTTTGAATCTCATTTTGGGAATGAAAAATATTATATGGTTAGTTGTTTGTCTTTAAATAAAATATCCGTGATCAAAGAATTAATTATTATTGTTAATGTGAGATACTTTGATTTAAACAAAAAAAATATTTTCTTAAAAATTCTCTTAAAATTTTATTTGAAAACCTATTGATAAAAAAAGATTTTTTAGGTCTTTATTTTAATAAAAAATAAATATTTGTTCATATTTAATCATGTAGTATTGAATTGTAAACTATCTTTAATTGACACTTTAAAATCCGTTTGACTTTCGTTGACCTTCGTCTGCTAGGGTTAGCAGTCTGCAACTTGAGTTGAACGTCGTTTTTCTTTCCGGCAACGCCGTGTATTCCGACAAGGGCATCTCTTTGTCGCAGAAAGAGAAAACAGGGACGATTCTACGTGATGGAGAGAAGGGAGGAAGATGACGAGCTGCTTGTGGTGTATGACGAAGAGGACGTGGCACGAGGGGTCGAAGAGTGCAAGTTCATGTTGTTTGGGAAGCTAGTTGCGGCGAAACCGATGAACAAACAGGCACTGGAAAACGCATTCCGAAATATTTGGAACCATCCTAAGGGTTTCAAAATTGAGGAACTTGATCAGAATACTTTTCTAATACACTTTTTGGAGGAATCGGAGATGCTGAAGATACTGGACGGAGGGCCGTGGATGTTCAGGAACCGGTGCTTCTTGCTGGCGAGATGGAGAAGAGGGATTAGTGAGGATGATGAGGAATCTTCGAAGGTCAAATTATGGGTTCAGTTGTGGGGTATGCCGCCGCAATGTCGAACCGAGAAGGTAGCAAGAAAGCTGTGTGGGTTGATGGGTGAAGTCTTGGAGGTCGGTATGTTTGAAGACATGAATTCTGGAGGGCTGTTCATGAAAGGTTTAATATGGTTTGATCTGAAGAAGCCTTTAAGGAAAGGTGTGAACCTAGGGAATGAGAAGGATGGGATTTTTTGGGTCGACTTCCGGTTTGAAAGAATTCCAAAACACTGCAGCAAGTGTGGCTATTTTAAACATGATGATGATGACTGCGAGACGATCAAGAAAGCAAAAGAGAAGGGTGAAGAATTTATATCAAGGGAGCTTGGGCAATGGCTTAAGACAGGGAATGGCGGAAAGAGGGTGGCATGGTGGGGGGCGAACACATCAAGAGAGGGCAAGAAAGAGTCTTGTGGAGAGAGGAAGGTGGGGGTGGTGAGAAAAAATGAGACCGATGAACTACTGGCTAGACTGGCGCGTATGACAATGAATGACAAGAAAATAAAGAAACATGCTAATCTAGTAGAAGGTATGAGTGAGGGAGACGTTAATGAAGAAGGAGGTGGAATTAGTGTTGAGCATAATACACGTGTGGTGAGTATTATGGAGATAGTGGCAACGGAGGTGAGTAAAGAGTTTGAAGAAGAGAGGAGGAATCATGACGGAGTGGAAAACTCAAAGGTTGGAGAGGAAGAAACGAAGATAGACGTTGCGAAAGAAATATCTAACGTTGACCCAAAAATGAAAACAACGGGAATGAAAATGTGGAAAAGAATGGCAAGAGAGAATGGTGCGATTCCATGTTCAAATAAAATCGAGATGACGGGGGAAAAAAGGAAAGCAATGATGTATGATATGGTTGTGGAGGTCGAAGAGGAGGAGGTGAGTAGAAAGAAGTCAAGGTGTGTGGATGTAGCGACGGAAAACCCAATCAATATATCGGCCGGTCTGTCTTCACAGGCCCGCCGGGAACAATGAAAATAATAGCGTGGAACTGCCGTGGTTTGGGAAGCCCACGGGCAGTTACTTCCACAAAGCTTCTCATCCGACAAGCGAAACCGGATGTTTTATTCCTAAGCGAAACAAAATTAACTGCCGGGGAAGCTGAAGGAAAAAGACGAGAGTTGGGGTTTGAGAACGGAGTCTGTTTCCCGTGTGATGGACGTAGTGGAGAATTGATGCTAGTATGGAAGAATGAAGTCAAGGTCTCTTTACGCTCAATGTCAAAATATCACATCGATGTTACTATTGGGGAAGAGAATGGTAAGGAGAATGAGAATTGGAGATTTACAGGTTTTTATAGAGAACCCGTAACGCACCTTCGACACCAAGGATGGAGTATGTTAAGGCGGTTGAAAGAGAGAAGCGAAACCCCATGGTTAGTTATGGGAGATTTTAATGAGATTACTAATGGTGGAGAACAATTGGGGGATAACGATAGGCCAGAAAGACAGATGCAACAATTCAGGGATGCTATAGATGACTGTAATCTCACAGATATTGGGTACATCGGGTTCCCCTTCACATGGTGTAATAATAGAGGCAATGGACATGTGAAAGGGAGACTTGATCGAGGTCTGGCGAATGTAAGCTGGGAAACAAGGTTCCAACATGCACAATTATTCAATCTGAAGAAGTTTGATTCTGATCACTTGCCAATTCTTTGCAGTTTGGAATGGAATAAGGATGGGGAAAATAGGGTACCTCACAGAGATAGAGGGTTCAGGTTTGAGCAATTATGGTGTGGATATGATGAGTGCGGTGATATTATTAAGACCCACTGGAACAATTACGGTACAGATACATACATGAACAAGGTGTGTGGAAGCTTGGACGTTATCCAAGGAAAATTAAACCAGTTGTCACGACCCCAATTACAGGGATCCGTGACCGGCACGGGGATAGAATTTAGCCTCTAAACCCGTAAGCCTTACCTATAATCATAAATTATCTACCCTTATACACAATCATCATACAATATTCACATAGTGTATATAGTGGCCACACCATCATTGGTGGCCTAGATAACCTGCAATCCACGGCGCTCAATGCCGCTTCAGCCCATTTCACGTATATATATCTACATCCATACACTCAAGACATTCACACATAAATATATATATACATAGTGATCAAACCCCAAAGGAATGATCTATCCTATTCACACACAATATATATATAACCTGTCATAATCACACATGTACACTCACACGTACAGTTAAGTATACATAGTGTTTACACGTCTCAATACGTGTAATCTATCCTATTCACATGCAGATATTTATATTTTTCATCCAACATATATCAATTCACACGTATATATATAGCATATACATATTGATCACACACCATTATGTGTGATCTATCCTATCCACATACGCAGATATATATATATATAAGTATATCAAGACTTTCCCAACACCCAGAATCCTATCAGTAAGCACATGTGAAGCCGACATGTCTAGATATAGCATAATTCAAAAGCTGCAAATATTTACGTCGCCTTTACAACTTTAGAATATATACAACTCAAAATAACGAAGGCTAAATAATCAAAAGATGTCCACCCACGCGAACAAATGCGGTGCAAGTGGAAAGATGTCCGTATCACTGTCCGGACGTCGAAGCCTGCCCGATTCCTGTATCTGGAACATTTAAACAGAGGGTGTGAGTCCAACAGACTCAGTGAGAAGCTTCCCATCCTCGGCGTAGCGGCGGGTACCACTACAGCTAGGGAAAGGGAACCACTCACAACCACAAGCGTACGAAATTCCAGCTTATCATACGTTATATAATGATCAGGCAACATTAATATAACAATACACCACAGATAAACCTAAGAATCATGCTCCTCAATCATGCTACTCATAAGCAACCAATAACAGGAAACATTTCATACCAAAACTATAAATCATACAATCGACTCTAGTGCCACGCTAGAGCAATAGCCTCAACGGAAAATCCCTTAAATGCTATGCACCACCCTAGTGCCAGGCTAGGGCAATAGCCACAACGGGCAACCATGAATATGTAATGCACCACCCTAGTGCCAAGCTAGGGCAATAGCCTCAACGGGCAACCATGAATATGTAATGCGCCACCCTAGTGCCAAGCTAGGGCAATAGCCACAACGGGCAACCATGAATTTGTAATGCACCACCCTAGTGCCAGGCTAGGGCCATAGCCACAACGGGCAACCATGAATATGTAATGTACCACCCTAGTGCCAGGCTAGGGCCATAGCCACAACGGGCAAATGTCTGACGTCATATTTCACTCTCTTACTTTCAGTGGGGTTTGCAACACGGACTACCCATTTCTATTCTAAAGTGTTTTTACCTCAGCAGTGTGAACTCCACTAAGAATTTCTAATCAATTATGAGATTTTCTACTCTTTGTTTAGTACCCAACCCCTGATTAGATGATAACCTAGCTCTAAGGTATTTCCTAAGTTCATTTACCACAAATCACGTCGACGTGTATAAATAAGTCAGTTTCATTTCCTTAGTGGGTTTCTAAATATTAGGACAAACCAAAGATTGAACGAAATCAATATCCTACCCCTTTTCACTTGTACTGTTTGGCGTATCCCATGTCATCACATGGATACCCTCCAGTACTACTTCAACTTTAATCAATCACATATACACAAATATTTTCACGATTAACAGTTTAGGAACAACAATAGCATGTTATTACCTAACAATTCTTACAAACAAGCAAGTAAGCAAACCACGTATTCACATCCTCATTCAACCCTGTAGGGCAAGGATGGGAAACCCCTCACCTGGACGGCTTCCTGTTTCTGGTCCTGGAGTCACTCCTGCTCCAGACAATTCGTGGTTACCTAATCATACACATTCAATAACTTTAGACACTTGAATTCAGCCATTGATTTGTACACGTCAAATTAACGTTCACATCCTTCCCAATTTAACCCCACGGCTAGTTAATTAACTTAGAAATCCATTAACTAGTGTTCGGGATATTTAGCATATTTCTATTTATGTCTAATTCACATTATTTCTTTTATAACTAGTTTCAAGTTATAAATCTCCAATTTATCCGTTTTCACCTACCAGTGTCCGTATGTAATTTTCCACAACCCAATGTCTAATTTATGGCCTATGTTAGTCATGGCCTCAAATTATCAATGGTTGTCAATTTCCAAACCAACCTTTCAACTTATATTCACATACAACACATGTGGCCGGATATCCTTTAAAAATTGGGATTTTTACCAAATAAAGACATTTTACTATTTAAATTAATTCCGGTGTCCATTACGGTCTATCCGAAACTTCTAACCCATAATTTAGCTTCACATTCTAGATTGGATTGAGAAATGTCTCTTTTATTACCGAATTAGTTTCCGGTTGAGACGGAATTACTCGGCTTCAATCCCTCGTATATTCCAACAATTCCTACTATTATATAACTTCAATCCAACACACCAATCAATCCCAAATCAATTTATACTACACTTTATCTCACTTTAAATTCCATTGTCCTATGATTTCCAAAGTGGGTAGCTTCCATCATCAATTTTCCAACAAATATACTTCCAACTACTTCTAAACAACCCAATAACTCCAAATTAGGACCCAAAACAATTTATTCATACCAATTAGGAATTTTCCAAAAATCCCTAAAATAGATAAATTTGGGGTTTGAGGGATTCGGGACTTTTTACCTCGATTCAATCGGATAGGATGATGGAATGGGGTAGAAAGAACTCCCGGTCACCTTCCCCGACATCGAAACGGCGGATTCCGGCGAAGATTCCGGCGAAAACCGCTTTTTCCGTCACTTTTCTCAACTCCTCCGTGAAGCCCGCGCCGGACCACCTTCTCCGGCGTCCAACGTCGCCGTCGACGGTCCCTGCCTCGGCGAACGGCGGCGCTGCAGCTCCGTTTCGCCTCCCCGCGTCACGGTCGTCCTCTTCCCGCTGGAGCTTCTCGGCGATCGTGTGGTCCTCACTTTTTCTTTTCTGCTGCTTAATGTCTCGGCTGCACTCTGGAGGAAAGAAAAAGTGGGGTCTTTGGTCCTTAATGAATTTCATTTAAGGGGGTCACGTGTGTGGCCCCCTTCCCTCACATATATATTATATTTTTTTTTTGTAAAATTTTTTTTATATATATATATATACATATATATTTAATATATTATTTTTTTTATTGTTAAAATCAACTTTGGGGTTAATAGATTTACACCCAATATTTCCCGTTAGGTCCCAATTTGTCCAATAAAATTTCATCTATTTAAAATTTTCTCCTTTTCCTTCCAAATTAAAAATAAAAATTAATTTGGGACCTTAACGTTGATTGGAAAAATATTCCGGGTATTACAATCTTCCCCCCTTAAGAAATTCGGTCCCCGAATTTCAACCACATACTAACCTTAATTTTCAAATAAATGAGGATACGTTCTGCGCATATCAGCCTCAACTTCCCACGTAGCTTCCTCGGTCGAGTGATTTCTCCACAGAACTTTCACCAATGGTATTTCTTTCGATCTCAACTTCTTCAATTGACGATCTAAGATTTCCACTGGTATCTCCTCATACGTCAAATCTTCGGTTAGTTGTATCTCCTGGGGTTGGATTACATGAGAAGGATCTGGCAAGTACTTGCGAAGCATTGATACATGAAACACCGGATGAACTCCTTCTAGTTCCGCCGGCAACTGAAGACGGTAGGCAACATTTCCCACACGTTCAAGTATCTCAAACGGTCCGATATACCTTGGACTTAGTTTGCCTCTCTTGCCAAACCTCATCACGCCTCTCATTGGTGAAATTTTCAAAAAGACTTGCTCACCTACAGCGAATTCTAATTCTCTTCTCCGATTGTCGGCATATGACTTCTGCCTACTCTGAGCCGTCACGAGCTTTTCTCTAATTACCTTTACCTTGTCTAACGCTTCCTGAACAAGTTTTGGACCAACTAACTTGGCCTCTCCGACCTCGAACCACCCAATCGGGGATCTACACCTTCGACCATATAAAGCTTCAAAAGGTGCCATCTGTATACTGGACTGGTAACTGTTATTGTAGGCAAACTCTGCTAATGGTAGATACTTTTCCCAACTTCCGCCGAAATCCATAACACATGCCCTTAGAATGTCCTCTAAAACCTGAATAGTCCTCTCAGATTGCCCATCAGTCTGGGGATGAAATGCTGTACTCAGATCAACCCTCGTCCCCAATGCCTCCTGCAATGCCCTCCAGAATCGAGAGGTAAATTGTGGCCCCCTGTTAGAGATAATCGACACCGGCACTCCGTGTAACCTCACTATCTCTGATAGGTATAACTGGGCATACTGACCCACTCCATAAGTGGTCTTAACTGGCAGGAAATGAGCGGACTTGGTCATCCGATCAACTATTACCCAAACTGAGTCGAAACCCCTCTGCGATCGCGGCAATCCCGACACAAAATCCATCGTAATTCTCTCCCATTTCCACTCTGGAATTTCTATCTTTTGAAGTGTTCCGGCGGGCTTTTGGTGTTCAGCCTTAACTTGCTGACACACTAAACATCTAGATACATAGTCTGCCACATCTCTCTTCATACCATTCCACCAGTATAACTCCCTAAGATCCTGATACATCTTGTTACCTCCAGGATGGATAGTATATGCCGTCTTGTGTGCCTCATCAAGAATTCTTTCTTTCAAACCATCCACCATAGGTACACACAATCGTCCCTCCAACCGGAGTATGCCATTTTCGTCTATAGAGAATCGGACGTCGTCCTTCTCCCCTTTAACCACTGTATCTTTGATCTGTTTGAGGTCGGCGTCTTGCTCTTGCTTGGATTTAACTTCTTCAATTAGAGACGACTTAGCTTGGATATGGGCTAGAAACAAGTTGGAATTTCCAATTTCAAACTGAGTTCCAGACTGTTCCAGCTCATGTATTTCCCGAATCAACGGTCTTCGTACTTCACTGATATGGGCTAAGCTACCCATTGACTTTCGGCTCAAAGCATCTGCTACAACATTTGCTTTACCAGGATGGTAAAGAATCGTACAGTCATAATCTTTTATCAGCTCCATCCACCTGCGTTGTCTCAGATTCAAGTCTTTCTGTTCAAAAATGTACTTGAGGCTTTTGTGGTCTGTGTATATCTCACACGATTCACCATAAAGGTAGTGTCTCCAAATCTTCAAGGCAAACACCACCGCTGCCATTTCAAGATCGTGAGTCGGGTAATTCTTCTCATGCTTCAGGAGTTGCCTAGATGCATAAGCAATTACTCTCCCATATTGCATAAGAACGCACCCTAACCCAATTCGCGAAGCATCACAGTAAACCACATATCCTCCGGTGCCTTCAGGAAGTGCCAACACTGGCGCTGTAGTGAGACTTTCCTTCAGTTTCTGAAAACTTTCTTCACACTTGTTACTCCACTCAAACTTTACCCCTTTTTGAGTCAACTTGGTAAGAGGTGCAGCAATCTTCGAAAAATCCTACACAAACCTCCGGTAATACCCAGCCAAACCTAAGAAACTACGAATCTCTGTGACTGAGGTTGGTTGGGACCAATTCTTCACTGCTTCTACCTTGCTTGGGTCAACATGGATTCCCTCTGAAGATACCACGTGACCAAGGAATGCCACTCTGTCAAGCCAAAATTCACACTTTGAAAACTTAGCATACAACTTCTCTTCTCTTAGCTTTTGTAATGTCAGTCTCAAGTGGATTGTGTGCTCCTCCGCATTTTTGGAATAGATTAGAATGTCATCTATAAATACAATGACAAACCGGTCTAGAAATGGCTTGAAAACCCGGTTCATCAAGTCCATAAAAGCTGCTGGTGCATTAGTTAGACCGAATGACATAACTAGAAATTCATAATGGCCGTATCGGGTTCGAAAAGCAGTCTTGGGTACATCTTCATTTCTAATCTTCAACTGATGATACCCTGATCGCAAATCGATTTTTGAAAACCTCTTAGCACCCTACAATTGATCAAACAGATCATCGATCCTTGGAAGTGGATACTGATTGCGGACCGTTACCTTATTCAACTTCCGGTAGTCGATACACAATCTTAAAGTTCCATCTTTCTTCTTCACGAATAACACCGGAGCACCCCATGGTGAAAAACTGGGTCTAATAAAGCCCTTATCAAGCAGCTCCTGTAATTGAGTGTGTAGCTCCGTCAACTCTTTCGGAACCATTCTATAGGGCGGTGTGGACATCGGCTGTGTTTCTGGTAACAGTTCAATCTCGAACTCAATTTCTCGATCAGGCGGCAATCCTGGCAGTTCATCAGGAAACACATCAAGGAACTCCCGAACCACTGGCACCTGATCCGCGGGAATTACCTCTTTCGTCTTATCCCTCACAACTGCCAAATATCCCTTACACCCTTTCTCAAGTAGTTTGGAAGCTTCCATTGCCGAAATTAGGCTTGGATGTGAGGCACCACCATCACCTCATAACACAAATGGTTCCTCATCAGGCATATTGAACTTTAAACACTTTGCCCTGCAGTCAACCACCGCATGACAAGATGCCAACCAATCCATGCCCAAGATGACATCTAGGTCTACCATGTATAGTAGTCGTAGGTCTACAACCGTCTCATGACCCTCGACTATAACAACACATGACTCATAGACATACTTAACTTGAATCGAATCACCCATCGGAGTAGAGACCTTTTCTGTCTCCTTCAACCTGATCGGGCGTTTCTCAACCTTCCGTGCAAATGCATGTGAGATGTAGGAATGAGTTGAACCAGAATCAAATAATACAAGAGCCTTGAGAGCGCATACTGTAAGTGTACCTGTCACAACTGTGTTTGAGGCATGTGCATCCTGCCGAAACAAAGCAAATACTCGTGCCTGTCCTCCTCCCGGCGCACCTGGACCTCTACCACCTGTTCCTGCTCCTCTGCCTCTACCCGCACCTGAAGTATTAACCTGGGGTGGTACAGTTCTAACTGGTGGGGCTGCAATCGGAGTACTACCTGGAGTAGGATTACTTCTGACACTTGTGTTGCTCCTCTTCTGTGGACATTCCCTAGCCATATGTCCAAATTGCCCACAATTGTAACAACTTCCTCTCTTGGCTTTGCACTCTCCAAAATGAAATCTCCCACATGTTCCACACTGCGGTTTCTGGTTACCGCCCTGACTACTGCCTTGGGACCTCTGCCCACCTTGGGTGTTACTCTTCCCAGAACTTGTGGTGGTAATAGCATACTGCCCACCAACTTGTCCTGCATAATTTGAAACTATACCAGAATTACCAGCTGTCTTTTGCTTCTTCTTCCATCCTTGTCCCTCATTGCTCATCAATAATTTATTCTTGGGATTCGCCGACGTCCCAAACTTCTTTCTATTTTCGATCACTCTTGCACAATCTGCAGCCTGTGCTAAAGTTTCAAATTGATTACATTGGGGTAGTAGCACTACGAACAACGGCTCTACCAGTCTGTGAATGAACCTCTTGATCAATTCCCTCTCATCAGGAACTAATTCAGGAGCGTATTGGGCTAGCTCTGTGTACTGTAGCTCAAACTCGGTCACAGACATATTCGGCGTCATCCACAAGTCTTCAAACTGTTGACGCTTGGCATACTTCATTCCTTCAGATAAAAACCGACCCAGGAATTCCCTCTGAAAATCTTCCCAGGTCATAGGAGCAACTCTCCTTGCATATCTCTTCTGTACTGATTCAAACCAAACCCGTGCAGCGCCTCTTAACTGAAACGAGGCAAGTTCCACCATCTCTCCTCCTGGACACCTCAGTAACTGCCCAATTCTGATTATATCATGGAGGAAATGTTGAGGATCCTCCTTGGTTTCGGTTCCGCAAAAGGTAGGCGGATTTAGCTTCAGGAATTTAGTAATCGGTAATTCCCTCGGAACTCCCCTCGGTCTCCGAGGCACGTCCCTTTGTTGCCATCCCCTTCTTGGTTCTTCCTCCCTTTCCTCAACCATTTCAGTTTCCTGTTCAGCCGATATCACTTGCTCTTCTTCCTCGCCGACAACTAAACGGCGGACTTCTTGTTGAATTTGGCGGGTCATTTCAGCTCTCAATTCCTGAAATCCAACAGTCAGCATCTCAGCAACTGAAGGAGCACCCGTCTCAACCTGTGGCTCTGGGTTTTGTTGCCTATGCACTTCTCTTTCTTGTGTCCTACCACGACCGCGAGCACGACCTCTAGCACGGCTTCTAGCATGGCCTCTAGCTCGGCCCCTGGGAGGCACTCTCTCCTCCCGAACGGACTCCTCATCTGTATGTGCAGGGACTCTACCGCCCCTCCTAGCCTGCCTAGCAGTCGGCGGCATCCCTGTACTGCACAAAAATGTCACCTAGTAAGCATTTGCATAATCTATCATAGATAAAAAGGAATGAAAGAAAGGCTGACTCAATTTATCATGGGTATTCCCACAAGTGACTTTTTACTCCCACTTTGTGCCCGGGTACACAAAGAAGGGTAAACCGACACCCGGTTATACCAATGGCTTCACATGACTTAAAGAATAACCAGGCTCTGATACCAACTTTGTCACGACCCCAATTACAGGGATCCGTGACCGGCACGGGGATAGAATTTAGCCTCTAAACCCGTAAGCCTTACCTATAATCATAAATTATCTACCCTTATACACAATTATCATACAATATTCACATAGTGTATATAGTGGTCACACCATCATTGGTGGCCTAGATAACCTGCAATCCACGGCGCTCAATGCCGCTTCAGCCCATTTCACGTATATATATCTACATCCATACACTCAAGACATTCACACATAAATATATATATACATAGTGATCAAACCCCAAAGGAATGATCTATCCTATTCACACACAATATATATATAACCTGTCATAATCACACATGTACACTCACACGCACAGTTAAGTATACATAGTGTTTACACGTCTCAATACGTGTAATCTATCCTATTCACATGCAGATATTTATATTTTTCATCCAACATATATCAATTCACACGTATATATATAGCATATACATATTGATCACACACCATTATGTGTGATCTATCCTATCCACATACGCAGATATATATATATATAAGTATATCAAGACTTTCCCAACACCCAGAATCCTATCAGTAAGCACATGTGAAGCCGACATGTCTAGATATAGCATAATTCAAAAGCTGCAAATATTTACGTCGCCTTTACAACTTTAGAATATATACAACTCAAAATAACGAAGGCTAAATAATCAAAAGATGTCCACCCACGCGAACAAATGCGGTGCAAGTGGAAAGATGTCCGTATCACTGTCCGGACGTCGAAGCCTGCCCGATTCCTGTATCTGGAACATTTAAACAGAGGGTGTGAGTCCAACAGACTCAGTGAGAAGCTTCCCATCCTCGGCGTAGCGGCGGGTACCACTACAGCTAGGGAAAGGGAACCACTCACAACCACAAGCGCACGAAATTCCAGCTTATCATACGTTATATAATGATCAGGCAACATTAATATAACAATACACCACAGATAAACCTAAGAATCATGCTCCTCAATCATGCTACTCATAAGCAACCAATAACAGGAAACATTTCATACCAAAACTATAAATCATACAATCGACTCTAGTGCCACGCTAGAGCAATAGCCTCAACGGAAAATCCCTTAAATGCTATGCACCACCCTAGTGCCAGGCTAGGGCAATAGCCACAACGGGCAACCATGAATATGTAATGCACCACCCTAGTGCCAAGCTAGGGCAATAGCCTCAACGGGCAACCATGAATATGTAATGCGCCACCCTAGTGCCAAGCTAGGGCAATAGCCACAACGGGCAACCATGAATTTGTAATGCACCACCCTAGTGCCAGGCTAGGGCCATAGCCACAACGGGCAACCATGAATATGTAATGTACCACCCTAGTGCCAGGCTAGGGCCATAGCCACAACGGGCAAATGTCTGACGTCATATTTCACTCTCTTACTTTCAGTGGGGTTTGCAACACGGACTACCCATTTCTATTCTAAAGTGTTTTTACCTCAGCAGTGTGAACTCCACTAAGAATTTCTAATCAATTATGAGATTTTCTACTCTTTGTTTAGTACCCAACCCCTGATTAGATGATAACCTAGCTCTAAGGTATTTCCTAAGTTCATTTACCACAAATCACGTCGACGTGTATAAATAAGTCAGTTTCATTTCCTTAGTGGGTTTCTAAATATTAGGACAAACCAAAGATTGAACGAAATCAATATCCTACCCCTTTTCACTTGTACTGTTTGGCGTATCCCATGTCATCACATGGATACCCTCCAGTACTACTTCAACTTTAATCAATCACATATACACAAATATTTTCACGATTAACAGTTTAGGAACAACAATAGCATGTTATTACCTAACAATTCTTACAAACAAGCAAGTAAGCAAACCACGTATTCACATCCTCATTCAACCCTGTAGGGCAAGGATGGGAAACCCCTCACCTGGACGGCTTCCTGTTTCTGGTCCTGGAGTCACTCCTGCTCCAGACAATTCGTGGTTACCTAATCATACACATTCAATAACTTTAGACACTTGAATTCAGCCATTGATTTGTACACGTCAAATTAACGTTCACATCCTTCCCAATTTAACCCCACGGCTAGTTAATTAACTTAGAAATCCATTAACTAGTGTTCGGGATATTTAGCATATTTCTATTTATGTCTAATTCACATTATTTCTTTTATAACTAGTTTCAAGTTATAAATCTCCAATTTATCCGTTTTCACCTACCAGTGTCCGTATGTAATTTTCCACAACCCAATGTCTAATTTATGGCCTATGTTAGTCATGGCCTCAAATTATCAATGGTTGTCAATTTCCAAACCAACCTTTCAACTTATATTCACATACAACACATGTGGCCGGATATCCTTTAAAAATTGGGATTTTTACCAAATAAAGACATTTTACTATTTAAATTAATTCCGGTGTCCATTACGGTCTATCCGAAACTTCTAACCCATAATTTAGCTTCACATTCTAGATTGGATTGAGAAATGTCTCTTTTATTACCGAATTAGTTTCCGGTTGAGACGGAATTACTCGGCTTCAATCCCTCGTATATTCCAACAATTCCTACTATTATATAACTTCAATCCAACACACCAATCAATCCCAAATCAATTTATACTACACTTTATCTCACTTTAAATTCCATTGTCCTATGATTTCCAAAGTGGGTAGCTTCCATCATCAATTTTCCAACAAATATACTTCCAACTACTTCTAAACAACCCAATAACTCCAAATTAGGACCCAAAACAATTTATTCATACCAATTAGGAATTTTCCAAAAATCCCTAAAATAGATAAATTTGGGGTTTGAGGGATTCGGGACTTTTTACCTCGATTCAATCGGATAGGATGATGGAATGGGGTAGAAAGAACTCCCGGTCACCTTCCCTGACATCGAAACGGCGGATTCCGGCGAAGATTCCGGCGAAAACCGCTTTTTCCGTCACTTTTCTCAACTCCTCCGTGAAGCCCGCGCCGGACCACCTTCTCCGGCGTCCAACGTCGCCGTCGACGGTCCCTGCCTCGGCGAACGGCGACGCTGCAGCTTCGTTTCGCCTCCCCGCGTCACGATCGTCCTCTTCCCGCTGGAGCTTCTCGGCGATCGTGTGGTCCTCACTTTTTCTTTTCTGCTGCTTAATGTCTTGGCTGCACTCTGGAGGAAAGAAAAAGTGGGGTCTTTGGTCCTTAATGAATTTCATTTAAGGGGGTCACGTGTGTGGCCCCCTTCCCTCACATATATATTATATTTTTTTTTTGTAAAAATTTTTTTTTATATATATATATACATATATATTTAATATATTATTTTTTTTTATTGTTAAAATCAACTTTGGGGTTAATAGATTTACACCCAATATTTCCCGTTAGGTCCCAATTTGTCCAATAAAATTTCATCTATTTAAAATTTTCTCCTTTTCCTTCCAAATTAAAAATAAAAATTAATTTGGGACCTTAACGTTGATTGGAAAAATATTCCGGGTATTACACCAGTGGAGCAAACAAAAATTTGGGAATTTTGGAAAAAAGATCAAGACACTGCAAGAGGATATAAATTATGAGATTACAAAGAGCATTACCGATATGCACAGGGTGAGAATTCTTGAAAAAGAATTGAATAAATTGCTGAAGGAGGAAGAGATGTATTGGACGCAAAGATCAAGAGTGCAGTGGCTCCGAGAAGGAGATAGAAATACAAAATTCTTCCACTCCCAAGCATGTCACAGAAGGAAGAAGAATAGAATTAACAGGTTGAAGAGAGAAGATGGAAGTTGGGCAGAGGACCAAAAAGAGATTCAAGACATGGCTAGTGACTACTTTGAAGAATTGTTCACGACCTCTGGTCCGAACGAAGTTGAAAGAGTTGTAGGTGCCACGCCAAGAAAGGTCACAGAAGAGATGAATAAGGCTTTAAGGGCCACCTTTACGAGAGAGGAGGTTAAATATGCTCTGTTTCAGATGGGTCCTACAAAAGCGCCGGGCGTTGATGGTTTCCCGGCCCTATTTTATCAACGTTACTGGGATGTGATTGGAGGCAAAGTTACGGATGCAGTACTAGACTTTCTTAACAATGGCGTTTTCAATCCGGAGATTAATACTACAAGAATAGTACTGATCCCGAAGACAAAGGATCCTAGTGACATGACACAGTTCAGGCCCATCAGCTTATGTAATGTAGTCTATAAAATCATTGCTAAAACTCTAGCGAACAGAATGAAGAGATTCCTCCCTGACATTATCTCTGTAAACCAGAGCGCTTTCGTGCAAAACCGACAGATAACAGATAATGTATTTCTAGCTTACGAGCTTATCCACGCTCTAAGAGGTAATAGATCAGGAAGGAAAGGATTAATGTCTGTTAAGCTGGATATGAGCAAGGCCTATGATAGAGTAGAATGGCGGTTCTTGGAGCAAATGATGCTTAAATTGGGGTTCCATGCAGATTGGGTGGAGAAAGTCATGATGTGTGTCACTTCGGTCAGTTTCTGTGTAAGGGTGAATGGGTGTGACTCAGTTCCCACGATGGTAGGAAGAAATAGAGGTGATGCCTTCAAATCACTAAAGGAGAGAGTGTGGAAAAGAATGCAGGGATGGAAAGAAAAGCTCCTATCCAAGGCAGGTAAGGAAATTTTAATCAAGGCTGTTGCCCAGTCTATACCCACCTACTCGATGAGTTGTTTTCTGTTGCCTAAAGGGCTTTGTTATGACTTGACACAAATGATGGCAAGGTTTTGGTGGGGTGGAAATTTAGATGGTAGAAATATCCATTGGTTGAGCTGGAAGAAATTATCTATGCCAAAAAGCAAAGGTGGAATGGGTTTTAAGGATCTCGAAACTTTCAACAAAGCAATGCTTGCTAAACAGTGCTGGAGATTAATGCTGAATGAGAATTCTTTGTTGTTTAAAGTGCTAAAAGCTAAGTATTTCCCAAATGGTAACTTATTAAATGCATCGTGTGGCAATAGACCTTCGGCCACGTGGCGTAGTTTGATGGCAGGGAAAGATTTGTTGATGAAGGGCGTGCGTCGTTCGATTGGGAATGGAAGAAATACAAGGGTGTGGAAGGATCCTTGGGTGCCGATGGTCACTCCATCCATCCTCACAAGGCCGAGCCATATTGAGACCGTAAAAGAGAGGGTTTGTGATTTGTTAAATGAGGAAGGCACGGATTGGGACGAGGCGAAGCTTAGAGCGAGATTTGATGAAAGTACTTGTTTACGAATCAAGAGCATTCCACCCGACATCGATCAAGGTGAGGATAGGTGGATTTGGGAATATGACAATAAGGGGATTTACTCTGTAAAATCAGGATACAGGAATGATATGGCGACGGTATGGAGCCAACTTGATCTTGGGTTGGACATTGATGAAGGAGAAACTTCAAAATTTTGGAAGAGACTATGGAAGCTTCCTATTATATCGAAGTACAAGGTGTTCTTATGGAGGGCATGTTTGGGAATAGTTCCAACAATTGAGACGCTTGAGCATAGAGGGATGAGCATCAATGAGTCTTGCGGCATGTGCAATGATGCACCCGAGGATGTGTACCATGCGTTAGTCGATTGCCCCGAAATTCAAATGATGTGGGTAATGGCAAAATTTGATTATAGCAGCAGATTGTTTCATGCAAATATCCTTGAATGGTTGGTGATTGAAGCTGCAGAGTGGGAGGAAGAGCAATTGGCAACGTGAGCAGTGGCGATGTACATTGCGTGGGAAAGGAGGAATAGGAAGAAGTTTGCCAATGAGGGGTTAAAAGCGGAAGATCTGTGGCCACGAGTTGAGAGAATAATGGACGAGATGCAAGTCGCAACCTTCACGGACGATCAAAACAAATCGGAACCAACAAGCTTTGTGTGGGAGAAGCCTGAGTATCCATACAAGAAGCTAAACGTTGATGCCACGGTATGCAAGGATGGAGGAGGATCAATGGGAGGTCTGGTGAGAGACGAAACAGGGGTATGCTTGGGGGCGTTCATGTGCTCTGTTCTGTTCCCGAATGAACCCGTGCTCCTGGAGGCTATGGCTATTAAAAATGGATTGAAGTTGGCAAGAGACATTGGCTGCACGCACGTGATGGTTGAAAGTGATGCAAAAATTGCCATTGAGATGTTAAAAATACCATGTGATCACGCCTCAACACTAAATGCTATTTGCAGGGATATTTTGCGTTTTTGTGTTAGTTTTCAATATGTTAGTTTTAATTGGGTTCCAAGAGTTTGTAATTCAGTAGCGGATTTTATTTCTAGGAAAGCTAGAGTAGAACGTAAAAACGTTGTTTGGACTGATTCGGTCCCTTTGTTCCTCTCTGAGGTTTATTTTGCTGATCAATAAATTCTCCCAGGTACCGCCCTGGTTCCTCAAAAAAAAAAAAGTAAACTATCTTTACTTGTTGTGCTTTTTTTTTTTGCCATGACTTTACTTGTTATGCACTTATGCTTTAGTTATTTGAAACAATGTCATTCTTTTGCTTTATGAATTAAGTCACTTTTTTTTTAGCAAAAAAAAAGAAATAAGTCACATTTTTCATTTCTCTAAAAATGTCACGCCTTTAAATTTTTGGTAAGCATAGCATGCAGTAAATCCAAAAATAATAAGGTTTCTTCTTCTTCTTCTTCTCGTACCTGTAAAAGTTGAGTTGATCACTTCCGCCATGGCAGAGGAGCAAGTTTCATTGAAGCTTCTAGTGGACAAGAAGAAGAACAGAGTCTTATCTGCAGATGCAGGAAAGGACTTCGTGGACGCTTTGTTAAGTTTCTTAACGTTGCCGTTGGGAACTATAGCCAGAATCGTCGGCAAGGACTCGAATCTGAAGGCCGTTAGGGTTGGAAGCTTGAGCTCTCTGTACGAAAGTGTGGCCAATCTGGACGAGAAGTATTTCTCGACTGAGACCTGCAAAGAGATGCTGCTTCAGCCGAGGAATTCAATGGAGTCTCTCCAAAATCCCAAACTCAATATCGACGATTCGGAGCCGATAAAGTATTTCATATGCGAGAATTGGAATTGCAGTCGTGAGGAAAGTGGTGGCCTCTACAGCACATTCAAGAACAAACGATGCAGATGCGGGAAAGCGATGAATAGACAGATCGGCCTTTCACGTAGAAGCAATAATCATGAAGGTTATGTTAATGAACTCGCAGCTTTTACTGTTTCAGATGACCTAAAGGTAATACCTAATAATTTGGACTCAAGCATAGTTGTATTGTTGAAGAATCTTGGAATCGAGGATATAAATTCAGTTGAAGAGATTTCTGTGGATATTAACAAGAATGAGGTAAGCATTGCATACACAAACACAATGTGTTACAAATCCTCCATAGCCTCTCTGCTATTTAACTTTTAGGTTAGATTAATCAATTGGTACTTGTAGTTAACTCTAATTTTTAATCAGGTTCTATAGTTTTAATTTTTTAAAATTAAGTCCCTACACTTACTTAATAGCAATTGAATGAGTGAACTTCATTAGAAATTAAATAGTAGTTAACTTTTAATTACAAATGACATGTAAGTATAGGACTCAATTGCAAAACTTAAAACTATATGGACCTGATTGAAAATTAAACTAAACTATAAGTAAAAATAGATTAGTTTAACCTAATTTTTAATTTAATTCTTATATTTTTAACAATTTGTAATTACAAACGTTTTCACAGGTTCTGGATCTATTGAAATGCTCCTTACTCTCAAAGACGCCATTGACAGACCTATTCCTGAGGAAGAAAGAGAACCAAGAGGACTATGAATCACCATATGACTTTGACATTGGTAAGGTATCAGCACAAGCATTAGCTCCAGCAGAAGATAGTAACCATATGAAGGTGAAGGTAATGATTAAAAAATCAGAGAGCAAGATACTGTTTGCTCAAGCTGAAGAGGATTTCGCAGATTTCCTTCTTAGTTTTCTGACTCTGCCTTTAGGTGCTGTATTGAATTTGTTGCAAGGGAACTCTGGGTCAATCTGCTCAGATAATTTGTTCAACAGCTTGGCTGATTTGCATGGTGACAAACATTTGAAGTCAGAGGAAGTTAAGAACATGCTCATCAAGCCTCAGATTGCCTCACAGTTTGGAGTCCAAAACCAGATATTACCAGTGGATGAAGCCATTGCTCCAAGTTACTCTTGTTATAGTAGTTCATATAGGTGTGACATTGAGGATAGAAAAGGCTGCCTAATTTCTGCACGAAAGTATAGTTATTCAAATGGGGAAGTGTATGCACCTGTGACCTTGTTGGCCCCAAAATCCTCAAGTGTGGATCACACTTCAAGTAGTGGTGGATTTGCCAAAGGGCCAACAATGTTCATGGTGACTGATGACTTGGTTGTCGCACCCTTTTCTTCCGTCTCTGTTGCTTCACTTCTTAATAAATCTAACGTTCCTTTTCATGACTTGGAGGAAAGGGTCATTAGCATTGGACCGGAGGAGGTAAGTCATAGACTTGAGACTTCTATGCACAATTGCACACAATATAGATATAGATATTGATATTGATATTGTGACACAATTTGGTATTGCAAATGCAGGGTCTTAGCATACTGAAAGCCTCTTTGATCTCTTCATCAACTTTGACAATGGGTCTCCTTGGTCCATTCATAGGAAGGAAAATGGAAGGAGGAGATGTGAGGAAAAGGGAATATATTCGCATCTTGTAAATTTATTTTGAAAAGGAAAATCAATCAAAGTTCTGCACTTCCATTTAATCTCTCTACTTTCTCTTTATATCAGGCATCATCATCTGGGTTTCATATCTACTTGATCGTTGACTCAGATGGGTGATTCATTCCTATGTGCTTTTCTCTATCTAATGTATATTGATATATATGCTTTAGTTTTTGTATCTTTGGTCTATTAAAATATAAATATAATTTACTATCATGTAAAAATAATTTAATTTATATCTAAAATACCTCTGAAAATTATTTAAGAATAAAAGTATAATATAAACGGCTTGTTTGGTAAAGGTTTTGTGGAAGGGAATGCATATGGTATTGTAGGAAACCTTGGTTTGATAGACATTTTTACAAACCCGGCTTTAACCATTCCCTCATACATGGGTTTTGTTTAAACCCTCCATTGAGCATGAGTTTAAAGATAGCCTCCTCTATTTTATTTCATTTTGACAAAATTGCCCCTATCTAATACACAATAATATTGCCACATTTTGAGTTGCGTAAATTCTTCTTCACCTAACCTTTAGATGGGGAAGGCATATATATAAAATATAGGTAAAACTTCATTTTGGTCCTTTATGTTTCACTCAAGTTTTAAATTAGTCCTTTATGTTTCAAAAGTTTAAAATTAGTCCTTTATGTTTTCCAGAAGTTTTAAATTGGTCATTTCGTCCAAATTCGTCAATTTCTTAAGTTAAATGCTGACGTGACGTGTCGAGGTGGGCACATAATCTCTCCTACGTGTATCAGATAGCTGACGTGGCCTTAGACACACCAAAAACATCCAAACGATGTTATTTAAGCCAAAAATAAAACCATACTGAGATGACCAATATGAAACTTTAATGAAACATAAAAGACTAGTATAAAACTTCAATGAAACATAAATGACCAATATAGAACTTCAATGAAACATAAAGGACCAATATAGAACTTTAATGAAACCTGAAGGACAAATATAAAACTTTTGGGAAATATAGAGGACCAATATAAAACTTTTGAAAGATAAAATATCAATTTAAAACTTAAGTGAAATATAGAGGACCAAAATGGGCATTTGACATATAATATCATGGTTTTGAAAACCGGACCGGACCGGCCGGTCGGACCGGAAAACCGGAAAACCGGTAAACCGCCAGCCAGTCCGGTCCGGAATAACCAATGAACCGGTCAGATATAAAACCGGTCAAGAACCGGTCAGAACCGGTCAAAACCGGTCAGAACCGGTGGTTTAGACGGTTCGACCGGTTGTTCATTTTTTAAAAAAAAAAATTGTGTTGTTTATGATTTAATATTTATTGAAAATTTGTTGTGACTTGTAGTTGTAAGGATTGTTCTATTTCAGTATTTATTGTTGGGTTTATGATAAGATTTGAGACTTAAATATGTTGATCCTTGAACTTATTTGAAGAGTTTAATATGATATTGTGGTAATTTGCAACTTGTTCTATTTCTTATCATGTTTAGATCGAGATGGAAACATATAATTATGAAATATATAATTTTTTATGATATATTTTAGTATATTTAATTAAAAATATATATTTTAAATGCCACCGGTTCGACCACGGTTCAACCACGATTCGACCATTGAACCGTGAACCAGTGCCTCGACCGGTTCAATGACCGGTCCGGTTTTAAAAACATTGTATAATATATAATAATGCTTATGGTTTTTTTTTTTTTAGTTTTTAATGTAATTCTTATAATTTTTTTGTTCTGTTAAATTTTTCCAATGACTCACTATATATTATTTTAGCATTTTAAATGTATATAATTTCATTTAAATATCTATTTTTTATATGTAAGTTATTAATTTTTTATTTATAAAATTATATATATTAATAATTTTAAAATAATATGCATTAATAATTTTAATTTTTTTAAAGGTGCACATAATTTTTTATTTAAAGGGTATATTAGTCATTATACATCTTTTACATTCTTATTTGGTCAAAACATTATTTTGGTCATCTATGTTTCACTCAAGTTCTATTTTGGTTCTTTATGTTTCAAAAGTTCAAAATCAGTTCTTTGTGTTTCCAAGTTGGTTCAAAATGGTCCGTTTGCCTCACATCGTTGACCTCTTCCATTAAATGCTGTCATGGAGTAAAACTCTCATCAACATTTCAAGTCCACGTCAACATTACAAGTCAATATTTAACGAAAAAAATTAGTAGTGTGAGGCAAAGTAGTTTATAGAAAATATTTTTTCTAAATTATTTTCTTATGGGCTAAATTATTAGATCTAAATAAAATTTATAGATATAAGATAAGACGTTAAATTTAATTATATAAAAATATAAAGGAGTAAAAAAATGATAATAATGAAAAGATTAAGTGGAGTTAAATTTAAATATGTAAAAATATAAAAGCAATATTTATCACAGATTATAATCAAGACTCAAGAGAGTATTTACATTTAAATAATAGTTGGAGAGTAATATTTGGCACTAATTACAATTGAGTGATATTTGAACGGGTATTTACATTTTTTCCCTCTTAAAAAAATAATAATAATGTGCGGACAGTTGTAGCATCTCATGCTCATGCATGAAATCACACAAAGAAAAAGAAATTCTTCTCCCATTGTACCTTTGATCTGTTAGGGTTGATTCGAGAATGTTTCCATCCGCCATGGGAGAGGAGAAAGTTTCATTGAAGCTTCTTGTAGACAAAAAGAAGAACAGAGTTCTCTGTGCAGAAGCAGAAAAGCACTTGGTGGACGCTCTCTTAAGCTTCTTGACATTACCATTGGGAACTATAGCCAGAATCGTAGGTAAGGACTCCAAGAAGGCCGTTAGGGTTGGAAGCTTGAGCTCTCTTTCTGACAGTGTAGCCTATCTGGAGAAGAATTTCTCGAGCGAGACCTGCAAAGAAATGCTGCTTCAGCCGAGGAATTCAATGGAGTCTCTCCAAAATCCCAAACTCAAAATCGACGATTCGGATTCAACAAAGTTCTTCATATGCGAGGATTGGGATTGCAGTCGTAAGCAAAGTGATGGCCTCTATAGTACATTCAAGAACAAACTATGCAGATGCGGAAGAGTGATGAATCGAGAGATTAGCCTTCATGAATCGCTCCTAAGCGGGACGCTCCATGGTTTTGTTACTGAATTGGCAGCTTTTACTCTTTCCGATGACCTGAAGGTGACTCCTAGCAATTTGGGCTCTACCATAGTTCTATTGCAGAATCTTGGTTTTGAGGATATGGATTCAGTTAAGAAAATGACTGTGAATGTTGGTCCAAAGGAGGTATGCAATGTTACGTTGATTATCCTTCTTTCAAATGAAAGATCATCTTCAACCTTTTATGCAGTTTCTGGATAATATAACTAGTTGTACTTTTAATAGCAAAAGAAACGACTCTAACACAATTCACAATTTTTTCTTTCAGGTGCTTGACCTATTGAAGTGTTGTTTCCTCTCAAACTCAAAGACGCCACTAACTGATCTATTCTTGACCAAGAAAGAGATTCAAGAGGACTTTGAACCAGATGATTTATTTCCCTTCGACTTTGGGAATGTTAAGTTACAAGCACAACGAGAAGATAGTAAGCGAATGAAGGTGAAGGTAATGCGTCAACAATCAACACGCAAGTTATTGTTTGCTCAAGCTGAAGAGGACTTTGCAAATTTACTTCTCAGTTTTCTGACCCTGCCTTTAGGAGCTGTATTGAATATGCTGCAAGGGAAGTCTGGGTTTGTCTGCTTGGATAATTTGTTCAATAGTTTGCCTAAGTTTCATGCTGGCACACATTTGAGGTCAGATCATATCAAGAATTTGCTTGTTAAACCTCCTGTTGCTCCAAAATTTAAACCCCAAAACCATATATTACCAATACAAGAAGCCATGGCTTCAAATTACTCTTGTTATAGTACCAAAATGTTCAATAGTGGTAGAAGAAGGGGGTTTCTAATTGGTGCACGAGAGTATAGTTGTATTGATCACGAAGTATATGCACCTCTGACCTTTCAGGACCCCAGATCCTCAAGTGTGGACCCTTCAAGTCCTGCTGGATTTGTCAAGGGGCCCTCAACGTACATGATTACTGATGACTTGACTGTGACACCTATGTCTTCCATCTCTGTTGCTTTATTTCTCAAGAAATGTAAGATTCCTCTCCTTGACGTGGAGGAAAGGGTCATTAACATCGGACTGGAGGAGGTAAGTAACAAAACTCAGTGCTAGAGAGACTTGTTTCTGAATAATTTCTCCTCTGATTAGGTACAGTAAATGCAATATATACAGATAATAGAATATGATTATGAATACTACAGTTAGGCTACCTACAATACCCTTTACATATATATATATATATATATATATATATATATGTAAAGGGTATTGGTAGAGAGGGAGGGGCAAAAAGGCCCTATACAACCACACCCCTAGAAGTCCCAATGGCCATCTGGTCCCTAAAAAGGGGCAACTGAAGAGCCTCTGGGGGCTCCAAAAAGGTTTCTAATATTGTACACTAGAAGAATTACAAATATGCTTGGGTGTCCCTATTCTGTTACAGTGATTTACAATGAGCTGGCAGTGTGCTTTCCCTTCTTCTTATCAGTAAGTTATAGACTTAGTTTCTAGAAAGCATGGGCACTAACAATGTCTTGTTATTTTCTCAAAAAAAAAAAAAAAGCCTTGTTATAAATATTTAAGTTTGTTTATGGAGTTAGGTAACCTTAGTATAGCAACGTCTCTGAAGTTTAGTGAAATAACATTTGGTATTATCTGAAAATAGATTTAATGATACAAAAATCTCCCTTCTGATTTATTTTCTGTCAATCCAAAACAATTTTTTATAAGCGAAATAAGAACAGTCTTATCTGCATTGAAAGTTATTTTCGTATTCAGAAATAAAATTAAAATGAGTGCGTGTTTAATTTTTCCAAACTAGAGGGGTGGCAAGTATAATTTAGCCAAACTTGAGGGAAAGTAAGTATAATTTACTCTCTAAGTTGTTTTGTTATGCTAGGTCATGAAAAATTGAAAACCACCCCTCTGATCTGATTATTTGGTAATGCAGGGTCTCAGCATACTCAGAGCTTCTTTGGTATCATCATCTGCCTTGACAGAGGGTCTCAAGCCATTCCTTTAAAAAGAAATCAATTGTATCTCATTGCCGTCTTTTTTCGTTGAGTTTGAGTTCTAGTATTTCCTTCTGAATCCTGAGATTGGTTTTCATATCTGTTTGATCACTGTCTTATATGGGTGATTAATTTTTGTTCCCTAAATGTTGATGAAAATTACTCTCAGTACTTGTGTACTCAAAGGAATAGATATCTCAAATTTGTTGTCACCTTTAGGATGTGTTTTGGGATAAGATTAAAATGCAGTGTCAATAAGTTTACAGGTAATACAACGATTAACTCATCACAACTATTGAATATACTTCGAGGAAAACCTTTTAAGCGATTCCCTCCATAAATAATTGTAAATAAATATCTAACTATAGTCTATATATAATATATGAGCAAGCCTTGTTAAACAGTATGTTAGATGTTAATTATGATAGACTAGTACTGGATGTATCTTAAAATCTCTCGAATTTTATTTTTGATTTATGACTAGGGTATCACAAAAATGAGTTTGATGATTAATCCCTTCGTCACTGTTGAGTCCATTATCAGAGGCAAAAAGTTATTTGTTTCAATTTGCACATTTTTAAAATTATTTTATAAGATTCTCATTCTATAATTAAAAAGAATCTCATCCTTATAGGATTACAATAACATCTCTTATGTGAGATTAAAAAATAAAAATCATGAAATTATAAAATTTTTGAGATTGTAAGATTTTTCGGCTTGATTTTTTTAATCTGCGATAAAATCTGAGAACTCAAAATGGCGAGATTATTTTTTCTACTCTTATACCGAACAGTGTCATACTAATAACTGAAAAGCGAATGTATTCAAGTCTCTTAAAGCAAAATATTAATTAGTTATAAATTCTAATGGGCTAATGGCCGTGCTACTGCTACGGACTTCGATCTTTTGAAGTTTATTTTTTAAAAGTTCTGAAGTTTTTCTTTCTTTACTTGTGTCAAATATAAATTTTTTTAGTTCTATTTTTTTCACATTTTAAATCAATCAAAATTTAGTATTGATCAGTAATAAAAAAAAAGTGTTGATCAATAAATTTTAAAAATTATAATTAATTCTAACTTTATGATATTATCATTATACATATTTCATAGGTTATATATATAGCAACTAGCTAGACATAATATTAAACACAATTTTAAGTAATTTAGACATTAAATACAATTTTTAACAAAATAATATATATATTTTTAGAACAACAAAACTATATTTGATAGTACATATTTTTAAAAAGTTAAATAAATTTTGTAAGATGCTAAAACATCTTTGAAATAAATTTTTTAAAAGAAAAAAATGTGTATCCTTCACTGTTCCACTGAAAACAATCCTATTCAACATTTATTATCGTTAGTATAAATATACCTAGTTTCAATTTCATTATTCTGTAAAAAGATTAATCTATATTACTAACCCATTCCTATTTGAAATTACCTTAAAGTCCAACCAAATGCTAACGATGCATCATTTAATTAAGTTCAAAGGTTCATTTTATTTTTTACTAAAATTTTAAATTAGTCATTTATGTTTTAAAAGTTTTAAATTGGTCATTTATCTTTTTTAGAAATTTTAAATTGGTCCTTCCGTTCAAGTCCGTCAATTTCTTAAGTTAACTGCTGACATTGCGTGCTGAGATAAACACGTAATCTCTCTTACGTATATCAAATAGCTAATGTGACCTTAGACACACCAAGAACACCCTTACAATATCGTTTAAGCCAAAAATAAAACCATGTTGAGAGGACTAATATGAAACTCTAATGAAACATAAAGGACTAGTATAAAACTTTAATGAAATATAAATGACTAATATAGAACTTCAATGAAACATAAAGGACCAATATATAACTTTAATGAAACATAAAGGACCAATATAGAACTTTAATAAAACTTGAAGGACAAATATAAAACTTTTGAAAAATATAAATTATCAATTTAGAACTTGGATGAAACATATTGGACCAAAATTGACATTTAACTTTTAATTAATTAATTTTTATTGAAAGCATCGTCATTCTTCAACCTAATTTATCTTTTTTACCCAAAAAGGTGTAATTAAATTTCAGAGTAGACGACTATAATAAGGTCAACTGCCTTAAAAAATGTCAACTTATTGTTTAGGTTGAATTAAAGAAGTAAATTAAAATTTGGAACTCTATATAGTTATTGCATGTGAAGTATTAGAAAGAATGAAAAATTATTTTTTAACTCTGAATTTAATTTTTTTTTTTGTTGTTAGATGTATCTAAATTTAATACCGGACACAATATTACTTTTTTTTTTTAACTTTTAATAAAGATATACGGAAAAAAAATCGTCCAAATAGTTGTGGATGTGTATGTTGCCGGCATTAATTAAGCCAAATGCAACGAGTTAGAATCGCCACCTTGTAATCAAAGGCCGGCAATTAATCAGCAATTATTAATTATTATATTTGACCCTATTGGATGCATTTTGTTAATTATCCAGAGTGATTAACTCTAGTTTAAAGTTATTCAAACACAATAAAATTTAATGAAATTATATTAAATTAAAAAAATATAGGATTCGAGCATTTTAAATGGAAGACAATGCCAAAGAGAGAAAAAAGATAATGTTAAAGTATAATGATAATTTCCAAATAAGATTACAACAAATTTAGTTTGTATAAACACAACTCTGATTATTCTGGGTATTTATCATTAAATTATTTAATAATATTATGACAGTTAAACATACTTTGTGTCTTAATACTATATAACCTGTTCAATAATAATAATACAATATGACTAAATAAAAAAAATTATCCACATGTTATATTTTCATTAAAAAAATTATAACAAATACAAAATGAAATTTATGTAATTAAGTTTCTTAATTCACTAAATTAAAGTGAAGAAACAGACAAAAAAATTAGAAGAAAAAAATTCAATTCCATATTTTCATGCCAAACCTTATAAAAACAACTTTATATTAAAATATTCATATAAATTTCTTATCTATTGCAACTAAATTTCAATCTCAAAAAGACAAACAGTTGATGCTGTTTCTGGTGTTTCTAACAAGGTTGTCATTAACTTTTGTTCAAAATTAAATTCTGCCACTCAGGCTTACCCCAATTCATATTAATTTAGTATATTTGATATTTATTCTTAATTTCCTTTCTAGAAAAATAAAACCCAAATATAGGCAATAAATTAACCGTTTGGCTTTGCATCTAAATCTAATTTAGACATCAACAAAATTAATTTGAGAAAACATAAATTTTCACTAAAACAAAAAAAGAGTAGATCAATATTTATTATAGATAATTATCCAAAAAAAAGAAAAAGAAAAGAGTATGATGCTATAAGATTAAAAGCACATTATAGTTTATCTAGATGTGCCTAATATGTCAATAGCAGCTGATAACATCTTTACAGAGAAATTCACTTGCACATTGTTAAAATGTCTATTATATGCTCTCTTGCTTTATAGGAGAAATTAAAGTTCATTATAATAAATTAATAACTGTCCCTTCTCTGAAAACAATCTCTAACCATTTCCCAAAAACGTGCATCAAATGTTCATTTCAGTCCCCATTGCAAGCTCTGAAAATCACCACCACACCCACAAATTCACACTTCATCCCCTTCTCCTCTGTTTTCTGCTCTAACCATTATTCCATTACTTTCAAAGCTTCTCCTTCTTCATCTTCTTCTTAATCTGAGGAGGAATACCCAGAAGAAAAGATTGCTTTTTGAAGAAAACCCACATGGAGATTTCGTCTCAGATTCCATGGTCGACGATTGCAGCAGTTATTTCATGGTACAGTTCGAACATCGGAGTTCTTCTTCTTAATAAATACTTGCTCACCAATTATGGCTTTGCATACCCTGTTTTCCTCACTCTGTGTCACATGACGGCGTGCTCTGTCTTAAGCTACATTGCCGTTTCGGTGATGGACGTCGTGCCGTTTCAGAGCATACAATCCAGGACTCAGCTGGTGAAGATTTGTGGGCTCAGTGTCGTTTTCTGCTTCTCCGTCGTTTGCGGAAATATATCCCTCAAGTACATTCCGGTGTCGTTTAATCAGGCGATTGGGGCCACTACGCCGTTCTTCACTGCCGTTTTTGCCTATTTGGTGAGCAGGAAAAGAGAGGCTTGGATTACGTACGGCACTCTTGTTCCTGTCGTTGCAGGGGTCATCATAGCTACTGGGGTAAGATATGAAATTATGAAAATTTAGTCATCACATTTTTTTTCTTTTTAATAAAGTTTGGATCTTTATAGTTAAATTCAATTTTCTTCAAGAATCAAAGTTGTTTGTTTATCTTATTTCATGTAAAAATATGATTTTTTTGTTGTAGGGTGAACCAAGTTTTCATCTTTTTGGATTTCTCATATGTGTTTCAGCAACTGCTGCTAGAGCGTTTAAATCTGTACTCCAAGGCATTTTGTTGTCTTCTGAAGGGTAGGGATCTCATCTTTTCATGTATACTAACAATTTATTCTTTGAATTGTTGGACTTGTTTCTCTTTTATCCTTAAAAACAACAAATTTGTTATACATTAATCCTTCTCTTCTCCTACTAGTTTAGGTGGTTAGAATAGTATGTACACTACCCTCTAAATAATATCTATATTCAAGTCTTGTGTATGAAAAAAATCACTACTTAAAAGAGTTTTGACCTGACATACCTCAAGGCTGATTAGTCAAAGTCCAATAAACTTCTAGATATTGATAGTTTTAGCAATTAGCTTGTACATTAACTAATTTTCAAAAAGGCCAAATTGTTGTGCTATGTTGATGTGATGTAAACCAAAGTTTGAATGGTGTTCAGGGAAAAGCTGAATTCTATGAACTTATTGATGTACATGGCACCTATTGCAATGGTGGTGTTACTCCCTGCAGCAATATTGATGGAGGATAAAGTGATATGGATCACTATAGAAATTGCCAGAAATGATATCAGAGTTGTCTGGCTTCTCCTCTTCAGTTCATCCCTTGCTTTTTTTGTCAATTTGACCAATTTTTTGGTCACTAAACATACCAGTCCCCTCACTCTTCAGGTATTATATATATATATACGACTAAATATAACTGAATTCTTTTTAAGATGAGTATATAGATAAGAAAGATTTGGAAGTTGATAATTTAGTCCCTAAAAGATCATAAGTGTATAATTTAGTCCCTGAAAGATTGCACCATTACACAAATTGGTTCTTTCGTCATTTTCAGTTAAATTCTCTTAACGAACTTGCTGACGTGGCATGTTAATTGTAGACGAGGGCCATTAATTGCTTAGTAGAACATGCTTACATGGAACAAGCTAATATTCACCTCAAGCTCAGCACAAAACGCAGCGTTTTGAAGCTTCAGTTTGCACACTTGCACTAAGTTAGAGGTGGTTTTAGCTTGTGCTGCGTTTTGTCAGCACAAGCCAAAATCCACCTCCAACTTAGTGTAAGTGTGCAAATTGAAGCTTCAAAACGCTGCATTTTTTGCTGAGTTGGAGGTGGATTTTAGCTTGTGCCATGTAAGCATGTCCTACTGAGCAACTAATGGCTCCCGTGTGCAATTAACGTGCCACGTCAGCAAGTCCGTTAAAAGAATCTAATTGAAGATGACGAAAGGACCAATTTGTGTAAAGATGCAATCTTTCAGAGACCAAATTGTACACTTATGATCTTTCAGGGATCAAATTGTCCACTTCCGAATCTTTCAGGAACGAAATTGTGTATATATTCTTTTAAGATTTATAAACAGATTGGTATTACTAATCTTGTCATTAAATTTTTTACTATTATATGATTGAATTGTATTAATTAATTAATATAATCATGTAATGTTCACAGGTTTTAGGGAACGCAAAAGGGGCAGTGGCTGTGGGGGTTTCAATATTAGTTTTCAAAAATCCAGTTTCAGTGGTAGGAATGATGGGCTATGGTCTCACTGTAATTGGAGTTATTCTATACACTGAAACCAAGAAGAGGTATAGACTGTAGATATACTTTGTAATCTCAAATATATTAATTACCATCACTCTAAAATTTTTGTATCCTTCCATTTTTTTGTATGCTTTCAGTTTTATCTCATGTACTTCAAGGGGCTCACTCTAAAATCCTGGGGTGAAGAAAACCCTCCATTTTTGCAAAGTCCAGAGTACTATGTTGTTAAATTTTGCAGATGCAACTAATTACATGTTATTTTAATATTAGAGTAAATTACTGTAGTTGGTTCTGAAAGATTCTGATTATATCAATTTATTCTCTCAAAGATACTTTGTATCACAAATTCATTTTTGTCATAAAAGGTAAAAATATGAAAGACACAAGGATGAAATTGCAACGTAAAGTATTTTTGAGGAACTAACTTTGATATTTTTATGATTCATGGACTAAATTGAAATAAATAGAATCTTTTAGAGATAAAATTTATTATTTTATGATTTAGGGACTAAATTGAAACATGTAAAATCTTTAAATTACCCAAAATCAGTAATTTGCTCTTAATATTATTAATATGCATAGTTGATCCTTTCAAGAGATGAAAATAATTTTAAAAAATATATTGAGAGACTGAATTAAAATAAATACCCTTTTAGAAAAAAAATAGAATTGGAAAGTTAATTATATTTTTTAAAAACAGTAATTTACTTTAAAATATAATTTTAAGAAAAGCACAAGTACAAAAAAAAAAAAAAAACCCCTCATTGTGCAAAGGAAGCAATTTGGTTTGCAGAAATGCGTTCCTACTTCCTTCTCACCCGTTATTGTCTCTTTGGTCCTTGCAAGTGGTCCATGTGGATGCCATATTCTTTGTAATGTGATTCTAATTTTACATTTTCCTTTTCTGTCACAAATCCTTTCTCACTCTACACGTTCTTTACGCAGAAATGAAAATGAAAACAGAAACGGAAATGGAAACGGAATGCGTTTCTTGTGTTTAGTAGTAAAAGTTTGGTAATGGAAATGGAAAGGGAATGTATTAAAATAACCATTTTACCCCTTATATTAAAATAATAAAAAGAAAAGAAGGTTATAATTGTGTCAAATCATGTCAAATCAGAAGGGTATAATAGATATTTTGTATTTTGTATTTTCTTTTTTTTTAAAGTTGATGGAAATGAAAAAGTAAAAAATAAGTGGGCCCAGTGAGCCCCACCCATTCCATCCTCATTTCCATTGTTCTTTCTAGTAAAAGAACATGACCTATCTCTCTTTCTCCATTAATATTAATTTGGAGTTATTTTAGTCAAAATTCTATTATATTTATATTGTATCAGTATTAAGGAAGAGTAGATATTTAGTGCTACAGTAGTACTGAACTTCAGTACATCCCTCTAATCAGTTGATCCATAAATCATTTAAGGTGGGTCCTAATTAATGTGAGTTTTTATTAATATTAATAAATGACACTACATAATTGGAGGGATGTACTGAAGTTCAGTAGTACGGTGCACTTTTTATCCATTAAGGAAGATATATATATGATGCCACAAATTGTACATTTTTTTCTCTCATGCTTTTTGAGAGAATAAGAAAGATTTAGCAAGATCAAATATATGAGGGGAATCTAATTATAGTGGTAATGTGATTAAACTTTGAGAGGAACACTTTTATGTCCACTGAAAAAGCGCCTCAATTACCTTACTAGAAAAATGAATTAGTCATGTCACTACTCACTACACCTTCAATCCCAAACGAAACTGTTTGTCTTAAATTAGGGGTTATTTTTTACTACCTTTTTTTTTATGTTTATTTATTTCTCTTCCATGTTAATTTCACCATTAACTCTGTTTATATATGTTGACATATAAGAGGAGAGTTGTATTAACTTGTAAAATTTTGTTTAATCTTTTTTAATATAGAATCAACAATCTACACATATTAATGTTAAGTTATTACACACTGTACATTCGAATATAATATCAAATATTCAAAACGAAATATATTGATGTGGTTTAATTCATCTAACCAACCAACCATCAAGAAAATTTTCAATATTAAAGGATAATTTGTTCCAAAGCTCGCAAAATATTTACCATAATCTAGAATTCCATTATGTGATATTAATGAATGAAGTACTACTAAAATGAACTCTAAATACTCTTACAAAATATGGGTTATGCTTTGTAAATGTGTGAGGTGGAGTGAGATTTTTGGTCTATCATGGAATAATTATTGGATGCATACAGTTTCAATAATTTTATATAGATAATAATTAGACCATAAAAAGAAAAGAGTAAATTAGACTAAATTTAATTTAATGCTCTTATTTTAAAAATGTTATTATATTTTATTAACTACGTGTGTACAAACTCCGGGTCGGATTTTGTCCGGATTCGAGACTCGACCCACCATTGGCTGGGTCTGGTCAGGTTTGTACTTTTCTTTAAAAAATATATTAATTTAAATTTGACATATTTAATAATTTTAAAAAATAATTTAATTAAGTTAAAGTTATATTTTGTATATTTCAATTAATAATTAATAAAAAATTAATCAGGCCAAAAAAATTAATAATTAATAAAAAACAAAAGTATACATACAAATATTATATATTTTACATATAAAAATACTTAAATAATAAAAATAATAAAAAAATTTAAAAAAAAAGAGAAAATAAAATGGACCTACCTCAGGTCGGACCAGGTTTAGGCAGCCCAACCCGGCCCGATGGCCCCAAATATAACTAGGTCGGCGAGTCACATGTACATCCCTATTATTAACATTCGGTATGTTCTTAAATTAATTAGCTAACTAAATTATACTTTTACTTTAAGACCCAACTGCAGTTTTATTTAGAGATGACATCGACGATCAAAGATGTACTCCACTTCAACTAAATATCTTAATAATCATGCAATTTTCAGACATAAATCTAGCAAATAGTTTTGGAATGTAAGAAAAGAGAGGAATACTTAAAATTTTGGAAACAATGTATTTTATGCAAGAAAAAAAATTAATTTTATAAATAAAAGGTAAATAATAATTGTTTTTAAAATAATAGGACATAAAATCTAACTTAAACAAACTTTAAGATAATAAAGGTAGAGTAATTTAATTATATAAAATGATTTGCACAGAGCAATCAAGTAAACTACATGTTCTTTTTTTATTTTAATGACCAAAGGTATAGTTGGTGATTAATCCTTCAAATATCACAGGATCTATTACTTAAGACAATTCTTTCAACAAATGATATTTTATTCTCGTTCTTTTGTAAATCGAATATAAAAATTGATAATTAAGAGAACATAAATCTTTTACGATATGTAGTGCAAGGTATTGCTAAACTACGTATCCTTTTAAATTAAGAGGAAAGATCACATCTACTCGATTTTTCATAAAATTATTCAAAAATCTATTATTAATTTTTTTTTTGATAAATTAATTTTTAAAAAAATTGGAAGTACAGTTTTTAGATTTTTATTATCAAAACCTGTAATTAAAAAAGGGCCAAAAGATGGGACCCAAACTGCGCTAACTTCGGTTTTGGGTTTATTTCCCAAGGGACCCGTTTTGTTCGTCATCTTCTTGATTGCCTTCCTACTCTGAAGTCATTTTTGTGCTTCGGCTCCATCAATAATTATAAAAGCAGAATCTGTTCCATTGCTGCTTTTGCTTTTAATTCTCTTCTCTTTTTTTTCTTCTTCTTCATTTACTACTCAGTTCAGTACACAGTACACTTTAATATTATCAATTTTGGCCTCTGAGAAGCCATGGTAGCCGATAGCAAGTCCAAATCAAACATCTCCTTCGCTGGAACTTTCGCCAGCAGTGCTTTTGCTGCATGTTTGGCTGAGGTATAAACTTCATTTCTTTATGGTTTCCTCGTGATCATCGTCTCTAAAACCCTTCATTTCTTCTTATATTTTGTTTTCTTATAGCGATTTTGTTTATGGTAGCATTGTGGGTTTAAATTGTAACAGAAGATGCCAGATCAGTGCCATATGGAAACAAGTTGTTTAAGATACATATAACACAAATTTCCAATTAAAGGACCAGTTTGATATGAAGCAAAATAAAAAGACCAAAATACTAATTTAACCTTTAAGTACGTGGAATTTTCACTGAGCTATTTTCTCTACAGTTTGATTTAGATTGTTATATATCAATTACTGGTTTCTGGAATTTATTCAGAATTCAGCTGCTCAAATTTAGCATTGATTTTGTTGTTTTTAAAACAGATTTGCACTATTCCTTTGGACACTGCAAAAGTGAGGCTTCAGCTCCAAAAACAATCTGCAGTTGGTGATGCAGTGAACTTACCTAAATATAGGGGTATGCTGGGGACAGTTGCTACCATTGCTAGGGAAGAAGGCCTTTCTGCACTCTGGAAGGGCATTGTCCCGGGACTACATCGACAATGTTTGTTTGGAGGTTTAAGAATTGGGTTATATGAGCCTGTCAGTTCTGAATCTTTTGTTGCTAGAACTTACTTAATTGTTCGTATCTACTGTTTGCTTATGTTTATCAAAGTTTCTAAAGTATAAACAACTTGGGGTTTTAACAGGTTAAGACTTTCTATGTGGGAAGTGACTTTGTTGGGGATGTTCCATTATCAAAGAAAATTCTTGCTGCACTTACAACTGGTAAGTCCAGTGCCCACTGCCAAGTGATATGGGAGTAATTTATTGAGTAAACCTAATTTGGAATAGCACAGGTGATGTGGCTTGTTAAATGAAGACTTGTTAAATGATGACATGGCTTTGTTAAATGCTTAATTGGACGCCGAATAAGCTTGCTTATGAAAGAAAATGGCATCTCAGCACGCCACCTCATATATTCTTCTCAAATTTGGCATCCAACAGATGTGTTTATGAGGTGACGACGCATTGAGATGGCATTTTTTGCATATCGGCAAACTTATTGGGCGTCCAACAAAGAACTTAACGGCACCACGTCACCATTTAAAGAGCCACGTTACCTACTCTGTTAACAGCTAAAGACTCGGGGACTAACGAGTTGATTGTCGTGATCTGGGACCAAAAAGTGTATTGTGATCTTCCAAGGATTAAATCTTTAGATTGTTAATCTTTCAAGGACAAAAAATTAGATTTACTCTAATTTATTTATATGCTTAGGTGAAGTTGTTGAAGTGTTTGCTATCAAATTCTAATGACGAAACTGATAGAAATAGTCTTTTCCCTTTATGTTATTCCTATTCAATATAATTAACTCCCTTTGTGATCTGCTTACCTTTGCTTTATCTTATGAACAGGGGCTGTGGGAATTACCATAGCAAATCCTACTGATCTTGTGAAAGTTAGACTTCAGGCTGAAGGAAAATTACCTCCTGGTGTACCAAGGCGTTACTCTGGATCATTAAATGCTTATTCCACAATTGTGAGACAGGTCGGCGAATTAAGTCCATATCATTGATGAGAGGAAAGATATATCTTGTCATTTTTTAGTTCTTAAACATGTATCTAACACACAGGAGGGAGTTGGGGCTCTTTGGACTGGAGTTGGCCCCAATGTAGCAAGAAATGCCATCATCAACGCGGCTGAACTAGCTAGCTATGATCAAGTGAAACAGGTAATGTAAAAGATACTGGACCAATGCTTTTTTGGAGTGAAACCTTCTTTCCTTTTCTCCCTTTTTTAATCTTTCTATATGTAACAAAATTTCTTTACTGCAGACCATTTTGAAAATCCCAGGTTTTACCGACAATGTTGTAACGCATCTCCTTTCTGGTCTGGGGGCAGGGTTTTTTGCTGTCTGTATTGGCTCTCCAGTCGATGTGGTAATATATGGTGTCTCCATATTAACATTTAAAGCTTATGTTTTGCTTCATTTTTACTTTAGGGTCCATTTCAGTGGTGGTATATAGAAAGTTTTCTATCTTCTTTCTTTCTTCTTTTGGTTGCCTAGTAATCTGGTGGCTCTTGTGCATTCCAAATTGTCCACTAATTCAGTTTCTTTTTTTCCCTTTCTGGTACATATGCAGGTTAAGTCCAGAATGATGGGAGATTCCACTTACAAAAGCACCCTCGATTGCTTCGTGAAGACTTTAAAGAATGATGTATGGCTTCTTTCTGCTGCCACTATTTTACTCTCTTTTGAACATCTTGGTACCCTTTTTCTTTACTGATAAACACCACTTATATGTGGATCCATATTAAAATTAATGCTTTACAGCATTTGACCTTATATAATTGTAAGTGGTGAGTGACTGGTATTTCTTAGTCATAATCTCAATTCTTCGTCTTTTTTCAGGGACCTTTGGCTTTTTATAAAGGGTTTATCCCAAACTTTGGACGGCTAGGATCTTGGAATGTGATCATGTTTTTGACCTTAGAACAGGTACAAATTGATAGTTGATACCCTGCACTAGGTCTTCTTTTTTTTTTTTTTTTTGAAAAATCTCACTTTCAAGCTTACCTCAAAGAGAACTTTTTTGTTAAAACTTTGAGAACTATATTAAACAATATAAAAAGACTTGTGAAAACTTCGAGAACTTTTTTCCCAAAATATTTAGTGGCATCCTTATCTGAAGTGTGAGGGTAAGCCTTGATAATGGTAAGGTTGCTGCCATGTGACTGGAGGCTATAGGTTCAAATCCTGCTTGCCAGGAGTATGACTGCGTACATCTAATTTTCCTGAGACGGTCAAACCTGGCCTGGTGGGAGTCTTGTGAACTAGGCCGCCCTTTTCTTTATCCTTATCTGGAGTGTCATGATGTAATTTGAAATGTTGTTTTGTTTCTAAACACAAATTGTGTGTCTGCATCTTCATTCATACTTTTTACTCATGGCAGGCTAAAAAGTTCGTCAGAAGTATAGAGTCATCCTGAGTTGAGGCCATTGAATTACCAGTAGACTATAATGATATGAGGATACTGCGCCTGCAAATGCAATGGAAATTAAGAAAATAATATGTCTTCTTCTCTTCATTGTGCTAATTTTAGGATATCATAAACATTTTTCTAGGAAGAAAAGTGAGTGCTAATGGGCTATGATAATAATTTTTGTTGATTAGCTTTATAGCTAGCACTTCATAATTTATATTGTGGTTCGTTCTGCAGTATTTGAACTTCGAAGGTAATCCTTTTCAACTTTATTATTGTTGACTTTTATTATTAATTATTTCCTCTACTTGAAAGTTTATATTAAAATTTTAATTCTTCTATATTTAATAAGTCCAAAACATTTTTTAAATACGTATTTTCTTTCAATACTTGAATTTTTTTTCCTGGTAGAAATTTCTAAGGATGGAAAATTTTTTGTTGGTTTACATTGTTTGAAGAAGGAAAAAATTTAGGTCCATTTCCTTATGTCCATTACATCAAGTTCTCCAATATAAATATGACACGTGGCAAAAAGTGTTTAAATGACCAATCACAGTAGAGAGAGAATATAGAAGACCACCTTTTATATAACCAATCATAGAAGAGAGAATGTAAATACAATATTTGATTGGTGGAATTTGATGTAATGGACATAAGGAAATACACCTAAATTTTTTCCTTTGAATAATTGATTTCATCCCGGCTAAATATGGGAGAACTACTGAAGTTTACTTTTACACCATAAATTTCACATATTTTCTTTTAAAAATCATTGTCACAAGCAATTTTTTTCATAAGAAATTTAAAATTAGAGATGTTTAGTGTTACAGGAGTATTAAAAATTTTGATATTACCTTAATTTGTTATTTGTCATTTATTAATTTTAATAAAAATTTAGTTTTCAATTTACTCAAGATGGAACTCTATTAAAGAGTACTAAAAATTAAGAAATTTAGTATCGCTATAATACTCAATTTTTATCTATCAAAAATCAGAACTAATCCAAGTTACTAATATAAATATTTTAACTTATTTTGTAATTTGTATGTTCATGTTAATTTCTCTTTCTATTATATATATACTATATAGGGCATGTTTGGTTAAGGTTTTAAAGGAGAGTTTAGAGGAGGGTTTGTCTATCGCGTATGTTTGATTGAAATCTTGGAGGAGTGGCTAAGGAGAGCAATGACAAAACCTCTAAGCTTTAGTGCCTTTTTTTCATTTTATCCTCAACTACCATCACTAAAATTTAATTATAAGGGTAAATTGGTTATTATATCATTTTTACTTCTTATTCCTAATTCTATTTTCACATTTTTATGTCATTTTAAATGTAGTCTTAAACATTTTTATTTTTAATTTTATTCTTATTTCCATTTTTATTTTCATTATCTCATAAATCAAACCGCAAACTAAACATGCTGATAATTTTCAACCATTTTTTGCATTTTGGAGTACTTTAATTATAATATAATATTTGAAATGTTTTTTTTAACTTAAATTCAATAAAAATAAAATTTTAAGATATATTACGAAAAAAATTATTCTATTCTTTTAGTTATATCAACTAATCCAATCCAAGTCAATGAAAAGTTGAATTAGGTTGATGGAAATATTTTTTTTTTGTCAGAAAAAAAATGAAAAAAAATAGTTATTTTAAAGAAATTAATCAATAACTTTTTCAGTTCTCCATTAAAAAAACCTTTTCAGTTCATTCACTTATTCAATTTGGATAAATTGTGCAAAATATATTGTCCGAAACCCATAACAAGCCGTTTATAAAGGTATTTGAGAGTGTTAAAACTTTATTTCGATCCTTGTTTAGCATTTCTTAATTTAGTCATTTATAAATATTTTTTTAATTATCACCTCTAAATTTGATATTTGGAAGGATGTAAAATTGTGAATGCGGGCCATAAAAAAAAAAAAGACACAAAGATGTGAATGGATGAAATATTATTCATTGAGAGACTTGCTTGATAGTATTAGAAAGATTGATAGTCATATTGGTTCTAAAAGATATATGGACAATATCAAAGGTCATTTATAAATGTTATTTTTATTATTTTATCCAATAAGTTCATTCTAAAACAACAAAGTTATTTAATTTATTTACTATTTTATTGAAACTTTTATATTAAATCTTAATATAAGTTAAATTGTATTAATTATTATATTAAAAATAAATATAATTTTTAAACAGAAAATAGTACGAAGGAAAACCTGTGTCTCCTGCGAAGGAGGAATATATATGAAGGAGAAGGAGAAGGAAAAGCTATGACTATAAGTTGGGGATGAAGCATCTGAGCCCGTCACTGAACTACTAGTTAGTTGCTTCCAATCTTTTTTCTGAAGCTTCTTCAGCCAATTGAAAAATCCTGGCTTGCTTATCATGTTAGGGTTTAATTGCCGGAACTTCATGGAATCATTATCTAACCTTCGCTTTATCATCCAAAATATAAATTATTTTGGCCATTAGTTTACAATTACATGTTTTCTCGTCCGTCTTTGGTTTACACTGGTTATTTGTGCTCAAATCTTCCTGGGTTATTTGGTTTCTGGGATTCTTCTTCTCTGACGTTTGTCATTTTATTGCATTGCGTTTGTTGATAAACTCTCTGTATTTAATATGAATTTCCTGATTTCTTATATTCATGCATCATAATTTTGTTTGTAGTATTATTTGGTGAATTTGGTATTTTTGGCGAATAGTTTCATCTAGCTAGGGCTACAGTCTACAAGGAAATTGGATCCGGTGCAATTGCACCGGATCCAATCCCGTCTACAAGATTGTCGGAATTATAATCAATCATTTTTCTAATTTGGGAATTTAAAATTGAGCTTTAGAGTTTAGGAGGTTGGACTGTAGTAGAGAAACTAGATAAAATGGTTTTGATTTTTTTTTTTTAAATTTAGGACTTCAGACGATAGATGATGCAATGTTAAATTTTAGCCTTTTAGGGGCATTCGTTAGACTAATGATCAGCTTGAGTTGATTTGTTGCTATCTACTTATTGGGTCATTGGTGTTGCTATGCTATAATGTTAGGTGATCTTTCTTAAAGCACAATGCCTTGTGATTAACAGTATAATTTCAGACAGGCTAGATAGGTTGGTTTAGAAAGTATATTTGAGGTTGACTTCAAAAAAAAAAAATTGGGCCTAGGATATTTGATATATATAAAATGCTAGCATAAATTCAAGTTCTATGTACATTATTGTTCCTTAATGGCTCAGAGATTTTCATAGAATTAATTTATCGGGGTTGATTACTGTCTTTGCATAGATGCTTCAATGAGATTTTCATTACTGATTTTTATCTGAGCGGTCCCTTCTGGTTTATTTGTAGGAGGGAGCATCTGTGGTCATAGTTGCACAAGCAATTTGAAGATTGTTGATTATTTGCTTTAAAAGAGTTTGAGAGTTCAGGGAAGTAGTTGGTTCAGTATGCTTCAGATTCGGCTTAGTAAGGTTCCGGCCTCAGAAGGATTACCAGGGGTGAAGTCCTCACCTGTTGAGACTGTCACAGTTACATGTCCTGATCATCTTGTCCTTGCTGATCTTCCTGTGGCAAAGGGCATTGGTTTAGCAACTGCTGCTTCTGTTGTTAAGACTTTGGGCCGTAGATCCCGCCGCCAGCGTGGTGAGTGTGTCCACTTCTGTGTTCGTTGTGATTTCCCAATTGCAATCTATGGACGACTGGTAACTACTGAAATATCTTATCCTTTGTTTCAATATTTTTATTTCAACTTCCATGGAATATTTATTAAAAAGGTGGTTTTTGAGGTTGTCTTGTTTGCTCAAGCCTCATCCTGAGTCCTCACTTCTCTTTCATGTACCTATTTTTCTGTAATCCAGCAACTGAGAGTAGGCTTTTCTAAAGTATACAATCACAGTTCCATTCAATACATTCATTTTCCAAACCTTGATATTTATTCTTTAGAGTTTCTATGATGATTACTCTCATGTCATAGTATTTACTTTTTTTATAATGGAATGTGGTTGAATGTCATGTATTCATATAGCATACGTATAGTTTTTCTTTTACAATCGTTTTGTGAATATAGATTGAATATCCCATTTGAGGTGGATTTCATCAATATTATAGCTGCCATGTCTATTTTTTAGCTACACTCTTATGATAAAAGTTCTTTTACTTGATCTGAGCTGTATGCTAACAGGCTTATGGTCTTGCAGAGCCCTTGTGAGCATGCCTTCTGTCTTGAATGTGCTAGAAGTGATTCTATGTGCTATCTGTGAGTATATTTCTTCCGTTCTTCATAGAGTAAAGCAATGACCAGCTGCTGTGTCTATTTTTTACCCGTTCTTGGGTTTAATGTGGGTCTTATTTTAGAAGTATGATGTTGGGCAAGTACTTAATATAGAGGGTCTTAGTTTCCAATAGATTCCTTTTCAAACTTGTAAGAGGAATATTTCTCTAACGTTTTGTACACATTACACAAACATGAAGTCATACTCAGTTTGCCCTTTTGCATTCTGGCTAGAGATGTATTACTATTTTTTATGATTCATAGGTTGCATTGACGTGAGGGGAAGAAAAACTTTTGGTGGTTTCATTGCCTTTTGCTTTGATATTGTCATCTACGATTTTGATATGATGTCTAAGTATTCTATAGATTATTATTTCCTAGTGCACTAAGTGAAACTTATTGCATTTTCTATTTGCAACAATAGAGACTAGAAATATTAGAATATGCATGGACTGGAGATGTTTTGTTTCTTCATTCATTTTACTATTTACTTTTTATTTTGGTGGTCATGAGTTATGTCTTTGTATTGATCCCTTAGAAATGTTTTCCCTTTTTCATAGTTTCTATTTTTGTTCTATATATGAAAGTTCCTTGCGAAATATTGATGAATTATAATGGAAATGGTTTTCTTCCTTGGAACACAGGTGTGATGAACGAATCCAGAAAATTCAGACAATTAAAATGATGGAAGGAATCTTCATATGTGCAGCTCCTCACTGTTTCAAGTCTTTCTTGAAGAATTCAGAATTTGAATTACATATCCAAGATGTACATGCCGACCTTCTCCGGCCCAATGTGGATAAAGAAGATGGAAATGAGTCAGAGGCCCAAAGTGTTCGGCAATCTACAGCTTCAGCATCAAATTCTCAGCTACATGATCGAGATGACAAGGCTCGTCGTCAGCCACCAAGAGACCAAGCACCTTCAAGGCCAACTCTCCAGCCAAAGCCACCATTTTTGGGTCAAGCTCAAAATCACCCTTCAGACCTCCAATCTGGCTCGACCGGAGGTATTCAACAAGGCTTCTATCAACAAAATTCTGACATGCAGCGACCTTCACAAGAACCTTCCCAGTTTGCGGACAGGCATCAAGGAGTTACTCCAGAGACACCATTTCCTGAATATCCATCCATGCATTCTGCCCAGCCACCCAATTTTGTCATGCCGGTTAATGCAAACCCAATGTTGAACCCTCCTGTGCCATTTGGTTATCCCCCTTATCCACCACAAGAGGGAGCTCCACCATTTTATGGTGGTCCTGCTCCCTACGATTTGCGTAGACAAGACTCAGCCTCTGAAATAGGTGCAGACCAGAGTTCATTACTGGGTTTTCCTCCGGGAAGTGGTCCTAATTTTCCAGCAAATTATCCCCAGCCCTTGAATGCAGGAACTAGTGGTGTTCCTTTTGAACAAGCACAGAGTGGTATGTCTATGGATCCAAGGGATGGCAAAGGTATATTAGCACCACAGCCCATGACCCTCCCTCCGCCACCCGCACAGCCACCACATATGTCTCATCTGAAACAAAATTACTATTCCAGTGAGTTTGGATATGATGGGCATGGTTATGGGTGGCAGCATGATAATCGTGACACCTTTGGTGGTCAGGAATAGCAAGCTGTCCCGTCACAAGTCTGCCTGTGTACTTGAAACATTTTTAGGTGGGTTTGACAAAAGACAAGTTAACTATGTCAATCATAAGTAGATATATAAGCTTATTGGATATATTTCTAGTGAGATTTGTTAATGACGTGCTTATATATTTTATTCACAATTCACTTAGTTTACTTGTCTCCCGTCAATCAGGTTTACTTAATAATTTATCTTGGTTTGTAAGTTAAAGTTGAACTCTTAAGTTATGTCCATTGCAAATATTTATAATTATTTCATCAATTAGTTCTATAGATTCTGCAGCGTTAAAATCCTAAGTTTTTCCTTTTAATTTGTTCAAGGTTCTTTTTTATGTTTGATGAATTTTGCATATGATAATTGCACTAATTTGGATTCCTTAATTTCTTTCATGCAATTCTTTGTGTAGTGCGACCATTCATAATCATTTAGTTATCAATCAATTGTGATCCACTATTTTTCTCTTTTTTCAACTCATTTGCAGTCTAATTCTTTACACCTACATGCGGATTAAAAAAACAACAAATGACAATTACAGGGATTCGGGGTTCATAATTGAAGGTTAAATATGTCTAGATACAATATCTAAATTAAGTTAGAAATAAAAATTCTTATGATCTAAAAAAAGAGGATAACGATTGACTGCCAAGTGAGGATTTTATACATAAGGAGTTCCATATAGTTGGTTTGAATTTCTTTTTCTTAAAAGTTTCTCTCTATCATAAGAATTAAAACTATGATACAGATAACAAAGGAGACTGAGAGGCAGTCTGGGATTTGAAATTGACCCTTAAATGAAATTTATGACATAAAATAAGTGTCACCTTAATGGCTATGTTCAACTGTTTCATGAATCCTCATTCATTTGATATATCACCACACAACGTTATCCCACATGGCGCATAGTAGCTCATTAAATGCATCAGATTTTAAAATTATATACATATATAATACCACACACACACAGATGAGACTGCCATCAATTCACAAAACAATTATATTGTGGTTGTCAGTATAACATAATAAGTTGAAGAAAGAGAGAAAGAAATATGAGGTGTGAAAGAGACAACTATATTACATGAAAGATTTCATAATTGCAAACAACATAGACAGTCTCAAACTCTCACCTATATCTTTTCTTGGTTAAACCTATGAGGTCCATCATCAAAGATGGAAATTTTTTTAAAAAAATCACTTCTTTTTCCACTCCAATCACACTCTCGCCAATGATCCTCTCAGAAACATTTAGAAAAAGAATGGAAAGAAATTACTAAAATCAAGAAAGGGCAAAAAAAGAATCAGCTCAACTTTTTCTTCTCCATAATCCAATTTTGGATCCTGTTGACACATTCATTTATTTTCACATACAATTGGCATAATTTCCTGTAGCCCATCAAGACATATCTGTCTGCGCAATCTTCATATCTTTCATATAATGCTGGTACAGTAAGAACAATAAAAAGGCCTGCCACATGACAAAACCACAATAAATTCATAAATAGACAAGTATGTCAAATATGCGTGTCGTTCAAAAATCAAAATCTGCTTGATATGCTTCTATGTATGTTCATAATTTGTCACAAATAGGGTCTGCTTAAGAACTTTTCTAATTTGATATTTCATTTCTAGGAGTTGGTGACTGATGATAAAAGTGAGTCTACACTTACTAGTGTATGCCAGGGTAAGAAAATCAGTGAGGCCACCAACAATTGAAATTAACCAGAGGTATGCAGCAACTTTGAAGAACAGCTTTGAGTTCTTGCCCAAGGCAATATCCTGGGAAACTGAAAACACATCATTTGCATGAGTTCTAATGAAAGTTGCAACTTCATTTACTAGTTCCTCCGATAGATGCAACCGCGGTAGAGGTGGAGCTGGCCTGTAGAAAGAAAAAACAGCAAAAATATCTTGTGAACTTATTTTAACAGAAAGAAGCAACAAGCGACGCCAACATGTTTTGTCGTTGCTCATTTCTATAGTTAAGTTATTAATAGTTAAATACATTCTAATAGTTTCTCCTATTGCTGTAGGTAGTTGACAACCAACTTAAAACTTTATCGAATTATGAATTTGAAACAAAGCAAAAACAAGCAAGCCAGTAAAATCAACCAACCCCTATATGAATAAACCCAGTTGCACAGACAGTGGATGCCAAAGAGGATGATGGTGATATAAAACCCAACCATAGGGCCAAACGGCTGCTTTCTTTGTATTTCATGGAACAAGCGAGAAGAAAACATTATGGATTTCAAGTTATTGAACAAGCAAGAAAGAAACATTGCCCATCTTAAAGTATCTACAGAGCATCCTTTTTCAAGTGAAAGAGCATCAAGAATTGACAATCTCTGAAAAACTTGAAGCAAGCTAACGATTAACAAGATTCCATGTTCCACCAAGCTAACTAATCAACAAATGGCCGATCTATTGTGACTGGACAAGTGAACATTCATAGTTTTAGGATTCTTGTTTTTCAGGTTTGAAATAAACATTACAATACCACTATCTTGCAGTGTCTAACAGTATTACACTTCAGGGTTAAGAAAGTAGGCCCAATGAAAGAAGATCCAAGCATATCCAAAATGCAAATACATATAATTTCTGCGAGTATTAATTACCTATTGAGAATTGCAGCTGATTTGGCCCAAAGATAAAGAATGACTAAAAGGAGGAGGAGAACATTAGAAACAAGCGACAAAAGAGTATAACCAGATCTTTCAAAGACGATCCAAGCAGCTAGTGTAACCAGCAATATCCCCACAGTCAGATTCTTTCTTCTCCACAGTATCACATCTGCAACTATATTGATGAATGGCAATGATTCGAGGTTAGGTCAAGTATCAATTCATATCATTGAAATGGAAAAGTAAAATTTTGATACTGGGTATAAGAAATAATTGACTAGAAGTTGAAACAATCAAGAAGAAAGTTGAGAAGTCTAGGAATAAGTGCGAGATTGTCACATACCCAGACCACCTCCGAGGATCTCATGAAGAGCTCTTTGTCTATTGAACAATCGATCAGAATGAGATGAACCCATTTAGGAAGAAACTGCTGAATCCAGTAAGGGATCCCTATCTCACCAAAAAGCAGGTAGCTTTGAGATGATTCACAGATAAAAAGAAAAGCAGAGGACTATGAAGAGGCTTTTATAGTTTGATTTATTTATTAACTTGCCCCTCGTTTCTTCATTCAACTTGTGGTGGTCCCTTGGTATATATATTCCAAGAATGACGATTGAAAAAGCTGTAATTGCTGGTCTCTGCTTCCAGCCTAAAAGTGCCATTCTACTCTTGCTTTTCTTTCTCTTTGGCCATCCCCAAATTATGAAAAAACAATGCATAGCCACATGGGTTTTGGGAATTTTCTTAACGGGTAAAATAATTGTAAATAAATTTATCGATAATTTTTATGGAGGGATAAAGCTATTAGTTTAATTTTTCAGTTTTCAATGTGCTTTCTGATATTTACCTTGCATTTATCATTCGAGAATCTCAAGATTAATGTCTTAGGTACGCTTGGTATAAATGCACAGATGTAAAATACTGTAAAAAAAGTACGGTAGAGTAAAGTATTGTAGAATAAAAAAAAGTATTGTAGAGAAAAGTGAGGAGAGAGATAGAGAAAAAAATTAGGAGAGAGAAAAAGTATAATAAAAAGTGTGTTTGATATGTATAAAATATAATGTAAATTTTTTTTGGAATCGTAAAACATCACGATTTTACTGTTTGGATTTTACACTAAACATACCTTATATGGTGACAAAAATAAAGGCATTCAGAGTTTAGTGAATTTTTCATAAAATTTCTTCTAAAAGTATAAGTGCTCTCTTCTCAATAATTATAACTTGTACTGATTTTTTATTAGATTTAAAACTATCGATTAAAACTCATATTTGTCATTTTAGATACTCAGATCAGTTTATAAATGCTCCATTTTAGGGGAAAAACCGATGTTTTGCATACATTATTTAAGACTATATAGACAATTTCGTCTCTGAAAGATTTGAAATTTGACAATTTGGTCCCTAAAAAATCATAAGTGTACAATTTGGTCCCTGAAAGATTGCACCGTTACACAAATTGGTCCTTCTGTCATCTTCAGTTAGATTCTCTTAATGAACTTGCTGACGTGGTACGTTAATTGCACACAGGGGCCGTTAGTTGCTCCGCAGGACATGCTTACATGGCACAAGCTAAAATTCACCTCCAACTCAGCACAAAACGCAACGTTTTGAAGCTTCAGTTTGCATACTTACACTAAGTTGGAGGTGGATTTTAGCTCGTGCTGAAAAACGCAGCACAAGCTAAAATCTATCTCCAACTTAGTGTAAGTATGCAAAGTGAAGCTTAAAACGCTGTGTTTTGTGCTGAGTTGGAGGTGGATTTTAGCTTGTGTCATGTAAGCATGTCATACTGAGCAACTAACGGTCCCTGTCTACAATTAATGTGCCACGTCAGCAAGTCCGTTAAGAGAATCTAACTGAAGATGACAGAAGGATCAAATTGTGTAACGGTGCAATCTTTTAGGGACCAAATTGTACACTTATGATCTTTCAGGGACCAAATTGTCAAATTTCGAATCTTTCAGGGATGAAATTGTCTATATACTCCATTATTTAACTAAAGATGTTTTATCAAGCAAAAGTAATTCACAGTTATTTTTATGGGCAATGTTGTAAAGCTCTGGCTCTTTAATTTAGAATCGTTAAATTTTTTTTGAGATCTGTACTAAAATATTTTTTAAAAAAAATTTAAGATAGTATATATCTCAAAATTGATCCAAAAATTCTATACTAGTGAGCCAAAACTCTCGAAATCTTTATAACATTGTCCTATTTTTATTTAGATTTATAATCATTTTTTTTATGAATATAATCAAATATTTTAATTGTCCTTTTACAATATTGTTTCACAGTACTCATCACGCAATCAAACAAAACCTTGATCTCTTGTTCACCGGATGATTAACATATAATCCCTTCCGTAAATTCTTAGATTTTATTAATAAAATATTGAATTAATTATGTTTAGAAACAAAATCGGTCAAAAAAGACATTTAAATGTGCAAATTTAAATCTGTCAGCTATTCTATTTGATCTCACCTACCATTGAAAAAGCAAATTTTTGCTATTCCTGCCTACGCCCACCCAAACCGCCTCTTCCAGAAAGTATAAATATACATACACACACGTCATCTTTTTGTCTTCTTCCTCAAATCCTATGAAAACTCTATCACTGATCATGATTCATGACTAGGAATGCAACTAGAATATTTTCTCTTGTCTGTTCTTATCAATTATTCAGGAACAACACAATGATCCAGACTAAGAAAACAACCAGTTTCTCTTTTCTTCAATACTTTTCTAATTGATGTTGGAGCATAATAATCCAGATAATGGTAGATCCTACCAACAACAGAACAATCAATAACTTGAGAATTACACAATGACCCCGTAACAGCTTTTGTGTAGTGAAAGTATAAAAATATACATATTCATATTGTCAAAACTTGTTGACTACCATAATCAGATGAAATGCTTAGAGGTTTTCCTTACAGTTTAAGCAAGAAGCAAGTGAATTTGAGGTCGCTGTACTTCATAGCACCATGATCTTACGCCAATGATCTATGTTTCCATCACCTACATTGGTATAAATCTTGTCCTCAATGGTAAAAACAAAGTCCGTGGAAAAGCACATTCTTACTAGGTTTCTGGGTTTTCATTGAGGTGTATCACCGGAAGCAGAGGCAACTTCTTGGTTATTTTTATCATTTACCGCGCTAGCTGCCACTTGTTTGCTGCTTTGATCATTTAGGGTACTAGCAGATTCAACTTGTTTGCTGCTTTGATCATTTAGGGGACTAGCAGATTCAACGCTTTCTGCCTTTTGTTTGTTGATTTGATCATTTAGGGGACTAGTAGGTTCTGCAGTTGCTGACACTTGTTTGTTGCTTTGCTCATTTAGAGGGGTGCTGGATTCGGTGGCTATCACTTGTTTACTATTTTGATTATCGTTTTGAGGAGTACTGGCTTCAGCAGATACCACAGCCAGGGAAGAATCCATCAAGCTAGCTGCAATTGCGGCCCTCAGATCTTCATCCTCCATGTCTGAAAGCATCTCTGCATCCTCATGTGAAAGAAATTGATTTGAATGCTGTTGGCTCTCATTAATTCTTTGGTTCGGAGGTGGAGCCTGCATCATGTTGCAGGATTTAGTTATCCTCTCAGCATCTTCCGGTAATAACCACTGCCCAAAACCATTAGAAGCTTCGGATGAGGATATGGGGAACTCTTTAGGAAAGTTTCCCCTCACGAGGAATATGCTCCATCCAAAGCCTTTCAAGGAGTCAAGATAGGCTGAAAGGTAAAACTTAGACAGGTGTTGTGGGGCTGCATAAAGACTGTCAAAATTATACCACTCCCCATTCACTTTGCGGATACAAAACCAATGGTCTTGCAAATGACAAATAAAAGCATTTTCCATTTCAGGATCAATCTGGGCAGGCTCAGCAACCGGAGAATCAAGAGGGATAACTTGCAGATCCCACACTTCCAAAGCCTTCTGTAAAACCTACAGGAAAGGCCTTCACAATTAGGTTAATGGTAACTTACACGGATAGGAGTGACTAACACTGGGAAAGAAAATAATGCAAGTCTTGATATGGCCACCAAAATAATTAATCAAAGTAGGATAATTTACAACAAAATAGTATTATATTTACCAATTTTACAAAAAAGACACCAAGGCTTGATAACATCATAAAATGGTATTGCTTTCACCGCAACAATAGATAGACAAAAGTATGAAAACAATTAATATCAGAGCTTCAATTGTAAGAGAGCAAAGTTTGAATGAAAACCAGAAATCAATAATCTGTATTGTTACAGATATTAATAGAATAAATAATCAGAGTACACTTAACTGCTTAAGCTTTTAAATTTATTTGGTCCTTAACATAATATTGGAGTTTCAATGACCAAGGGGTCAAGTGTTTAGTCCTTGTCTCCTTTCTTCATAAATAAATGAAGGTAGGTGAGCTATGCATTTTATCCATACTTCAAACTCAAAAGGCTTACATGTGAAAGCGCAAGTCAGAAATATTAGACAAAATTACAAAAACATGAATCAGTTCAACTGGCCAGAAATGTGTTAGTCATATTCTATTACAGACTTCACTTATCATGCTAGTATGACTAGATTATTTTGCAAGCAGAAAAACCAACTGGTAACTGTTTCACAACCATCCAATTCCAAAATAGGGATTTACTAATGAATACTTTAGACAAAGCAATAAAGAAACTGAGAATATTTGGTGTAGGTTTGCCTTACATGAGGATTGAAGGATATGCTTAAAAAAATTTTGTGAAGACAAAGAATGCTTCCTAGTCTGATTTCACTTTATTTTGAATTCTCCAAAGAAAATTTAGTAATAATTTGATTTATTCATGGACCAATTTCCAATAAGATAAACAAACTCGACTACAATTTCATTTACTTGGTCAACGAGCTCATGATTGAGAAAAGCTCATCAGTGGGTCACACGCATATTTTGAGAAATCTAACTGACATCAAATTTTTCCCAATTTCAAATTTATCTAATTAGGGAACAACCCAATTAAGTGTTTACAAATTTCTAGTTCAAAACTACTTCAGTAATCAAAAAGTTTTTGTCTATAATCTTCGCCACTGGTAGCGTTATTAATATATTCTACTCATATTCTACAGAAACTATGTAACATGCAACCTAGCTTAAGCATCATGCAAAATATAAGGAATTCTGTAACAGATAAGAAAAGACAGGAAATCATTAGTTTACTGAAAAAAAAAAAAAGAACCGAACACACCAGATTAATCAACTCACAGATGCAATTTAAGAGTAAAAAGGAAAAGAAATTGCAGGATCCTATCACTATCTCATATGATATCAATTTTAACATCATATCTTGTTCATTGTGATGATTATAAAATACAGTGATATACTAGTTCCAGATATATGACATCATGTTTTCCTATGTAGAAATTGCAGCCATTATGATATTGAGTAAGGAAGTAAACTGAACATGGCACGCACAACCTAAACTTTAATTACATTAGTATATGGAAGCAGTAATTATTTAAGAAAACTCGTTTCATTAAACCAAACCATTATCATTCATTAATTAGCAATCAGATCATAAAAAGATTCAATCAGTAAAACTCTAGTTCCTATACAGAGTGCAAGGTCATTCCATGACAAACGAACTGTATGAAAAATAATTTTTCAAAAGGTTTTTTTTTTTTTATATAATTACTAAAATCCTACTAAAACATGCTTCAGGTAGAAAGGACAGAATAGAGTTTGGATAATTTTAGAAGTGACATTTCATTCATAAAATGCATATAGAAATTTGCTTTTGCACGCAATGCGATGATAGATATAAATTGAGGCTTGACATTTTAACTTAAATCCTGAGGAAGTAAGAAAAGGGCGTGAAAAACCGTCCTTTTATAAAACAGTTATCTAAAAGAAAAAGAAAACGGAAAAAAAAAAAAATTGAACCAACCTGGATGCTGAAATCACCAACCATGGACACATTATGAGACTCCTCAGAAAGGAAATCGCCGGAAGAGATACCACCTTCGACCATCATCTGACGCTCCTTGCAATCTAGATCGGATGCCAGAGCCGCCAAATCGAATTCGGAGAAGAAAGGACCTTGGAGCACGGTGTTGACGCAATGCACGGCACAAAGCTTCGACTCTTGCACCTCATGGTACAACATTCCTCCATTGCTGGCTCCGTCCATATCCAATTAAACTCTCAAGCTCTACCTTTCTCACGCGCAGGATGAAATTGATGTCAAAAAATGAAATGAAACCCTAGAATCTATCGTCAATTCGTTTCAGGAAGTGGAGGAAGAGTGTAAAGGAAGAACGGAAAATAATATCGGTTTTTAATTATTTTGGTGTTTATTATCCTTTTTGTTTTTGGAACGTTAACGTTGTGACATGACTATGAGCGATGAGTGCGACTGCCACGTGTTTCATATTTTTGTTTGTAGGCAACTATAAGGGCCATTGAGAGTCTTGGGCCGATTTTAGGCCCAATTTCATAAGGGATTTTTTTTAAAACATTTCCATGTTATTTTTCTTGTCATTTATTTATTTTTTAAAACATTGAGAGTCTTGGGCCGATTTTAGGACCGTCGAGTTTCAACCATCGCCGTCACGTTCTTTTTTTTTTTTCATCGTGGTCCTTTATTTCTACCTTTGCAGAATTTTGGTTTCATTCGAATTTTTTGTACAGATCAATTTTATATGAGCTTCCTATATAACTCTATTTTTTAGCATGATTTGATTACAGAATAAATTACACTAATAAACATAAAAACAATTTAAAAATATTTAACTTGTTCTAGATTAGTTATTATGTCAAATTGCATATAATTGTTTTTTTTTTATTACGCTATCTTATAAGAAAATGATCTCTTTTTTTACAAAACAAATGTTTAGAATTCTATATTTTTTTTTATACAAACCAAAGCACTTATTAAAGAGACCAACCATGATTACACGATAACCTACAGCTATGATTTTGAAACCTATCAAACCTACTTCTATTATTGATCATACAAAGATTCACAATATTAAACCTAGAACTAAGATTCTAAATATCTTGACCAATGACCTTCATTCTAACATCATTTCTCCAATCATCTCTAATGAGATTGATCCATTTATGCTTCCAAACGATGATAGTACACTTTGAGAATATATTGTTCTGATCTTCTACATTTTGGTCATTGAAAATTTGGAGAAGTTTGCGAATTAGCTTGAGAAAAGCTTGGTTTTTGGTATCTTTCTTACTGCTGCAACAAAAATAGACATGAGATAAATGATTGTCATCTGTATACAAGTCAGTCGAAGCTTTAACCTTGGTTCTGTCACATATTTTGAACTTCTTAGCAAAAATACAGAACGACTAGCTATCATTAAGAATGTTGGTGATCAAATCCACCGTGCATTGTCTATTATCACTATGAAAGTGTGAAGGATTCTTAATGAAAAGCTTCATTATTAACAGTATTACATTAAATATAGTTTAGAATACTATATGTTTTTTTTATCTAAGATTGGTCTAGAGGTCTAGAAATGGAGGGGGGCAATTGGGAATTGGAAGAGGAGTCACGTGATCAGTCAAGACTGCGCACGTGCTTCACTTCAAGGGTTAGCGAAAGGAACGAAGAAAGAAGCAGTAGCAGCCAGCAAGCAAGCTTGCGTTTCTTAACGGCCAAACCGAAAAATGCAGGCTCACCGTAAAGTACAGAACACTCGCACGCAGAGAAGAATCAGCTACTCTCCTTCCTTCTCATTCACAGTTCACACACACACTCACATAGATAGTATCGCCACCAAAGCTAGTTCATCTACTAACAACTTCCCCTCTCGTTCATCACGATTTTCACAAAGATCTCTCTCATCATTCCTTAAGAATCTTCTCTCTTCTCTCTAGCTCTATCTCCTTTCATTTCCCTTTTAGATTGGAGATCGCCTGCTTTCTCCCATCTAGGGATCTCCAGCTTCTCAATCTCTTTCCGGTAATTTCTTTCATCATTGTATTGAGAAAATGTACTTCTCTTTTTTATAATTTCACCTTTTCAGCTTTTCTTTGTTCACTGTCTTTGCATGAGGAATCTGCTTTACTAGCTATGAGGAGCGCTTTTTTTTTTTAGTTAATAAATGATTTTGGAAGTGACTCGTGTGAATGCTCGCTTTGTGTTTCGAGAAATTGTTGAATGAATGGAAATTAACCTTGTCTCAAAGTTGCTTTCGGCTTTGGAAAATGGAGTTAACTTAAGTTGATGAATTGTTAGAAGGTTTTAATCGAGATGAAACATTGAGTACTTGTTATTTTCATTTGCCGTTTTTGTTCACTCTTTGTTCTCATTTTCTTTTTGGATATAGGTGGATTTATCTCCTTTTTTGACTAAGTATTAGCTCAAACCTAAAATGAACGTTATTGTGGGTTTTTCACTTTTGCTTTTAGTTGTACAGTATACTGAATTCTGAAGCTAAGATTTGGGGATCTAATTGAAGAATTTCGCTGAGGAATCGAAGCAATTAACTTTTGTACGTGGAAATGGCTTCTGCCTCTCATTGTGCAGTCGTGTTTGCTGGAACTTCAGCTTCGGATCTTCTCCGGAGTTCAACTAACGGTGTCAATGGTGTCCCTTTGAAAACCTTAGGGAGGGTACCACTGGGTTTGAAGAGAAGAGATTTTACTATTTCTGCGAAGATAAGGAAGGGGAAGAAGCACGAATATCCCTGGCCCGATAACCCAGATCCCACTGTGAAAGGTGGAGTGCTATCCCATCTCTCACACTTCAAGCCACTGAAAGAGAAGCAAAAGCCAGTCACTTTAGATTTTGAAAAACCACTTGTTGAACTGGAAAAGAAGATAATCGATGTAATTTCCATTTTACTAATTTGGTTTCTCCATTTAAGTCATAATTACTTGTAAGATTCTGCTTCATTAAGATTACGCTATTTCGGTTCAAAACAGGTGCGGAAGATGGCAAATGATACTGGTCTGGACTTCAGTGATCAGATTATCTTATTGGAGACTAAGTACCAACAGGTTTGGTAGTCCTAATCGTTATTCTTTAGAAAGCTGGATTAGTACAACTGTAAAAATGACGATTGACTAAGTACCAACAGGCTATCTTATTCAATGTGATTATGGAAATCATAAAATAATGATCAACTGATTGGATTACTTAATCATAAACCCCCACCCACTTTTTAATTTTTCTTTGGTTCCTGCTTTTTGGTGTTATTAGTGCTTAGGACTGTAGCATATGTTGAGTCTCACACTTTATGCCCTAGATGAATTTGTTCAACTTGACCATGCAACTCCACTGCTGCATTTCCCTGGTCTCCTTCACTTGATAAATTAAGTTGCTTCTGACATAAATTTGTTTCTAAAATATAGGTTGAACTATATAGAGTCATATTCTCCTTTATTTTGTATTTAAAAGCAATAAAACACTTTTCAGTTGTATAATATGAAGAAGATTCTGTGGTTTTTCTCTCTTTTCTTGAGTTAGTATTTAGTAACCATTCTATGTGTCCTGTTAATTTTTCTGACCAATTCCATTTTTATTTCAGGCTTTAAAAGATTTATATTTACGTCTGACACCTATACAAAGGGTCAGCATAGCACGGCATCCTAACAGGCCTACTTTCCTTGATCATATCTTTAACATAACTGAAAAGGTATGCTACGTATTATTATTCTTTTATATATTACATATTGCGTACTGTTTATTACATCATTTATTTATTAGTTGCCAAACAACTTACATTTGCTCATGTTGCAGTTTGTTGAACTCCACGGTGATCGGGCAGGCTATGATGATCCTGCTATTGTTACTGGTATAGGGACCATAGATGGTAGAAGATGCATGTTCATAGGTCACCAAAAAGGTAGAAATACTAAAGAAAATATTGAGCGTAACTTTGGGATGCCAACACCCCATGGGTATGTCCAGCACTAAAAACTCTGTACAATGTCGATATTGGGTAGTTAACTAGATTTAATATAGAACTCATTTACTTATATGATTAGGTATTATCAACTTTCTCTACATGTGACACTGATACATTATTTTCTTTTCATACAGTTATAGGAAGGCTCTTCGCATGATGAAATATGCAGATCATCATGGGTTCCCCATAGTTACTTTCATAGACACACCTGGTGCATATGCTGACCTTAAATCAGAGGAACTAGGCCAAGTATGAAGCTGAATGAATTACAATTGTACTTTGGCTCTCTCTAAGCAGTAGGTTAACCTGTTTGACTACTTTTCCTGCTTGCAGGGTGAAGCTATTGCCCACAATTTGAGGACCATGTTTGGTCTGAAGGTGCCTATTGTGTCTATAGTTATTGGGGAAGGCGGTTCTGGTGGTGCTCTTGCCATTGGCTGTGCTAATAAATTACTTATGCTTGAAAATGCAGTTTTTTATGTGGCCAGGTGATTCGGATTTTCTGTCCACATTTTTCAAATTTCATTATATAGCCATTGTTCATGACTTCATTCAATGGTGCGTCTCTTCTTTTCTAGTGCATGTTAGGAAAATCTTGCAGAGCTTTTGTAGTTGAAGATTACAATTCTCTTTATATTTTCATGGACTCTAAGTTTAAAACTGTGTCGCACCTGTTTATTTTATATCCAGTTGTCAGTAGTAAGAATGCTTCTAATGGTTTTAGTTATGTCATTGTGATTCTGGTCAATTTATGTTAGATTTTCATGACTAGATTCCTTTGGTATTCATTTCAAGTGGATATGGTTGTGTATTTGCATTAGTTCTTCTTAATAATTTGAATATTTCATTTTTATAACAAGCCTATGGTCTGACTTGTTCTGCTGGTTTGTCTCGGTTTTTGTCATGGTTTAGTCCAGAGGCATGCGCAGCAATCTTATGGAAGAGTGCTAAAGCTTCTCCGCAGGTTCATACTAGCATATGGCTTATCTTTGTATATAAAATATAAGTGGAGTAAATTACATAGACCTCCCTTCCTGTTATGGAAATTACAGTGACTTCCCTTTTAACACATAAAAAGTATGTTTAACTCATAAAATTTAAAATATGGGAGGTCTGCATAATTTTCAAAACAATGAGATCCTTGAAATTTCTGTAAACGTGTAGTTTATGTAATTCACCCTATTTATTTTCTTTTTATTGTCCTTTGCAGGCTGCTGAGAAACTAAAGATAACAGCCTCTGAGTTGTGCAAATTGCAAGTTGCAGACGGTGTTATCCCTGTAATAATCCTGTCAATAATATCTGCTGACCTTTAGTTTTCATTTCCTTTTGTCTCAGGCATTCTATAATTAATGAGATTTACTTCACCTATGTAAGGAGTATACCATCATTAGTCCCCCCCCCCCCCCCCCTTTATTTTTTTTTTTACGTTATGAAAAGGCATTAAGCCTATATTCAGTTAAAGGCAACTCCACAAAATTTGATTTTATTTAAAACTCATGAATCCAAACACCATGTCATTTGACTTTGACAGCTTATTCATTGTTGGGTGTTATCAAACCTAGTAATTTCTGTTTTAACTTTACTCTCATTTTATATATTTCGTTTGCGTGTGACAGCATTCTTGATGGGATTTAAGTTGAATTTTACATTTTTGTTTCTTTAACTTTTTATAGGAGCCACTTGGTGGTGCACATGCCGGTCCATCTTGGACATCACAGCAGATAAAATTTGCAATCAATGAGGCCATGGATGTAAGTTTTAGATCAGCAAGTTTTCTGTCAAAATCAAATATATTGAAACATCTGTTCCTTTTGATCTTTGAATTTGGCCATTGTCCCTTGTACAGGAGTTCACTAAGATGAAAACAGAAGACCTTCTAAGGCATCGCATGCTCAAGTTCCGGAAAATTGGTGGGTTCCAGGAAGGTATTGCTATTGATCCTAAGAGGAAAGTCAACATGAAGAAGAAGGAGCAACCCAATACTAAGAAAATTCCTGATGCTGAACTAGAGAGTGAGGTTGAGAAACTGAAGCAGCAAATTTTGAAAGCCAAAGCATCCTCAACCAAGCCTCCAGAATCAGATGTGGATATCATGATACAGAAACTGAAAAGGGAAGTTGATCAAGAATACTCAGAGGCAGTGAAAGCCATGGGCTTAACTGACAAATTGGTGAAGCTTCGGGAGGAATTTTCAAAAGCAAATTCAGAGGACCAACTTATTCATCCAGCACTGAAGGATAAGATGGAAAAACTAAAGGAGGAATTCAATCACAGATTATCAGCAGCTCCCAATTATGAGAGGCTGCAGAATAAGCTAGGCATGTTGAAAGAATTATCCAATATAAAGTTTCTGTCAGACAGAAAAGAGAAGGCTGTCACATTGAAGCAAGAATTCACGTCTAAATTTGAAGATATCATTAACAGCCCTAGTATAAAGGAAAAATACGATGCATTGAAGGCTGAAGTTGAAGGTTCTGGTGTATCCTCACCAAGTGATTTGGATGATGAGTTGAAGAAGAAAATCATTAAGTTTAAGAAAGAGATAGAGTTGCAGCTAGCTGATGTTTTGAAGTCAGGGGGATTAGATGTTGAGGTTGTAAAAGCAAAGGCACAAGACAGTATTGGGGAGTCCTCACTGTCAGAGATAGAAGAACTAAACAAAGATATCAGTAAGGGAATTGAAAATGCCCTAAACTCATCAGATCTTAAGAGCAAGGTAGAGCTAATGAAATTGGAGGTCGCCAAGGCGGGAAAGAATCCTGATTTGGCATCAAAAAATAGAATTGCTGCTTTGGAGCAACAAATCAAGCGGAGCCTTGCAGAGACCATCACTACTTCTAGCTTAAAAGAGAAGTTTGAGAATCTAACATCTAAGATTTCCAGCAAGAACAAATTTTCTGGAGAATCAGATGGAAATCTGAGAAAGGAAGATTCAGCAGGAAGTCTTACCCATGATGAGTTGCGAGAGAAGGTTGGTGCAAATAGCACCTTTTCTTAATGTGAGTTCATCTAATCTAATTACTCAAAGATATTATTTCGTCTGAACTCTGTGAGTTTTCCAAGAAGTTGGTATTTCTTGTTTCCCTTTTAAGGGAAATACAATTTCAATTTTCTTTTGGGTAAAATTGAAATTTACCCACATATAGTTTGGCCCCAATATCCGTATGTCCCCCTATGGTTTAAACTTTCAAATATCTCATTCAACTTCTTTGTGGCTTGTTATGATATCACTCAACTACCCTGTGGTATATTTTGTTTTCATTTGATCAGAAGTAATCACGTGGAAGTTAAAATGATGAAAAACATTGTTAGATAGAATGTTTTGCCTATAATAGTTTCAGAGTCGAGCAATTACTAGTATTAAACAAATGTTAATCTTAGTAATAGTTTTAGCACACTGACACCCTGAAAATGTTCACTATTTTTAACACGTGATTATTTTCATTAAAATTTGAAATATCACAGGATTGTTAAGCCATAATTGAATGAATGAATTTAAATTGCATAATGGCTTGTTTGGTCATTCCCAGGGGTCAAAATCTACATTTCAACTTGCAATTTGCAAACCTCCAGTTTTAACTTCCAAGTTGGTTTGCTGTGATTTTGGGTTAATGAAGGATTGCACAGTACAAATGAGATTGGCTTTGAATTCAACCGTTTCATTATATGGAAAATTATCTCTTCCTGTCAGGCTGCTGCTGCTGCTATATAGTGCTGATGAAGATGGTGCTAACTTGAGGTAAGTAAAGCATGTGAAGGAACAGTGGAATATGCACCAGTGTCTTCCTGATACACCGAGGAACATAAGCCATCTTTGTTGGAAACAAGTTTTGGGATTGAATTGTGACTGATATTTTTCTGCTATTTCCCGAGGGAAGACCAGAAGGGGGAATAAAGCGAACATCATTTTAATTTTGGATCTGAGTAAGAATGTTTCAGTTAACTCCATAAAGATTTTATTTATTTACACCTTTTTTTTTCTATACTGTTTTTGTTCTGAAATGTTGGATTTTCTCCCTTTAATAGACTTAGATGAACACTGTATAGTATAGATTGCTTCAGTCTTAGGGAACCTAATAAATATGATTTTATATGGTATTTTAAATTACTTTTCTGCGACAATTTCAACTATTAACCTACTTCATATCTGCCTATATATTACTATTAATTCATATGGACTTCTAGCCTCTGGCAGTGTGTTGGATAAAATAGTGTTGGACGCCATATCTCTGGGGTGGGCGAATTTTTTATAAACCTGACATTGTACTAATTTTGCTTCTAAATTTGACATCTCATTTTAGAAAAGTAGTCTCTCCCAAGTATCAACCTCAAAAATGGAATATACTGCCGCAGTGAATCTAATTATTTTGGGCTAACCCAAATTGTCAAATTGCACTAGTGCCTTTGTGCTACATATGATAAAGGTTTTGTATGTTATTAAGTAAAGCCTTTAGAGTTTAATCTCTAGAGAGATGAAAAATGGGATCGAGCATTATCTGTTGGAAAGGTAGTGCCTAATAATGAGTTCTGTAATATCTGAGAGATTAGTCATCAGGTTTGTTTTGATGGATACTCGATCATAAATAAATAAAAATTATCAAATTGCTTATAATCATTTTTTAGCATATTATTAAACAACAATCAAAGTCTATTTTGATTAGTTGACTAGATCAAGTGATATTAACTTGTTTTGTCTTTAATCATTTCTTATATTAATAGTTAAATTTATGAGGCCAAGTACTTTTTAGTCTCTCTGAATTATTGGTTAAATTATTATTTAGTCCCTGAATTTAAAAAAAAATTATTTAGTCTCTAAATTTGCAACTCTTTCAACTATTTAATCCCCTAAACAATACATGTTAGATAAATGAATGACGTGACCGTTAATTGCTGACATGGCCGAACTCCTCTCCTCGATGCTCCTCACGCACTGTCGAAAACTGGGTCAATGACCCCTTTTCCCTTGATCTCGAAGCTAAGTTTTGCTTGATGTGCAGCTACGGCGACCACATTTCACGCCTCGTCCTCACGACAAGACCTCCGACGTCGATGGCGTCGTTAACAACATCACGTCAGTAGTTAATGGCCACGTCACTCGGTTATCTAATAGGTAATGTGTCTAGAGGACTAAATAATTGACAAAATTATAAATTCAGGGACTAAATAGTAATTTGACTAATAATTCAAGGATTAAAGAATATTTTACCTCTAAATTTATCTTAATAATGTTTCTCATTGATATACTAAAAAAAATATTGTATCCCCCATCTAAAATAATATATTTTTTCGTCAAACCCCATCTAAATATTACACACAGAAGACACGAGTCACCCATTATGCATTCTTCAGATCCACATTATTGCTTTGCCCTTCTTTCATTCAAATTTAGAGATGCCAGCATACATACAGCACTAAAAACTTACAATGCATATTATTATTCAAGAGGACATAATATTATTCTATAAATTAAAAATATTGATTTCTTTTTTCATTTTAGTTTTCAGATTTTATATACATTATTTTTTTAAAATACCATGCAGATTTAATAGATGGAACTCAATTTCAAACTCATTATACAACGCCAAGCAATTTATAGAACGCCAAGCAAATTGCTTGCTAAAGAATGTAGGACTCCTCTCACGGAGTTTGAATTTTTTTTTTTTTTTTTTTTGAGCTTTCATCGGAGAAATCGAGAAAGACCAATTTATTAAAAAAAAAAAAAAAGCCATATTTTTAAGTCTCAATTTGACTTGTGACGTATCAATTCCCAAGAATTCTTTCCGACCAAATATAACAAGCCCATCAAAACATAATTATTTCAATAAAAAAATTATACAACCAACGCAATCCGTACTTCTGAAAAAGTCCATTTCCTCTTAATTATAAGCTGATACACTTAACAATTAGCTTATCGTAAAACTAATAGAAGAAAGGAATCACAGCTTTCCTATTTTTAGGATAATCTTCCCCAAATTTATCCAAATACCACTGATGATTTGCTCTTGCCCTAGGTACCAAATTGGAAAACGTGTAGAAGAAGAACCCTAATCCAGCCCACGACCAATTCATCACTGCCCACCCAAACCACTCCACAATCTCCCCAAAGTAATTCGGACAACTCACGAACTCAAACATCCCTCCTCTCGGCACCACGTACCCTTTCCCTTCTCGCTTCAGCCTCAGCAATTCCCTATCAGACCACAAATTCATCCACATCCCACACACAAACACCACAATCCCACCCCAAAATCGCCACCAGAACCACCCATCGCCGTCGTCGTAAACCTCGTAGTGAGACACCGATCTGGCTTGCAGGTACGCGTTCAACAAATTGAAGGCGAACGCCATTGCCGCGATGCTCAGAGGGAATCCGCTGGCGGTCTTCGAAGCCGGCGATCTCAGAAGGCGGAGAGGGTAGAGGATGGTGCGATTGAAGTAATGGAGGAGGAAAGGAGCAATGAGGATTAGGGATTTAGGGTTTGAGGAATGACGGCCGTGAGGGAAGAGAATGAGGGTTAGCCAAATGGTGGGACTCTCCATGAGGAACCATGCGAGTGGTGGAGGAATGTTGGGACCCCATCCTGGACGGTGGTGCTTGCCGTAGGGGGCTTGGAGGAATCGGAGGGAGATGAAGGTTGGAGGTGCGATGAGGAAGAGAGTGATGAGATTGAAGCGGAAGAGATTGTCGTCTAAGATCATCATCGTTGCTTTGACATTGGGAATTGATTCCAATAGTGGGGAAAAACAGAGAAGAAGAAGAAGAAGAAGAAGAAGAAGAAGAAGAACTGATAGATTGTCGCTTTACACAAAGATTACAGAATCAAATTAAAGAACCAATCAAATAAACTAATATGCCAAAATATTTTATTTATGGACCGCAGTGGATCAGTTTTCTATTTTATTATTGGGTTTATATAACAATTGTTTTAGAGTACTTGTTAATTTTTTTTTATCGGTTGAGAAAGAATTCATTTTAACTCAGTAAAAAGTTAGCAAGGGCAATTTGTTAAGTCTATTGGTTGAAGAGAAACTAAAGATTAGAAGTGTCCAAAATCCTTTTTTATTTACTTGATATTAGTGGTTGATCCGTGCTTTGCATAGAATACGTTTGTAGATATTCATATAAGAATGGTTATATATGTATACAATAAATAGGTACATAAAATGTAAACAATAGTTATATAAAAATATGATAATTGTGAGAATTCATAATTGAACTAATTTATAATAAGTAAATGATTAAATTTTGAATCATAGAAAACACCATAACAAAAATAACAGTGTCCTATAAAAAAAATAATAGTGTTAAATGAAAAATAAATACATATGAGATTAAGGGTAACAAACAAAATGGATATATATAGGAGGATACACCTCACAATCTATCTTAATCATCGTCAATTTGGTTTTTAAATCTATTTATAAATCTTAGGTGGCGTTTGGTATTCGGTGAGTGTTTTAGTGGGAAGTGGAAGTAGAAATAGAAGTGGAAGTAAGTGATAAAAAGTATGTTTGGTATACAGGGAAATGGAAGTGGAATGTAAAAGTATAATATTGTTTAGTAGGGTGGGAAGAAGATAGGGAAATAGAATATAAAAGTATGAAATACCTTTTTTACCCTTACTTTTTTAAAAGCCATAAATTTTTTAAGGGCATTTTGGTCTTTAAATCAAACCTCACCTCACCTTCCCTCCACTTCCCTCTTAATTTTCATGGCAACAAGCTTTCCTCTCAACTAGGAAGCTCAACCTCACCTCCCCACTTCTCAAAGCATACCAAACATACTTCAACCTTAACTACCCTCTATATTCCCTTTGGAAGTGATACCAAACATGGCCTTAATGTTTGAACCGTGCATTTTATAGATTTTTTTTGAAATTATTTTTATAAAATAAATTAATATATTTTTAAAAAAATATGAATAAAATAATGTAAAATTTTCATATTGTTGCAATTCTCTAAAAGTTTATTATTGCTCATCGTAAATATAAATAAATATGTAAATATTTGAGGACGGTGAATAACAAACAATGCAATCTATACTTAACCTGTGTTGCGCATCGAATTATGATTGGATAGTCTCTCAAAAGGTAGGAATAGGTAACATTCACAAAGTCTCAAACTCATGACCTTACTTAAGCGATACCAAATTACCAAGACACTTACTACTTGGACCAACTCATCTTTGATCTAAAAAAATTCTTTGGATACAACATTGTATGTCTTGTTTAAATTATTTTAGGACTTTCGGTGTAGTATTTATAGTAGACTTCTTTAGTAAATCAAATATCCTTATATATGTTTAAAACTTTAAATATACCAAAAGACATAAACAACAATTTATGTCATCTTTATAGACAAAAATTCTATTTTGATCTCTAGTGTTTAGCACTTTTTTAATTTGGATCGTAACATTCACCCAATGTCAATTTGATCCCTTCATCCAAGTATTAAAATTACTTAACAAAATGTTAACTTAGACATTTTTTACTTAGTATATTTACTTATATTTAACATGTAGATGTAGGTGATGATTAATAGCAAAATGTTTCTTTCATAGTAAATCTTTAAATTCTTTTATTATAATATTACAATAATAATATTTATTTTTTGAATAATCTTAATCCAAAATCCTTTTTTATTTACTTGATATTGGTCTAATATTTTTCTAAAAATTAATTTTTTTTAATTTTTGTAACGTGTTTTAAATTGACACTTTATGTAACTGAGAATTTCACACAATAAAAACTTTTTAAAAATCATATTTGTATCTTTTTTATAGTTTCAACTTTCATTTTAATCTCATACACTCTCTATAATTTTTTTATCTCTTCAAACTAACTCAATCTCTCCTTCTCTTCTTTTTAACCTATCATTCCCTTCCCCACAACAATAAAGAAAACAGGTATAAATTATGGAACAACATCAAAATTGTAATTCTCACCTTCAATTTGTTACTTTTTTTTTCTTTTTGTGAAGAAAGATAGGTAATATTGTAATAATAAAGAAAGAGGAAGTACATCATAGTTATAACAGAGTACAGGTTACAAGTGCCAAACATAGCTGCCAAAGAGAACCGAAATACAAAGCGAGAAAGTAAAAAACGACTAGAACGATGGCTAAGACAACAGAACTAGACAACCAAAACAAGAAACTAACTAAAAAACAAACTAAAGAGAAACAACCGACGAAGGTTTCCAGTCTTAGTCTTCATTTTGTTACTTTCGGTGCTATCATCATGCTATTTATTACTTTCGGATGTTGATGAGATTCGGGTGACACCTTCATGACGGTTAGTAATGGCCTTCTTTTGTAGGAGTCTAAGGTGCCGTTTGGTAGCCGGTGAGTATTTAGTGGGAAGTGGAAGTGGAAGTAGAAGTTTTTTTTATGTGTATTTGATATGTAGGGAAAGTGAAATAAAAATAAAAATTAAGATTGTTTGGTATGATAGGAATGAGGGAGGGAAGTGGAAGTTAAAATATACAAAATACTATTTTACCCTTACCCTTACCCTTACCCTTACCCTTTACCCTAATCTCACTCTCACTCACGCACAGTTTTCACATTAGAGAATTTTGTGGAATGAATTATTAGTGTCGGTTATCTTTTATTTCTTTATTTCTTTATTTCATTGTAGTTACTTGAAAGGCCTCTGTTTTAAAGTACATACCAGGACCTTATCAGCCGGCTGATAAGGTCCAGGTATGTATCAGCCGGCTGATAAGGTACTGAGAGACAAAATCATTGCAGGAACAAAAATAGAGACATTTTAATACACAACACCAACACATAAGCATTTATAACATATAACTTATCCTCCCTAAAATACATATAACTTATCTTCCCTACCTATTGGAGAGAAGGGCAAAATAGTCTTTTCACAAACCTTATTCTTCTCTCCACCTCACCTTCCCTCCACTTCCTTCCACTTCCCTCCAATTTATATGGAAGCAAGCTTCCCACCTAACAAGGAAGCATGAACTCACCTCATCACTTCCAAAATCATACCAAACACACTTCCCACTCACCTTCTCTCTATCCTCACTTGAGGAAGTGATACCAAACGGCTTGTAAGTTTTTAAATCTTATTTGCACAATTGCACTAAACTATAAAGGTTAAAACTTTATTTTCATCATTTATTTTTATTATACGTTTTAAATTAATTTTTTATCTTTCAAAAGTTTTAAATTGATCGTATGTTTCGCATGAGTTTTATATATGTTGGTCCTTCTATTCAAATCCGTTATTTTCTTTTGTTAAATATATACGTGGCTTGTTTAATCGGATACTTTTTCTCTTCTATGCGGCATTTTTGAGTGATATGGCATATGACTCATTATTTTTTTTTCTTTATTTTTCCAATTTCTTTTTTTCCTTCATCGTCTTCTCCTTTCTTTTCTTCTTCATCACCTTGTTTATTCGGGAAAGTACTATGTTTTGGGAATTAATTAAAATACCTTCTTCATGCGGCAACATCACAAAGATACGTCACCCATTTCAACCCAATTGTGGCGATGGAAGAGATAAGCTGTGAGAAGAGCGTCCCCATATTTCCTTTGGGGGATTGGGGAAAGTAGTATGTTGTGGGAATTAATTACAATAACTTCGCAGTACATCGTATACTTGAATTCTAGGGATCCACCGAAGGATGATGGAGAGTACGTGAATAGTGGATACGGAACCTTGCGTGAATTGGGGCTCCAACATCCAACTTTACATTCTCAAAATAACATATCAAACACATCTTAATAGAAGAAAACAACGGACTTGGACGAAAGGACTAATATAAAACTTATGTAAAACATAAAGGACCAATTTAAAACTTGTGATAAAGATAAAAGGCCAAAGTGAGGTTTTGACCAATTATAAATAAAGTCCATTGTGGAGAAGAGAATGATAAAGTTCGAAAAAGAAGAAGGGCAAAGATATTCAGTTGATATGCAGAGAAGAAAAAGAGATAGAGTGTGAGAATTAAAATTAAAGTTATGAGGTTGAAGAATATGTTAAAGTATATTTTTTGAAAATTTTTTATCATGTCACATTATTCGTTAACAGATTAAATTAACGGTGTTACACAAAAGGATTAATTTAGGACAAATTATAAAGATAGCGGATTGATCTAAAACTTTTAAAAGATTGAGGATTAATATAGAATAAATGGAAAAGATAGGAGACCAAAATGTGATTTTGGCCTAAAATAATACTTTTGTTTTGTTTTTAATTAGTTTTTATAAATAAATTCTATCAATTTCATTTTAAGCGACGTTTGATCGCAGAAAAGTTATTTCGACGAAAAGTAAAAGTAGAAATAAATGAGAGTAAAATAAAATAAAATTTAAAAAATATATATTTGATAGGTAGAGGAGTAGAATTAGATTATATAAAAAATAAAATTAAAATAATATATGAAAGATAAAATTAAAAATATTACTTTTCACCCACTTTTAAAAACCACAACTTTTTTTTGGTGGTTTAGACCAGAGTATCTACCGTTGAGCACAGTGACTAATCTCCTCGTTGAATTGTAGGCACCTCGAAAGATGTGACAGCTGGCCCAAGAATTTAAAGTTGCTCCATACCTAAGGCAGGGATCGAACCCCTAATACTTGATTAAGGATAAATGAGTCCCTTCCAGTCAACTTCAATTTTATACACAAAAAGAAACATTTTTCATTCACTTCCACCTGAACCACATTTTCTCTCACTATAATCAATATGTTAAAGTCAACAATTATAGTAAATAAATTGTATTGAGACCTTAGGATTACCAATGACAAAAATGTTTTGGGGATGTCCGGGGAACTATTTCATTTTGATATGAGTTTTTTTTTTTAATGAGAATGAAAATGAGAAGTAACATATTGTAAAAAAAGAAAAAGAAAAAAGAGAAGTAACATTTTTCACAAACAAGTTTGGGGATAGAGATTACACTCCAAGATATTTGTTTTTCGAATGTTTATATCGTTATTATAATATTTACAATTTTATATACATATATTTATATAAATGCTTTTTTTAAAAAAAATTTAATTAACTTTGTTAATTAGAAAACGAAAAGGAAAGCGGACAAATTATTAGCCCTAATTCATAGTTGAATTTTTTTTTTTGAAATTAATTCATAGTTGAATTTTAAATGTTCAATTTTTTTTATTAAAATATGTGCCACATTTAATTAAATAGGATTGTCTCTTGTATAAAGTGGAAAATAAATAATTGTATACACAAACAAATATGTGATTTCTTTTTTAGCACAAACATAACAAGAATATAAAGTAGCACTCAATACTCATAAACAGAGAAAATGTATAATAAAATAACTTTATATTTTCCTATGATTTCTATATAGAAAAATAAATTTAAAAATATATTATATATATATTTTTTCGATTTCTAGGCTCCGAACTACGAATCCCGTAATTTTCTTCATCAAACTATGCCTGCCTTGGTTGCGCTCTCTCTCTCTCTCTCGCTCTCTCTCGCTGTTCACATGGCTTGATTCATTCATTCATTGATAGAACAAAGCAACGACAACCTTTATTTCTCTCTAATCCAATCAACCTTTTACCTCTCTGTGTTTCCCTTTAGGGTTTCGATGTGAACTCTCAGTGATGACGAACCACCGCTAGCTTCCCACAATTGTAGGGTTTTACTTTTTTGTTTAAATTTGATGGCATAAGCTCTCACTCACTGTGATCGAGCGACTTTCAATTTTCGATCCAATATCGAACTCTGCGGGCGAGGAAGGTCATTGCTTCACAGGGAATTGGCCATCCATTTCGTGTGCCTGCCGAGGTTTGCAACTCATCTACGCTTTTGATTCTCCGGTGTATAATTCTGCTGAATTGAAGCTTCAGCTGGATCCTTAGATATTTCGGGTGTGAATTTTGCCACCTGTGGGTTGAATATTTTACATTGATTATGCTAATGTGTTAATCCTCGAAGATGGAGATGCGAGAGAGAGAAATGCCCAGTGGGATTTTTTTGTTAAATTTGGGCTTTGTTAATTGAGTTGGATGAAGAAACTGCGATTTCATAGGAGTCTGGTTCCAGTTGTTCAGAGGACTAAATAATTGATTTCTCTACTCTATTATATCGTAGTCTAAGGACATCGAAATTTTGTTTATTTTGCCGAGCTGATGTTTGCATTATAAACTGTTGAAGTTTTTGGTTGGTAACTTTTAATCTTGCTGGTCATTGGGGTTTTATAGGATTGCTATTTGAATGATGCAGGCAAAAGAGTTGTAATTTCTGACTAACTAAGGTGTTTATGGGCTGTTAGTATTCTATTGTGGCTGATGTTTCTTGGTGCTGCTTAATGATAGTTGATATGGACTTGAATGCCTCACCGGTGCCTGAAGAAGATGAGGATACTTTTGAGAGACATATAGAAGAGTACACTCAACCTGAAGAACGGATAGAAACTGCAGTTGATATAGCACGTCGGGTACCCTTTCCTCCCTTCTTTTATTCTTTGCCCCCATCCCCCCCTTTCATATGCCATGGTTATCTAACTAGGTTATCATGCTTGATGCTCTGGACAACTATGATGGTAGTTTGTCAACAGAAGAAGTTATTCTCATAAAGGATTTTGAGTTTTGACCAATTTTGGCTGAAACCTTTATTTTTGTGATTGAAATTATGTTAATTCTTAATTTGTCTATATCCCTGGTTACATGAAGAAAAATATCTTTTACTGCAATGTTGGTCTTTTTTCTTTTCCAAATATTGGATGAAAGTCTCAAATAATATTGTAATTGTGGCAGTTATCAATCCTTGGTCTGGAAAAATATCAAAACATTGATCCTATAATTTTTGTTAATAGCTGTTGCTAAAGGAATTAAATTATTATATATCCTGCCACAATAGGAAAGTAGGAAACTACATCAATAACTATAATAAAGCAGAGTCAGTAAATGCATCTGCTAAAGAGTCTTTTATTGAACATGCATGTGTTATGTAATTCCATGTACTTGAATATTTAGCAGAACCCATTGATGCTTGCTTGAATTTGTTAGACGCTGAGCAGGTATCTAGCTTGTCGTTTGAGAGAGTGGATAATAATATAGTTTCAAATTTCTTGTCATTTTAAAATTATATGGACGTAATGTACCCAAATGTTCACTTCTGAATTTTAAATGATATGTAATACGTAGTATTTGAGTCAAGAAAATTATGAGTTGAAACTCATAGAGATGCTTAAAAGTGGATAGCTCTCACATACTGAGAGTTAATTGGCAGACTGACGTGGTAGCTCCTATGGATTATAGTGGAAAGTAGGAAAGGTTCACAATTTGGAAAATTTGGTTCTTAGTATTTTTAATCAAATCATAACTTATTGAAGTCCTAACAAGATCTAATCATATCTGGGGCCACATGTTCCCTTTTGTTTTTGGGATAAAAGAAGAAAATATATTAATGTGGAAGAAAAATGCAGAAAATATTTAATAATGAGGAGAATTGATTCTTAGGATTTTTAATCAAATCATAACTTATTGAACTCCCGACAAGATCTAATTTTATCTGGGGCAACGTTTTTTTTATAAAAGAAGAAAATATTAATGAGGAAGAAAGATGCAGAAAATTCATTCACACGTTTCCATTAACTCTTTGCCTTCCATAACTTTCAAATGTGTTTTCCCAGTACTAGTGCTTTTATTAATGCATAATGGCTTAGTTGCTGCTTCTTTTTAGGAGCGTGAAGAAAGGAAAAGGCGATTGAAAAGAGAACGTGGAGATGATAGACCTGTCCATGTATCACAGTCAACAGGTTATGATCAGACGTTTCATGCAAAGACCCTTAAGTCATATGATAAAAGTAGGCTTCCTCCGGGTAAGGGTTTCTTTTCTTGGTTAAGTTGCTCCCCTTTCAATGGTACTTAGTAGTTCAATTGCAACTATATTTCCTCCCAGCAGTCTAATAGTGTTTACGGGATGCTATAGTTTGCACTTTGCAGCAGTGTAGAATTTAGATAATTGTTTTGCCAAGTTTATCACCTGATAAAATACAAAATAGAAAAGTTATATACTTGATTAAGATATTATTTTGTCTAGGCTTTTGAGTTTCCAAATGTGTTAGTTGAATCATCAATCATGTAACTTATGGCATTTTGTCATTTTTTCTGATAGAAATGGCATTCTGTCATTACCACTCTGTCACATGATATAAGTGAGTTTAATTTACTTGATGTAAATTGATATTGAAGTATATAAGTGATGTATGATATGATAGTACTAGACATCCATAGACTGAACTTTTTGTCTCTCTCTTTTCCCAGTAGGTAGGACTAGGGATTTGAACACTTGACATGATTTTTTGTCCCTATTAATAAAAACTTCTTGACATGAAATTCACGTCAATTTAATTCGTTATGCAGGATGGAGTGGGAACAGATGGAAAAGAAACAAAATTCTAACATAATTTTCAAACTCCAAATTTCAATTCAATATTCAATAATTAAGGGGTAATGGCTAGAAGACTACAACAGACTAAACATATATTTGAAGAAATGATATGGTCTCACCTTTCCCTAGGCCCTACAAGCAAACATGGCCTTGAGGCCAGAGGTTTTATTCCAATCCCTAATTAAATATCCGGATCTCTAGTTAAATCCTAACTCTCCCTAATTGTCAAATAATAGTAACATTGTTATATAACCAAAAAAAAAAAAAAGATAATAAAAGTGTCTTCTCATACTGCGTGAATGGTGCCATCTGAGCTACCAGCTTATTGGTATCCGTTGACCAACTTTACCAGTGAACTGACATTGTATATATGTGCAATTTTTATTTGCATTTGTATGTGATTTCATGTGCAACTGTACTTGACTGATGGACTCTCTTACCTGTCAGAATCCCAAAAAAGTTTGATAAATAGAACCAAGTTTTAGTCTTTAGACATCTGAATTGTATAACATATCAATATGACTTTTACAGTTTTACATGGTAAAGCAATTTGACTTTTTACTGTTCATGGAACATATAACATAAAACCTATCATGTGTTGCCGTATATTATTTCTCAAAACTCTGTCAAAGAATTGTCACTAATATAGGTCTATTCTTCTGCCTCTTAATCTTATCCTTGTCTTGAAATATTTTGCACATGTTCTGTGACATCTCGTTAATGTTATTTACTATCAACCTTTTTTTGGTATATATATTTGTTTGCTTATATATTTAACTAGGTTTCATGCTTTCTATTATTTTTTTTTGGAGGACTGAGGGGTAGGGTTGATAAAAGTGAATATATGATATTACGAGACCTTTTTGGTTTATAAAATGCAAAAGGATTGGCAGTTTGTACTTTTCTTTAGTCTCATCGGTGATAATTAGAGCTTGTCTTATGTGACAGATTACAGATGGTTGTATGTCTAAGTAAAAAGATCCTTTATTATCTTCTTTTATTTTTTCCACATGCAGGGTGGTTGGACTGCCCTTCATTTGGTCAGGAAATTTTTTGTTTGATACCTTCCAAGGTTCCACTTGGTGAATCATTCAATGACTGCATTGCTCCTGGTAAAAGATACTCATTTAAACAAGTGATACATCAACAAAGGGTTTTAGGGAGAAAAGTAAGTAGAATCAAATAATTAAAATGTATGATTTAGTTGCTACATTGTTATTTCTTCTAGCTTTTCTTTGAACATCTTCCCTTGTAGGATTTTGCTGGATTTTCCTTCAGTTTGTAATAGTAGTTGGATACTGGAGTTTTTGAATGAAAAGAATTTATATATTTTTAGTGAAAAAAGAAAGAAAAGATCTCTGGATGGAGTTGTTTACACAATCACTATCTGTGCTGCTGTCCTCAGCATTAAAATCAAAATATATACAATGCTCTAGTTTGGGTGGAGACTTTTTGCTTTTTGTCTGACTGCCTTTTTCCATTTTATTTTATTATTTGCAGCTAGGTTTGGTGATTGATTTGACAAATACTACTCGTTACTATCCAGTGACAGATCTAAAGAAAGAGGGTATCAAGCATGTTAAGGTTTGTAATGAGCAACTTTATTTACTGGCGCAAAGCTTACTAACTGTCTTTAATACTATGGTGCCTCTTTCTTGTCCTAATATTTTAAAATCACTTTTATGGTTTAGATTCAATGCAAGGGGCGTGATTCTGTACCTGATAATTTATCTGTGAATCAGTTTGTCCATGAGGTTTGTTTCTTTCTTAATAATATTCATGTAGTCTCCCTGAGTTATTTTGGAGAATGTGGAATTTGTTGTTTATTCTTTAGTAGACATCGCAATAAACATAACTAGTACTTAATTAACTTAGTCTGGCACTTGGGGGGGGGGGGGTCTTGGTAGTTTAAAAGTGAAAGACTTGATTTGAATTTTGATGTATGGAAATAATTTTTTTTTCTACAAAAATTCCTGATTACACCTCTTCTTTTTAAAAGAAAAGATTAATTCATATTAGAAGCTGAATGAATACTAAATTGAATATCATGGTGGCTGAAATGAATTGGTATAGAGTTTTTTCCTTTTAAAGTTACCATTATATGTAAAGTGATTGGCTTATATATCCTTTTATGCTTGCACGTGACAGTGTGCTCTTGACTATTGTTTGTGCGTCTCTGTGCAATTATATTTTTGTAAATAAGAAATGGTCAACCTCGTGAATGTTTCATTCTCTTGGGAGAAAAAAGAAATACTGATTTTATCTGTACTTGTTAGATCTGCAGAACTATGATGACAAGTCTTTGACAATGTGATTTTCTACATTTTTAGGTTACTCAATTTCTATCACGTCAAAAACAACCCAAGAAGTATATACTTGTCCATTGTACGCATGGACATAATCGTACTGGATACATGATCATCCATTATCTTATGCGCTCAATGTCAATGTCTGTTACTCAGGTCAGTTATGGAGTGACCCTATGATAGTAATTCCCTCACTTAAAGATGTTTGAAGTTCAGTATTTACTTTGTTGATTTGGCTATTCTGCAGGCAATTAAAATATTTTCTGACGCCCGCCCTCCAGGAATTTATAAACCCGATTACATTGATGCTTTGTATACATTTTATCATGAAAAAAAGCCTGAAATGGTAGTTTGTCCTCCTACACCAGAGTGGAAGAGATCCTCTGAACTAGATCTCAACGGTGAGGCAGTGCCTGATGATGATGATGATGATGGAGTGCCAGACCCTCCTTCACATGTATGGATAATTTACAAAGTGAATTTTGGTATTCTGGCTTGTATTGTTATCTGATAATATGTTATTCCCTGTTAAGAATTAGGACCTGTGAATGACAAATAACAATGAGTCTGGAAAAACTCATTGTCATATATCTCTTTCCACCTCTTGATGTTCCACATGTTCATTTTCATTCCTTCATAGTTGCACAGAGTCACACACCACAGCTGTAGCAAGTGTATTGGTCACTGTAGATAGCTAATTATGAAATTCCTTTGATGACTGCCAATCACATTTTGACTGTGATTTGTTTTATGTTTGGGTCTGCGCTGGACTACCTTGGTTGTTATTAGTTTCATACTTAAGATGCTTGTTAATCCAGTGGCAATATTCATACAAAAGTAATGTACTCAGCCATGTTTAGTGATTTAAATCTTGACATAGTTGTAATGCTCTCAGGAGAACCATGAGACAGATGCAATTATGACAAATGATGATGTTTTGGGAGATGAGATACCTATTGATCAACAAGATGGATTTCGGCAGTTCTGTTATCAATCACTTAAATTGAGTTTTGGGGTAAGCCTTTAAAATGGTTGTCTTCCATTCCATGTGTAGCATTCAATTCTTTCTCCTTTTATTCAATTATATTGTGAATTGTGAAAGACTGATTGATGGCATGTATACTGCTAAAGCCTTTTCTAGATTATTTATTACTTTATTATATGATTCTGAGTCCTTATATGACATTGCAGGCCCTTTTTGTTTGTAATACCATTACCATGTGCTTGGACACCTCATTATATGTTTGTGCTATTCTATCCATATCTTCTGTTTTAGAGATTTTGCTCTCTCATGTTAAAATGTTATTTTGAGATGTTATAATTACTGTCTTCTTAACAGGGTCATTTAACTCCTTTTATAGATGCTCATAATTATGTTCTAGTTATTCATGCTATGACTTATATTGATAGGTACTTGGTTTATTTTGTTGATTTAAGGGTCAATACTTTGTAAATTATTTTTCATATGAATAAGCTGTACAATGTTGGTGTCTAAAAAGCTCATCACAATTTTAAGATGGCTCTAGATTTCTGTGAATCTTTCTTTTGCTGGGCTGTTCTTTTCTGAAATGGGCATGATTTAATTTTTTATGCCCATGAATCATGATCATGTTGTTGGCGTCAATTAATCCATATAGCTGACTCCACCTAATGGGAAAAGGCTTTGATTATTGTTGTTGTTGATGATCATGATGAACTTATTCTTTGTGGGTTTCTTCCAATGGTTTGTTTAGAGGAGTTCCCCTCATGGATCCCTAAAAGGATTGGAAGGCCTTGATCATTTAAGATTCTTGTTTATTTTCCTTTGTCTTTTTTGTTTTCCTTTGTAGAGGATCTCTTGTTCTCTATTCATGTAATCTTTTGTATCTATTCTCTTCTTGAATGAATTTCTTTTTATACAATTTGTTATATTATATTTATTAAGATCGAAGTTGCAGATAACATGGATTCTTTTAAAGGTTGTAGCCAGAAGCCTGTTTTTTTTTTTTTCCGTCCCTTAATATTTGATGATTTTCATACTTCACAGTATTATTCAAATGTCATAGCCATTTTACTGATTCTCTGCATGCAGGCCAGAGGACATGCACAATTTCCAGGGTCACATCCAGTTTCGCTAAACAGGTCCAACTTATCTAAATCAGTAACATATTATGTTTGATTGATACTTTTTCTTAAAATAATACAAATTGATTGAAGATGAGTTTGCTGATGAGAAGAGAAAACAATACAACGATAGAGGACTAGGTTTACTCCCAAACCATGATTTGAAAAAACTAAAACGCTGTAGCTCAAAAGAGCTTTCCAGTATCTTTATAAATCCATAACAAATGCCCCCAGCCCCCTTAAAAAATCATTTACTAAGACCCATGGGGAAGCCCAAAGAATGATTTTCTATGTGGCAGAAGACACTTCTGATTGAAGATTCTTGCATTCCGTTCAGTACATAGACACCAGAATCCTGCACAAACAGCAGACTGGTCAAGGAATTTATGCTCCTCTTTATTCCCAAAAATATTGAACTTGATAGCTAAAAATTTATGCTATCAATGAATTTGAGTTATTTTAGTCCTTGCTTTTTAATACTTTTGTTATTATTTTTTTGGCAAAATACTTTTGTCATTTATCCATGAGTTTCTAGTTTTTATGTTTTAGTTGTACTGATTGTAGGAGTTATTTTCAATATCATGTTCCTTATTTCTTATTCAATTCTGGCTTATATAGAATATTAACTTTGTTTATCCTGAAATGCAGGGATAATTTACAATTATTACGGCAGCGTTATTATTATGCAACATGGAAAGCTGATGGTACGCGATATATGATGCTAATAACTATGGATGGATGCTACTTGATTGATCGAAGTTTCAATTTTCGGAGGGTCCAAATGAGGTTTCCTTGCAGGGGTTCCAATGATGTATGTGTACAACTTTGTATTGGAAGTAAATGATAAAGTTTTTTAGATCTATTTTAACTTAATGATGCCCAAGTTGACATTTTGTTACAATTGAATTCAAGGGGTTGGCTGAGAAGACCCACCACTACACTTTACTTGATGGGGAGATGATTATTGATACATTGCCAGAATCACAGAAGCAGGAGAGGAGATACCTTATATATGATATGATAGCCATTAACCATGTATCAGTGGTAGAGGTATATAAGTAATCACATTATAGTGCTCCATGTTCTCCTTTTTCTTTTTACGGATATTGGTTTTCACTTATGGGAGATGAAAAGCTTCGTGTTCCCACTTATCAGTGCTGGTTCCTTCTCCGTTATCCTCCTTGGTCTCTTTTCAAAATTCATATTGAGCATGTAGCTTGTGCCAGGAAATGTAGATGGTACTGTGGTGAACATTTGAGTCACATTCACATTGTCAAGAATCATTTAGTTTTATTATTAAGTTGTATTATCGATGATCAGATTAATCATAACAGCTGTATGGAAATCTTGGAATAGCTTGTCTTATACATTTTTTGCATGTTCTGTAATATGTGTTTTTTTTTTTCTTTTTTTAATTCTTTGATACAAAGTCTACCTAGAAATTTGTGATCAAAAGATTATACTTGGTGCAGCGACCATTCTATGAACGGTGGAAGATGATTGAGAAAGAGGTTATTGAACCAAGGAATCAAGAACGGCAGAATATGTACCAGAGCAGAAATCCTTACTACAGATATGACCTGGAACCATTCAGGGTATGTATCACTAACCTTAGACTGATCACAATTTGTGCTTCATTTTATTTTCATTTTCCTTCTTTTTTTTTCTTTTTTCTATTGGCTTGGCTATTAATATCCTTGAAATGTTTTTCTATCAAAAAAAATTAATATCCCTGAAATGTTGATTAGGTGAGGAGGAAAGATTTTTGGTTGCTCTCTACTGTCACAAAACTTTTGAAAGAATTCATTCGAAGACTCTCGCATGACGCAGATGGCCTCATATTTCAGGTGGTTTTGGATTTGTATCAGTCTACTCCTGTTGTTGAAATAAGTAGAGGTTGTTAGTTGTTACTAATAATATTAATTGCCAGGGTTGGGATGATCCTTATGTACCACGCACTCATGAAGGCCTTCTGAAGTGGAAATATCCTGAGATGAATTCAGTTGATTTTCTCTTTGAGGTTGTATTGTCATCTTATTACATATGTTGTTTATTGCTTTTCCTTATTCCTGGTCACTTCTAGTTATGAATACATCCCCCTAATTTTAGCTGCTTTTGTGGACAGATTGATGATGATCGCCAGTTACTTTTTCTTTATGAACGAGGAAAGAAGAAACTCATGGAAGGAAATAGGGTTGCATTCAAGGGTCAGTCATATGAGATCTCTATCTTTTTTAATCCGGTCAACTCTCAGTTGTGATAATGTGATCTGCATTCATCCATAGTTCTTGAAAGTTAAGCCATTGCTTTATTTGTTTCCCTGTGGCATGTGTCCATGTGTCATTTCAGTGTCCAAGTTGATTTTTGTATCCTTGTAAGTTGTAACCAATTTCTATGGCATACCATGAAGATTGGGTAGGGGAAGAAACAGTCACTATCAAATTTTCAGGATGATGCTTTAATGATACTATCCAGTGTATGAATTTAGTTCTGTTGATGTTACGTCTGATTCTAGCCCATGACTGATTTTTAGTTATGAATTGGCTTCATTGCAATTACTCACTGAATAGTGCAATCTGCAGATGGCTCAGATCCCTTGGTTTATTCAGGAAAGATCATAGAGTGTTCTTGGGATTCTGATGAACAGGAATGGAGGTGCATGCGAGTCAGGACAGATAAATCAACTCCGAATGATTTTAATACTTACAAGAAGGTCCTATTCTGGCCCTTTGGCTCTACTCTCCCTGTTATCTTGATCTGTACATCGACTCAACAATTTTCTTCATATACTACAGGTGATGCGGAGTATAAGAGACAACATCACAGAGGAGGTCTTGCTGAATGAAATATATGAGATAATTCGCCTTCCCATGTATGCTGACAGGATAAAAATTGATAGTAAGGCCCACCATCATACTGGTGCAGCACGCCGGAGGTGATTGGTGAGACTGTGGGAACTCTTGCATTTGTGCCTTTCACTATTGGGAGAGACAGATGTTGGAACTTGGAAGTATATTCTATCACATGAAAAACAAGATCAGCTGTATCCATTGATGCCTGCCTGTGGGATTAATTTCTGTTTGTTATTGAATTTGGCTATGTATGTGGCCATCATACATAGGTTTCTTGATCCTATTCTGTAATTAGCTAGGCTTTATGGTTTGGCTGTGCTGCTGAGTTGTATGAACCAGTTGGTACAGTTCAAAATGAGGCCTGAATTCTGTTCCTTTGATTATTCAGAAAAAAAGAGGATTAGGGTTAGGATCACAATGTATATTATCAATTTTCTCTTCATGTAGTGATTATAAGCTGTTCAGAAGGTAGCTGTTTCATAGATTCTAGTTCCATTACATCTTTCCCTCTGTGAATATTATTTGATAAGTACAAAAGATCCTTTCATTCTCTACGATCGCTTCCCTTCTCATCCTTCCAATTCTCTTGTCCAGATGTTTATGTCAACGTGCATTTTGTCTCCTCATTAGTCAGTCATTACCGCATAGGTCAAGATTTTTAGTTGACCATATGTTTTTAATAATTGTGTCATAGTAACTTGAACATCATGTAAGAAAGAGATCTGTATTCTCAATGATATATGACTATGAGAAAATGAAGTTAATGTATGAGTTCGATCGAATATTTCATTTATCTCATGTTGTTTTAAAAAATTTTACATCATATTTTTTAGGTTAAAACCTCAAATTGGTCCTTTATGTTTCACCCAAGTTCCATATTGGTCCTTTATGTTTCAAAAAGTTTAAATTGGTCCTTTATGTTTGTAAGAAGTTCCAAATTGGTCCTTCCGTCTAGTTTTGCTGTTAAGTGATGATGTGTCATGCTGAGGTGTCACACTCTCTCTCCTACATGTACTGCTTAGCTGATGTGGCCTTAGTTAACCTAAAATTAGGGACTAAAATGAAACAAAATAATTTTTCATGAGACAAAAATGTAATTTCTCTATTTTTCCATCTTCTTCCTTCTTCCTGGCTGCTACTGCTTTGAAGCATCCATCCATGGCTTCTTCAATGCTCTCTGCTCCCTCCAAAAACCCATCTTTCAAACTCTCCAGAGCTTCAACCATGGCTTCCAAGTTTCTATATTCGTCTCTCTGTTTCCCTCTCATTCACTTTGTCCGAAGATGAACGTCAACCCGAAAACGGAGCCTTCGTCGGCGCCAGCGAGCGACTCCAGCGACGTCGACACTACTTCGATGACCTTGCGCATACCAGACCTGATTTTCCAGCTACGATTCGCAATTCGCACAAAACAATTTGACAATGTGGAGAGGGTTTTGGTCGCTAGAGAAGCCCAACTCAAGCGGGAGGTGGAGAAGCTGAGGGAAATTTCAGATTTCGAGAGGTTGGAGAGGATGCAGATGGAGGATGATTTGAAGAATATCAAGGAAGAATATGAGAAATCCAAGAGGGCGGAAGAGCTGTACGAGAAATTGATGGGAGCGATGAAGAAGAATGGGCTTCGAGACGAAGAAGAAGATGCAACGATTAATAAACTTATAATTTCTACACAGCTATTCGAAAGAAGGGGATGGGGTGGTGGTGGCGGTGGAAGCCATGGTTGAAGTTCTAGAGAGTTCGAAAGATGGTGTTTTGGAGGGAGCAGAGAGTATTGAAAAAGCCATGGATGGATGCTTCAAAGCAGTAGCAGCAAGGAAGAAGGAGAAGATGGAAAAGTGTAAAAATTACATTTTTGTCTTATGAAAAATTATTTTGTTTTATTTTAGTCCCTAATTTTAAGTTAACTAAGGCCACATCAGCTAAGCAGTACATGTAGGAGAGAGAGTGTGACACCTCAGCATGACACGTCATCACTTAACAGCAAAACTAGACGGAATTGGACGGAAGGACCACTTTGGAACTTCTTGCAAACATAAAGGACTAATTTAGACTTTTTGAAACATAAAGGACCAATATGAAACTTTGGTGAAACATAAAGGACCAATTTGGAGTTTTGACCTATTTTTTACATACCAAACATACTTTTCATCATATTTTTTCTCTCTATCTCTCTTATCATTTTTCTCTACAGTATTTTCATTTACTATACAGTACTTTACATCCCTTCTCTTCTCACAATCTAATATACTTGTTGCTTGACTGAAAAAAAGATTCAGAAAAATGTTTGATATTCTACATACAATCTAATATACTTGTTGCTTGACTAGAAGTCTAAAATAGCTTACTTCCTACACAATTCAGCCACTAGACGAGTTCTCTCAGAATCTCAGGTTTATTACAGTGAACAGTATTTATTGAATGGAGACTCAACAATGGCTAGCAAGTAGCAACCAACGTTTCAATGGACATAAAGACCTTAAAATACACCATGAAATATCCTTAATTAAAGTATCACAGATATGTGAAATCTATGTCATTCGAGTCTTGTACATCTCTGGCCAAGAAAAAGTCTTGTAGACTTTACACTCATATCATAGGTTGATTTTGAGCATCACAGCCCTCTCACTCAAACATAGGAAGCCAAACCACAAAGTACTTGTTTTCCCCTCTCAACCCACATGTCTTCTTGCACTGCTATTGATCTTGACACCTCAAGTCATAAATTGAAAAACCTGAGAACATAAAGCCCATTGAAAAAACAAAATAAAACCACTACTCTAACAGAACAATTCTTAGGTAGACTCGGTTTATGAATGATAAATAAATTAACCAATCATGAGTAGAGACATATATGCATATCAAGTGCAATTTATAATGGTGTGTAACTGTGTATCTTCAGAAGTGGCTTCGTTTCAAAAGTCTACCATAAGCATAATCTCTCACCTTTGCTACTTGTACAAATAATGTTACTGAGGTTTGTAGATAATAATAGGTTTTTTTTCATATGGACACATCACATATTAAGCACACTGAACACTCCAACAGAAACTCATAGTTCTAGCTGGAAAACTACTGAGAGCTTTCAGCCAAACAAAGTAGGCAAAACATAAGAAGAAAGCAACAAATTCATCATATACACAGTGAAGCTTTTGCTGATAAACAAATAGCCACAATAAAGTTGATATGAATATGTAGAACCTTCAATTACAAAAGCAGGTCTGGTATGATGATGAAACTATGAAACAACTTATTAGCACTCAACCAATTCCAAACATCCATTGAAAGAAGACTGATAATGAAAGATATTGCATTTCCTGTCATGTTTCAACTTTCAATTTATACACAATTAAGTTGCAACGCAACTTCACAGCTCCATTGCTTGTGTTATTATATCCAGATGTAAAAGTTTTCAATTAATGTCATAGACAGCGTAGATTGTGTTTCAATTCCAATCTTTTAAGGCCATCATAAAACCACACCAGAAAGACAAAATTAAAGATCTAAGGAAGTGAAGACTTGGGCAGAAGAGATTCAAAGTCAGAGCTAGCACTCTTCTGGATTACCAGGGTCACTCAAACAAAGAGCTCTCTTTTCTTCTTTTTTCAGTTTTAATGAAAGTTCTAGATGTAAAAAAATAGGCACAAAAAGTCATCATAAACAGGATTATGCCATCTGTTTGGCTGAAGCAAGGCAAACTAGTATCCTCTCACAGAAACTGAGATATGTAATTGTAAATACTCAAAAATGGTGCTACTATGTTTTCATAATACTATTATTGTGTTTGCCTTTCAAGGATTGAGAATAGAGTTCTTGATGTTATCAACGCATTTCAACATCTATGTATCTGAATTCTAAGCATAAGTTAAAACGCATCTCTCTAATTCTGTTTAGCTTTAGGGGTTTATTGAGCTATTAATGTGTTGGCAAAATCATCCAACCCAGCAAGTATAGCATACACATGGGATCATTCAGCTATAAAAAGTTTAGTAAAATCATCCAAATCCAATAGGTCACTGTCTAAAAGTCAATGAACTATTACAATCAAGTAAATAAATCACTAAGACGCATAGATGCATACTATTTGGTTCCAGATATACTAAGAAGACCTAAAAGTTGCTTACATCAAAATCAGAACACTTGCAGAACAGGTCTTTTGCCTAGCCTTTTCATTTCTCTGTCCATTTTTCCCGTAAGCATGAATCCAAACATCTTGAAATCGCAGAGGAGAGACCAAAAAGGATGCCCAAATGTCGCCGGAATATTCCCTTCGACGAAGAAATGACTGTACCAAGCACATCCATACGCAGAGAGAGGCACAAAAAGCAAGAACCACCAGCTAAAGATAAGAGAGCAGAGAAAGAAGACGATGCCGAAGAGTGTGCCCACGAAGTGCCATCGCCTTGTGCATGGCTTTGAATGCTGGGTCACGTAGAAAGCCCAGAAATCTTCCAAGCTCCGAAAATTCATGGATTCCAGAGTCTCATAAGCAAAACCCAATTGATTCGATCGAAATTGAAGAAGCCCCAATTTAGAAGGAAGCTCGAAGTGCCTCTTGGGTAAGAATTTCAAGGGATTCAATTCACCGATAGGAATATGTAAAAAGGGATAATTTTGATGAACAGCAGATACTGTAGAGTATAGAAAGAAAGGCGTCAACGAAATTCTTCGAATTGGGTTATCGATGGACGTTGCGATCTTCTGCCCGAATTGGTTTCAATATTATTGATCAGCCTGAAACTTCAACGTCTAACGCCCTGCTTGCTTGCTTGCTTGCAACTCCTTCCCTTCTAGATATATATGAACATTTAATTTTCATTTTATTTTGAAAACATATATAGTAAGGCAGCTGAATATGACGTATAATACAAACTCTCAGCTTGGTTGTTAATTATTTTGGATCACTTGGCATGGTTGTTAGCCTTCTCCATATTACTAACGTGTTCAAATTTAATCTCATCTAATTTTAATCGATTTAATTCAATTTGATCAAAATCGATCATTTATTAGATAAATTGGACGGACAAAGAGAAATATCGATCCCATTAAATTAGTATATGAATGTCTCTAGATGCCAATTGATCCAATCCAATCAATATGTTAATATTTTAATTTAATAATATATATATATATATATATATATATATATTCTTTATAATAAAATATCTTTTATTTTGTATTAAATTGTTGATGCCCTAATCTTCAATGGAAGAGTGTTCTCACTTTTGAGTTCTCACTTATGCTTTTAGGGTTCGTTTGGTCATGAATTTTTAATTTCAAGAATCTCAAGACTAAGATTTTTGTAAATGTGATAAAAGTTGTTTGATTCAACTTTTAGATTTCTGTGACTATTTTAGAAGATTCTCATAAATGTTATAAACTTGTGTTTAGTTCAACTTTCATAATCTTAAAAATGTTTAATAATTTTTTTTTAACACCCTACTATCAGCTTACCATGACGTATAATATAAACATATTATTTTTACATTATTTTAGTGAATATTTTTTTAATATTCTTTATATAATAGAGGAAAGATATTTTTTAATAATTGAATTATTAGTTAAACTACTATTTAGTCTTTGAATTTTGAAAATAGATTATTTGATTCTTAAATTTACACATTCATCAACTATTTAGTCCACTAACTGTTACCTTATCAAATAATATGGTTATTAAATACTTATATATTACGGTTAAATTTTTAATCGAAATATCAAATCATGTACCACGTCATTTGAGGAGTAACAAAAAAATATCTTTCCTCTTAAAAATTTACCTCTTTGTAAGTTGAATGGATAAGGGAAGCTTTGAATATAAGAATAAGCCAAAATAGTTATTTTAGTTCTTTAAATTTGATTCAATTATCAATTTTGTTCATTAAGTTTGATTAATTTCATTTTAATTATTTAATTTTAAAAAATGAATTAATATTTTTTTCTAATACCATTAATTTACTTACAAAAAAATATTGAATTAAATTCATTTTAATATATATCTCTATTCCATACTATTGTCAATATTATTAGTCTATTAACATAAATGTAAAAAAAAATCTTCATATCTAAATTCTTGGATCCTTATTCATCAAACTTCAACTTAAATGAAGCGTTGCATCCAAATTTGTCTTTTTCATATAGATAAAATTAATAGATGATAACATGGGTGATAAACGGATCGGATAGTATAGCATAGAGGTATTAAAATGGCCTTTACTCAGCATTTCTTGTAAATTGAGAGTAGTGTTGAAAATAAATAAAAAATTTGATTATTTTTTTTAAGTTAAATGATGGACTTTTCCTTCTAGAATAAGTGAATAGAGGCTTTTTAGGAGGATTCCGATCATTAATAAATAACTAACATGTCCAGGTCAAAAATAAATAAATAACTAACATGTCTTAAAAATAATTGGCCCTTTTTCAGATGATACATCACGCCTACTTTTTTTTTTGGCCATCATACATCACGCCTACTTAGAGCATAAATTCAAAATCTTATACATATAAAAAAAATATTACAATTGTAAACATAAAACATAAATTCAAGAATTACCATTTTGTCTTTGGATGTAGTAATACTGTAACACATGTATACATACACGCAATTTCATTTTATACAGTCAATTACCTATATCCTATCTCTCTCAAAAAGAGAAAGGAAGTGAAAAGTTAATAAACTTGAAGATTCCTCCCTGCTTTGGGGTTTTGATGTTAGAAAAGTGGGTCTCCTGTGGCAAAAAGGTTCCAAAAAATGGTAGACACAAAGTAGAGAGCTGCTGTTACAGTTAAGAATGCTTGGAAGGATCCCAGCCATTGAACAAAATAACCAGTTCCAATTGTGCTTATGATTGCTGCTAGAGTCCCAGCTGAGTTTGATAACCCTGTTATATATAGTATTCTTCTAGTTAAAGGCTCAATTTAATGGGACAAAATTTGATAATAAGTTACTTAAATAACTTTAGACAAATTTTGTCCTATACAAAAAGGCCATTTGAAGAGAATAATCTCTAAATTATAGGATCTCTGTCAATTTTGCTCCTGAACTTTAATTGTTGTCAAATACATCCTTAAATTTTCAATTTTTAAGCAATCTTGTTATGAGTACTCTAACTTTTCCATATAAACAATTAACAGTTGTATATATATATATATACATGCAAATATAGTTGTCCACATAACTTTTAATGTTGATTTTGATGTCAATCATATATTTAACTATGATGTTTTGTCAATTAGCTACAATTATCATTGTAACACCAAAAAATAAAAATGTTTTACTATGGTTAAATTGATAAAATACTATAATTAAATATATAATTTGACATAACAATAATCATTGGAAGCTATGTGGACAGTATTTTTATCTGTCATTGATTATGTAGACGAAGTTAAACGGAAAGGACAAAATTGCTTGCAAACTGAAATTTTTTAGAACATAATTGATAGAAATCCTATAATTTGTGAACTAAAAACATACGTTTGCCAAAAGAAAATGACATTATGCCTACCATGTAGGAATCCAGCAGACTGAGGAGCTATGTCCTGATCAAGTAAAATATATGTGCAATTAATGTTAGTTCATCTCAAAGGACTTCCATCGTTGTAAAAAATACATACGCACATTTAGGTTATAATTTTTAGTATGCCAAATTTAATCATAACTAGATTTGTAAATTGCCAGACAAACTTTTCTTAAAGTGTTTGGTAGATTTACTCTGAAGGAAAAAAAAAAGTGTGGAGAAAACAAATTAAAAAAAGACTTGTAACTTAGAATTGTTCCGGTCTATTTCAGAATCTCTCCACTTTTGAGTAGTATTCAACTTTGATATACTTATATGACTATTTTGTTGAGTGAAAATTTAGGTGCGGAGATAGCGCCCTAATATAAGATTAGAACAAACCTGCAGACTCATAGAACACTTACAAATTACTCGTTAAATGAGAGGTCACTTAAATTCGAACTCAAACCATATAATTATCACGAGGAAAGGCAACCAAATGGGCCAACCTCGTTGACTATTCAAGAATCTTACTGTGACTTATCACTTACCTGAATATTGAGCATATATCCTGCCTGGCTGAAAGAGCTAAAACTCAAAGCTGCAGTTAAGAAAATAGCAGCAACTGCGGGTGTATTGGCATAATTCAAGCAGAGCAAGGAAATCCCGGGTCCAATGAATCCAATGGACTGCAATTTACAAGTATGACAAATGATAAAGACTAAAGAGATAATATCCATTCATGTGAAAATTCTTTCTAACATCTTCTGTAATAGCAATGTGGACAATATATCTGTTTTAAAATGAAAAATCATACTTAAGAGGCATTCGAAAGTTGTCAGAAAAAGGATAAGTAAAGCAAAAGGTAGTGTAATGTGATTTGTGAGATCCCATGGCTTTTTGGTGTCATGTCATCTTATGATATTTAGTATCTTGGATGACACCCTATCATCTTAGACTCAAGAGTACTAAACACGGGTATTTTAGATACCACCTAATCTAAGATACCCAAATCAAGATACTAGTGTACCAAACACCTCCTTATTGACATCAAATCCAGACAATGTTTCCATGCTGGTTCATGGCTGTTGTATGGTCATTTTGTCATGTACTATGATCCTCCTAGGTTATATATGAAGTCAATAAAAATCACATATACCTGCATGACCTTTCGGACAAAAATTGGAGGGTGCCCTGCCTTGATTAAGAAGTCTGATGCAGCACCAGCTATATAACCTGAAACTGCCATTGTTGCCCATGGAACTGCACTAAACCAAGCCGCCTGCTTTAAGTTTATATTAAATACCTACAGAAGAATGAAAAATGACCGAAAAAAAAAGAGTCATACTCAGATGTTCCACAATTTGAGGAAGAAAATATGAACATATCACTTGTATTTAGGATTTTACTCTCAAGCAATCAAAATCCAGGTTAAACGAACAGGACAAACAATGAAACAATAAAACAAAGATTCATTCGAACAAAAGTTAGAGGATATAATTACGCTTTTGAAATATACTGGCATCCATGAGAGGAGAACAAAATATCCCTGCAAATTACAAGCGGATCAACATTAGTAATGCATAAAGAGTAGGATTCATGGAAGCGAAAAACTATTCTCAATAATAGGAGTTATCAATAATGAGGAGTTTTTCAACAAAACCTTTGTTTTCCCTTCATTATATATCTCCCATACAAAATTACCGAGAAAGGAATGGAACTCACCCAGTTGTTAGTTGCATTGGCAAATATGATAGCCCAAGAAGGTACTTTAGATAGCAGAAGGCGTAAGGGAGGGAAGTTGCTGCTTTTTTTCAATGAATCATTACTTTTTCCAGCTTGGATTAATCTTAGCTCTGATCTACTGATGAAAGGACTATCTTGAGGATCATTTGTAACTTGATATGCCCAATTCAACACCCAGAGAAACCCAAAAGATGAGAACAAAATAAAAGTACCAGAAATCCCAATGGATGTCAACAAGATAGGTGTTAGCAACAAGCCTATGACATTTCCAAGATGAAATCCTCCCATTGAAATTCCAAATGCACTTGCCCTCTCATGATTTGGAAACCACCTATTCAAATATAAAGATTATGTCAGCTTAAGCATGTCTCGGCTAGCTCGAATCGGATTAGGTGAAGTCCAATAAACTTCTTGATACTGGTGATTTCGACGAAAAGTAATAATTATAACAGGATTGATCTGAGGGCATCATATTGATCATCACCTTGATAAGAGAGTGCTCATGGAGGGAAAAGCTACTCCTTCGGCTAGTCCGAAGAAAGCACGAACAGCGAACAAGGCAAGAGTGGAGTGGTTGGCAGCCCAAGGAGTAAGAAGAGTTGCCAAAGACCACATAAACACACCCCAAGCCATCACTCTCTTTCCTCCATATCTGTCTACCAAAGCTCCCCCTATTACTGATGAGAATATGTATCCCCACAGGAACGATGACTGTTCATAGTTCATACATTGTTAAAATTAATCACTAAGATATATTGCAAGAACAAGAAATGAACTTAAGTAAAGTAGCTACTCTGCAGTTAAGATTTCTCATTCTTTAAGCGCAAAGTTTGAAGTTTCTGAACTCAATATATTACCAGCAACTGCTTACGTCTAATGGCTTTTATTAAAGGTATTTCTTATGTGTCTCTATTGTTTGTCTTTGTTCCAACAGCAAAATTATATTACATTTACATTATTAGTACATTTCGTAATTTGGATGATTGCTTTTTTTTTTCCATAAAATAATTTGGATGATTGTTGGTTGGAATTTTCCATTAAAAATGAAGAAAAAGGCCAAAAGAGAGCCACTAAGTAAGAGAGTAATAAACCTACGATTCATCTGGGAAGGAGATTTGGATTCGATAAAATTAGTACTACAACATAATTTTATTTTAATTTATCAACGGTCTAAATTGACTGCATCAAGGACTACAACATTTTTTCAGGCAAAAAAAAAAGACTACATTTTTTTTTATAAAGAAGGACAGTCATATTTGAAATTGAAAGAAAGATTTGACACAAATTTGAGAAGTCTAATTGTCTTTTACACACAATGATATATTCTAAAAGAATTTAGTAAAACGTTATAATACGATAGGATCGATATTGACTATAAATTCGCTACTTTATCTTGAAAGTTATTTGAGCTCTCATCTTTGAATAACGTTTTTGCATAACTTTCAAAATGATTGAATTGACCACAAAATCAAGAAAACAAAAATTCATCTGTATTTTACAATTTTTTTATAAAATAAATTTTAAAATAATGATTCTTTAAGAAAAATAAATTGAAAAGGTCCTAGAATTTCTTGTTGGTAGAAAATCCTATAATTTTTTTAAAAAAAATTAAACTTATAATAAAAGAAAATCAAATTGTCAAATCTAAAATAAATATGTATTTCTTTTTTCCAAATACTAAAGTTAAAATATCTTATTGATAAAGTTAAAATAAATAACATAATTAACATATACATTTACTTCAATAAAATAAATTAATTAAATAAATTTATAATAAAAATAGCATTTAAATATTTTATATAAAATTATATTCATAAGTATAGATAAAATAAATTTGATCAAAAAAGTTTTTTTATGAAAAAAAAATTTGGTGGGATAAGCACGGATATTCCACCAAAGTAAGGGAAGACCTCTCAACCTCATTGAAGATTTATGGGAGGATTTACATATCACCTACTAATAAGGTCCTTACATCGATCATAGGATTCGAACCCTCGCCCTTGTGGGCTTTATGAGATGATTTATATATCACCCACCAATAAGGTCCTCACATCGGTCATAGGATTCGAAGTTTCGCCCTTATGAGGTAAGAGCCTATACCTATCAACTGTAACACTTCTCATTGCCATCAAAAAAAAGTTTTGACTCAAATAACAGCTACTAATTACCATAAACATAATTGTCATCGAACTTTGTGTTTGCATTTAATTTTAACCTTTACTTCTTTTTTCACTATTTTCTCTCCAAACTTATATTTTTTTATAGGTATTCTTTTATTGGATGCAATCTTATTCAGGTTAGTTGAAGTTCATAATGAGAATAAAGCTCTTCAAACAAATTTTTGTTGGGTAAAGTATCCTTGCTGCCCCCAAACTTTGCTGCAATATTCATTCCTGCCCCCAAACTTTTTTTTTGTTCATGCCTACCCCCAAACTTTCAATTTTGTTCATGCCTACCCCCCAAACTTTCAATTTTGTTCATGTCTGCCCTTTTTGCTAACACCGTTAACTTGCTTGACGGAATTTGCTGACGTGTACGATGAATGTGCATCTCTTTTGCCACGTCATTGTCCACCTCACATTTAACTTTTTTATTTTTATTAAAAAAAAGTAACATAATCCAAAAAAAAAACCAAACTTTTACCTTAAAATATTTTTTTATTTGGATTAGGTTAATTTTTTTAATAAAAGTAAAAAGTTAAATGTGAGGTGGACAATGACGTGGCAAAAGAAATACACATTCATCGTCTACGTCAGCAAATTCTGTCAAAAAAGTTAACGGTGTTAGCAAAAAGGGTAGGCATGAACAAAATTGAAAGTTCAGGGGTAGGCATGAACAAAAAAAAAGTTTAGGGGCAGGAATGAACATTGCAGCAAAGTTTGGGGGCGGGAAGGGTACTTTACCCAATTTTTTTTATGTGCAAATCTCGAACTTAGTACCTTAAAGAAAATAAAATATCAATGACTCCAACCAAAGTTATTAATGACTTTGAACTTCTTTTGGTATATATATGCATTAAAAAAAGGAAAAGACTTAGGTACATTTTATTAAGTTCCCCAATATAAATATGACACGTGGCAAAAAGTATTTAAATGACCAATCACAGTAGAGAGAGAATATAGAAGACTACTTTTTATATGACCAATCATAGAAGAAAGAGAGTGTAAATACAATATATGATTGGTGGAAAACTTGATGAAATGGATATAAGGAAATGGACCTAATTTTTTCCTTAAAAAAAGTTCAACATAAATGTTTTTTTTTTTGGCTATTCCATAAAAGGAAAAAGGTAACTCTTTGGAGCATATGGTCATCATTTGCAAGCTATGTTTGGTTTTCATATTTATTGATGAAAAAAAAAAGGAGGAAAAAGTCTTTTACTCACTTTTATTTCATTTTCACTTTTAATGTAAGGGTAAAATCGCCATTTTATTAACTTTTATTCCATTCAAATCACATTGACATGAAATTTCTATTCCTTCCTTTTTTTTTCTCATCCCCTCCTCTTTTCTCCTCCCCAAATACTCCCATAAATTTATACTATTTTAAATTATTAAAAAAAATATTTTGACAAAATGATTAACAAAAGTCTCACCGCATTACCAAAGAAAAATTAGAGTAACGGAATACCTGAACGACGCCAAGGAAAGAGCTGGACCACCCGTGTTTGGCAGCAAGAGGTACAACAGCAACGGACATCACAACTCTATCAGCATTACACAAACTCATAACGCACGCTACCAAACACGCCACTTTCAACCTCTCCGGCATACTCTTCACTTTCACGCTTACTGATCCTCTCTCTATTCCTACCATTCCTCCTTCTATTCCCTCCGCCGTGCTCCTCACCACCGCCGCCGCCCATCGCCTCCGTATTGCACTCTCTCCTCCTCCTCCTCCGCTATATCTTATCGAAACCCCTTCCAAGCCTTTTCCTGAGATTCTAGATTCAAATCTTAACCGTGTCTTCGGATAACAGGTCAAATCAGAATGCGAAGGTGAGAGAGAAGAGGACGATGATGATGAATGTGATAGGGATTGTATCGAAGGGATAGTCGCCATGAAAGACGCAAAGAAATTAAAAAGAAAAGTGTTAGAAACAGAGAGCCATCAATTTGAATAGAGATTTGGAGGACGAAATGAAGAAGGTGTAGCTTAATATGAAAGCATGATACGGTAGGTGAGAGAAATTGTATTAGATGAAAGTTGAAAACTGCCTACTCCGAAGAATTATTTAATTTCAAGAAATTAAATTAATGCTGGAGAAAGTTGTTTCTTTGTTTGGTGAGAAAATGAAGGATCAGGTTCTAAAGAAATTTGGAATTAATTAAAGATGATTTAATATATAATTGATATATAGTTATACTACGTTGTATGATTATTGTTGATTAATACAATCAACAGTTAAATGCATAATAGTATAGTGTCGTCTAATTATGTATAATTAATTACAATTTATATTACGGGAATATGAAATATCTAAGTTGGAGTTAATTATAATGCATATTTTAATTTTGAACATATTCAGTCAAGGATTTTATTTTATTGCAATTTGCATGACGATGCGAAACGTGAGATTCGGTGGAGGATAATTTAGTATTTTCCAGTGCATCGCCTTCCTTTGCATGTTTAGTTTACGTGGCAACACGTGAGGCCAGAGGCGGAGCCGGGGGGGTTGGGGTGGTCAATGGTCATGCCCCTAAACTCTTAGAAATTATTTATATTGTATATATAATATATTTATAGGCTAAAATTAAAATAAGGAGACACAGTGACATATAAAGTGAATTTTACATATAGTATTATCTGTGAGACTCACTTATGTGTCACTCTTTCTCTTAGGTGGCGTTTGGTATCCGTGAGTGTTTTAGTGGGAAGTGGAAATGGAAGTGGAAGTAAGTGATAAAAAGTATGTTTGATATGCAGGGAAATGAAAGTGGAATGTAAAGTAATATTGTTTGGTATAGTGGGAAGAAGATAATGAAATAGAAGATAAAAGTATGAAATACCTTTTTTGCCCTTACTTTTTAAAAAGCCACAAATTTTTTAAGGGCATTTTGGTCTTTAAATCAAACCTCACCTCACCTTCCCTCCACTTCTTCAAGGAAGCAACCTTCCCACTTAGTTAGGAAGCTTCAACTCACCTCACCACTTCCAAAATCATACCAAACACACTTTAATCTCACCTTCCCTCTAACCTCACCTTGAAAGCTATACCAAACGGGCCATTAGTTTTTTGGTCAAAGATTCATTTTGGTCCCTTATGTTGTCACCAAGTTTTATATTGGTTCTTTATGTTTTAAAAGTTTTAAATTGGTCCTTTATGTTTCCAAGAAGTTTTAAATTGATCCTTCCATCCAATTCCGTCTAGTTTTCCTATTAAGTGATGACGTGTCCTGCTGAGGTGTTACATTCTCTCTCCTATGTGTACTGCTTAGCTGACATGGCCTTAGTTAACCTAAAATCAGAGACTAAAATGAAACAAAATAATTTTTCACAAAACAAAATTGTAATTTTCCCACTTTTTCATCTTCATCTTCTTCCGCATTGCCATCGATGCTTTGTTTGATGCTCGTCTTATGTCGTTGGCGTTGACATCCACCTGGATAACGATGCTCCGTCTTCGTTAACTCCTCTTCTTTCAACGGCGCCGCTGTCGGCTCTGAAAAATTCGACTCCACCATTAACGCACTCTTGGAAGGAGACAAATCGACCCTGTGGACTCGCAAACAAACAACAAAACCACCGATAAAACCCATATAAACACCATACTGGAATATACAAACTATGATTCAATTTTGTGTGATTGAAAATTGAAGGAGAGAAATTGAATTTTGAAAAGAAGGAAAAATGGAATTTGAAGGATAAAGAAGAAGAAGAAGAAACTCTAGCATAGTGGAAGAGAGCCATACTTATCCGAATTGAGAGGAGGGACCCTTAGATTGGGGTAAGACGATCATAAGATTACCATAGGAGGAAGAAACCATGGATGGCTCAAGTGGAGTAGCAGCAACATCGACGAGGAAGAAGGAGTAGATGGGAAAGGGGAAAAATTATATTTTTGTTTTGTGAAAAATTATTTTGTTTCATTTTAGTCCCTGATTTTAGGTTAATTAAAGCCACGTCAGCTAAGTAGTACACATATGAGAGAGAATGTGACACCTCATTAAGACACATCATCACTTAACGGGAAAATTAGACGGAATTGGACGAAAGGACCAATTTAAAACTTCTTAGAAACATAAAGGATCAATTTAAAACTTTTAAAATATAAAGGACCAATATAAAACTTAGTGAGAACCGACAACATAAGGGATCAAAATAGGCTTTTGATTTAATTTTTTTTATACTGGACAAACATAAGATTCAATCTCGTTTGAATTTTGGGGCATTATTTAGTGCCGTTTTTGAGTGCTTCACCGTTACGACTTACGCGTTTTGTATTCGTAACCGTCGTTTGAACTTTGAGGTTTCGAACTCGAAGGACCAAGTATTTGCACGAAACTCCCGCCTCTTCACTCACTCACTCACTCACACACACACACTCTCTCTCAACGTACTACAAAGCCAGTGACAAACATGAAATTTCAAAGCTGAGATCAACTTGTAGGTTGAAGCCTATAATTCCTAATTAGGGACTTTTTTTCCTGTAATCAGAATGAAGCCAAGTCACAAGATCAAGAGAGCCGATAATTCATCGAAGGTGAGGTTCTGAACGAACAATGTGCAATTTGTTTTATAAACCCTAATATTGTTTGTTTCTCGAGAGAGAAGAGCTAACTAAATAGGGAATTGTACATTTGTTTCCTGTGTAATAATTTTCGTTTCTTTGGCTATTTTTCTGAGCTGTCAAATTATGTTTAATATTATTATATAATAATTTCCAAATGCTCGTTGTCTTCTTGACATTTGATTTTTGCAGCTGGTTTTGGAGGAGATAATTGGATTGACGACAAAGGATAGCAATGGATTGGCTTCGAATGTCTCGACAAGCACATTTGCCTACTTGGCGGGTTCCGTGGTGATTGTTTATAATTTGAATTTGGGTACTCAGTCGCACCTTATGGTGTCTCATCGACCGCCAAAGCGTTTAAGCTGTGTAGCTTTATCACAGGATGGGCGCTTTGTAGCAGCCGGAGAGGTATTATGTTCTTATAACATGATAATTATAAGAAGTTCTGGAGCCCAGACCCCATAAACAAAATAACTTCATGATAGCGCATGGAAGGTTCGCCTTAAACATGAAACATAATTATTATTAATATCTCATAGAACAGACAATAGAAACCTGAGAGAATTAGTGGAATAATTTAAGTGGTGTTTAGGCACTTACATTTTACATCCCATACTAATTTCGTCACATTTTATTCTCACCAATTGAAATGCACATTATTACGGTTACACTCTCACAGGGACGTCCATGATTTTTTAGTAACTTCATTAGAAACAAAATCTCGTACAAATTTGAACATGAGGTAATATTCTGCATTTACTAGCCTGCATCTGCAGCAACTTGTATGATATATCTGTCTCCTCGCTATATTAGTGAAATTACTAGTAACAAAATCTTTCCCTTTTACATGTCTATGGATATGGGAAATTTTCAGAATAACAGATACGTTTCTTTAGTTAAACTTTGGTTTTACAAAAAACCTAATTGGGTTTTGCAGGCAGGGCGCCACTCCTCAGTACTAGTATGGGATTCTGCTAGTCTATCCTTTATCTCTGAATTGAAGGGTCATCTATTTGGAGTTGCTTGCATCTCTTTCTCTCCTAATGGTTAGTTACAATTATTTTGTGATTTCTATCCTTTCCTTCTTGATTTATATTTCTCAGTGATTCTTACTCATTCTATAATATCTGTCCCAGGTAAACATCTGGTATCCGTTGGGGGATATATGTATCTTTGGGACTGGCGAAGTGGTGAGCTGGTTACAAAGCTTCAAGCAACTTCATCTTGTTCTACTATCTCAAGTGTTAGCTTCTCTTCAAATGCAAAATTTATTGTGACTGCTGGGAAAAAGCACTTGAAATTCTGGGTGCTTGGATCATCTAGAAGGACTCAACTGAATGGAGGGCTGGGAAGGACAGCCTGCCAACTACATGGAAAGCCTGCCAACCTTGCTATTCAGAGAGGAAACTCATTTATTTCTATTACTTCTTCTTTATTGAGTAATATCAGCAATAATAATTCTAAACAAGCGAGTGACAGTTTTCCCATATATGCATTGACTGAGGCAGGTTTGATTTGGTTCATAACCGCTTTAAGATTGATATATTTTGTGCTTGAGACTTTTAGGTGATGGTATGTCTTGCAAAATGCAAATGATCACTGGTTCTTTTGTTCGCAGGAATTTTGCATCTTATTGATTCTGGGATGGCAGTGAAAAAGTCGGTGGATTTAAAGGTATTTCAACTCTTTATCATTTTCATAATATATATAAGCTCGTTATATTCCGTCTTTCCAAAATGGAAATGTTGATAGATAAAATGTTAAGTTGTTCTTTTGATCCAGATAGTCTTAAAAATAGATGAACATTGTGAAGAAATGTTTTATTTTTTCTCTTTTAAAGCATTATTAAAAAGAAGCAATTTACATTTGTATGTTATAATATATGTAATTGTTAAGAACTGTTTCAACTCAAAATCTTATCATATCTTGCGATGAAACTGAACTTTTTTAAGTGTAAATTATGAGAGATGTGAAAATTATATTCTCATTTTCTCTGTTTTGAAAAATAACACTTTTTTCCTTTAATTTTAAGAGATTATATATCTTTTTTAAGTTTCACTTATTTTGACTAAAATATTTTTAAAATAATAAATTTTTTTTTAATAAAAATCACAATTGATTGGAATTATATTTTTAAAATTTTTTATTTCAATATTATTTATTTAAAGAACACAATGGATCATCAAAAGTATTCTCAAAAGGATTCTATTTCTAAAAGAAAAAATAAAATAACCATCACTATTCAATTTGTTATTTATGTTTGGATTGAGAAAAATATATAAATTCAATGAAATTCAAAAAGATTCAACAATCAGTAACAGTAATCCAATGATTTATGAATCAGCCATTCCAATTCAATCTATTAATTGGACAAATTGTTTATTGTAGTTAAAAACCATAAATTTAATTTATTTTAAATTTTAGAAAATAACTTTTTTATATTGGTTAAATACATATTTACTACATGATATATTATATAAATATATATAAGGTTATTTTAGTAAAATAGATGAAATTGTACGTTTTTTTAGCTTTCACAAAAGCTAGCACAATTGGTACTTAGCTAGGTTACTTAAACATCTAGTCAGGAATTCGATCCCTGACGATGTGTATGTGACTAGTACTAAAAACCTTTTCGGGAAGTCTACCGTGCGAAGGGATTAGTCACTATTTTCACTATCCCTTTTTTTAATCAAGGGAAGGGAGGGCAATAAGGATTGAACCCTTGACTTTTTGGTCATGATTCTTGATACCATGTCTAGTCTCTAGAACCAGTTCAACATAAAAATATAAGTTGTTAAGTGAGTTTTATCATAATTTATAATGGTGATAATATTTTGTAACAATAGCAAAAGAGTAAATTCTGCTACTTTATAAAAATGATTTTTTGTAGTGGTCAAACATACAGAAATGAATCTCCCCCGGCCCTCTTGGAATATCCTTACAATTTCCGTACTTTGTGCAACCAAGAAAACTGAAGTTACGACTTGTAACTTGATGCTTCCCAAATTATTATTACCCTGGAGAGGATCAAGTATTTCTGTCTGACTTTGAATATTCAGAAGCCAACAAAGACACCTGATCTTTGTCATTGATACTTTAATACATTTAAATACTTTAGATTGCCTGTAGCAGTTTCTCATAGCCGCTGTAGGTTAAACTTGATCACATCATTGAGAATTGTACTGGATTAAAATTATTACAGATTGTTATGGGAATAGTTCTGGTGGTCGTGTTTTCTTCATATTTTTTTTCACAACATCCACTTTATATTTCAGGTTAAAAAAGCTTTTGCATTATCAACATCGGGGAAGTTAGTTGCTTGTGCATGCAATAATGGAATAGTTCAATTCTTTAGCCCGGAGTCTCTAGAATATGCAGGAAGTATACTATATTCACAGGCCAAAAAGTTTCATGAAGACAAAAGTATAGTTAGCTACGCTGAAGTTCCTGAACAGGACTTTCAACCATTAGTTGCCCTACCAGATGCCGTTGCATGTCAGTTTTCAGCCTTAGAAAAGCTTGGTGAGAACTCAAGCTTATTCTTGTTTTGATAATTGTACATAGTACATACTACATTACATAACCTTGTGCCTTTAAATATTCTCCATATTGGCCACAGTGGTTATTTACGAGGATCATAGTCTCTACATCTGGAACATCCAAGATGTGAACCAGGTAAAATTTTGTTTTCTTGGGTATTTTTGTCATTATAACTTCATATGTTTTAGTTGGCCCCACTTAGTGAGAAAAGACTTTGTTTGTTGTATAGCTTCATATGTTTGATAAACTAAATCACTTATTCACAGTATGTATAGCTCTTGCTAGTAAAGTCCTGTGCTTCAAAATTAGTGGTTGATGCAGAGAAAATCTTTCCATATTTCCAGGCTACACGGTGTTGCGTGATAATTTCACATTCCTCATGCATTTGGGATATCAAGAATCTATGTTGCGAAAACATGCATGATCCATCTCTTGCATGCGTTGCTAGAGGTTGTTCAGGTGGAATTTCATTTGCAACATGCTCTGCTGATGGTACTATAAGGTTATGGGATCTAGCTTTGCAATCTGATTTACCAAGAGATGCTATGGAGCACCACTCTATGAAAGCTGAACTAATGAGTTCTTCGTGCTTGGGTAACACGGTCAATTTTTCACTAATTTTCTTTTTAGGCTCTCCTGATGAAGATTACTTACATTAAGTTTCTATATTTTTTCTACTCACATGTTGCATCCTTCGTTTTTCTTGCTGCAGTAACTGCTGGGACTTTTGAGCGTGATGCAGTTGAAGCAGATGTTGGAAGGCAAGAGTTTCGGTCACTTGCTATTAGTTCAGATGGAAAGTATCTTGCTGCTGGTGATTGCAAAGGAAACCTTCATATATTCAACCTTCAAACATCAGATTACACATGTTTTCAGGTGAAATGAGGCACCCAAGTGTACTTTCACAATTATTGGCCAGTAAAAGGCTACATGAGAAAATTCTATATTTCTCCTTTTTGTCGGTTTTGTTAATGGTCATTTACGTGATCCTTTAAAAATAAATATTGGATATTCTTTCAGAATGCTCATGGTGCAGAGATCCTTACATTGAGCTTTACCTTAGGCCAAGACATATGTGAAGAATTTGCAAAAAACAGTTACTATCTTGCTTCAGGGGGTAAGGATTGTATAATCAATCTCTATGATGTGAAAAGGTAATCCTTCATATCTTTTTGAGTGACTTAAAATGTTAGATATGTATGGTAACAACGGTCTTGTGTTTGTATATGGCAGAAATTTCGATCTGATTAACAGTATTGATGATCATTCAGCTGCAGTGACTTGTATAAAATTTACAAGTAACAACTCCAAGATCCTCAGTTGTAGCGCTGACAGGTATGCTAGAACAAGTTGTTCTTCACATACGTTATAACAACTTTGAAAAAGAAATAAAAAAATAACAAAAATGGACTATGTAAGTTATTGCAATTTTCAATTTGAAGGTTCTCAGACTGCCAATGTCCGGCACAAAAAATTTAGATAAGTTTCAGCATGAGTCATCTCTTGTGACTATATTTAGTAAATACTGCCTATCAAATACCAACAGGCAATTTCTGTTGAGGGTCAACATTTGATGCAATCTGTGCATCAGTGACTCATGGGACTTACGAGCCAACAAAAATTATGGTTTTCCTTATTTCATTTGTTTACTGGATGAATCATATCAAAATGAAATAAATGGCTGGTTATATGGTCAATGTGACTCGAGTGAAAATGTGAGAGAAATCTTAAGCTTATTTGTGCAGCCTACCAACCGTACAATTGTCCCATGTTGATGCACTTCAATTTTTGACACCAATTTTACAAAACTTGTGCAATGTCATATTATGAAAAATTCAAAATTTCAAGATCATATGTTTGTGGACATAAGGATTGTAGTTTCAGTTAATCCTAAGTGGTCTGGAAACAGTTGCATCCCTTTAAATTTCCAGAGAAACAGACCAAATTTTAATATCATTCAGTCTACATTCCAATTTATTAGTTTAGAATTTAGACTAAACTGACCTAATCAAAATGTTTGTCGGAGCCTTCCCATTCATCATATTTCTGTTTTACCTTGAAGTTTAAGAGACTTTTTTTTTTAAAAATGAAAAAAGCATTCTCATTATGAAGTTTAAGAGACTTGATAGTACATTATTGGTTTTTAAAGACGAACTTGTAACCAATGATATTTTTCAGGACCAAATTTTGAATTTAGTCTTTGTCTTGATAAGTTCACTGTGATCATATTTTTTCCTATCTGTTGACATGTTTGTTAATAGTAATCTTATTCAGTTTATTTTGTTGGCATTGAATGTTTTCCTTTATATTAACATGATCCTTTGTTTCATTCTGTTAGTTCATTGGTGCTGCGTGATATTACAATAGTCGATAGTGGTCAGAAAATTTCGCAGCATCATTGTCTAAAGGCTTCGAATGGAACTGTTTATGACATGGCTGTGGATCCAACAGTGGAGATTGCTCTCACCGTTGGGCAGGTAATATAGGTACTAGTTAACAGAAGTTCTATTAATGTTCTATGGTGGCTTGACAAATGATCCATATAACTCCTAAACTATTCAGTCCACCTAGTTCTGTGGACGCTCTATTTAAATAAGATTATTGATCATAATTTCAGAATGCTACTGCTTGAAATTGCTGATTTGATTTTCCTACTCATAGGATAAGAAGATAAACACATTTGACATTACTGCTGGAAAGCTAATTAGGTCGTACAAGCAAGATAAAGATTTTGGACACCCTATAAAGGTCAGTTCTAATGGTCAGAAAAGGATTACAGCATGTTGCTTTCCCGGGAATTAATCATGTTTACAGGTTACAATGGATCCAAGCGGCACTTATGCAGTCTGCTCTTTCTCTAACAAGTCCATCTGCATATATGACTTTGTCACGGGAGAGATGGTTGCAAATGCCATGGGACATGCTGAAGTTGTAACTGGTGTCATCTTCTTGCCTGATTGCAAACATATGGTTTCTGTGAGATTCTTTAATGCTTAACTTTCATTTTTTTTAAAAATGTTTTGCATGTTTTTTTCAGTAAAAATTTACAATTACTAAGCGTTGTCTTTTTTTTTTTTTAATTTTCTTTGAAAGTTAACTATGTATATGTATAAATACATATAACATTAAAGTACCACACTGAGAAAAAAACATGTACTTGGAGACTTCAAAACATATGAACCATGGTTAAATTTAAATATGTATAACATCAAAGCATCATGTTGGAGAAGTGTTCCTGGAGGGTTCAAGATATTACCTCCTAGATGATCAATATTTCGTCCCTTATAATTAATTTAATTTGACTTTCAAGATATTTTTGTCAAGATCGAGGAAAAATTTGGGCCTGTTTGATTTTGTTCTATTTTTTTTTCATTCCTTAAAACAGTTAATCAGCTTTGAGAATGGCATGTTACTTGTTAGTAGTGTTTTCATGTTTTATAAGTTGAAGTTATTAATAAAGACACTTGTTTCTGTATTTTCTTTGTTTTAAAGCTTGAGCTTAGAACATCTTTGGTTGCCAAAACACATAATATATATATTTTTATTTTCAGTTGAAAACAGTACTTTCAAAAAGATTTTTTTTCCTGTCTAATTTTTTTTTTTCGAAAATAGAATTCAAATTCCCAGAGGAATATCAGAGACAGTGTTGCATATATGGTTCTTGAACAATTAATTCTCTCCTTTCAAGTGTCACTGAAAGGACAATAGGACATATACACCTAAATGGGCAACTTTTAGGCAGTACTTTTTGACATTTTTAGCATTTATGGCTTCATTTGTCTATTGGGGATATGCTTTTCACATGTATTCCAGATATAAGATAAATCATTTAGAAGAGCAGAGTAACACAACTAGAACTTCAGTAAACTTTTCATAAATCATAATGTTCAAAGACATAATTTTTGAACGTGCATATTTACGATAAAATAAAATATTAGAAGTCTTACCAATGCGAATCACTTTTTTGCACTTTAGACTCTGACTAAATAGGTTTTACTTAGAAAAAGAAAGTTGTCAATTCCTTTTTTGTAACCACCTACATATATTTTTTATTGATCCATTCAGGTAGATGGGGATGGATGTGTTTTTGTATGGAAATTGCCTGCTTCTCTGTCTTCTAAAATACTAGAGAGAATCATGGAAAAATGTAATACTCTGTCTACAAGAAGCTTTGCTCAACCTTCTACCTTTTGTCACCTACCATCATATGAAGAGGAATTTCAGCAATATAAGATCAATTCCGAGGATGTCTGGTTATTGGGAAACAACAGCCAAAGCAGAGAGGGAATGCTTTATCCAGGAAGTAGTCATGGAGAGGCTATAGCTTTTAAATTTAGTGTTTCAAGACTTCCCAAATGGGCACAAGCCAAAGTGACCAGCTCCAATATTGTCTGCAGGAATATAAACAACACTTTATCAGAGGTATATGTATTATGTGTTCATACTTGTCCCAATTTAACTATCTCCATGGTGGTCTAATCTTGGTTGATTTTCTCCCATAATGTTTGATGCAAGACCAGAGAGAAAATAGGCAGAGGAAGAGATAGGAAGCTAGAAAATCAGGATAACTTTACTCAATGATGAAAGACTGAAGTCCTCAGCTAAACCAGGGGCTTATTATATGAAGCCTAAAAGTTAACCCCTAGCAATAGATAATCTCAAATTTTTTTTGAAAAAAAAAAAAGCAAATAACTTTACAAGAAAATACAACAAACTAGCTGTTGTAATTCAAATTCCTTGCATTAAAACTCTATTTAAATATTCTTAGTTATATTCATTGTGCATGTATCAATATATATTAAGTTATTAACCCTCCAAAAGTACTTGGAATTAGTCTTAGTAATTTAAAAATCCAATAATCCATGCTAATCAAAACAAGGAAATTTCTAATGAAGTCATTCAAATACCTGAAAAAATTATTCCCCCCCCCCCCCCCCTCCCCAAAACACAAATTACCTCATCTAGACAAACTCTAAGGAAATCCTAAAAACTATGCCAGTGCCTATGGTGTCAGAATTTGGACTAAGAACTCTATTGACTAATATTTCTATAATTGGTGATTATCAGGCATATTCTTTATCCTCTGAAGTTATTACGCCAGCAGAACATGCTTCCTCACCAGAGTCTACAAAAACTCATTGTCTTTCTAGTCCAGGAGGAAATTTCAGGTAAGCACTGAATCTCGGTCTTTGACTTTTGGGTAGAACATAAGTATTTTGCTCATGGAGTCACTATAATTTCAGCAACTTTGCTTTGGACAATCGTTGGCTCTCTGTTTATACTGTTTGCATGGATGCACTGTCTTCTCCTGAGATGCAAAATTTAATGGATGTGAAGATACCAGATTTCTCCTCAAGTTTGAGTAAGGCCAATCGTTAAAGCTTACATTATATTTTTCCCAATCTTCATCTTTATTGATGGTAGGAAAGAAGACCAACCCTTGTTAACTAAGTTTCTTTCAACTTTGATTTGAATTTTTGTTACTAATGACAAAATATAGTGCTCCTAGCACATATATCAAAGCTATATTCACTTGGTATATAGTGTTTAAATGTGCTTACAGAATATGGATATTTGACTTCACATGCAAAGTGTTTAATGAATTGCATATGTTTGATTTAGTAAGCAGTTCAAAAAATGTTTGATGTAAACATTGGACAATGTGATGTTTCTTTAATTTAATATACAGTGGTGGCATACCCTTTAGATATGTACATACCATTTCCTGTATGAAATGCATGTGCATGAGGGTGACTAGAGATGTAATAATTGGAGATTTGAAAATTCCTAAGCTTTTTTAATGCCAGTAGAGTTTTGTTTTAAAATTTGAGATCAAGTGCTACATCATCGAAGTTTCTTTTGGCCTACTCCTTGTGCTGCAAATGAGCAATAGCCTCAAATAATTAAGGGTGTAAACTGTTGAGTGTTGACATCCATGTCTCTACTTTCTGCCAATTGTAGATGCACCACCAAGTTGAGTAAATCAACCATTTTGTTGAATATTTGAAGGCGAAATGATTTATGAATATCTTGGGTTGAAGAAATTAACTATTGCTCAGAAGGACCTCAACCTTCCTGCAATATTGCTGTTGATTCATGGGGGTAGTCAATCTTTATTGTCGCCTGCATGAGTGCATGCCCATATGAGATCAACAATATTTGAGCAAGTGCTTTTCCTTTTCCCCTGTGACTTGGCAATTTTGATTATCTGTTCCATTTTTGGGTATTTTATGATTGGACATCCGTGCCAAACATCAATGGATTCCTGTTTTTGAAAACATGCCAAACACTAAAGCTCAAGAAAACAGTGTGATTGTGTGAAAATCCATGTTCTAAGCTAACAAAGACTATGCTTGTTTTACAAATAATGGCATATTGCAGGACAAGATAAAGCTGAGATCTGTAAGGATCAAAGCTCTTTTGGGAAAAGTAGCCGTGGTAAACATGGAAAACTGGATCATTTCTCAGAACAACTTCCTGGTTGCAACAATAATGATGTTTCTTGGTGTGAACATCCTGAACAAGTCTCTGGCAGCACAACAGAGCGGTTGCAAATAGATGAATCTGGAAGTGATTCAAAAGGAACCACCGAGTCTAACTTGGAAAATGTGCATTCCGAAGAAAATAGTGATCTATTTAAGCAACATTTTGGCAGTTTATCAAATACACACAAGGTTAGTCCTCTTATATATCATGGTGCAATGTGTGTTAGTAGAATATTTCTGAGAAGGTTGGAAGGATAAGGATTGAATCTAAACATTACTTGGGAAAGTCTTGTGTCAAACTTCAAATTAGTCTCATCACTTGTAAGCTACCTACAATCAAATTCAGAATAATTTTATTTTTGGCAATAGTGCTTGTTTATGATGTTAGTATAAGATGAATGTTTACCTTTAGCTTCTGAAAAGCACTACCTGCAATATCCGTAGATAATGGTGTTCTTGAATCCTGCTAAGCTTCCTGGCTCAGCCATACTTACTTTTTACAGTTTCTTCTTTTTTTTCTTTTCTTTTTTCCCCAATATCCTAAATAAAAGCATGGAGTATACAAATAAACCCCACTTTTTTTCTAAAATGGATAATGGTTAATTGACAATTCCTGATTTAAGAGAAGTTTGAGTATTGAAGGACCAAAAATTGGATTTACACTGATATAAAAAGTCACCTTTGTAATGAAGAAATCAAGTGACCAAAAGTTGGACATTAGATTTGCACCTACATTAGGTTGATTTGCTCCAAAATTTAGGGGAGTGTAATATCCTGTAATTGATTTGAGCTACTGCAATCTGAGGTTTTGTTGAACTTATCAAATTTTCTTAAGTGCCTTATCTGTTTGTGCAGATGAAGACACGAGAATCATTTATGCGTAGGTACTCTGCAAGATACATTGTACAACAGGATTACCCTGGGGACTGCAAGAGACTATTTAGCACCCCCGTCAGGAATATAACTAATAAAAGCAGTAACCATGACGTAGACTCCGCAACTCATACTAAGTCAGAAGACACATCCCTGCAGGTGCAGGAAATTGAGGAAGTGGAAAATTTTGAACAGGTACGTATAAGGGATATAGACATAATACCCTTCCTTTAGCCATCAAATATGATGAAAACAACTTTGAAGACTTCTAGGATTGGGAGTAAATATATAGTTATTTTGTTATCTAAATTACTACTCATGAGATCATGTAGTTCATTGAGGTTTTTCTATTTTCTTTATATGTATCTGTCCAAGAAAAATATTCTTTATTTGTTGCTTGATCCATATAGCCGACCCCACCTAGTGGGAAAAGGCTTTCATTGTTGTTATTGTGTTTATTTGTTGCTTCAATTGCCCAATTTAGGATCTCAAGAACTTGGCACAAAGCTCAGCAAATTCAGTATGTGAATCAACCAGATGCCCAGTCAAAGAAAATTCAGTTGACAATGATCCAAGGGAAGACTCAGATCAAATGGAAAGTCTTCATAAAGGGAGTGAACTGGAGGAAACCATAATTGCATGCAAGGAAGCATTAAGTAGATTAGATTCTGCAGCTGAAAGTGCTGTGCAGTTATTTTCAAGATTAGAAATTAATAATTCTGGAGAGGAGATTGCAGGAGGAACTGGAGCTCAGTTATTTAACAGGGCAACTGAGCTTCTTCCAACAATTATTGAGAAAGTTAATGCAGTTTCTAGATTGGTTAGACATAAGAAGAATAATTTGTGTTATTTAGGATTGGATTAATTGCCAGGAAAATCTGCTGAGGGCAAATCAAAGGAAGATACCATCATTCTTTAAAAATATTTTCATTTATTTGGCCACTAACAAGGAATAAATGTTTAGTTCAAGTTAGTATGTTAATTTCTAACTAGTTAACTACCAAAGTGGAAAGGATTTTGAGATCTTATGAGCTAAATATTTCGGAAAACCTTTTTTTATTTCAATAAAAGGTTTAACTGGCTTAGTCAATCTCTCTTTTTTGAACCAATCCTGCAAGAGCAGCTTATCAGTGACTTTGTTTAAAGTACAAAAAAAGAAAGTGCCAAAGGGCATAGTCTACTTATGAGCAAGAATATATGACCCAAAAGCAAAGCAAATTAACTGCATCAATTCAGTGAAGGATAATAAAAGTTTCTGCTAAATGAGAAAAGCTCTTCCTATTTCTATCACTTTAACATGGATTCTCTTTACTTTCAAAGTTGAAATATATGCAGTGTCTATATCGCTTTGTTAAGGAAAACCAGAAAGAAAGGAAATATATTAGTATATAGTGATTTCTCTTTTTATTTTTATTGCCACTTTAGTAGTAATTCTTTTCTCTAATTAATTGTACAATGGTTTTACTTGTGCTTCCGTTAATATTTATAAAAGCATTTAGATCATTTTCCATAATATAAATTTCTAAAACTTATAACTATCACTCTTGTATTCTATTGTGTTGTGAGAAATATTCTAAAATACTCTTTACATTTAGTTGTGTTTTAGTCAAAGTATTCAAGATTACTTACCTCCATATGGCTCCATACAAGAGTGAATATGTTGGACATACCTTGTTGGGGGTGTGTACTTTAAATATATACACTAGAGTATACTATATAAATAGCATTACTTTGATTTAGGTATCTAATTTTTTTTTATTTAATTTAACTACATGATATGTGATACTCAAAATGCAAGAGATTAAACGTGTTTCAGCTAATTATAATCCTTCATGTGGCAACCCTTTGCTCTCATTTTTGTGTACCACCTTTCAAGCATATAACTCATTAATTTCTCCACTTTATTACTGAAAAAAAGAAAGGTAAGGATAGAAAAAGCAAAGGCCATCTTTTCTTACTCCTAACCTTTCCACCTTTGGAACCAATTCTTACCGATGATTTTCATGCAATTTGAATACTAACAAACACTAATGTAGTTTCCCAAATATCTCACCTTTATCTATCTTCTTTTGACCTGATTTTTTTGTATTTTCCATGTTTGCAGTAAGTTATCTTGACCTTATAAGGTTAAAGTAATAACTTCATTAATATGCTAAACCAGATAATTATACTTTACTTTAATTTATTCATATAGAATAAAATTTTTTTGTCAGAAGAATAAAACTACTATATATAATTAGTTTCATTTTAAATTCAACCTCAAGTAATATATATATATATATATATATATATATATATATATATATAAAAAGAGGTTTCGCATGCACTATAATATATACAATTTTTTTTTAATTTTAAAATATAATATAAAGTTATTATTATTTTTTTATAGGATAATATAAAGTTATTATTAGTATTACTATACTATTTGAAATAATAAGTTAAATAATTGTCCATTATCTCTAAGTTCTCTTTCTCCACTTCTCTTTTAACTACTCATCAGTCATTATCTATTATCACTACTTTTTTTTCTCACCTCACCTCTAATCATGTATTTTGTATTATACTTTATTAACTATTAATAGTTATTTTGAGATATATATCAATGAGAAAGGTCAATATCCGTATTATTATAGATATTATTGCCTAATAAACTAATAATCCAATTCAACCTATATTGCATGGTCCAGTTCAATTCCTGATCATATTGTCAACTGATTTTTTTTTGTGCATATACCATGACACATTATTTATGTATGAGCTTTTAATATTCATATAATTTTTTTAATTTTAAATTATATATATAAAATAAATAAATAAAAATTAGTTAAATTTAATTAGTTAATGTACAAATAAAGTAGCATAGGTATACCTAAAAATTTTCTAGGCCATTGATCTTCTACATTCTAGAGGCCTGTCCACACACACACCACAATGACCACATGTAATGAAATTCACCCTATCAATTCCACATGTTATTTTCACTTACCATGTAATAAAAAAGACAATGGTACGAATAATTTAGCTTTTTAAAAAATTTTGAATATATATTTTTTGTATTCTACCATTAGATCTCGTTAAGAATTTGTATAAATAATTTTTATGAACATACGCATAAATATTAAGGTACTTTTTTTTTCGTCTGTATATTAAGGCAGTCAATAGTGAAGAATTTGATCATATTCCTAAAACCTTAAAGAGGGTTGCATTATTCTCCACTTGGATTCCTTGATTTCTATACAATTATATGTATCATCTCTGAAGACCTACCTCTCGTGTGTGTATCCTAATTACCCATTGCATTAATTTGTAATCATGCATGGCCAATTTAGCCATTTTAGGCACCGCTCTAAGGTCCCATTGGAATTATAATTAAGAAATTGTATATAGTAATCTGAGGATAATAATATAAAATATATAATCTTCAATTTAATTATAACAAAAGACCTAATCGATTATCTCATACATCCTACTTTTACATGACAGAGTACAAAGATTTCAACATGAAATTCTTTTGCTAGTTATTTATATATCTCTCACTACTAAACCATATTTAGCTAGTGACTTATATTATCTCATTAATCTAAGTTTTTTTTTTCTATATAAAGAGCATTTTGAACTAAGCTCTTGAATGCACTAATTAATTAATACAAAGATGTGCCCTCACATTTAATTAAATGAGACTAAATGCAAAACGTCATGACTTAGTTGATACAATTTAATTATTTAATTAACTCTTATTTTTTTTGTTGACCTAAAATGAAAAGAATATCGATATATATATAGATATCATCCATATAGGAGTTAATTAAATGGATGCCATGTGGCGTGATTTGCGGGCAAAAAGTGGGTTTATTCTCAATTATGTTACACATGCATTGAAAACTTTTGGTGCTTAAAAAAAAAGTATGATTAAGAAAGGCATAATTCAATGTGGTTATTTTCATATTAATTATGTTTAATTAAGCAGATGCTGCCAAAATAATGCATCCCATCAAAAGGGGGCAAAATGTGGAATAAGTTTTTGCGCAGACATATTGGGTCCAAGATGGAGGCTTTGTTTAGACCTTAAAGTGATCTTACCAATTCTCTGCTTTGGTTTTTTATGCACCAAAAAACAAAAAATGTCTCTCCTCATTTATGTATGCTCCGTTAAACGATGAATTAATTTAAGTAGTAAGTAATTTGATATTATTAAAAAAAAATTTGAGTTTGAGATCTTATAAATAATATAATTAAATTTTAATTAAAAAATTTTTTATTATAATTAAATGCGTGATACAAATAAATCCAAATTAATTAAGAGAGTGCCATGATGTGCTCTATGTTTGTGGGGTAAAGGACTCTCAATTAGTTTGTCCTATTCAATCAATTTTTCTTTTGTAATGATTACTTTTTGTTTTCTTGTTTTCCCCCTTTATATTATTTTCATTCAAATTTAAGCATGCAATTGAAATTAATATGTATGTAATGGTTTACACAATTTTCAGAGAATAAATAACTATTCAATCTTTTTTTAAAACATATTTATTTCTTGAAAAATGTATAAATTATTATATAAGATTTATATAATTTAGTATCTGAAAACATGATTTTGTTTTAATTTCACATTTTTAAACCCAAAATACACGTTTTAATATTTCAAAAGTGTAAAATTAGAACACAATCATACTTTAGTAATATGTACAAATATTTTTTAAAATATCAAGTTGATATGATCGATCAGCCAAGAAACTTGTAGCTCATATGCTAATATTAAAATTAATATGTATATAATATTATATAAAGGTTCCCTAATCCCCACTCTTAATTTTTTTAAAAAAAAAAATTAGTAATTAAAATGATTAAAATAAGATTTTTTTTATAGACATCCTTTATTAGAAAATGATCTTACTCAAAATATTATCTGACACTAAATATGAATAAGAATTTAAACTTTGATTGGTCTCCTCACAACTCACAATTAAAAATGGTTTAACTAAGGGGAACTACTACTTGTTCTTTTTTTGGTGCAAATGGTTTGTGTTATTATGGATAATAATGATCCAAACGTATACTTAGACATTAGACAACATTATTGAGAATATATAATAGCTTCAGCAAAGATTAGTGGAATCTAAGGATACGCATGTCTCTATATTTACACTATTCCATTCATAATTATAGCAAACATATATAGCTGTTATCATCATCCATCAATTCCAAAATTTATATAATTATGATTTAGTGAGAGTCCTAGCTAGATATGGTTACTATTATGATCTTCTTTTAAGATTATATATATATATATATATATAGAGAGAGAGAGAGAGAGAGAGAGAGAGAGTTTTAACGAGTAGATGTTCAGTGGTACGGTAATACTGAACTTCAGTACATCCCTCCAATCAGTTGGTCCCTAAACCATTCAAGGTGAGCCCTAATTAATGTGAGTTTTTATTAATATTAACAAATTGCACTACATGATTTGAGGGATGCACTGAAGTTCAGTGATACGGTACCATTGAACTTTTATCCAGTTTTAACCAAAGTATAATGAATAAGTTTATAACAGTTAAATTCAAAAGCAAAACAATCCCATGATTAAGCAACCTTTCAATCCTTTTATTCTTGACTTGAACATCAATTTGGGGTCAACAAATTAATAGTTTGTGAAATCTAAATCTAATGATAATTAAATAGTTTTCTTATATATATATAAATATTGTGCAATGACTTTAATAATTAGGATTTGTTTAATTTGCAAGATCCAAATGCAAATCAACATAAAATTATTTAGGCTTGGATTCTTGTTTAATTTGATCTTTTGTTAATTAGTAGACATGGCCCATTATTTGTGATGAATTAACTTTATTTTTGCTTTCTAAACAAGAATAATTTTAAGTGACAGGACTGAATTTTTAATAAATCTCTCAATTGATTCAATATATTATTTATCAATATTAATATGAACTCACATTAATAAAGATATACATAAATAAATTATGGATCAAATTTTTATTAATATATTTATAAATAGCAAGTAATGATTAATAGATCATATACTCGTAATACTGAAATTCTCTTAAAAGATTATATCACAAAATCATTACCGAATCTAATGTTAAAATAATGTCATAAATATATGGTATTTTTTAAAAAATCAAATAAATGAATTTAGCATTAATCTTGTTTACTAATTTATGATCTAAAACTAATTATTTCCTTTTCTTATCGTTTACTTAAAATAAAATTATATAACTTAATATACACTTCTTTTCAACACAATAGTAAGAGAATCAAATCTTTTTTAAAACAAATCCAAATCACTTACTATTAAATTACACTTATTGACTTTCCAATTGTGATTTTTTATTAATAAAAAAGAAATTAACATAATTTAAAGAAAGAAGAGTCATATTTGTTTCATTATTGTTGATCATGGTAAAACACCGTTATCTCTGTCAAAATTTGAAACTAACTTTATAATAAATGAGATAGAATGAAAAAGATGTTGACCTTTAATTTATTTAAAGAGAATTATTTTTCTTTATCTCTCTCTCATTTCACTAATTTTTATCTCTTTTTCATAGAGGATCTAATTTCCAAAAAAAAAAGCAATATTTTTTTATAGAATCCAAAAAAATATATTATGTGTATATAAATATATATGAAAATAATGTTAACAAGATGACGATGATGACAACAACAACAATAATAAAAAAGAGATCGAAAAAGGTTTAAAAACTCTGTTCAAACTATATCAGCTATAGCGATTAATTAATTATTTATAATTTAATACAAAATCATTTTACATTTTGTGAGAGTACTGAAATTCATGTATGTAAAGTCCTAAACCTTAGCACTAATATATATAGGTTACTCTTAACTCTTCACTCTCCACCTTTATATATATTTTATAACATCATTATATTTAATTATTTATTTATAAATATTTTTAATTTCCTATTCAATCTTCTAACAATAAAAGTACTACATTGATTACCATGGTAAATTTATCATTGTGGGTTTTCATTAAATTTTATTGTTAACTGTTAATAACTATTGTCAGCATTTTTTTTTATGAAAATTCAAAGTCAGATTCATAATTTATTATGTTGTGAAAAATTAGTCTATTTTAATTATATACTAGATTCAGGTCTTGTTGATAGCTGTTATTTTTATTTAAAAATACAAATAGTTTTTTTATTAAAAAAAAAAGCTCATTGTGGCAGCTTAGAAGTTTGGAAGGACAGAAACAGAACCATTTTAGTCTGACTAAAGAATCTTTAGTTCTTCACAAAAGAAAAAAAATATTAAAATTAAAAAAATTTGTCCTTCCAAATTTGAAGGTGTTATCTTCATAGTTCCTATCATCTTTGTTTTGCAGGCTCCAATGGTACAAATCAGAACCTTTCCATGTTTGCAAACTACAAAATTAATTATTTTAAAATTCCTGAAAAATATTTTAAAAATGGCAGGAGAATTAATTTTTTTAACTGAAAGAAAAATTCATGAAAAATATTTTAAAATTTATAATTTCTAACAAACTACAAAATTAATTATTTTCAGCATTCATGTTTGCAAGTTTTAAATATATAATACAATTTCTGTAATTCAAAAATATTATTTTTCTCTGAGAATTATCTTGTTCCAAGTATATGTAGAGACTAGAGACATACTTTTAATCACCTCATGTTAGTATGCTAATATAGAGAGTTGTGTCAAACACAATATTGTTTAATATGATAATTAATTAACACACACATATATATAGGGTTGTATTTTATTTGACTAGAGTATACATTTAATAATGGCCACAAAATACAAAAACACATATATGCACCCCATTGAAAAAGTTATATATTGAAAACAATGGTTCTTTTAGTGTCTCATGGTCATAAAGAGAATATAGTAAGCATGGGACCAAACCCTTAAAGGGAAGAATTTTTGTCCCAAAAATTAGGTGAATAAATAATTACACTCCACAATGTAGCATAGCACAAATATATAGTTTCTAACTGACTTTAATCTAATTATAAGAGATTTACTTTAAAAGAAAGTACTAATGATAATTAATTGTGTAATTTTTAATTAATAATAGTATACACTATTTAAGATTTGTATTCATTTTCTTAATTAATATGCTTTGAAATCTTGTTAAAAAAACATGTTTTAGTTTTAACCTCCCAATCATATACAATAAAAAAAAAGGTCATGTCAACTTTGTATATGAGAATGATCAATTCAGATTATCCAACCAAAGCTTTGGGGCAAAAAAAGACAAACCCAAAACATCTTTCTGCTTATTCTTTTATTTTGTCAATTGATGGAAAACATTAAGATGTTAACATTTAAAATATAATATTTGACTTAGCAATTTAGCATAACAGTCCAAATTAAAATAATTTATACTAATTAGTATATATATATTTGGAGTATAAGAAGTAGACAAATTTGGCAAGTTCTTTAAAACATTCAGAATAATAGCAATTTAATTTTTAGTAATATATATTAAAGCAAGGTAAAAAATGTAAACCTCATAACTGCAATTGAGGGAAAATTACTAATGGGACATTGTCTATTTTGTAGTAATATGTTGAATAAATTATTATTTAGTTTCTCAAAGATTTTACTTGTCTCAACTTAGTTCGTAAATTATAAAAATATTAAATTTAGTCATCGAAAAATTTTCATTATCTCAATTTAGTTTATGAATAATAAAAACATCAAATTTTTAGCCCTTAAAAAAAGTCTTATGTCACAATTTCGTTCTTACAAAAAAAATGAAATGCATGGATAAAATTACACCATAAGATATCTTTTTTTAATCAAAATTTGATATTTTTATTATTAAAGAAGTTAATTGACATAAACAGAAATTTTCAAGAACCAAAAAAATAATTTAGAGTTATATATTTGATCTTGATAATTATCCAACTTTATAGAAGAAGGGACATGGAGAAAAAGTAAAAAAAAAAAAAAGGAGAAATATGAGTTTATGGAGAAAAGAGATTTTGCATGATACATATTTCAATACTTTATTTATTTATTACTTGATATTTAGCGTTGAATGAATTAAGATTGAAATTTTTATTAAGAGTAAGAAATAATAAGTATAAAAATAGATAGATTGTTGAATTTATATAGCAGTGAATGAGTGTTGATATAAAAGGAAAGAAATTGCGAGGAGACAATTAAAGCTAGCTACTAGCTAGGCAACCAAAACGACGACGTTCAGATGCTTGGCTTCCACTGATTTATTTGTGAATAATTTTCTCAAGTGTATGGCATTGGTGGGGCTAAGAGTGAAGGTAGTGTAGTGTGTAGGTAGGAGATTATGTTTGGTTAAGAGTAGAAGAGCCAAGTATGAAAGGAAAAAATCAAAGTGTGTGGGAGAAAAGAAAGCTGAAAAACAAAAAGGGAAACTGGGATTGGGAAAAAGAAAAAGCGAGAAAAAGCAAAGTAAATGACAGAGAGAGAGAGAAAAAGAAAAAGAAAGCGAAATGAGAGTAGTGAGGTGAACACAACACAACACAGCTACCCACAGAGAAGAGAAGAGAAGAGGATGAAGGCAAGCCAAAGCCCTCTCTCTCACTTTTGTGATGGCGTGATTTACTTTTGCTTTTTGAGGGAATCTTTGAAATTTTAAACCATCCCTAATCAAACCAAATTTAACTAACATTTTCTTTCATTTTGCATATTAATCAACATTAAATCTCTTCATACTCACATCACACCTTCTTAATTTCTTCAAGATGTCAAGATCAATCACAAATTAAAACTGAGAATATCAGAAAATGACATCCTATTCCGCAGTGTCATTCCCGTAAATATTCACAACTCCTCACACAAAAAAGTCTTTTACACACTTACAAAACGAAACGAATAAAAACTCCGTACCCACAACGGAACTGCGGAAATGAACCAAATAGAGGAGAGAGAACGTGAGAATTAAGAAAGAAAATCAAAGCTGGGCTTTATTCTTTTGTCTCCATATAATATATGAAATATTAAAAATGATTTCTTGCATTTAAAATATTGAAAAATAGGCTTCAAATACCGAAAGTAATTGGTGGATTGATGATTATAGCGTGGTGTTTATGTTATATATAATAGATTATATTTTGAGATAATTTCCTTCATCAAATTTCTTTGTCAAGTCTCAACACTTTGTGGCTGTCCGTTGGAACCAAACAGATCTCTCTTTCTTTCACTGTCAATAGCAGAAAGAAAAAGACAAGCACATTCACACGCACTCACTCACTCATTTCTCTCCTTCTTCACTCCCAAGCTTCTTCCCTTCCCTAACATGATCGCACTTCAAATCCTCACTCTCACACCCCATTTTCGGTTATGAATCCCACAACCGAATCCACTGCACCGCCGCCACTACCAGCACCCGCCGCCGCAGCAGCAACACTGCTGCAGCCTCACCGCCCTTCCACCTCCTGTGATCGCCACCCTCAAGAGCATTTCACTGGATTCTGCCCCTCATGCCTCTGCGAACGCCTCGCCGTACTCGATCCAAACTCCTCTGCTCCACCTTCTTCCTCTGCCCGCAAACCCCCCACCTCCTCCACCGCCGCCGCCGCGCTTAAAGCCATTTTCAAGCCCTCCTCCTCTTCCGTCGCCGGCGGTCGCAGTAACAGACCACCACCCGCGTCATCCTCGTCCTCGTTTTTTCCTGAGCTTCGTCGCACCAAGTCCTTTTCTGCTTCCAAAAACGAGGGTTTCTCTGGGGTGTTTGAGCCCCAAAGGAAATCTTGTGACGTTAGGGTTCGTAGCACTCTCTTTAATCTCTTCCATCAGGACAACGATCGAAACCCTGCTAAGAAGGAAGCTTCTAGAATTGGTGGTGAGGTTATTGAGGTCGAAACAAGGAATTTAGCATCTTCTTCCAGTGTTCGGGGTCCGGTTATTGAGTCAAAAGAAGAAGAGGAGGAAGAGACCGTTGGCGTTGACGAGGACGAAGACGAAATCAGGGTTTCGGAGGAACCCAATTTGGGAAATGTGATTGAGGAGAGGGTTCAAGAAATTGTTGAGGAACAAGAACCAGAGGAAGAGTTGAAGACCATGAAGGACCATATAGATCTCGATTCTCAAGCGAAGAAGACTTCCGGAGGGAGAGATTTCAAAGAAATTGCAGGTAGTTTCTGGTCTGCGGCCTCGGTTTTCAGCAAGAAATTGCAGAAATGGAGGCAAAAGCAGAAGATGAAGAAGCGCAGAGGCGGCGGCGGGTCTGCCACATTGCCGGTGGAGAAGCCCATCGGGAGGCAGTTCCGGGAGACCCAGTCGGAGATCGCCGATTACGGGTTCGGGCGACGGTCCTGTGACACCGATCCGAGATTCTCGCTCGATGCCGGCCGGATGTCGCTCGACGCCGGTAGGATGTCTTTCGACGATTCTCGCTACTCCTTCGACGAGCCTCGTGCTTCCTGGGATGGATACTTGATCGGAAGGACGTTTCCGAGAATGCCCCCGATGCTTTCCGTCGTCGAAGATGCTCCGATCCACGTTCTAAGGTCCGATTCCCAAATCCCAGTTGAAGAACCCATGAATGCCATCAACGAGGTCGAGACCGTCCCCGGTGGGACAGCCCAAACCCGAGAATACTATTCCGATTCATCCTCTCGCCGGAGAAAGAGCCTCGACAGGTCCAATTCCGTCAGGCAAGCCGCGGCGGCGATCATGGCCGGCGAGATGGATGAATCAAAGTCAGCTTCAAATGCCAAGGTCTCTCCGGCAACCGCCGATCCCAATCCCAATCCCATCCCACTGCCTCCGAAAATGGTCCTCCCTGATAGAATCCTAAGAGATTCCAACTCCAATTCTCTGAGAGATGACTGCTCAGAGCAGACCTTCGAAATGGGTTTTCAAGATCCTGCATCTGTGATCGGATCCGGTGACCGGAAAACATCATCAAAGAAGTCGCGCCGGTGGAGCAAGGCATGGAATATATGGGGCTTAATAAACCGGCGAGGTGGAAGTGGAAACAAAGATGAGGAAGAAGATAGATATAGCAGAGCCAATGGAACTGAACGTTCATTCTCAGAATCTTGGCCAGAATTGGGAAATGAAAGAATTGGAGATGGTAGAAATGGATTCAACCGGAAGGTGTTGAGAAGCAATAGTAGTGTGAGTTGGAGATATGCTCAGGGAATGAACATGAATGGATCATTTGGTGGGTCTATGAGTATGAGAGCGAATGGTTTTCTTCAAGGAAGGAACAAGGGAAGAGATAATAGAGATGAGTTTGTATTGGAAAGGAATAGGAGTGCGAGGTATTCTGATCATAACACAGACAACAATGGTAATGGTTTATGTCGTCTCTACGTGACGCCCATGGGTGGTGGTGGAGGAGGAGGAGGAGGAGGTGGTGGATGGAGAAGTATTGGATCCTCTGGCAAAACGAGGTCGAACCAGGCACATTCCATTGCAAGAAGCGTACTTCGATTGTACTAAAATTTGGAAAGGTCAAGTTGTTCTTGTTCTTTGGTTTGTGTTTGTTAATGTTGCTGCATTTGTTATGTAAAACCACACATGCCCTTATGTATTCTTCTTTCATGATTGGTCTTGGTTGGTTGGATAAAGCACCCTGTATTTTTCTCTTACACTGAAATAGCATACCATGCTTCTTCAATTTCTGGATTATTTCGTCTATTTAGTCTTTATCTTCAAAAATTGGTGATTACTGATTACTTAAATCTTACATGTTAGTTTTTTAGATATGTTAAAAGGACTAGAATATATAGGTTCCAATATGACTCTTGTTCTAATCAATTTTGATTGGCTCGAATGATCTTTTTTCTGTCTGGAAGGCTTGTAAGTTGTAAGTGTAACTCGGAGAATATTTCCTTCGAGTATAGACATGTTGCATATGTTCATAAATAGAACTGATCAATTTGCATTGGCGTTAGTTAAAACCAATTTTATATTATTAAATAACTTCATATGATGAAATTTCTGTAAAATCTACCGTTAAATTGATAGTTGTTATCTTAAGAATCCATTATTTACATGAATCTAAACTCACTTTTCTCGGTGTGTGTATATATATCCCTGCAAAAAGTGGTAACAAAGTGGGCTCATGCCACCTGGTTTTGCCGCTTGTCATTAGTTGTTGTTGAGTACAACGCTATAATGTAACTGTGCCTAAGCCCTTTTTACCCCACCCCCATCAATAGGAAACACAAGTATCTAGAAATTATTCCACTCTCATTAAGCTTTGGAAATAGTTTAGGTGGAGCTTTTATATATTTGTTATAAGGTTTTAACTATTTGTTTTATTTGTACTTTTTTTTTTAATGATTGGTCCTATAAGGAATATAATCTTTATATTCTTATTTCACCCATAATTATACAAACATTTTTTGTCAGATATATTTCTATTGAAAATTTTCGCAACAGACCAAGTTTAGTCCTTAATTTTATTTGAGCTTGTACAATCCTATAATTTTTTGAGGGATTCCTATAAAATCCTATAATTAGAGTAGAATTATCCTAGTAGGAATTCTTTTATATATGACATACTATTCCAATCAACCATATTATATCTTATTTACTTTATATAATAAGTAGTAGTCCATTACAAAAAAAAATTTATTGAAATTTTAAGTAGGCTATAGTTATTCGGTTATTTAATAGAAATATAGAATTATGATTATTGATGAGTGAATTTCACACTTTGATTTTCTAAATTTACGTAGTTTTTAATTGATTTGGTCGAAAATGTACAATTAATTAACTTGATCAAATACAATTTGGAGGTTTATAATATTTTATTGAAGGCAAAAACATTTTAGAAAAATGGGAAAAAAATCAAAATTTAGATTTTAGACAACTAAACTTAAAAGGTCCATATATTTTAAGCACTAGAATAACAATTTACTTGATTTGAAATTTGTTGTAATAAAAATAAATTTATATATTAGTCTTTAAAAATATATATGTTATGTTAATTTACTTTTTTAAAGACCCAAATATTCGATTTCATTCATTTAAAAATATTTCTTGAACAATTTAATCATACAAATGCCCAAACAGTATTACAAGCGAAAATGACTAGCATGCCCAAGTAACAATAGGGCAATCTAAAACAATAATCAGCAATAAGATTTTAATGTTTATGTAATTATTGTAATATTATTTTTAAGAACGAAATTGAGAATTGTAATTTGATGGCTTTTGGGATTGTTGGGACAAGAATAAAACTAGATGGAAAAGTTGAAAATTTTGAGGAGTGAGAATTCACATCACTACTTGAAAGTAGAAAGATGTGGGTTAGACACTAAAAACGACTAGTGAATGAAATGAATAAAAAGAAGTGAAGAGAGTATGAAGAAGAAGACAAATTAAAAGATGAAGAAATAAATAGAAAGAAGAGTGCAGAAGAGGATGGCCCCTCCATGTTTGTAAAAGAACAACATTTTTTGCAGATTCTTTTGTTTGTGTGGGGAGTAGCTTACCACTATTACTATTTACTATTTACTATTTACTATTCACTACTACTCATTGTCATTGACTTGAAAGAAACCATACGAATATTATTATTGCCACTGCCATGTTAGGTCAACATCATCTCTCATGCTTTATGTGTTTTTCCTTCATGCAAACATGTTTTTGCCCTACCTTAACCATTATTTGAGTTTATTCATAATAATAATACTAGGATCCTTGAGAATTATAAGTAGACATAGTGCAAATTAAATTAAAGCCTCCATTCAAGAGAAAGCTTCGTGAGAGCCTGAAGAATATTTAAGAAATAAGGAAGGTTATTTTTTATTTTTTTGGTAAACAAAATGGTAGTAAAGGAAGGCACTCCCAAGTACTATCGGACAGGGCGCAGTGGCATGTTGGGGAGACCAACAGAGGCCCAACCCAAAGGATTACTGCACAGGCCTAAACTGCAAGCAGTTTTACCTAGTTGCAGCTATTCAACTAGCCCTTGGGTGTCAGGAGATCTCCCTGAGGAGGGATGCCCACCATAGCATGATTTTGAATGGCTTCAGAAAAATTCGAACTCTCGCACATGGGTGAAGCAAAAACTTTTCTCCGAATTCCTTGACCATTTGTGCCAACCCACTTTAACAGAAATAAGGAAAGTTATAATTGATAAAATGAAATGTGAGAGTATACTAAACATGTGCATTATTTCATTGTATTTAAATATCATGGTTTTTTAAATATATTTGTCAGATGCATATAGATTGGAGTAAGCAGTTTCTGATTGCTTCAGAACTGTCTTTCGTTATTTTAAATTTTGAATGAAGGGAATTGCCGACCAGCAATAACTACAGGGAAAGGCAAATAATGTACGAGTTATGGGTCGGTCTCTATTCTCTATTAAACAATTCCATTAATTAGATTTTGTCGGTCCATCTTCAATTCATGATCCACCACCAAGAAGCTAATAATTAAAGGGTACGTGAATTTTTCATTTTTCAACTAATGTATTATGTTCATTTTTTAAATGAAAATATATGCTGCGTATTGTTCTTAAAAACCTTTAAATATGTTCACTAAGATTTAAGAAGATTTCTTCACGTTAACCTAGCCTCTAGGCTCTAGCTTAGCCACAAATCTTATATATGTAGGCTGACAGAGAAGTGTAGAAAAGAAGGTGAAGTAAATGGGATGAGGGAAGACAGGAATTAGAAGGTAATGATGAATGTTGAACAAATTAGATGATTATATGTCCCACTTGGGATATTGAAGGAAGGAATCAAAGCCTATATATCCTCATTTCAATTACCAATTAATTTGTGCTTTTCTTCTCCCTTTTTAATAATATTATTTGTGGGTAAATTAAAGCTCCACTATCACCCCCCAAGTTAGCCACAAAAGTCAAAAAGTGGAGGAAAAACATAAACATCCCTACATGTTGATCCAATGGAGAAGATAAGACTAATAATAATAATAATAATAAAGAAGGCTACCTCATAATCCAGTGCCATTTCTCCTCTGACTAAGCCTCAATTTTGGTAAGTGGAGATGCAATAATCTGTTTAATTAAGCTTACTGAAGCTCAACTAGTCAGCTAATTTTTAGTGTTAATTATATTGAGATATAAGGTCACTATCTAGTGAAATTTGAATCTTCACAGGTAAGAAGTATTAACATTAGATGTCTAATAGTAGGTTGAAAAGTTGAGTAAAATTACTTTCAATATGAGACCTTAAAATGAAAGTATGATATACAAAGCCTTGAAGTATGATTTATAAAGCCAAGAAAAACGGTGAAAATGATTTAAATTTGATTATATGAATTATTAGGTTTTAAAAATTAATTTTTTCCTAAAATTAAAGGTTAGTCCTTATTGGCCTATTAGAAGAAGTTTTACTGAGAATGGGCCTACACAAGAAATTTAACTTTCTAAATTTGGGCTTTTTCGTCAACCTCTTTTAAGATATTCCAAAGGACTTTTGTTCAAAGGTTTTGTTTTTTTGTCTTAATTCCATAAATGAAACTATGATTAAAAAGTAACCTGATATGTAACTGGGCTACTCATCACCTCTCCTTAAACTGGGCTACTCATCACCTCTCCTTTAGTCCTTTATAATTACGTTTCTCACCGAAAACAAAATTGACTTGACCAAAAACAAAATTGAGAAAAAACTATTATATAATACAACAGAAAACTTATTCAATTTTATGAAGTATAAAGTATTAAACCATCTTCATCCAAAATAGCATGAAGTTATATATTCAAACGTCTTAATTTATCACATTTTAATGCATAACACCGTTAACTTGTTGCCGTTAAATGATGACGTGGCATGCTTATATGACACACCCTCTCTCCTACATGTCATATTTAATGATGTGGCATGTCACATCACTGCCACGTCACCCCAGATTGCCACATCTTCTCTCCTTCGTCAGCATCATTATCATCATCATCTAGGGTGACGTGGGCAGTGATGTGTCATGCTACGCCATTAAAATATGACACGTAGGAGAGAGTGTGTGCCACATAAGCATGTCACGTCATCATTTAACGGCAACAAGTTAACGGTGTTATGCTCGAGGACCAAAATCGACCAAAAAACAAAAACTTTGAGGACCAACATTAAAGTTTATACAAACATTAAGGACCAAAATAATACTTTAGCCCATTTTAATTTAATAAAAAAATCCTTTTAGAGTTGACCTATTTTAACTATTAAGTTTAATATTCAAAATCTTCTTTACCACTTTTTTTTTTAAATTACAATATTCGTTACTAGTAACAATGACTAATTTATTCGCTTGGATCATTCTCTTTTTCTTAAAAAATCTAAACTCATATATAATTAGTATAGAACAAAGAAAAAATGTTTAATCCCTTAAAAACAAATACATATTTTATTAGTATAGAACTATATAATTTCATCTCTGAAATTCTAAAACATATAATTTAATTCTTTTTTAAAAAAATTTCTACACTAGTCCAGTAAATCAAATAATAGGAAATTTGTATATACTACATATTTTAAAAATAAAAAGAGATAATATTTGTTGAATTGGTTTAATTAATTAACTACTTAAAAAGAATAAAAAAAAGTGAAAATTGAAGAAGGTTTTTCCTATAATCCTATTCTCTGGCTACATTGATCATTGATGCCGCCAACGTTGAAGAAAACATGGCATCAAAATACCTATAATGCAGAGAAACCCCAAATGGTACTATCTCTGCCATGGTCGAGCTTCCCAAGTCTCTTTCTCCGAAGCGACTTCTAAACCTCCTCAACGCAGAGAAGAACAATAACACCGCGCTTCAACTCTTCGACGCCGCCTCTCGCCATCCAGGATACAACCACTCCCCCAACGTCTTCCACCACATTCTCCGACGCCTTTCCGACCCAAGATTCGTCATCCATGTGAGTCGGGTCCTCGAGATGATCCGAACACAGAAATGCAAGTGCCCCGAAGATGTCGCATTGACCGTGATTAAGGCCTACGCGAAAAATTCCATGCCCGATAAAGCGTTGGACGCGTTTCAGCGAATGGACGAGATTTTCGGTTGCGTCCCTGGAATACGATCGTATAATTCCCTGCTCAATGCTTTTGTTGAATCCAATCAATGGGATAGGGCGGAGTCGTTTTTCGCGTATTTTGAGACAGTGGGTATGTTGCCGAACTTGCAAACTTATAATATTTTGATTAAGATATCGTGTAAGAAAAAGCAATTTGACAAGTCCAAGGGTTTGTTGAAATGGATGTGGGATAAGGGTATTAAGCCTGACAAGTTTAGTTATGGTACTTTGATTAATTCGCTGGCTAAGACTGGGAATTTATCGGATGCGTTGGAGGTGTTCGATGAAATGAGCGAAAGAGGGCTGACACCTGATGTGATGTGTTATAACATGTTAATTGACGGATTCTTCAAAAGGGGTGATTTTATGAAAGCTAATGAGATGTGGGAGAGATTGTTGGAGGGGAGGTCGGTTTACCCAAATGTGGTAACTTACAATATCATGATCAATGGGTTATGCAAATGTGGCAAGTTCAATGAGAGTTTGGATATATGGGACAGGATGAAGAAAAATGAAAGACAGCATGATCACTTTACTTACAGTACTTTGATTCATGGATTGAGTGAGGCAGGGAACTTGGGTGGAGCCAAAAGAGTTTACAAAGAGATGGTTGAGAGTGGGATAAGCCCAGATATTGTTATATGTAATACCATGCTTAATGGGTTTTGTAAAGCAGGGATGGTTGAGGAGAGTTTTGAGTTGTGGAAAGAGATGGGAATGTTTGGTTCTCGTAACATAAGAAGTTATAACATATTTATCAAGGGATTGCTTGAAAACAGGAAGGTAGAAGAAGCAATATCCCTATGGGAAGTCTTGCCTGAGGCTGCATGTATTGCAGATTCCACTACGTATGGAATATTAATTCATGGTTTGTGTAAGAATGGGTACCTGAATAAGGCTTTACAGATATTGGAAGAGGCTGAACATAGGGGAGGTAATGTGGATGTTTTTGCATATTCCTCTATGATTAATGCATTATGCAAAGACGGAAGATTAGATCAAGTGGCCAGTGTTGTAAATATGATGGATAAGAGTGGATGTAAGTTTAACCCGCATGTCTGCAATTCACTCATTGATGGGTTTATCAGACATTCCAAACTTGATAGTGCTATCAATTTCTTTGTGGAAATGAGCACTAAAGGTTGCTCACCAACTGTTGTGTCCTATAATATTCTTATAAATGGATTATGTACAGCAGAAAGATATCAAGAGGCATATCTTTACATGAAGGAAATGCTGGAGAAAGGGTGGAAACCGGATATTATCACATATAGTTTATTAATTGATGGCCTTTGTCGGAGCAAGAAAATTGACGATGCCCTTAAGTTGTGGCATCATTTATTGGGTATGGGTTTTCAGCCTGATGTAACTATGTACAATATTATAATCCATGGACTTTGCTCTTCTGGCAAAGTGGAATATGGTCTACAACTGTATTCAAAGACTAGGCAGAGAAACTGTGTTAATCTTGTGACCCACAATACCATAATGGAGGGTCTTTACAAAGCTGGGGACTATGAAAATGCATCAAAGATTTGGACTCAGATTTTAGAAGACGGGCTACAACCAGATATCATCTCATATAATATTACTCTTAAGGGGCTCTGTTCTTGTGGTAGAATAGCAGATGCAATTGGAATGTTAGATGATGCTTTGGGGCATGGAGTTCTCCCAACTGCCATTACATGGAACATACTTGTTAGAGCAGTGATCATATCTGGGGCTTGAACTCCATCTTTTGGGCTCTAAAATTGATTATAGTAATTTCAAGTTTTCAACTCCTAATATCTCTCTTGCACTAGGACATGAACAAGGCAACAGAACAATGTCTGAAGTGTCCATAGGCAGCTCATTTTTTGAAGCACCCATGGTTCATAGCTCCTGCTTGTTGGGTATTTCAGCTATAAAAATCTATTAATTTACAAGGGGCTTGTTGGTTTCCCCACAATACAATGGTCTAGGGGTATGTTTGTGGTTGAACCCTAGTAGAGTATTTAATGGTATTGGGCAAACTCAGCCTGCCTTGAGGGAGGAGTGCCTACAATCACCTGTGAATCTATGGTTTGGGTCTTCCATTTCCAGGTCCTGACTCGGCAATGGTTACACTGTACAGCCCTATCTACACATTTCCCTAGTAAATGAAAAACTATTGTACATTATTTTTTTTTTTAATTTTATGATAGGATTTTGATATCCTAATTATTGATTCTGAATTGTGCTAGAAAAGTCACCTGAATGACTCTGGACTAGTCACTTGTGGTGCTAACCATGCTATGATCTCTTCTGAATTCTTGGTTCAAGTGCTGGTACCCAGCAGGCACGGCAATGAACAACAAAACATGTGTATATCAGAAGATGGATGAACACAGCTCTTGTTATTTAAGATGAGGTAAGCATTAACCCTATTAATAGTCAACATTAGCTCTATTAAGGGGCTCATTAATCCCGTTTCCAATTTCCACAGTTGCCCTTACTTCAGAGGCTGTTTAAAAGTGTCACATGTTAGATTTCATGACAGACTAAGCTTATAATTCAAATTTGCCATTTGAAGTAAGATGGAGAGTCCTCCACCCTCCTTGGTTTAACACCACCAGACCTTATTGTTTTCTTTTAGTTGCTATGGCCAACAGTTATTCAGCTCAGCTTTGGTTCTTGTGGCCCTACAAAGTCCTATTTCAAAACCAATGTTTGGGTATGTCAAGAAGTATACGACAAAAACCAAATTGATTCTTTAATTGCTCAAAAAGATGCTGAATAATTTGATCTATTTCTTCTTTGAACAATAAGGGTTATCGTCTTCTGTTTGGATTTGTGGGATGTATAGTGTAATGTATTCCCCTTAGGCTGGAGCTGGACATGAACAGGCTGTTTAATTTTTGGTGTTTATACTTCTCTCTGTGCTAAAGTGGTATATGAAGCTGTGAAAAAAGGAAATTTGACCCTGATTTTGCATGGTTTCTCATCATGTATATTTATGATGTCACTGTTCTATAAATTTTTTGCCTGTTCAAAAAGGAAGTAAATAAATTCATCAGCATCACATATGGTAACTCAGTTACCCAGAAATTGGTGACTTTAGTGATATCACCAATACCACATGTTGATGCCAAAGCAAAGCTGCTTGATGTATCAGGCCCAAGTTACAAGCTTTCACTTGGGGTTATGGTATCAAGCAACATCCATATATATATATATGAACTTTCAGTTCGCTTTAACTTTGTTCTTCCTTGTTGTCTTTGCTTTTGTATAACATTTTTTTTCATAGACGAATTGAGAAGATAAAGCCGCTAGAATAGCGCCAAGAATTGCTACTTTTCTCCTATCACTTGAGGATGAGGCAATAGAATCAAATAAACTGTACCGAGTTCAGCAGCCTATTAACAAGAGGTAAATGTTTTCCTGTAATTTAAGTAATTAATTTATGTAATTGAAGTTCTCATGCAGCAAATGAATCGAATAAAATCCAAACTTTTAACAACTATAATTTTGATTGTGGATATGAGTACTGACTACTCTAGTGAATGAGATTTCAACCTTATTTTATAATTAATGAACAGAAAAAAGTCAGTATTCAATGTGGGCCTTGTTTATAAAGGAAATTATATGGGCTTTAGCTCTTAAAGTTATGACTTAATTTTCTACTTAGTTTCTGACCCAAAAAAAAAAAGTTTTCTACTTGGGTTCGCTATAATCCTATAATGGTCAAACACTGAAGTTGAGAAATGTGTTGCTTCTAAAATATATTTCAAGATTTGGTGTAGTTTGTTTGTAGAGCTGTATTGTTATTATTAGTATTTTTAAATATCTACGATAGAGATTAAGAAATGTGTTGCCTCTTGTCTTTGGTTATTCATGGTTAAAAGTTATTTATACATAATATACTAAATCTATTTTTCACAGGCCTACGCCCAAATGGAAACTTGAGAGGCTAAAATGGCAAAATCATATTTCATTTTTGATTTTGAGACTCCAGGGAAAGAGGAAATGTGAAATGATAATTTGGACTTTCTGAAGAACACTCTTTTGTTGGGGCAAATTGATGGAAACAGGGTTCTTTTTTCCTTCAACTTTTAAATTTGGTCTGAACAAGACAAAACTGAGAAATGGACTAGAAGTCTAGAACAAGAAAAATAAGAAAAAAGGAAAGAGGAAGAGGAACACATCGTTCTCCATCTGTTGATTTTGTTTAATTTTTACTTCATCCATAGTATTTTAATATTGTGTTATGTGTCAAGATTAAAAAGTACCACCTTTGTACTATCAAACATCATCATTCATCAACAAAATTCATGATGCTGACTCATTTCTAACCAAGTTGACCACAAGCCCAAAGTTCATGTTTATTTCATTTTTCTCATTCTCGTATTTTTAAAATTCAATTTTACAAAAATGAATTTTAAATAAATATATAAATATTTGGATACATATTTATCCATAAGATTAACTAACAAGTTTGGTATGTAAAAAAAATATTTTAAAAATATTAAATTATGCAGGTTGGAAAACCTAAAAAGTCGAACAACTTATAGTCTAATAATCTTAATATAAAAAATTTATCATAATTTATTTTTTCTTTGATTTTTTACAAGCATCTTTCTATTGGAGATATTATTGTTTATGTAAGTTCAATATAATGTATAGAAGCAGTGGTTAAGTCTTTCTCTTTACGCCTTTGTAGTTAATCGATTCAAATGGATATGTTTTGTTTTAGGGTATGTTTGTTTAGTAGGATGTTGGAGGGAATAGTAATGAGAATAGAAATAGAAATATTGGAAGGAATGCGATGTGACGTGAATAGAATAATAGTGAATAAAATGACTCTTATATTAATAGTAGGAATGAAAGAAAAGAGTTGATAAAAAAGTAAGGGCAACAATATAATTTTATTAGATTACAACAAGTAAGATTTGTTTGGTATGTAGAATGTTCGATTACCTCTAATATTATTTCACAAATTCTTGCTAACAAACATACTCTTAAGGTTAGGGTTAGAGAGAAAATTTAACCTATATATATATGTATGTCTTACTAAGTCCTCTCATAGACTTTAGTAAAACTAAAAGGTCTATATCTAGTCACGCATAAAACTTCTTTTAATGGATTACATATCAGTCTGTTTTTTTTTAAAAAAATAAAATAAAATACTTTAAATAATTAACGTGACTCTACATATAAAATATTTTTTCTAAGAGTTCAATTTATTATCAAGTACCAACTACTAAATAGGAGTATTTATTTTAACAAAGACTGAGCTTATTGCAAGAGACTAATTGTTTGATAATGTTGTGATGAGGGAGAGTGTTGGAGGAAGATGATAAAAAAGAGAAATAAAAAGGTAGTAAGATGGAAGTGAAGTAGGAAGAAATAGACAGAGTAGTTAGTCACCCAACGTTAGTTTAAAGTCTTGGCTTTCAAACAAATGATGATGTACATCCATATAGGCCGCTATCTGATATATGACCTGAAAGCCATTTCTCAACTATTTTTTGTATTGTAAACTAAGCATTCTCATCACCATCTTCTAGTCCCTTGCCTTCTACCATCTAATATATTATTCTGCACTTTTCACTCTACAACATTTTTTTTTTGGTTTTGTCCACGTGTGTGTAGGCAGAGATTTAGATCAGCATAATAACGAACACCTTATAATCTCAGTTGGCATATATGTAACTAGTAAGCAATAGGTGATGTTAACTCCAAAACGTCCCAAGACTAAAATTTAATTAAATTTAGCAAAATTGAAATATATATCTTTTATTAACTCAAGGAGTGTGGTTGTGTGAAAGAGATTTATCCATTCTTAATTAAGTGTCAGCTTCGATATCTGACCTTAGATATAAAACAACTTTAAATTCTTAAGCTAGCTGTTTTGCTTATCGATTTACCTACAAATTAACAAAGAAACTAATTATTGTGTTCAACAGTGAATATCTAGTTTAAACAAATATATATATTCAAGATATATGGAATAATGGAAATTTTTCATATGGATTATTGTGAGGCTTAATCGGGTATAACCACTTTCTAGTTAAGGAGGTTATGAATTTCAAATTCACAAAATACATTTGGATCCCATTAATTATGTACAACTTTATGTGACATGCAAGATATCATGAGAAATAATTAACCTTGGTTTTTAATTTCCACCACTAATTAGAAGTCTTAATTTCCAAGGCCTCTCTCTTCTTAACTCACCTAACCAACCAGGTAATTAAGATGGAACGACGTCGTAGAGGTTCCTGTTTCAGCCTTTATAAGTATGCGTTGGGCAGTCATCCATGGATGCAATGCAAACTAAAGAAAGCTAAAATAATTTGTGAGTGAAATATGGATTCTTGGGTTCGTCTTCTTCTTCTTCTTCTTCTTCTCATTTCTTGCATTTGTCTTCCAGCTTTGGTTGAATGCAGAGTGAGACACTACAAATTCCATGTAAGTAATTTGCTCTACCCCTTTTAAGCTGCAAATTAAATTAATCGTGCCATATATAGGAGGGGTTTTTTTTTTTTTGTGATTATAATCAAAGTTTTTTTTGAATTTTGTCTAATTTTTTTTCACTAGTCTTAAAGACACACTTTTCTTACACTAATATGATACATTTGCAATTTTCAAAAGATCAAACACTAATTGATCATTAAGAAGTGATTAGAATAGTAGTTCTGCATTCATTCAAAATGTGCATGCAGGTTATGCTTCATGGAGTAGTTGTTCAGTGGTACGGTAATACTGAATTTCAGTACATCCCTCCAATCAGTTGGTCCCTAAACCATTCAAGGTGGGCCCTAATTAATGTGAATTTGTATTAATATTAACATATGGCACTACATAATTGGAGGGATGCACTGAAGTTCAGTAGTACGGTACCATTGAACTTACGTTAAGTTCATTTCTCTAAGAGACGTTCAAAAAAAATGTACTAATTAACTATATTATAATTAAGTACTAATGATTACATGTGAAATGTCATTTTCGAAGAGTATAGCATTGAGTGAAAAATACGTATATTGACATGTTATATTTTTATTAAAAAAATATGGCAACAAACCTTTTAATTTACAGGTGAATGTAAGTATTTATTAAAAATTTTACCAATATATATCTAATCCTTAGGTTTTGGTCAAATTGAAAGCAGATCAGAATGAACAAATTCCATTAGATAATATTCTAGATAGGCATTCTAAATCACCACCTAATATAGTGGATTAAATTGTTGGCTTCTTCCAAGCCTCTCAATGGGCATGTTCTTTTTAAAAAAAATAGTTATAAATCTTTATAATTTCAAAAGTGTTAAATTTAGTCTCAGTTATGTATCATTTTTTAATACTAGATATATAAGATAAACAATTTTTCTTAATACAAAAGATGAAATAACTTTTATATTTACACATGTATTTGTCAATGAATATCACAGGTGGTGATGAAGAACACCAGAAGGCTATGTTCAAGTAAGCCCATAGTTACCATTAATGGAAAGTTTCCAGGGCCCACATTATACGCAAGAGAAGATGACACAGTGCTTGTCAAAGTCGTCAACCGTGTTAAGCACAACGTTAGCATCCACTGGTAATTACTAATTAGACCTCAATCACTTTCTTTATTTCCCATGGTGTGCCATTATATATCAACACAATTTTCTTTAACAAATGTTATAATACTTTCTAATTAAGAAGCTTAATTTGATATTTGACTGCAGGCACGGTGTCCGGCAATTGCGAACCGGTTGGGCCGATGGGCCGGCCTATATCACGCAGTGTCCGATCCAGCCGGGGCAGAGCTATGTGTACAACTTCACCATTACAGGGCAAAGAGGCACACTTCTATGGCATGCACATGTTAATTGGCTAAGGGCTACGGTCCATGGTGCCCTTGTAATCTTGCCAAAGCGTGGGGTGCCTTATCCCTTTCCAAAACCAGATGATGAGTTAGTTGTGGTCTTAGGTGAGCAATCAAATTTAAATTAATTAATTGGTGATTTGTAGGACAATAATAATATTGAAAATTTAATTTGTAGGAGAATGGTGGAAATCTGATACTGAAGCTGTCATCAATGAAGCTCTCAAATCAGGATTAGCACCTAATGTCTCAGATGCTCACACTATTAATGGCCTTCCAGGGACTGTGGCCAATTGTTCTACACAAGGTACTTCACAAACCTGTTCATACATCAAATTAACTAATGGAGGTTTAATTTCAAGTCCAATTTGATAGTTGAAAGGAGTTGTTTTCACAAGGGAACAGATCCAATCTTGTACAACACTAAACAATAAGGAGAGCGACAGACACAGGAGTGATCAGCCTCGCTTGATATTGATGTGGGGCTCACTCCCATATCTATCTCTCTCTTTTACTTTTCAGCAACACTGAATCCTAAATATACTACAAATTTTTTACCCTTTTGATCATATTATGTAGATGTATTCAACCTACCTATAGAAAGTGGGAAGACATATTTATTAAGGATCATCAATGCTGCACTCAATGAGGAACTCTTCTTCAAGATCGCAGGCCACAACCTTACTATAGTAGAAGTAGATGCTACCTACATTAAACCCTTCAATATTGATACTATTGTAATTGCTCCTGGACAAACCACTAATGCTCTCTTAACTGCACACCAAAAATCTGGAAAATACTTACTCACAGCTTCTCCTTTCATGGATGCTCCTGTTGCTGTAGATAACTTAACTGCCACAGCCACACTTCACTACACAGGCACTCTCTCTACTTCTCCCACAATTCTCACTACCCCACCTCCTAAAAATGCCACCCAAATAGCCAATCATTTTATTGACTCTCTCAAAAGCCTGAATTCCCCAAAATACCCCGCAAAAGTCCCATTCAAGATTGACCATTCTCTGTTTTTCACAGTGGGTTTGGGGGTCAACCCTTGCCCTTCTTGTAAAGCAGGCAATGGAAGCAGGGTGGTGGCCTCTGTGAATAACGTCACTTTTGTGATGCCAAACACGGCCTTACTTCAGGCCCATTATTTCAACACACCAGGGGTTTTTACCACTGATTTCCCAGGGAATCCACCTCATGTGTTTAATTACTCGGGTAGTCCACCTAAGAATTTGCAGACACAAAGTGGGACAAAGCTTTATAGAGTGGGTTATAATGAGACGGTTCAAGTGGTGATGCAAGATACAGGAATAATTGCTCCAGAGAACCACCCGGTTCATCTTCATGGTTTCAATTTCTTTGTGGTGGGCAGAGGTGTAGGGAATTATGACCCAAACAAGGATCCTAACAAGTTTAACTTAGTTGATCCTGTGGAAAGAAATACAGTTGGAGTTCCTTCTGGTGGGTGGACTGCCATTAGATTCAGAGCAGATAATCCAGGTAAGATAAAACACGTTGACATCGTTTGATCATACAGTTGATCTCGATAAAAAAGAGTTTTTTTTTTGGTTTTATAATATGAAATAGCTCATAAATTTTTGTAATTGGATGACAGGAGTTTGGTTCATGCATTGTCATTTGGAGGTGCATACAACATGGGGGCTAAAGATGGCATTTTTGGTGGACAATGGAAAAGGTCCTAAAGAATCTTTGATTCCACCACCCAAAGATCTTCCAAAATGCTGATAAACACTTAGACATTAATTACTTAATTATGTTGTAAAGGCTCTCCAATTCAAAGTGAACAAGAGTTGGGGATATAAAGAGAGTGAGATGACTAGACTTAATTAATTAATAAGCAACAGCTTTGCTATTTTTTTTTCTTTGAGCAAATGGGTGAATTTATTGAAGCACTTTCAATAAAGTTGAGAGAGATTGAGGGTTGTTTTATTAAAAAACAGTTTATTTTTTAAAAAATACAAAGGTTGTTCTATTGCAGTTATGATCCAAAGGTTTTTTTTAGTGCTTTTCTTAGTCCTATATATATATATATATATGGTGGCAAAGTTTCAAGTCTGAGGGGGAAAAAAGAAAAAGAAAAAGGGAAGTATAGTCATGGTGGAGCACTAAGTTTATTATTTAAATTACTTGCTTTTTTTTTTATGTGAATAATAAGTTAGGTAACAATAACATATAGAAGTTCTCTCCAATTCGGTCAAAACCAAAAGGAGGAAACTAGTGACATTAATTTAATAACTTGAATTCCTAAAGGCAGGGCAATTGAAAATTTGAAATTATAAAGATATAAAGCTTCAATATAATTAACTTTCGTATTCTTGCCACAGAGAAGATTTCTTAATAATTAGCTTATTACTCCCTATCACTACCAAAAAAAAAATCTTATATTTCAAAGTGATTATTAATTATTCAAAATTTTTTAACAATTAAATTTAATCGTCAAAAGTATATTTTTTTAATAATTAAATTTTAATTGTCAAAATAAATTATTAAAAAAGTTAATAAAAATAATTTTAATTTTTAATAATTTTTTATAATATTATTTTTTATAAAGACTAAACTAAGGTAAAGTTATTTAGGTGTTTGCGATAAAGTTCTCCAAAAAAAATAAGACACGTGGCAAAAAATACTTATATGACTAATCATAGGGGAGAAAGAATATAGAAGATTAAACTATGATAACCAATCATTAAAAAAAGATGATATAAATAAAGCACGTAATTGATAGAACTTCATAACAAACTTCACCTTAATTTTTTTTTGTTTATAATACTTTTTCTGGGAGGCTGTCAAAAATATATTATTAAAAAAGAAAATGGCCTGTGTTTCTCTTTGGGCTTTGTACCAGATTAGCTCACGGGCTATTGGTTGTAAATTCTTTCATCTCACTGAGCTCCGGGCCTTCTATACTGGCTTTGGGCATGAGATGTTTCTAGAAATTAGTTGTTTTTAAATGAAATTTTAAAAAAAAAAAAACTGAAAAAGTTGTGTGATAGAAAAAGTTGTGGTTAAGAAATTTAGTTCAATTATTTTTTTAGTTTCTATAATTTTACTTAATTTTTATTTTATTCCATATAATTTAAAAATTATAATTAGATTTTTATATTTTTGAGAGATATTAGTATTTCTATTATTGAATTTCTTTTATATTACTATTAAATTTTATTGATGTTACTATTTTATATTATATTTTTATATTTTAAATATATATTATATATGATAGGAAAAATAAATAAATAATAATAATATAAAAAAACTTATATATATAGCATGGATACAAATTTGAAAAAAAAAAAAGAATTGATTATTATTTCTTCCACATATTTTTATCAAAGCTAAGTAACATGAGTGCCTCTAGTTTTTTTAATTGTAAGATTGTATAAAATGAAGGTTGAGTTCTCTATTCTTAGATTTTTTTTTTCAAATTTTGTACAAAATATTTTGCATGGCTATATACACAAATCTCAAAATGAGCTAATTATTAAAAAAATTAACGTTATCTCTCAAGAAATCAAGTTATATGCAATATCATCCTATTAGTTGCACACTAATTTTGACTAATATAATTAAGTATCACTTTAAAATAGAAAAAAAAAATCGAGTTTAAATTTTAGTTTATAAATATTGATGTCATTTTCAAAAAGCTGGCTAGAGAAGAACCTTTCACCCAAGGTATCTGCCAAAGTGGGAGACAAGAACTTTGGAGCCTTTTCAACTATAATAATTTTAAATTAATTATACATTAGAGAAAGGGTATAGTCTAACTTCTGTTTATTAAGTTCCCTGCATATACTTTTATAAAAGGTAATTCTATATAAATATATAAATATCTGTTTAATAAACAATCAAACTTTGGTTCATTATATTATAAGAAATTAATTTCCTCTACTTCAGAAGTGGAACAAATCTTTTATAGAGAACTAATTTGAGAATTTAAGAAAAGTATAAAAAATGAATATTAATACTAACTTAAACTTCACTGTTTTTTTTTTGGTGTTAATTAAAGGTTTGATTTGATTAATAAGTAAATGAAACTTAAACATTTTTGTTGAAGGAGAAAATTTTGTCTATTATCAAGAACATTGTTATAAACAATGTTGGACATCTCTTATTATGATACACTTATAAGCAAAAGTATCTTTTAAATTTTTTATTTTTACGCTAATTTTAAATTTTATTTCTATTTTTTGCGATTAATTTTATCTTAAAAATTTTGAATTATAATCATTTTGTCTCCATAAGTTTTGAATTTCATAATAAACATATAAAATTATCTAAATTATTAAACGACATTACACATCTAATAATAACGTTAATTCATTATTCAAAACAATGTAATTTCTTAATATTATTTTATTCTTCTTAGAATAAAAAAGTGACATCTTTTTTTTGTCATGGAAGAAACAAACACAAATAAATAATTTTAAGTGATGAGTTAATATTAATAATAAATATGTAATGTTTCATAAAAAAATAAATGTTTAATATTATGGATAGTAATTTAAGACAAAAATAGAATTAGCCTTTTGTTACATTAAAAAAAATTATGTATACACTCATTTTATGATTGATTCTTAATTTAGTGGCGAATAAATTTTCTTTTAAATCATTTAAAGGAAAAAAGCAGGCGAGAGCAGTGTAAAACACTAAAACTACTACCTTTTCATTATGGCAACATTAATTACTAAATCCGAATATCTAAAATTGGCAATAAGGAATCTTTCCATATATGGAAATATGGGTTTTGCTCAGTGATCATTATTGCCCCTTTACAACAAAAGAGAAGAGAAGACAATAGATTGACACTCTGGCATCCAAAACATAAGTTAATTATATTGACTTTTTTAAACAAATTTGCTAAATTATAGTATAAGACCATAATCTTATTTTTAATATAGAAATAAAAATTTTAACTTCATGCTAAGATTTAATAAAAAATTCTTAATATTATTAAAATAGTCAAATTTTATGCAATATGATTAATTTCAAAACTTATTTTAAAAACACAAAGATAGAGGGAAAGAGTTTGGTTTAAGCAAAGCAGTTTGTTAGTAGAATTGATATGCACTAAACTAATAAAGTATATAACAATTTTTTTAAATTAAATGTTAAAAATAAGAAAAAATTTCATTTTCTTATAACTTTCTCTTACATAATTTTGTATTGGTTAAATTTATCAATTGCTTTCTATAATTTACTCCTGTTATTAAATAGATCTTTATAATTTTAATTTTAGTAACTGAATCCTTATATTTATCTATTATTTATAATTAAACCCTTATCACAATAATAATTTAACTACAAGTCTACAAGCGATTCATTGAGACCAATAGATTAATTTAACCTTCAATAATCTATATTATATAATTTAGTTTAATTTTTATTCTTAAAGTGCATAATTTAAAAATAGATCACAATTGTAAATTGTTTATCACCAGCTCCAAGTTTGTAGAAATGAACGGAGGCCGTTGGATGATTAAGATCTAAGGGTGGAAAATTCAAATTGATGGGAGCAAAATAAAGTATTACGTAGTTGATAATTTGGCCACACACCTTTCGTCTCAGCCAATAGCCATTCAACCATTGTCCCTTTCTTCTCTCCTTCCTTCGTTCCCTTCTTTACTCGCTGCGCCCACAAACATCCTCTCCACCAATCACAACTCGACCCCTTTGACCTCTCTCTCTCTCTCTCTCTCTTCGTCCTTTTTCCCTAGTCGATCGCTGTCTCACCACCAATACAAACACAGAGCTGACACATTTCTGTTCACTCATGGTACAACTCTCTGCTCGTTCCTCCTCTGTATTACTATTTCAATTCTCTCTGCTTTTTTGCTTTTCCCAATTTCTCTCTTGTTTAGTCTATTTAGAATCTCTCTGTTCCGTTGCAGAAACCGATTGTTGAGTATCGCTGTATAGCATGAGCCTTCACAGATTGTAATTCTCTGCGCATTTTCGGTTCTTCTTCCGAATTTCGATCTGGGTTTTGCCTTTTCGCTTCTGCTTCTTGTCCTTTTGGTCAATTCTTCTTGTTCTAGATCTGAATAGGTTTAGGGTTTATGCTCGCCCCATAATCTGTCGAATTTGGATTTTTTTTTTTTTTTTTTGGGTTCTCCTTGGGCTTTGGAAGCAAAGCCTTTTTTCTAGATTCCTCAGGTTTTGTGGTTACGTGAAAAGGGTAGCAGATTCCCTTTCCAATTTGCTTATTGCTTAAATTAAATGCTTCTTCGGTCATATGAAGCTCCTCCAGGACTCCTCTGCATTTCTTCCTCTCTGTGTCCTCCTCTCTCTGTGAACTTTCGTCAAACAGAGAGAGTGCATTTCTATAGTACGTAATTTCTTTGGGCATGCTTCTTTGGTTGCTGTTGTGTACAATATAAACTAGAACGATGAACAGGGGAATTGAAGTTCTCTCCCCGGCTTTCTCTCCTGCCTCCTATCTCCAGAATTCTAATTGGTTGTTCCAGGAAAGCAAAGCAGCCAAATGGACACCCGAAGAGAACAAACGCTTTGAGAACGCTTTGGCTCTGTTTGATAAGGACACACCAGATCGTTGGCTGAAGGTGGCAGCCATGCTTCCAGGCAAGACTGTGGATGATGTGATCAAACAGTACAGAGAACTGGAAGAAGATGTGAGTGTCATTGAGGCAGGGTTGTACCCAATTCCTGGGTATAGTAATAGTTCATTCACATTGGAATGGGTCAATAGCCATGGCTTTGATGGATTCAAGCAATTTTATACTTCTACTGGGAAAAGAGGCACCCCCACTAGGCCATCTGAGCAGGAAAGAAAGAAAGGAGTTCCATGGACTGAAGAGGAGCATAGGTAATTAACTACACTTAAATTAACTTCTATGGTTAGTTTATTAAATTGTTGCTTCAAATTGGGTGATCCCTGTATTGATCATTGTTCAATTTAGCTAGGATGTTGAAACATGCATTGAAGTCAAGATTGCTTGTGTATTAGTTTAGCACTAATTGGCTAGTTCAATTCAGTGGTTACTGTTTACAAATCAATAATGATTATATATTGGTCCCCTGCATTTGCATATTGGTTTTCTGTCCCCTAAATAGTTTTGATCACATTTTACTGTTTACAAATCAATATGAACATTTGCTAATTTATAAACCACTGCAGGCAATTTCTGATGGGTCTGAAGAAATACGGAAAAGGGGACTGGAGAAACATCTCCCGTAATTTTGTGACCACGAGGACGCCTACTCAGGTTGCGAGCCATGCTCAGAAGTACTTCATCAGGCAGCTTACAGGAGGGAAAGATAAGAGGAGATCCAGTATCCATGATATCACAATGGTCAATCTCCCTGAAACAAAACCTCCTCCATCAGACAGTATCAGATCAGCTTCATCAAATCATTCTATGAAGGTTGCGAATCCGCCGCAGCAGAATCAGAAATTATCCGGCATGGTTAAACAGGAATATGACATGCCAATGGTGTTCAATCCCACAAATGGGAACATGTTCTTGGCTCCTATTTATGGGATTTCTTCCTATGGATCAAAACCACAGGAACAGTGTTTACTCAGAAGTAATCTCCATGGACGTGACCTTGGACCTTATGATACTATTCTCCAAATGCAATCAATGCAGTATCAGTGATCTATGAATACAATGGAAGGCTTAGAACTTATAGAGTAGTTCTGAATGTACTAAACTGCGAGACCCTGTTCAGCCATGTTGGATTTCTTCACAGATGCTTTATGGTGGTTTATGTGTATATGATGAGGGGAGGACTCAGAATTAGACTTTAGTGATTAGACTCTTAAGAAATTAGTACATATTGTGTTCTGGTATTTACACTCCAGAACTAGACAACCGAGGGAAGCTATTATCCTATGAAGCTTGAGGTTGTATAATATGATTTTCTGATAAGATATGTTTGGTAAATTGATTCTAGTTAGGTGGGAAATCCCTGTGAGCTTGTGTCTGTTGTGTAGCTGAAGACGCTATTGTCTGCAGAATGTCCATGGAAAAAGAAGAGTCACCTTTAGTTATTATTAACTCTTCTTTTTCTGAGTTGCTTGAAATAAATTATGCAGTTCCAAGTTCTCATCATGAATGAAAACGCAGCCTTTGAAGCATATTTAAATCTCTAAAGTACAATTAGACTAGAAAGCTTTTTCACATAACTGTTTATATGTTAAATCTAATACGTCATTAGCCACCTGGGTTAGTGGGGTTGGTAGTTGATACTAGGTTCAACTTCTTTTGTTTTTATTTTAAATAATGTGCTTTGTCATGAAGCAAAAGAAACATATTTTCTTGTAACTAAGCATAATAACATTAGGAAGAAGCAAACTCATGTTGATTAAAAGAGCTTTAATACTGATTTTATGATTAATGGAGTTGGTTTAAGTATTTCTAATTGTGGAATCCAAAATCCTAATGGGTGGACGACCAATTGTGAAAGAAAAGAAGAATTCATTCACGTGGTTGTAAGAAGAAGAAGTGGAAGCAGATGATTTGGACACTAAGCTAAGGCCGGGTCATCATATTCATATTCATATGCTTCTGGTTCTGGTTTAGAATTAAATGCTGAGTCACATTGCATTTCTATGGTAGTGACTCACACTGTATGTAATTCATTGCCTTCCTCAATTCTGTGTCTCCTCCATAAGAGGTAAGAAACTAATGGAAATAACATATAAGTTGACTGAGTTTGATGTAATGGAATCTTGACCATTAGATCAAACCAAAGGCCACTAAATTGAGCATCTCATGCTCCACTCTCTCTAACATCTTTTTTTTTTTTTTTTTACTTTGTTCTGTTTTTTAAAGCATCAAACTATATTCTCTTCTCTTCTCGTTTGTGTTTCTTTCCCCTTTCGGCGTGGGCTTTCTTTATCCTCTATAATCTTAATCATAGTGCTTGTCCTTGTTGCTGTGAGAAAAAAAATTTAGGTACATTCCATATTTAATTGCTAATAAAGTAATTTTTTCATAAATAAATGAACAAGACTAAATTATGTGATTTTTTTTTAGAAAAAGATATGTTTAAGATATTTTTTATTTTCTTTTATTTTTAAAATATACACAAAGTTCTTTCAAATAAAAAATGACCAAAATACCCTCAAAGATAATATTGATTTCTTTCATTAAACTTATTAGAAAAATGTATTATTAAATTTTTTGTGTGAAAAATTATAAGTTTAATTTATATTAAATTAAAAAATTATTATATATATAATACTTGTTATATTTATAAATAATAAATTTAGGAATATTTTAATTAAAATAAGTGAAATGAGGTTTAGGGTTTAGGGTTTAGGGAAATTGTAAAATAAGTGTAGCACATTTTTCATTCCAAAGGAAGAAGTTTCATTTTAGGGGAGGTCAATGTAATTTTGGTATATTTTAGAAAAGAAATAAATATGATTTACCAATATATAAATAGTTAGAATTTTCAGTTCAAGATTTTTAATATGTTTAGTTGTCTTTTTATAATTATATTGGTTGACTTATTGTTGATAATCAAGGTCTAGATAAGAATCTTTCTTGTTACCATTTTTTTGGAATTTTGATTAAGCCAAGTCCAACCCTTTTTTTTTACTATACTAACGAATGAATGTGAACCAACAATAATTTTATTAAAAAAACATTGATTATATTAAGATTAATCCCTTAAAATTATTTTATTTTTATATCTTGAACCAAGATAGGATATTTATTAGATTAAATTTTGTAATTAATCTTTCAAATACTATTGAGTCCATTGTTAAAGGTGACTCTTCTATCGGATAACGCTTCATCCTCACTCTTTTATAGATCGAATTCAAAACTAAAAATTCGTCGGTATTCCTTAAATTTATTTATAATTTCAATTTAACCTCTTAACTTTATTGTGTCAAATTAATCTCTTATAACTTCTAATTCATATATGTCATATACATCATAAAACCTTTATCTTCAATGAAATTGATAGAACCAACTTTGCATATGAAGCAATTAATATGAGAGAAAACCAAAATAATAAATAAGTTTTAAGGAAAAAAAACTCATTTAAACAAAAGAAAAAGAAGTTAATAACTTTTGAATGATAGTATATAGATTATATGCGAAAAATGCCTCTGTTTATCCTCCCACCACATAATTATTTCCTCAGAGTAATCCTTTTAAGCAGTCATTTTCATTCCTGAGGAGACCACAATGTCATGCTTCTTTCACACATTCTGATTCACATTCATCTTCATCATCTTGGAACCTTATGCGTTATAAATAGGAAAATTCTTGGTTATTAGATACACATATATACTTTAGGCACCATTGCGTGCACTATTAAGAATGTGATATATTACCATGTGGAAGAAAATGTGACAACACAAAATGTATTGTGAATTTGTGATTATATATTTTTTTAAACCGCCCATATTAAAAATACATTGGAGTTTGATTACTTTCTTTTTTTTTCAATGACCGAGGTATTCACCAGAGCGGCCTTGATGATTAATCCCTTCGGTATTACATAACTCATTAATGGGGTCGACTCTCTCAACGGATAACGCTCTATTCCTAACTTAGATAGTTAAGAAATCCCCAGAGGGTATTCTTGATATTTCATGTCTAAAATTAGTGACACATCTTAAATCTTCAAAATATATATAATATTATAAGAATACTTTAGATGAAATCATTTAAATTTTAATTTATTAATATTTTATTAATATTAATCCAATTAATTTCAATAACACCACGTTGGTGGAGTTTGATTAATTTGATTTAAATTATATGAGTATTAATTATAACAGGCTTAGAGTTTTTCTATGAGTATTAAATATTATTATGAAAAATTTGCATTGTATTTTTTTTTACAGATATTTTCTGTTAGAAGTAATTATATTAATTTTTTATAATTTTTAAATCATTAAATACTATATTAACCAATTTTTTAAGAAAATTGAATTTCTATTCTTTATGTCCACATTACATCAATAACTTTTTCAATATTTTCAGAACTTTGTTTTTCACCAAATAGTCAATTATAGAGGATAAACAAAACTTTAGATTTGGATTAAAAAAAATGAAATGCTGAAACACATAGAGATAAATTAAATACTCATACATGCATATTTTCTTAAATTAGATCTGGTGCCTTTTCTTTTACAAGTATTGTCGGTAAAAAAAAAAAAAGTATTTCTTTCTCTTCACTAATGTTTTGACTTTGATCTAATTTTTGTATACAAATACCTTTGCTTATTTCGTTATAATACCTTAATTAATTCGAATCAATTAGTGAAACCTAAATAATTTTGTCTAAGTCTTATCTAATATTTAGATTATAAACCAATACAAGAGTAACACATGTCTTAGATTGGACTCATTGACAAATTCATCCCCTAATCTAACAATTTCAACTCTAAATCGCATCCAATCCAAGGGATTAGAATCACTTAGCACACATAGCCACCAACTATACGTATGCAAGATTCTTATCTAATTATATGATTCTTATATTTAATTTGTATTTTTTTAAAAAAAAAATATATATATATATATATATATATATATATATATATATATATATATATATATATCAAAGTATATATCCACAATGAACACGATGATTATTCTTTTCACTAATTTGTAAAACGGAATAATTAACTAAAAAATTTAAAGTTATCTCATATTCAAAATCAGAAATTAAAGCTTTGACATTTTTTAAGAGTTGATGAATATATCATACTTATCTCCATTTAAAAAAAATGATATTACTGTTATAAGCTAATTATTAACATTTTTACTCAAATAATATAATACCGTGTCTTTTCATATTACGAGATCGACATTTTTATTCCTTCTGGTACCTATCAGATTGAAATGAAATCCATACTTTGAATGTGGAGTTGTGATATATATATTAACATGATTATTGTCTTTTTTGTGTTACACTTTTTTTTTGTCACAAAATAATTATTTTATTATTAAGATAGATATATATATATATATATATAAAATGGAAAGATGTGGGAGAGAAGCAAAAAAGATAGTGAGTGAGAAGTTAATTACAGTAGTTAAAAATTAAAAAATTATCAAATATTTAATTTATTATTATTTTAAAATATACTAATAATTATTTTATAATATACTTTACAAAGATTATAAAATAAGTTACATGCATATATGTGCATACAAAATTTTTAGTATAAGTTATTGGTTTCTAATTATTTGATACATCTTGAACTTATTCTATAATTTTATTTAATTTATTGTATTTAAAGAATTTCAAAACTGAAGTATAGTACCAATTCTTGAGATATATTATTCAATGTAAAACAGAGTCCATATATTAGTGAGCATCTTGTTCTTTTGGTGCAAATATTATTTTATTCCTTGAAAGATACACTTTATCTTAATTTACTCATTGAAACATTAAGATCCTCAATTTTATTATTTAAAAGAATGTTTTCCAAACAATTTAATTAGTTCCTCTGTTCGTTAGTTATATATATGTATGCTACTATGCTCAAATAGCCAGTAATATAGCATCAAGGCATGACAACAATCAATATGTCTAGAGTCTAGACATCATGCCGGGACTAAATTGTCTTAGAAACAGTTTTTAGTGGGAAATTTGATAATTTTGATCTTTTTAGGAATTAAATTGATATAAAGATATATTTTTTTAGAGACTAAAATAATAATTTGGACTAATTCTTTTTTATATGTAAAAATAAAACCATTAAAATAGATTATTTATTAAAAAAGTTAATTAATTTTTTTCACGGGCTCAATCCAATGAGAGGTCAGGTCTGTAGAGTAGCCCATATCAAGAGAAGTGACTTTTATATATATATATATATATATATATATGGATGATTGATTTATAATCTAAGAGTAATTATTTTCTAATAAGATCATTCTTTTACTTGAACATGATTTCAAGGACATATAAAGTGGAATGTGTGATAAGAGAATATCAATGTCTTATTAATTGATGCAATATATAATTCATCATAAAGCCTAAGAAAATCTATCTTTATTGTTTTACTAACATTTCTTATATCAATTTTTATCATTGAACCAACCAAACATTAGATTTAGTAAAAAAAAAAATTAGTCTATCAAATCAAAATTTAAATCTCTACTATAAGAGTGATGCCTGTCTTCAAACCTTGGATCTAATATCATTGGGACCCCACATTAATTTATTCGTAGTTTAGCCTGACTTAACCTTTAGATATATTCTTTAAGAAGTTATTGCCAAAGGCCATTTTTCAAATAATAAAAATAATTGAAGGTTATTTTAGTCATATCCATAACTAAACCAATAATTTAGTCTTTGAATTTGTAATAACTATATCAACTATTTAGTAAGATATATAACCGAGTGACGAGACCGTTAATTGCTGACACATGGCATCGTTAATAATAACAATGCGAGTGTCGTTACTGATGTAGGGAAAGATTTTGTCGTGTGAACGAGACATGATATGGCTATCATAACTGCACATCGAGCAAAAATTGATTCTAAGAACAGGGTGAAGGGCAACACGGGAGGAAGAACAAGGAGATGAATCTAGTCATGTCAACAGTTAACGGTCATATTACTCGATTATCTAACGAGTAATGCCCAAGAGACTAAATAATTAATAAAATTACAAATTTTTTTTCCTCAATATATAATGTTGGTCGGTGTTGGTACAAAAATTGATGTGGCTTTTGGAACCATACTGGGGAAGCTGAGCATGATACTGAGTAGCCATCATGATTTGTATATATACTGCTTGTACCTCCAAATTTGGTCCCACTTCCACAGTTCCACCCACTACTAGCTACAACCAAAAAAAGTTACAAGACAACAATGTAGCCCAAAAAGTTTTGTCCATCATAAATACCTAATACATCCCCACTTCACTTTAGGTAAAGAAGCTACTTTAATTTTTCTGCATGTTGTATAGGAAAGCATTAAGCACTTGCCTCCTACCTACTTTTTATTCTACATTTCTTACCTGCTATATATGCATCCTAATTGATTTATCACCACATAAATGTAGTCCCACACACGTCCTCTCTCTCTCTCTCTCTCTCTCTATATATATATATATATGTACAATAGGATTATGAGTTTAGGCTCGACTTATTTATTAAATGATGAGTTGAGTCTTAAATATTTAATTTTATGTTTAGACTCTTTTTTTTAATAAATAAATTGAGCTCAAAAGTATGAATAAAGCGCAGTTCGTTTAACAGGATTTAATTATGTTTCTTCTGTTGAACGTGAATGCCTAATCAGTGGATGTACAATAGGATTAATTCAGAGTGAGGAAGGGGAGAAAATTAATTAATAAAAAGAAAAGAAAACTATGTATGTGTGTGTGTATATGGTCAAAGGGAGTGTGTCTTTGATTTTGAATATATGGGACACATTGTGGGTTTTTTACTAAAAAAACGTTAGATACATTGTATGTATATATATATATGTGTACATTCTATGATTTAGATTTAATTATTTATGTGAGGTATACTTATCAACATACACACAGTATAAAATTTGGACCAAATTTGTATTTATGTATAATATATACATGCACTTTTAAATATTTCTCGATTTTATGATTTTATGATTTATGTGGACGAAAAGAAATACTTAATTAGATAATGACAAATATATTATATGGAACCCTAACCAATAGCCATTGACTATACTTAATTTAATTTGATCACAGAAAATTAAAATATATTTCCTATTTTGTGTTTGATTTGCCTCTCAATAATAAAAAAGAATATAGAGTTTAGTCTTTGATTATCTTATTTGGTTACAATTAATTAGTTCTTTTAATTGGTTCACAAAAGTACTATTTAGTATTTACGTTTAATTTATCCTAATCATTTTTTTAAAATTACTATCTAATATATATTATATGTTTAATTGGGAAACTATATATAACTACTTTAAAGTTTAAACTATAATCTACTTACCATTTTAGTGCATAAACTTTAAAATATAAAAACATTAACTAACTTATAAATTTAATATATAAGAATCACATAATTTAAACTAAATGCAAGTTAAAGATCACACAAAGGGAAAATTAATTTTTGAGAAAATGTAAATAGAAACATATATAAGTATTCATATGACAAATAACATTTATGTTTTTTAAAAATTAATGATATTAACTAGCATAAGCCTATAAGCTAGGTACTTATGTGTTATATATATGTGTGTGTTTTAAACTTCAAATGGAAACATTCACTACTTCACAATATATATATATATATATATATAGCTTTAGCATAAGTTATAAATTATTTTAAGTCTCAGTTATGGATAATATTAAAGGTTTAATTAACGTAATTTTTACAATTAACGTTAAAGATTATATCAAAAATATTTTAATGTCAATTATAATAAATAATATTAGTAAAAAATGATATAATTGATCAGCATCAATTTTTAACAAATGGTGTTAATTAATTGACGTTATGTAAACTTAATTTTTTTGTAGTGATTGTAAAATGTAAATAAAGTATTATATATTTTTTCACTTTCCCTACTTAATTATTTAGGGACAAAATTCAAACAAATAATATTCTAATTAAAGATCTAAATTATGACCCGTCATAAATATTCATAAAGAATTAGTCAATTTGGCATAAAAATTTCAAGTATGCTCGGGAAAATAATATAAACTATGAAAATTAAAGGAAAAATAAAAATAAAAAAGCACTAAGCTATAAATAATAAATTGTATGAATAAAAGAGGTGGTTGGGAAATAGCATGACGTTGTGAAAGCAAAGTGTATGAGCTGTGATTTGTTTGATTAGCGTAGGCACAAATGGTTGTGGACTTCCTTTTCAAGAGTAGATGTTTAGTGGTACGGTAGTACTGAATTTCAGTACATTTCTCTAATCAATTGATTCCTAAATTATTCAAGGTGGGCCCTAATTAATATGAATTTTTATTAATATTAACAAATGACACTACATAATTGGAGGGATGCACTGAAGTTCAGTGATACGGTACCATTGAACTTTTATCCCCTTTTCAATTATACGTCTTCCTTTTGTTTTCTTGGTCACTTCAATTATTGCCAACCTTTTTCCTCATCAAGTTTTTAATTTGCTACTTCTTAGAAACTCGTGGCATTATAATTTTTTATTTAAAAAAATAATTAATGCTCTAGTCTTCATATTTAATTATTTATATGTTAGATAGAAAAAGTGAAAGTAATTGAACTTGTGACCATAATATCAAAATGAACTATATATCTTTGTTTATCTAGTGTAATGCCTGCGCATGCATGCATGCATTGCATAATTCTCCAAAGTCAAGAAATAATCTTAATTATATAGTTTGGTTTAATTTTAATCATTTTCAGTGATATATATTCTTTAATGCATGCCGTGCAAGTAAAAGTTTTTTAAGTTTCGATTTTTTTTTTTAATAGAGTCAATTTTACATTCAATACATTATTGGATACTAAAGATGTATAACTTTTCTCAATGATGATTTTAAATTTTAATTATGTTTCACTACTATATATATGATGTAGGAGATTAATTTAACTTGTATGTTAGGTAGACTTAACCTGTTGGTAAAGTTTTGATTTTAATTGAGTTAAGATTACCTTTCAATTTTCACAAATAATAAAATTAAATATTTTTACATATATCTATTAAATGAAATGTATTAAAAACTGTTTAGTATGAGATCATTATAAGTTTTATTCAAATTTGAAGGGATTATATAGATGGAGGAACTATTACTAGCTAGCTAGTAGTTAAGTTTTGATCCAAAAAAAATTAGTTTTTCACAAAGCAGTAAACTAAATATCCGTTATGATTATGCACGTTTTTCAATACAAATAAGATACATGTATGACAAAAGATATTTTTTGTATAATCAATCATAATAAAGATGGAACATAAAAATTACTTCTTATATAACCAATTTATAAAAGAAAAAAGTATAAAATAAAGTTTATGATTGAATGAATTTTATGACAAATATATAATTAAAAACTTTATTATTTTTTTTCATGAAAATAGCTAAAAATCTTATAGTAATCATCATAAGAAGACGTGCTTTTATTGTATTGAATATTGATAGATGAAATATACTAAAAAGTATTTTTTTCCCAAACCAAAAAAAGAAAAGAAAACTCATATATATAATATAACACAGTATCGAAGAGAATGTTATGGGGAGTTAATGAATTTTGGCTCACTAGCTTCAATTTCAAATGTTGAATTTGTCTTAAGATCAAAACTGTATTATCTTAAATATAAAAAAAATATTTTAATACATATCTCAAGACAAATTCAACTGTCAAAAGTAAGTGAGTCAAAGTTCTGAAACTCCCATATGCCTAAATCTTGGAGAATCCATCAGCCATCATTCATAATATTGCATTTGGATAAGCAGTTTAGTTAATTCATTAGCTCTGTTTGTTTAATTTGTTTGGACCACAAAAAGAGGTCTAATATTATTATAATAGAAGCCCATAATCTAAAGCTAATCCAAATGTAGGTGGGTAATGGATCACCAAGATATGTGTACTACAATCAACATTTCAATCCAAACAAAGCCTCATTTATTAAAAAAAGCTCAATCTTGAATTCGAAATTGTGGACTAATTACATGCAGTTTATGGATCAAACTGGGTTAAGAATAATTGGATCCGTAATGTTATAAGACAAAAGAAACAAGTTCACAAAAAATTAAGGTCTTAAGCATTTATAATCAATTTACACATCAATCTAGGCTAACTTTCGTAAAATAGTGATCTATCATAAACTTCACCAAATTCAAACTATAGAAAATTCATTTTCATAAAAGTATAATACTATGGGAATATTGAATTTTCAATATTCTATTTATATTAATAGAAGCTCACTATAAATAAATTTAAATTCAAATTTTTATGTGTGGGCATATGGCTTGGAGATGGAAGAGGCGAAAAGCGCAAGCAAAATACACTAGCTAGTGCTGGCAACTTAATTAATTATTGGATTTTGCTGGAAGCATTAAATGAGGTTAGGTAATCAAAAAGTGCATAGAAATTAGAATTTATATTAAATGTGTTTTTCTTTTTTTCTTAAAGACACTAATACCCTCACCCTATTATTTAATAAACATTCATAATTACATCTCAATAATAATTTTTATATTTATTTCTTTGTATTTATTTATATTCTTTTATTTTTTATTAAATGCTTTTTAAATTTTTTTTACGAAAAATGCTTTTTTAATTAAATATGATATATACCTTATTATATGATATAAAATAATTAAATAAAAACATGACCAATATATTTAACACAATAAATAAAAAATAAAAGAATATAAATAAATATAAAAAATATTATTGAGATATAATTATGAATGTTTATTAAATAATAGGTTGAGGGTATTAGTGTCTTTAAGAAAAAAAATAGAAAAACACATTTAATATAAATTCTGATTTCTATGCACTTTTTGACTACCTAACCTCATTTAATGCTTCCTTAACCAGTGCCCTAAGGGCACTTGTTAGCAGAACCCTTAATTATTACTCATGCATACTAAGTCAATAGATGGATTATTACAAGTTAATATTATTAATAATTAAAATGCATTAATGGCATTGGATTGGATTAATTATGACCACAAAGTACTCAACAAGTACGTTAATGCTCAATTTGATTTTCAACTATGACGCCTACTTTTTAATTGTAACCAAATCGTTCACCAATTGTTTCATTTCCACAAGGTAAACATGAGAGCAATAATATTATATATAAAATAATTAAAGCCTCCTTCTCATCTTAATATTATATATCTATGATATATTTCTTTTTTCTTTATTATTGCAATTTGCCTTCTTCCATGTGCATGCATATAACTTGGCTGAAAATTATACAGCCTTATATTTGAAACAAACACAAAAATTAAATATGTAAATAACAGAGAGATATTGCTGGGCCGGGACAATTGAGAAATGTTTCTTGTACTCTAATAGAATTATAGAACTGAAAATATTAGTAGTTTAGTATATTATTTATCTTTTATATTTTGATATATAATTGATTTACATATAAAAATAATTAAAGTTAAATTTAATTATAACTTAAAAACAAATTATGTAACTTTCAGAATAAATTTTAGTGATTTATGCTCTGAAAGATGCATGTTTTTCAGTTTGTTTTTGAAATATGAAATATTTCAATTTAATCTTTTAAATATTAACTCTTAATTAATTCGATCATTAATAGAATATTGGATGAAAATTTATATTAGTTGCGAGTGACATTAACATATTATGACTAGAGTATGAATTAGATTTTATTACAAAAACACACATTGTATTTATAAATTATATACCGTCAAAAAAACAAAGTATATATATATTTTTTTAAATCGACAATTTGTAAATGTGTTTTATTTTATAAATCACACATAGTAAAAACACATTTTAATTCATTATTTAACAGTTAGTTAGCGTCAATTATACTATATATTATTTTTAATTTTTTATTAATTTTATTAATCAAAGAATCAAATTAATTAAGATCGAATATAATTATTTTTTACAAGACTGAATTAAAAATTTTCATCTTGTTAAGACTAATTAATTAAAATAACATATACATTTAACTTATTAAATAAATAATTAAATTGCACATGATTTTAGTGCAGTCTAGTGATATAATATACCCGGCCCATCTTTAATTTCCAAAATGATAATGAAATTACTGGGCTAGCTGAGGAAAATGACATCAAATTAAGGACAAAGTGCTTACATAAAATTGGCCTTGGAATTGAGTCCCTACATATAAAAAGTGATTGAAAATCTTGTTTCATTGCCTATGAAAGCTCGGAGAAATATTAAAGCTATATGGGGTTATATGTTTGAGTAGTTAATTATGCTCTAAGCATATTTAACTTTTCTTTTCTCTTTTTTCTTTCTTCCACCACTTGTTCATTGTTCGAAAGAATCATGTGTCAAATACTCGAAAATATATTTTTTATATTAATTTTTTATATTTTTTAATGGAGTTATGACAGAGATAGAGAGAAGGAACTCAAACATTGTATGACACGACTCGTTAGAGTAGTTGACAAATTTAATCATATAAACTTCCTCTTTTAAAAATTGTACTTATTTTCATATATATATATATATATATATATATATATTATTAAATATTTTGTGATTGGTTAAGTAAAAACTTATTTTTTTGAAATTAATAAAAAGTCAACAAGCATCATTTTTAAAAAAAATTTAATTGATTAAAAAATCTTTAACTAATATTTAAGAACACTGAAAACACATATATATTAATTTAATTTGGATGAGTTGGTGTACAAGTTGTAGGTCCATCACCTCTAAAGTCCTTGAAGATATGGATGTGTCTGCCTGCCTGTCTTTCACCCAAACTATGAGGAAACACCTATAGTATATTTGGTGTAAAATCTAAATAGTAAAATCGCAGTGTTTTACGATTTTCAAAAAAAATTTACATCATATTTTATACATATCAAACACACTTTTTATCATACTTTTTCTCTCTCTTAATTTTTCTCTCTATCTCTCTCCTCACTTTTCTCTACAGTACTTTCTTTTATTTTACAGTACTTTACTCTACAGTACTTTCTTTACAGTACTTTACATCCGTGCATTTATACCAAACGTATAGTTGTGCTCATCACTGTACTTTGGTCCAACCCCTAGCTTGCATCCTAACTTGCATGCGTAACCCATCTCTCTTTTCTATGATTGATTATGCAAAAAAGTTAATAACACTTATAATAAATAAGATAACTTCATTATAATATATAATGTTAAAAGATATTTATAAACATACATTGTTGAACTAGCTAGAGAAATAAAATATAAAGTTGAACTGATCATATTCGTTAGATGAATTTAAGATAAAATTTTTTACAATTTTTGTTGTTATCAACATAGTTATTAGTTCATTACTATTATAATTCATGTATATCATTTCAGAACTGTAATGATTTTAAAAGTTATAACATGGACTCCTATATAATGACATGATCAAAGAGTTAAAGTTTTACAACTCTAATTGATCTGTAAATTTTAAATATGAATATAGTAGATTTTGAATCTAAAAATACTATGTAAAAAAATCACAAAAAAAGAGAAACACAAAAATAAAATAATAAACTTCATTAATCAATTCTGAGTTGATTTAACCATTAGAGACTAACTTAAGAAAAAAGACTGGAACTAAAAATAAATTGAGAAGAAAAATAGGAGACACAAGAGCTAACTTATTTTTAAAATTAACACAAAAAATAAAAATAGAGAGGTTGCCAAATATGACAACCCCTCCCTAATCTTACAATCCCTCTGGTTGGATTTGACAGTAGTAATTTTTTTTACGAATACAATAGGAGTTCTATTTTTGGAGTATCTTTTTGTTTAACCAAGTCTTTTTATTTGAATGATTTTTAGTTTTATTTTTCAAAATATTTCTAAAAAAAAATCAACCACAAACTGATTAAAAACACTAGGTTTGGAAAACGAAAACCTAGCTAGCTATATATATAAATGCACGCATGCATATGAAATAATATGCCAATTCCATATATATTATAGATTATCATAATCAAACCTATATATAATGATTCCTCCTATATATATTTCCACGATATATATTCATTTGGCAAAAGTAACTTTCCTAATCCCAACATTTGGGGGTCCTGTCAGTTTCGCCCCTAACGTTTTTTCGCTGTCAATTGTACCCCTAACGTTTTACGTTTCTGCCAATGTCACCCTTTTCACTAACACCGTCAAATATTTAACATTTTTTGCTGACGTGGCATCCTATGTGGCAAAACGTTTCTTTTTTCTGTCAATTGTAACCCTAACGTTTTACATTTTTGTCAATGTCACCCTTTTCACTAACACCATCAAATATTTAATAATTTTTGCTTACGTGGCATCCTATGTGACAAAAATATCTGACTTGACATATTTTTTTCCACACCAGATTTTTTACTCATCTTTTTCCCATCAAAACCGTGTCGTTTTAGCCTCATCATATTCCTTTTAAAATATAACTCAAACGTACATGCCATTTTGCAGACAAAAACATTGGAGACGTTATCCATTCTCTACTTTGTTAGAGACGTTACTCATTCTCTACTTTGTCGGAGACGTTACCCTAAATTAGAGAATGGATAACGTCTCCGTTGTTTTTATGCGCAAAATAGCGCGTGCGTTTGAGTTATATTTTAGACGGAATAGGCCGAGGTCAAAACGACACAACTTTGATGGGAAAAGATGAGTAGGAAATCTGATGCGGAAAAAAATATATACCAAGTCAGATATTTTTGCCACATAGGATGCCACGTAAGCAAAAATTATTAAATATTTGATGGTGTTAGTGAAAAGGGTGACATTGGCAGAAATGTAAAACGTTAGGGTTACAATTGACAGAAAAAAGAAACGTTTTGCCACATAGGATGCCACGTCAGCAAAAAATGTTAAATATTTGACGGTGTTAGTGAAAAGGGTGACATTGGCAGAAACGTAAAACGTTAGGGGTACAATTGACAGCGAAAAAACGTTAGGGGCGAAACTAACAAGACCCCCAAACGTTGGGGTTAGGAAAGATACTTTTGCCTATTCATTTTTACCATTATAGCCAATCTAGAGTCTAGAGTTTGGACGCCATTGTTGATGATTAATGATTTTAATTTATTGCATATTTTATTTTAATATATATATTAAAGAAAACATAGGAAAAGAAATAAATCCTCTAGTTGTAAACTTGTAATTAAATCAGTCGACGATGATTAGTTCTAACAATAATTGAAGATTGCAAATTCAGAATTATGAGTATGACCTATTATATATATATATATATATATATACTTTCTTTTTTTTGAATCAATATATATATATACTTTCTTAATAATTAATAAAGGATCGATCATAACAACTTTATATTCATACGTACAAAATACAGAGTGGAAAAGAAGCTAAACCAAAGAGGTGCAACTATATATAATGTGATAAAAAATATATTTTTCAAGTGAAATACAAATCAATAGGGCCCTCTTGCTTCCTAACTAAATGGCAAACATGAATGTTATATTGGATAACTATTATTGCAGGCATTATTAATTATGAATATACTTCTTTATATTTTAAAAATTTTTAAAATACGTGTATGGATTATTATCCTCTGTGTACAATCCTAATTAATTTATATTATAAGATCTTTCCATAATTAAAGAACTATAAACGTTATAAAGCTATTAGTTATCGACACGGCTGTGAGAATTTAAATTTTGTTTCTTTTGTCTATAGAAATTAGTGATTTCTTTCTTTATAAATATTTTCTATCAAAAATAATCTAACTTAAGACGCTTCACTATTAAAGGAGAAATTAGTTATTTAAAGCATGTTTTGTTTAACATTTAATTATGTGATTTGTTCTAGGGCAATAATGATATTGCATTTTATAAATCAGATGGAGGCTTAATTCATACGAAATAAACCAAATTTCAAGGGTCCACGTCTTGACGTTTATGAAAATTAAGTGTTATTGATACGACCATAAGACCTTGGGAGAACCACATCCAAAAAGTTAGCTATTGAAGTAGAGAGCCCAAGGCCTTATAAGGCCATTCTTTGAAGGCAACCTCCCCAATGTGGGACTTGTATCATTATCACCCCCTTCGAAAGTCGGCGTCCCAACGGCTGTACACTGCGACACTTCACTCGGTGGTGCTTCACTCGATCACAGTCAGCCCCTCCACCGGTCAGAACCCTAGGTAGCCCTTTTCGGTTGACCGGCTCTCAATGAAAGCACCAATTGATACGAGCACAAGACCTTGGGAGAACCACACCCCAAAAGTTAGCTATTGAATTGTGGGGAGAGCCCAAGGCTTTATAAGACCCTTCCTTGAAGGCAACCTCCCCAATGTGGGACTTGTATCAGTTATCTATTATGAAGATCACTCCTAAGAATGTGCTCAACATGTAGTATGTACTAGATAGATTATTAGTTATCATGTCTGATTTGATGGATAATTGATCTTGGTCAAAACTAAATAAATAAATGTAGAAAATTTGTATGATTATTCATTAGTTCATCATGTACAAAATATTACATGATTTAATACTGCTAATAATATTATAAAATAAACAAAACTAGCTAGCTTTAGTCAATTTTTTTGACGAAGTGAGATGCTATGAATGTGGTTAAATCTCACATCATCATCTATCCTAATTATCTTATTTTCCGAAAGGGGTAGAACACAGCATGAATTTTGGTCGGGCTGCACCTTCCTATATATGACTCAATAATTGATGATAGTCAAAATGATACAAATTAAGGAAATTAATGACACTATACTGATCATCTAAAGTGTAATGATGAACAAATTAATACTAGTTATATATTAAGAGGGTATAATGTCAAAAGTATATATATATGTGGATGATGATGTCTACTACTTGATTGAGACACACTCTTTTTCTAAAATATGTTTAAAAGCAAAAAAAAAAAAAAGGTTGTGTGGTTGGATCGGAAATGGAATAATTAATTAAACATTAGATCGAAGCTTTAATGGAAAAGGTCTATGAAGCTTATTTTCCATGACTAATGATTCCAATTTTTAATTATGATTTATGAGGATTAAATTTTGATAGTAAATATTCTAAGGTGTACTATTTTTGTTGTCATGTTACTATGTTAAATGTTGACATGAGCTTTGAATTCTATTTGTGCACAGTTCATCAACACCATTTTGGAATTAGCTGTGAAGCAATGTATTAGTCACAATTCAAATGGCACTATAGATCAGATGGACAGAAGGATTAACATTATATATATGAAATTGAAATATCACAAATTATTTGATTATATTGCATGAAATTAACCGTCAATTGAGGAAGAATAGAGCGAGATAAATTACATTGATGGTTTAATAAAATGTTGATTTTCTTGAAGGAAAAATTATGTGAACTAATATATGCTAATTAATAAGCGTGCTATAGTCTTTTCTCATGTAATTTCTTTTTTATTTTGCCTAATAAAATAAAAAAAATCAATTTTTAACGTCACTTAATTAATATCATTTGTTAATAGTTGACGTAATAGTTAACATTGTTATTTGTTAATTTTGTTATTTTAACTAATATTAAAATACTCTCAACACAAGTTTTAACATTAGTCATAATCTTATAACTGGTGTTAAAATCATATTTTTTGTAGTGATATTATAATAAAAACATTCTCAAAAAATTGTGCAATTTGGTGTATTTAATTTAGAGTTCTATTTTAAGAAAAAAATTAAGGTAAAGTTAGTTAGGTGTTTGCTATGAAGTTCTACCAATCACGTGCTTTATTTATATTCTCTTTCTTTAATGATTGGTTATCATAATTTAATCTTCTATATTCTCTCTTCCTTATGATTGGTTATATAAGTACTTTTTGTCACGTGTCTTATTTAATTTTTATTAGAGAACTTCATAGCAAGCACCTAATTAACTTCACATTAGTTTAATCCTTATTTTAATTTCATAGTATTCATAACTCCGATCCCCCCCTCCCCCCCCAAATCTAAACTTATGTTACTAAGGTAAGATATTATTTAATTTAATTTCTCTTATTAACTAAACCATTTCTTTTATTGGAACAAGTACAACCAGCATATGAAAATCTACTATACTAATCTTTGATTAATCTGATTTGAATATAAACTAAAGTTTTGTGACAAGCAGTAGAAATCTAATTTGTCTTCTTCACACATCTTCTCAATAATAATAATAATGGATGTAATTATTAATCTCCCCTTTAGAAGATTCTGATCTTATTTTCCAAGAGATAAGAGAGAGATAATGGGTTAATCCCAACCAAAATTAAAAAGTTTAAAAATCACAAATGGTAGGATAGCACTTTTTAGATAATGATTTTTGGACCAAAGTGACATTTATTCTCAAACAAAGTTTGACGTCTTTGGTTAGTTTGTGATTAACACGCTAAATCATCTAATAACAATACAACGACAAAAAAGGGTGGTCAAACAAGTTCATCCAACACAAACCCACCATTGTTAAAATTAAAGGTTGAGATGATGATAATGATGTTGTAATATTAATATATGTACAAAATTTAGGTACAAGTTAAATAATTATTTAATTTAGAGATGTTGGTTATTGGATTCTTTATTAATATTTTTATAATTCGGCAGTACTACATGATTAATTATTTTTTAAAAAAAAATCTTTACATATTTATTGTTACTAATAAATAATTATATATGTGATAAAAAATTTACCTAAATTTTATGGTTTATTGGATTGTTAGACCACAAATCTAGTAAGAGAGAGAAAGAGAGCAACATTGGAGCTATGAGATTCGCATCTTCTACCTCTTTTGGTGAATGATTGATTACATTCATGCACCATCCATTGACAATTAATGATGAAGCTTCCAATTATTAAGTTGTTATTACCAAATGGAAGCACAAACCACTCACACCAAAAGCTTAGTGGGTTTTAGAACATTTTTCCAAATCCACATGCCAAAAACAAACAATAATTAATGTAAAATTTTATATGACTCGAACACTTTTGTATTTATCACACTCTTTTTTTATTAGGGTTTTGCTAATCGGTACCTTAAAGATAATATTAGGATTCTTATAATAGTACGGTTTAAGAATTCATTTTAATTAATGGAAGAGTTTAAAAATAGATTCTTATTGACTTTTCACCATAATAAATTCTTTTTACGTCAATAAAAAACCCTTAACAATACCTTTTGTTAGATAAATTCTTTTTATTAATATAACTAATTTTTTTATTGAAAGCAATGGTATTAATATTGTCAATTTAGTCTTTATAATAAAAATTGTCATTTAAATCCATACATTAATTTTTAATGCTTATATAAATTATTCTAACATTGTCAACTATATATTATATATTATTTTCATATTTTAATATATATCATTCAATTGAATTCACTTATATATATACTTAACATAAGTTATATTCTATTTAAAATAGTAGTTTTTTAACATAAATTCATACATATTTAAAATATGAAAGTGGTCTATATATGTTAACATAAATAAACTTTGACAATATTTTGATATAAATTATTTAACTATAGAGATCAGACTAATTAAATTAAAAGAAGGAAAAATTATATGAAACAAATTAAAAATTGGGTCAAATTATAGAAACTAAAAGAATAATTTTACCATTATTTTCATTTATAATTATCTAAGTCTTGTACCTCTATATATTGTAAAAAGAAATGTAGCTCATCTAATTATATAATTATGCAAATACTAAATAAAGCATTTTTTTTTCTTTCTCTCGAAGGATGCCATATTCTTTTGTCTCCCTCTATCTTTGGCCCTTCTGAGTTGGATGGAGCATCAATTAAAACTATATATACATAAACACTTTTTTAATAATAATATATGAATATACCTACACACATACACATTTTTTATGGGAGAAAATTTAATTGATGGATGTACTTTGATCCCTTTCTTGGAATAATTTTTTTTCCTTTCAATTTAAGAAAAGAATACGAATTTCTTTCTGGTGTCAAATTAATGCCACTCCTATAAAATTGGTGAAAAAAATATTCTAACATGGAAAAAGTTAATAACTTAAACTAAATGTAAGAGATTAATTTTTATTTTGGTTAAACTTTTATACGATTTTTATTAGCATTTTATTTGGTCAGAAAACTGTGAGTGTTTTAAAAATATTTTATGTATTTTTAATTAAATCAAAATTGATAATATATATGCTTATTACCAAACAAACTAATTAATTAATTTCCTAGAGTTATTTTAATCAATATTTTCCACCATATATAGCTAACTTAGCTATATAGCTATTATAAGGTGTTAATTAATTGAACAGTTCTATAGAATTATATTGTTTAAAATTAAAGCATATAGGGATTAGCTAGGGTGGTAGCATCTTGGAGCACTTAAGCCCGCACATGTTTAGTGTCTTATATTATAAGCGAAAATATAAATGGGTAATTAAAAATATAGTTATTTCATACAAACGAAAAAGTAAATATATATATATATATATATATATATATATATATATATGAATTAATTATAGAGGATTTAAGTTAAATAATCAATTGGCAGAGGAGACATTCTTGTCACTTTTTGACCCAAAAGAAGACTCTGATTTGTTGAGAATGAATAGATTGTTTTTGCTAATAGACAATAAAAAGATTCATTAAGCTTTTGTTGCATAATGCGGCTAAAAATTAATAGTTAGTGCTTTATTTAACAATAATATCACAATGACGTAAGAGCTAACTAGCTCTATTTATGTATGGCCCATCTCTTATTTTTCAAAAGAATATTGTCAACGGGTAAACTTTTTTTTCCCCAGATGCATGAACATTCCACATAAACACTAGTTCCACCCACATGTATCAACATACGTGGATATTAATAATTATGAATATTTAATGAAATAAAAAATTAATTAAAGAAAACAAATAAATTTAGTTACATCTATATATATTGCTAGTATTGCTATTGTTGAAACTCAAGTTAATTTGGGGAACTCTACCTTCAAAAGTTAACTCATAAGACGGAAGAACAAGTTTCTTTAAGTGCTCAATTAAATATCTTATCTTATCAAATGTTGAACTTAGTGTTTATCTCTAATAGCTATATATAGGTTTTATATGTAAGTATATTCTTTCTATATATTTCTTACCTAACGATTTAAAATTTTCTGATGATTGTGTGGGGGAAAACTATTTCCTTTCTTTCCTCGTTATTTCCAAAACACGTTCGTATAGGTTTGAAATGATTTTTGTGTATGGGAATTTATTATTGTTGTTGAAAGAATTATACCTTTATAACTACATAAGGTAAGTTATAAGCTATATTTTGTGTCAGTTATATATAATTAACTCTGAAGGAATTAGCATATATATATATTTCATAACTAACGTAGATACTTGAGCATTTTAGGGTCACTTATCAAATTTAAATTAAAGCAATTGGGAGTGTGATTTGAGTAAAAATGACTCATCTATTTTTAATTAAATGTAAAGAATTATATTTAATCCCTAACCTTGAATATATGGAGCAACTTCCTACAAGTTAGGGAAATAATTAATCACCATATCCAATGGTATATATATAGTTTCAACCGAAAAATAGATTAAGCATCAATATTTGTTTCAGATTCACATTTAAAATGCTAGGTGTGGGTGTGTTGATTGTTGTTTGTATGCATTAATTGATGAGTCAATTAGGAGTTAATGTTAGTTTTGGATTTGATTTTTGATTTTGGGTATGTAGCAATAATTTTAAATTTTTGGATTAGATGTCTTATTAATTAGTTATGATGCTCAATAGTTGAAATATAGTTTCGACCAATAAATAAATAAATATTTAAGCATCCATATTTGTTTTGGAAAAACTTGGGTAAGTTGATTTACATGTGTTTTTATGAAGTTATTGGATCCATATTCACATGTGTTATTTATAATCTCTCTCTTTCTATATGATTGGTCAAGTAAAATGTTGTCTTTTATATTATCTTCTTACTCATAATTAGTACATCATACAAATTAAAACTTTTTGACACGAGACTTATTTGTATTGGTAAACATCGTAACAAACATACAATGAACTTTAACTAAAGTTTAGTCCTATTTATTTCACTTCTTTTTTTCCACCCGGTCTCTAAGCTTTACCTCGAATAATCTGAATTCAACCCATGTCACGCACCTGATTATGGTGAGAGAGTCTTACAATAGAGATAGTTGTATTCACAAATTAAAATCTCAAACTTAAGAATTTAATTTAATCAAGTAATATTAAACTGCTTACGATGTAAACCCACTCTCGTTACTATTTATTTCACATTTAAAATGCTGGGTATGGGCGTGTTGCATCTTGTTGGTATGCATTAGTTGAGTCAAAGAATTAATGGTGGCTAGTTTTGTGGTACGCCATGATGGATGTAGTTTACTAAAAAGAAGCAAATAGTGGTACCACTTCCTTGAAAGATAGATGCAGAAATTAATTGTGACTTTCCAAATTCCAATCCTCTTTACTCAAACCTGGGTTTCTGGGAAACTACCTTTAATCCCCTCACATGTGCCTTTGCTGGTCCCAAGCTAGTTAATGTATTTAGCCAATAATAATATTTTTGGTCCCCTACCCTTTCACTTTATAGGTTTTAGTTTCATTTTTTTCCAATTTTAATGATTTAACTTACAAATATATATATATATACACTCAAATGTTTCAGAAGCTTAATTAATGTGACTTCTTAGCTTGGCGACTTATAACTCTTTCATTAATTCTATTTGCCAATTTAATATAACCTCAATATTGTACTATAATTAAAAGCAATGGCAATTTGGCATGATTTAGGGTATAAAAATAAATTGTGTTGTGCGGTTAGGACATTGAAAATTGTGAGGTGGCGATCGAAGTTGGAGCCGTGGCAGTTCTGTATAAGACAGTTGTGGTGTCATAAGTGGAGGAAAGTACTCACGGCAGTGAGGGTTATAACTCGTTGGTTGCAAGTTCACATAAGGTTACGTGAATGAGAGAGAAAATCGAGATTGTGTATAAGTATGTAGGAGTGAATCTCTCAAAGAGATTATGTAAGAGTGATGGAATCAAATCTGTTGTGAGGTGCGAAAGTATTTAGGTGAACTTATGGTCTAAAAGTCCAATATGCACTAAGTTATTATTTTTTTTGGTGAGAGGTTGACGTGTATTTTAAAAGAGTCGGTTAATTTTGATATTATCACTAAGTTAAAAGGATTATATTGAAATAAAATAAAAATTAAGAAAACTAAATTAAAAATAAATAAAATTATATAGATATCAAGAGTGATAATGAACCCCTTTTTCTTTGAAATTGAAAACGTACTCAGTAACAACGTAAAGTTGAGGTTTTGATGGAATTGAGATTCTTAATTAAAAGTTTTTTCATATATATATATATATATATATATATATATATATATATAATATATATGGTAAAATTGGTGGGAGATATATTTATAAAAATAAGTAAAACTTATAAAGTGATTCATTCATTTTGTGTTCATTTAATTTTTGACAAAAATTTATGTGGTGCCACAACAAGCCAGATTATTTAAATGATGAGTTATTATTAATATCAAAGAAAACTTACGATTTGGACGTACTTAAATTATTGATCAACTTACAATTTAGTTCATGAATAATAAAAATAGATAATTTGGTCTTTAAAAAATTATCACTACTTTATTAACTATTTAGTTCATGTGATGTTAGTCTTTATCTCAATTGGTGACATGACCATTAAATATTGATATATCACTGTTATTTCGCACATTGATCTACTATTATGTCATCTTGAAGAGGAAAATTATTTGAAACAGAAAGAAAATACAAAATACAAATTAGAAATGAACAAAAAAAATGTCTTTTACCATTTGATGATGAAATTGCTTAAAGGAGAGTGACAACAACCCTGAATTCCAAATAGAAAAACCCTTTTCATGGGTGTTTTTACTGTGATGATATATGACATGGGATGGTATTTTTGGTTAGAAAATTAATGATGTCATTGTTTAGATGAAGGTGAATAAGAAGATATGAAAGTGAAGAACACGAAGCTAAAGAACATGAAATTGTAGGGAGACGAAGACAAAGTTGATTTCTCCTTGTCATGCCCCTTCTCAATTTTCATATTAACAAAATGGGGCACTACGGTAAGCAATGGTCCTAGCCTACGCTTTTGTCTATTTTTAATTTGTAATTGTTTTTCCTTTTTTTTTTAAATGATATGGCAATTCAATTTGGCAAGAGACATGGCCAGATAGTGATGACGACACACCAACATTATGTTTAACAATAATGTCTCAAAAATTAAATAGTAATAATAATAATTTTTATGAATTAAATTATTATTATTTTTATTATTCAAGAAATAAATCGTAGGTTAATTAATAATTTATTTATCGAAAAATAAGTTTTCTTTTAATATTATATATGTGATACTATATTATCATTTGTAATTAATAATTTGAATGATATTATATTTGAGATGATGAAATTAATCAATTTTAAATCTAAACTTTTTTAGGATAAATTTATCAGTAGCAAAATTAAAAATTAGCCTAGAATTTATTAACATAAAATGTACTTTTGACTCCAATTTTTGTATCTATTATTTTCCAGACGTTTTATCATTTCTAATTTTTTTCAACAACTTTAGAGGCATGTTTGGTATGGTATCGTTTTTATTATGTTTGTTTGATATGTTATTTTAAAGAAGAAAAGAGAATGATGGTTCTCCCTTTAGATAGGGAATAAAGTTACTACATGAAAAGAGGGAAGTTGATGGTGAGAGAGGGAAGCGATTCTGAAATTACTATTTATCCTTGGTTAATTTTATATTTTTTCATCATGTGGGGGCAAAAATATCTTTTTATAATTTTATCTTTCACTTCCATGTTTTCTTTCCATCATAACAAACAATTTTATTTTTTATTTCTATTTTCATTTCTTTGCATACCAAATACACTTTTTATCATTTACTTTCACTTTCACTTTTTTTTTCCATCAAAACACTTACCTCCTACCTAAAAGATGAAAAATTCCTATCTTCATGTCCCTCAGTACATTTTTTATTGCCGAATTCATTCAAGATATGATGTATATAATCTTCAGCCACGACCAAGAAAAAGATCTCCTTTTGTATGTGTGTGTGTTATACTTTTTTCTCATCTACAAAATTCAAAATAATTCCATAAGAAGGCTGAATCTATCTTTCATGAATGATGAGAAGATCCTATCTTATTTTTCCCAAATACAGAGCATCTTTGTTTGTTCATCAACTTCTTTTGTACAACTTGTTCAGCACTTACTGACATTTCTCCCAATTGCTTATTAGATGAAACGAATTTTTTAGGTATATGAATTATGCCATGTTATTTGTATATCACCAATAATATTCTTATAAATTTATATTTTTTCACTTAAAAGTTTCACATAATAAATAAAATAAAAATAAATAAATATTATTAATTAATATATAAATAACGTGATGCTATAGTTTTTTTTTGGAATAGAGTGAAAAAAAAAAAGCTGAATGAAGATCCATGTGGCTCAGAACTCTCAGATATTCTTGCTCCCTTATTAATTCATGTCACAAACTTTCAAAATTTTAATGGAGTGTTCGTGAATATATGACAGTGAATTAATAGATATTTTTAAAATGAAACAAAACGACATGTCGTTAATTCGTTATGAATATTTTATGTGATGTTGGTCTACACTACAGTCTACAGCACAGGTGTCAACATACCCATCCACAAATTTTTTGATATGGAATGTAATGTAAACGACATCACTTAAATAATGATTGATGTTTTTTTATATAATATTTTACAGCTCCCCTTTTGCTATTAATTCATATTAAAGAACACTTAATTTGTTCATTATATATTTTGTAGATAAGATCGAGAATAAGTCCATATTGGAAGATAGATATATTGATTTAACTACTTTTTCTTTTTTTTTACTGTTCGTTACTCTCGACTAATCCGAACTCGACTCACGCCATACATCTAATTATAGTAGGAAAATCTCTCAACAGGATAGTTACATTCACAAGATCTTAAACTCAAAACCTTGCATAAGCATATGAAACTGCATACCACTTGAACCAACCCTTTACCAGTAACTACTTGTTTATTTGGATCGAAATCGTCTACGGATAAAAACATTTGTCTGAAATATTATAATACCGGCACCTTACTTTTAATTCTTATCTCTCTTGTTTGAAATGTATTATATTAAATAAGATGGTTAGACATAATTATATTTTTATATAATAGTATAATTAAGTTAATACATTCTAATTAAAACAAAAAAATTTACACAGTCAATTATGATTTGTTTATATTGATAATCTAAGTCTTTACTGTCTTGCCCAGTAGAACTATTAAAATAAATCTAACTCGGTGAATTGATCTATTTAACTCACTTATTAGGTGAGTCAGATTGAAAAAATTTAGGCAATTTATAATGAGTAAAAAATAATTTCATTTGTTATTTTATTTAATGTGAGACACGTGTTATTATTATTTGGTTGTTTAAATTGTTAGTTTAATTTTTTGATGCATTTGTTATATACTTCTAATGTAATATTATAATGTAATGTGTCATATAAAAATTATTAATGATCAAAGTTAAAAAAATTACAATTTAAAATTTTGAATTTTTTTTAAAGATTAGGTGGGTTAAATGAACCAATCCAGTTCACGACCTTGGTGAGTTGAGTTACGTTGGCATTTGTTAGCATTTTCTTATTTACCAAAAATTTTAATCGACATGAGTCAACCCGTTTAACATGTGCGGATTAACTCACTTTGGCACTTCTATCATTCAGTCCCAAGCACTATATACACTTAATTATCCATCAATGAGTAGTTACCTAGTATTGACGAGGATCGCCTAGATGGGAGGACTTATAAATATGGAACACACTCCTCATGTTACTTTGAATTCTATAATATACAATATAAAACAACAAAAGAGAGAGAAAGACACATAATAGACTCTATATATGCTGGCCCCTTATATTTTTTTTCTCTTTTGTTATCATGCTATACTATATAGGATCATTTTGTATTGACTTGTTATTCACTAACTATTTGACTTTTTTATTCACTTATGCATGTGTTGGAGAAATTATTTCTGCCTCTACATTCTTTGCTGTGTTTTTTGTGTGCAAACTCCAATCTTCTAACCATTAATCTTGGACCAACTCAGTAACAACTAGATCTTTATATAAATAGAAGTATAACATTATATACATGTGGATAATGAGTTAATTTTGAAAATCCTAAGTGTAATTTCTGTATAATTATTATCATATTTTGAAAAAGTAATACATAAATTAAAGTGGAAGTTAAGTTGAGTAAAAAGGAAAATAATTGGTCTAATTTGTCTATATATTGTAATATACCAGTGTTGAGTGAGTGTGACTACTATTGTTGTCACTAAAATATAATGCCTCTGCCATCATTAGCATTATTAGTGGTTGCGAAATTAAATTGTAGTGGATTGGCAAAATTAATCTGATCATAATCTATATATCCATTAACCTCGTTCACAATAAATAATAAGCAAAAAAAGAAAAAGAAAAAACAAGAATCTCGATCTCTACTCAGAATTCAGAAACAAGCAGAAGCAGAAGCAGAAGCAGGAGGTGGTGTGGTGACGAAGGAGAAATTTGGAGCAAATACTTTGGGATTTGTAAGTGTTTCGCGGGAAAATCATGGTTGATTCTGTTCTGTGCTTAATCTATGTTCAACAAGACAAAAAGCTCAAACTCCCAAAACGACCTCCTTTTTTTCCCAATCACCAAATGACCTCTCCATTATACCCCATCCAGGTGTCCTCTTCTACACCATCCTCTCGCCACGTCACCACCACCCCCCTCCTAATTTATTCCCTTCCCTTCAATTAAACATTTCTAAACAAAATTATTAAAAAAATGTACAGTCATGAAGGAACAACTAACATCCACGAACTTTCACCTCATTCAACTCAACCCATTCCAATCTTCTATATATACCCTTTCCTCCCTCCTCATTTCAAACCCAAATACTTGCTTTCACTAATTAATTTACACTCTCACTCTCATCTCACCCTCTTTCCAAAAATGCCTTCATCTTCCACTACCATCATCTCCAAATGCACTATCTACCCTCATCAAAAATCCTCCATCAAAACCCTCAAGCTCTCTGTTTCTGACCTCCCTATGCTCTCCTGCCATTACATTCAGAAAGGAGTCTTACTCCCACTCCCACCTTACTCCTTCGACGACCTCATCCTTTTTCTCAAGCACTCCCTTTCCATAGCACTATCCCATTTCCCCGCCCTCGCCGGCCGCTTCATCACCGACGATGATGGCTACGTCCACATCCTCTGCAACGACGCCGGCGTCGATTTCATCCACGCCAAGGCCAAACACCTTGCTATCACCACCATCTACAATCCCGAACTTGTCGACGTCCCTAATTGCTTCAAGGAATTCTTCGCCTACGACAACACTATTTCCTACTCCGGCCACAACAACCCGCTCTCCGCCGTCCAGGTCACCGAGCTCGCCGACGGCGTTTTCATCGGATGCACTGTGAACCACGCCGTCACCGATGGGACTTCCTTCTGGCACTTCTTCAACACGTTCGCTGAGATCTGCAAGGGCGTGAAGAAGATAACGAAATCGCCGGATTTCACGCGCGACACCGTTTTCAACTCCCCCGCCGTGCTCAGAGTCCCCGCTGGCGGTCCGAAGATCACCTTCGACGCCGACGAGCCTCTCCGTGAGAGAGTCTTCCACTTCAGCAGAGAGTCGATTCAGAGGCTGAAGCTCAGAGCCAACAATGGCGGTCTTAACGGTTTCGCGGATTCCACGGAGGTATTGGGAAAGCAAGTAAACGACAGTTGGAAAACTGTTAACGGTAACGGCGTTTCTAACGGAAAGATAACGCCCGTTAACCACAACGCGCCAGCTAGGACAGATGAGATCTCGTCGTTCCAATCGTTATCTGCTCAGCTGTGGCGTTCGGTGACACGTGCGAGGAAGCTGGACTCCTCCAAAACGTCGACGTTTCGCATGGCGGTGAACTGCCGCCACCGATTGAATCCGAAGATGGACTCTCATTACTTCGGCAACGCGATTCAGAGCATCCCGACCATCGCCGAAGCCGGCGAGATCCTGTCACGCGATCTGCGGTGGTGTGCGGATCTGCTCCACAAAAACGTCGTCGCACACGACGACGCCATGGTTCGCCGCGGCGTGGAGGATTGGGAGAAGGCTCCGAGGCTGTTTCCGTTGGGGAACTTCGACGGCGCGTCGATCACCATGGGAAGCTCACCGCGTTTTCCGATGTACAACAACGACTTCGGGTGGGGGCGGCCGTTGGCGGTGAGAAGCGGTAAGGCGAACAAGTTCGACGGGAAGATCTCGGCGTTTCCGGGAAGAGAAGGAAACGGAAGCGTGGATCTGGAGGTCGTTTTGGCGCCGGAGACAATGGCAGGGCTGGAAAACGACATGGAGTTTATGCAGTACGTAACGCCAATAGTGTGAAAAACGAGTAGGGAAAAAATTGTGGTGAGAATCGAAACGACGGGATCGAGGGTGAGGCGACAATGAGACGACATAGAGTCTTACCGTCGTTGAGTGTTGGTCAACGGTCGCGTGGTGGGGTCAAGTTTATGTAATGGCGGTGTTGGCGAGTAACTTTCTGAAAATGTGCAAAGGCAGCTTTCACTATCCACATGACGAATAACACGCCCAAAAATAAAGCCCAAAATTAAAAATACATATATATAAAAAAAAGAATAAAGGAAGATAATGATTTGAGAAAGGGTTTTTAGAGTTTATCCTACTAATTTGTGATGAAGTGATGGTGTCGCTTTGCTATAATATATGTATGTAATTTTAATTATAAAATTTGAGGAAGATAATGATGATGATGATGATGTGTGTAAGGAGCTTGAAACTGGTGAGAGTTTGAGGATGAAGTTGTCTAGTAAAAGGTTATGGATTAAATTATACTGGGAAGACAAGAGTTTATGACATAGTATGTGTTCCAGATATAATACAAAGATCAATTCGTGACGATTTTAGTGCTTGCAAGATATTTTAAATATCTTTTCTGAAGAAATTATTTGACTGCATTTGAAGTATAATATACATGGATGTAACCTGTAATTTCAAAGGGCTGAATTGAAATCAAGTTAGATATGATATGAATTAAAATTAAAATGAAATATTAATTTAAGAAAAAAGATTACAAGTTGAACTAATAAATTTTTTTATATAGAATTGAAAAAAGAAAAAAAAAAGATGAAGGATATATTATATAATTAAGGGAGTGGGGGATATATGTTGGTGAGTGATGGAGACACACACATGAAAGAAGGGTAGGCAGTGGAGGGGAATGGACCCATTGAGAAGGACACAAAACAGCCAAATACAGTTGCCTTTTGCCTGCATTAACTGCTACTTTTAGCTTATCCATGCTTATAATTATACCATTTCTTCTTACACCTTTCTTTAATACGCATACCCTTTTGCTGCTTTCTTTCAACACCAAACAAATTAAGAACCACAAAAATAATTTCAAAACCAGAGAAGCCATAAGGTGATGCAATATTTCGGTCCCATTTCAATTCTTTTTTCTTTCCTTTCAGTTTGTATGTGAACATCCAACCATTTTTAAGCTATTCAAATGTGTATGCACCTAAGAAATGGTAATCTCTTTTTTTTTTCCTTCAGTTAAATTTGGAAAAAGAAAATTAAGCACAAAGTGCGTAATGTTAAGTCTTTTTCTTGAATTATCAAATAGATTGAACCTAAATTGTTACGTAAACTATACATACTCCTCTTGATATCAGACATCGAGGTCCAATTTCGATATCAAAGACTCGTCGTCTTACCATCCATCCATCCATCAGCATCCACTTTAAACAATTTCCCATCATTTAGGCTATTTCAAACATGACCTCATTTTTGTTGTTTTTTTAGTTTCCAGACTAAAACTAAAAAGTTCCCATAGAAATTATTTACAACCTAACCTCACAAAAATTGAAATACGATAATGATATTGCAACTTCATATTGAACAAAGGTTCAAAATTATTTACTTTATAATGGCACAAAATAAAAAGGAAAAGCCATCATATTTTTGTTCCATTATATACAATGAATGCAGCAATATTGCAAGACAATCACAATCAAATTAGTCACACACTTTCATTTCATCCTCCTAGGCTTGGAGAAGATGATGTAATTTGTATCACCTTCCCTTAGATTTGATAGCTTCTGGCCCTGGCGATGGAAAAATACGTTTAGCCAGCCATTGTATAGGTCTCAACAGTTGAGCCCTTTTCTTGCGCCAGAACCAAATGGCAGCGTTGTAATTCTCGTTGCGAATATTTTGAGTGGCTGCCCTCCAGTCGTGTTTCTCCATTTCTTTACGTGCGGCTTGGCCCATGGTTTCTCTTAGCTCTCTATTGTGCAAGAGGGGAATTAGTTTGCTCAAGCAGTCTTCAAGATCCCCAGGATTGTAGAGATAGCTGATTTTGCCTTCTTGCTCTGCCGGGATTATGTCTGGGATTCCGCCGGCACGTGCTCCCACCACGGGAACACCGGAGGACATTGACTCCAAGACAACAAGACCAAGTGTCTCTGATTCTGAAGGCATCACAAAAACATCTCCACTTGCATATGCCTGAGACAGTTCTTCCCCTCCTAACATTCCTGTGAATACTGCTGGCATACCCTCAAAGATCCTCTCCAGCTCCTCCCTGTCAGTTCACAAACAAATTTACTCAGTGATGCCAGAGATTCTCATTGAGCATTTATAAATGACTCAATAGTATGGTTAGTTGTAAGAACTATTCAGATGTTCTATTCTTTTAATATTTGGATGCAATGCTTTATCTAAGGATGGAGGGGAGACATTTTCATTTGAAATTCACTCCAAGAAAGCAAATAGCTACAAGTCAGAGTTAATTACCTGTATGGACCATCTCCGATGAATGCAATTCGTGCTTCAGGAAGTCTATCCATGACACTGCCAAATCATGTGTGAATGTCAGAGACAATAGGCATATATTCGCATTGTGATACTACAGGTATCTTGTTTAGTATGAAGAAAAAGAGAAAGCTATAGGCACAACACAACTGCTAGGTCAGTACATCGATACTCAACTGATTCAGAAAAATGGCAAGTGATACCAACTCTTGAGTGAGATAGATGGAGGACTCTACCTTTTGAGGAAGTCCAAACTCTTCTCAACTCCAAGTCGTCCAACGTGAATTATTAAGGGTTTCTCTGGTTCACCACCGCTGCTTGACACAAATGTTATGGATTAAGATGCAATCCTATTACAGCAAAATCATATGTATGAACTAAATGTCAGAAGGTTCCCACCTCAGTCTTAATCGCATTTCATGTGACCGGAATCGGGGGTGGAAACTGTCAGAGTCGACACCCTTGTTCCATAGACGAATCCTGTTAGCTGGACATCAATCAGGAGAAACAATTGGGGGGTCAAATTTGGCATTATCATTTGGTAATAGTTGAAAAACAACTACCCATGAAAGGGATATTTATGTTCACCTGCTGCTGCTTTGGCTTCTGCGAGATCCCTAGCAATAGCAGCTGATGGCACCAGGGTCAGATCTGCGGCTCTATGAAGAAATTCTGTATAAAATATAAAAGTTTATATTATGCCCACAAAAATTAAGTCTTAAATGGATTAAGGCAGCATGAAAATGCACATACTTATGACCAACCACATGGGTTTCACTAGCCAACTAAAGGTGTATCTTGGAATGTACCTGAAGACAACATAGGATAAGCCATAAGCACTGAGAACAAGTGCCAAGCTGTCTAAAAGGTAAGGAACGTGAAGGAAACATCAGAATATGGATATAACTTACACTGGTACATGGGTGTGATAGGACATGACAAGAGGCACACACAGAAGTTTTGCTATGACAAGGGCACCAAAAACCTGAAATTTATTAAGTTGATGAATAAGTTGCTAATTATACTATATCATCTTTTTATAAATTATAATCCTGTAATGGAATAAATGGAAGATATATTGGAAATGCAGACCGACCATTATGCCCGGCGATGATGCATGTATTATGTCAGGCTTAAACCGTGCAACCTCTGAGATAATTCTTGGACTAAGTGCCAAGGAGAGGGGAACCTTTTGATACCAGGGACAAGGGAAGCTGCATATTAAAATTGTTAGTAGAGAGCAAGGCCAGAGTTTACTAGTTATAACAATACCTAGAAATCTAACTAGGCAGACTCAAAATCAATAGCAAAAGTCAATTATCAATAGAAAAGTATGATATAAGGGAAGCCATTATTATTAATATTTCACAACTTATAATAGCAATATGTGGTAAGGTAGCATGGTAGTTGACACATTGATGTATCTACAGAAAGAAACAGAGAAAATTTGATTTTTAACAACCTCCTTGATCCAATCAATTTGGCTCCATAAAATTCCTTGGGCACTCCTTCATGCGTGGTCACAACCATGACCTACAACACTCGTAAACAAAGCCAATTAGATAGTTTGTAATGCTAAAACATTTTTTCAGAAGTTGCAGATTAGTGTCATAGACTTCAAAATAGGTGCTTTTAATTAGCTCACTTGCAACTTAATCTAGGAATTCCTAATACAATAATTTAACTCCTCATCAGTCTTCAATAAAATCAACAAACTAGGACTACAATAATCCCAAACTGAATACTAATGGTCATTATAGTGAAAAGTTTTACTGGAGCATACATTGTATTGTAGCACTAGCACCAAATGTACAACAATAAAGCGAATCATATGTAGAAACAAAAGGTGCTGAAAAGCTACCTCATCTCCCATTTCCCGTAGGTGTTTGATAAAATTCTGAAACCTATTCTTGTATCCTGAGACATATCTGCAAAATAAATATAGCTCTGAATAATTTTTTTTTTTCTTTTTACCATGAAGGAACTGATTCTTTCTCCCACAACTGATATCACACATTTTCACATGAAAGGTAGTTAATGAATAAATGCAATTTCATTGGGACTTTAGTGATAGCAGACACTAAAAGAAACTAGGGATAACAAGTTTTATCAACATTTACTAGAAATTTAAAAGCAACGCTAAGAAACAGGTACATACATAGAGCTACTTTTCCACGACGAGACTATGCAACAAATTTAAAACAAAGCCAGCTCAATTGCATAACAAAGAAAGAACTCCACTATAGTAAATGGAATTATGAAGTAACAAGATGATCAAATCCATCTTATCTAAATTTCAAGACAGTATGTTAAGCAACATATGTAACTTCGAACTTTTGATGTTAGATCTCACGCCATCACAGAGTCAATTCATCAAACACCTTGAAGTCACTAAATAAACAGGAAAAGAATGGCGGTCATTTATTGTAGAATTAAGTTTCAATTCAATAATATCTTAAAGAAATGAAGAAAGATGCAAAAGAGGTTTCAGACATCCCACAATCAATTGGACAATTATACACAATGCAGAAGGAAGGAGGCAGAAAGAAGCTAAGAAAAACGAAACTCACGCAAAAGGAGAAGGCTCAACGAAGAGGGCAATTCGACGTGGCCTCGAATTACTCTCTGAATCTAGCAAAGCAGGAGGATTCTCTTCTCCATCTTCATTGTGGAGATCAACCTCTGCAATGGTCATATTATTATTGGTAGCTTCAAGAACAAAACTTTTTCTGTCTTTCACCCTCTTTGACCCCTGTAAAGGAGAAAACCGTGAAAAGAAAGTAATGGGTGTGGCTCCTACAGACTGAAATGGGTGAAAACGAAGGCAAGTAAGAGAGTGTGAGGAAGAAGAAGAAGAAGTAGAAAGGAAAGGAGGAGTGAAAGAAGGGTTTAAGGAAGAAGAAATAGAGTTCATGATGGTAAAGAAAGATGGAAGAATATAATATAAAGGGGATGATGGCTTTGAATTATAGATTTGGATTAACAGGTAGGAATAGTGTAGTGTTGTAAGAGAGGGTGTGAATAAAGGAATCTAAGAATCTAAAAGACTTGTAAAGGACTGAAACAATGGATATTCTCTCACATGGAGGAATCAAAAGGGAAGGAGTGGGAGTATATGCTATTTCCATTGGGTCACTCTCGTTTTCTTGCACGCTTGCCTCATCTTCTCTTCACAATCAATATCTTCTTGAATTTCTGCTCAACGGAATTTTCACTCTTATCCCTACTTCAAGTTTTACTTTTTAGTTATAAGTAAGAAACAACTCCCGGTCAAAATAATAACTACTTTTTAGTAGTTACGTCAAAATGGACTTAACATAGGATTGGTCCGGCTCGGCCGGCCGGCCGGCCCGCCCTCGTGATAGTAGAAGTTGGGTTAAAAAAAATTGTGGTTAACTTTAAAGAAGGGATTTTAGCCTTGGTTCACGGCCATAGTGGGTTTTCAAAGAATGGGTCGGGTTGGCTTTACTTTTTAAAATATATATATATATATATATATATATATATATATATATATATATATATATATATATATATATATTACAAGTATTTTATGTTTTATAACATATTATAGTTTATATTGATATATAATATCCATCCCTAATATGTTAATAGGTAAAATAAAGGTCAAATACCCATTTTGGTCTTCTATGTTTCACCCAAGTTTTAAATTGGTCCTTTATCTTTCAAAAGTTTTATATTGGTCCTTTATGTTTTCCAAAAGTTTTATATTTGTCCTTCAGGTTTCATGAAAGTTATATATTGATCCTTTATGTTTCATTCAAGTTCTATATTGGTCCTTTATGTTTCGTTGAAATTCTATATTGGTCCTTTATGTTTTATTGAAGTTTTATATTAGTCCTTTATGTTTCATTAGAGTTTCATATTGGTCCTCTCAGCATGGTTTTATTTTTGGCTTAAACGACATCGTTTGGGTGTTTTTGGTATGTCTAAGGCCATGTTAGCTATCTGATACACGTATGAGAGATTATGTGTCTACCTCGGCACGCCACGTCAGCAGTTAACTTAAGAAATTGATGGATTTGGACGGAAGGACCAATTTAGAACTTCTAGGAAACATAAAGGACTAATTTAAAACTTCTGAAACAAAAAGGACTAATTTGAAACTTGAGTGAAACATAGAGGACCAAAATGAACCTTTGACCTAAAATAAATTATAATTTTTATAGGACAATTTGTAATAGGACTAAACTAAGGTAAAGTTCATTAGGTGTTTGCTATCAAGTTCTCCAATAAAAATTACACATGTGGCAAAAAAATTTTGTATACCCAATCATTATAGAGAGAGAATATAAAAGATAATAAATTACACAACCAATCAAAAGAGAGAGAGAGAGTAAAAATACAATTTATGATTGGTGAACTTTATAGCAAACACCTAATGAACTTTACCTTTTTTCCTTTGTAATAATTATTCATAATATGTTGATTAATAAAATAAATTACACTAATAACCTTTTCAATCCTATTATTACAAACTAACTTGTAATATTTATACCTAATATGTTGATATTTGATCAAATAAAATAAATTTTTTAATAAAATTAAATTAACAAATAATAAATAAATGGCCCATGGGCTGGCCCTTGACCCATCAAAGGCTGGGCTAGTATTTTAAATCCATCTTAAGAGGATGAGTCAAGCCCAACACAACCCATCTTAGTGAAAACTCATGATGGACTAGCCCACGACTCCATGTGCCAGTCCATTTTGAGATCCTACTTTTTAGTTAAACATAGATTTTCTTATCAAAATATTTAAGCATGTCATTTTTTAAATTATTAAAATATAATACAATATAATAATAATATTATTATTTTGTTAAAAATTAAGTAGTTATTTTCTTTTTTATTATTTAATAACTACTATAATGTGCTTTCAAAATAAAAATTAATTACTACTATAATCAAGCAATCTTGTTCGAGGCACTATCGAGCACTAAATGTGAACACTCATCTCACTAAAAATTCAAACCGAATTCATCACGTGAGAGACTAATCCCTTCTGCTAGACTCAACTCTGATAGTCAAATACACATATAAATATTGAGAGATTGAACAGAAAAATTAGTACATTTATATACTTTAATTTATGTCCAATAAATGGAGAGCTGAAAAAAATTGCAAAATGCAAAGAGAGAAGACTCAAGTGGCCACAATTAAAGAAGGCATACTCCATGAAGATTCAGATCCACACAAAACTATACCTTTCTGTCAATTTTGCCACAGATATTAGTGACAAATAGATTTGGCAGTATTGCAAGTCTTGACTCTTGTCCTAGGGCCATACGGGTGAATTTTTCTTCATTCTCTCTCATTAATTTCCTTTTTTCTATTGACATTTATGCAAGAGTTATATAGTCTTACCCTTATTAATACTTTATTAATTATAACAGATTTTTTTAATTAAATAATGTTGGATTGATCTCAAATTATATACATATATATGACATGATATTATGACTAGAACATTGAATTCAATAATAAATCTAATGAAAAATGCATCCTATAAGAAACTTTTTTTAAATGAGTTCAATTGATATAGGTGTCATATATTTGTGTTTAAATTTGTGATAAATTCTTATATTATTTTATTAATTTTTTAATATTATTATTTTTTTAATGGTATATCTAATAGTTATATTTTAAAATAAAGTATATACAAAATAAATTAATAATTTACTCAAATTTTTTTTATCATTTCTATGCCGTTCTTCTAAATAAATGAGTAGGACAACACATGAATATATAGACACATGGAAATTGAGCATTTTAAGAGATAAGTTAGTCCACCTCAACTCCTTCGTCACATATGACATATTATTGGTGAGGAGAAGTTGGCTCACCACAATTTTTGGGAAATGGATTTTTTTTTTGAGTAATTCTTTGTATTTTTTTATGGACTTATGAAAAAGATAAAAAAAATTAAGAGAAAGAACAATTAAAAAAATTTCTCTAACTAATTATATCTCTTGTAACTTTACTAATAAATATAAATAATTACTCCAAAAAATCTACTTTTCAATTTATGCGTAAAATGTCAGTATCAACTTGACTTGTGTTTGTATTAATTTGAGAATTAATGGATTTGATGAGTTATATATATATACGAGACTCATAATTGGAACTTTGTTTTGATTTTTATCTTTTTTTAAATGTATCAAAATTTTTCCATAAACAAAGAGGAGTTACTCTCAAAATTGAAAAGGTTAGTCTATGAACTATAAAGAGTTTAACCTCAAAAAAAATTTTAGTATATCTTTCTCTTCTTTTATTCTTCTTTAAATAAAAAAGTTAACAAATAAAAAAAAAATAGGAGAGATGAAAATAAAAGAATTCAAAAAGAGATTGATGTTTTCATAATCTTACCTATTTGAGAATGAATCATTAGTATGAACAAGTAAAGTTTGTGAAAAATAAACAAATAATAATAATAGACTCGAATAATATATATATATATATATATATATATATATATATATATATATATATATATATATATATATATGTAAAGTGTCATCTACAGTAACTCACGAAGTTGAACGCAATGGAGAAAAGAGAGGCAACAACAATACTCATATTAGGAATTTTCAGATAGATTTAATTTGAACTGGGCTTGAGTTAGGTTTTGGGGTAAATAAGTTTGGACTTTGGACACATGGGCCTAAAATATTTTTTTTAAAAAAAGTGAAATGAACATTTTCAGCCAATATAGTAAGCTCTTAAAAATATCGATCATTTTCGGCCTTTTAATTAAGATTGAGGTTTGGACTTTAATGATTAAGTCAGTTGATGATTGAGGATATTGAAGTTCAGAGAGTGTGAATCACATATTTCATATGAGAAATCTTTTAATTATTTATATGTCAGCTTCATGAATATATATCATAATTGCTGCCCATCAAATAATAACAAGTTGTGAAGTAGGGAAATTTGAACTTGCCCTTCTGAATCTTATTTATTAATTGAGATAAAAAAATTGTTCTATATTGTAATCTTTTACTCTTTAGTTTTTAAAAAAGAGGTTAGTCCGTGGGCCGAGGCCATGTTGAGCCCATTTTTTAGAACAAAATTAAGTATCCAAAATTACGTTAGTGTCTTTATTTAACAATGGCAAAATAATTGTAGAAAAAAGAGGCTATTCCTATCCAACAAAGAAAGCTACGGAAACCTAATTTTGAAGCCCAATATGTCTACAAGATGGGATTCTTATGAAAGTGACAAACAAACTTGTCTTGCATGTCATCTTTTCATAAAAAAAGATGATATTATTATGTGAAACAAAGACAAATACATTCCTTATACATAATATAAGAGGGTCAAAAAGTATGACCAAGAAAATGAAATTGCAAAAGCCATAATGGAAATTTATTTTCAAACTTCACCAAAACTTGTTTTTTTTTTTTTTTCTTTTCAAATTTGCATATCTTCAAATACTTCTTTATATAGAAAAGTTATTGAGAGAATGCAATAAAAAAAAGTTTAAATGGGACTCGCTCGTTTTATTGCCCTCTTGCATTTTTTTTTTTTGGTTTTTCAAAGTATCCCCCAGCCCGAGAGGCCAAGGACTAATCCTTCGCAGATCTGAGCTCCATTTAAGGGTTTGCCGCTGGCCAATTGGTTGCTGCATACACAAGGTGAGATTCGAACCTCCAACACTTGCTTAAGCGACCTAGTGAGCTAACCACTAGACCAACCAAACTTGGTTTGCCCTCTTGCATTTTAGGAAATGAGTTTGGGAGATACATTTCCGTTTGTTTCTCAGTCTCAAGTTTGTAGCTCTCGAGAGTTCAAGAAAAAATATCGATCATTTTCAGCCTTTTAATTCGCACCTAAGGATTGAAAAAACAAGAGGCAAACTATTATTTAGTCCCTGAATTGTTGATCAAACTACTATTTAGTCCCCGGATTGTTCAAAAACACTATTTAGTCCCCGAATTGTTCACTCTGTCAACTATTTAGTCCTCGAATTTGACAAAAATACTATTTAGTCCCCGAATTTGTAACTATGTCAACTATTTAGTCCCAAAACTTGGCAAAAATACTATTTAATCATCGAATTTGCAACTCTGTCAACTATTTAGTTTACTGACTGTTACCCGTTATAGTTGACAGAGTTGTAAATTCAGTAATTAAATAGTATTTTTGTCAAGTTTGGGAATTAAATAGTTGACATAGTTACAAATCGAGGACTAAATAGTATTTTTGTCAAATTCGGAGACTAAATAGTTGATAGAATGAACAATTCAGGGACTAAATAGTGTTTTTGAACAATTCGGGAATTAAATAGTAGTTTGATCAACAATTCGAGACTAAATAGTATTTTACCTCAAAAAACAATTCAAGGTTTACATTTTTATAGACTAAATTGCCCCCACTTAAATCATAAAATGACTATACTGCCCCATCCACCACAAACACGTCAATACACAATTAAATCAGTCTTCCATTCCTCACCAAAGCTGCGATGACGTTTGACCGAGAATGAGTATTTTTTATTTTTATGAACAAAAATAATTTTTTACTAACCAAATATAACAAGGATGATATTTGTTTTTTTTCATTCACATTTTTACAAAATTTTGTTGGCAACCAAATGGGCCCTCCTAAGTGTAAAAAATTCTTGTGTTTATCTTTCTCTCATTTTATTCCAATCCATTATTTTCTATGTAGAGAGAATTTTCTTGTGTAGCAAGCAGCGTAGAAAAGAAAAAAGGATAAAGGAAAGATGAGTAATGAATTCTCTAATTTTGACGCCAAACAAACCTATATTCAAACAGATTCCCTCTTCCTCTCTTTACCTCATTTGTCAATGCAGACCGAATGGGGCCATCACATCTATGCTTCAAATAAATTATCTTAAACATTTCAGAAAGCTTAAAGTTGTTTTATCTTGGGATAAGTTTAAATAATAATACAAAAATTCATAGAATTAAACTTCCCATAAAATACAATCTCACTTTTGTTTCCTACAATTATTTTATTATTAGATCGACCGCTTATTACTATTTAAGCACTTTTAAGTCCAATTATGACTCAATTTTTACTCGAGTCTCCGTTATAAATTCGTCACAATCGGTGAAGATAGCAGTGCAGTGGTGGATAATTTAATTATTTTTAAGTAAAGTGATGTAATTTAGTTTTAAACTGGAATTAGATGAGATTTGATTATTATATATTGTCCAAAAATAGGAATAGGAGGAAAGTGGTGGGAAAAAAAGCAAGGGTAGGCCCTGCAAATACCACCTAAAAAGCAACGCTGATTAGAAGAGTATCCACTCTGTCTCTGTGTGTTACCTGCTTTTATTAACCCTCACACTTTCTCTCTTTGAGTTTTCATGCCTCCCACCACTTTTCTCTTTTGACCACACCCCTCTTTTTTTCTCTCTTCTTCATCTATCACACATTCTCTATTTCTCTCTCAATCTTCCTTCTCTTCATTCTTCATACTTTGTCTCAATAACACCCACAATATTTCCCTTAATAATAATACTCATAACAGAGTTCGTACTTACCTGAATTTTTTAAACATTTAGTCAGACGTTGGATTTCTGATAGTGTATACAAAAAGAATTTTCTGACCGGCACTAAAATTTTCTTTCGAAAAGTTTACAATGAAAAGGAATCAGTCACTGTTGTTGTTGGTGGTAAATACACTCGTAAAAAAAATTAATGGTAGGCTCCCAATAAATGGAAGCTTTTAGTCAAATGCCCTGAACCTTAAGTAAGTTATAAGAGTCACTCTCAATTTGAAATATTTGATATGAAACATCTTAGAAATTATAATGAAGTTATTTATCACTTTCACTTAACAGTTTAATCTTTTGAATTAAAGTAATTTTAGATATGATATGAAACCTCTTTTTAATAAATTAATGAACACTAGAATAAGAAAATGTACTCAAAATTATAATAAAATGATTTATTCATCTTCGTTAACTAGTTACAAATTCTACTGTACTTTATTTTCCCTTTAGAAATTCCTTCATCTATATATACACCCCACTAACCTATTCAACTGTCCCCTCTCTCTCACTAATACTACTCTTTCTCTGCCTCTCCTCTGTTTCTCACTCTGTTCTTCTCTGCTCCTCTCTGTCTTTCCCCTACACATGAAGGGAAACTGAAACATCCGATCTTTTCTTCCATTGCAAGTCACGTTTTTTCACACAAAATGTCAATAAGAAGCAAAAGGGTGTGTTTCAGTCCTGATGTCAATGAGAAACCAGCCTTCTTTCTCAAGCATGGAGGTGATCGTGGTGGAAGAGTATTATTAGGAAACAGGAAGAGGATAATCGGAAACTGGAGTTTCCGAGTGGCGAAAGATCCGAGATTGTCACCGGTGAGGTTTCTACTCCGGCTCGGAGCAAAGGTGGCTAGAGCTACTATAAAGGTTGTTTCCATGAGAAGAAGATCCTCCCGGAAGGTTTCTTCTTCATCCAATTTGGTCAGATCACGTTCTTTATCAGACCCTACTGATTCACATAGAGCTGAGGCTGTAGAAGATTGCATTGAGTTCTTACATTCTTCTTCCTCCAGAGAGAGACCACTCAGTTGAGTTCTCTGCAAATTGGTCTTTGAAAAAGTTTTGTAAGATTGAAGGAGATGTATAATAGAGAAAAGGGTATGCTTTATTATTTTGTATTAGCATGTTCATCAGTAAAAAAAAAAAGAAAAAAAGAAAGAGGAAGTTTTGTGTTCCCTCAAAAAAATTGGAGATTGATACTGAAAATGTGTAGAATGTAAAATTAAATGGCCAGTTTCTTGGTACTATTGTCCCTTTTTCTTTGAGCCACTATTTCCATATTTGATCAGTACTAAATACTTCATATATTTGGGTGAACTAATGGGGAGTGGAATTTAGAACTTGATCTACTGAAGCAAAAACTCATAAGGGATCAAGTTGAAGCTGAATTATGCCATTGAAGAAGTAAATTATTCATAATGCATGTGGTACAGAGTGAAGCATCGTGATTGTTTATATTATTATCAATCATTAACGAAAAGAACAAGTCCAAAACGCAGATAATAGTTATGGGAAGTAAGAAAGTCTGATCCATTTATAATGAACAAAGTTAAGTCTCTCTCCACCTTGGTGAATGGGAGATTCAAACTCAAGTTTCTATACATATTGCAAAGGATCATACTAGCTGGGATAGCTGCCACTTCCATGACACAATCATATTGCTAATGTTCTATAACCAACTGCAATGATTAGGCCACCAGCAACCTAGTATTTACTAGAATTCCCATGAATTTAGCAAAGTCAAACAAAATGAAAATTCTTGTACGTTACATGGGAGAAACTCATGAATGCATCACATATATGTAGATAGTCAAGATTTTAATATGCATACTATGACATGTGGGATCCACATGTGTAGAAGAAATCTGAATCATGCATGTGGTGTACAAAAGAATTGCCCTGGTAAATGGACCCCACGGCTCATAGATAGGATAGAAGCATTCTCAGGTATATAGACTAGGATTTAGTTCCAATGAAGTGCACAATCCAGACCGTCAGATGAAAATCGACATTCGTGTTTGCAATGTAACCCTCTCATCCAACTATTCAAATTGTACAATTTATGTACTTTATCATATCAGTACTTTAGCAAATCCGGGTCCCAGTAAGAGGTGGGGACCAGAGCTCACATATTTTTATAATAGTCTTGGTTTTTACCATTTTTTTCGTAGACCAGATTAACCAAGTAGGAATTTTTCATCCAACATTGAAGAAGTCACTGTCAACCATACACAGAAAATCAGCAAATATCCCTGTTGATATCGCTTTACAGCAATCTTTTGACCAGAGAAATTTGTCCCAAATGGCCCATAGGCAAGGGAACCCAACAACTGTGCAATACAAGTCATATGTTCCTCCAAAGACCTAGGTTTGGTGGAATAGTTTAGGTTGCCCTATGAAAAAGCAAAGAAAAACAATTGAGGCAACAGTTTCACACAGATTCCTTGTCTTTTTGTTTAGTATATGTTGAAAGAACCTCGTTAAAGCAACAGTCTAACATCATCTGCATCATCCAGTGGAACAGTTACAAGCTTGGACGGTTATCTGTAAAGAATTTGAATAATTCAAAACCTTGGTACGAAAAAGGAATTTGCTAGGCAGGCAATGATTGTTCAACAAGCAGAAAAGAAACAAAAAAAATGAAGCTCACACGTATGGTAATAATGGTCAATCCACTAAACATATATTAGTGAGAAAAAACAAAAAGAGTGCATAGCATGATCAAGAATCCAAGGAAAGCTTTTCAAGTTCTAGGATGACGCTTGTGCTTATCAAATTGCATTTAATAAGAGTTCGAATTCTAGTTGGAGCCAAATTAAATTCAAGAAAAAAAAGGAACAATACTCTACAATCATAATTTCTATAAATGCCTTTAGGTTTGCTATAGGAACTGATTTACTTGGGAGGTGTTTGGTATATGGGAATTTTAGTTTCTAAATCCTTGAAAATCTATATATAAGATGTTTGGGTATATTAAATATGAAAAATTTAAAATTTGTGTGTTATACTTAAACATCCTTAGATAATACAAGGATGTTGTTTTTGTATATATCTTATGCTCAAATTTTTTATATCCAATTCCTTGAAGAATAGGATACCCATAGTTGCTAGGTTTAAGATAGGTGCCAAATTCAGAAGGTGGTATATCCAAGTTCATATGCATTTGTTACAAATCAGATAAGCTTCTGTCATTACTCATTACTACCAATGCCTAAGCAATAACTGTAAAGAACATAATAAGTATACTAATCAAAAGTTAGAATAGCAAGAAAAGTGTAAAACTAAAATTTTTACCTGCGCTAGAATTGCGGCTGCTTTTCGGTTTCGCAAAGTCACTGCAGGGAAGAATAATTTCAGCTGCAAATGAAAAGGCAATGCAGGCACACAAGGCATATGTTATCATGAATCTATTAACCATAGCAAATAGAAGATAAAAACTATGAAAACACATGCTAAAAATAAAAATATGTAATGACGAAGTTCTGAGGACACTTTGGAAGACAAATATTAGGCCTGTATCACTTTTCCCATCATAATGAGTATGTAGCAAAACATAGAACTGCACAATTCCACGAGGACAGCAAAAAAAACATGAATTCTCTCATGATTTAGAAACTCTATTTGCTTTTACTATAACACGAATTTTAATTTCTAGAAAGCAACTCAATGATTTTCCTTTTCTTACAAAATTCAACCATTTTTTTACTTTGCGTCATCTAGTTGGCTCACCATTTCCCTTTATAGTTCTTATGAAACTGATGTTAAGAGGATTTTGTCATTCATTTTCTGCAGAAAACTGAGAGTGGATCCTCTAAAGTAATTCTTTACATTTCTTGGTGGAGTTATGAGAGAGATAGAGAGAAGAAAAATTGGGAGAGAAAAAAATCAAGAAAGAAAATATTTTCCTTATCTCTTTCTCTCTCATAACTCTACCAAAAAATATAGAGAATTACTTTAGAGAATCCTATCTCCAGAAAACTATACATTTTTGAAATGTGGTGGCCTGGCTTTCATAGTTGAAATCATGTAGCACTAGAAACCTGTAGGTTTCTAATTTTCATTCTCAGAGTAAATCTTAAGTAGTGTTATTGAAGTCTATCAAAGAATCAGTGAAGAGATTAGTTTGAAGGAAAATCCTGAACTTAAGATTTATGAAGCCTAATTCTTCTTTCTCTCTATCATTATGTACAAATACACACGTGCTGTATTGTGAAGACTGGGGGATCAGTGGCTAGACTAAACCATCATTTGTAAGAAGTAATAATGCCAAAAATTTGCTAGTGGTTATGTCATAGGAAAATATCATCTGTGAATCAGATAAAAAAGAGATGAACTAAACCAATAAACTTTGAGTGAAAAGGCACACACCTTCGAATATGTTGAATAACTCATGTTTTAGATGGAGTTTAAAAGCACTTCCAAGTTCCAGCTAAGAGAAAAGGGGGAAGTATATTTTGAAAGAAATCAATCACACCCTCTTGAAGCTCTGCCATTGGTGTATCTTATACCGTGATAGCAATTCCAAGAGTACAATCCCTAACACTAAAAATAGATTCAGAATCAGAGGTTGCAAGACTCCGTTCTATTTTCCCTTGACAGTTAACGTCTCATAATTGTTGTAAATTGGGTTTTACGGATAAAATCATGTCATGCTATTGCTTACACAGACTTTGACAGAAAAAAAAAAAAAAATTGGATCCGGTGCAATTAGCTTTCGTGCAATTACGGTGCAATTACTTCAAAACACACATTTTTACTTTATTTTTAAAGTACTAATAGAGACTCACACTAATAAGGATCTACCATGAATGGATTAGGAACCAAATTTGTATCAATATTAACAAATATCATCGTCTTAAATGGATTAGGGACTAAATTGTTATTAATATTGATAAATAGTCTCACATGGCTATTTAGTGATGATATTTGCCAATATTGATAAATAGTCTCACATGGCTATTTAGTGATGATATTTGCCAATATTGATAAAAATTTGTTCCCTAATCAATTCATGGTAGATCCTTATTAGTGTAGGTCTCTAAAATTACTTCACAAATTATGTAAAAATGGAAATTAGATCCAGTGCAATTCCCTTCCGTGCAATTCCGGTGCAATTCCTTCAAAATATATATTTTTACTTCATTTTTGAAGCGTTAATACGGACTTACTATAACAAAAACCTACTATGAATGGATTAGAGACGAAATTATTATCAATTTTGACAAATATCATCACTAAATAGCCTTATGAGACTATTTTTCAATATCAATAACAATTTGGTCCCTAATTCATTTAAGGTGATGATATTTGTCAATATTGATAATAATTTGGTCTCTAATCTATTCATGGTGGATTATTGTTTGTATGAGCCCATATTAGTACTTAAAAAATAAAGTAAAAATATGCATTTTAAAGGAATTGCACCGGAATTGTACGAAAGGGAATTGCACCGGATCCAATCTCGTAAAAATGTGCATTTTCGAAGTAATTACACCGTAACTGCACGAAAGCTAATTACACCGGATCCAATTTCCAAAAAAAAAATAACAATGATAAGACTTCGGGTTAATACAGCGACTCTTGTTTCTTATTTTGGAAAAGGTTATTTTTTATTCATACATTTCTTCAAGCACCTAGGGCCCCGTTTAATTGGAGCTGTAATCTTGTTTGTAATATAATATTTTTTTAAACATTCTTTATATCAAATATACTTTATTTTTTACAATTTGATAAAATTATATTTTTACTCTTATTTTTTTATTTATTTTTATTTTATTTTCACTTTTAATACAAGAATAAAAGGATAATTTTAACCAAACATACTGTTTTGGTGATGTATACAATTTCTTATAATAATAAAGAGAAATCTCTTAACTTTTCCATTTCTACATTTTGTCCCAGCGTTTAAATTGCATCATAAACTATTTGATTATTTGTCAAATGATTCAGTAGTGATATATTGATATTATAGGTGTCAATAGATATATAATTTTTCACCTATTACAATTATATTTCATTTTATGAATCAGCCCCTTTTATTTGCTATGGTTAATAGTTTTTTTTTAAAAAAAAAACGTTTTCTTTAGTTTTATTTTATACAATAAAGGAATTTGAGTAGATGTGAGGCTCGGCCACATTAAAAAAAAGTCGGGTATAAAATCAATCCGCACTTATTTTCTTCTTATATGTCCAGGTTTAACTTTACAAAAATCTAAAGAACTTCAGTTTTATCCCTTTAATAAAACTATGACATTTAAAGGAACCTTTTTAAATCACAAGCCCTTAACGGTAAGAGTTTGAATTCTATCTTTGGATATAAAAAACAATGTTCTATGGCATGTTGTTTATCTTAAGTGGAAGATTCGTAATGAAGGGATTAGTTATTCCTGCCAACGCCAACGGTGAATACTTTGATTTAGATAAAAAATTAACTTTTTTATAAAGAATTAAGTAATATATAGCGCTAATTTGTTTAAAGTGATTATTAGTCATAAGGAACGTGGTAGCAAATACCAATCACTTTATCTAAGTATTACACACACACAAAACTTGTGTCAAATTCCAACGAAAGAAGTGCCCATATTTAATGTAGACAATATTGCAAGAATGTGAGAAAAAAAAGGTGGTGTAGAATGGGGGGTTTAGCTGAGAAGCAAAGCCTGCATGAATGAATGGGAGATGGATAAACCCAAGCAAAAATTAGTCAAGCATTACTTATGACAAAAAAATTGGACAAGGTTCAAATCAAAACTAAACACTAAAGACACCAAAGGTTATTATACATTATATATATATATATCAAGAATGACATGCCTCAAATGCAGCTACAATACTATTCCGGGTCGCCCTGAAGGGTAGACTTATGCTTTGTCAAGAAACCTGAAATCAACTTCCATTGACAGCAGGAACTGTGATTGGCTTTGCATCTTCAGCTTTCTCATGCTCCTTGTTCAGCATCTGGAAATACAATATAGAATTTTTAAAAAGTGTACGGATATCCCATTAATTTGATTCCTTGAATCTTTAGAAGTAGAATAGCAACCTTGTTATTTATCAAGTTGTGAAGTGCAATGACACTACGGATAAGAGAGGATAGATATATGACCAGCATCATGTCATTTGTTTTTACTGCACAGAAAAGAATACAAAAGAACATGGCATTCTTATTGTAAACACATTAATAGATGTATGTTAAAAAAACTAGTATATCCATTGGTTGGTGTAAATTACCTGCAAAGGCCTTGATTAACTCAGACACGTTGAGATTTGGAAGAAGGTTGAACACATCCTGTGATTTTCAAATCATTAGCAATCCCAAATTAGGCAAAGATCACCCAGCATTTGGCGGATCATATGCATTTTGAAACTTTCTTTAGGTCTAACCAAGAAAAATTCCTTTCTTAGTATGTTCCTAACATTTCTTAATAAATACTTGACCCATAATAATTAAATTTTCTTGATAATGACTAACTTTACATATCATGGCTTGTTATATCAATTACCAAATGACATGATAATTCACTTTACAACACTAGATAACCTTGTTTTGTGTGTGGTCATTCACACTGCACAATACGACAATGCAAATATACAATATCTAAAAATGCAAAGACATTTAAGTGCATCAATTTAGGATGACATGTGCAAGGGTGCACAAAATACTACAGAATAATCAAGTCACCTGCAATAATACTTATGGTTGTTCACAAATCTGACTTGAGAACAACTGCTATTCTGATTTTTATGGGAAAGAAAAATTTCTCAAATTCAATTTTATAGGAAATTTTGTCATAACATATTAGGGATAATCTTCTTTAGAGAAAAAGAAAAAAGAAACTCTACTGATGACAGAAAAAACAGCCACGCAATTCTTTAGTTATAGGTTACACTACAGGACCTAATAGTCGATATCCCAAGACCCAAATAAAAGTAATATCAACATGTACCTGCAGATGGTAAAGTATCTCATGGTTTAATGGAAGCTTTCCTTCAATAACCAAATCAAGGTAACCACGTATCTCTTGTAATCTAGCATCTAAACCCTTCAAGGCTGTAAGTTTACCAGAAACCTGAACAAAGTAGGTAATTTGCTAATTCAGTTTCCGTTTCAACTGGTATACAAACTATCATTAAACTACTCAAAAAGACAAATGAGAGGGGGTTGCAGCTGGAACCTCAGTTGCAAGTGTACTAATGCTTGTATCCTTAACATCTCTCAACAAGTGTTCAACTCCTGGAAATGAGTAACAGGATGTTAGTACTAACATTGGATAAGAGAGATTTAACCCATAAAAGTCAACTTCTATCTTCAGTTGCAGTAGAGGAAAAACAGCTGATAGTAATCTGCAAGATTAAAGCTCAGCATACCAATTTCCTCAACCTCATGAGCAGCAATTTCTGAAGGCACGTGAACAAAAACCTTCTGGCTTTTTTGTGTAGCATTCTGTTATTATAAAACATTATCTTTAAATTAAGATGTTAAAATAAAAATAGTAATAATCAATTACTCTTCCAATTCCAGTCATTAATCTCAATAGAAGAATATATCAGAAATCAGATACATCATATTGGTCTTACCTCCTTTACTTCTTCTACATCATAGTAAGCTTTGGTAGGTATCCCCAGCTCCTTAGGCTGGACGTCAATAATGACCAATACAGGATTTGGTACATAGCTAACACAGAATAAAGAGATTAATTAACAGGTGAACAAGCTTGAAATGTTTGAGAGATAAACCAATTTTCATTTATAACATTTCAAACCAAAATACTAGCAGAAATGTATTGGTTACAGCTATTTTTCTTTTTCATATGAAGGTTTTTGAATAATAATTAAACAGTTTTGGGGCCAGGCTTTACACAATTACACTAGTGTGCAGAGAGTAACATCAAATTTTAAGCCGTACAAGATTATATATAGTGAAGAAGGCGTGGTCTATAAAGGCAAAATTATTGTAAAAGAAAAACAGGATAACTTTATACAGTGATAAAATAAATCTTCTTTCCCAGCTATTATTGAAAAATAAAGATACATGTTCTTACTTGTGGAATAATCTGTGAATATCTAAATCGTTTTCCCGAAGCTTTGGGCCAGTACTGTACCATCCCACAACATGCTCCTTAGCTAAAACAGAGCCACCAAGAGTCCGTTTCTTATTGGGGGGGATTGGCAATATGACATAACTCAAAATCCTAATATAAGAATTACAATATATTGTAGCAAGCAAGATTACCATTTATTCTCTTAAACATAGAAAACATGGCTTCATGGTAATTGTGGTCAAGGAACCAGATGCTTGGGTCCTTGTCGTCTTCCTCAAAAGGTACTGACATTACAAGAACAATTACATAAGAATTACGTCTATGCTATGCAATCCTACAAAGTGATGATAAACTAACTTATAATTAGCATGTCTTGAATCACATGAATTAAAAGAACGCAATTAATTATGCCCAATGTCAGTGAGCGGAAACCCAGATGGCATATGATTCCAATTGTAAGGTGAACTCCATAGAAGAAAAAAACAATGACAAGTCACAAATTTAACCCTAGTTTCCCATATTGGTTAACAAGAGAAACAGAAAAATGCATATATTAAGATAAGCTCCCCCAACTATAAAGAAGAAAAATTGAATACCTTTCCAACAATTCAATTAGGATGCCCTGAATCGCATAACTCAAAAGAAAACAACTAATAATGGTAAATGTATGTAGGCTGAAACGCAGAAGCCAAGTGCTTCCAATTAAACGGGAAATCCTTAGAATAATAAATAACGATCAAAATCACAAACCTAACCCTAATTCCCCTGCTTGGTCAAGACGAGATACAGCAAAATGCTTCTAATCTAGTCTACATAAGAAACAAAAAAATCCATTTCCCGTATTTGAAGAACTAAAATAGCATATTTTCCAATAAAATCTTCGAGAAAATTGAAATTGAAGTTATGGAAACTGACCTGCGTAACTGTTGGAAACATCGACGGTGCCTTTGAAGGAACTGCCAAGCAAGACTCCGATTACCCGCTTCCGTGTGTCCTTGGCGACCCGATTGTAGTTATCGACGACGCTGAGAAGTACCAGCGGATGTACTATCACCTTCTCGATGGGTCTCGACGAAACTTGCTGTGTCTTTATCACGTCCATGTGTATTCAAGCTCTGATATCTCTCTTGTGACTCTGAAACCTTCGTTTCTTCCTTCTTTTGGATCTCTGATCTGCCTCTTCAAGTTAAATCCAGCAGGATCACCTCCCCGGCTAGCGAATGGCAATTTGATGCATGTAACTAAAGATGGAGTGTGAAGGAAGGCATTTCTAGTTTTCTACGAGCAAGCACTGAGGAATAAAGATGAATTAACAAAAAAGTAAAGAAAAAAAAGAAGAGCAAAATATTATTTACTTGCTGGAACTATTATTTAGTTTTTTAATTTGTCAAAAATATTATTTAGTTTCTAAATTTGTAATTATGTCAATTTTTTAGTCCTCGAATTTGCAATTCTATCAACTATTTAGTCCCTAAATTTGTCAAAAATACTATTTAGTCGCCGAATTTGCAACTCTGTCAACTATTTAGTTCCCTAACTGTTACCTGTTAGATAACACCAACTGATATGGCCGCTAAATGTTTATGTGGCACCGTTAAGTGCCTGGACAAATGCCACGTCAACTGATTATCTAACGGGTAACAGTCAGGATACTAAATAGTTGACAAAGTTGTAAATTTGAGGAGTAAATAGTATTTTGCCAAGTTCGGGGAATAAATAGTTGATAGAGTTGCAAATTCGAGGACTAAATAATATTTTTGTCAAATTCAGAAACTAAATAGTTGACAAAGTTGCAAATTCGAGGACTAAATAGTATTTTTGTCAAATTCGAAGACTAAATAATAATTTGACTAACAATTCAAGGACTAAATAGTATTTTGGCTCAAAAAAGAATTAAACTTAGAAATAAAGGATTTAAAAAGATTAATAATAAGAATGATAATTTGCATAAATCATACATAAAATTTACATATTTACCTTTTAAAATAAAATAAGAAGTAAAAGTAATAATTTTGGTTATTGTTAATTCTTCAAGTCATATATATGAAAAGAATTTACATATTTTCATTTTGTAGAATCCTACTTGAGTGTGAAAGATCAACTAGACTTCGAATAGTTTGTATAGCCCTTAATAAAAACGAGTTAATCTAATCCTAATAAATCAGACTGTTTTAACGTCTCTAAATGAGAGCTTTTCAAACACATAATAAATAGTGGTCTGATTAGTTTCTCCCTGTGCTGTAAGCCAAGGTTGAAGCAGTCTTATGATATTGAATGACACAAAATTTGAGACACATACAAAGAGATCCCCTTGAAAATTTAGTACTGCCACAAGATGATGCAACTTGGTAAAAGCAGTAATTTCAAGTCAGATTGACATGATTCCTACTGGGTTTTGCAAATTCCACACCTTTAAATGAAGAAAACACACATTCAATCATTTTCTGCCATGATATTTGAAAACCAGAAAAGAAACAAAATGGCATAAGCAATAAATGTGACAATGCAGGCAATAAGCAATAAGCAGAAGGATTTGAATGTGGCTTTGGAATTTTTTTTTTGGGGAAGCCAGTGTATTTATCATCGATAGTAATAATTAATTTTTTGGCATCCTAGACTCCTTGAAATGAAATTTTAGTACTGACTACAATATTCTCTCCATATGCACTGTTAAAATTGAACCTTTAATTAGATGCTTAAAGAACCGGTTAAATATCAACTGTGTTAGGTCTTATAGTTTGGAATTTTAGAGAGGAAGTAACTCACCGATATTACAGTCTGTCATTGCCACGTGCTGTGTATGATTGAGGAAGACCAAAGATTCCTCACAGTTTTAATTACAAACTACATTGATAGTCATAGGGCAATGGTCCCTAATCCAACAGCTTTTTATGACGAAGGACCACCCTGTATCTCATTTAGTTCATATTTTCTGACCCATAAATAGCCTCCCTTAAAGGTTAGCTTCACCTTCTAATTGGCTACCACCCTTCACAGTCACACTGTCTCTATTCTATTAATTTGAATGCATTTCACAATAGGAGCTCGTATTTGTCAATTATCACTCAACACAAAAATTCCCTCAATAGTTTTATTTAGAGTAAAATATTATTTTGGTCTTTCTTAGATGACTGTATTTTCAATTTGGTCCCTCTTAATTTTCCTTCTCATCACTTTGCATATTAGAGGGACCAAATTGATAATAGAACAATCGAAGAGGGATCAAATTGAGAAAAAAAAATTTAAGAGGGAGACTTAAATTCATAATGGAGCAATTTAAGATGGATTAAATTGAGAAAACAAATCTAATAAGGACAAAATTGATAATAGAGCAATTTAAGAGGAACCAAAATGAAATTTTACTCTTTTTATTTATTATTCAAGGATGAGTCTTGGAATATGTAAATTCTCGAAACAACTTGGAGCCTCGGGGCAATAGTAATGTTGCTCCCACCAAAGTGAGCCTCGGAGCTTAGTCACGGTTCAAATTTTGAAAACAACTTTTCTGTATGCAACTACATGGATAAAATTGCTTACATGTGACTCTCCAACAACTTATTATGGACTGAATTTACCTCTTCTGCTATGATATTCCCAAGTAACTACTATATGTGCTTTGTCTTATTTACAAGTGACTTTGGCGCCTTCTGTTGGCCCTAATTAAATACTTCTGCTTATCAATTTGCTGGCTGAATAAGACGGCTGAACATAACACAAGGATCATATTAACATCTCATACCGTACTTGCATACCGTTTCTAAATATGAGAAGACACTTTTGTAATTTTAGATATGCGTGTCAGTTTTGTAGCTGGACTTTTGATCCCACAACCCACGTCTCCATCACTCTTAACTCCTATCCCTTCCATAACCATCATCATTTGTAGCAAGCAAAAACTGCTTATGTAAAAACCCTTTTAAGGCAAAAACATGTACTAGATTTCAGGAATGACCCAATAACAGCAACTATATATATATTTTTTATATCAGAATAACAGAATACACATAAATTGTTAAACTTTTTTATGGGCATCATCATTACAATCAAATTCTTATTACTATGATACTTACTTCTAAATGCTTTTAGAAACATAAGGAAAAAGAACCCAATACAGAATCAAAAGGGATCATCATCATCATCATTTTCTTCAATCAATTAAGCTTTCTCCTTCTTAGATGCAACCGTCCCATCTGTTCCTGCAAGCATAGCATACTTATCCTTCCTTGTCAAATTTGTGCATTCAAATCCCAAAGTCCCAGCAAGAACCCTTTGGATGTAATTTGCAACTTCAATGGCAGATTTGCCTCCCTTGCAGGTGAGTTCAGTGGGAAGTTGGTTCAAGAATGTGATCTCATATGTAGGCATAGGGTTCATGAACACAAAATAAGGATCCAACAATTTATACCCACGAACGGATGTCCCATAAAACACACTTTGCTTTGTGTTTATAGCCACAGGGACGATCCTATCAGTTAGCTCAGCAAAAAGAGCACTAAACCTCAGAAGAAATGGCTCTCTGCAAGTGGTACCTTCAGGGCAAATCACCAAGTCTCCTTCTTCAAGCAATCTCTTGATGTTTTCAGCATCTTTCTCTCTTTCCCTTGATAAAGCCACTGCTTTGATGGGTGAAATTATCTCTGTGAACTTACTTATACTATAAGTCACACAACTGATTTTTCTCTTTAGTGCAACTGCTGTAACCACAGGGTCTAAAACTGTACGGTGGTTACACACAAATAGGACTCCACTTTGGCCCTTCTTTGGGGCTGGTGGAGGGGTACCCTTCACTGTGACCCTTATGCCCAGAAGCTTATAGTTGTACCATGCAATTCTTTCAGGCAAAGGGATGTTAAGGTATACCCTTAAAATAGAGAGTATGATACCAATTGGCAGCCATAGGAAGGTCAAGAGGGCTACAAGTGGGGTTGGTCTCTGTACTAAGCGACCCTCATGGAAGATGATTGGACTCAAAAGCTTGTTTCTTGGTAGTGGCTCACACTTGGTTCTTGGTACCATATATGCTTCCTGCAAATGAAAATTCAGAGAATTGAATTATTTTACAGAGTCACAAAAATTTCTCCTAGCTAGGAAGCCTTAATAGAAGGTGGGTAATAAATTTTGTACTTTGGAGTAGATTTTTCATCTACCAGTGGATAAAATCAATGAAATGAACCAAAGTTCATTACAATTTACAACTGTACTAGATATTTTATCTACTTTCCATATTGCATGACAGCTGTTTGATATAATTACTCTGTAAGCAAAACCCAACATAAGAATTGTACTCACTACTAAATGATGAAAAACTATGAAGGGAGATGCAAATTATTCATAAGTTGTACATGAGGAACAAAATACAGAGCTAGCTAGGAATTATTAAATGTTAAAAGCGTGAGTTTCATATCGCATGACAACTGTTTGATAAAATTACTGAGTGAACAAAAACCCAGCTCGTAAACAATTCAAATTTTACAGACAGACTAATTAAAATAAGGAAACTCACAAGAATTGTGCTTAGTAGTGATGAGGAACAAAATATAAGGGTTGGATTATTGAGTGTTAATGAGAAGAGTGGGTTGAACATGGGAAAGTTATGGGAAGTGTCAGACTCTCCAGTTTTGAAATTAAATGTGATTTGTACTTGACGATGAGGAAATTAGGGATCTTAGAGAGTTATTAGAGATGGGAATTGGGAAATGAAGCAGCTATATATGAGGTGTAGTATTAATTTAACTACTTTTTAAATGTGCCATATGGGGCGGGGGACCATATATGAACGTTATAGGTATTGAAGGAGGCAACAGAAATGAATAATAGATGACTCCCAAGCCATATGACTTTAGAGAAATAATAAAAGATAGCAACACGAGAAACAAAAGCACATGTACCGATCAAACTCATTTATTTACAAATATGAAAAACAATATATATACATTTCATGGCCATTAACACTCCCACCAAACGCCAATTCATACTTTGATTCATTGTTTCAAAATTTTCAGTACATGTATGGAAAAATATCGGTTCGTATGTAGAGAAATTAATATAGTCAAAAGTAATAACCAAACTCCACCTCACCTAATTACAAACTCATTAATTCGCTTAATTTGTGATATTTGACGTGTCATATATATCAAATGCAACGACATCATATTGCTACTAAACACTACTAAATAGTAAATAACCCTCTATTTTATTAAAAAAAACTAAAAATTAGTAATAAAATTAAATTTAAATATTTAATTTAAAAAATTTGTATATACTGACCTTGCAAATTGACATGAAGTCATGGTCAGTCTTGCTGTCTCCAAGTCCCATATCGGGCAAGTTATCACACCCAAACTCCTTTATTACCACCTTCTTCTTGTGCTCACCAACAAGCACACCGGGCTCTCTGACGAACCCGGTGGCCCGGCCCGAGTCCGTAACGTCGAGCTCGGTCCCGAGCACCCGGTCGGCGCCGAGGAATGTCTTGGCGAAGGGCTCGACCATGATGCGGGGGCTGGCGGTGACAATGTAGCGCTTGCCGAAGGAGTTGAAGACGCGCCACGTGTCGGGGTGGACGTCCTCGGCGTAGAAGCGTGGGAGGACGGAGCGGGCGACGAGGTGGACGTCGCGGAGTTTGAGGCCGGAGAAGGTGAGGAAGATGAGGGTCTTGATGGCGAGAGTTTCGGAGATGAAGAGGTAGGTGAAGTAGACGAAGGGGACGGCGGCGAGGAGGAGGAGGGCGCGGAGGAGGCTGCCGGCTTCGAGGGCGACGAGGAGGTAGTAAGGGAAGGCGCTGCGGGAGACGAGGAGGGTGCCGTCGAGGTCAGAGGCCACCGTTTGGTTGGAGCGCGCGTGGGCGGTGCATTTGGAGATGGGGTCGAAACGACGTCGGAGAGCTCCTGCTCCCCCCATGACCATGAATTATAATGGCAACTAAACAAAGAGATAGAAGATGGATGTGTGTGTGTGTGTTGGGTTTGGAATGGGAGAGAGGAGAGGTAATTAGAAAAGGTTATGAATTGAAGAGAGAGAGAAGGAGAAGGTGGGGTTTAAAAAGGCAGAGTGAGGGGGGAAAATAAAGATGGTGATGTTGTTCAACTATATTTTGGAGCCTCAAATATTAATTGCAAAATCTCTTCAAATCTACAATATATTATCCTCCTAAATAACTTAGCTTCTCTCAATTTACAAATGAAAAAACTTATATGCTGTTGTTTATATATTTTTGGTGAGATTAATCAATTAAAAAAAGACATGTTTTAATGACACATGTTTTTTTTTAATTGGTTAACCTTACCAAAAGCATGTAAGCTATTGACACATGTCTTTTTTTAATTGGTTAACCTTACCAAAAACATGTAAACAATAGTACATAAATTTTGTCCAACTCAATAAATTTACTTCACTTTTTTTATTAATTAATACTACAAATTTACTAATTTTTTTTTTTGCACACTTTTCTTTATTATTGAAGTAATAATAGATGTTCACACTAAAAAGGATTAATCATGAATAAATTAAGGATCAAATTATTATTAATATTTACAAATAGTATCCATGAATGAATTAAGAACTAAATTTTTATTTTTATATTTTTTTTAGTAGAAATGCGGTTATATTGATAATAATTCCTCCCTGAGGAAGTACAGGGGCGAGAAACCATCAAAGTACATCAAAATACAACAAAGAAGAGTTGGCAAGTCACCGGAGCAAGACAATACAGTTCATTACAACTATAAATTTTTATTTAAATTAAGAAATAACTTCACAGGATTATTTAATTATACTATTTGTCAATATTAATATATAATTTATTCAAGATAAATTTTTATTAGTGTGAGTGGTCGCTATTAATTATTACTTTACAAATGAAAAAGAAGTGTAGATTTTAAAAGATTTGTAAGAAGAAGAATGAATAAAATAAAAGGAGTTATGTGATGATTATTAATGAAATGGTTGATTGAGAGAATAAAAATAAAAAAGGAGAAAAGAAATAGTAATAAATTAAAGAAAGGAAGGAAGGGGTAAAAGAGGAAATGGAGAGGGTGGGTTGTGTGGCGTGGAAAATAGGGCAGTTGTGAGGAGGGGTCGGAGTAGTTGGGAGTGGATGCGAACAGCTTGATTTCATTGAATTAGCCTACTTTTTAGTTTATTGACGCCGGCATTTGCTGCCTAATATTATTATTATTCATTATTAACGCCTCCGGCCTCTTTTATTTACATTCTCTCCTTTTTCTTTTTCTTAATTTATTCCTCTGCTCTTTTATTTGGTCCTCCATTTTTTCTTTTCTTATTCTAAATTTTCATCCTTTCTGTTCCCAATAAATAAATTTGTGGATCACCCATCACTATCGACATGTATGCATTTTATATATGTTGAGAGAACGGGCCGGGTAAGAAAAAATAGGTAGGAATCAATGATATATATCGTCAATTTAATTAACCAATCCACAAGTATTTTCTCATGTACCTGTATGCATGCTTGCATGCATGCTATTTTGTATTTTTTGGAAAATCAGATTATATATATAAGTCATGAAATTAAAATAAGCCAACAACCTCTCTCTTTCCAAAATCATGTAGTTGGTTTCGCATATATATATATATATATAATGCATTTATTTTATTTTGGCTGGAATATATATATATATATATATATATATATATATATATATGCATTTATAAATATTAATGAATTCACATATAGTTTATACATTATTATAATTTCATTTTATATAAATTGAAATGACTTTCAGCGCAGCTTCCTTAGCTTTTTCAATTCTTTCATGATTCATCACCTCTATATAATATGTGATGTCAATAAAATTATTATTGCACATCATAGATATACAGTGGTATCTACTATAGATTACTAATATTTCTTAATACTATTTTATATATATATATATATATATATATATATATATATATATATATATATATATGTTTCCACGTGACCACATATCTTTCTATTGATCTAATTATATTTAAGATACTAAATGTGAGTACATCTTTTAACGGAGATTCAAACCCAAAATAGTGAACACAATACTCCGTTCTACTTCGACCCTAGCTATAAGGCGGGAGGCCCTCCAAATGAATTTTCTTCATTATATTCCCATCTCTCCAGGCTTCAAACACGAGAGATGATAATTAAGGAACATAGACTCCTTCCAAGAGGTTTTTTACAGATTGCGTATAGAACATTTTTTGCTAAAGCTTGAAAAAATCCTACCCCAGCCCCAATATACTTGCTAGCTTGAGTCAAATTTACGGTAGAGCTCAGTAAACTTCTGCATACCGATCGATAATTTTGATCAAAATTATCTAGTGCTCAAATTTAATTGAGTAAAAAGAAAAAACGGACTCTTTCTGTAACGGAAAATTATGTAGTGCTCAGTAAACTTTTTTTTTTAATGATAACTAATTAAAAATAAGTTTAAAATCAAATATAACCTCTCATCATAATAATGCTTGTATTAAGAGGTTCAAAGTACTTTACGTTGGTGAGACACATTACCACATATTGTGAAGCAAGAGGAAAGTGTAGCTTTTGAATTAGAGAAGTTTTGGGCAGAATTGTTGCAATAAACATGAGCAACGTAACTTCATTATTAATAATTAAGGGACAACAAATCAGTTCAATGTCACATTCTATTCTGTTCAATTAACCTAATAAGCATGCATAACAAGTTCTGTCGCATTTTCAACAATCAAACCACCCATCATATCCATGTTCGGTGATTAAATGCGTATCTTAAATACATTACTAAGCATAGATTATTTTGGATCTTAATCATAATCATTTTTTGCAATATACACATTATGTATAGTTTCAAGTGTATTGATAGAAATGACGTTTGGTGCTAGAGTACTATCTCCCTCTATTAATTATATGCTATTTATCAATATTAATAATAATTTAGTTATTGATCCATATTCATTAATATTGACAGATGTCACTGAATGAATGAAAAGAAGTACTGAAAATTTATTACTTTCGCAAGACTAAACTTTTATCATATGGTATGTTTAAATACTAATTAATTAGCCTTTGGTAACTAGGAATTATTTTGTGGGAATGGAAAAATAAGGAATTCAAGGAATATATATATATATATATATATATATATATAATGGAATGGAATATGGAGTTTTAGAGGCTAAACAACTAGTTTGGAATGAAGTTTGTCATGAAAAAAAAATTATATTTGGTACAAGTGTTTGAAAAATAAAGTGATATTAATGTCTAAATTGTCCTTAATATAACATGGCAAGAAAAGCGTAACACAAATAAGAATAAATCAAGAAAAAAACAAAAAAAAAAAATGAAAATATTTCCAATTTATAGGGTTTCCTGTTTAGGTGGTGCTGATGAAAAGACATTTTTGTCATAAAAATATTGATTCCAAGGAAAGACCTCCAATTCCGTATATAGGTAAGATTTTTTAGCTATCAATTGAGGAGTTTGATCTTCTTAATGAAATCCTATTTATCAATATTTAATGGAATCTATCTCCGATCTATTTTCAAATACTATTATCTCTTGCTTACCAAACAATGTCTAATGTTAATCAAGTGATTACAATATAACTAACCAAAGTTCTAATATTTGCTGAAAGAGGTATCCACGAAAATATTTCGAAAAAAATTATTTTTGATGATAAGAAAATTACTAAGTTTGTTAAATTTTGAAACAAAACCAAACATAAACAAACTGCATGTAAATTAATTATTTAGTGCGAATGACTTGCCTTTATGTGTAATTTGAACCTGACTTTGAAGAAGGTGGAATCTTTTGGTAAAAATGCTTTTTATGGTAGAAAGCATAAGTGCTAATTAAGTTTAGTTTCTTTTTTTATTTTGTCTTTTCCTTGAAAACAGAAAATGGAATAAATAAACAAAAAAGAAAAAAGCAATTCAGAGCAATTATTTAAGAAAATTATCAAAAAATAGGAATTAAGCTTGCAAGGCTAGCTAGTTTCAAATATAGTTCATATATAGCCAATAATAATGCATGGGCTGTAGTTTGGTGTCATTTGATGACCTTTTCCTGAGAAGCAACATATAATAATAATAATAATAATAATAATAATAATAATAATAATAATAATAATAATAATAATAACAACAATAACAATAATAATAACAATAACAATAATAATAATAATAATAATTAAGCCCCTAATGTACAATCTTCATTTTCATGTATAGTCATAATGTATTATATCTCTCACTTTGAAATATTGATACTAGCTAATAGTTAATCTAAGTAAGAATATTAAAAACAAGAACTGAAATTTTAATTGAAATCATTTTCAATATCATTTGAAGGAATTCATTTGGTCAACCTATAATTTTTTTATAAAAATAAATTAATGTCTAAACAGTTAAGCATAGCTATATATATATATATATATATATATATATATATATATATATATATATATATATATATATATATATAATTAACCTATAAATTTTGATCAAATAAGTTAATTCTAAGAGTATAAAATAAGCATGGGAAGAATTTAAGTTTCAATTAAAATAATTTTACGAAACTAGCTAGTTAATTAATTCCACCTAATTAAATATTTTGAACAAAATTAGTTTGATGGGGGCTATAGTATATGCTTAAAATTGATTCTCTCTTTATATATATATATATATATATTACTAAAATATACAATACTAATTAACACACACACAAAAAACTATTGATTAAAAATTGAAAAGATGGTGTGTTTTGTGTGTGTGTGTGTGGAGACTTCATAGCCAAATGAATAAACGCATGCTGGAATTAATTAATATTTTGTTATATATAAAAGTCAAAACCCTAAAAGTTGGAGAATAATTTATTTGCTTATCTCACTCAAATTGTTAGTTAAATATTTTATTAATTATTAATGGAATTAAAAGACTCAGAAAAATTCACTCACTTCTTCCAAAAGTTTCCAACTGGTAGATATCAACATCAACCAACCCAATTCTTCTTCTCATTCTCTCTTTCATCCACAAGAAACAGTTAACTTGAGAACACAAACAAATTAATTAAATATATAAATAAATAATTATTTGCATGAATCATGCATTAATTTCTATTATGTTAGTACAATTAAAAAAAATATACTTTTTTTAATTTTTCTTGGCAATCCGTAAGAGCACGTGCATTTTTGTTGATTCAGGATTTCTTTTTCATGCAACTTTAGTTACCAACTTGTTCTCTTATTTTATTTTATTTTTTTAATATTCATTTTTGTTTCTACTAGCTAAAAAAAAATATTACTACTAGCTAAATTAGTCTAACTCTATGCTTTAAAACATAATTAATTCTATATCTCATATTAACTAATTGGAATTACGCATGTGTATGTGGACCAGAAAATTCTTAAGTAATCAACGACATATAAAGTTATTAATTAACTATGTACATAAATGTTTTAACAACATTTACATACATCTAATTATTAGTACCTCTGATGTTAGTTTATTCTATTTTAAATGTTAATTGAATATTTAATTAATTAAGGAATAGCAATGAAATATGGGTGATAAAATAAATAAGTAATCGATTCAGTTTAAACTTTGACATCAAAGATATATATGTCAAAGGGGAATCAAAATTAAGGATGAATGATAAAATTAATTAACAAATATATTAAGTTATTAACCATATTCCTTGTAAATCAAGAAATCACGATTTTAGATTGGGTTAGTACAACGGATTAGTGGACTACGACAAAGTAAAAATTAGGTTTTTAATGATTTTGCCTAAAGTAAATATATATATATATATATAGAACCATTATAAGTTAAAAAAATAAATTCTAAATTCTAAAATTTTAATCTTAATTATTTACCTAGAATAAATGATGCCATATATTTAATCAAAGGAAAAAACTTATATGTTGTTGCTTACATGTTTTTGTTAAGGTTAACCAATTAAAAAAAGACATGTGTCAATTTTTTTTATGTCATATTCTCAAAATTGACACATGTCTTTTTTAATTGGTTAATCTTAGCAAAAGCATGTAAGCAACAACATATAAGTTTTGTCCTTAATTAATCAAATAGAGTGATCATATGTCTTTATGCCTCTTTTGGTTACAAGAATGTCAGAGGGAATGAAAATATATAGTAATGGAAATAAGAATGAAAATAGAAATGAAAATATTGGAGAGAATGGGAATATGGGAATGAAAATGAAAATATTGGAGGAAATGAGAATGCGATGTGAATGGAACCATTTTATCTTTATATTAAAAGTAGAAATGGAATAAAAGTGAATAAAAAAATAAGCGCAAAAATATAATTTCATTATATTACAAAATATAAGATATATTTAATAAAAAAATATTGAATTACAGTCAAAATTACATTCCAAATTCCTCCAACCAAAGAGGACCTTAAAAGTCTTTTAGCAATATACACACACAAAAAGAGAGAAACCGTATCTGTGCGAAAAACAATTTTCTTCATCTTCATCATATTTTTAAGGAGGAGTTGTAATTCCTATAACTCCTCCCTCAATTTCATATTTTCCTTTGTTTAATAGTTAAATAAGTTTGATGGTGGGTTTGTCCAGATCTATTTCTGATTCAAGTATTTCTTTATAAAAGATTCTTTTTTAATTATTAGAATGACTCAAATTTGAGCATCTAGGTACCGAAAATCTGTCAATCTTTTATCAAATTCATGGAGAATCTAATGATATTTACATATGTGCAGAACACTACATATATATATGAAATGCAAAAAACATAGTAATAAACATTTTGTTGGCAACACTAAAATCAGTAAAGATTTTTATCTTAAAATTATTTTACTTATAAGATATTTTTGCGTTTTTTCACTTTTTTTTAGTTCAACAATGTTTACAATTGTATATACACACTCAAATTAAGAATTATTGTGTGTATATATATGTAGTTCTTGGGCGGACAAACTAAAATTTAGGAGATTTTTTCCTTGCATGAACTCTTAATTAATGTTTAATTTGTCCCATTTCTTTTGGCCAACTAATATTTTGTCCGATTTGCAAGCATATGATTGTGTGTGTATATGTATTCTTGCGGTTCTTTTTTGACCAGATGACATTGGTGGGAAAACCTCCTAATAATGCAGATGATTATACTCAAATAAACAACACAAATATCTATAATAGTCATTTAATTAATTACTAGTGTGAAAATATGAGAAAGTATTGTCAAATAATTAAATTAGATTTAGAAAAGGTTAAAGATTAATTAATCCTAACAATTAGTAATTAAGATTGTTGTCAGATTTAAAACTAGAGTACACTAATTTAAAACTCTTTCTGTAGATTGATTGATGATGATCTTAGCAATTGTATCAATTCTTATTAATTGTTTATGGTTGAATTTAAATGTAGTTAATTAAGAGTGGTAACCATTAAATCAAATACTGGAGTAGATGTTCAGTGGTACGGTAGTACTAAACTTCAGTATATCCTTCTAATAAGTTGGTTCCTAAACCATTCAAGGTGAATCCTTATTAATGTGAATTTATATTAATATTAACAAATGGCTCTACATAATTGGAGGGATGTACTGAACTTCAATGGTACGGAACCATTGAACTTTTATCCCAAATACTGATGTTTCAACTCACTCAAATTTATTGATCAATTAATGAATCAACCTCTTTTATTAGTTTGCACAGCACAATTATTTTTTCCTCCCAACGCTTGCATGCAGCAAAGGACATACGATTTGTACGTATTAATATATTTAACAAATTCTTTAAACGAATTGAAATTTGAACAAACCTTTACCCTATACAAACGAAACGAGGTGGTAATTAATTAGAATGGTCCTATAAATTTAAAACCGTCTCAAATGCCAAATGGTTTCATTTAAAATATTGAAAAAGATAATTCATTTTAATAATATATTTCACATTCCATTCCCATCCCACTCAATTATTAAATCAAGGGTTTTTGTGACGTTACAATAATTTTAACATCAACTGTAGACTTATAACACATGTCTCTTTGTTAGTTCAGATTTATATCAGACCGGCCCCATAAAACAATTTTTTTCATCTTAATTAGTAAATAATAAATCCAAACTTCAATTCGTTGCTTTTTCTCTTATCAAAAAAAAAAAAATTCGTTGCTTTTTCTCATTAAATTAACTATAAAAAATGATTTTTTTTCAATAATTATAAACTATTTTTGGCATTTGTATGACTAATGTTGAAGGGTTTGCGTTAATTTCATGCGAGAGCATTCTCACATATTAATTAAAACAACTAAATCAATAAATAATATTGTTTTTTTTGGTAGAATAAATAATATTGTTTTAACAAATAATGTTAATTAATTGATGTTAAAGTAAATTATTTTCGTACGTAGTGATAACTAATCTTTAGATTTATTTCATTTAGAGAAATTTCAAAATATGACAAATTAACTTCTCTATGATCTTCAACTAAAATCATAATTAATAAGAAAGATTAATTTGAACCAAGGTATAAAAACATATAATAATCTCTTAAATATATTAAAAAAATCACTCATTTTTATTTCCAAATTAAATATAATAAATAAAATTTACAGGATTTAATTGGTATTTTATGTGATTGTCAAATATTACATTGTGATGATGAAGAGTATTCACATGATGCATGATGCTTCCTTTTCAGTCTTCACCTATTTAGTCGGCTTTGGATTAATTGTAACACATATCTTTTCATTCATGTATATTGTATACATGCACATAAATAGAATATTCTCAAATATCTTGATAGGACAACGCCAGAGTGCCACTTATTTTTTAGTTTATTTAAGGCAATTTAGACCAACCTAGCTATAATATTTTAGTATATATTAAGACCGATCAACCTATATATAATACAATTCGAACCGAAATTAATAAGCACCAAAATTTAGAAAAACTTCAACAATTTAACAAAGACTATTAATGCTTCATATATATAAATATAGGTAGTGAAAATGACACTTGCTAGATGCTAGTACATACAATTAAGGAAAAGAGGTGCGACTATGGATCATAAATATATTTAATTATATGCATCATTATATACATGATTTATATATAGTTGATGAAATTTTATTTGTGTTTCTTTAATTACTTGATATTCTAACAATATGAAGACTTTTAATTCAGTCTTTCAATGTTTTTAATTAAAATTATCTTAATTTTTATTAGATAAAAATTATATTCTTTTTTTAATTAGTGAATGGAAATCTAGCTATGTGGCCCCTTATGATTTATATTTATGTATATAGCATTTTCTCTAAAAATAATATTATTTAAGTGAAATAATTCATCTGAAATGATGGACTGGTAGTACTTACTTCTAACAATTATTTAACTTCTCATTATCTAAATAATGCTATTTTATCATTTTGGGGGAAATTTGCAATTAAGGAAAATTTTCGATGTCACTTAGAAGTTAGAATATCAGGTTTTCCAATTTTTTTTTTCCTCAATGATTATGCAAAGATGAAATTATTTTTTTGAGAGAAATTTTTGAAAAGTGAACTAAATTAGTTTATCTTGTAAAAATCAAAATATTAAGTTATTCATGAACATTAAATATTTCTATATCTAGTAGATAGAATTAATTAGTAGGTAGTTAGGTACTGGACTACAGATAGTTGCTATGAAAATGATGAAGTAGCAGTGAAACGAGAATCTTAGTTTAGAGAATGCCTGTACATGAAGAGCTCAGCTAAAGAATAATAATGCTAATAGGTGTTCCTTTAATATAGAGAATCTTAGTTCAGAATGTCTATATAGAAAGTGTTATATATATATATATATTCAATATAATCTCAAAACTTTAATTAAGTAGTTAGGAGAGATATTTCAATTGTGTTGTGTTAATATTATTAAGATAGTACTAAAATATTTAATAGTTACATTATTTTACATATGTAGGTAGTGAATAATTAATTACTAATTAGGTTTGCAAGTGAATAATGTTAAGAAAGAAAAAAGTGTGGTTTTCATTCTCATCAAAGTCCATTTCGTAGCACTTGAGGTTAGCCAATGGGCAGAGGAAGGTACACCTATCCCTAAAGAAGTGGGGGAGGCCATATATATATATATATGTAAATATATTAATTAATAAATTAATAACATTTGTTGAGGTTGTGAGAGGTTAATAAATGGCCGTCTCTCACACCAAACTTGAGATGCTATACAAGTTCAAACATTAAAGACATGCCTCTGCCTCACGCACATACAAACACTTCGCAAATTAAAGAAACACAACGTTTCAATTCAAGCACACATACTATATGCTCTCAACCTCTTATAATTACAACATATAGTCCAACCTAACTCTACACTATTAGGTTGGAAATTGAACAATATATATTAGAGGTATGTATGTATGTATTAGTGTATTACCATGTGGATGTCTTTATTTCTGGCCATGCACTTCATTGCGTTTGCTCATCTAAATATGGGAATTTTTTAATTACAAGTTATAATAGCAATATTCCTTCAGAGTTGAGTTATTGCATGTGCATCAATGGTGGGTTATATATATATAAAATTGAAAGTCTATATTAGAGATTTTGACATATATATATATAATAATTAAATAAAGCCTCTGATCTATCGGAAAAGTGAAACATACAATTCATTAAGTAAAATAAAATTTAATTTGATATTTATAAGTGCAACTAAAATGGTTGCTAAAGGTAAAATATATATCCATGATAATGTTACTGCAACTTTTAAATGATGAGTGTATTAAAGAAAATTGTTTAAAAATAAGAAATTCGTATTTGTTGTTGTAATAACAATATGTCTGTCAACTCACCAATTTGGATTTAGCAAGCGCAGACAGTATTTGACTTTTAATAGCAAATTTGAGTTGTGTTGTTTTCCGTATGGAAAAAGAACGAAACAAGAATACCAACTCTTGGAACATTGCAGGTATGAAATATCTTGAAACACTCACAAAAATAAAATTTGTTAGGAACAATCCTATACTCAATAATATGTTGGGTGAAACCTTCTTTTAAGTCTAGTGAAATATCATGACTAATATATATTTGGTCAACCATGAATAATATCTAAAATCTTGCTTATTTGATCACAATATTAGAAAGAGTAAATTACACTGTTCTCTCCTGAGAGATGCTGAAATCACACTGTTCTCCCCTCTCATTTGCAAAATTACACTGCCCTCCCTTGAGAAATCAAAAGTCATTACACTTTGATCCAAAACACTATTCTCCCACTAAAAAAGGTCTAAAAAGTTAATATAATAAATATTAATGACTAATAAATATTCATGACTAAATTGACCCTCACACAAGATAAAAAATGTTTAACGTTATGCTTCATCGAAATTTATAAAACTAAATCTTTACCAAAAAAAATTTATAAAACTGAATTCTAGTACACCTAACAAAATTTTTTTGATATATTTTATTATTATTATTATATATATATATATTAAATTCAATTATCGAAAATTAAGTAAAATAATAGATGTTTTATATTGCATTACATTATATTATTAATATAAAAATCTATAAACTATTTTAAGTTACAGATTTTTTTTTTAGAATTTTATTTTGTTAACAACAATAATTACTATAAATACTAATAAAATAATAAAAGATAATAAAAAATGAAACAATGTTATTACAAGAGGATGAAAGTATGTATAGGTCACATTTTATAGAGTTTTATTATTTTGTGAGGGGTAATTTAGTCATGAATATTTATTGTATTGGAAGTTGAAAAAATTTGACCTTTTAGACTTTTTTTTATTGGAGAATGGTGTTTTAGATCAAAGTGTAATGACTTTTGATCTCTCAAGGGAGGGCAGTGTAATTTTGCAAACGAGAGGGGAGGGCAGTGTAATTTCAGCATCTCTCAGGAGAGGGCAGTATAATTTACTCTATTAGAAAACACTACTACTACTTTTTTTTTTTGGGTAAAGAGCTCTACTACTACTCTACTGTACTGTCTACGCAATACGAGGTATATTCTTTTCTCTCTCTTTTCTGTCAGAAAAAGGTATATTCTAATTTCTAGTGTCATGAATGTTCCAAAATTAAATTGGGCCAACCATACAGTTAAGTTTTATGGGCCCAAATCAGTGTGATGGGCCAGCCACGAAACATTTCATTTATGAAATAAGGGTAAGAGTTATGCTGTGTTTAGTAGATAGACAACCAGTCCAAAAAAAAAAGAGTAGATAGACAACGTAATGGAAAAAAAAAAGGGAGACCACTTCTCCCTCTTTTTTTTTTTTTTAACTAAACAAATTTTATTTTTTTAATGTTATAAAATTATATTTTTGTCTTTATTTTTTTATTTGTTTTTATTTTATTTTCACTTTTAATGTAAGGGTAAAATGGTCATTTTTATAACTTTTAGGGCATGTTTGGTATGAATACCAAACAGTACATTACATGTAATCTCACGATTCCAAAAAAAACTTTACATCATATTTTATATATACTAAACACATTTTTTCTCTCTCATAATTTTTCTCTCCTTATTTTTTTCTACAATACTTTCCTTGATTCTACAGTACTTTACATATATGTATTTATACCAAGCGTGCCCTTATTCCATTAACATCACATGACATAAAATTTTTATTCCCTCATCTTTTCCCATTCTCATTTTCTTCTCTCTTCTGCCAAACACAGTGTAGGATAAAGGTCAGAATGATATTCCAGGCATTTATACGTATTCCATTTGACAACTCTATTCATGTTAAAAAAAAAAAAAAAGATAACCCTTATTTGGCCCAAAAAATATTGACATCCCTTATTTTTTTTAAGTAAATTATTTAGGAGCTTGGAAGCTCTGTCAAAAGACTTGGGCCATGTTTAATGCATATAGAATGAAATACAAGAGACAAAAATATATTTACTATATATAAAAAAAATAGAATGTGTCATGAATTTAATGTTTAAAATATTTTTAATGTCTAAAGTGACAAATAGTTTGGGAAAGGACAATTTTATCCATAAAATGTAATTTCATAGAACTGTCCAAATTATATAATTTGAAGGATAGAATACACATTCTTGATTCTACTATTTAAACTAAAATATAATTTCAACAAAAATGATTGGCCAACCAAACAATTATAAAATCATAGTCCAATTCTAATTTTAGTATTTCCAAAAAAAAATTCTAATTTTATTAAAAAGATTCCTTCATACTCAACACAATCTAAAATAGTTGCTTAGTTATCAACATATGATTGGATAAATTGTATTTGATGAGATACAGTCAATAAACAGTCCTATATAATCAATAAAAATCAACAAAAACAATAATATTTAATATTTAAAAACACTCACTCTCAGACTAGTACAATTATAATAACATTAGAACAGTGAAGAAGTGAGTTTTAACAAAAATTTCAATAAGTACATCACACCTAATTTCATAGAATCATAAAAATCCCTAGGGAGGATTAAAACTCAGACTCTTGTGTTTGTCGGTGGCTCTCCGAATGAACATCTTCATTCTTCCATCATCGTCAATTCTTGATCCTCTGGGTAAGCTTCACTCAGTGCATGATTCCTGGAGTAGTACCCATAAATGAAAAGGAACACAAAATTTAGTATCGCTAACCACACATAATACCTTTCCAATTTGCTATCACCCAAGGATTCCTTAAACCACCCTAATCCACGGAAAATTAACGCAAATACCACAGTTAGGAGCTTTCCTACCGCGAATAGCAACTCTGTAAATAACTCCCCAAATCTGCACATTGACGGAGGCACGTGATTGCACACAAAAACCTCAACCCCATCTTCCACAAGTGCTTCAGCTAACCCCAATAGCAAAAACTGAGGAATCAACCATGAGCCATCGACAACATCATCGGAAGACAGCCGATGATGTTCTACCCAAAATGCTACGAAGCAGCAGAACACAGAACAGAGCATCCCACAAAAGATCCTCACTTTTGTGATGCTCTGTTTCTCAAGATTCTTCCACCAAAAGAACCATGTCACAACACAACGCATCCAACACGACATTACAAACAAAGCAGAAGTATTGTAATTATATCTCATGGTCTCTGCTTGCTGAACAAAGAAAGTGGAGGCTATGGTGGTCATTAAACCGTACGGTAAAATAGAACAGAGCAAGACTATCACTGATGAAAATCGCTTTACTTCCCTCACTTCCTTCACACTGTACACATCCTTGAGATTATTTGCTTCTATGATTATAGCAGCTTTGTCTAACACCCCAAACGCTTTGGGTAAAAATTGAGTTTGGCCTTCCCGTTTTGAGTAGACATTGCTCTGTCTCTGATCCTTCCAGTAATAGGAATCTGGTGAAACAGGGTAATCCTGTTTCCTTTTCCTAAAAGCAGCCTTGTACACTACATAGATTTTTCTTAAGAACTGAAATTCGTTTTCTTCTTCTTCACATTTCGTGGGTTTCTCAAGAGTATAATAGAAGCAGCCGGAGTAAAATATTTGATACCCACCTCCCATAACAAGTGCTGAAATCTTGAAAGTCCCCATCCAAGTTAAATCTGCAGGCAAAAAAGCAGTAAAAGTAGCTCCACATAACAGAGCACTATAAAGCCACATACCTACACGAACTTCATTCTTTTCTTGCTCTTCCTCTGTGTCCATGTTTTGACTTTCTGGGTTCATTCCTTTCACTTTTTCATTCATTTGGTATTCGAGAAACTTATGTAAACTTGACTCACTTCCGGATTTACCTAAAACAAGTAGTAGAAAAGCCAGAGAGAAAAACATGTAGAATTGTGATTGTGTGTATGCACAAGCCTCGTTGACCCATAATAGCATTAAGCCCTGAAGAAAGAAATAAGATTGAATCAAGAAACCCTTTAATTGAATTGGTAGGAAAGATGCATAATTGGAAGGATAATTACCGTAGCATAGGCTCCGCTATAAAAAGTAATGACATTGAAACGACCCACATAAGTTTCAGAAAAGCGAGGCAAAATAACAAGGAGGGATAATAGGGCATCTGTCAAATTAGTAATAACAGCAGCTTCTACTATATCATAATTCAATACTTCTGTGAAGTAATCCACCACTACTGTGGCCACTGCGAATTCCACAAAGCTTATGGAGGAGATCAAAACTGAAGTTCATTTCACAAAGAAAGAGAGATCATAGTTAATAAAAAAAAGATGCTTTGTGTGGAATTTGGGTTGAAGACATGAAATGAAATTTGATATCATGCATACCGCAAATGAAAAACAGAGTCTTGGAGAAGACGACATGGATGCGCCACCAAGCACCTAACTTGGACGACACCGTATTAATCATCGTCTTCTTCTTCGACGAAGACAGTGGATTGCAATTTTATCACTGTTAGGCTTGTAATGTAAATGCAACACAAATTTAGTTTGAAAAGTCTGAAAATTTTTTATAAAAAAATCTTATAAATTTGTAGTTGTGTACTTCATCTCATGTAATGTAAGTCAAATTACATACGCAAGTACATTGATATGCGGTTGAGTGGAATTGATCTTATAGTTGGGCTTTTGATACGCGTCTCATATTGATTGATCTTTTCACTTTTTGGAGGTTCTATACAATGTTTTGAGAAAACTACGACTCAAAATTAATTGTTAGAATTTAATAACTTAAAGTCTCGTTTCCTGGAAGGAAACTCCCCATTCCCACCCTATTATGTGTAGTTTTTTCCCTTTGCTTTTATTTCTAGTTTTGATTTTTTGAGTAGTGCTACATTGACCATATGAGTTGACTCTCACATTTAAAGAAGAAAACAGAGCAACATAAGAGGTGAGAAGATTTATGGCTTTCTTTGCAGAAGCTGGAGTGAGCATCCAGATTGCAGATTTGGGAAGATCAGAGATAGTAAAGGCTTGGTTCTCATGTATTTTCAACGCCATACCAATTTGGCTTCGATTCTACTTTGTCTTCTCCAAGGCTATTCTTTTCATTTGGGGTAATCTTACTAAACCTAAAAAAGTTGCCTTTTTTTTTTTCTTCACAATAATTTTAAATGATTTCCGTTTTGCTTTGATGGATGAAATTCAGGTTTAGCTTTGTGCCATAGCATAGTGGAATATACGACTGTGTGTATGTTAATGCTTTACCTGGTAACAGTGATGAAGAAGCATCTATTCATGGCTGCAATCACTATAAACATATTAGATGGACTTTCCAGCTTGCTAGCTTTCGTTGTTGCCTATGTTGCAACTGCCTATACAGATCGTTTCAGTGTGATTGTCTTCTCCACAACTTCTTATATCATGGTGAGAACTGAGATATAATATCCTTCAAGTTCATCAGTACTAGTAATTCTGTTTTTAATAACTTATCACATTAATTATTTCACTGTAGGGATTGATTCTTCTATGGGTTTCTCTCTGTTCTCCCTCAGAAGGTAGTTTGTTCAATGTGGCAATACTACTTATAGCATTAGGCAAATCAGGAGGAGGTTCTACTTTGCGATCTTTCCTTGAATACCAACTAACACATGCCGAAAATCAATCTACAACTGAACAACATAGAGAAGTTGGGACAAAGATTTGGTGGCATAGTGCTCGGATTTCGGGTGTTTTAGTGTCTATATTTGTGGTTCTTGGGATTTCCAAAGCCTCCTGGCTTCACTCATTCAGGAGTTACATATTCTGGATTTCAGCTTTGGTTGTGTTATTAGCTAATTTTAGTAATGTCCTATTTTTCTATGGCAATCGCTTTTATAAATATGAAAACCCCACCAAAACATCACTTGCCCATGTTTTGAAGCAGCTCAAAGCAGCTAAATTCAACACATTACACTTATGGGTGAGCTTTGTTACATATGGTGTTGTTCTCACCATAGGAAACACACTATTCATTGCACAAATCACCCACATGAACTTGAGTTTCAATATGGTTATCATTCCCATCATGTTTGTACTGAAATCCCTCACATGTGACATAGTAAACTTCATGTTCTGGTGGGCACACTCCACAAAGAAACGCGTTACCGGAATAAGGATCGGAGCCGGAATGATATGTTCGGTGATATGCTGCGTGGTGGCGCGGGAGGTGGAGCTTTATAGACTAAAAATGAGATCAATGAGTGTGTTATGGTTAATTCCTCAGTTTTTGGTTTTGGGACTTATGGAAGGACTAGTTGGTGGTGGACTTGTGAGGCACATTTATGGGAATGTGTGTGAATCAATGAGGGATTTTATTGCAGAGCCTTTGAGTGAGTTGGTAGTGTGTGTTGGAAAATTTAGCAGCATAATTTTAATGTCAATCTGTAGTATGTGGTTTGGAGAAAACATAAATGTTAGTAAGGTAGATAGGTATTTTCTAGTGGTAGCAGTACTATGTTGTGTGTCATTTTGTTTTTATTTGCTTGGGTGGCAGAATTTTAGGGACAGTACTGGTGATGAGATTGCTGAAAACAACAACCAAGTAGGAACTGGAAATACTGAGAATGGTGAATCTGTGGAAGAAGATGAAGGCCATGTTCAAGAAGATATATTCAGCAAGAGATCTATGTACAAGAAGATGTTCAGGAGATCTTGGAAGAAGAGACTAGAAGGAGAAAATGAATATTAGTGAATAATGAGGCAACAAAACTCGATCAGTCCTTTGGTTTTCTACTGTACAAATTCATGATATAGTTGTAGCTAGGGTTAGTTGAATTTTACTCATGATTTAATTTAGTCTCAAACAGTTATTTTCGTTGATAATTCCATCTTTAACTTTTTTTTAAACAAAATTAATGTTTGTCCTTCTTAATTTCAAGCAGTTGCTAATTCCCTATCAGCTGAAGGGTTTTAAAAAAAAAAACTACATTACTATACTTTGATTCCATAAAAGGTTAGAGACAACAAGTAACAAGGAAACTACATTACATTAATTATGATATATATATATATATATATATGGATATGGATATGGTCATTTTATATGATGCCAAATCACATTCTATAGTAAATAGTTCTAACCCTAAATCAGCTGAAGGGTTAAATTAAATGATCTTAGTACTATCAATGAAGAATTGGTCTAATTAATAAGCGGCTTGATATCGCTTAAATAAGGTCATGTGTTCGATACCTTGTAAATGTAGCCATCCCTATTGAAAAGTTCTTCCACTATAACCAAGTGAGCAACAACGTGAGTTGAGTCTAAATTAGTCGAGGCAGTGCTTCAAAAATCAGGTGGGCATACAAAAATGATCTTAATACTTGAGTACTAACTTACATATTAATTAATTAGCTATTTATAATGACAGTAATAATAATACTAATATAAATAATTCAAATTATATATACCACATGCGTTATATCATTCTTTAATTTCTTCACCTTCTTTGATTTATTACTTGTATTTAATTTTACCAAGAATCCAGTTTAAGCTTTTTTGTGTTCTTTTCCTTCCCTTAGAGCATCGATCGTATAGTTCTCCATAACTTTTCAAAACAATAAGATTACAAAATTGAAAGAGTCAACCAAATAACTAATTAAAAGTTCAAAACTACGACCGAAAAAATTGATTAATTAATTAATCACCCAAGATCATATATATATATATACTAGAGGTTTCGCATGCACGTACCGTGCATGTAATTTTTTTTGTTTTTTTTTTAAAATATAAGATAAAATTATTATTATGATTTAAAATAATAAAATATTAAATATTTGATAATTTTTTAACTTTAAAAATATAATATAATAATTATATTTTATATATTAAATCATGGGAAGTTATTTTTTTGGTATCACACTTTGCTTGTGTGACACCAAAAACTCCAAAGCCATATATATATACTAGAGGCTTCGCATGCACCTACGTGCATACATGTTTTTTATTCTTAAAATTTTTAAAAATATAATATAAAATAGTTATTATATTTTAAAATCATTAAAAATTAAATATTTTAAAATTTTAAATAGAATTTTTATCATAATTTAAAATAAAAAAAATTAAAAAGTGAGAAGTTATGCACTTCTCCATTTTTTCAGTGACCACCTATCATACTTGTTTTCTCTCTCCCACATCCTCCAATCATATTTTTTTTATATTTAATTATAAAATATAGCTATTTTGTGAGAAGTTAATTATTTATTGGGAAGTTAAGGGGGAAGTTATTTTTTTGGTGTCACACTTTACTTGTGTGACACCAAAAAGTCCAAAGCCATATATATATAGATATAGACATAGATATAACACTATTTCATCAACTCTCTTGTACAATATTAGTATTGCGTATATCCTCCTCTATTTCACCATTAACATTATTTCCCATTCCTGCTTGATTGCTTCCATCATCATTGATCTCACCGTTCTCACATGCAGAACCGTCGCTAAAATTCCGCCACCAAAGCAAGTAAAAACAAAATCCCACACAACATAGTATTGTCAAAACTAAAAAATACCTATCCACCTTACTATAATTTATGCTTTGCCCAAACCACAAATTGCATGATGACATAAACAATATGCTGCAAAATTTCCCAACACATACCACCAACTCACTTAAAGGCTGTGCATAGCCTCTCATTGATAATTCAGGCACGTGACTTTTCAAATGTGTCACAATCCCACCACCTACAAGTCCTTCCATAAGTCTCAAAGCCACAAACTCAGGAATTAACCATAATCCACTCATAGAACTCATTTTTATTGCCTCATCAATTAACCCTTCCTCTTCAATTTTCTTCAGTCTCTTAAGCTCCACCGCCCTCGCCGCCACGCAGGCAATCACTGAGAAAATCAGTCCTGAGCCGATCCTTATGGCGTTTGTGAGATTTCTCTTTGAAGAATGATATGATTTTGATCTCCTCATCAAGTACCATAATAGAAAATTGACAAGGTCACATGTGAGGGACTTAAGTGCAAAAAAAAGTGGAGGAGCGACAAACATGAAATCTCGGGTATACTTGAGGCTCATGTTGGTGATTTGTGCAATGAAGAGAGTGTTGGCAGTAGCCAAAACGGCGCCGTATGGGATAAAGGAAGCCCACATGAGTAAGTTGTTGGATGAAGCGGCTTTGAGGACATGAGTAATTAGGGAGGAGGACGACGTCGTTTCAACATTTTGGTCAGTTTGGTTATTATAATGATAAAAGCGATTGGCATAGAAAAAAGTTAATGACGAAAATACCATCAACATGACTGAAATCTCCAAGCTATAATAAAAGACATGGAATTGACTAAATGTATCTTCCCCTTCTGCACTACCAAGAACGAAGGCTATAATGGGAACTATGAGATATCCATAAACTCGAGCACTATGCCACCATATGTTTGAAACATGGACTAATTCTATTTCTCTCCCATGATCAAAACGACGACGTTTCCTGCTTCTCCCTTGTGTCACCTCATATTGAAGAAAAGATCGCAAAGTAGAACCTCCTCCTGATTTGCCTAATGCTATAAGTAATATTCCCACATTGGTTAAACCATTCACTGTGGGGGCCAGATACGTATAACAGTGAACACCATATAGAATACTCAATCCCTGCATGCATGCGCATTAATTAAGGATATAAAAAATTATAAATAAAATGTTATATATATATATATATATATATATATATATTATTGTGTAAGTTGTGAGTGAGTATAATTAATTAATTACCATAACGTAACAGGCTGAGGAGAAGACTATGACGTTGAAATAATCTGTATAGGCATGTGCAACATAAGCAACAAGAAAAGCTAGCAAGCTTGAAATTCCATCGGAAATATTCAAAGTGATGGCAGCTCTGAAGAGATCTTGTCTCATCATGATTAACAGGTAAATCATTAACATACACACTGTCATATGTTCCACTATGCTACGAACCAGAACTAAACCTGAATCATCTCATCAGTTCATCCATGCATATTCTAGTCAGTTAGATCAGTTAGTTCCAAAATTAAATAATAATAATAATTAATATTAATGAGGTTAAGGAAGAAGATTACGTACTCCAAACGGCCGGAATAGCGACAAAGAGAGCCATGAGGAAGGAATACTATTGACTATTGAATTTGATGAGAGAGATTAGGAGTTGACCCCAAAAATGGTTATTCCCAACTTTGCTTCTCCACTTCTAACATCCAACTTACAGTAATAGTACGTACGTACTTGATCATCCCTCTGTCTGTCTGCTTGATGAATTTTAAGAGTAAACTCATTTAGTCAATGCATTATTAATGTATATATGCGTGTGTGATTTGCCTTGTTCCTTAAGAAATGAATGTTATCATTTTTTTTGATATTTTTCTATTGGACACAATCTTGTTTGAATTCTAACCTTATTCATTATATTGATTCATCATGTTATTAGGGTCGTATTAGTCTTTTTCACTAGATATAATAACTTATAAAGAGTGTTGATTAACTATTGTCTATTTTCTTCACATTATATTCTAGATAGTCATTTGCGTTTGGAGCCTCCACTACTCTTGAAGTATAGTATATAGGTTATTATGAGTCCTTGTTTTGTTGTTTTGTTTCAATTAATATACATTTTTTTGCCCATTCAATTAATATACTTTAATTTAATTATCCTTGATTACCATGATCAGTATCACATTTCATCATTCATGTACTCATTAAAGAAAGGTATAAATATTGTTAGCGCTTTTAGCATTTTATAATTTGTTCCTGTTCAAGTAAGGTATTGAATATTTATAGCATTTGGGATCCAACAATATTCTACGTAAATAGAAGAATGTGGAACATGATGGGAATCCAAGATTTCTTTATTTAAAAGTATTCCATGCTTGTCAAAGCATGGCAATCCAAGATTTCTCTTTTTGGACTTTATTTATTTATTGTAAGAAAGGAAATACATTAAAAAATATTAGAAATATAATTTGGCACTATGAAATTATTTAACCTAATTTAATTTCATTTTTGTGTCTTATGTAATTTAAAATTTTACATTTGGTGCCTAAAATTTAATTAAGTCACATAATTAGTATCTAGTATTTAATTTAAATTCATTAATTTTCTTCGGATGGAAAAAATGCAATTTAAAGCCAGTTGAATTTTTTTAAATGGAATTAAATTTTTCAATTCATTATATTATGTGTAAGATGATAACTAAAATGTTGAAAATAAATATGAGGAGAATTTGAGGATTTCACATGAAGGGACAAATTTGAAGAAATATTTCATATTGTATATGTTTAGGTAAGTGATCATTATGTGTAGGGTAGGGTACTATAGTCCAAAAAAAGTTTCCCATCCCGTATATATATACTTGAACTCAAACAAGGAGAATATTCAATACAATTTTTAGACCATTCAAATCCCAAAATTCTCAACTTATATATACTTGTTTACATGGAGAAAATTTGAAACAAAATTTTTCCTTAAATTATGACTATCTATAAGTAAACTCATAACAAGTTATATAAATGATTTCAAAAAAAAAAGTTGTATAAATTATTTTATGTACATTTCAAATATCATATAAAATTTTAATAAGGTTATATATCTTTACACAAAATCTTCATCAAAATAACTCAATAAGCAGATAAATTTACTTGTAGATAGAAAAACTTGATTGAAATTTTTGTTGATGATGAAGTTACTAAAGTTTGAAACTTTAGAAATATTCTTAATTATATTTACAATTCCACCCTTGTAAATGAAAAGAGTGTAGTTCACAAAAACGGTGAAGTGTAAAGTGACACTTGAAAGTAGCAAGTTTCTGGAGTGCTCGATGACTTGCCATTCATTTTCCTCTGTCATTGTAACTTTTAGCATTCTAACTAGAAGACACCAGAAGGACGAAGAAGGTAAGCTAAGCTAAGATGGTTCATCATACAACACTCTCCTCCAAGTTACAAGCATGGTGGCGCATCCATGTGCTCTTGTCGAAGCCTCTGGTTTTCTCATGGGGTAATTGAGATAGATTTCTTTTCCTATATATCATGCCTGCCTAATTGACTATAATCATATATGTGACATAATGAATTAATTCTTGTTCAGTTTTTATTGCGGCCTATAGCTTTGTGGAATATGGTGTGGCGTCTATAATCACAGATTACATAGCGGACGTGTTGGATAAGGATACACGCAAAGCTGCTATCTTGTCCAATTCTTTGGATGTGCTCTTATCCTCTCTCTGTGTTGTCCCTCATTATTCTCAATCCTACGTTGGTCTTTTCAATGTCATTACCTTTTATGCTGGACTCCATGTTACGGTAATCATTTATTATACACTAAATCATCAACTTCGTCTTTAAAAGATGGTTTTTTTGTTTCCATTTAGTCCTTTTTGTTGTTGTTGTTGTAGGGCTTGATGTTTTTAACTGTGTTCGACTCTCGCCGTCCTGACTTGTACATATACACCAAACTGGACTCCTACATGTTACTATCTCTAGGTTTTGTACTCCTCATTATGGGTAAATCTGTAGTGAGGTCAGCAATAGAGGACTTTCTTCAACTTCACTTGGACCAAAAAGTAGAAAGAGAGGAGGAGAAGAATGAGAGCCGAGTTGGAGAAGTTCGTTTTGGTATCTGGTTTCATAGTGCTTGGATAGTTGGATCTGTCATGACTGCTTTTTACCCTGCTGACACAGATTGGACACTTACTTTCCAGATTTCAGCACTTCTCATGGGCGCAGGGTATCTAGTCTTCTACTCTGGCTGCGTCTTCTACACTTTGGAGAAGCCAAAGTTACATCAACATCAACATCAACCCAAAGAAATTGAGATTATTCTTAAGGCAAAAGTGTTTTTTAGAGTTTACAAGGCTGCTTTCAGGAAAAGGAAACTAGATTACCCTGTTTCAGTAGATGGGTATCATTGGAACACACACACACAGAGCAACGGGGGAGACAGCAATGGAGGATATATTCGACTTTTACCCAGAGAGTTCGGGTGGTTGGATAAAGCAGCCATAGTTAGTGATGGTGATGATGAGAAGGAGATGTGTAGTGTGAAACAAGTGAAAGAAGTGAAGCGAGTTTCAAGTGCATTTGCTCTGTTTTTGACTCTTCTGCCCTACGGTTTGATTCATCCTACAGCCACGGGTCTCTTCTGTCAACAAGTAAGCGACACGGATTCTAAAGGCAGGGTGAGGATTAGCCCTTCTGCTTTGTATGTGCTGCCTCTTGTGTTGTGTAGTGTGGTGAGGTGGATGTTTTGGTGGAGGAGGAGGCTGCAACAACAGAGAATGACATTAAGAGTGAGAATTCCTTGTGGGATGGTTTGTCTTGTTTTGTGTTTTGTGGCAGCGTGGCGTGTGGAGCTTCGTAGGTTGTCCACCATTGGTTCCATGAATAGGGCATGGTTGATTCCTCAGTTTTTGCTTATGGGGTTAGCAATAGGACTTGTTGAAGAAGGGCTTCATGTGTTCTTTCATCATCACGTGCCTCCATCAATGCACTGCATTTCCGAACCATTGACAGAGTTACTACTTGCAATGGCAAGAATTCTGGCTCTTCTACTTACACTCATCTTCTCCAAATTTGGCTTGTTAACCATGTCCTTGAATAAGAGCAGATTGGATTTGTGTTTTCTTGTATTGGCAATACTAAATTTTGTCTTCCTTTTCATTTATGGCTTCTTTTGTACAAATCAGGCCTTCACTGAACCTTATCCACAAGATGATCCATAGGTGCATGTGATGAGATGTTAGAACAAGTTTAAACTCCTTTTCTTTTCCCTCTAAGATCCTCTTGTAAATGTCTCTTCTTAATTGTATACAACACAGAGCAAAAGTTTTTAACATTAAATATAATTGAGGAGATAAAGATGATATTTAAGTTGTGAAACACTCTTATTGCTCAATAGGCTAGTCTGTTCACAAATAGATACTATGACTATCACCCTATTCTACGATCCTTTGACACAAAATTCAAATACAACATAGCAATACAGAGGTAAAAGCAGAGGAAAACAGAGCATAATGCAGCCAACATTAGGTAGTACCTATCAAAATGGCTCTGGTCCTTGTCGAAGTTCTTGAACAACTTTTTCACGATCAAAATACAAGGAATCCCCAAAAATCTTCCTATGCATGAAACCATGTCTTTAGAAAATTTCCCATTTCTCAAGTTCTTAACATTTTCATCATCTTCCAACAATTTCTCCAACCCACTTTGAGACAGCCCTTCCACGAGTCCCAAAAGAACATAGTGAGGACACATCCATAGTACACTCATAGTGTCAGTCGCCACTTTCTTCCTTTGAACCTCCACTCTCCATGCTATAATGCAACATATTATAGCACAAACCATACCACTACCAATTCGTACTAATAAAAACCCTTGCTTTTTATTACAAGTGCATAACCCCAATATGGGTATGGTAATTTCATTTACAAAGGTTTTCATGACAATGAAAAGAGAAAACCGAACCTCCTCCTTGTTTAAGGTTAGAGACTTCATTTTAGTACCTTGTTCTTGAAAGAAAATGTTACCTGTACTTAAGACTAGACTGTATCCGCTGCAACTTAAGATCAGAAGCCACTTCAAATATGTTGGTGGTTTTGCTCCATAGCTTTTCTCACCTAGCTGTCAAGGGAAAAAAAAAGTAGTTCTTATTTTGTAATAACATTGACCAAGGTATTTATTTATAGTAGATTAAATTAATAATTTGGTCTCTAAATTATGTAATTTGTTTCAATTTATAAGTCTCTAAAATATGCAATTTGTCTCAATTTAGTCTTTGAAAGATAGAAATATCAAATTTAATCCTTCAAAAATGTGATTTGTCTCAATTTATTCCCTAAAAATTTCTTGTCAATTATATTTATAGAGATTCTTATGGTCTAAATTGAGAAAAATTGTATCTTTTAAGAAATTTGACCTTTCCATCTTTGAGGAACTAAAATGAGAAAAATTACATCTTAATTTTACCTTTTATCTTTTTAGGGACTAAATTGAGAGAAGGAATTTGACATTTCCATCTTTACGTGATTAAATTGAGAAAAATTATATCTTAATTTGACATTTCCATCTTAGAGTAATTAAATTGAAACAAATTACATTTTTCATTAACAAAATTTGACTTTTTATCTTTCCAATACTAAATAGAGACAAAATACATGTTTGAGGTAGTAAATTAATTTACTCTTTATTGTATAATTGATGGAAGCAAATCCAATCATGCATTATTCTAATCATGTGTACCTGTGGTGTTTGTGAGATTTGGATTCCATCTGTGTCAACAGTACCAGCAATAGGTCCACTTTTGATGATGTTGCAGCCAAAAAGGAAGAAGAGGGCAGAAGCTACCATGACTATAGCTGAGACTTTGAAAACTTGTAACCATTTCACTCCTAAAAAGCCAAAGATAGCTATGGTGGCTCCCAGAATCCAAGCACTATGCATCCACACGTTTCTGCAAATTTCCTTGCTTTGGCTTGTTCCTTTGTAATTACTTTCACTTAAATTATGAGCCAGAAAGGAATCGAGAAGAGGATTTGCTCCACCCTTTCCTACTGCGAAAAGGACCGAAACCACTGAGAAAAAAGGAACATTCATGGCTTGAGTAGGTTTATGCTGGCCATATAACCATAACAGCAATATTCCCTGTCAAGGCAACAATATATTAGAATATCATTATATAAATATATGTTGTCTCATGTCCGATTCTATATTTTTTTTATGTTTGACATGTCTGTGTTCGTGTCAGTGTCTGTGCTTCACAAAACTTACAGTAATATAGGAAGCAGCAGAGATGACAATTGCGTAGTAACGAGAAGCAGGTCGTTGATGGGTGATTCGAGCAAGAAGTATGGCAGCCATGGAAGCAAGGCCCTCTTGCAGACATACCAAAACTGCTGCTTCAGCCACATGCTTTTCACTCTCACTTCTGTTTGTGTAGAAAGTCACCAAGAGTGACACACATGCATACTCCACCAAATTGTAACTCACAGCCAATCCTGCATGCATGAATAATAATACACAAGAAATTAATAAAATAATATTAATAGTACTACTGCTACTGCATGTTAGCTTAATAATTAATTTAGATCTAATTAAGCTTGTAAAATGAACTTAATTACCCCAGCTGAAGAGGGCATTAGGAGTGAAAAGGAAATGATAGTTGAAGCAGCCATATGCAGCTTGAGCTCCAGAGGATCCTTCACTACTATAACTACCAATGTTTTCTATTTCCATTATATATATATATATATATATATATATGCAGTTTAACTATATTATGTAATAATATCGAAATTGTATATACACTAATCAACTTATATATATTATGCTGGTGTGAGTGCACTAGCTATTGTTTCCTCGAAGGTCAAGAGTTTTAAGCGTGTATGTACAATAATACAAAGCAATATTGTTGAATGAGTCGTTCATAACTAGTCTTTGATAATTAATTCTCTTCGTCTCTCCATCATTGTCTATATCACACACACCTATCTAATTAATTGTTTATTTAATTTCCCTATACTCCTTCAATTCCTTAACCATTAATCCATTATCTATATCACACATTAAACTTTTGCGTTCATTAATATCTTGTAAATAACATAGAACTCTCTTGCAAAGATGTTTTTACGAAAAAAATTCAAATCCAATATCTGTTCATCTCACCTAATTGATTTGACATTGCATGTTAATATTGTTACGATTTTTGGAAATTTTAATCTAGTTCCCCAAAATTTGACTAGTTCATTAGTTAGTTAATGTGAAAATATCTCAGTTTCAAATTTCAATGTAATGGAATGGACCACCGAGGGCCCTATAGTTTATAAATATCCCCTTTGAATCCCAATTCGTATGTTTTCTATGGCAAATATCTTGTTATTGAAATGTTGGATGGAATAAGAATGTGATTTAATTGTGATTGTAAATAGAATAAAAGTGATTAAAATGATCATTTTGTTCTTATATTAAATGTGAAAATGGAATAAAAGTGAATAAAAAAGTAAGGACAAAAACATAATTTTATCACATTACAAAAAATAAGGTATTTTTTATAGGAAAAATGTTAGATTACATTACAGATTACATCCTCTTTTCTATAAACCAAACGGGGCATACTCGTTTGATTGTGAGAAAAAGATTTGGTGAAAATGAAAATGAGAATAGAAATAAGAATGGAAATGAGAATGAAAATATTTAAAATTATTTTTGGTTAGCAATGGGAATGAAAAAGTAATGATGGTGAGATAAAATGACCATTTTATTTTTATATTAAAAAATTAATGAAAAAAGAAAAATTTTCATTTTGAGAAAAGAGGTACAAATTGATTATTTTATTTAGGATTTCACCAAAGAAAGTAACAAAACCTTTAGGTCTGTTTGATTGGCCGATTTATTTTGAAAATGGAAATAAGAAAGAGAATGGGAGAGGGAATGATAGGAATACCATTGGTATAAAATAAAATTTAGAATGGAATAGAATGAGAGTTAGATAAAATGATAATCATAACCTTCATTAAAAAATTATTACCACATTATATTTGGCCTAGGGGCAAAAATGTCATTTTCTATCTTAACTCTCATAGGATTGAAAATAAAAATGAGAATCAGATTACCACACTATTTAACCATTGAAAATGAAAATCCAAAGGATTTTTGTAAAATTTAAGGAGATGAGCCAAATCCTCTAAAGTTCAAAATTTGTATCAAACTATAGCAATCCTTAAAATTCATGAACATTTCTACTTGTAAAATATGTGAACATGTCAAGGCATCAACACAAAATAAGAAAATCTCCTTTTTTTTAAAAATTGAGTTATAAGTATTTTAAATTATTCAATAATTAGTTTGTGCACATAAAAGATGGTACTGAAACTTTGTTAATTAAGAAACCCAATAAGAAGTTGATCCATGATTGAGATGGACAGAAGTTTGGAAAATGGGTTTCATTTAACTACGTACTGAAATAACAGATTGGTCAACATTATATATGCTACCTAGTACCTACTTTATCACACAAGATTAATTAATTAGACACATTGAAGGCATCTATCGAAATAAATAATTGATATGGGCCTTACTTCTTTTTCTAGCCCAATCAGAAAAGTTGCCCACATTTTAGAGTTTATTAGTCTGAAATGTATTATGTATATGGTCAGGTCAGGTACCAAGTTATTACCGGTAGCCGATTCTTTCAGATAATTAATGAAACAAATCAACTAGTCAACACAAAAAAAAAATGTGGAATAGGCCAATGCTAATTTTAATCATTATAACGGTTGAAATTTAAATGATTTATCCTCTCTCAAAAGTTGATAACGACAAAGAATTAAATTATTTGAATATTCCATCAAATATATTCTATTCTTTCACCAAAATAACCTTCATACAACCTTAATTAATTTCTCACCACTCCAACTAAGTAGGACGGTAATAGCTAGCCAGTGAAGCTATCTACATGCATAATTTTCAAAGGATAAATTATTTTATGCCATTTTCATTAAATGCTTGTCTCCCACACGCATCTCTATCAAATGGGTAATGGGTAAAATTTACACCCACGTGAATTCCAAAATTCAAGGCACACTATTTCAGCAGTATACAAGATATTTTCGTGTCTCATATTTTCTAAATTTCTTTTAAATACAAAGATTCAAAAATAGCTTACATACATACATAAAAGCTATAATACTCTTAAGTCTTAACTCCATGAGTTGATTTTGAGGGAAGTGGAATTAGATATATATAATTAGGTATGTTTGCCTATAACATATTAACATTAAACACAATAAATTTGAAATTAGGAATAAAAATGAAAAAATTATAATAACTAATTTATTCATGTAATTAAATCTTCTAACAAGGCCATCAGTGGTCAGGCCGAAAAAAAAAGGCCATCAGTGGTGGCTGGTTTATGTTTTCGAGTAAAAAAAAAGTGTTGTGTAATTAAACGGGCCTGCTGATCTTTTGTCAACTAATGGGCTTCACTGGCCTTCCTCAGAAGTCTTATTTCCTTATTGGGCTGTTTGGTATTTCCTCATTTATTGGGCTTAACTAATGATCCTCAAGCCCAAACTTCAACATGTGGACCTGAACATTGTTCTGGCCCAAAGTAAAATGCTTTAGCCCATACCTTGACCGGCCTTTTTTAAAGCATATATTTTCGGTATTACATTGAGGACTTGATCAGTGCTTCCCATAATATGTGTAAATAAATAAATAAAGATAGCTTCCATATTATTTTCTATGGATATTAATTTGATATACTTCTTTCAAATTAATTAAGAACGCAAGCCACATGTTTCTACTTTGGTCATTTTAAACTCTAGCTCTTTGGCTTTATGTAAGAACTAAATAATGTGGAGAAGAAGCAAATTGTTTTTCAAGGAAGAAAAGTAACTTTTTATTCGTTAAGTTTGTTCATATATTTCCATTTATCCCTTCTTTCATATTTGTCCTAAAAGTTTTCCTTCCAATTAAACCTTTCTTTTCCTTTATCTTTCACACTTGATCTCGTGCAACTATTGTATATAATTAAAGCTAAGTGAAGAATGATCTTATTTTAATTTAATACATCAAAGATTATTGACAAAATGATGTATATATATATAAACAAAGAAAAACAAAAAAGAAACATTGAAATGATTTTTCATATAACACATGCCTTTTGTGTCGGCTTTTGCTTGCTGAGGTATTATCACAGATAGGCTTTTGGGTGAGGAAGAAAATATGAAAATATAGAAATTAAAGATACAATATAATCAAATGTTCTGAACCCACAAGAAAGTGATAATCCCGTTGACTATTGTGTTGTATTGCATTATCCCTTAATTAATTTATATATAAATTTGTGAAATCTTGTTTAATTTTGTTTGCGGCTAGCAGTGGAATTTTGCTTTAATTTGTTTTATGTCTGCCACAAAATGTGCAATCCCACTCGTGCAACCAAAAAGAGAAAGGAGGCAAATAATAGTGGGAACAACACAATGACACTAAAACTATTGAGTGGAACCTCCCAATATCTCACACACTATTCACACACACATATATATATATATATATATATATATATATATATATATATATATATATATACATATTAATCCAGTGAGATCAAAGCTTCCATTAATAAGCTTTAAATTATTATACACCAAACTTTAGAGGTCAAAAGAAAAAATATTGCTTTTGCTCTTTTTATGTAATCCATGCCATATATATAAATTTATATGCTTTGTTGTCAATTTGAAAGAGCATACCTTAAAATATATTTTTAGAAAATGAAGGCAGTTTAGTCACTAACTTGATGCTTTTTCCTTTAACTTTTTTCTTTCTCTCCTATCTTTTCCTATGTAATAAGGTTTTTTTTTTTTTCTTGGCACGGGGATACATGGCTAAAATATATATACCCATTATACCCACCAATATATAATTGTTGACCGCAGGTGCCAAAACAAAAAAGTTCATTAATTAATTCTCCATAACATAAATGTTTTTTTCTAATATGACAAAATTTAGGTATACAATTTTTTGTTTGAATTAATATTATGAAATAAAATAAAATAAATTGATATATTTTCAATTTACTAATTACACATAATTGAGTATTTTAAAAAAATTATAAACTCATATGTAATTTACTAAAAATAAATGTTATATATCTCTTTTTTTTTACGAACTTTATATATATATGATTACCGTCCATGAAAAATAATTCAATCCCTTAAGCTTTTTTCATTGTGAATTTTTTTAAAAAAAAGTAAATTTGATTTGTAAAAGATAGAAAGACCAAATAATTAACTATACCAAAAAGGGGAAGGCAAAAGTATCTTTGGTACTCCTAACATTTGAGGCTACTGTCAATCGTGCTTCTAATATTTATTTGTTGTCAATTGTAGTCCAATCTTTCATTTTTTTTATATCAATGCTACCTTTTTTAGTAATACCATTCAAAAAGTTTAACGGTTGGTGTTTAAGTAGCATAACACGAGTCAAAAAAAGTTGACTAAGTTTAACTTTCTTCCAATTGTCATTGTCAAGTTATATTTTTTGTACTAAAAGTAAACCCTATAAAAATGATAGTGACTGTATAAATTGAAATGCTAAGTGTTAATTGACAGTATAACATATCTTTAGCGGCTAATTGATAGTGACATAAACTTTAGAGACTAATTTGACAAAAATTTTAGAGGCTAATTAATTTGACAGTACAAACATATATATTAGATATAAAACATAGTTTTAACATATTTTATACATCTTTCTAATTGACTTAAATCTGTTTAATTAAGTTTATTTTTGGAAATTATATGTGCATAAATATTAATTAAGAATGGATCTCTTTAATTAGTTAAAGGTATAGCACTATATATATAGTGGAGGATATAAGTTAGGAAATTGGAGAGACACTCGTGCAATGTAATTGATATGTATTGCCACCAAGTGAGGTAGCAACTTTTGACAGCAAAATGGATCACGTAGTCACAAAAGCATAAAGAAACAAAACAAGATTTGAAGAAATGAGTTGAATATATTTAAGCCTGTTAACAAATGAGGGAGAACACATCATGAACTTGATGGCCAAAGCGCAAGAAGAAAGAAAAACAAAGAGGTTGTCACGTTTAAAAGAAATCATGAAATGTCTCTTCCATATATTTTGTTTTTCAAACTTAATTATTATATGCATGGCTAATGGCTTCCTTTAAATACTTCAAATACATTACAAAAATAAAATCGATTTTTCTATTGTACACAAAAATTGATAGAAAAAATATTGGAAGAGTTTCTTTTGACAACATTATTTAATATAGGAGAGTTGAACGTATACGTAATTAAAAAAAAAAAAATTTCAAAAGTGAGTATCACCAAATATGAACTATTAGTTTTAATTTCTGGAATTTTCTGAATTTGTCCCCTAGGTAGTATGATGACAATTAATAAGGAAAAAAATTAGGTAAAATTTGTATATTTTTGCTATCAAGTTCTCCATAATACTTATATGATTTATACAACTCATTTTTTATTTAATTGATTATTTTTAAAAGTTTTTTTTTCACATGTTTGATTCTAATTGAATAATATGATATTGATATAGCAAATGATATATAACAAATATATAAAGCACGGCATGAATACAAGTCTAGTCTTTGTTCTAAAAGGATATATATATGCAGAATATTTTTTAATTTATAATAATAAAATGCAACAAAGTTGTTCTGGGATATGTATTGATTAATTAATTTAATAAAAGAGTATTGTAATAATAGTATGTGTAACCAAATATATCGATTTTGAGTGAAATACAAATTCTAATTTGTATCAAAGCACTTTAATATTTAATATAGATATTATTTTAGAAAACATACATATAGAAAAAACCACAATAAATGAATTATTCTTAACGCAAACTAGCTAATAATGATATTTGTGGACTTGTCGTATACAAAAAAGTGTCAATAAGGAAAGTGACAGACTCAAATGAGGGGCATCAATCCTAATTAAGAGTTCCAATGCAATATGACAAAGTTATATATGGAAAAAAAAAAACGTATAGCTATAAGTTTAAATACTCTTAAATTGTTTTGAATGGAAAACTGAATTGCAGTATTAGGTAATATAAGTAATTTGGATTTCACACATATATAGTTGTACTGTCAAATTTGCATGACAGTACTGAGGATGTTGTTTATATTTTGGACGTAATATCATCAATTCTGATCAGTAATCAATTATGCGATGATATTTAGAGTTAATCAAACTCTTGATTTGCAATTTATTTACTATTAAAGATGATAAAAAAACAGAGGTTCTGCCACTAAAACCGAAACATGTTTAACAAATTAAGCAAAATGGAATTACAATTTGGAAGTTGTGTTTAAAAACTTTACCCACATCAGACACAGTGGAGTGATATTTTTTTTTTCAAATAATATTAATCATATATATATAATTTTCACGTCAACTTGATGTGTACATATATAATTATAATATTTGAGTGTTAAAATGTTGAAGAAAAATCAAACTAAAATTATTAAAGTGAAGTAGTAGTGGTTGATTTAACCCTAGGATGCATGAGCATGAGCATGAGGTTATAATATATATGCATAATGAGATGGAAGGTCCTACAAGAGATCCATTTCTTTCAAAAGAACCTCAGAAAGTGAGTACATAGTCACGTGAGGAGTGAGTGAAGGTGGAGCCATGAAGATGAAGCAAGAATTGTGAAGAAGAACAAGTATGGCTTTTGTTGGGCAGCTGTCTTATGTCTTCCCAATGGGAGCACGTGATGGGCACGAGGGCCCCCCTCGAATGTCTGTCTTCGATCCCTCCAAATTATTAATCAACCATTTTTATTTTTTACATACAATTTCAATTATATATATTCACTTATTTTAAGTTCAAATTTTAGGAGGATCGGACCACAATGAAAAAACAGAAGGGGTATGTATGTAATTATGAAATCTCATAGCTAGAAGGAGGTGGTTTTGGTAATTTTGATTGTGTCACACTAATTGGGAATGGGGCCCCTAGGAGAGGGTAGGGGAGAGGATTATCCATTCACAGCTAAGAAGAGGACTAAAACAAGTTGGGACTGTTGAGGGCATTAACTCCAAAATTGCCCTTATCCTTCAAATCTAAGTGGTACCCACTCTTTTTATATTATGCTTCCTCTAGGACATGGGTCCCTCTAACCTTCCCTACCATCCATCAAAGCCCCAACTTTGACAAAGCCATCTGTAATATACCTCATTTCACTTTTTGACCACATATATATACACAATAAAAAGCTTTCCCATATTGTAAATGTATAATTACATCATACTTAATTAAGGTAACCCACATGGCAAAACTATTTTAAGTATTTTCAATTAAGTTAATTATATATATATATATATTAATACTATAAATTAATGAATTTTATGTTAACCTAGTATACCATCATGACATATGTTAGAGTTAAGAAACTTTAATATTAATTTAAGACAAAAACTGTACTTTGGTCCCAAACGTTTAATACTTTTTTTTTTTAATTTGGTCCTTAACATTTGCACAGTCTCAATTTAGTCCTTCACGTTTATGAAATGTACCAATTTTGTCCTTAATATTTGTTCAATTTTAATTTGGTCCCTTATGTTTGTGATTATACTAATTCGGTCCCTCGCACTTCCTTCTTTATCCATTTTAATATACTTGGATAATGGAGAGATCAAAATATTACAAACATAAAGAACGAAATTGAGACTAAGCAAACGTGAGGGATCAAATTAAGACTGAATAAATATTAAGGACCAAATAGAGAAATGTGTTAAACGTTATAGGGATTAAAATAAAGTTTTTATCATTAATTTAATTATGTTGAGTATATATATATATATGTGTGTGTGTGTGTGTGTGTGTAACCTCTCAAATGGATCATGGCCACATAAATCCAAAGAAAAATCTGAGGTTATATATTCTTAGCCATCATGACTAATCAAGTTGATGATGTTGTACGTTATATGTAAGGTTTGAAGTAGTGAGAAAAGATTGATGGGAAATTGTTATTGAAATTAAATATTCTCACTACCAGGAGTTGTTTCATTGATTCTCAACTATGCGCAATAAATTCAACTTTTCCTAGCAATATATATAGATAAGGCCACACCCTATTTAATTTGCATATAGTTGCAATTTGCAAAGCCGAGAAATTAAGTACTATATATTCATATATGTGTGAGGTTGATTGATGATCAATAATAATAGGTACTATTTTCCTGAAAGCTGCTGGAATTAATTTCCCACTTTCCCTCATGGACCATTCTATTTAATTAAGTTGCTACTTTTTATTTTTTGGTGAAAGACTTGCCACTCCATGATATATATATATATATATATATATATATTAAGTATTAACCATCTTTGTGACATATTCCCATGCCATTAATTATACTTCTCCATTTCTGGTTGAGACTTCATTTTACTATATTTAAATTTATTGCCAAATTCAACCTGTTGGATTTTTTTCTTTTTAGTCTAAATCATCAATCTATATATTTTAGAAATTCATATATAGGCTCTGACTATAGTTTGAATAGTTAATATCTAATAATTGAGGCAGTCCTCTCTCAATAAGGTTATTTTCATACCAAAGATTCCAACTAATTATGTCTTATTTTTAAAAAAAAAAAAAATACTTACCAACTACTAAAACTAGTTACCACACATTGGTTATAAGCTGGATTTAATATCAATTGTAAGGATCAATCAAATACTTATTACAAAAATCAGAAGCTATAAATGTGACTTTATTCTTTAAATTTATGATGGAGGAGATGCCAAATGTTTAATGTCAAACACTAAGAATTGAGAATTCCAATATTTGTTGTTTATTACTTTATTTACTACAAACATAAGGAGGGGAGATATTTTGTTAATAACCATCTTTGGCCCCTAGACCAATAATTATTGTCTACATCCATAAGTTTGAACATATACATGAATGAGCTTGTTTTCAAACAAAATTGTAAGGCCTTCAAGGCGTCTATTGTCTACAAACTAGCAAAAGAATTATAGTCACTGTAGTTGATGATGAATATTTTTGTTTCAACAAAAAAAAATGTAAGGATATATATATATATATATATATAACATTAATTTAATTAGTACTAAATTAAAAGTAATAATTTTTTATGTAACCAGAGTATACATAACTCAACATCTTTAACACTTGCCAATTAAAAAAATAAGTAAATTGATCAATATATGACTAGTTTCAAAATCGATCATATATATATATATATATATATATATATATATATATATATATATATATATATAGTATCAAATTATCAATTGATCATATACTTATTAAGAAGGGAAAGATTTTGTTAGTACTTGATGAGATTGGAGCTTGAACTCAATTAATTTGGGATTTCCCCCACCTAAAGGATGCCATAATTAAGTGACAGATTAGGATTAATTATACACCTCTAATAAAACTTAGACTCTCAAGCAAATTTAAAAATGTAATGACATTAATTTGTACCTACCGCTATACATATATATAGCCCACGGTGAGGGGTAATTAATTAAGGGGGGCTTAAAGTCTTATGAAGAATGTCGTCTTACTCTTACATGTACATTCCCACATGGCTAATGAGAAAGTTGGCCTATAGGACTAGCTAGCTATAACCCATAAATAAATATACATTATTAAGAAGATACATAATTAATTCATCAAAGTAGTACGTAGTTACGTACAACTATAATTAATTTATAACTACAAGATGCATATTTATGGATCAAACTGTCTTTGGCTATAATATAGTTTAATGTGCCTGCTGGTATATATATATAGCTATATATATAGAAATGAAAATTACTGTGATCTTAATTAGTTAATATGAATGAATATCTAAGTCCACCATCAATTATTGCCTATGATTAATATATATATAGTTCATACTTCATATAAAATAATAATCTTAATTATTAACGGTTCAAGACCCAATTAGGACTTAATCTGCATCGATCACAAGCTTATACTTAATGGTTGTGCTAGGATCCAAACACGCCAGCTCAAGAAACGCAAACTACCCAAAACAAATTTGAATCACAAATTAAAATGGATCAAGATGAGATTAATTAAATAATATAGAGGTTAGGGAAGCATTTTAATATTACCAAATGATGATTACAGATCAGTATGGATCACATGGTTGTGTGGGCAAAAATATTCAACCTCTGACTTTCCAACTATCCTGCACATTATTGTGACAGTTTTCTGTTAACGTTGTAGTCTGTAAAATAACAATAATATTAAATTATTTCTATATGTCAGACTCAGATCAGTTCGCTATATATATAGCATGTGCACTCTACAAGAACTCATCTCAATTCTCATCTCTCTTGATTCCCTCAGGAACTTGCAAACATATATAAAAAAAAATTATAAATCTCTGGTATTGATGAGTTTGTTCATAGAGGCCGATTAATTTCTCTGGTACTGTTGGATTCATTCTTTAGGGTGACCTTCCAGCAAAGACGATAATTAAAAGAATACAAATCACTTACTCTACATCGTGTTGGTTATATATGGAGATCAAATTGAAGAAACGTATAGGAGATATTTTTTGTTAATGAAGGAAAATGGTGGGCCCATTGAAGGTGGTCAAAGTGTAATGAGAACAAGGGACTTGAACTGATATAACATGGTAGAAAGAGGACAATTTGGAAGGGGGCATGCATGCACGCATTAATTATTATTGTGGATGTTAGTGAAATACTTTGGGCATCTAAAGACTTAACAAGTGGGGTACTAGTAGTATTACCAAGAAGGAAAACCCACATGGCATGGAAGCACTCAACTTCATCAAAATTCTCTCACTATATGTATATTCATTTAATCTCTCCCTCGTTCAAATTATGACAAACACTATATCTAGCTACGATTTGATTTCTAAAAGATTATGTTTAGTGACAGTTTAGTCCTTGAAAAATTTTGATTATCCAACTTAATCGCTGAAAGATGAGTTTATTGTATACAATAATCTCTCTGTCAGATGTCATTAACAAAAATACTAACGTGGACTATTAACGAGTTTGCCTCAAATACATATCTCCACCATCTTTTTCGGCGTGCAAAATAGGAACCATCGAGCCTGCCTTTGCTTCACTTATTATTAGTTACATTCACACACATTTCAGCTTCCTTTGATCTCTATTCAGTAAGCATTCACTCACTTCCACACAAATATATTATAGTAAATGATAATAACAATAATTACTTAAAATAGCTAGCAATCATGGTTAATGAGAACAAGACGATCCAAGTTCTTCAATTATTCTTTGCTATCAATTATTAGATCATTTACTAAAATAAATAAATAAATAAAACTGGTGGAGATCGAAAATTATTTCACTTTTCAAAAAGATTCGATTATGTAATATATAAAGATATAATTCATTTTTTAATTTAATCAAACATATTTTTAATTAGACTAAGCATAATCATGTACGTGAAGTGAAGTGAAAAGACCATATATATATATATATATATCTATACCATAATAAATTAAAGTGACTCACCCTCACATGCTTGTGTACGCATAAAGTAAGGCAACTGACATTGCTCCTTAATCCAACGTCTATTTTGTTAGTTTCTTTCAAAACAATTCTCATCACTGTTAATTAGTTATTTACATTTGGGTTCCTTTTGCACTCAACAACTCAAAGGACTTTTTTTTTTTTTTTTGAAAAAAAAGGGGAAAAAAAAACTGATATGGAGATGAAATAAAAAGTTAAAAACCTCCTTTAATTAACTTGCTTAATACTCTCTGGGATGAATAGAGTGATCAAGGGAATGATGTGAAATCAACCTCTTCATGCACCTTATTTTTCAAGCTTTGTAGATTGCTTGCAAATCTTGAAAGCTTGCAGAATTATGAAATTTATAGTAGTCGTCAATTATATTGATTTATCAGTAGGTGAACTAATTAATTATGTATTGTGTGAACTTTCTTTCAAAGATTCAACTTCATGTGACTAAGATTACAAGGAAAGAACATATATTGATGGACCAGAAAAAAAAAATAAGTGAAAAATTAAGTTTGTTTCTTTCAATATGAAGTAAATTATATAGCTCACTAGTTTTTTTTTTTTTTGTCTAGACTAAGATATCCACAATCAAGTATAATCATTAATTCTTTTATTGACTTATTATCTACCTTGAAAAATGGAACAATTAGCACATTAATTATTCAAAATTATTTCATATTCAAGATCAGATATTAAATTACTAAGACTTAGGTAAGAATATATCAATCTTCTACTCAACTAGACCTCCAGTTATAAATAATGATAAGTTCATATATATAGACAACCACAATCCATAAGTTTAAGATATTATATATGTGAATATACTAATGAAGAAAAACAATGAAATTCATATAACTTTGTTGTGTTAATAACTTAATATATTGTCAAGATCAAGCATGAATAAAAAGCTAATATAACTATAAATATATTCCAAAACATCATAGTTAGAAGACTAGAGAACATGAATTTTAATTATTAATATCTATCTGATCAGCATATTAATGAGTATAAATAATATTCCTACCATATATATGAACTCGATCTATTAATTAATTCCTTCCCACCAATTCAAAATAAGATATGAGCTTGATGTGATCTTAATTAAATTGAAATATTTGTGTTCAACCATTAAGATATTTTTCTTCTGAAGCCACGCTACGTATATATCACTCTAATTAAGTTGACGTTATGTGTATGTACATCATGTGTGTATAAATCATGCATGAGCATGACATATTCTTTGCTTTAAACACTAGTGAATGTTGTGTGTTAAATGATGATAATGGTGGTTGAATTTTGGGGCTGTGAGTTCAGCAGAGTGGAGAATTACAAGGCCCACCAAATTGCATGGTTGGGTAGAAGAATATTGAAAGATAGAATTACAAGGGTTTGAATAGAAGCACCATTTACATCACCCTCCTACCTCCAAACAAACCAATATACATTTCGCTTTCCCTATGGATCTAACGCACCTCATATGATACGAGCACAAGTATTTAAAAAAATTACACTCTAAATTTAGATGTTGCAATTAAAAGTTTTGCATTATATATTATAAAGTCATTATTAGAATAATATAACCTTCTCAATGTGAAACTCGCAACAAACTATTGCGGTATTACCATACAATTCATGACAAACCAAGACTAGTATAGAGTCCGGAAAAAAAATCATAGCAAATACAGTTAAAGTTTACAGTAATTCATTTTTTATATTTATTATTTTTATAATATAAATAAAAAGTATTAAATATGTATTTTAATTTGTATGTTAATCATCTCCCTCACCTAATTTGAAGCACGTACATGTTCCAATTAAGTGGATGATTTTTCTTTACGTTACCATTAATATGAGTAGATATATGTATATAGGTAGCATAATTACTAATTAAAAATAATGCCAATAATGGGCATTAATTAATATCGTCTTCTGAAAGTGGAAAAATGGAGAACCTCAAGGAAGATATCAGAAGATTCAGAACCATGAATTCGTTAAGCACAATATTGCTGATGCAATGTATTGTCTCCTATAACTGAAAATTGTAAACCTCAAGAAAGATAATATTAATCTGGACACAATATATGACTATATTAAACATAAAAATATATCTGATCGATGTTAATTAGGAGAAATGAGATGTAGATGCGATTCTGGTGTCAGTTCAATTAATGGCTGACATTAAAAGAAATGAATTATCTATAATTAAATTTGGGTGTGGTAGAATGATTAATTCTTCACAACGTGATGAACTCGATTTTGAATGGAATTCCCGTTAAGAGATATGTCCACAATATCTTGAATAGGATTGCCTCTAAAAAAATATATAATTGAATTTAGACTTTTATATATATATATATATATATATATATATATATATATATATATATATATTGTAAATTTAAACTGTTTTGTTTTATTTTTTTTATTGTTAGATATGGTAAAATTTATTATTTAATAGTCAACTCAATATTTGTAAATATCATATCAAAATTGATTAGTTTTAGTCAAAATACAATATTTTCTAAAATAATTATTATATTGCAAAAAAATTAGTTTTACAAAAGATGTGAATTTATAAAATTATCATTAAGAAAATATGTGGTTAGAAATTGTTTTTTTTTTTAATGATGATATATATCATATGTAGTTAGAATTGAAAAGAGAAGATTTGTCAATTATGTTGATAGTATACCACCAACCAAACATTAACTATTAAGCTACACTACTCATCAACTGTTAAAGATAATATTTTGCATGAATAATGAAAGAAGTGTTTGTGAATTGTGACTTTGGCATTATAATTAATATTGAATTGTCATTTTCATTGGTTAGGTGATATCCCATCGTGAAAATGTAACTGACCTATGCCCACCTTCTCAACCCTTTTAATTTCTTTTTCCTTTCTATAATCAATACAAGATTTGCAGTAATAATACATCGATCTTTGACTAATATATATTAACAATAGCATCTTTTTCCTTTACCAAAAAAAAAAATAGCAACTTTTTCCATATATTGGTAAGCATGCATGCATGCTTATACAGTCAAAACAGCAACACAAAAGCATCGTATTGCCACTAAATAAAGTTGAGATTGACAATCTAACTCCACACTCCACACTCCACACATGGAAATTATATTAATTAGACGGATTATTCTATGTAACTAATTAATTACGTTTTGCATTTCTCTCTTTTTTTCGTTAAATTTTAGGTAGACTTCTCTTAAATTCATAAGATAAGTAATTGGAAAAAACTTAGGTCCATTTCCTTATGTCCATTTCATCAAGTTCCCCAATATAAATATGACACGTGGCAAAAAGTGTTTAAATGACCAATCACAATAGAGAGAGAATAAAGAAGACCACCTTTTATATGACCAATCATAGAAGAAAGAGAGTATAAATACAATATATGATTAGTGAAACTTGATGAAATGGACATAAGGAAATGGACCTAAGTTTTTTCCTAAGTAATTTACTATAACTAATTACTTGGTCAAGATATACAATAATAATTAATTATATTGTAGTTTATTTATTGATTTTTAATAAGGAGGTCCATGTATTTTTTAATAATAAATAAATAAATATAATGTAATTAAGTCTTTTAATGAGAGAGAGCCATTTATAATTTTTTATGAAAAAAATAAAACCAAGGCTAAAATACATATTTAATTCTTAATTAATTTCTTATCTTGTCTTGCAAATGGCATAATTATATGTGAATTAAATTTAACGAAAATACTGTTAACGATTAATTAAATTTAAAATGTTAACATCTTTAGAGAAAAATAAAATGTTAACATCAAAACATAATCATGCGAGAAGTTCAAACCTCCTAATATACCAAAATATATATAATACACTTGTTATAATTAATTAATTAAGTATTATCTTTAAATTATTCATATTTCTTTAAATATAAATGTGAATTGCATATATAGCCGACATTGATCGTTAGAGTAGAAACTTTGCATCTTGTAAAGTGGTTTAAAAAAAAAGATTTAGCAAAGTGGGGATGAATTAACAAAGTAAACAAAATTTTAGAGAATCGAGTAAGAGGGGAAAATTAAAGTCAAACGTGAACCATGAGTTCACTCCAATTGGTATATTTTATTATGGATTTTGCTAACAAGTATTTTTATGGTATTCTTTAAAGTTTTTCATCAACTAATAAAAAGTTCTTAAAACATATATTGATTGACTTTTTATCAACTTTAAAAAAATTAATTCTCTTTTTATTAATTAAAATAAACCTTAACGAAAATACTTGTTAGATAAATCCTTTTATTATTAGCCATTTTTTTTCTTTATTTCATTCTTTCTCGGTTTCCCCAAACAGCTCTCATTCACACACAATTTAAAAAAAGATTAACGCATTTTAATATTATTACTGTTCATCTCTTACCTGCTTTTGACTCTTAAAAAAAAAAAAGCTGACGGCTGTTTTAGCTCTTATGTAATGTTTGATATGGGTGAGTGTTTTCCAGTGAAAAGTGGAAGTAGAAAATTTTATGTGTATTTATTATAGAGAGATATAAAAATAGAAATTAAAATTATTTGGTATGATAGGAACGTGACAGAAAAGTAGAAGTTAAAAATACAAAAAAACTATTTTACTCTTTAAAATAAAAAGTAAAATTGTTTGATATGTGGAGAGAAGAGCAAAGTGGTACTTTTATCTATCACTTCTTTCTCTTCATCTCACTTTCCCTTCACATCATAAAGGAATCAACCTTTCTTCCGTAGAGGGAAGGTTCAGGCTCACCGTCCCTCCCTGTTAAATTCTATACCATAATGTGCAGTAGGAAAGGTTCAAACTCATATTCCCTAATAAATTCTATACCAATGGGGCTCTTAATATATATAATACTTTTTTTAGGCTAGCTATTAATTTTGAATAATACATGATATCTGGCCAAAATATATATATTATAAAGTTTTATCTTTTTTTTTTAATATTTCTATAATGCGAATTTGCACCGGAATTAAATTTAAATATTTTATGATAATTTAGTATCGATCTATTAATTTGATTGATGCCAAGTCTGTTCTTTAATAATTCTAATTCATTTTATATGTATCAAAGTTAACAAAAATTACTACTATTAAGCTTTTATTTTAATTTTAACCTCTTTACATTGAATTGCACTTAGCTAGTATTATTGACCAAAAACAATTACATAGTAATCAATAATACTCAAACCTCCATAACAACTAAGATATTATTTGTCAACACATATTCAATAATGATATATATTATTACGTCTAACGCATCTTTCTTTGGTGGAGAACGATCATTGTGAACTAAATGATAAGGAATTGACATTTTTTTTGTCCGTCCAATTTTCGAGGTTTTGTTTAAATTAATTTGGAATCGGCTTGGGTTGCGCATTTGACTATGGTGGATGAGTCTCTCTCAATGAAGATAGTTATATTTACAATGTCTCAAATTTAAAATCTTACTTAAGTGATACCAAGCCACTTTTCATTTAACCAATCTCTCATTAGTGGAACTGACATTTAATTGAGCATGGGGCAGCTCTCGCGGGCAAAATTGTGTTCCGCTCAACAATTTGGCATTTGATAGTCTCTTGAGCGTGTAAGAATTTTGCTAACCAGTATCCTAAAACACTTGTTAAGGATTCCCTTCAATCAATATGAGGGTTTAAAAAATTGTGTTTATTAACTTTTCATCAACTTCAAAAAAAAATTCTCTTAACCAATGAAAAAGGCTGTAACAAGTGTCAGAAAAAAAAACCCCTTGAGAAAAATCATTAAGATGATACTTATGTGGAAAACCATATGTATATATATACTTTAATAACTTTTAAAGTAAGCATTTTTAGCAATTTCATGAAATTATTTATCTTAAAAATGACTACATATTGCTACAAAATTTGCTTCTATACACAACATTTTGTATGATACTTATTGCACACAACTAACAGTAATAATTGCTAGGTGTGTTTGGTAAACTCCTTAAGTTGCACCTAAAATTTTGCTATAAAATATAGTATTATGGGACTCACATGCATATAAATCTATTATAAATAAATTAGATCAGAGAACAAATTTTTATCAATATAATAAATGAGAAGTAACGAAATAGAGGGATCACGCTACCAAATTTTCGATTCTCCTATAATACATAACCTTCTCTCAATATTTTTGATCAAGTGAATAATGTATGAGATGTAGATATAATTAACTAGTTAGAGATTTAATTAATTAGACATTGAAATATATATATATATATATATATATATATATATATATATATATATTAGAACCAAAAATAAAGACTTACTCTTTATGTTGTTTAAAATAATTGAACAGGCTAAATTTAACTAATTTTCGAAGATTTAAATACATATATTTAAGGAAAAAAATGTAGATGACTATGATTTCATGTTAGGCCATCTCATTGACAGTAATCATGGATCAAAACCTACATGAATTATGATGCCTGAAAAAATTGCAAAAGCTAGAGCCACGCATTAATTTGCATGGAACACTTTAAGAATTCAAATAATTAATTATGACATGCATATACATATATAACATTAAATTGAACTAATTTAATTAATTCAAGTTTATGGATGATCACGTGGCACTAGCAATTGTAAGAAATTATAATTTTAAGTAAGCCACGCATCAGTCTCTCTCTTTAATCAATCATGTGTTCGTTGTTAGAGTGTTAGCCCCACAAATCAAAGCACACACACACTATACTACCAAATTGCAGGTAGCAAAAGTTACTTATGTAATTATCCAACATATATATATATTAGAGAAATCCTAATTAATTGCAACCAAAAAAAAAAGGAGTTAAAAGCTCTTTTAAGAAGAAGTCCATATATCTTTCTATTTTGTCATTGATCTCTTTTCTCTTTTTTCTTTTATTAAAAAAACGTGAGAGATAAAAATAAAAGAATTCAACCCTCTGAAATTAAAAAGCCAAATAATGATCCATATATATATATATGTGTTATATTTTTGTTGTATATTATTTTAATTACTTAGTACAAAAATGTTAGGTAGTGTATATATATAGTGGAGATTGAAGAAATAATGATATTGGTAGGTTTCTTTTTTTTATTTTTACTCCTAAGTCCTACCCTACCAACTAAAGAGTGCATAAAAGAGGGAATAGAAGTTCGAAAACACATTCCACCTTTTTTACCTTTTTCTTTTCAAAGACTTATCCATACAATGCAACCATCATGTGCCAAATAGTTTCCAACTTAATTCACAAAACCTAAGAATGACATTTTTGGGGATCTGAAAAACCCACAGCAACATGCTTCATCTTTCTGTTCCCACTTCCCACTTTCTACTCTGATGTTTCCAATCCATGATCTTCTGTCATGCCAACACAAATTCATATATAAATTAATATTGTGTCAGTAATTATTATAATGATATGCTTTTTCATTAGAATATATAATAGCATAAAACAAAAACTGTTTTTCTTCACCAAAGGAATCGTCATGCTGAGGTATGCTTATAAATATATATGCATCATCACGCAAGATGTTTGAAAGGAATGAAAAATCAGAGAAAAGAAGAAAAAGAAAGAAAGAAAAAGTTATATGGAAGGAAGAATAATGTGGTGATGTGCTAGATATATATATCTATATATATATATATATATAGTATTATAGTATATACCATTTGGTCAGTCATTCTCATGCTAGACTATTGAAAAAAATTTTGGGAGTATAAATTGTGTTATGTTATTTGTGTATTATTAATAATATTTATTTATTTTTTAAAATTTAAATAATAAACAAAATAAATATAAATAAATAATAAATTATTTATTAATGTACAAATGACATCACACATATCTATACTTTGAGTATTTCATGTGGAGGGAAGCTTCACTCATCAACTATATATATGGTCCACATCCACCTGGAAAATTAGATGCTCCATGCTTTACAATCTAAATGATAGGATTTCATTTCATATATAGTCCTACAATTAAGTAGAATCCAATGCGTCTTTAATTTCAATTTTTTTTTAATTTATTACATCAAATTAATTATATAAGTTGAATTCGGTAAAAACACTCAGTTTATATTAAGCTAAATTATGTGTGTTATTTAATTTGGAATTGTATTATATGTAATTTTCAATATTAATTCTTTTCGGGGGACTTTATAATTATGAGCATAGTTGTTAAAATCTATATTTAAATCTTAAAATCTTACGATTTTACAATTTTACATTCTCAAATCTTGTTGAATCTTGTACAAAATCATGTTGGTGTAAAATCGCGGTAGAATCGGTGAAATCAAGTAAAATCCCATAAAATCTCGATTTTACTAGCGGTTCTACGATTTCACCGCAACCCAAAAAAAGTTCATATGGATTTATTTTTTTTACAAAAAATCGTTATGTTTGTATAGATATCCATAACTTGTCCAAACTCAAAGAAAACCCACCTATTTCCTTAAAATCTAATGTCTAGACCCGGACTCCCCTATCCCAAATAACTCATTCCCTTCTCATTCTTTCTAGGTTTTAATGTTGATGATGTCTGAGTTGGTAGTACTTTAAATCATGCATGTGTTTGAATTTAAATAACATTAGGAATGAAGTACTAAGTGGTGATGGTGGTGGTAGTAATTGTAGTGGTGAAAATTAATCAAATGAATTTGATGAACTTAGTTGAAAATATAGTAATTGTGGATATTGAATGATATATGTTTAATTTTTTTATGTAACTAAGATATAATAGTTAGGTGTGTGTATATATATTGGTAAATTCATACGATTTTGTCATAAGTAAACTCTTATGATTTTACGATACGTTTTCACGATACGATTTTACCCTCCCTTCTACGATTTTACCTAAAATCTAGATTTTAACAACTCTGTATGAGTGATTTTCACATTATTCCTTTAAGGCATCGAAGGAAAATACTCGGGTTCACATTATCCAATCCGACCCAGGAAAAAAAACTCGAAAATAAATCTAGGCAAAATATAAATATTAAGGAAGCTATTAACCTGGACGCCATCGCGAAAACCTCGAATCTTGCTAGCGCCTCTACTCCACCAGCGCTGACCTCCAAACGACGAACTCCGAAAAAGGGTTGTACCAAACGGAGGACTTTACTTACGAGAGTTAGAGCCACGTCCACGAGCAAATGTGAAGGTGGGGAATGCCTCCTATTTATAGGAGGATGAGAGCTCTCATCATTTATTTAAGCAATATGGGACTTGAAAAATATGAACAAAATATCATGCTTACATCATGATTACCTAGCCCACTTTGGGCTACGAATGTAGGCTCGTGTGACATCCGATGAGTGTCATCTTGGTGTCGTTTTATTCATCTCTCCGCGAACTTTCCAACGAGTCATCAATTGACCCGATTGAACTCTCCCATGAACGAATATTTAGTATAAAAAAACCCAACATATCCGATAAGCATATATATTGAAATTAAATTTGAAAGTCTTCGACAGAAAAAAATGTATTTTGTCAATATCTTTCTAATTTCTAATAACATCTAAATTATTAAAAAAAATTAAAAATAAAAATCTGCCAAATATAACTAGATGGCTATTTTTTTATGAAACTAGATGATTATTAGAAAAAGTAAAAATATATAAAGTTAATTAATTCAACCAAAGGAAAAGGAATTGCACAAAAATTACAAGAAAATCAAATTCAATTTTTAAAAATCTTTATGTAAAGTAAGTTTGTTAGTTTTAGAAATTGTGCCAACTTGCTCAACACACATGGTTGAAAGTGACAATATTCTACTCAGATTTCTGGAAGTTAATATACTCAAGATCAGGTGGGCCTTAAGATGTTTGAGTTAGACTGCAAGACACACACCTAAACCTAAACCTTTAAGTTCACTAATTAAGCACCTCAATTATATATATATATAATATTAAGAATCATTAATATTGTTCGTAAGTTTCCTTCATACAAAATACTCAAACCTGAATACGACTTTACTTAAAGAGAATAAATTATCTATCACTCTCCGATCAATTATCTTTTGATTTGAAAACAATTTGACTATGTTTAACAAACTAATTTCTTTTTGTTATTGAATTTGTGAGCGTCAGTAATTAAAAAAAATATTAATATTTTTATAAATATATAAAAAAGTGACAATTTTTTTAAAGAAATATAAAAAATAACCCAAAATTGAAGAATATTGGAAAAGCTAGTTTTGCCATCCTTAGACTTGTACAAATACAGCTTGTACTATACATTCTACTTTTTAGTTTTCATCACTTTATACTTTCTTTGGTTCCATCTTTTAGGATGATGTATGTATTAATTTAATAAATCTCCGATATCAATATCTTTCTTTCTTTTTTATATTTTGGCCAATATATTGAAATTGTATAATTAAGAATACCTTAACACCAGAAAATGTTACTTAAATTTGAAAAAAAAATACTATCCCAAAAGATTAGTTATTGGCCGAAAGTATTTCATAACTTAAATATTATTTTATATTTTTAATTTTATGTGAAACATATGTCGTTGATTAACATGGGCACATTTAAATTCTTTTACTGATAAGTGATTTCTCTTAAAGGATGAAATTAAACCCCAAAAAATGTTATACGGATTATTATTGATGCATGTGAAAAGATACCCTACAATCATATTTTTTTAATTTACAATACCTTATAAAATATTAATTCCATATGATGTGGTGCTTTACATATGTATATCTATGATTGAATTAGTGAATGGTGACACTGGCCAATTGATTCCAATTTTATACTTGTATCATTGGTTTGTTTCTCTTTTCCAATTTTTAGAAATAAAATAACGAAAAGCATAGTAGTTCATTAATTATCTCCCTTTGCCATGTGATGCATCTTATAATAATCGTAATTAAAAATCACAATTTTATGCCCTTTATATATATATATATATATATATATATATATATATATAGAGAGAGAGAGAGAGAGAGAGAGAGAGAGAGAGAGAAATTCAATGCCTTAATAGTTAATATGAACAAGATTCCCTATCAGTAGTCATATAACTATGACCAACAAGCAACAATAGAGATCAATTTCACGTGTTGAAGGCTATATTTGAAAAACAAAATATACTACTAATTGAAGAAAATGATACCAAAAGATCGATGAAGTCTTACATACACACACACACAGATATATATATATATATATATATATATATATATATATATATGGGATTATCACAAATTATATATTATCTTATTATAGTCTTTAATTTAATTCCCAATAATTGATTGACTGACCCCTAAATCATGCACCACAATATGATTTACTCAAAGGCTTTAGGGTCAATTCTTGTTGAAACTCTCCCATTATAATCAAGTGCACGACACAAATCAAGTCTATATTAGTTAGTGCCTCAAACTAGACGAACAAAAAAAAGCTTGAAAGTTAAGCCGAGGGACGTGGTTGAGTGTTAAAGAACTCATACATTCTTAACCAAATGTCAAAGGTTTTATCTCTAATTTTGAGTATAAAGCAATTTTAAAATGTTGGACTAACTATTTCACTTTTTAAGATACCTATAAGTCAACAAAAGAATTAGTCAGTATACTCAACAATAAATATACTAAGTTTTGACCATACTAAGTTTCAACCAAAAAGAATTTGAGAATTTTAGTTAGGTAGATTTAATTTCTAAGAAAGTTTAATCAGAAAACTAATTTCTTTTATCATTTTTTTTTGAATTTATAATTACCCAAACAAGCATATTGCTCTTCTACAATTGATGTCTTCATTGAGAAAAACGAGTTTTATTTGTTTAATTAATTATTAATTTCCATGCGTTCCCAGTTTGCCTAATATTTTTTAATTTATAACAAACAAACATAAAGGTCGACATCAAAGTTTACTACGCTAAAAATTCTGCTCTTAGAATGTTTGAGCTGTTGAACCAACCTCACGAACACCTGCAACACAATACACACAGCACAGTATACGCAGAGAAACAGAACAAGATTGAAGAACAAAATTCACAGAACTAACGCAGAAAAATAGAAGAATTTTAATCTGGAAATGGATGAATTATTAGCATAAAAGAAAGCCTTTATAGAGGCAATACAAGAGACGAACGTTGGGCATTCTGTTCCTAAAATCAAGGACTCATTAACAAATATGATACTCACTTATCTCTACCTAAATAATAGGAATCACTAAAACAGAATTTTATAACAGAAGCGAATTACATGCTTGTGACTTAAAATAATTAAACAATAAACTGAGACTTGGTCAAGTGTTGACGTTCAATACTCCCCCTCAACACTTGCGATCTTCTTCTCCGTTACACTAAGCTGATAGCACATATTTTCCATCTTGCTGCTACTCAAGCTTTTAGTAAACACATCTGCAACTTGATTTTCTGTTTTGACTTGCACCATTCTCACTTCTTCTTCAAGAACCTTTTCCCGAAGAAAGTGATGATGCACCTCTACATGCTTGGTCCTTGCATGAAACACTGGGTTCTCTGCAAGACGTATTGCTGACTGGTTGTCGTAATGTAGTGGAACAGCATATTCTATGGGTTGTTGCAAATCCTTTAGCAATTGTATAAGCCAAGTGCTTTCCTGGGCAGCAGCTGCTGCTGCTCGATATTCTGCTTCGGTTGTTGACAAAGATACAGTTGCTTGCCTTTTGCTGCACCATACCCAAGTATGAACACATATCCAGTAGTTGAGCGACGAGTGTCATGGTCACCTGCATAGTCAGCATCACAATAGCCAACTAGTTTGCAATTTCCATCTCTCTTGTATAGAATACCGTAGTCAAGTGTGCTCTTTACATATCGCAGAACTCGCCTTACTGCTTCCAAATGAGGCTTCTTTGGATTTTGCATGTACCGACTCATTACTCCAACTGCATAAGAGATGTCAGGTCTTGTTGATGTTAAATAGATTAAACTACCAACCAACTTTTGGTACATTGTCACATCTTCAAAGTCTTTCCCTTCATGAGCACACATTCTAGCATTTGTCTCCATAGGTGTTGAAATTGGTTTGCAGTGTAGCATTCCAAACTTCTTCAGCAGATCCTTAGAGTATTTTCGCTGATGCAGAAAAATACCCTCTTCACTACGGTCAATCTCCAAGCCAAGAAAGTGATTAAGTTGTCCAAGTTCCTTCATCTGAAATCGAACTGACAAGTTTTCCTTTGTTTGGAGGCTTTCTTCTTCACAATCTCCAGTTAGGATTAGATCATCCACATACACTAACACAATAGCTAACTTTTTGCTAACAACTTTAACAAATAGACTAGAATCTGCTGGAGCAACTACATAACCACTATGAGTAAGAAATTCAGCAATCTTACCATACCATGCCCTTGGTGCTTGCTTTAATCCATAAAGAGCCTTTCGAAGCTTGCACACATACTCAGGATGGTCTTTTAGTTGAAAACCCATCGGTTGACACATGTAGATTTCTTGATCTAACTCTCCGTGCAAGAATGCGTTCTTCACGTCCATTTGCCATAAGTTCCAACCCTTATTGGCAGCAAGTGCAAGTAGGACTCGAACAGTTGTGAATTTTGCTACTGGACTGAACGTTTCATCATAGTCTAGTCCATATTGTTGAGAAAATCCTCTAGCTACCAGGCGAGCCTTGTATCTTTCAATAGACCCATCCGTGTGGCGTTTTATCTTGAAAACCCATTTGCAAGAAATAGGTTTGACATCTCTTGGTTTTGGAACAAGCTCCCAGGTTTAATTCTGTTCTAGAGCACCAAATTCTTCTTCCATAGCTTTCATCCAATTTGGATTTTGAGACGCTTCTTCGAACGTTTCTGGTTCCTCTTCATCTACTTCTTCAATTATGGCAGCGTTAGCATACTTGGGATTCGGCTTTCTGATTCTTGTTGACCTTTTTAGTGGAGTAGTTGCTTCTTCTGCACCATGCTCACCTTCTTCACAGGGTTGTTGATAGACACCAGTTTGCCAAGGGCTATGAGTCACACTTTCTTCATCATTGTCTTCATTAATGTCAACTTCATCTAGCCTTAACTAGATCTGAGAAGTCTCCACCATATCTTTGAGACTTTCTGAATCTGGCAGCACCTCCTCGTTCGATGACCACCATGAGGAAGCTTCATCGAACACCACATTTCGAGATGTATATGACTTCCCAGTTGTTGGATCACAGCACCGCCATCCCTTTCTTTGGTTGTCATAACCTACAAAAATACATCTAACAGCCTTCTTGTCCATCTTGCTACGTAGATGATTAGGTACAAATACATAACATACACATCCAAAAATTTTAAAATAGCTCACAGTAGGCTTCATTTTCCACAATTCTCAAAGGGTGATAAGAAACATAACCTTTGTTGTGGAAGCCTATTGATCACAAATGCTGCAGTGTTCATTGCTTCTGCCCAAAAACGTCCTGGAACATTTTTTGCATGAAGCATACTTCGGCAAATTTCTCCCAAGTGTCTATTCTTCCTCTCTGCTACACCATTCTGTTGCGGGGTATTAGCACATGTAAATTGTTGTCGTATTCAGCATTCTCGAAGGAAATTAGAGAATTCAGTCGAGACATACTCTCCCCCATTATCAGTGCGCAGAGAACGAACTCTTTTATCACACTCTGCTTCTGCTATCTCCTTAAACTCCTTGAATTTGGACAATGTTTCAGCTTTTGCCTTCATAAAATAAATCCACACATACCTGGAAAAATCATCAATGAAGGTCACCATGTACTTCATCCCACCTACAGAGGCGTACTTGACAGGTCCAAACACATCCGAGTGAATTAACTCTAATGGTTCCTTTGCTTTGAATTTAGAGTCTCCGTATGGCAATTGATGTGCCTTCCCATATTGACATCCTGCGCATACCGTGTCTGTTCTTACTTCAAGTTGAGGAAGTCCTTTCAACATGGATTTCTTCATCATCACATCTAGCTTGGAATAGCTAACGTGACTTAATCTCATGTGCCACAAATCTGCTGTCTCATTCTTTCTTGTTTTGTCAACGTACGCGGTCTCTGCTGACATTACATATACAGACTCCAATCTGCGTCCCTTCATCACGGGCTCTTTTGTAACTTCAAGGTTATGATATACCTTCACATCTTGCGGACCAAACAAAACATAATGACCAGAAGATGTCAGTTGTGCTACTGAAAGAAGATTTTTTCTCATACTTGGGACATGATAGACGTTTTGTAGAGGTACTTCAGACTCACTATCATGAGGTGAGACTGTTGTGTTACCAACATGAGCTATCGGTAATTTTGAGTTGTCCGCCGTTACCACCACACGCCTTCCTTTGTACTCCAACATATCCTTCAACTTCTTTCTATCTCCTGTCATATGGTTTGAGCATCCGGAATCAACAATCCAATCATTCTCATAGTTGATTTGATTAGATGTTGTCACTGTAAGTGCCAACTCTTCTTCAATAGCAAAGAGTGCTTCAGCATCCCATTCATCTTCTACTTTAGAAGTTGCTGCATTACTCTCCACTGCAGTTTTCTTGGACCAGCAATCTTTCGCCATATGCCCCTTCTTGTTGCAATTAAAGCACTTCCCTTCAAACTTTTTGCTGTGATTTCGGTTCTTTGATCCTTCCCCATCACGAGCACTCTTGTCACCTTGACGAGTCCTTGTCTCGTTATCATTCCTCTTGGATCCACCGGTACCATTCTGCTTGAAATTCGATCTACCTTTGTTAGCATAGAGTGCTTCTTCATGATCCTTCGACGAAGCTCCTCCCATTTGCTTGGCTAAGGCTTCTTGCCCGGCTAGTAGATTCTCGAATTCTACAAGAGACGGTTGAGTTTTCCACCCTTGTATGGCAGCAACAAAGCCTCTATATTCTGGCTTCAACCCATGAATGATGATGCGTTTCACCCTTGCTTCTCCTATTGGCGCTTCTGGATCTAACTCTGAAATTTCTCGACATAGCTTCTTCACCTTGTGAAAGTACTGTGCGATTGCCATACTGCCCTGTGCTATCGAGAGTAATTCGCTCTCTAAAAGCTGGAGTCTTGTATCGTTCTTCTTCGAAAATAACTTCGCGAACGTATCCCAAGCTTGCTTTGGAGTTTTGGCATCACGAATATGCTCTAGCACATCCTCTTCAACCGTAGTCTTCAATGCGAACAGTGCTTTGCCCGCTTTTATCTTCCACTTCCGCAATGTGCCGTTTGTGTCTTCCGCTTCTGGTTGCGTCACTTCACTGCCATTAACAACTTCCCACAGATCTTGTCCTTGCATATAAGACGTCATGCAAGTCGACCATGTGTTGTAGTTACTGTTGTTGAGCTTCTTTATGCCGCCGACAACTTGTAGGTCTGTCATCATGTTGACGAACGGAAATTATCACAGCAGAACTACAGCAAACAATCTTCCAGAATCAACCAGGCTCTGATACCACAGTGTTGAACCAACCTCACGAACACTTGCAACACAATACACACACAGCACAGTACACGCAGAGAAACAGAGCAAGATTGATGAACAAAATTCACAGAACTGACACAGAAAAATAGAAGAATTTTAATCTGGAAGTGGATGAATTATTAGCATAAAAGAAAGCCTTTATATAGGCAATACAAGAGACGAACGTTGGGCATTCTGTTCCTAAAATCAAGGACTCATTAACAAATATGATACTCACTTATCTCTACCTAAATAATAGGAATCACTAAAAACAGAATTTTATAACAGAAGCGAATTACATGCTTGTGACTTAAAATAATTAAATAAATAATTAAACAATAAACTGAGACTTGGTTAAGTGTTGACGTTCAATATGAGCTTGACACATATATATAAAAAAAAAAAGTTATGATATATATATATATATATTATACATATATACTCAAACATTTTATATAAATAGATTTTAAAATTATTAAACAAAAAAGTTAACTGATAATATAATCTGACTTAAGAAAGTAGAAATCAGATCACAAATTATCACTAATATCAATCTTATCTCGTATCTCTCTCAAAAATTTCCATGAAAAAGGAGACATTTTATGCTTCAGACTTCCACTTATTGACTACTTTTAACATAATAAACAAACATGAACGGTACTACTACGTCAAGGCGTCACATGTGATTCACAACTTTAATTTAATATTAAATTTTAAATTAAGTAAGTTGTTACTTCTAATTCAAATTAAATGTACCTATATATATATATATTTAAACCTCAATTGAATTCAAAATTCTTCATCACCCATTATAAGACGACTAATAATTAAAACATTTTGTATAAAAAGTTAATAAATAATTCACCATATATATATTAGATATTTTGATGGATGACTTTTGAAACAAAAATTCTGGTGTTTTTCCTAAAATCCAAACATACAGTCGGATTCTGGAGTCTGAAAAGTAAAAATCAAATTATTAAAGCTTCAAGTTCAATCTTGAAATGCAAATGCAGACACAAACATAACTATCAAGCATGAATTGAAGGAGAAGAAGAAGAAAGTCTTTCTCATCATGAAATTTAGTGTAAGCATCTTTGGGTGAGTAGCCATTTATGGCTTTGATAGAAATGGGTCTTAGGAGTGTCTGAGGGGACCAAAATTGATCATTTTTCACAAAATAAATAGGATTGGGTCACTAGAGAGATAAGGGAAGGGAAGGGGGGGGGGGTCCTAAAATGATAGGTCATTTTCTATATATATTGAGGGGTCCATACTCCATAGAAGCAGCACTGGTTCGTCTCTTATCTCAATTCACTTTTTTGTGTATGGTCATCTATCACCAATTATTAAAAGCATAATATTCCTAAGCTACACACTAAGCTTTGGCCATAAAACCCACATATATAGCTAGCTAGCTAGCCTGCCTCTCAAGCAAGTTTAATGAAGCTTTTCTTTATCTTTTATGTCAAGTATATATGTGTGTATGCTTCTATGACAATTTATTGTGTACATCCATCGCTACCTTCGTGACATGCATTTACATTTTCTATCCTTTGGGATCCATATTGTTTTGGATAAGGTTTAAATCAATTCCAAACATTGTTAAGTAATTGGTGCATATATGTAAGCATGATGCAATTAGTGATGAACACAATATTTAATGTCTCGAACATGCATGATTGTCTCTGATAAAAAGATACATATGAGAAAAATAAATAAATGCAAGATATATGTGTGTGTGTCTTATATGAAATAATATTAACTGAGAAAATTTGATAGTCATTTGGGTGGGTTAGTAAAGAAGAAGAAATATACAAATTAAATCCCTCACAGGTGCCAGCTTTTTATAAAGTTTGTTCTTTTTGTATTATATTGCAAAAGTTCTTATGTATTAGGGCACGTTCTTTACGCAGAAATAGAAATGGAAACAGAAACGGAAATGGAAACGGAATGCGTTTCCTGTGTTTAGTAGTAAAAGTTTGGTAATGGAAATGGAAAGGGAATGTATTAAAATGACCATTTTACCCCTTATATTAAAATAATAAAAAGAAAAGAAGGTTATAATTGTGTCAAATCATGTCAAATCAGAGGGGTATAATAGATACTTTGTATTTTCTTTTTTCTTTTTTTTTTAAAGTTGATGGAAATGAAAAAGTAAAAAATAGGTGGGACCCAGTGGGCCCCACCCATTCCATAGTTATTTCCATTGCCGATTCTTGTAAAAGAACATGGCCTTAATTGATCTCATTTTTCCAAGTTTTGCTGAAATTACAATTGTGAAAAGAGCTAGCAAAAATTGAAGTTATTATTGACAATCGTAAGATGGTGTATATATACAATCTTTAAAGTTCAACAAAATATTGCTAAAGAAATTAAACTTAAGGACGACTAAATTAAAATTTTGTTGAAGTATAAACACTCACTCATATTACAAAATTCTAAACTATAGGGATATAATTAAAAATTGAGTGAAAGTATAAGGACTACTAGAATATTTTGACATATATAAGAAATTCTAAAATCTATATATTTTTTTTAAAACATTGAAATTAACTTCAGTTATTTCTCTTTTTAATTATTTCATTGTGTCTGATCTTTTCTTTTACAGTATTAGTCAAGAGTCAAGACACCAATATATATATATATATATGAGGTGTGCACATTAAATCTATTTCAATCTAATAATCATAATTTATTTATGTCTAACATTTTGATCGAACAATGAGTGACGTAAGAGTCATTGAAAATAGAAATAGATGTTGAACCGACTCGAGTTTGACCATAGTCATACTTACTATGAGAACCTGACGTGCTAAGAAAAATGAACTATGTTACCGCTATAATTATACCATATAAAACTTATGCATCCCTATATATAAAATCCTAATTATTTCTATCCCCTCATCGTCATCTTATGAGTTATGACTAGGTATCCACCCACATATTGGGACTAGTCTGAAGTCCTTACAAGGTATTATATATGATAGGTGAGACACTTAGTTCGAAATTTAAAGTTATTTATATATAATATAACAAATATCTTGAATTGATCTTTCATATAAAAAATTATTTTGTATACCAAATGCAACCTTAATTATCTCTCTGAATCCCTTTAATAGTACGAATTACTCCTAACTTAAAATAATTATTAGAGAGTTTACAATAAAGATTCAACTTTGATCTCTTATGATCATTTTGTCCCCTCCATATCTTGCATTAGACTTTATGATCCGTTTGGAAATTAAGAGAGGGGGAAAGGGAAGAGATTAGAGGAGAAGAGAGGGGAGGAGAAGGAAAGATTATATAACATTTCATATATCTTCTCCTTATTTAAGTGTTAATATCTCATCCAAAATATCTCCTCCACAACTACCTCAAGTAAAATACTTCATCAAAGGCCTATTAATAAAGATGTATAAAATTAAATGTAAGTAGTGAATTTAAAATAACTTATCTTTAATGATTCAAAAGTTAATAATTAAAATTGGAATCTCTATACTATATATCCATTATATCACGTCTTGGTAGTAGCAAAATTACATTGCCATAGTAAATTTACCCTTAATTAATTTTAAAAGTCTGAATGAAATTAAAGTAAAAGGATGATGAGAGCGTGAGAGTAATTAACTAATATGTAAGTGGAGGAGATGAAACAATTAGGCAAAGTGAATTAAAGTCCACCAAAACAAAGCAAAGCGCAAATTAAAGGGATAATTATCAACTCAGGAAAAAAAAAGGTATTTTCCGTCTTTGGGTTGATGTGCATGAGGGAGCTCTGAGCTGGCCCCTCCACTCAGGCCTCAGCTGCTTATCACTTTATATATATATATATATTCTTCCCCTTCAATATTCCCAATGTTTATTCTATGCCCTTTAATCCCCACAATAAAGTATGCTCTTTCAAAATCCCCTCTTCTCCTCCAAAATGCTCCACTACATCTTTCATTATTCCCTTTTTCTAAGCATTCATTTTCCATATCACCATATATATTCAAAATTAAAATAATTTTTATAAAGTTTGACATGTGTCTAATAAAGTTTACGAGTTTTACTAACAAATACTATTATTAGATATACTTGTTAAGATGTTTTTGATTAGTTGAAAAAATTATTACTTTAATTTGGTGAAAAGCCAATAAAAAATAAGTTTTAGTACTTAAATGATTTTTTATTGATTAAACGAAATTTGTATTCAATGCTATAAGGATATGCTTCACTGATTAGCAATTTATATTTTAAATAATTGGAATAGTTAGCATATTGAAGTTACAACTGTGAATATATATTTTTTAAGTTAACAAGAATCAATATTTAAAAATAAATAAATGGTTCATTAAAGTTATATATATTGTTTGCTATGAGATTATTGAATAATTTTAATTTTAAAAAATAAATTGTATTGTATTGAACTCTCGTATCACATTTATGTAAGTGACTCTTGGCCAAAAAAAAAAAGTAATGTAAGTGACAGCAATTAATTACTAGTAATGATTTTGCAGCTTCAAATCCATGGGAAAAAAGTCAAAATCAGGTTTACCAAACAATGATGTTCGTTTCAAAGTGTTAAGTAAACAAAAGAAGAAAAAAGAAGATTTGTTATAATTTCCCCTCTAGCTGAAGCACAATGAACACAAGTGTGAATAAATGGAACGGAGAGGACGTTATAGTAATAATATATAAAATAAAAATAAAATAGTAATGAGAGTGTGAAATGAAATATAATAAAATGGGTTAAATGAGGGTCCCAAATGAAGGGCACCAATGGAACAAAGTCCGAGTTTTGATGGGTAATGGGAAAGGACTTTAGTGGCGTCAAAATCCACTCCCTAATCATTGCTTTCCCCACTAAGTTTAAATAAAGTGATTAAGTGAAAACACCAAGTAATTATATTTTAAGGGTTTGACCAAATCTAGGCGGCTGCCTCTCATTGGACCATACACTCACCTTTTCCAAGTCAAATAAACAAACAAATATATATTCATATATTATATATATATATACACAATAATAATAATTAGAAACAATATTCAGTCTACTTCTCAAACAAACAAAATAGAGAGAATTATAAAAAAGGAAAAAGAGAGAATATATAGAGAAGGTGATACTTGAAAGATAGGGGAATTTTGAGGGAGAAAAGAAAGAAAGAGAAGAAGATATGTGAAGTGTGCATAATTAAAAAAGAAAAGGAATGGGAAGAGTTTCTTATTAATTAGAGTTGAGAGTTGGGACATAGGCGACAAATCCCCGTTTGAAAGGGGCAAGTTGAGGGATAATATATAATTAATATATGTAATGTAATATAAGTGTAAGCAACACTTTTCCCTTGAATAGGGATCCTTGACCCTAATTCCACATTGGCTTTCTACCTTTGTGGGGGGTGGCCCTCACCACCCATACCCATCACTTGAATTTGATTGGATACACCTTCCATGTTTCCAATTTGTAATCCAATTAAAATTCTATTTTAATGTTCTTTTCTCATGACTATTTTCTAGTTTACACTTTTTTCTTTTTATTTTTCACATGTATTCATTATATATTATAAGCAAACTCTTTAAAACATTATTAAATACTAAATATAAATATATTTCTCAACACAATTTTTTTTATCAAACCATCAATATTAAAAAGTTTATTGAACTTTTTAATTTGAATTTACAAAGATTCATAATAAAAGTAAAATTTTTTTAATAGATGTTTTTTTATACACATAATTTGAATCCGGCAAGAATTAACAAATGTTCATAATTAGAGAATAACCATTTCAATCAACAATCTGTTAATATATATTCTTTGAATATATACAAGAGTCATCTCATTTGAGTGTTCAATTCCACAAGTTTTTTAATGAGCAAAATCCTAGCCGTGTAAAAGTTCTTCAATTGTGAGATGTTAAGTATATGTCTTACTACTTGAGCCATACAATATATATATATATATACACTATTAGAATTTAGAACAGACATAATAAATTTAAAAGTTTACTCTTAAAATAAGTTTCCAATAATTTTTATTTTACTGGGTTAAAATAGTTAATCAGCATAGAGAGTGAAATTATATATACCTTCAATGATAGAACTCATTAATTTCAATTTAAAAAAAAAAACTAATTGACAAAAATATATAAATAAATCAATTCATGTTCTCTCTGTTTTGGGTTTTTTGTTTCCTTTCCTTATTACCAAAAAAAAAATATTTATGAAAACAAAAATGAAAAATGATGAGGATTCCATGAAGCACTTGGTAGTAGGCCACTTTGAGCCGTCTTATAAGAGAAAATCTTTTGTCATGATTTATGAGTAAAAGCAAGATAAAGGAATTAACGCTACGTTTCGTTGGAAAAAAATATGGAATTGGAATTGGAATTAGATTATAAGTGGAATTGGAATTGGAATTGAATTATTTGAATTGAAAAAGTTTGTTTGGTATGAAAAGATAGAATTGGAATTGAATTATTTGAATTGAAAAAGTGTGTTTGGTATGAAAAGATGGAATTGAAAGTTTATAAAAAAATGTGAGGTAAAAAGACTAATTTACTCCTTAATAAATATTAAATAAATATTTTTTTTAATTATATTTTTTAGTATATAATTACTTTTTTATATTCATTATAAAAAATAAAAACAGTAAAGAGAGAGAGAAAGAAAGTAGGGACAAAAATGTCTTTTAAACCCAATTCCACAAAATTTATCTCAATTCCTCCAAAATACCCCACAATCTAATTCCACAAAATTTACACACCCAATTCTAAAAAATCAATTCCACGTAATTCAATTCCAATTCCACATAACTCAACCAAACTAAATAATCCCTAGAATATTATACAATTCCATGTGGAATCCAATTCCATGTCCAACCAAACAAAACCCACTTTATGGAATTGAGAATTGGATTCCATGGAATTTGGACAATTCCGTGGAATCCAATTCTCAATTTTAGGGAGCGAACCAAACACTAGAAAATTTTGTTTTTTATGGAATTGGATTCCAATTCCACTTATTGAAATTGAACCAAACGTAGTCTAAGAGATCGGCCCAAAAAACCTTAAAAAGAAAATAAAAAATGGAAATAAATATATTGGTTTAATTAATGTGCGCGTGTTTGCACTTTTTAAAGCGTGCGAGTAGTGGCGGGTCCATGACGGCTCGGCTTAAGCCAAACCTTGTCAAAAAGTCACACAACGTGCGCTGCGCCGAAACTACACTTCCTTTAAAGGCTAAAAAGCAAAGGCTCTGTTTGGATGGCTTGGACGGCCCACTATTAATTTAAACAAAATAATAAAATAATAACAATTATACAAATTCTATCCTCTAGCATCGTTTTCATATAAATATATATATGTACGCGCGTGATCACACACGCCGCAATTCATGGCACATGATCCTTTGAATTGGAGAGTGTGCTGCACGTACAGTATGTCGAGATTCGAATTGCGTATCATGCAATTGATTAGGGGACAGGAGGGAGGTTGATGAAACCTGGAAGAACTTTAAAGCTGGATTAGCCAAATTAATTAAAATAGTTTAAACGGCTTTTTTGTTAATTTCTTTAGTAAAAAGAAAAGAATTAGTTGGGAATTTAAATTAATGGATGTTAGTATTAAGTGGGATTTGGATCTGCGCTTGGCTTAGTAATTAATTAGCAATAATTACTCTGAAGCATAGACAGCAAGGAAACAAGTTCTGACTTTCTATCTGCGGTAGGAGTAGATGTTCAGTGATACGGTAGTATTGAACTTCAGTACATCCCTCCAATCAGTTGGTCCCTAAACCATTCAAGGTGGGTCCTAATTAATGTAAGTTTTTATTAATATTAACAAATGGCATTACATAATTGGAGGGATGCACTGAAATTCAGTGGTACGGTACCATTGAACTTTTATCCCTGCGGTAGAAATGAAAAAAATAAATCAACTGTTTAATTAAGAATTTAAAAATTTACTTAACTTGAAAGCTAAACAATAATGGTCAAATACTCAATTAGCTGTTTTGGTTATACCGAAAATAAAAACTACTTAACAAATCAATTTTATATCCTCAACTTGTTATCTTAAGCTTTGCAACTATAAAATAAAATGATTCATAAGAAAAGAAATTAGCAAACAACGAAATTTGGAAAAATAAAAAAATAATTACCATGAGGTGAAGTTAAAGTAGGTGAATTTTAGAATGAAACTAGTTTGTTATTTTAATTATTTGAAATAAGGAAGTTTGATTAACGTAGAATCTTAGCCGTTGAAGGAACTTTATGGGGCTATAAAAGGAGAGGGCTTCCGTTTGATTCAGTTCTTACTGATGAGAACAACGTCTCAGTCGTTGGCATTCATCTCCATCCAAAATTCTGTGTCACCAGCAAACAGAGAGAGACTCAAGAATCGATTCCGATTAGGAATACACTCTCACAACTGGATTTTCCTTATTCATTATTCATCTCTCTCTCTCTCACTCACTCTCTTTCTCCATTTAGAGAGAAGAAGAGCTAGTTAGCTAAAGGCAATTTCAAATCCAGCCAATACTACACAAATACACAAGCATTGCTCACCTTAGCTTCTTCACTCCACTCTGCTTTTTTTTTGCCTTTTTCTTATGTTATATAATAATAATAATAATAATTAAATAAATACCCACATCCATCTTTCTCATAATATCTGCCTCAATAGTCTTTCTCTGTGTTCAGTAGAGTACTACTACTAGTCTGTCTCTGCAATTTCCTGCTTTTTCGTCTGCTCGCCGTCTTTGGAGCTTCTGCTTCTTCCTTTTTCTGTGCCAATTGGTGGCGCATTAAAACGCTCGCCTTTGTTGTGAACCTATTACCATTTACGAATGCCCAATTCTTAACCTTCAACTACTACTTACTATACCCCAACTGCGACTGTGTCAGTCAGTGTACTAAAAAAAATCAAAAACACGCATTCTATTATTGAAACCAAAGGTGGTTTTGTTTGGAACTCAGATCTGATCTGGGCTTGCTTCTTCAACCTTTAGGAGAAAGAGACATTTCGAGCTAAGGTAAGTCTGGAAAGCGATTATTAGTTTTGGATTTGTATGAGGGGAATTACAAATTCACAAAAAAGAAAAAAGTAAAGTTCGTGAGGGGAGGGGATTTATTTGTACTAGTTATCTGGATGGATCTGGGGTCTGATTCTTATTGGCTTTCGTTTTCTGGGTTGCGTTTTGATCATCGTTTTTGTCCTCATTTACTGTCGTTTATGTATATAAATATTTCAGATCCCCCACTCCAGGAGATTTTATTACCACAATGTTGCCTCAGAAGCAGGCAGAGGAAGCCATAGTCACCAACTTCACCGAGACAGAGCATGATGGTACTGGCGTCGGCGTCATCCCGAGGGAAGAAGACAAGGACCAAGATAACTCCATCTTCACCCTCAAGAGCTTCCTCTGGCATGGCGGTTCTGTGTGGGACGCTTGGTTCAGCTGTGCTTCAAATCAAGTACGCACACAAATTATTTCTCTCTATTTTAAAATATTTATATATATTAACATTTTGTTGATTTTCTATGGTAAATTTATAATAGGTAGCTCAAGTGCTGTTGACGCTACCCTATTCCTTCTCTCAACTGGGTATGCTCTCAGGCATATTGCTTCAGATATTTTATGGGATGATGGGAAGCTGGACGGCTTATCTAATTAGTGTCCTCTATGTGGAATACCGAACCCGCAAGGAAAAGGAGAACGTTAGCTTCAAGAACCATGTCATTCAGGTTTCTTAATTACTTCCTTCATTTCTCTCTCTTTCCTTCAGAAAAAAGTCTAAAATTAAAACGACACTGTTTTGGGTGGGCTTTCAGTGGTTCGAAGTGCTGGATGGATTACTGGGTCCGTACTGGAAAGCCGTGGGGCTAGCCTTCAACTGTACTTTCCTCCTCTTCGGATCTGTGATTCAGCTTATTGCTTGCGCAAGGTATATAATATATGAAAATCAGAATTTGATATGTTCCATCTGCGATCCCAAAATTGGATAATCTGAAATGGGTATTTGTTTGGCAGTAACATATACTACATAAATGACAAATTGGACAAACGAACTTGGACTTATATCTTTGGAGCATGCTGTGCCACCACTGTGTTCATACCTTCCTTCCACAACTACCGAATCTGGTCGTTTTTTGGGTCTTGGAATGACCACTTACACGGCTTGGTATTTAGCTATAGCAGCGCTTGTTCACGGCCAGGTAATTAATTAATTAGATACTAATCTTTACATATAGATATATATTCTGGAATTTTGCTAGGAGATCTGAGGGAGATTTGGTTGCAGGCGGAAAATGTGACACACTCGGGTCCAACCAAGCTATGCTGTACTTCACCGGAGCCACTAATATACTGTACACCTTTGGTGGACACGCCGTTACTGTGTATGCTCTCTCATCAATTCTTTCACTTGTTTCTACACCGCTTCTCTTTGCAGCTTTTGCCTGCCATCTAGGATTCTCTCACACACACACACAATATCATCATCATATTCAAATTAAATATGCATTATTTTACTTTTGATTCAGAATTATTAATTATGATGGTACACTAATAGGATGATTAGTGATTAGATGCAAAACAGTAATGTAATTATTAAATGAAAAACTCTCTTTTTGTCCTTAGCCTGCCTGCACATGCTTCTACCTAGCTAGCTTCACACAAACTGAATGAATGTGTAAAACAAAGTGAATGCAGCCAAGAGTGTTCTCTCGCTTTTTCTAATGTTTCCCCCGAGCAAGCTATTTTTGGAAAATTGAATTTGTTGATTACTATTGAGGAAGTGAATAATAATAATAATAATATTAATGGGATAGTGGGGTGTGACAACTTTTGCAGAGAGATCATGCACGCCATGTGGAAGCCTCAGAAGTTCAAGTACATTTATTTGTTGGCCACACTGTACGTCTTCACACTAACGCTTCCTTCCGCCTCCGCCGTTTACTGGGCTTTCGGCGACGAGCTTCTTAACCACGCCAACGCTTTCTCCCTCCTCCCCAAAACTGCCTTCCGTGATGCCGCCGTTATCCTCATGCTCATCCACCAGGTAATTAAATTTTTGTTTAATAAACTAATAAATGATTATATATATATATATAATTGTGATTAGTGTGAGTACTGAGTGAGTTTGGTTGGAAATTGATGAATTTGTGAGGTACAGTTCATCACATTTGGGTTTGCGTGTACTCCATTGTACTTTGTTTGGGAGAAGGTGATTGGGATGCATGACACAAGAAGCATATGCCTCAGAGCACTCGCGAGATTGCCAGTTTGTGATTCCAATATGGTTCTTAGCTATCATCTTCCCTTTCTTTGGGCCCATCAACTCTGCTGTTGGAGCTCTTCTCGTTAGCTTCACTGTCTACATCATCCCGGCTTTAGCTCATATGCTCACCTACAGAAAACCCTCTGCAAGACAGGTAAATCTTTTCACTTACCCCACCCCCCCTGGGCCCCACTTCTCAGGCCCAGCCCATTCTTCAATTCCCGGGCCTGGCCCAGCCCGTTCCATGATCACAAGTATAGATAGATAGATCTCAAGTGTGTGAATAATTGGAGGGTATGGATGTGATTTTGCGAGGTGGGGACTAGCGTATCGTACTAATAAATAAAAAAGTAGAGTGACACAGAGTGTGAGAAAAAGCAGAGAGAAAGAAAGAGAGGGGTAGGACTTATAGGAGCAGCAAATGTACAAAAGCAATTAAGCCTTGGATTTGGAAATATTACGAGAAGAATTGAGACAGGTGGAACGTCGTTTTCGTTTAGTTATTTGCTACAGTTCAATTATTGTACTATATATGCCCTCCATCGAGCTGTCCGACTTTGACTCATCCCAATCAATAATTCACTTTCCAAAACAAAAACCATCAAAATAGAAATACCATTACTCTCTGTGTTCTGAAGCAAGATTTTGTGTTTCAATTTTGCAGAATGCAGCAGAGAAGCCTCCTGTCTCATGCCAAGCTGGACGGCTATGTATGTCATTAATGCCTTCATTGTGGTATGGGTTTTTGTGATTGGGTTTGGGTTTGGAGGATGGGCCAGTATGACCAATTTTATTAGGCAAATTGATACCTTTGGGCTTTTTGCCAAGTGCTACCAGTGCAAGGCCCCCACGCCGCCTCCGGTCGTGGCAGCACCGCCTCCTCACCCCTCGCCACCACTGATCACCACCATATAGCAAAAGTTCCACTACTGAAAACTGCTCTTTCTCTCACAGTTGCCTCAAATATTTGTATCATACGTGGGGGGATAGTAGTAATATTACTCCCCCTTTCTTTTGATGTGTGGGTTTTGAATATTTTGATCTTTTCTTCTTCTTTTTTAAACTATATAGTGATTTTTTATTTTACTCTTTTTAGTTGCTCAAATAGTGTGTTCAATGGTTGTGATTCCTTTGCTATAAATGCATAGGGTAATTAAATTAGAAAAAACATATATATATGATGTAGTATTTTCTCTCTCTTACACCTTTTTTGTTTTTGTTGTGAGGAGATCTTATAAAGATTTTGTTGTCATTTAATTTGTTTTTATTTTTTTTTTAATGCCATTTACTTAGCATGTTACTATAAAGTAGACCTACAAGACTTACAATTTCCCCTCAGACGTAAGTGGGAGATGGGTCTCAAATTTTCACTTTTAAAGTTCTTAATTGAATGTTTAAATTCATTAAAAATAGTTGTAAACTATATTTACTTGTTACCAAACAAGAAGAAAAAAAAATGAAAGTGATAATTTATGTGAGATTCATTTTATAATTAAATAGGCCCACTTTAAAAGATTAATGAACCAAATTCTTGATTCCCCATTGTTTGGTTGATTCATGAAACAACAGAGAGAAATGGGGTGTGTGTGGGCCCTCCCAACAGTCACATGGGCTGCATGTGCCTTCATTTGGTGTTCATGTGCCTCTCTTAACTGCTCACTCTATTCTATAGATTCATATACCATACATTATGTATCGTGCATGTATCTCTTCTTCTCTTCTTTAATTCTTCTCATCACTTCCATCTCCCTCCCATTATTATTTATTCCATTCATTCATTTATTCATTTTTAAAGATATTACAGCACTTTGATATTTTTTTGATGCACATGTTCTAGATATATATGTTTAACCTCTTGTTTTCTTGCTTGTAAGCCGTTCGAGTAAGAAAAAAGAAAAATAAGTTTTTAATGTCCTCATTGCATGTGTGTAAAATGTCTTGTGTACGTAACTATTGTATATCACTAGCTAATTGAAATTTCAAATCATTGTTTACGGTAATTACTAATTCAGATGAAATATTTCAAAGGGCCATGCTCTTGCTAGCAAGGACAGAATCATGTGTAGTATTGAATATTCTGTATATAATTTTTAGAGTAAATTATAATTTGGTTTGCGAAAAATATCATTTGTGTCAATTTGAAATTGTCAAATTTGATCTATTAAAATGCATTTTCAATCAATTTAGCTCCTCGATCAATTTAGTAATGAAAAAGTTGACATCGTTGATATCGTGAATACTGACATGACATCTTTTAGGGACATTTGACAATTTGAAAACCAAATTGACAAAAAAGACATTTTTTTGAAGGCCAACAACTTGTTAATTTACACAAACTTTTGTTAGTATTTTGTTTTAACAAAAAGTCTGATTTTTTTGGCAAAATATATAATTTATTTATTTATTTCTGAATATGAATCACAATGATGCAAAATTTATACAAAAAGTATAGTAACTATTTACCTAGAAAAATAAATCAAATGGAGAACAAAATCTTGGGATTAAGTCGGTAAATTAGTTTGTAAATTTATGGAATCTGTGAAAGGACAATACAAGAACATAAGAGTGGAGTAGAACTAGGTAATCCCGAATAAGTGGGCTACAAAAGTCAAAACAATGGGCCAGAAGATCAAATCAAACCTAACATAACTTGAACCGAACGTAATTTTAAAACCTGACCCAATAAATGTCCAAAAATAAACTGACCCAAAACTTTGTAAGTTTGAAATAATAATCCAGCATTTGTCCAAATAGAGAAAGTAATAATTAAGTGCTTACCGTATGAATCACCGATCACGTATGATAAATTTGTTGGCAAAGACTGATTAGTGATTATGATGAATAAGAAGAATACGGCGAAGGTGAGACGATATATATATATATTCAAGTTTTCAAGAAGAGTATAACCTCCAAAACCAATAATCAAACATCATTTAAAAGTTTGAGAAAAAGAGAGAAAGGACAAGACATAATTGTTAAATTGTTGGAACAAGTCTTGTATATATAGAATCTCAATCAATTCGAACCACAACAATCAGTATATCTGATTGTTTCAAACCATAAATGTATGTATTATAAAACATTCACTGATCGACGAAACTACTTGTATAGGCCTCAGAGAAGTAATTAAGAAGATCAATAACTGAAAACAAGAACACCTTACTCCATATTTAATCATCTTCCTCCCGAGTCCCGAGTGTTATATAAATTATTCTAGTATTTTTCATATCCTGTGTAATTGGCATAAAGTCTTCGAGAAAGGGAAAAAAAAAAGGAAATTAAAAATGCACAAGTCTTGAAAAGTGTAAGAATGTGAATGAGTACTAATGTGCCCAACTTTAAGACGTTCAATCAAATAAGGGGGTGCATTATTTTCCATTTTACCTTTGTCAAGTCAAAGCTATATATATGTTTGTCTAAAGTGTGCATGAACAAAGGATAGCATATATTCAAACAAATAAAAGAAGATCAAGATAAGATGCTAAAGCTTAAGTCTTAACTTTGTTTTTTTGGCTCTGTGATGGCATGCCAATATATATAATAAATCTCTTCCCTTTGTGATAGAAAAAAAATTTATGGGCTTTTGGCCCAATTCCTTATATATGGGCCTATGCTTAGTCTATGTGCTTCCTTTGTTAATTATCCATGCTGGGTAGTAATGGAAATGACAATTTGATGGCAATATTTTGAACTAAACCTAAAAATAATATTATTATTTTATTGAAAGCTTTCCTTGAAAATTTGAAGAAAATTTAAAAAGCAAAAAATTTATTTTATATCATACGAATACAATATTAAAAAGGGTTTAGCATTACTAATTTCAACTTTATATTATGTTTATATGTTTAGTATTTAATTAATTTTAATTTTATTTCATCACTCTTTGTAGCCTTGAATTTTGGGTAGCAGAGCCAGAGGCATTTCATATAATATGGTGCAGCACTTGCGTAATAAAAGTCTCTAGAATTCACAGTTAGTATTTAATTTAAATTTGGTTTCAATTCACTCTTTGCAGCCTTCAATTTTGGCTAGCACGAGCCAGAGAGACATTTCATATAATATGTGCAGCACTTGCATAATAAAAGTCTCTAGAATTCACAGTTAGATTAGGAGGATATTTAAATTTGTTTGTTAATCTTGTTTTACTTCATTCTCCCATTCTTTGATGGAACTCACTTTCTTTTTGTTTAATTACTAAGCTAACTAAAAATCAAGTAGATTAGGTAATCTTAGATACCAAACTCTAAACTAATAACATCTAAAAAAACATCACAAAATTCCAACATATACATAGTGGTAGGCAGCAGTTGGGTGAACCACTTTCATTAAGAAATAGTCCAATCTTTTCACCTTCCCTCCAACAACCTCCATCACACACACACTATAAAACCCACAAGCATCAAGGCCTTCAATTTAATTAATCAAATTACACAAGGATTATAAAAAAAGAAAAAGAAAAAATGTCTAGCAGCAGCAAATCAATAATAATGGACGAACGCGCAGGAGCAGAAATAGTGTACGGGTCAGAAGATTGCTATCGGCACTCCATAGAGCTATTGGAAGAGCTAGGGTTCCCCAAAGGGGTTCTTCCATTGCAAGAGCTGGTGGAGTGTGGGAGGGTTCGAGAAACGGGTTTCGTGTGGATGAGGCAAAAGGGTCCCTACGAGCATTTCTTTGAGGCCACCAACACGAGGGTGAGTTATGGTGTGGAGGTGACTGCGTATGTGGAGAAGGGGAAGATGAAGAAGATGAGTGGCATCAAGAGCAAGCAGATGCTCATGTGGGTACCAATTTCTGAGATGAGTATTGATGAGCCTAATGGGAATAAGATCGTGTTTAAGACTCCTGTGGGGATAGGCAAGTCTTTTCCTATCACTTCCTTTATGACCCAGGAAGAGAAGGATAAGTTTCTTCTTAACAAGAATAAGGACGCCAGATTGATTGGCGTCTCGTGATTTTTTTTGGTTTTGGTTGAGTTGTTCTACCTTAATTGGGCAAATAATTTGAATGTGTTAGTATCATTTGTGAGTGTTGCTATATGTTATTAATTCAATCTCATTTATTCTCTGTTTGGATTTGGATTTAATTTGAATCTCATGGTTCAGTTTAGGAGAAGAAGATTCCTTCTCTGTTTAATGATGCGCCCGGAATTTTGCTGGCGGAATAATATTTAAAGTTTAATAAAATAATTTGTTAATTATTTAAATGGCAAACAAACAGAGACATCAAATTGATAAATGATAAGGGACCCAATTGAGAAAAAAAAATTGTGATGGACTATAAGTTGAGAACACAAATTTGTGAGAGAGGAAAATGCAATGATAGATGCGTTCCCTTGTTAGCCATGATAGATGGTTGAAGCAAGAAGGAAGCCCCTGTACGAGCTTTGTCATCATCATCGTACTCTTACATACATGAAACACATATTAATGTCTGCTTATCTCAATTCAATATTTCATTATAAACAATTCCATAGTTATTAGGAGTCTAATAGTAATAACACTGTCAAATGGACGATGGTATAAAATGATTGAGTAGGCAGGGACTCATGGAGTTTTTTCCTTCCACCTGAGAAGGTTTTTCTTAGGAAAAGGAGATATTTGGTCAAATTACTTGCACCAAGTTTAATATTGGCCCTCAACGTTTTAAGAAGTTATTTTAGGTCCTCAACGTTTTTTTTTGTCAAAATTGGTCCTCCAACGTAACTCCGTTTGATTTTTTTTGTTAAATACTGACGTGGAAGGCTTATGTGGCACACCCTCTCTCCTACGTGTCATATTTGGATGATATGACACCCTCTCTCACTCCAATTCAGTAAAATAACGCCGTTTTGCATCACTTTTCTCTCATTCCAACTCAACAAAACTGCGTCGTTTTGCTGAGTTGGAGTGAGAGAGTGTGTCATATCATCCAAATATGATACGTAGGAGAGAGGGTGTGCCACACAAACCTTCCACGTCAATATTTAACAAAAAAAAAACAGACGGAGTGAAGTTCGAGGACCAATTTTGACAAAAAAAATGTTGACGACCAAAAGAGTAATTTGGTCGGAGATATTTTGATGACATACATCAAATTTAAATCTATATTTATGAGCTTAACAAAAGAGAAAAAGTTGCTAAGAAGATTACTCTCATGATCAGGGAGGGAAGAGAGATATATTGCCTCATGATTTATATCTTCAAATTCTTTTCTTTATCTGTAAAAAAAAATTTGTGAGTTTGAAAAATTATTATATGTCTTTTGTTTTGATCTGAGTATCCTTAAGTGTGTTGGCTAAGGGTATATTTAGATTGAGGATTAAGAAGGAGAAGGGAAGCAAATGGAGAGAATCAAGATATCTTCTCATTCTTTGGGAAGATAATGGAAGATCAATCTTTAATCCTTCATTATCCTTCCCCTTCACAAATTCAAGATACCTCAAATTGAAGTATTTTGGAGGAGGCATCAACACTCAAACAAAGAGAGGAGATTGAGAAGGGTAATCTTCCCTCCCCATCCCATACTATCTCCTCCCTTCCCTTCCCTTCTTAGTTCTCAAAGATATGTTTAAAAATTATGAGATGAAGGAGAGGGGAGTGGTTAGAGGGGAAGAAAGGAGAAAGGAAGATTAATTCCGGTCAATTCAACCCGACATCAATTCAATTTCCCTAAAAATCTTAATGTGTTATCCTCTATAAATTTTTTCACCTTAAATTAATTGGTTCATTTTAAAAAAATAACTGGCTTGCTTCGACTTACAATTGGATTTAACATAAAAGTGAACTAATTTATTGTACAATCAAAGAATTGGTTGGATGAAGCAAAAGAAAATTAGCATTTCATTTCTATAATTTTTATATATTATATATATATGCCAGCGGTTGCATACAGGTTGGCTCGGAATTCTGATGAATGATAATAATAACTTAATTAGCACGCTAATTAATTCTTAAAACTATTTTACATTTTTTTATTTACATCCGTTCATATCCACCAAATATATTTGGGTGAAACATTTGTCTTATTGTCTAATGGTCTGGGCCGTTGACGAAATTGTTCGAGGGCAGGCTAGATGATTTGTTTAAAATGATTATAGAAGCCCATATGCAATGCTGGTTCCCCTCATGAACATGGCCCATGCATACAACTATATATAGAATTTAACAAGTAGAAGAAGTAATTCATTGATGACATTAATTAAGATATTTTAACAAGTGGAGATATATTAGTTAAGGAGGAAAGTTCCTTTTACCGCATCCTTATTCCTTAATTAATGTCAACGAAGTTACGTTCTCCATGGATATATCTTGAATACAAATAACTTGAGTTTGGGAAAAACTAAATCCTCCGATCCGCACCTTTATTTTATATTATTAAACAACTACTTTTCATAATATAAATTATTAAATGAGGTAAAATATTATTTAGTCTCTGAATTGTTTGTTAAATTATTATTTAGTCCCCGAATTTATCAAAAATACTATTTAGTCTCCAAATTTGTAACTATGTCAACTATTTAGTCCCCAAACTTGACAAAAATATTATTTAATCACCAAATTTGCAACTCTGTCAACTATTTAATTTCTTGACTGGTACTCATTAAAGTTGATAGAGTTGCAGATTCGGTGATTAAATAGTATTTTTGCCAAGTTTGGGACTAAATAGTTGACATAGTCACAAATTTGGGGACTAAATAGTATTTTTGATAAATTTGAGAACTAAATAGTTGAATAGTTAAAAATTTCGGGGACTAAATAGTATTTTTGATAAATTCGGGGATTAAATAGTAGTTTGGCCAACAATTCAGGGAATAAATAGTATTTTGCCCCTTATTAAAATTAGTTTGTAGAAGATATCCCAACAAGTGTAGCTAGGTAGAAGCAAATTAAAGTAATGGAATGCATGTGATGATTCTATGAATGTGTTAATTCATGAGTTGGTCTGAAACAATGTGCTGAGTCCGCTGTGTATATCAAGGTATATAAGAGGCAACCCCTAGCTACCTCGACCCACAAACTCACATTACTGAGTCCGACATATATCGTGTTCCAACTTCCAACCAAATTAAACTATACCAAAATGTCCAAGTCTAACCAACCACGTCGTTTTGCATCTGCAATTACCACTGGTTTGCCTCCACCCTCAGTGAAACGACAGTCCCAGCTGCATGAAGATTATTCAACCACTAGTACTTGTTCTGTGGCTTCTAGGCATGGCTCTAGTTTTTCTGCCAAAGTGAGTGAGCAATTGGACGCAACATCTATGCGCTCTTCTAATTCCTCGTACGCTTCCAACATTAATCATTACGTGTCGTCCGTATTGGAAGGAAGCTCGAGGTTGTCTTCTTGCGTGGCCTATGACGAGGACAGCATATCCAGATTCTCTGCTTACGTCACAGACCAAGTGGATAACACGTCGGTTTCGTTGGGATGTTTGGACAGCATATCCAGCTTATCTTCCCGGGTGACAAGCGAATTGGGTTCCACACAGTACTCTTGTTCCACAACAGGAGCAGGACGTAGCATTTGTTGGCTTCCTGGAATACAATCTGATTCCGGTGGTGGTAATAAGCAGAGTATGAGTGTGATGAGACATGCTTCGAAAGAGTACATGAAGTGGAGGAGAATGGATAACTACACGGGACCCAGGTTGTCTTCCCTTCCTCCCATGCAATCCCATTCTTCTATTCCCACTTCCACCCGAACTCGTCGGAGTCTTACATATCGTACAATGCACCCTCATGTTAATTAAATAGATAGAGACTTGGCCTCTACACAATCTTCTAGCTTCCACATCTCGTGCTACCATTTCTTCACCTCTACTATTTATAACGTCTCTCTGTGTGTATGTGTGTGTGTGTGAAATAACAGCAAACCATACAGATCTTGTTATGGCTGCTTTGCTTCGATCATCTGCTGCTCTAAACTCTTTCATTCCTTTCCGTGTATTGTCTTACGTAACTACTGCCTTTTTTATCCTTCCATTCATAAAGGAAATCCTCAATTATCTTCTATTCAATTTTTTGATCTCTCTTCATGTTTTTCGTTACTCCGTTCTTCTATTTTTAATTAAAAACAAAGGAATTAATTTATTATGCTGATTAGCATTCAAAGGACATGATACTTTCACTGTTTTTTAATAATTTATATATATTTTGACGATTATTAAAAAAAATATTTCTTAACAATTTAATTTTGACTATCAAAATAAGTGTTTTTTCTAATAATTAAATTTTGGTTATCAAATAAAGCGTAAAAATATAATAATAATATTTTTGACAGTCAATAATTGTCAATAGTATTATTTTCTACAATGTCTTTTTTTTACAACGATCTAAAAAAAATCGTTGAAAAAAGTATTATTGATCTAGAAAATATCATTATAGTCTATTTTATACAATTTATTTTAATAGTCAAAATTTTTTCGTAAAAAAAAGGATAATTTTTTTAACAATTAAATAACTCTTAAAATATAAGTTGTTAAACATATTTCTTCAAGGAAAAAATTTATGTGCTGTTGATTAGATGTTTTTGGTAAAGTTAACCAATTAAAAAAAACATGTAACAATTTTCTTTTTTAATTAGTTAACCTTACCAAAAACATATAAGCAACAGTATATAAATTTTGTCCTTTCTTCGATCAAACTTAAAGAACATGCAACACCTTAAATGTCAATGAAGTTGGTCTTAAAAATGAGATTCATCGGAATTTGCACAGAAAAAAAGCTGCACAAAATGGGCTCCCCAGATGTATTTAATGTTGAAATCTGATTATCCTGATTCAAGTTTGTACACGGTCTGTTGGGGTTTATCATTATGTATATATGGGTTTGCCTTGTAATTCATGAAACCCTTGAAATTAATATCCAAGAGAGGAGCTTATGTTGCCCAAGTGGGTTTGCCGAGATCATACAATCCGTTAGGCCATAGTTTAACAAAAGCTATTTCAAAATTATTTAATATTCCATCAATACATACCAAAATACATGTATCCCAACAAGCTAAGCAAGAGAATTTGAACATTCTGTGTTAATGTTATTCATTAATGAATTTGGAGAATTGGTCCCAAACAACGAGTTGATTAGGCTGATTAATTGTGTATGTAGATATATATATGTAGGCAAGTGGACAAAACTTGTACAAAACAACAATAGGTTAGCAAATATATTCGACCAGCCTATAGTCTACAAGAATCTAGAAAAACAAATCCACATATATACTTGTATATATAGGTGAGGTGTGTATTTAAGTCATTTTTCCTCATAAAAATATTCATATATTTTACTCTGAATAGAGCGTGTGGGACAAGTAATATTGGAAATTGTCAATATGATGTTGGTATATAAATATTACACATGGAAATAAATACCACACATGTTGCTGCAATCATAAATATGGCTAAGTCGTCTTCCTCTGCTTATTCCCGAATATCCGGCTATTCAAGTTTTTCAGCTAGGGTCAGAAATGAAGTGGATAACGCATCCATTACTTCGGGATCACCTGCCTCTAATTTTGATGTCTCCTCTCTAATAGGGCGAGACTCTAGACTCTCTACTTTTGAAAGCCAAGACGTCCCATCTAGCTTCTCTTCTCATGTCACAAGCCAATTGGGCTCTACACACTCTCCTCCCACATTATTTGTTCACACCCTTTCTTTGCTTCCCGGCATACAATCCCGTTCCGGTATTACTGATGATGATCCATACACTAACTATTCAAGAATTGGGAGACTAAGCCACCAGAGTCAAAGTCAGAGTCAGGTCACGAGCCGATCAGACTCTACTCACTCTTCTCCCACATTATTTGGCCACACCCTTTCTTCGCTTCCCGGCATACAATCCCATTCCGGTATTACTGATACCCATTCAAGAATTGGGTAGGCCGAGCCATCAGAGACAGAGATAATCCTTCCAAAGAACCTCCAGCCATATCATTTGACTGGAAGATATTAAGAGAAACTATGTCTGTACGTACGTAACTTTGTTGTGTAAACTATTTGATTCCCTGTTTGTTTATTTATGTTACATATATGTCCAAACAGTTGGCTTTGTTTATGACATTTTTTTGGTAATGGCTTTGTTTATGACTTTATGTGAATAACATCCAAACCGCGTGATATATATTAATGTTGAAGCAAATATTTATTTTCAAGGATCTTTTGGAATTCTCAATAAAAGTATAATTTGAAAATTATCATAACCTTTTGAAGCTCTAAATTTATGGTTTTAGTGAATATACTCTTTTTCTTTTATTTGTTGTGTGTGTGTATATATGTATCTCTTTGACTCTAAATCAATCTAAGATAACGTGTATAAGATTCTGATTCATGTATTATTACTTGTGCTGTTGAGATTGAATAGGAAGAAGGTGAAAGGTAAAAAGTATAGGAGGTTAATCCTTGAATATGTATCAAGGTTAAGTGAAATCTTTGTATTAGTATCTTGTGATGATCCCTTGCAAGGGTTAATTGGTTGTAAGATTTGTTTCTTAGTGGATGAATATAAACATTCTAGCTTATAATTAGAGGTGTGGACATAGGAGTCAAGAAAACTTGAGTTTGCTTTATAAATTCGGGGTTCTGATTCTCTCCCCTAACCTTTTAAATCAAGAACATTTTTCATTAACAAGAACTAATATACACTTTTAAAAGGAATCTAAAGATTTCTAAAACTAAAAATAGCAACTTTTCAACTAGTTTTCTGTCTATGGCTGGCATGCAAATGCGAATAAAAGTTTAGTATTACGGTATCACTAAACTTCGATACATCCCTCGTGTCATTTGTTAATATTAATAGAAACTTGCATTATTGAAAGAATGTACTTAGTATTTATCATACTACTGAACATCTACTCTGCAAATGCAACCTTAATACCTTATTCAAAATTAATACAAGAGATCCTTACTTATTATTGCTGTTAGCAGCATAATATGTTTGCATGACTGTGAGAGCAAGCAACAAAGCAGCAGCCAAAACTCCTATCAATTTCCACACCGTAGGGATGTGATCTCTCACCAATATGTTATACCAATTTTGCCAATAATACACAATCACATCCAAACTTCTCCTCCATTGATGCCACACAATCAGAACCCAATTCTTCATCAAAGCCTTTGCTCCCTCACACTTGTTCAATCTCTCACACACCTCACTATAACTAGAATCCATATAATCCACACCCACCGTCATTGTCCTAAACATTCTCACCAATTCCTCCTTACTCTTCTTCGTCTCGTTCACTATAACTTGGCTTTCCTCAAGCAACTCAACATCATGCTCACAACATATCAAGCCTTGGAAAAACAGAGCATATGAAGTGAATTTGCATCTTATTCCAATCCTACTCTGCTCCCAAGCAATCATATTCCTCCACTTCACTTCCGTTGTTTCCTTCACAAAAAGCTGTGGGATTTCAAGTGCCTTATCATTAAAACTTATGTTGAAATCAAAGCTATCCGTAAATTTGTTAGTGACAACATTTGTACTTGGAGTTGATGGTCGGATTATTATCCCAGAAGCTCGGAGTCTCGTGGCACAGTAGTTAAGTTCTTGACGAGCTTGCTTCACGAGTTGGTTGTTATGTTGATCATGGTGGTTGAGAATGGATAAGTGGGTGAGGTGAAGAAGATGAGCCACACCGGGTTTGTGAACCAAAGGGTAGCCTAAGGCATTCAAGGTTATGTCAGAGACACGATGATCATCTTCGATCTTTATATTTGCTGCTGGGAAAATTTTTCTGTACAATTTCTTTAGAACGATGAAGGGTACTTGGTTTTCCAGCAGAGTGAGATCGTTCAGAGCAGACACTAATTTCTCCTCATTTCCAAGTATGGGATCGTCCGAATGAATATTATTGTTGGCTGCATTATTCTGCGTTTCAAGATTTCACATCAAATTTTAGGTTCTAATACCCAAAATGACCACAAATTAAACTAAAGTCTATAATGAATAGTAAAATTGGCAGTAAAATTAACAATGATAACATAACAAAAATAATATGACTTACATTTTGTGCTTCCCTAAATCTTTGAATCCTGAGGAGAAGCTCCAAGACGAAACAGCCATCTACCAACATAATTTTAGCAAGCTCGTAGTCATCCAAATCCAGGTTTCCCCCATAGGTAGCTTGAACAACGTTAGCCAAACCCAAAGCAGTGGCCCCACAATCCCTGAGCCTAACCTCTGCTTTTCTTGTCTCATCTGGGCTGCTTCCATCTCGGCGAAGCAGAGACAGCGTGTAACGCCATTTGGGCTCTTCCATCACTTGAAGCTGTGTGCCTCCTCTGTGTAAGGGCCCAATGGACACCAACGTTGGAGTGTAGCATTCTGGTTTTGGTCGGCGAATCCTGTGTGGAATGCTGCAGATGCTGCATGCTTGTACTTCCTTGTGGTCTATGGAACCCAACATCACTTCTATTGGAACCATCCAGCTGTAGTCGGTACTAGCAGCACTAGTACTTGTGCTGCCATTAGTGATTCTCTGTGTTTGCTGAGACATGTATGTATGAGATTAATTTTGAGACGATGAAGGATTTTAGGTTGAGAATAAAAGGGATTGAAAGAGAGGGAGGCAGAAATGGAATCAGGATACAGGAGGCCTTGCCGCCACCTTGGTAAAGTTGAGATAGCACATCGATTCTTTATTCTGAGAGTACAAGTCAACTCTCTCTCATGGGGTCGTGCTTAATATTTATTTGAGTTTATTATTACTATTTTGGGCCCTAAAAATTTCAGTCTATCTCAATTAAATTTTTTAAAGATGTATTTGTTTCAGTTTAGTCCCAAAAGATGTAATTTATCTCAATTTATTCGTTCGAATTTTTTTTTTTGGTTAGTTATATTAATAGAGATTTTCAAAGACTAAATTTGATATTTTAATATTTTAGTGATTAATTGAATATTTTAGTTTTGACAATTTCATCTTTCAAGGACTAATTTGAAATAGACTAAATCTTATATGGGCCAAAATGGTAATTTACTGTATAATTATTTTTAGTTTAAAAGCAACCGAAAACTCTATTTTGATCAATTAAGAAAGTAAAACAAAAACTTGAGTACAGTTTTCATACATTTGTTATTAGTTTGTTTAAAAGTTTCTTTCAACATTATTATATATAAATAGAATATCATTGTTGGTCAATTGGAGAGTTTCTTGGTTATTTCCGTGTTGTTTACGGGAAGAATAAAGATACTCCATCATTTGATGCTGTTTGTATTTTTTTTTTTGGGTACATGAACGGGCCTTAACACAAAACCACCCACACAAGACCTAACCACCAAGATCCCTAGGATCATTAAAACCATCAATATTCAAGGACAAATTAGACCTAACACTAGCTGGCGGGGTCACAAGTAAGAAAGTCCCCCGAGATCTCTATATTTTTTATGGAATTATGAGAGAGATAAAAAAAATAAGAGAGAAAAGAACTAAGAAAGAGCAAAATTTCTTTCTCTTTATCTCTCTTATAAGTCATAACTCAACTAAAAATTATAGAGAATTAATGTAGATGATCTATTTCCCTACAAGACAAACTACTTTTAGCCAAGATGTCAGCACAAGTATTCAGCTTTCTAGATATCATTTGGTGTTGTTTGTCTTTTATTTTTATTTTTTTGGATGCTATAGATGTCTATTAATTGATGGGTGAATATTTTGAACTATCAAGAGCTCAATCTCATCAGTTGCAAGTCGTTGGATCTGTTTTGAAATATGTGTCATTTTATATTTTAAAAAGTAAACATATTTTGATACAGATCTCCACACAGATTCAACGGTGACTGACAGATAGTGAGTTTGAGCTAGCTCGCATTATCTTCATTAATACTTGGCTTCCTGACCATATTATCAGCCCAACGTTTTGAGGTTTTCTGTCAAGTCTTGGCAATTTAGTAAAACTTAGAGGCAAAATATTATTTAGTCCCTGAATTGTTGGTCAAACTACTATTTACTCCCCGAATTTATCAAAAATATTATTTAGTCCCCGAAATTTGTAATTATGTCAATTATTCAATCCTCGAATTTGACAAAGATACTATTTAGTCCCCAAATTTGGTAAAAATACTATTTAATCTCCGAATTTATAACTTTGTCAACTATTTAGTCTTTTGACAGTTACCCGTTAGAGTTGACAGAGTTACAAATTCGGGGATTAAATAGTATTTTTGCTAAGTTTGGGGACTAAATAGTTGACATAGTTACAAATTCGGGGACTAAATAGTTGACATAGTTACAAATTTCGAAGACTAAATAATAGTTTAACCAATAATTTAGGGACTAAATAGTATTTTACCTCTAGAAGTTAATTAGCATAAATATTAATTTAATTATTTCACGTGCACACTATTGTTTTTCAATGTATACAGATAGGACTTGAAAGTCCACCTTGGAGGTCTACTTATTGCTTATTTTCTTACTTCACCAATAATCTCATCTCAATATATAATTAATATGTTAAACCCCAGCCCAAATAGTAAGCAAATAATTAATGTGATAAGGATTTAAGTGAGATTTGTTCTTCGATCTAAAATCGTCACATATGTATTCTGATATAACATGATATGAAAGGAAAGATTGACAAATCATATAGTCTAATATATAGAAGAAGAATTGCACATTATCCATATATGGTAGATTATGGCTTTTTGAGTTGTAATTAAAGGCGAGATCGTAGAAGGAATTGAGCCTCAGCCACTAGTGTTGTTTCTGTTACCACCGCCTCAGCTTCATCCTTGGCGTTGGAAGCACTTGTTACTTTTAAAATGTATACTGCCAAACCAAACATGCACGCATCGCATCACCACCACCAAAAAATCCAACCAAGTTATTGAGCTTGGGCCTAACTATAGCCCAGCCCATAATAGGTATAATTGAAAAAATAGAAGTGAGAACTGACCTGGTGGTGGTGGATCAGGTGAAGTGGAAGATCTGGTGGTGAGGAAGAGTTGAAAGTGAAGGGTGCCTCCACGATTGTGTTTGAAGAAAGTGGTTAGGAATTGTTTAGGAAGAGGCAAAGAAGGGAATGATAAGGGTGCTTCAGAATTGAGCTTCACTTTCTTCTGCTCATGGACTCACACAACTCTTATTATTACCAATGGTTTTTTCTACGAACTCGCCGAAGGCGGTATGGCTTTTCTTGATTTAGATCTTCAATCCCCATGTCTCCACTGCATAGCATAGACTCACCACACACTTTTGTGGCTGTGCTTCTAAGCTTAGGATGATATATATAATATGAAATGTGGATGTTCATTTGACAATTTTCCTAATTAATTAGACCGAAAATCTAGACTATCTCTTCTCCTTGCCCTTGCCTTTTCCTACCTTTTCTTTTTCTCTCTTTTTAACAAAATCTCTGCTGTATGTAAAGTTATTCCAACCTTTTTGACTCCACCTCAACTTTGGTATTAAAATATCACTAAGTTATATTTTAATACTAAAATATATAATTCCTCTTATTTAGTCATTAAAAAATATAATTTAAATAAATTATATTTTTAAAAAATTAAATTAAGATAAATTACTCATAAGATAATAATTAAGATAAATAAAAAATTATTATTAATGTCAAGTACGTAGTTACTATAATTTTTTATTGCAAAAAATTAAATTTAAATATTAAAAAAATAATCTCTTGTAGAGAAGTAAACCGATAGATGGTGAGGTGGTGGTCATGCGCCTGAAGATTCTCTCCATGTCTTCTTTTTCAGTGATGGCACTTTCACTTTCACACCAGTGAAGTAGTGGTGAACAGTTGGAACAAGAAGAGCTAACCAACTAGACAACTACAATTCCAATTCTTCAACCATTTTCTTACTTCTCACTCCTCACAAATCAAAGTCTTTTTTTGACTATTCCACCCTATACCTATACTCCAATTATGCACAACTCCCCTTTCTTTTTTGTTCTGTTCGGCGCATTTTTTCCACAATCCTCAATCAAAATTCAAAATTATCTCTATAGAGAATCCTTGCTTTGATCTCTATCTACTACTTTACTTTCCCTTCTCTCTCCTTCTAGTGAGAGATTCTCACAATGGACGAAACCCAGAAACGATTGCCATTGGATGCATTCCATCAAAGTCACATTGGGTTCTCTTGTATCACAGGGAAGTCAAGTCATTCATAAGCAGCATTCCCACCGTTTCAGCAAAACTCAGAAACTCAATGACGAACCTTACTCCCCCAAACTCGTCACTATCGGGACCCATTCACAGAGGTACCAAAACCCACCTTCTCGCCATGGAAGAGCACAAATGGCGTTACATGCTCTCCCTTCTTCACCGAACCCAAAAACCCAGTCCTCAACCTTAGACAAATGTGGTACAGTCATTCTTGGCCTCGACGACGCCGTTCGTGCAAGCTATGGAGGTCACATCAGATACGAACCCCACGAGCTAGCCAAGATTATGCTTCTAGATGGTTGTTTCTTGCTAGAGCTTCTTCTCCGTTTGTCGCCCGCCTCAACTGACGACTCCCTTTCCAAATGACGACACCCATGGGTCTGACTCTGATCCCTTAGTTAGAAACCAAGAAATTCTCTCCTCTGTTCTCACAGATCTCACCCTGCTCGAGAATCAAATACCCTTCTTCGTTCTCAAGACATTGGCAGAATACTTTTTCCCGCCAAGCGAATCTGATCATCATCATCATCACGTTGTTTCTGATCTTGTACTTTCCCTCTTCGGATACCCTTTGATTCACTGCTCAAGCGTCGCAACACTTTCTTCATCTTCTACACATATCCTCCATTGTTGACGAAGGCCAGAAGGTGAAGCAAGCTCACCAAGAGCTCAGGCGTTGCGCCACGAGGCTGCGAGCCACTGGAATTACGATTCGACCTGCAGAAAGCAAAAATCGTCTTTAGATTCGATTTCAACATTCGATTCAGCAAAGGGGTTCTGGAAATCCCACCTCTGCGTGTAGTGAAAACCACAGAAATCTACCTGAGGAACTTCATTGCGTGGGAACAGAGTAGAATCGGAATCAATAGGCAATTTACTTCATATGCTCTGTTTTTCAAGGGGTTGCTCTGTTCTTTACAAGATATTGAACTGCTTGTAGCAAATGGGGTTATAGTGAAAGAAACCAGGATCAGCAACGAAGATTTGCTTGCTTTTTTTGGGACGATCACAAATGGGGTGGATCAGATGGATTCGAGTTATACTAAACTGTGTGAGGACTTGAAACACTTACTCAACAGTGAATCCCTTGAGGAAGTTCCCTATAATGGTGTGGCATTATTGCAGGCTTTGTGTAGAATGTACTAAGTATTTCTGCAAATGTAGCTATAGAATATTGATTCGTGATCATATCCCTAATGTGTGGAAATGATAGGAGTAGTGGCAGCTGCTTTGTTGATTGCTCTTACCATTATGCAGACCTATTATTCTGCCCGTGGTGACTAGGCAAATTTTGATGTAACCATGGTTAATATTAGTGATGATGCTCAATGTTTGTAAAATGACGTTGGGAAAGGAAAAAGAAAAAAAAGATAGATATTGTTTATTTTTCTTTATGGTCGTTCATTTCGGTCACATTAGTTAAGATATATGTTGAGATTGAGGTTGTGGCTGAGAATCAACGATTATGATTGTGCAGTCCTAGATATGATAGATAAATGTTAAAATGTCAGCAGTATTTTCTGGGAAGTTCCAAACAACGGCAGTGAGAAGAAGTCACCCTAGATACATCTCCAGGCAGTAAAAAAATTGGAATGGCTATTCTGGGAAATACAGAAAAGAAAACAAAAGAATTTTGAATAAAATTTATATCCTGTGTACACAATCTGGTGTGTGAAGGAGTACTCTGCCAGAATGCATTTAAGGAATATAAATACTCTTATCAATGATCAAGAAACCATTGACAATGTGTTGGCCATTACCAAGATTATGGTAATATGGCATCAAACTCTTGTTCGATTGAGAAGCTATAAAGATAATTATGAGATGTATAGTTTTTATTGTTGTATCTAAAGAGTTTTAGTGGGATCTTATTGACAAGCTTCATATTGTTGAGTTAGGTATGAGCCAAGAAAGTTCTACGTCACACACCTTGCAAAGGCAATGATGCGAAGTTATAGTTATTAGAAAATGAGCTCATTGTATAACATAACAAAACAAGAAGATGCGAGTAAGTAGATATTTAAGAAGGTTAAACCTATATCTGTGATTAATTTTTTAAAGTCAGAATCTATTATAGTCGCACGACTGCACGAGAATGGTTTCCAATGTTTTTAGTTGGACTGACCATAACAAAAGTATGACTTTTGGAATTAACCCTGCAACGACAAATCTTCCCTAGTCGGTGTTTTCTTATCCACACAGGTAGAGTCCAATTAGGCTGCTCTTCAGTGTTGTCCAGTAAAGATTATGAAGAAGAACGGCCCGTTTTTAATAAATCATAAAACACAATTAAAAGAAGTTCACAAGTATTAAAATTCTTACGGAGACTTGAACAAAATTGATCAAAATGAAAGAAAAATGTAATAGTGACCTGAGCTTAAATCAACTAAACTAAAAAAAAAAAACTTGTAAGCTTATCATATTGTGAGTTTCAAATGCAGGAAGTTATTATAGTGTATCCCTTAACAATTCTTGGCACTCGCAAGAAGTTTGATTCCATTCTTGCGTAGGATCTCTGCTTGAAGCAACATCATTGCTCCCCTTTGAGCCTTTTGCCCTGCACTCTCAATTTCATTTGTAGAAAAGTTCATCAGCTTCAAAAGAGAAGCAGCATCAGCCATCTCAACCCCTACATCGATTGTGGGTTCCTTATTGCATAGATCTTTCAACCGTTTCAATGTACTTTCTCGATGAACTTCAATTGTTTTGTAGATTTCTCCAACTTTAGGTCGCTTGGAAAGTTGTTCAGCTGCCATAGATCCCACTGATCCCACATCAATCTGATCTTCTTTCCAATTGTAGCTCACTGCGCATTTTCACAAACACCTTACCTTCATAAAATTGAAAATGACTAAAACATTTCTGTTTCTAGTGGAAGAAAAGTTTTCTTACCAGGTGAGAGAGATTGGGTACATTTAGCATCAAGCTCCTGATATTGCATATTGAATTTGCTGGCAATGGAGGACGGAGATGTTCTTGTATCAGTGGAATGTTTGGTTGAATTGGAAGGAGAGGGAAATTGAAGATTATTATCTGAAGCCAAAGATTGTGTGGAAGAGAAGAAGAGGAAGAGAAGGAGGAGACGTAGGCAGATTCCGATAATAACAGAGCATCGGAGTTTCGTTTGTGTCTCTTGTGGCCATTATGATCATGACCTTGAGGATTTGGCTCTTGGAAAACTCCGTCGCCGACATCTCCTAACGGCGAAGCGAGAGGCACAAACTTGGCGAAAGCGTTGTTGTCGCTGCTGCTTCTTTTTCTTTGATTCTGATGTTCAACCATGGCAGACACAGAGTCCTCCATAGCTTAAGCTTCAAGAAGAGCTAATTAGAGAAGGTGAGATTCTCAAGTTTCTTTCTAAGCTAAAAAGGAAAATTGAAAGGTTTAATTTGATCGCAACACATTATTTTTCCCAAGATTTTCTCCACAAAAAATATGGCACACCAGATGGGATTACCATTATGTAAGCAATGGAAGAAAGGCATAATTTGACACTGTATCTTATCATTTTAAATATTACTATGATAACAAATAAATAAAATGTCACGACCCCATTTTTAGGAGTCCGTGACCGGCACGGGAGTAGGATTTCACCCCTAATCCCGTAAGCCTTCCCTATTACCATTTAAAATAATTACTCTGCTATACAGACAACATACAATTCACATAATAAATATTGGCCACGTCATTCATGGTGGCCTAAATAACCTGCAATCCACGGCGCTCATTACCGCTTCAGCCCAATTCAAGTATATATATAATCCATTCACATAAGCAATCACACATAAATATGTATATACGTAGTGATCAAACACAAGGGAATGATCTATCTTATTCGCACACAATATATATATAACATGTTCAATCACCTGTATATGAGCATCCACACTCGCATTTAAATGTACATATTGATCACACGCCTCAATGCGTGTAATCTATCCTATTCACATGCAGGTTATATATTTGCAAACAAACACATACCAACCACACACATATATATATATATATATTATATATATTTACATATTGATCACACCCCATAGGGTATGACCTATCCTATTCACATGCGGAAGCAATTCATACTCATCATAATAATCATATATCCTATATTCCCATCCATGACCTAATCTTTAAACAGTATGAAGCCGACAAGTCTAGATTTGTACATATATTTATACATATAGCAATTGCCTATACATCAAAGGCTATACTCAAAATAATGTATACATCAGTGACATATAACAAAAGAATGTATACATCAAAAGATAAACCTCTCACGCGAACAATGCGTGAGGTCTCTAGGAATGTTCGCCTCCTTGAGAGGAAGTAGACGTGTGTCGGTGCCCGCTACACCTGTATCTGTAACATGTAAAATTGGGGGGGGGGTGAGTCAAACGGACTCAGTGAGAGGCTCTCCCATCCTTGGTGTAGTAGCGGGTACCACTACAATTGGGGGAAGGAGCCAGTCACATCCACATGCACTATAATAGTTCTTTTAATCTTTCATGTTTAAGTGATCATGCATTTAGCATATATAACACATGTATTGACAAAATTAGGCATATATATATCACATGTTCAATATCGTCAAACACTTTCCAATATCATATATCGTTTTAAAATAACATAAACTGGCCCGAAGGCATATCTCCCTTTGGGGAGAGAACTGGCCCGAAGGCATATCTCCGTTAGGAGAGAATCTGGCCCGAAGGCATAACTCACGTGAGTGGCATCCGTTATGAGGTAAACTGGCCCGAAGGCATAGCTCACGTGAGCGGTTAGGAACCTAGTTGATCATTCTAGGAACCCCTGGCCCCAAGACTTTACTTGAGACATATCTGGCACCAAGACTCTACTTGGTACATAGCCGGCGACTCGTGTGACTTTGGCCTAACCAAAGCTTTAACCACAAAGTGGCAAACTCATAAACTTTGGACTCTTGGGTGTCCGACTTCACGAGGACATACTCGATCTACCCGGTTTATTTAAAATGGACACTTCTTTTATCATAGACTCTACATGACTCCTATGAACCCCTACTAGTTCGGTTTTACTTTTCTTGGAAAAACTTATAAGTTTATACCCTTTCCCAAGTTCGAAAATAGTTCAAGGAAGAACATCCTAAGTTCGATTATTTCAAAAATTTCAAGATCAAACAATAGGTTTCCAACTTCATTTAACTTGTGAGTTTCTAGGACCATGGAATTTAGACACCGAAAGTAGACTCGATCCTACCCCGATATCGTATATCGTTTAGGTTCCAAGAACCCTTTTTCCATATAAGGCTTCCCAAGCCATCATAATGTTTCACATGTATCAAATACACATATAACATGTAATTTCATATAATAACATTTAGGAACAACAATAGCATGTTTCTAACATACATATCCTAGCAACGAGGCAAGTAATACAAACCATTTTTTTTTCCACATCCTCATACAACCCACAAGAGGGCAAGGATGGGAAAGCCCCTCACCTCTTTGCTTTCCTTGATCGGCCCTCGGCGTACCCGAAGCTCCAGTCAGTTCGTTATGTCCTACACACACATAGTGAGTAGTTTTAGACACTTGAACTTATATCTTACTTGTACACATCAACCCAATACCCATGAAATCCAAAATTCTCATAAACTAGTTAATTACTTAAACTCTTCCAACTAGTATTTAGGGTCTATAATTTATTTCTAATCCATATCCTAATAACATCCCTTGGTTTAGCAATCTCTAATTCATCCATTTTCCTACAAGTTTCTATATGTGATTCTTCTCATAATTCCCACATTCAATTGTTGGCCTATGTTATTCATAGTCTCCAATTGTCCATGGTTACCAATTTCCCAACTCCACTTATACTCTTTATCACATACGAACACATGTAGGTGAATATACTTAAGAATTGGGATTTTCCCCAACTAATGAATCTCACCAATTAAATTGATTCCCGGGCGTCTATCACGGTCTAACCAAAATTCCTAATTCACCACTTAGCTCCAATTCCTTACTTAAACCAACATTTATTTCTATTATTAACAATCTAGCTTCCGGTTAAGGCGTAACTACTCGGTCTTCGATCCCTTGTCTATCACAACAATTATTACCATCCAAGATTACCAATTCAACATACCAATCAATCCTATTTCAATCCATACACAATTTATCTCTATTAAAGGTTCATTAGTCTAGGTTTTTCCCATCTAACTACATCCATCCATTTTTTTTTATCAACATATAAGCTTCCATATACCTCCAAACAACCCAATAACATCCAATTCATACTCAGAATAATCAATTATATCAATTTGGAACTTTTCCAAAAATCCCTAAAATTGATAAATTGGGGTTTGAGTGATTCGGGACTTCTTACCTCGATTCAATCGGATTGAGTGATGGTACGGGGTAGAGAAAGCCTCCAGTCACCTTCCCCGAGCTCGGAACGGCCAAAATCCGGCGAGATCCCGGCGAAAAACACTATTCCCGTTTGTTTCTCTCTCTAACCAAGCTCTCTCTCTCTCCTCCGTGAAGCCCGCACCGGACCACCTTCTCCGGTGCCCAACGTCGCCGTCGACAGCCCTCGTCCCAGCGAACGGCGGCGTCACAGCTCTGTTTTGCCTCCGCGCGCGTCTCCTTCCCGTTGGGCTCCTCGGCGTCGTTGGTCCTCAATTGTTCTGCTTCACGCTTTGGCTGGATGCAAGAATGAATGAGGACCAATTTTATTTAAATGGGGGGGTCACGCCCTCTCTGCCAACAATATATATATATATATTTACCTAATATATTATATATTTATATATTTATTTTTTATATATTATTTATTTATTTAAAATTGACTTTGGGGTTAATAAACTTACACCCAATATTTCCCGTTAAGTCCTAATTTTGGTCCAAATAAAATTTCATTTATTTAAAATTTTCTCCTTTTCCTTCCAAATTAAAATAAAAATTAAATTAGGACCTTAACGTAAATTGGAAAATTTTCGGGTATTACATAAAACTTAAAAGTAATTATCAATAAAAGATTTTACTTGTCTCATTTTAGTCCATAAATTATAAAAAAATGCCAAATTTATTTCTTGAAATATCACTTGTGTCATTTGAGTTCTGAAATTATGAAAATGTAATATTTAATTTATAAAAAATTTTATTTATTTTAATTTATTTCCTGAATGATCCTAAATTCTAAATACAAGGATGAAAATGTAATATAAAATATTTTTCAGAGACTAAATTTATTATTTTCAGAATTGAGAACAAACTTGAGAATTGAGACAAATGTTAATTTTAAGATATTAAAATGTCTCAATGCCTTCCTCGCAAGAAATTGCTCCTGAGCTATGAAGAATACATTTTTTTTTAATAGAAATTCTATTAAAAAATGTATTCTCTAATCCATCTCCACGCTTTTAAACAATGCCTTCATCTAGAAATTTATTGGCCATTAGATTGCTCTATCAGATGCATTTTTTGTTATTAATTTGATGAAATTCTATATCAGATTCAAATATACCTTTTATGAAATAAACATATACGTTAAACACAGAATAAATCATTTGTTTTTTCTTGCAGTGATTTATGGCACATCAGGTGTCTGTTATATTGACACAGAGAACACAACGCTGAGAGATCAATTTGGCCATGACACTTCCTTCTTCTATATTTATCACTCTGGTCACCTTGTTCCACATGTGAACCGTATAAGTCTCTCCATCATACAGAAAAAATCAACGTATTCTCCACCCATTTTGAATCTGACTCATCCACTGGCTTCTTGAACAGCCTTCTAATTTTCACCCAATCCACAGGAAAAAACGCTTTATGAGGCAAGATTGTGAGGTTGTATCCTGGGCTGTTTCCAACTCTCTCTATCACTCTTGTAACCAAGTAAGGCCCATTATGACCCCATTTATTCCCATCAAAACTCAATGCAAATTCCCTCATAAATTCCACAAGAATTGGATGGTGAATGTCAAATATCATAACTGCACCATTTAGTCTTGTCCATTTCCTTGTCACTGGGTCTATACTCTGTGCTCCCACTGCATTTTTGAACTGTGTGAAATCCTTCATGATTATCATATCTGAATCCATGTACACTCCTCCATACTTGTACAGAAATGCTAGCCTCAAGAGATTTGACAGATTCTGAAACAAGGGGATAGATCCTGGGTCTCTATCCCCACTTTTCATCTCTTCAAGCCATGATTCTGCTGGAGTGCCCTTGAACAAGAAAGGCAAATCTGGAGTGATGGCTATGACTTTGAACCCTCTATCAAGAAATGGCTTCAGGATTGTGTATCCACGTCTGGACTCCATGGATCTTGATAGAATCACCAAGCACTGTTGAGGGTAGACTTTGAAGAATGAATCCAAAGTCACGAACTCTCTTTTCCCAAATGATTTTGCTGATGATAGCCATATGATGTGGAAGAGTGTGGAGCAACCTCGGTTGAGGAAGTTCAGGACTCTGTAGTGGAAATGCTGTGATGAATTCACTGGTTTGAATATCTTAAGCTTTGGAAGTTGATTTCTGAACCAATCTATTCTTTCATCCCTTGACATATGTTTTGGAGGGATCAAAGGATCTTCTTCTTCTTCTTCAATCAGTTCATTATCATCAGCTTTAGGATGAGTTCCTTGTTTTCCAAGAGATTTCTGAATACTTCTCAAGCCAATTGAGGTTCCTGAAGAATCAGACTTGAAATCTACAGTATTGATGAGAAGTGTTAAAACAAGAAATGTGATGGTAAAGTAGAGAATAGGAGATTTGCCTTTACGGCTTCTTGTGCAGCAATAAGAGATCTTCTGAGGCGTTTTCTCATCAGAACCAGCCATGATGGTTTTGGAGTATTAAGAATTTCATATATTGTAAGCTCTGAGTTCACCTACAACGCATTTAACAATCTTAAACGTAGCAGCTAGTGGGGCTCAGATGGAGGAAGTAATAAACATATCTAAAGCAACCTTATTCAGGATTCATCAAAACTGTGTTCAATGTGTTTGGAAAGAAGGTTCATGTCATGTCAGTAAAATGGACAATTATTTTTGTTGTTATAGTCATTGGTATTCTTAAGGCTGTGTACATATGATTTGGCTAAGGTGTGGTAGTAATTGTCCCAAACAGAGGTTTAGGTAAGAGCTGAGTCATAGTTGAACTACGTGGCACTTGGACTAGGCTGAGTTAAGTAGAAAGAATTATACTTTGACTAACAGCTATAATTTTTGGCCTAGTGGTAAGCGCTCGAGTTAAGTAGAAGGAGCAGTCTAATAGTAAGCGTTCGATCCAAGACTCTCCAAACGCCATTTGATAAAAGTTTCATGCACCGAGCCATTTTTAGTCATTGATATTCTTAAACTGTTTTGGGATTAAAATTTACTCCCTTCAATGTTATACTCTCCTATATCAAGCTACTAAATTTAGTATCTATTTCATTCAGGACAGAGGCATACTATTCAGAACAAAAGTGCATGTAGTTTTCTTTAGGAAGTTACCATTATGATCAATCTAATTTAGTGCATCCCTGGCTAACATCAATGTATTTTCCTATCTTTTGAATGAAAAAAATCTACATGCAAGTTTGAGCTACTAGAGGCAATTTTGTTCCTATACGTTATTCTTGAGGACTGAGGTTGCTATAATAGTCTATTTTTTACATTAATCCCTGTTATTTAGAATCAAGATTGATGATTACATAGCTATTAATTTAACACAGTTTGCCAACTGCAGGTATTTCTTATGTCAAATTAAATTTGCTTGAAGTTGAATGAGCCCCAATGTTATTTCCTTATCATTCATCTTTCATGTGTGAAAAACGTTTCTTTCTTTAGCACTATGATGTTGATCTCATTGTAAGGTACTAATCAAGGCTTGTCAAGGCTAAAATATACGTCAATTTAAATTTAACATCTTGGTCCTTGGATTGACAAATGAAAAATTGCACATTTAATGTAATACAATAGATATAAATTATGTTATTTTCATTAGTTATAAACATTTTTTTTTTTAAACATGATATGAAGGCATTGAAGGGTGGAGTCGCAACTCGTTCCATTGGCAGGCTTTTATTTTATTTTTTTTATAGCCCCTAAAAAAAATAGACTTAATTAACTCAAAATATATATCACTCGTCCAAATGATACAAAAGAATATTACTTGTAATTTTTTTTTATTATGGAAAAGATATTAACGTGATGAAAATTTTTTAACTTGAAAACTTTTCAAATTTGGGAATGTTGTTCCAGCATAAGTTGTTGTCCTTCAATTTCACTTTTAATGATTATCTCAAATAATTATGCTTAAATTCCATCATATGGGCATATCTCTCGGTGAGAATTTGAACTCAAGTTCATCACATTGTGAGTAAGAAATCCTTCATTAGATCCAACCCAGTTTATTTCAATCAATTTGAATTTTGGAAAGAAGAAAGATTGGTTGCCCGTCATGTGTTTGATGAAATTACAATTAGTAATAGAACCATTATTACAATGTCTGCAAAATTGGTAAAAAGACAATGAGTTGATAGCTCATATGACACCAATAAGCATAAATTGTACAATTTGAGTCATTGAATGAGAGTGTTACAATGCGGATACGAATTTCGATTTTTATACGATGGTTTGAATCGTGCAATTCATACACTTACACTTCATTGGATCCAAATTTGTACATGATTCGGACACTGATACTACGACTTCAGAAAAGTGAATGTTAGCTTCTCAAAATAGAGAGGAAAACTTCTAATAAAAGAATTTCACAATAAGTTCATTATCAAATAACTTTTTTATTTTAAAATTAGGATAACTGGTTTTGCATGGCCTCTTTGATTTCACGTTTATTTGACACTTGGGAATTGGAAGAACCTTCCTCATCTAAAATTTTTGCTATGCTATCACAAACAATACAATGTTCTGAGATTAATCTTGCCATGACACTTCCCTCTTCAATGTCAAATTCTCTGCTTATCTTGTTCCACAGATGAACTGCATAGGTCTCCCCTTTATTTACACCTTTTATCTCACTCTCCACCCATCTTGCTTCTATCTCATTTTCTGGCTTCTTGAAAAGCCTCTCAATTTTATTCCAAACCACAAGGTAGAATGCTCGTGGAGGCAAAATTGTGAGGTTGTATCCTGGGGTGTTTCCCACTCTATCTATAACTCTTGACACCAAATAAGGCCCATTATGCCCCCATCTATTTCCATCAAAAGTTGAAGCAAATTCCTGCAAGAAATCCAACAGAATTGGATGTTTCCTGTCAAATACCATAACTGCACCATTCAATCTGTTCCATTTCTTAGTCACTGGATTCACACTCTGTGCTCCAATTGCATTCCTCAACCCTGAGAAATTCTTCAGTATTATGAGATCTATGTCTACATAAACACCTCCATATTTGTACAACAATGCTAGCCTCAAGAGATTGGATAGATTCTGGAACAATGGAATTTTCCCTGGATCTCTGGTTCCACTTTTCATCTCTTCAAGCCATGCTTCAGCTGGGGTGTCCTTGACCAAGAAAGGCAAATCTGGTGTGATTGCCAAGGCTTTGAAGCCTCGATCGAGCAGCGGTTTCAGAACTCGGTTCCCGCGCTTGGAATCCATTGATTTTGATATGATCAGCAAGCATCCTTGAGGATGGGCCTTAAACAAAGTATCCATTGTGAGAAACTCTCTCTTCCCAAAGGATTGTGATGGTGAAAGCCATATCATGTAAAACAAAATTGAGCAGCCTTTGTTAGTGAAATTCAAGACTCTGCTGTGAAATTGCTGTGATAAAGTGGTTGGTTGGAATATCCTTAGCTCTGGAAGCTGTCTTCTGAACCAGGCAATTCTCTCTCGAGTTGATATGTTTTCTGGGGGAATAAGAGAATAATCATCTTCTTCAGAACCTTTCTCTTCACCATTTCCTTGCAGGGAAAGCTCAAAATGTTCACTAGTATCAACAATTGGTGAATGAGAAAGTTCCTCAGAATGAGGTGAGACTAGTACTCCTGCAGTTTCTGGAGTTGTCAAATAAATGTTATGTAACTTTGAAGGAATTGAGGAGACATTTTGTAAATCAATGATGAGAAATATAGCAACAAATGAAATGGCATATAAGACAAGGGATGTGGCAGTACAGCTTATAAAGCCATATTGACAATCAAAGAAGCTCTTGGACATTTTCTTAGAAGCAACCATGATGACCTTTATGGAGAAAGAGAAATCAGAAAGAAATTTATGAAAGGATCCACTTTGCTGCAGCTCTTATAGAAGAAGAAGCAGTTCTTTTGGATGTGGGGCTCACACAATAAACATATTAAAAGTAAACATTAGTTACATTACCATTTTTGGTCATCCATGAAAGGGGAAAAAAAAAACTTTAAGTAATATTTTTGTTGGTGTATTTATTTCTTTCGTTTTCAATGACATTAAGAGTTTTTAAGGCTTCCATTGTAGCCAATTTTGACGTTAATTTCTGTCATTAATTTAGATCGAGAATGATTCATACTTCATTTATACAATTAGAGGCTCCACTATTTGTCGCATCAAATCAGAGTTATTAATATAATGGTGCACTTGATTTTATATTATGACCATCCTTGCATCTTCATGAATGAAAAATTAGTTTTCCTCAGTGAAATTATTTTAGCAGTGATGTTGATTTCAACATATTCAAAGTTAGTATTCTTCTTTTGAGAAGTTAATTTCTTCTTCCCACCTGATCATAGAAGTTAGAAGAGATATTTATGATTACTGATTATTTGGCTTTTACATCAGAATAAACCTTTTTTTTCCTTATTTGGTAAAATACATTATAAACTAAACATCGAGTAATCTTCAACCTATATATGCTAAGGATAGTTCATGATTTTATCAAGCAGTTTAATTCGAGAACGAATTCTCTCAAGTGCAGATTTTGTAAAGTAATGAAGTGTCCTTGTTATATGTACTAACATGTATGCATGTTAAAGTATAAAAATAACGCACTTCCTAAAAACAATGATTCGTTATTCTTTTAAGTTAAAAACAGAGTGAACTAGTTAAGCTAATATGGTTTTACCTAAATAAATGTATGACTTGTTGATGATTTGATGAGTGAGCCTCAACAATTATTTTACATAATAATTCTTGAATGTCCAATAGTTTTTATGTTGGATTTTGTCTTTTTGCATGTCAGTTTCCATTTTAAAAATGAAGGATAAGCCAAATTCTAAGCAAAGCTAGCCGGCTTCTAAAATGCCTTTTAAAAATAGTATATATTGTCCTTTCATTTTGTCCATTAAGTTAACTTTCCACCATTTCTCTACTTCCTAGTCTACCTTGCAAGTTTATTCACATCACACATAATAATATTAGCATGGCATCTGAAATTACTGAAGAAGACACAGATGATGAAGAGCCTAATAATTGGTTCATCAACACAGAAGCCCAAAAGGGAAAGATTAGGCAGATTATACAGCACCAGAAATCATTATATTTCTCTTCGTCTTCGTCATCATCTGCATCTTGTTCATCATTCTCTTCTCACAGAAGTTTGTTAGAATTGATGAAAGGAGGAAGCACATGTTTGAGGAGATTATTTGACATGGAGCATACTAGTTTAGCTACTCATTTTGACGATTATAGTGGATCACCCATAATCAAGCCTATTCCTTTGTGGGATAGTGATTCAGAGCGTGAGTATGAGGATCCATGGGAATTGATCAAGAAAATTGGGTGCACCCAGATTTCTGGAATTGATAGAGAAAGTGAATTAGCTTCAAAGGGAAGCAACAATAATATGAATGAAGATTATGGGTTTCAAAACAAAAATGTGTTGAGAAGTAGGAAGAAGAGGTTGAGTAGAAAGAAGTCATTCAGGAGATTACCAGGATTTGGTAGGTGGAGATGTGGAAGATTCAAATTTAGAATGAAGTTTAGAAGGCTTAAACTTTTTGTTTGTGTAAAGCTGAGGAGGATATTCAAAGCTGTAAGATTGTAATGATTTTGTTAGAGTTGACAAATTGGAATCAGGATTCTTGTTACAACTTGCGAACTTTTTGGCTGTTTGGTTTTGGGCCAGATCGGACTGAATTTCAGCTTAAGCCCAATAGTTTTTATAATTTGGGCTTAAGCCCATGTAAATTTTATTGAGCCTTATCTAAATTTATGTATAAAATTCAAACCAACAAATTATGTATTGGCATATAAATAGTATGGATTTTGTTAACGTTTCACAACAGAAATTCAATAGAGTTTTACTTAAAAATAGAAAAAAAAATTGTCTGTCAAATTTTATATATTAATAGTTGAGTCCTTTTTTTAATGAAATTAATAGTTGAATCTTGAGTGGATAGAATTGAAAAAAAAAAAGCTTAAAAAATAATTTAATTATTTTATAATTGTCAATTTTAACTGAGACTTTTTTCTTTATTAAATTTTTAACACGTGATAAGTATGTATATATATGATTTATATAAAATTAATAAAATGTTATTCTTAAAAGTACATGTTTTTGTCCCTTATGTTTGGAGTAAGATTAATTAAATTTCATCCTACACCTTTTTTTTTGCTCAATTTCCTCTTTCATGTAAAAATGTCTTACAATTTCTAGATCTCCAACAAAAAAGTTCAGCCTTTCTATAAATATTCACAATCTATTATATGTTTAAGTAGATTGTATTTCTTTGTCCATTTGAAAATTAGTGAAAGTTTGCCAAAATGTCCAAACAAGTTGAAATTTTAAATATTGAAACAGTGTGAGTCTAATGAAAACTGGGACGTTTAAAATACATAAAAGATGGAATTGAACCAAAAGAAAAGCACAAAACATGAAATTATCTATATATAGATAATTTAAAGCCATGCATGGAGGTTTTAGCTTTAGCTTTCAGAACAGAAATGTCAATGGCACCAAAACTAGCTAGTAGCTAGGAGATTGCATATATGGAGATGTGGAGGATTCCAATTCAGAGTGAGGCTTAATTAGACGCATTAATTTTGTTCGTTTGTGGTAGCAAGTTCAAAGCAACTTCACCTAGCCTTTGCATTTTTTTTTTGTCCACATGCATCCTCCTGTTAATTAGAGGCAATTTTGTTCGAGCTAGTTGATATTTCATAACGAGGTAAAGTTCTCACAGCAGAGAGTTTTTCATACACAAGACCTTCTTTATTTAAGAGAAATGAAATACCTATCACTCTAACCAATCATATGTTGGTTCTAACCTTTGCATTTTAAATGCTATTATATGTCAATGAAATAAGGATTATTCTACACTACAATTAACATTTTGAGGGCATATATAGGATGTCTTCAATTACGAGTCAATTTCATGGTAACATGTGGTATCCTATGTCTTTCTTATTTTTGCACTGTAGTCTTTATATATTTTTTTTATAATTATATTTTTAGTATGTTTAATAATTTTATAATTTGACCTTTAAAGTTTATAATGATTATATTTTTAGCATTTATAAAATTTTTATACTTTTACCTCAAAACTTATAATATTACACTTACATCCTTACAATCTCTTTATATTATATTTTTTTTATGTATAATAATTTTATAATTTGATCCTTAAAATTTATAATAGTTATACTTTTAACATTTTTAATTACTTATGTATATTAAAATTTACATTAATATGTATATAAAGCTTGTCGTCTCATCTTTTTGAATTACTTACATGATAGATAGTGTTAAAACAATTCTATTTATTACCATGAAAAAAATACAATCTTAAAAATTATCATGATTAGAAAATGAGATGAAACAAATATTGAAATATTTCATTTTTATTAAAAAAGTTTACAGATAAAATAAAATTGTATTGTAATTTAAAACCTAAATTTTAGGTCCCGGATTTAGTGCTACCTAACACTGAACCAGAAAAAGAGAGAGATGAAATAGATAGGTGAGTCTCATGTGTCTATTTCATCTCTCTCTTCATCCAATCCAGGACACCACTAGATTTGGTCTGAAATTTTAGGGGGGAACAGAACATAAAAAAGTTTACTGATCTTGTCTCTTTCTTCCATTTTTTTTCCTATAGTGTAGAGAATATTATTTTATTATTCCCATATTTTGTTAATTACATCTATGATCTAACTTCCTTGATTATAAGTAATAGGCTGAATTGTTATTTTGGTCATCTATGTTTCATCGAAGTTTATTTTTGGTTCCTTATGTTTCAAAAAGTTTTTATAAGTCCTCTATGTTTTATTTTTTGTCAAAATTGATCATTTGGAGTAACACCGTCAACTTATTTCGTTAAATGCTGATGTTGATGCTTATGTGGCACAAGTCTCTCTCCTACGTGTCCATCTAAACTAACGTGGCTAGCCACATCATTTGCCATGTCATCACTTCTTCTTCTTCTTTTCCTCTCAACCTTCAATGGCACCACCAACCTCCTCCTCCTCCCTTCACCACCACCATCGCCTCGAAGGCCACCCACTCTCAAACACCACAACCTCAACATTATTCACTCTCACTTTCTCCATCGCCCACCATCGCATCCAACATGTTGCTATACCCTAAATCTCCATCCTGAACCACCACCTCTGTAGCATTCAACATAGCATAATCCAACCGTACATTCCCCGGATCTGACGCGAAATAGGGATACAAATTGACCAGAAGCGACAATAAATGATCAGGATCCGAGAGGAATTCTAAAATTCCCTTCATTGTGTCATGAGATTCGTCGGAGAAAGCGAATTGGGAAAGGGAAAAGATGTCGCCAAGATGGACATAGGCACAGAGGTGGTGACGGAAATGCCAAATTTACCCTTGGCGGAGAGTATGGATTGGAAATTGGTCATGACGGAAATGCCACCGCCTCTGTCAACACCGACCGCATATATGGACTTGGCTACCTTCAAGGAGATTAGAAGTAATTTGAGCTTGGAGTTTAAGGGCAGTGAGAAAGAGGTTTTGAGAGAGAAGGGAGGAAGATTTTGAAGGGTTTGGTTTGGTGGGTTGAGCCTCAATCACAACAGGCGGCGGTGGTGGTGGTGGTGGAGGGGGGAAGAGGTTGGTGGTGCCATTGAAGGTTGAGAGGGAAAGAATAAGAGCTACGTCAGCTTAGATGGACACGTAGGAGAGAGACGCATGCCACGTAAGCATCTACATTAATATTTAACGGAATAAATTGATGGTGTTAGTCTAAAGGACCAATTTTGACCAAAAATAAAACATAGAGGACTTAAAAAAACTTTTTGAAACATAAGAGACAAAAAGTAAACTTCTGTGAAACATAGGTCTCGTTCGTTTTGCAGAAAAAACCCATGGAATGGAATGGAAAAATTAGTGGGGCCCAGGTGAGCCCCACCAGTGAAGGAAACCAGATTTCCTTTTAAGAAATCATGCCATTTTTTAAAAAAAATACAAAATGTCTATTATATCCTTTGATTTGACACAATCTTAAGCTTCTTTTCTTTTTATTATTTTAATATAAAGGGTAAAGTGATAATTTTAATACATTCTCATTCTAAAATTTTTACTACCAAATATAATAAACTCAATCTCATTTTCATTTTCTTCCTACGTAAAAAACGTGCCCAAGGACCAAAACAATAATTTAGCCTAAGTAATAATGTACAATTAAAAAAAACATAAGACAATTTACTTAGACTAGAAAATAGAAATAGAAATTTATGAAGGTATATCCACCACTAATACAAAACCAACCGTCAAACTTGTTGAGATTCTCCCGTCGGATAAAAAGCAATTGTTGTTCTTGTAACACCCCTCTAATCCTGCCACGTGTAACAAGATCCGTTCTCCTACCATGTTTGGCTCCACCTCTATAAAAGGGCCCCACCTTACCGCATCTGATAGAATTTCCATTCTCAGCCACTACTAACCAACAAAAGCGCTTTTATTGTATTGTAGAAGCAACGAAAAAGCCTCTCTCTTTCTCTCTCTCTGATCCACAAATTTTCTTTCTTGCTGTCATCTTCTTCACTCCCCTCACTGATGGAAGCCCTCACGAGCTCTTGCTCTAAGGCTCTCGCATCATCATCATCATCGTCTCAACGACGTCGTGGTGGTGCTTCTGCTGTTCGTTTCTCTGAGCAGCTCGACTTCTGCTTCTCCATACGCTTCCAGAATGATGATAAAGTCGGCAACTTTCGGTTCCTTCAAATGGTTCAGAACAAGGGTATTTCCCCAGTTCATTCTATGCCATCCAAAACCGAGGTTTATATCTTTTCTCTTGTTTTTCAATGATTTTGATTTTTGACTTTTCCTTTTGGAGTGGTGGGTTCTGTTTCTGCGGTGTGTTTCTGTCTCTGTTTTTTTTCCTTTTCTTTTATTTGCTTGTTTTTCCCTCAAATTTGATTGTTTCAAAGGTGGGTTCTGTTCTGTTTCTGGGTGTTTTTTGAATTTCTGGAATATCTTGACATCTTGTTCTTGAGTCTCATTTCACTCTTTTCAAGTTCTAGCTGCTTTTTAGATATTCTTACCGGTTTCACAAGCTGTCCTTTCTCTTTTTGTCTTTTCTTTCATGCAATTGCGTGTGTAGCTGTCAAAGATAGCATCCCCTGTCTTTTAGTTTCCTTTAAACTTTCATATTTTAAGAAATGAAATGATTCATAAAATGATTAGTTTTCTCAATTCTCTCTAAGGTGCGTCTTGTTTGAGACTTCTTATATTTTTTTCCCCCTTTCTAGCTTTTTAGCGCTTTTAGAGTCTTCACGTACTTTTTCTTAACATATCATTGCTGTTAAGTTTTCCAATGAAAATAAAACATGTGAAGACAACTTTTTAAAAGAGCAGAAGCTGAACTATGAAAAAATCTAAGTCATTCTGTCTGTGATTAAAGAATTTGTTACCAAAAATGTAATAAGTGGACAAAAGTTTTTCTTTTTCGTCAAACTCATCAAGTGTGCATTCATCTGAAGAAATCTCTCATTATTTTGGTATATTTGGTGAGATTCAATCTTGTTATGTATAAAACGTGGCAGGTGGACTTAGAAATGGAAACGGATCATCCTCAACAAACAGGTGGCTTCTATGTTCCTCTTAGAAATTTTCTACAGCATAATATTCTATTACTCTAAAATTCTGAAGTCTGTATATGGATTGTGCAGAGGGTTCTGTAGATGAAACTAAAGTTATTCGCATCAAATTTCAATTACAAAAAGACTGCAAGTTCGGCGAACAGTTTCTTATAGTAGGTGATGACCCTATAATGGGTGCTTGGGACCCTTCAAATGCATTACCAATGACCTGGTCAGAAGGGCATGTATGGTTTGTTGAGATGGTGAGTAGAGAAGCTAGTAAAAATATGAAAAAACATATATAATAGTACCTGATGCAAGGTTTTCACATGCTTTTACTAAAATCTTTTCTATGTGTGAATAGGATATTCCTGTTGGGAAAACAATCCAATTCAAGTTTATTCTGAAAGGTGTAGCCGGGGATATTATTTGGCAGCCGGGGTCAGACCGAGTTATCCAGACTTGGGAAACTGTCAATAGAATAAGCATTTGTGAGGATTGGGAGAATGCTGAAGCTCAGAAAATAGTAGAGGAAGAACAATCTGATCTCTCAAATGGGAAACCCCAAATTGACTCAGAAATGTCCGAGTTTTCTGAAAATCTTGAACATCAGGAAGAGATGATATCCGAATCCGATGAAGCCAAAGACATCCAAACTCATCATGAGGAGGAACAATTAGCTGAACCAAACCTGCAACAAATTACTGGTGATAGTGATAGCACTTCTTCCTCAATGGAGAAGCCGATGCCTATTGTCGCAGAAAATATAGGTTCCTCGGAGGATGTTGCCAATCCTACAGTTCGCACAAAAGGTGTAAACAATATGGCTCTTCAGAGTGAAACTGTAGTACATGATCTTGGAGAAATTGGAAAAGTTGAAGCAGTCAATAACCAGGAAAAGAAAGTTGTGAAGAACAACCTTTTTGACTTGGAAGGAGGCCCAGTTCTTGTACCCGGCTTGACATCACCCATTGTGCCAACCGAAGTAACAACTAAAGAAGTTGAAGAGAGGATTACCATGGACACTTCAATTGGAGAACTTGAAGCTAAAGATCAGAACTTGCCAGAGGTAAACGCTTGATGAGCGCGACGTTCCTTTTCTCACCATGACCTTCCTAATTACTCACCAATTTTTCTTATTCAAACCTAGCTATACCCTAGGCAGAGAGATGGTTGATTCTGTTTCCGGCTCGAGTTCTTTTTTTGGCTTAGAGGTTTCTATTCCACATAGAGTATTTTTTTAATTACATAATGATAACAATAAGCTTTTTTTAGTTATTTCTTTTGTATGATCATTTTTGTTTATCAATGAAGTAAGGTTTGTCCAGTTCCATGGCACATCAAGTTATTTTCTCAGTATATAACTATTGTATCTGAAGGCCTAAAAATGAATACTTAAAAATAACTCAATTTTACTAGTTGATAATACAAATAATACCATGAACAATACCTATCTTAATAACCATAACTTCTATGACAACTATGATAAACAAGCCAAAGAGCCAAGCTATTATTACAAAAGATGTAATCATGTAACCATGACTTTTTGGGTACGAAAGAAAATTTTTATGTGTCCCGTAGGCCTATAAATAGGACTGCTAGACTATAGTTTTATTCAACATTCTGTATTGATCAATAATATTGAGTTTTTGAGATTGAGAGTCCATGAGTGTTTCCTCACTAGTACTACACCAGCAAGTATCTTATAAGCATTTTGCTGTAAATTTCTGATATCTGTGGTTTCATCATGGTGGTTGAGCAGTTTTTTCCATCCTTTTAGGGAATATGTTATTCTGAATTCCTATAAAACAACCAATGTAACTGCTAAATTGTTTATTCTAGTATTGATTTATCTTCTCTGTGCTTCTCCATGTGTTGAAACTGAAAATGTCCAGCTCAATAAGGAGCAAGAATCTGATGATGGAACATTTCAAGAGATAACTGAAACACTCAATGATGAGCCAGAGATGGTTGTCAATGAATATGAAGAGGAGTCTCATTTAGCTTCAGCATTTGATGAGATTTCAGACTCTCACACAGTTAACGATAATGTCTTGCAAAATGATGTGGACTGGGGCCGTGGAGTTCTAAAGAAGTTTCTTACAAAACTCGGATTTTGAGAGAAACTCTTGGATAAACCCGGTTTAAAAAAAAAATTAGTAGACTAAACCAATCATAGATAGAAATATAAGCATATTGATGGACTTGAGTGAAATCTACTTTTGACATGCTTATATGTTTATCTATAACCGGTTTGGTTTACTGATTTTGCCATGACAAGTTCTCTTAAACTCGTTCTGAGTTCTGCTCCATTTGCCTAAATTTTATTATGTTGGCAGAGATGGATAAGAGATAAGAGCACTAGACATTTCTTGATAGATGCTGAGTGTAGATACCTAGTACCACTTATGTATGTATGTATTGTTGTTGATAGTATGCTTCTATATTTACTTAGATTGTACGATTCTTTCAGTTTTGGTCACTTTTGTACAGTTCGAGAAGCTTCTGGTAAAATAGTAGAGAGCTATGATAATAATGTATGAGTTCACAAGAACTGATTTGTAATAATCATCTGTTGTAATGTAAGAGAATCTATGAAATGCTTTTGTTTCTCTTTTATTAGATACTTGTGCTGTAACAATATAAAAAGTGTTGTCATCATACAATACATATATAGAATTATGTACCATCTCTTACTGTGGGATTTGGTGGCCTTTGCTAAATGCTTTTTGTTATCAAAAGGTTACACTCCGGAGAAGTTGAATTGTTTTACATAATCAAACCTATCATTAGGTTTTTCTTTGGCTAAAGTAATATTTTAGTTCTCAATGTTTACATGAAGTTTAATGTCCTCAATTTTTTTTTGATCGATTTTGGTCCTTGAGCGTATCACCGTTGACTTTTACCGTTAAATGATGACATGGCATGCTTATGTGGCACGCCCTCTCTCCTATGTGTCATATTTTAATAACGTGGCATGACACATCACAACCACGTCACCCCACATTGCCAAAATAGTACAATCACTTTCGGATTGTAGGCAAATGTGTCAGTGATGTGGGGTGATGTGTCATGTCACGTCATTAAAATATGACTTGTAGGAGAGAGGGTGTGCCACATAAGCATGCCACGTCATCATTTAACGGTAAAAGTTAATAGTGTTATGTTCGAGGACCAAAACCGACAAGAAAAAAACTTTGAGGACCAACATTAAATTTCATACAAACATTGAGGACCAAAATAGTTCTTTAGTTTTTTTTTTTTCCTTTTATATTCAAGTTTTCATTGAAATAAATAAATTATCAATGAAGCAAGTGCTGATGCTCATGCCTGGAGAGAAAATGTTCGAAGGGGTTTATGGAATTCGTGCAGTTCCTTAGATCTTGCACTTGGTAATCACAACATGACATGAGGTATTTGATATTTAAAAGAAATAAAGTGCTTTGGAAATGAAAATAGAGAATAGAATGGTGTTTGATAAATGTGAAGTTGATAGCGTACGGCAGTAAGAGTCTGTTATTTGGAATCTCCACGGCTTACGAACAGACAAGAAAGAATAGTATAAAATAATAACATGATGAATTCTGGATCCCTTTACGACAGTATATTCATTTTAAAACTAGGAAGGGAAAAAAGAAACTTAGAAGGAAAAGGGTTTTGCTAACTATTATCAGGATTTCTTTTAATCGATAGACTTAGAAAATCTTAACAAATTCCTAAAAAATTATGGAATTGGAATTGAATTATTTGAATTGAAAAAGTGTGTTTGGTATGAAAAGATGGAATTGGAATTAAATTATTTGAATTGAAAAAGTATGTTTGGTATGAAAAGATAAAATTGAGAGCTTATAAAAGAATATGAGGTAAAGAGACTAATTTGCTCCTTAATAAATATTAAATAATTATTTTTTTTTAATTTTATTTTTTAGTATATACTTACTTTTTTTATATTCATTATAAAAAATAAAAAATAGTAAGAGAGAGAGAAAGAAAGTAAGGACAAAAATGTCTTTTAAAACTAATTCCATAAAATTTATCTCAATTCCTCAAAAATACCCTAAAATCTAATTCCACAATATTTACGCATCCAATTCTAAAAAACCAATTCCACATAATTCAATTCCAATTCCACATAACTCAACCAAATTAAATAATTCCTAGAATATTGTGCAATTCCATGTGAAATCTAATTCCACATCCAACCAAACAAAACCCACTTTATGGAATTGAGAATTAGATTCCGTGGAATTGTAATTCCAGGGAATCCAATTCTCAATTTTAGGAAACGAACCAAACACTAGAAAATTTTGTTTTTTATGGAATTGTGATTCCAATTCCATATATATTTCCACGGAATCCAATTCTCAATTTTAGAAAACGAACCAAACACTAGAAAATTTTGTTTTTTATGAAATTGTGATTCCAATTCCATATATATTTTGAAGCAAACGTAGCCTAAGAGTTAAGACACTTATTATATAAATTTTTAAAAATTAAGACAAATTTATATATGTTATAACTTATAATTTATATACACGCATTCAATGATGATTCAAATAAGCATTTTGTCTCTGCTCTCTACCAATAAAATAAATGAAATTCAGGAATAATGTATTAGTATATCATTTAAAAATAATCGACCAATACAAGATTATTTAGTGTTTGGTTGGAAGTCTTTAAAAAAAAGTTGAATGGAGTAAGATATTATTAATAGAATGGAGTGAAAACGTTAAAATATTATCAATAGAATGGAGTAAAAGCGTTAAGATATTATTAATAGAATGGAGTGAAAACGTAAAGTGACACGGGTTGAATAAACCATCCTAATAATTCAAAATTATTGGGGGTGTGGGATGTTTTAAAATTAGTCTCTAAAACTCTCAATCAAGAGTTTATAAACTCAAATCATCCCATCTCATCTCATACAACACTACTCTCAAATCATCTTCGCAATCATGCCTTGTATTAAAGGCATTTTTAATATTGTTAATAAAGTGTAGGTGTAATGGTGAGATATTTTTATGATATTTATAAACTTTTCATGCATCATCCTACGAGAAATTGGCTTGTTCCTGCATTTGTTGTCTAGTTCTTTGCTTGAATCAAGAGGCACAGGTTTGAGACCTGATATCTCCTAAAACAATAATAAATCTCTTAGCGTATATTTGGATTGGAGATTAAAGAGGAGAAGGAGAGGGAAGGGGAAACTATTAAAATATCTTCTCCTTGTTTGGAAAGATGAAAATTAGAGGGAAAGATAATGAAAGATCAATCTTTAACCCTCCATTATCCTTTCCCTTCACAAATTCAAGATACTCCAAATTGGAGTAATTTGAAGGAGGTATCAACACCCAAACAAGGGGAAGATATATAGAAGCTTAACCTTCCCTTCCCCTCCCTTCTCTAATCTCTCCCCTTCCCTTCCTCTCTTAATTCCCAAACACACCCTTAGTCCCTGTTTTATTTGTTGTTTTAAGGCCGTAATCTTAGCTGTAATTCAATATTCCCTCCAATATTTTTCAAGCCAAACATAGATTTCTTTTTATAATATGATGAAATTATGTTTTTGCCATACTTTTTACCCACTTTTATTCCATCCCCACTTTTAATATAAAGATAAAATGGTCATTTTATCCACTTTTATTTCATTCAGATCATATCACATCACATTCCCATTTCCTCCAACATTTTGTGTCCTGATTTTTTTATGGAAACCCCCAACAGCAATACATGATTGCCAAAATAATGCCTGGAATTCAAGCTAACCTAGTTCAAACATTCTAGTGTAAGAAGAGATATGGATTAATGGATAACTTGATATACTTTGTGATTTCTATTGGAATATTTAAAAACATTACATTACAATTGGCAAACTACACTAAAAATACAAAACAAAACAAAATAAAATATGAGGGGCAATGGTGGGGCAAACCAAAAAAGATGCCCTACTCTATAAAAACAGACTAGCAAGTAGCAAGAGAAATCACCTCAGCATATCGAAAAATCCAATGCCAGTGATATTACAACAGGACTCAGCAAATAACCGCCATCAAAATCTTTCTCTTGAAACTCGTGTATGCCTTTTCATGGATTAATATTGCTTCTTCTGTTGCTAACAATGCCATGTCAGTAATTCTTGTGAAGTTTGCAATCCTTTCATTCCTTCAATCGTTTACTAGGAATAGACTGATGCAATCTGAGAAGATGGAAAAAAAGAACTTAGCATAGATATGAAATACTCCTAAGATCAAAGTTCTGGGTCCAAAAACCATCAGATTAAACAAAAGGGGAAAAACTGAAGAATGCTTTTCTTTTTGCAGGAAGTCAGAGGCTACAGGCCAGAAAGAAATTTAGTATCCATTACAAAAAAAAAGTGCAGTTGTTCACAGAAATTTAGTACCCAGAAAGGACAATAATCATTGCAGGATAAAACTATAGATCCAGTAAAATAAACTATTGAGGAACCCCTCATACCATCAACTTCAAGGACAAAATATACATCCTTCAAGATCGGAACTAACAAATAAGGAAAAAATACAATTTCGTTTCCAGTGAATCACTTGTCCACCAAAACGAAACATAAGGGAGATAACAATTAACCCTGTATTATGTTACCTTGGGGAGCTGGCACGCTTGTCTGATTGCAGGCTAACTGCATTAGTTGAAGAGAGCCTAGCTTCACCATCCAAAGCCTGAAAATCATAGTGGATCGGTACAAATTATTAAAACTAGCATGACCAGTTAGGAAATTTACAGAACACCTAGTACATCAACGTTTTTCCCACAGAGAATACAGGATAGCCCACCAAAAAAAATCCCTGAAAGGACCTAGTTGAAGCAAAACCATGCTGTCACTACCAATAAACTAAGAAATATCAACTGATTCTTTTCTTGTTTACCAATAAACAAAAAAATGACCATGTTATAATTAATTTAGAAGCATGCAAAAAGAATACAGCATAATTGACTACAAGGGAATACTTGGATAATGGGTGGAAACCAGGGACTGACCACCAAACCCTTACCTTAAGTAGAAATTAAGCCTGTCTAAGGCAGCAGTAGCAGACGTGAAGCCAGCTCACTCCTCATTCAGTGACATAGCTCTCACATATTGGTGCTATGCAAATCCATAAAAGGAGTGGTATCTCTATACAACCACTAGGTCTCATCAGGAATTTCTAGTCCACATACCCCTTATCCAAGCATCACCTATTTCCTTAAACAAGTCAAATCAACTACAAAAAACATCAGATATCCCCACCTCGGAAACACTTTCTTTACGCAATCCATCTCCTGGCATTTCACTGGATTCAGAATTCGCCTCGTCCCACAAGAAACCATTCTCTTGTCCAAGAGAAAGTTTGTCAAATTCTCTGTCAACAGCTCCATATCTAGGCTCCATATGCGCAGCATACTTCTCTGTAATTTCATATATGAAAATGCACTTAGTACTTCAAAATAGCTTGTATGAAATCATTATTTTCTTTAAATAAAATCAAACAAGAGCAAAACAGTTAGCATTAAAAAATGCAGGTTAAATTTAAAACAACGAAATAGTTAATACACATTTTATTTCTAAACTCTCATGCATAGTTGACAGTACAATGTAAGAACAATAATTTCTAATGCCCCACAAATATGTCCAAAAAAATTTATATCTTGAACTAATAGCTTCTTTTGGTTTACTGAATAATTCAGCATTGAATGCATGGGAATGCTGAATTTGATAGATTCACAAATACAACAACATCACGCCGTTGATCCATATTCATGAAGATTCGACAGAGTTTTACGCTGGATAGATTCACAAATAAGTCAGAAGATAAACAAGATTTGGTGGGCAATCAATTAAAAAACTTGAGTGAGTTGTCCATGGATAGTCTCCCTTCAATTTGAACACACTCAAAATTGTTCAAGGTGCTTAAACCAATTTTACAAATCACCCACACAAAGGGTCTCAAGAACTGATTTATAGGTGTACCCGCTGGCACAAGGGAAAATTCATACACAACTTACCAATCAAGAAGAAAATGCTCCCTATATGTCCTAACTACTGAATCACAAGTCACAAAAGCCAAGTATTTCCCACCAAATAAAGCAAGACTTTCCCACTTAGCAATCTCAATATCATGTCTAAAATTAAAATCCTCTGACAAGATGAAATATATGCTTTGTTCCAAAAAATATATATTTCAGGATAAAAGAAAGATGAAAGAAATATTATACTCAGAACAAAATTCTGAATTGGCTTGAATGAAATACAAGTATGGTTAGCAACTATTTTTACCTGCCAGGCTGCGAAGGGCACTCAGAGCAGCTTGTTGTTGAGCATCCTTCCTTGTCCTACCCATTCCAACACCTATTTTCTCACCAGTGAACAGTACCTAAACCAATACATCAAACAATAGCATCTGAGTCCAAAGCTATATACGGAAGTTTTGCAACTGATTGTGTGTAGGATAAAAGAACAGGTGCAAACAGCAAACCTGAACCTAAGGCATGAGCCTATTTGAGGCCCAAGAGACAACCAATATAAGAAGCTAAGAAGAAAGCTAATAAATAAACATACTGATCAATCGATGAAGCAGTGCAAAATAAAAGTTTAGTTACAAACTAAGCAGACTTCTCATAATACTGAACAATGTTAACTAAACTAAAACAACACAGTTAGCACACCCCATCAGCAACTACCGATATCAGTTGATTAGATGAATTGAATGGCGATGCTCATTACTAATCAAAAAGTTAGTCTCACATGGCATAAATTCAATATTATCTAGTTTGAACCAATAAAATGAGACAACCCACATCATAAAACATCATGAAATTATACTAAACAAGCCAAAAGTAATGCATATAACAATGTTAATTGTTAACACAATCATAAAAAGGTATAAATAAATTCACCCCTAAAAATATATATATTGAAAAACAACTTCCACTGACCTCCATCGAAAACTGCAAGTCCTTGCTGGTGCTCACAATGGACCTAAATTCAATCTACAAAAACAAACATATGAGAAAGTACTGCAGGAAAAACAAAAAATAAAGCACATGCATGCAGAAACCATGTGTACCTTGGAATTGCATTTCTTTCCAATTTCTTGCAGCACTCCAATAGATAGAGAGGGTAACAAGTTCAGTTTCCCTGATTCACTTTGAAATTCTCTGTTATTGGAAGATAAATGATCCTGAGATACACCATCCTCTGCAGAAAGCTTCAATCAGTAACATAACATAAATAACAATATTAAAACTTCTCAGCACATCAAATCAAATTGCCAATTAGATCTTGGAAAACCAACTTGTCATAAGTATTTGGCCTTTTATGACCTCACAAAATCAATTTAAGGAGAATTTTAACATTTGGCAGGATCACTACAAAAAAACTTAAAATGACAGCCAGGATACCTGCACTAAAAAAAATCTTGTATGAGCTAAACCCTATAAAATATCATGAAACAAACTGATCCAGGACCCTCAAATACCCAAATTCATCCCCTCCCCAAATGGATATTCCAACTTGCAAACAATTCTTGGTACTGTAATTCAGATTGTGAAAAACAGTTTTTTAGAATAAACATATATCATAAAGAAGTCTTTTTAACAATTCTCTCACTACTTATTAACTTTAATATGCGTCGGTGCGTGGAGGTTTGTGAATCATCATTCCAATGACCATTTGGCTTCTCCAGCAAGTCCAAACAAAAGCCCGGCTGTTCCGGTCACTTTTTTGTTGGATCTTTCTCATATTCAGCTTGGAGTTCTCACCGTTAAGATCATATCTCTGTTGCTGGGCTGCTGTATATGTTCTAGTTGCCCTTTTGAGGACGTCAATGACTGCCATAAGGTGCCTAGTGTTTGTGATAGTTTCTTGTTTGGATAAACTTTTGGTATTTTTGGTGGCTTGTTAAAATGAGTGATAACAAGCTTAGTTGTTAAAATCTAGATTTAAATCTTAAAATCTTACGATTTTACATTCTCAAATCTTGTACAAAATCGTGTTGGTGCAAAATCGCAGTAGAATCGGTGAAATCAGGTAAAATCCTATGAAATCTCGATTTTACTAGCAGTTCTACGATTTCACCGCAGCCCAAAAAAAGGTTCATATGGATTTATTTTTTTTAGAAAAAAATCGGTATGTTTGTGTAGATATCCATAACTTGTCCCAACTAAAAAAAATCCACCTATTTTCTTAAAACCTAATGTCCAGACCCGGACTCCCCTACCCCACATAACTCATTCCCTTCCCATTCTTTCTAGGTTTTAATGTTGATGATGTATGAGTTAGTAGTACTTCAAATCATGTATGTGTTTGAGTTTACACAACATTAGGAATGAAGTACCAAGTGGTGATGATGGTGGTAGTAATTGTAGTGGTGAAAATTAATCAAATGAATTTGACGAGCTTAGTTGAAAATGTAGTAATTGTAGATATTGAATTATATATGTTTAATTTTTTTATGTAACTAAGATATAATAGCTAGGTGTGTGTGTATATATATTGGTAAATATATACGATTCTGTCATAGGTAAACTCTTACGATTTTACGATACGTTTTCACGATACGATTTTACCCTCCCTTCTACGATTTTACCTAAAATCTAGATTTTGACAACCTTATTAACAAGGGAATAAACAAAGTCATTACTCTTGCTGAGTCAAGTAAAACATGCCCCATCTTTTCTCAAAATAAATGGGTGATTGATTCTAGTGCCACATATCACATGACAAGTAAAAGAATAATGTGGATGTCAAAGGATAAATATGAATTTTCCCGGTAGATGGGGTCGGCTACATGGATCAAAGGACACCATAGTGTTCTATCTTGGCTCATTTCTATGGTTAGGTTGTTGATAGTCAAATCCATCCTAATAGTTTCTCCTATTGCTTTCTTTGGTCTCACTCTCTACCTCTAGTTATTAGGCCATCTTATAAATTTACAATGGACAAGCCAATTTAAAATTTTATAGCTTCCTCTAAAGGTAAAGTCATTATAGAAAAGCTATTTTGCAAGTTAAGGCTGTAAGAGACCTATAGCAGCCCCTTCTCATGAGGATGGACTATTATAAATCAGTCGATGTTCTTTTCTTACAAAGCTGAGTAGCTTTTTTTATTTTTTTGAAAAAGCAATTTGGAGCCCTTAGAGTTAATAGAAATGTGTAGTTCATCACTGTTAATAATGAATCAGATAAGATTAAAAAAGCTTCACATTTATTCCATAAGGATCTATCACGAAAATAGTTCAGAAGCAATACCGGGTAGCTGGGATGGAAGAGGAAGCTTTTGCCTTTGCAAATCTTGTACAGAACTTGCCTGCATTAAGCAAAAATTGACAGAGGCAATTTTAGTGTACTCCCAACAACCAAACACAATTAAAAAAAAGGAGAAGCAATATAATAATGTTCATAACAAACCTCTTCACCCTTCACTTGTGATTTTGTGAGACTAAAGCATTGGAAGGTGCAACCAGAGTTCCATGAGAAAATGGTTTTCATTTGGGTTGATGATTTTCAGACTTGACAACATTAGATTCTTTAACAGATACAGTAGGCCGGATATTTAGCTGAGTTTTGCTACTTATGTCATCTTCTAGAAACCTGCCTCCATGTGGAGGCATTAACGATGTCGATGCTTGAGTGGGAGGCCTTGATATAAGAGGGGGTTCACCTGAATTTTGAAGTCGTATATCTGGACCATGCCTCGTTGTCGATAGTCCTTTCTTCACGTCATAATCATGATCAACAGAGCTTCCATCATGCTTGATCGGAGGTCCAAGCAAGCCAGGTTCTTTGACAAGGTTGGAAAAGCAACCATTAAAAGACAGCCCATATTTTCAAAATCAGAGCATATAACAACAGAAAAATGGACATACTCTGAGAAGGAATAAAAGTTCTGGAAGGCAAAGGGTAAATGGCATTGGAAATTGCACCAGCAGGTAGCTGAGAGGTTTCAGGTTTGAACTCAACATTGTTAGCCACGGATCGAGTGACTAAATCAACAGAAGACTTCACATCCTGTCAAGGGTGACAAAAGAATAAAAAAACAGGACAAAAATTGTACTGTACTATAACTCCGTGAACATAAATTAGAATAGTATGGTCCCAGCCACTCATTACAGGCAAAAATTAAGCAATCTCCAAGAAAAATTGTCCTATAGAAGTCTCTGGTGACTTTCAAGACATGCTGCAATAACAGAGACAGACTGTACATACAAAAACCTTAAAACCTTACAGATTAGTTTACCTTCCGTTCAGCTTCTACACCGTTTACTCCTTCATTTATGGGGGGATTAGCATTACCATTTGGCACAGAACCAGCATCCTGCCATTCAGTGAAGTTGTTAATACTAGAGAAACAAATAATCATGCATCGTTTAAACAGCAAAATGGTAACACAAAATTGCAGATTTTCTAATTTTCATCAATGAATTAAGAACATATATTGTCATCACATACCTCAGACATCAAGGTAGTTGCTCACATCTGGAGGTTGAGGTAAACTTCCAACTTCATCTTCAAAGAAGACTTCATTAATTTCAGTAGGTAAATTCTCATCAAACTCCCTGACCACAAGGCACAAACAAATTAACGCCATCGGGGGAACACATTTGAGCATATATATAAATCACTTGGATGGAAACAACTTACTTGAAAAACAACCTCTAACATTGCATGCAAACATTTCTTGCTACACACAGGACTGGAACAGCATTGGCCGTCTGAAATTGCAATATAGAAAATATTGATGCTTCCATTAAGAGGAAAACTTAAGAAAAATGTACACTAGCAATAATAACATAAATAGGACCTCTGCCTGAGGGCATAATAAGGAGTGAAGGCAGGAACCACATGAACCCTAGGCTGGTCCTTATCTTCCCAAACCTTTGACCGGTCATCAATCACCATTGCCATTTTTGGATGGCACATGCCACCCTGGAAGACATTCAACAGAGATTTTCGGGAGCCTGAAAGCATCTCCATAAGAATAAAGGTTTACTCAGTTACTTTATGGGAATCTAGCAACCCCATCCCAAAATAAAAATGTGTTGTGAGAGAGAGAAAGGAAATGAACAACAACATCATTAAAAAGAAATTAACCACAATAAGAACCAGCTACATTAAAAAATAACTAAAGTATGTTGAACTATAATTCAATGAATTTGTGCAACTTGTATTTGTTACACAACCAGTAAAAGACCCTTATCCAAGTTCTTTTTAAAATGTTAGAAGACCCAAAAACATACTAAAACTTGGCAGCAAGAAAACATGTTCCTCTTTTAAATTATATGGAGAAACTTCTTTATGTTCAGAAGTAATGAGCATCAATGAAGTAAGAATGTTTATAGAAAAGAAAAACATGCCTGATTTGACACAAACAACACGATCAAGGAGTTGCTTTGAACCTATAAGATGAGCCTCAGGGTCAAGTAGCCTCCACATTTCAAAGGCATAATCCCTTTCAGCCATAGTACAACATATACTTCAAACCTTTTGCGTCCTTTTGCAGTTAAATAGCATCTTAAATCTTCCCATGCAGGTCGTAATCTCACTAGCACACTAGTATCACGAATCTATGCAAAGAAACAAGCAGCGGTTACTATAAATATCAAATGCCTTAGATAAGAAAAAGCTTCTAAACAACTATACCAATTGGCTGCAAGTATGTCTCATGGATAAAATTACTATAGACAACCTAGCTCAGAAATTCAAATTCAATATACCCGAGAGAAAGATAAGGAATGAGAATACTAAAGTATTAAATCTAAAAACAAAGGTGAAACGTTAGATCAAGAAACAACCCGAAATATCAAATTATAACAACTATTAATCAATTATCCTACAAACAAGCTGATAGAAGCTGACCTGCATCACATATCAAGTACATATTAAATAACTTATCTTTCATTGTCTCCCTTCTATGTCTGTAATAACGTGTAAAATTCAATATTCCAAGGCCTTGAAAATAAAAGAAGCTCAATATGAATCTAGAATATGTATGGTTAGCCTTGAATATTTAACTACACATGAATACAAAATCCAATCTTGCCAAAAACTGTAGCTGAGTAATATCATAATCTAAATGGCTCTAGCTTTGGCTTTATGCGTTGATAACTCCAGAATATCTCTTATATAAGTATTTCTACAATTCCCACACATCAAATGCATTACGTATCGCAGCAAAAGACTTGTTTTAACATAGTTCATCTATACCCATCTCGAATTTGTACCTCTTGCTCATTAATGAGCATTGTCCTATACTCTAATTACTAATGGCTCTCCGCCCATGGGCGTAAATCCTTTTTCCAAAAATTATTAATTCCCAACAACTCGACTTAGAAAATGAGGTTTAAATAAATACCATTTAGATAAGGTTAGAAATTAGAACCTCGGGATTGATGCGAGTAAGGACTATATTCTTGTCTTGTAATCTAATAATAGGCCGCCGAACAACTTTCTCGTGGTTATCAGACAATGGAGGGACCTCCTCGTACTGAACCTTGAACATCTTTCCGTTATCGACGACACAATCACTTTCTGCATACTGCTTCAACAGCAGACGATCATCCATGTAACGCTTAAGTTCAGAAGACATTCCCGATACCCGCAGTGGATCAGTCTCGCGAGCAAGCCAACTTCGCAGAGCCTCAATTCTATCTTCAAACGACTTCATCGTGTTTGCAACGATGAGGGTCTCGTCCAAATCAAACACAATCGCAAGACACCTTAGATTCAACATCCCTAAGCATGCATTGAATAGACCCATAGGAACTGAGTAGCACCAGAAGCAAGGAAACTTCTTCCTCCTACTCGGCATAGCCACCAAGTGAATTTCTTCATCTCCAACTACCGCCACAGCCGTCTGTGCAGCCAAATTAAAACCAAAATCAAAAACAAAACCTAAGCAGAACCGGTTTGCTTTTAAAACTTGAGCTGTCAATAAGTGAGGGAAAAACAAAAGTAAAGGTAGAGTAATATCATCTCTTGCCCAGAAACCCAACTTGGTTGACCGAATGAAAAATCCAAAAGTCAAATGAGTTTAAATTACTAATCGAACATTTTCTCAAGAGCAATCAAACTTAATATCTGGAAATTACGAGTGACAGATTGAAATAAAATAAAATGCATTTGGCTAAGACCTTCAAATCATAAAAGCACGAGGCATGAAGATTGATCAAATGGGGTTGTTCAATAGGCAGTGACGAGTCGAGCTTGCATCGAACTGAGAATGCGGAAATCGTTTGGAGTATTGACATAGGAGGACATCGCTCACTCCTTGGCGATAGGTGGCGGATTCGAATCTCGTTGTTTGGGAACTGGAAATTCTGGCCCTTGACTGGGATAACATCCAGCTCCCCCAATCGCAAGTCACCATGGTAGACCACGGATTTGAACCCTAAACGGTTCATCTGTACTGATTGGTTCTGAGTATCAAAGCGAGACGACGCAGAAAATAACACAAAACGTGGATTCAACGAAAGCGAAAATGCTTAGAGATTGAGAGGTTCATGCAATTTGTTTGAAACAATTCTTCTATTTTGGTTCTTCGCTTGTCATCTCTCTCACATCTCACACCTTCAGAGGCTCTTCTCTCTCTCTCTCTCTCTCTCTCTCTCTTTCTGGTCTATATCTCCCTCCTCCCTACGGTTTCAAACCACTCCAGCGCTTCTGTATTTATAGGCAAGAAAATGGTCCGGTTAATTAAGTAACGTCGATTTTGACCTGAAATTACGAAAATGCCCTCTCGCACGCTCATCTCGCCTCCCTCAGAAATGCTAAGGTTACCTAAGTAGTATACTGGGCCGTGGCCACTGTACACGTTGCGCAGAATCTGTCCATAATTATGCAAATTATAAGTTTGTATCACCAAAAAAGAAATTGTATCATATAATTTCGTATAACATACTAAAAAGTTATGAGTTAAAATAATGCAAACTACAATTTTTTTTAACTTTCAACAAAGAAATAATATTTTTTTTAAAAACAAACACGAAAAAATTTGATCTAATGTATTAATTGAGGTTAAAATGGACCATTTTTTTTTTGGTGAAAATAAAATGGACCATTACATATATTGTGTACCCACTTGTTTTAATATTTATTAATTTCATCTTATTTAAAAGTGAGATCACTATAAATTAATGGAATCGGATTCGACATTTATGTTATAGTTAATGTTTTGCTTATTAATTAATGCAATTTATCAATGATTGGATTTTTTACCACTTCAATGACCGCTTGGACATATATGTTTGCTTAATGCAATTTATCAATGATCAGGCTTTTTGTCCGTTCAATGATCGCTTGGAGATTTATGTTTACTTAATAAAATTTATCAATTGCATTATATATTTTCATTATATATACTTTTATCAAGTTTTCAATTAAGTTATTATTGCTATGTAAAGATAAGATTGGCTTCCTCTAGTTTTGAGAATTTTGAAGAGAATAGGATAAAATAGTTATTAATAGAGTGAGGTGGGATAGAATGAAATGGAATGATTTAATAAATAATTCTATTAATTGAGAGTTTTAAAATAATTAAGAGCCAAAAATAGAGGGAAGGGGAGCTGTGGTGCCCCCTAAACTTTTATTAATTACATATATAGTATATATAGTAATTTTAGATTGGCCCCCCTTCCTTAAAAAAATTATAAAACACTTACGAGATTTTTAAGGGTATGTTTAGATACAAGGTCAATGATGAAATGAAATTGAGTGAAATAAGTTAGATGTATGTTTAATTATTTTTATGGGAATGAAATAGAATAGACGAAGGTGAGGGTCTCAAAATTCTCTTTAACCATTCAAAACTCTATATTTTGTGTCCCCCCAAATTGGGGATTAAGGATAAAATAAAATGGAGTGAAATAGAGTAGATGTATGTTTGATTGTTTTCATGGGGATGAAATAGAATAGAAGTAGAGGGTCTCCAAAATTATTCTTAGCCATCCAAAACTCCATATTTTGTGTCCCCCAAATTGAGGTTAAGGATAAAATAAAATGACCTAATATTTTAAAATACAATCATATCCTTTTAAGTTTAAGAAAATTATAATTTTATTCTAGTAATACAATTAGTCATTAGTTTATATTAGAAGGGATAATGTTATAAAAAAAAGTAATTAATGAGTCACTTAATTCAAATCATTTTATTATAAATTTCAAACATAACTAATAGGTGTTTATCTTTTTCTTTTGCTTTTGCCAATCCTCTTTTTTCTTGTTAAAACTTTTAAACAATATATCTATTCATGTCATTCTATTCCATTCGACCTTCCTTACATTCTCAAACATAGGTGGTGTTCTTTTGATATAAATAATGAGGGAAAGGGAGAAGGAGAGGTCATCTCCCTCTTCTTTTCTTTCTAACAAACAAACTCCACTTTTTTCAATGTGATGAAATTATGTTTTTGTCTTTACTTTTTCACCAACTTTTATTCTATTATCACTTTTAATGTAAGAACAAAATGATCATTTTACCCACTTATATTCTATTTATATCACATCGCATCATATTGACATGACATTTCTATTCCCTCATCTTTTCCATTCTCATTCCTATTCCCATTCCCTCATTTTTTCAACCAAAAGAACATCCTATAGCATAGCATAAAGGACTAAAATCTATGTGTATAGAAATATGATAATATATATATAGTACTAGAAACTTTGTATGAAACAAATATTTAAAAAAAAATCATATTTTATTTAAAAAAATGTGACAAAATGTACTTTAAAAAATAATACTTATAATAAATTTATGTTTATTTTTATGAATAAAATAAATTTAACATTATATAAATAAAGATAGTGGCGCACACTACTTTCTTTTTTTAAAAAATATTATACGAAATTTCTGGCTCCGCCCCTATTAAAAAGGTGGTAGACAATATAATGGAATGAAAAAAAAATTTAAGGTTTAAACAAACATTATAACATTATAATGAATGAACAAAAGTAAATAATAATAATAATAATAATAATAATAATAATAATAATAATAATAATAATAATGAAATTAAATAATATAAATCATCATAAATTTCTCAATTTGAAAAGGTTTGAAAATTAATGTGTTAGATAGTTTTCAAACTATCCTAAATCATTTCACTTCATTATTTATTTAAACATCTTTATAAACCCAAATCACCCACACTATCCCACATCACTCTCAAAACCATCTTCCCAATCAAGCCCTAAGATAAGATTGCAACTAATCAATTAAAAATATTCTTATACAAATAAACTTAGCAGAAATAAGCATGCAATATAATCAGTCAATTAAAAAATAATTTGATCAAAGAATTGGGTGTTTAGGACTCCTTACCAAATTGGGTTATTTCGCTCTTACTTATACAGTGTTCTTATTATATGGCTCGTTTAGGAGTTTGATTTTGAAAGAATGGAAATAGAAATGAAAATGAGAATAGGAATGAGAACGAGAATGAGAATATTTAAGACTACGTTTGGTATGACATAAAAAATGTGGGAATAAGAAAGTAAAAATGCTAGAATAACCAATTTATTTCCGTAATTAAATTTTAGTGATAGTAATTAAGGGCAAAATAATAAAAGACCACAAGAAAAAAGTTTTGTCAATTGTCATAGCCTTCCATCGATCCACCCCTCGTTCAAGACTTCAACCAACTATAAGTATTACCCAAACCCTCCTCTAAATCATCTTTCAAACCCTTAACCAAACAAACCAATAAGTTTATATATCAAATAAAAATAAATAAAAAACTTTTCGATTTATAATGTTGGATTGGATACATTTTTTTAAATTTTCTTATAACTTCCTTTTCAATGACCGACTTTCACTCCCTCTTTTTTAACTCTTTACGTTATCTCTCTTTTTGTACTTGCTCATTTTTCACCGTTTGAATTTAAATTCGCCCATTATATTTAATATCTAAACTCTAATCGAATCCTAAAAAATTATATTTTCACTATTTGTTGGGGCAGCAACCTGAAAATAAGAATAAATACCAAAAATAGGAAAATGTAAATTGTTAGAGAAAATATAATACGCGTGGTATCGGACTGAGGCACGGGTATCTCGTTATCTTTAAGGTAATTCACGCCTCCCACGGGTTGATTTTGCTATATCACCCGGTGCAGGGGTACTCAGACGCGTTACCTCCAGGATACAACAGCCCAGTACTCGCATGTATGTCTACAACCTCTGCACATAGGAGGTAGACAGGACTCTGTCTCCCACACCTTTCTCTACCCAAATAACACACACAAAATATATTTCACACAAATTCTTCTTGTATTTTCTTCCCATACCCATAAGATATTTTTCTTATGTATCCCTCTTCTCATATTTTCGCACACATATATATAGGTGCTATTTTGAGAGAGACGTTGCCAAGATTTTAATAGTATTAATGAAATATTATTATATATATCCGTTTATATCCAACGTATATGTATATTAATTTCATTTAAAACCATTCAAGTATATGGCAACGTATCGTGTAATATTTTTATATTTTAATTGATTTAATTTTGTTTAATTTTATAATAATATTCCAACAACCCCCCACTTATTATTATAAATTAACACACACATTTTTATACTTTAGTTTTTACATTTGGGTAGAGACAGATTATTATGCATAATATAGATAGCTAAATTGCCTTGAATCTATATTTAGCAAAAATATATATCTTGATCCAGAGCCATGGTGGTATTCGCCTTGAACCATAACTGCTTAAGGGAGACAAGACATATATCATGCACATAATAATCCAGGTGCAATATATGAGCCCTAACCCGCACATTATGCGGCCGTGTGCGCACCCTGTTTCTTGAATGTGTTTCAAGAATATATGCCATTTTATATTCTCATAGGAGCGGGCCCACTCCGTCACATTCAAATAGGTGAATTCTGTCAAGGATGCTCCTGCAATTAAGACACCCCACTTTTATAGAGCTACAGATTTCATTAAGAGTTTTTGAAAACTCAACCTCACATATCATTGCAGGAAAATGCACTTACATCATAGGGATAAATTAAGAGTCGGAACTCTTTTAGATGTGCATTTCAACAGCCACTCTATGATTCGTTCGTCCCTTTGAACCAAGTTCTTAGGATCTCTAATCACAAGGTAGGGTATCCTCATAGGTTGCTTTTAATCCATACGGGCATATAGATTCATCCCCCTCGATGTACACACACCAGATTCTTTGACTATAGCTATAGTTTCAGAAAAACACAGAATCCAAAGAATCCAGTCATGACGGTATTCATCACATTAAGTGATTACAACTTATTGGCTCCAAAAATTCTCATAATTATTATTGGTAGGTATCCCAAAATTTATAAAATATATTTTTCAATATATTCTTCCACCAATTAATAATATTAGCCAATAAAATAAAACATTAATCCATTTAAGGAACTTTTCCAAACTCAGTTATATGTGACAAAAATTAGTATCATCTATATGTACCACTTTGTACTATAAGAATTAGCACCAATTGGGCTTCCTCAAATTAAATTATTTAGGCATATCTTCATCTCTTTGAGATGGTATCATCAATTTATAAATTGATCACAAATAATAGTATATATGCCTTTATCCACAATAAAATTTTCAGTCACATATTCACAATAAAAATAGTTCCAAAAAATGAATTATGTAATTCTCATTATAAATTGCATAGCAATTTTTAATAAAATAATATACCGTCAAAATCTTTGGTGAACTCATTTTGGGTATCCACAAAATTATAAACCCCCACTATTGATGAGCTTTGTGCCTCTCACAAGAATAACACAAATCTTTGTTCACCCAAAAAATAATATTCTTGTGGCACTAATAAAACATCACATATGAATTTTTAAATTCATTTTTTGTGAAAATATCACAAATTCCACAATTATGAAAATTATTTTTCATAAGTATATATGTGTGCACACTTATTCACTATAAAGTGAATTTTCATTGTTTGAAAAATATTTTCTCAAAATATTTCCCCAAATCTATTTGGAAATTTTCCAAAATTTATGACAAATTCATTAGTCACATATGACTTTAAAAGTCCACATGAGATATTGAAAATCTCACAAAATATAGAATATAACATTGTATAAAAACACCTTTAGCATTTTTAATGCTTCATCATATATAACCTTATAAAAGCTTTTCACATGCCATTATCATTTTAATGAAAATTTATGAAATTTATCACATCTCTTAAATTCTATAAAATATTCATTAACTCACAATAGGCTTTATAAAATAATGGCTTAAAACCATTTCTATAAAATGAAAAACCAGAATATTCTCATTTCATTGTCCATAAAAAATTTAATTTTTATGACAATATATCCCAATAGATAATAGAATCATTTTCTAATCTCACATGAGCTTAAAATCACTTCACATGACATTTAAATAATGTCAAAATATATGACCACCAAAATACATGCCAGAAAACCTTGTCATAAAATTATAATATTTTATGATCTTTATTTGGCCTCCAAATCAATATAAATTTTGGTTCAGCACAAACTTATTAATTAACCAAAATTATATATTTACAAAAAGGCATAGAGGTGGTAACTCAAACACATTTTTCCATAGTAATTCACAAATAAAACTATATATTAAAATGTGCCCCCCACTGTCAATAAAAAATTTATTCTTAAATGAATAAATATAACAGTGAGTGTTAAATACCTTCAAAAAATGATAAAAAATATCTTTTCAAAATTTCTCATGTGAGCAACAATTTGATTGAAAGTCACATATCACAGATCTTAAAAGCTCACAAAATTTTATGAGTAATATTCATAAAAATATGAAATATTATCATAAAATTAATTAAGTAATTTGATTGCATATTAGTGATATTTAAGATATCAACCATTTTCCCAATAAAATATTTGTATCACACAATGCTTTCATTCATTCTAATAACACGCATATATTCACACCAATTGTACAGACAAAGCATATAGCAAACTATCTTAAATAGTTCGACAAATAGTTCAACGTGGCTTGTCATGTACATTGAATATCTTAGTCATCATACTCTTAATTCTCAATTTATTGAATATCTCAGAGAATTCACATAAAATAAATTTTATATTTGTTCTGAGTAGATATTCAATACTTTCATAAGTATATGAAATATACTTTGGTATATCATAGTCCCTTCCAAAACTAAATTTTAAATTTTGTGAGTCATCACCAAATAAAATATAAATATATTAATATTCACATGCTCACAAAAATTTAATCAAAATATACCAAAAACGTATGAATATATTTTTTGAGTTCTTTTATGAAATAGAACTCAAATTTAATTTTCTCATTATTCTTATTTTTCATTTGCTGCATTATGGGATTAGCCATGATTCCATGAATTACCTTAAACTTGTTGGGGCAGCAACCTGAAAATAAGAATAAATACCAAAAATAGGAAAATGTAAATTGTTAGAGAAAATATAATACGCGTGGTACCGGACTGAGGCACGGGTATCTCGTTATCTTTAAGGTAATTCACGCCTCCCACGGGTTGATTTTGCTATATCACCCGGTGCAGGGGTACTCAGACGCGTTACCTCCAGGATACAACAGCCCAGTACTCGCCTGTATGTCTACAACCTCTGCACGTAGGAGGTAGACAGGACTCTGTCTCCCACACCTTTCTCTACCCAAATAACACACACAAAATATATTTCACACAAATTCTTCTTGTATTTTCTTCCCATACCCATAAGATATTTTTCTTATGTATCCCTCTTCTCATATTTTCGCACACATATATATAGGTGCTATTTTGAGAGAGACATTGCCAAGATTTTAATAGTATTAATGAAATATTATTATATATATCCGTTTATATCCAACGTATATGTATATTAATTTCATTTAAAACCATTCAAGTATATGGCAACGTATCCTGTAATATTTTTATATTTTAATTGATTTAATTTTGTTTAATTTTATAATAATATTCCAACACTATTTGTATATGAAACTATCTAATATCCAAAAAAATAATGAATATAGCAGGATACTGAATACCCTATAGTTAAGTAAATTATTCAATATCCATCCACTAAATAAATTACTGTAAAAAATTAAATTTTCTAAAAAATATAGATAATTTTTATAAATTAATAATTGAAACTTGAAAGCACCAAATTTTATTTAATATTTAGTATTATATTTTATAATATATATATATATATATATATATATATATATATATTATTTTTGATATTAAGTATCGGATATCTTATTCGCCCATTCATTTTAGACGGATATAGAGCATTTGAAGGTAACATTCACACCCGACAATACTCAATGAATAATTATATTCTATTGCTCGATAATTTTTTTGAACCAATATCATTGGTATCATAATTTAACTACCCATCATCATTCTACTTACGGCCATTTTGATGCGAAAAAAGGATTTGTTTTGAGAATTAAAAGAACTCACGTATCTGTCCACTTTGGAGAATGTAAGACGAATTTGCAACTTTAGGTGACGAAATGATGTATACAATTGATAATGGCATTTGGTTTGCTCTCGGGTGAGGACCGATCTAGAGTTAGGCTAGAAGAAAGAAATAATGATGAAAAAAAGGGGAGAGAAGCTTTTTTTTGGTACAGTGTTCCTCACCTATATGTTTTAACGATCTAGATAAAAACTAATCTTATTTGGGTCGAGAGTGAACAGTTAAAGCCCTCCCAACAATATCGATTCTAGGGCTCGAACTTAAGTCTCTTATCCTGGGGTGCAGCTCGCTTACCACTGCATCAAACATTTAGTCCTCGAATTTGATAAAAATACTATTTTGTCCCCGAATTTGCAACTCTATCAACTATTTAGTCATCGAACTTGACAAAAATACTATTTAGTCCTCAAATTTGCAACTCTGTCAGCTATTTAGTCCCCTAACTGTTACCTGTTAGATAATCAGCTGACGTGACCGTTAAATGCTGATGTGGCATGTGAGGTGACATGTGCCCAGGCACTTAACGGTGCCATATCAGCTGGTGCCTGGTTATCTAACTGGTAATGGCCAGAAAACTAAATAGTTGACAGAGTTCCAAATTCAGGGACTAAATAGTATTTTTGTCAAATTTGGAGACTAAATAGTTGATAGAGTTGCAAATTCGGGGACTAAATAGTATTTTGTCAAATTCGGAGATTAAAGAGTTGACAAAGTTACAAATTCGAAGACTAAATAGTATTTTTGTCAAATTTGAGGACTAAATAGTAATTTGACCAATCATTCAAGGACTAAATAGTATTTTACCTCAAACTTTAAGGTTGAAATTCAATAATATTTCTTTATAAATAAAATAAAAGGAAACGCCCCATTATTTCGTGACACGTGGAAATCTCTTAACAAAACGGAACATCTGTCACGCAATTGATGAGCATTTCCAGCTGGTGGAGGAGTGGGAGGACAGTGAAGCAAACGGAGGCGCTGCCTTAAGTAGAAATTTATCACCTACACCCAACTCTACATTTATTACAACGTGTCAGTATATTATTCGTTCCGTTCACTATATTCTTCTTTCAGTCAACAGTTCAACGAACAGGAGTCCACACTGCGTCTCGCCAAAGTAGTCTCGGCCGCATTTCACAAATGCTCTCTGACTCTTAAATCGATTCGAAACGCAGCGTCTCCGGAGAGTCGTACCTTCACTCACTTTCATCAAAACCAAAAGATACGCGTAGCTGGCGGCGCGTGGTAGTCGGCGAATCCCAAATCATGTCATCCTTCGGCACCTCCAACCGGCCGTTCGATGACGACGGCTACGATCCTCGCCTCCAATCTCAGCGGTTCGACTCCTTCTCCAACTTCGATGCCAACTCGGTTAATGACTCGGTCGGCGACTCGTCTCCGATATTCGGCAGTCAGTCGTATACCGCTGGCGAAGATGTGTTTTCGTCTCAGCCGGTCCCGGAAACTCCTTCTCCGCCGTCGATCTACTCCGCTGCCGAGGGATATATTCCATTCTCGCCGGAGCAGAACGGGAAGGATTTTGCTGGAGATTTAGGTGGTTCTAATGGTCCGATCTTGCCGCCACCGATGGATATGGAACCGGATGAGGGATTTGCTCTAAGGGAATGGCGAAGGTAAGCTTGTGATCGCTGTTCTCTATTTTTGTTGTTTGTTTTAATTGTATTTGGTAGCGTACTAGCGTGTTAGTTCAATTTGTTAGTGTATGTGTATGAAGTTATTGCAAATGAATGATGTGCTGTGCTGATGGTGCATTTGAATAAGCAGACAGAACGCATTTCAACTTGAAGAGAAGGAAAAGAAGGAGAAAGAGCTGAGACAACATATTATAGAGGAAGCGGAGGAGTACAAAACTGAGTTTTACAGGAAGCGGGGGATCAATGTTGAGAACAACAAAGCGTCTAACAGGGAAAGGGAAAAGGTAAATTATTTTACATATTTTCCGTAGTTTTTCCTTCTGATTTTCTGCTTGTTATTGGCTTATTGCGGTGATCTGATAAACTTCGACTCACATTGCTCACCTGCCCGTCTTCGCATATATCGATAGATAACATGCATACAAAGTAAACCTCCTTTCTTGATTGAGTCTTCTAGTAATCCCTTGGAAAACCCCCTCTTATTTTCTGTTCGATGAGATCAATTTGTTAATTTGAACAAATGACATAGTAGACACTGGCTTTAATAAAAAAGAACGGAGACGAATCGTTTGGGTTTTAATCCTGTAGGTTTTTACTTCAGACTGGATTTAGAAAGTTGCGGAACAGAATAAAAGACAGAATGGTTACCTTCATTCGTTGTTCTGCAACTTTTGGCCATTGCTTGATCAATTCCATCTCCATTTTTTGTGCTCTGTGTGCATCATGCGGCGGTTGATATTTTGGATTGATTAGTTTTGTTAATGTATCATGAATTGTTGATTGCAATGAAACACAGTTAAAACGGGATTTTTTTTTTTTATGATTGGAAACCAATACATGCTTTGTTTAAGTAATGAAAAGAAATGCATGTCAATGAACTTTTCCCCAGTTTCATTTCATCCACAACAAGTATTTTTTTTAATCTAAAACTTTAAAATGATGATTGGAAACCAATACATGCTTTGTTTAAGTAATGAAAAGAAATGCATGTCAATGAACTTTTCCCCAGTTTCATTCCATCCTTAACAAGTATTTTTTTTAATCTAAAACTTTAAAATGATAATGAGATCATATTTGGGGGAGAATGTAATTTCTGCGGTGCAAGTAGAATCATTAGTTTCATTGTAACATGGTTTTATTTATCTCCAGTTTCACTCCTTCCTAGCAAGATGAATGAAAATCATTAACATTTTTCACCTCCTTTACTTGTTAAGAAATTAAACATACCGCTTGTCCTTCTCTGCATTACCAGCCCTGAGAAGATTGAGGTCACCGACACGACTTTAGTTCATTTGCAACTTTATGAAGGAGTTGGCATCTTTCTATTTTTTCAGCCTCACAAAATTATCATTTCTGTTGTTATCATTCTGTTTTGGTCCTATCACCTAGGTATCTGTAGCTCCTGTGCTTTATAGGTTGTGATGTTTTCCTCCCTCCTCGAACTCTCATTATCTGCCCCTACCCTCCTCTCTTTTCGTGGTAATATGTGCAACTACCTCAACTGTTGTAGGACAATATCTGCATGTTTAAATAGTATGTCTACTTAAAGCAATAGATTACTACAATTTTATGTTATGAACTTCTGGCCAGTATCATAAATGTACTATATTCACTGGTTTTAATCTGGTAGTTATTTCTGTCAAACCGGGAGAAATTCCATGCTGAAGCTGAGAAAAACTACTGGAATGCAATTGGTGAACTCGTTCCCCGCGAAGTGCCAGCCATAGAGAAAAGAGGGAAGAAGGATAAAGAGAAGAAGAATCCTTCCATTGTTGTGATCCAGGGGCCAAAGCCTGGGAAGCCAACTGACCTTTCAAGAATGCGTCAAATACTATTGAAGCTCAAGCACAATACCCCACCACATATGAAGCCTAACCCATCCTCATCATCAGAACTGAAAAAGGATGCTAAATCCGGGCCTTCCCATGAAGCTAGTACAAGCACTGCGCCTCCCAAAGCTGTAGCCATGACAACTCCTGCCGTTGTTGCAGCAGCTTGAGGGGGTTTTTATTTGCTCATTCTACCTGTGAAAGTCACTGTGTCGAGTATCGAAGTATCTATTAATGTACTATGTAGAAAATAACCATCTACATTGGTTACATAATGTCTTGGTGTTCTGTTCACATTTGGGCTTATTTTCGGCTGTGATCTTGTCTTGTGGCCTCTCTAGATTGTCTTCTGAAGTACATATAGTTATTTTAATACATTCTATTGACAGGTTTTTTTGTTTATAAAAATTTGATTGCATAATGTCTTGTTATAGAATTGTTTTATTAACTATTTTTGCCAACTGATCTATGAATTTTGTTATTCGAGTCTAGTCATACATATATACATTATATCAAAAAAAAAAAAAAAAATTTATTCTGTGAAGGCAAAAGTATATTTCCTACCTCCAACGTTTGGGGGTCCTGTCAGTTTCGCCCCTAACGTGTTTTTTTGCTGTCAATTGTACCCTTAACGTTTTACGTTTCTGTCAATATCACCATTTTCACTAACACCGTCAAATATTTAATAGTTTTTGCTGATGTGGCATCCTATGTGGCAAAACGTTTTTTTTCCTGTCAATTGTACCCCTAACGTTTTACATTTCTGCCAATGTCATCCTTTTCACTAGCACCATCAAATATTTAATAGTTTTTACTTATGTGGTATCCTATGTGACAAAAATATCTGACTTGTATTTTTTTTCCACATCAGATTTCTTACTCATCATTTCCCATCAAAGTTGTGTCGTTTTGACCTCGGCTTATTCCTTCTAAAATATAACTCAAACGCACGTGCTATTTTGCTCATAAAAACATCGGAGACGTTATCCATTCTCTATTTTAGGGTAACGTCTCCGACAAAGTAGAGAATGGGTAACGTCTCCGATGTTTTTGTCTGCAAAATGGCACGTGCGTTTGCGTTATATTTTAAAAGGAATATGGTGAGGCTAAAACGACACGGTTTTGATGGAAAAAAGATGAGTAAAAAATCTGGTGTAGAAAAAAATATGTCAAGTCAGATATTTTTGCCACATAGGATGCCACGTAAGCAAAAACTATTAAATATTTGATGATGCTAGTGAAAAGGGTGACATTGGTAGAAATTAAATGTAAATCGTTAGGGGTACAATTGACAAAAAAAAACGTTTTGCCACATAGGATGCCACGTCAGTAAAAACTGTTAAATATTTGACGGTGTTAGTGAAAAGGGTGACATTGGTAGAAACGTAAAACGTTAGGGGTACAATTGACAACGAAAAAACGTTAAGGGCGAAACTGACAGGTCCCCCAAACGTTGAGGGTAGGAAAGGTACTTTTGCCTAAAAATGTCAAATTCTACAACCAAAATGGTCACTATTGTACGTAATACTGGGATGGTCCTTTTCTTCATCTTTATAAAATCTTCTACCTTGCTAAGGAAAGAAAGAGAGAACAAAAATAAGTGCATATATATACATGCTAATAAAAAAATTGCCTATCTCGGCAAGCCCTCATTTCTCCCTTTGGAAAGAAAGAGGACTCTCTTATCCTAATGACTACAAAACAAATGATAGATGTCTTCTTAAGGTTCCTAATATACAACACATGATCAATACCTAAGTAACTTAGGTATTAGCTATGAGATTAATAAAAATATTACAAGTGGAAATATCATCTAGGAAGCATCTCTGTCACAATATCAGAACCACTGAAGTAATTTGAGGTTCCATATGGATTTTTGGCTTGAGAAGTTGAAGTCTCATCCAAAGAACTTACCGAAGTGGCTTTGGAATGCCACCTAAAAACTCCAGGCTCAGTTAAAGCCTTGTCATTAAGGTGAACTCTCTTGGAAAGCATTTCCACTACTTGCTTCATGGTTGGTCTATGATGAGAAACCTTTTGGGTACAAAACAGAGCAACCTTAATGAAACGCAAAACCTCGTTTTTGTGGTACGAAGTTAGTTCAGGATCAACAATGTCTAGAAGCCTGTTTTCTTCTTTCAGCTTCCAAATCTGCCACAGTGAAATCTCAAGTCAGCAATAAACACAAAGATGAAAACCCAATGTTCAAGCCAAATTACTCAATGTTGATAAATTTATTTTATTTCGCTCTTTTCTTTTTTTGGTGAACAACTAGGATATCCACAAGCACATTAGACTTGAGACTAATCCCTGTCGGGTTGGAAGCGTTATGATAAAGCCCTCCCCAACAAGCGTGCTTCCCGAGTTTCAAACTTAAGTCTTCTTCCTTATGTGATGAGGCTACGTCCACCTCAACCAACAACTTGGTATATTATTTCTCTTTATATATGTCTCTATCTTAGGCAGTTAAAGAAGAAATTTAAGATCCTAGAATTTCAAAGTACTAAATGATACTCTTGAGTTTTGAAACATACCCATTCAACCAGAACCAACAGGTTATCTCCAAATGCAGCTTTGCTACTACTTTTACCACTGATTAGTTCAAGCATGAGAACACCAAAACTGTACACATCAGCCTTCTTTGTAAGCTGTCCTAGAAGTGCATATTCTGGGGCAAGATATCCTCTGCACATACAATTTTCTTGTTATAAACAAAATTCTCAGTTTGTACTTTGTATATTGAAACCAAATCTCATAAAATTGCCAAGAGCCTACACATAGCATGACAAGATGATAGTATTACTTTATGCTATGAATATATCAGTCTAAGAATGACTTCATAACTAAAAAAACTCCAGTTGAACTATGAGATTAAAATGAGTTTGCATTTCCTTTTTCTTTTTTCTGACTAACCTAGCATTTTGATAATAACCGAAAGGTAAAATTCAGGAACCATTCACGTATAACAATTTCTGTAATATAAATGATGAGTTCGGGCTTACACAGTTCCGGCCACTCGAGTGCTGACATGAGTAACATTGTCCGGAAAAAGTTTTGCAAGACCAAAGTCCCCTATTTTAGGACTAAAGTTCTCATCAAGCAGTATGTTGCTAGCCTTGATGTCTCTGTGAACAATGTTTGGTTGTGTCTCTTCATGAAGAAATGCAAGACCAGAAGCTGTTCCACGGCAAATAGCAGCCCTCTTTGGCCAATCCAGATCAACATATTTACTTTTAGAACCTACAAAAAAATGATTTTCTGCAGATTAGCATCAATACAATTCATGGATAACCGAAGCTGACAAGTTAGACAAAAGGGAGGCACTTGAATATGTTTTCTGTTTTTTTTTTTTTAATTTGTTCTGATACTTACCAAGCAAAGAACTTGCAAGGCTATTGTTCTTCAGAAATTCGTATACCAAAATGCGATGGTTGCCTTCGACACAACAGCCAACTAATTGCACAAGGTTTGGATGCCGTACATTCGATATCATATCAATTTCTGTCATAAACTCTTTTGTTCCTTGTTTGGACTCTACTGAGAGAGACTTGATAGCAACTTCAGTTCCATCCCGTAGAACCCCCTGCACAAATTAACCACGAAGCATATATGAAATTCACTGAGGCTCCTACCTGGTGAAGACTAGGGAGAGTCAAATATACACAGCCTTATCCTTGCAACCAGAGAGGTCGTCTCTAGGATTTGAAACAAACTTACTGTTGCTCCAAGGCTCACTTTCTAAATTCACACGAAATAAAAGGGGGGAAATTTTATTGACAAAGAAGTGTAGAGGCAAAATCACATTCAAAAGTAGTACTAATAATGGGCATTACTTCCATAAAAAAATAAAAGAATAATTGTCATTACTCTCACCTTGTAGACCACTCCATAACCACCTCCACCAATTTTACTCGATGGATGAAAGTCTCCTGTTGCTGATCTCAATGAGTTATAGCTGAATTTTTTAGTCGATATCACTGTCGTCATCCCAAAACACAAAGCATACAGAAGTAAATCACTGAATGATGAATATCTCAAATAGAAAACAGTATTACAGTAATACATTAAGCCATTCTGGGGAGAAAATGTTCTAAGTCATAAATGTGAAATTTGTTGTCTACATTACATGTAGGAGCTCAATAAATAAATATTAATTAACAAGTATCAATATGAATATTAATTAATTTAAGTCGGATATCTTAATTTGCACACATCCGACAGAGTTAAGAGAATTAAATTAAGTAATTCAAGAAGTTAAGCATTGTTTACTTCTGGTTACAGTTATATTATAATTTGAGTGAGAATTCAAAGGACAGAAAGTACTTCTAATTGTACTCCTAAATGAATCTACAATACATATTCTCTAATACTTTGAGGTTTTGAGTACAACTAATGCAATTCTCACACTAAGTAAACAATTAGACAGAATCTAAAATTTTATTGAACAAGCCATAACTTCTATACTTAAGACAGAAGATTTTTTCTTTTTTCTTTTTTTCAAAGTCACAAATTCTATTTCTAGTACACTTTGAATCAAACCATTGATGAATCAGAAAAATCACAAAACCCCATATCCTTACCTTGTTCATGCGATTGTTCAGCTTTATTTTTCCTCCTTTTGCCTCTTTTCAAGGCACGAAAACAATTTCCAATCATTGCTCTCTTCTTGTCTTCTCCTACACTACCATTAACAAACGTTGTAGAAGCATTTATTCTTCACACGACCCAGAAGACAAGAAATCTTATGAATTCGGGGAAAACACAATGAAGCGAACCACACAAATTATCCAAGTTGAATCACTGTGAAACCCATAATCGAATTTGGAATGTTGAAATTGTGGGAGTGCAGAAAATGACGGAAAGTTATGATCTTTGGTTTCATACAGATTCAGAAGACCCTCGAGATAGCAATATTGAAGAGTTGGAAAGAAAATAAGAGGCTGTGAATCCATATATAGGTAAAGAAAATGGAAGAGCTGTAAAGGGTCAAGAAAAGCTTTTGAATAAAAAAACAGAGATAGCAAATATTGTAGGTAGTGGAAGGTTAACTGCGAAAGCGACTAATTTTCGTTTTTTTATTATGATTCGTCCTTCATTTGCTTGGCAGTTGACACAATATGATAGTGGGAACTGGTAAGTGTAGAGCCAACAAATGCACAAGACAAAAGCATTTTTTTTAGTAAAATAAAATTAGTAGTGACAATACTCAATTAGTCTTATGTCAGAAATTTTTTCCCAAGTATGCTTAGTTAACGAGATTTTAGATGAGTTTGAGAGAATTTAAAGTTTATAATGCAATTTGTTGCATCATGCAATGAGTTATGTGGTATAATTGTAGTTATTGATGTGATTCAATTGAATTGGAAGATGCAACAAAATAACAAATGTCACAATTTTATTGATCGAAATTACATTGTATGCATGTAACAAGTTGTATCATAAATTCACCTTTTTAAAATCCTCACTCCGAGAGGTTTTTTTTTTTTATCCTTAACCATTTATGTTATCATCTTGTTGATACACAAAAATAATTAAAGTGTATATGTTGTAAGCTATATCACGTTATTTATGTATTCATCACTAATATTTATTTATTTTTATTTTATTTATGAGTGTTTTAATTTTTAAAAAATAAGTTATTTACAAATAACATGATATACGAGAATGGGAATGAGAATGAAAATAAGTTTATTGTGTTTGGTAGTAAAATTTGAGAATGAGAATGGGAATGAAAATGAGTAAAAATATATTGAAATTACCACTTTACCCTTTATATTAAAATATTAAAAATGATTGTGTCAAATTTAATAGCATAATAAACAATTCCGACTTTTTTTTTCATCAAATTTACATCAAACCCGAAAAAGACAACTACTTTCGGACATGTTCTTTATGCAAAAATAGAAAGGAATGGAAAAGGGAAAGGGAATGAGAATGCATTTGCTGTGTTTGATAGTAAAAATTAGGAATAAAAATGTATTAAAATTACTACTTTGCCCCTTATATTAAAATAATAAAAAAAAATTATAATTGTGTCAAATCAAAAGATATAATAGATATTTTGTATTATCTTTTTTTAAAAGTTGATAAAAATGAAAAAATAAAAAAGTAAGTGAGATCCACTGAATTCCACCCATTCCTTCCTTAATTCCTTCGTCATTTTCATGTAAAGAACATGACCGTCCTTCCGCACCTTAACATATGAGACCGTTGCTTTCCTTCATTTTATCCCTTTCCATTTTTATCCCTTTCCATTTGCAGTAAACAAGGAAAGGACCCTAAACAACTAAAAATTTTGCCGCACAAGAAAGTAAGCCGCAAAGAAAAGCAACCAGAGACTTGAAAAATACAAAAACATTTTCACACTAATAGATGTTGTCGTCTTGTAATCTTGTAATCTTGAAAAATACAACCAGAGATTTTGGATGATTTAGATTGTCTGTACTTGTATATTTATAGTTTTTTGGTACTTGCCGCAGTTACATTGCATAATTCTTTCACATTTTTTCCATCAAGAAATAAAATTTTTGTAAGACCAAACTTTTTGGCCTAATTATATAATTATTAAATTATGAATATTGGATTAATTTTACATATCAAAATTTTTTTAAAAAAATTTGAACATTAATAATTCTAAACTAAAAAGGTATTAAGAGTTTGAAAATGAAAAAAGAATTCATAACAATTTTATTGTATGACTCAAAAGAATTTGTAATTAAAGTTTCTAGAGGGTGCCCCAATGTTTCAAGCGTGTACTACTTATTTTAATTATTCAAATTCAAATCTTAGGACTAATAACTAAAACAATTTATTTGTTCTAAATGCTTAAATGTGATATTTGCATTCTTGAAATGTTTCTAAATTATTTTTCAAAGGTATATACCAATACCATCTTACCATTGTGGTATACCAAAGGAAAAAATTAAAATTGAAATATTCCAACATATGTATAAACAAATCTAGACTAAACTATTTTTTAACCTAAGGTATAGTTGAGTGGAAGGGACTCATCCATCCTTAACCAAGTGTCAGGGGTTCGATTTTAGTTTTGGGTATGGAGCAGCTTTAAATCCTTGAGCCAGCTGTCCCACCCTTCGAAGTGAGCGAAGGGATTAATCACTGTGCTCGACGGTAGATACCCTGGTCTAAAAAAAAAAACTATTTTTTGAATACTCGATCATAATTTTCTTAATCTCATATTAAAGTTGATCCAAATACACTTAATTGTCACATTAAATACAATTAACACAATCCACTACCGAAATATAGAAAACCTTTGTAACAAATATTTTTTTAATTTATTTAATCACTGAAATTTTGTGAATTGGTCCTGTCCATGAAAATAAATATAATATGAATTGGTCTATGCATGGGAGTTCAAAAGTCTTTGTTAGCCAATATCGACCAAAGACTAATTCTGGAATAAACGCGTCATGGTTCAACTGCGTTAAAAAAAAGCTAATTATATAGACACTGAAGCCACATTTTGCACAAAAATTAAAATATAATTATATATATATATATATAAATATCAATAATTGACCAATTCCACTGGTGAAGTGCATTACATGGTATAGATAAATAATAATAAATGTGATTTAATGGATGTCGTTTTCAGTCAAAAGCTAATTTTGCACTCATATTATCATACATGTGCATGTCCTTAATTTATTTATTATCCTTCCTGTGTACCCTATATTTGAGGGAGAATATAATGGCCATATATATATAGATTGCAAACATTAGTTTCTTTCTGAAAATGTATATCAAAATCACACTTGAGAGATTGATAGAAGTAAGGAAAAGGCATGAAGTGAAATTAATATATTGTTGTACATAAAAATTAAAGATATTTTTTCTTTAAGGGTGATTTAATTATGTAACTTTTTTTTTATTATGAAAAGTCCAAAACAATTTTTATATCTCTAAACATTTTTTTTCCATTCTTATTTAATAGAGTATCTTTTTAAGATGTTTTGTTTTTAGTTATTATTAGTTTTTTGGTTGAAAAAAATTAGGATCTATATTTTTTTTAAAAAAAAAACATATGTATTATATTTTGTAAGCTTGAGTTTTTTTTTTTTGTTGAAATCAGAGTTCTAGCATCAAGTATTATGATTAATCTTTTTGTTAACTTGTAAAAACACCTTAAAAGATGAAATATTCAAAATAAATTTGACAATAACAGAGGATCAAATAATTTACAAAAAGAGAAATCAAAGAAATTTATCTTAGCTAATAATTTCATTTGTTTCCGAACGTAATAAACATCCTGACGTATGTCATATTTTTAAAAAAATAAAAATAATAGCTATATAACTCGACGTGATAAGAAATTTGTACTCAAAAGATATTAAATTCAGCAAAAGCATATATGCAATTTGCATTTCATATGCATGCATTCAGCATAAGCATAGATGCAATTTGCATTTCATATGCATGCATTCAGCATAAGCATATATACAATCCATATGCATGCATCAATGGTCCGGTAAATGTTCAATAGTACAATAATATTGAACTTCAATACATCCCTCCAATCAGTTGGTCCCTAATCCATTCAAGGTGAGTCCTTATTAATGTTAACAAAAGACACTACATGATTGGAGAGATGCACAAAGTTCAGTAGTACAGTAGTACTTAATTTTTATCTGCATCCGGGATAGCTCCCATTTAATTTTATGGCAGTTGAAGTTGAATTACTCATGAAGAAGCTGAAGATATAAGTCAATCAATAATTAAGTGTTGCTCTAGGTTGACTGAGGTGTATCAAAATTCAAATATATATAATTGTAATTAATAACCACAACTGTAGATTGGCCAGTCAACACAAAATTAAGTATATTTGTTACTCATAACACCAGGAAAAAAATATATTAGGGTGGCCCAATGTACGAGACTCCCACCGGATAGCCGGAGAGGGTCTAAGAAGAGTTTATACAATTTTATCCATGCAAGCAAAGAGACTCTTTCCAAATTAAACCTATGACATCTTGGTGATATGGCAACAACCTTACTGTTTTTCTAAGGCTCGCCCTCAACACCAAAAAACAGTTAAACACTATATTTAACAAATAAAATATAATGCTTTTCAACTATTAAACAGCATATCACATGTATCTTTGTGTTAGCTAGCTAGCTAGCGTTGCTACACAGAAATATAGTGACAGGGGAAGTAATACACATGTATCTTTGTGCTAGCTAGCTAGCTAGCGTTGCTACACAGAAATATAGTGACAGGGGAAGTAATACACTGATGATCATGCCCAACATCACAATAAATACGGATACTTTGGACAAGACACAATATGATCTAGACAATGTGAATAGCAAAAACTATTTAGTGTTAAAAAATAGTTTGAAGTGTGCTGTGTCAATTTTTTTTTTTTTATTTCCCACATGTATCTTCTAGTCAATATAATTCTGGTTGAAACATTGCAGACACTAAATGTAAACACTTCTTTCAATATATATATATATATATATATAAACCATAAACCATAGTTTACCACGTTGCTGGATGTTAATTCCTATTGTGTTGTGTTTGATATTCCTGCTTTTACACAAACCAGCTTATCTCATTTTGTGCATAGAGGAGGATGGAATGCTTGTCACAAATGGGTTTAAACTACCCTTGTTGCTTCGACCAATGTCCTGAGCAAAATAAACCAAAGACAAACTTGTAAATTGTAACTATGTTAAGTGTAATCTAAAAGGTACTTGGATCCAATACCAAGTAATCAAGTATATTAATTATGTTCATTAACTATGGCTCTCTATCTTTCTAGTAGTATTTTGGACAACAGAGAAAATTTTAAGTAGATTCAATTTAAGAAATTGGCTGGCCTAATCAAACATGAAAGGACATGCAAACGTGTATGTCAAGAATTGAAATATTGAATTTTGTAACATGCTTATATGTTTATCAAAGAGTAGATTATCTGCAATTAAAATCTACATTGAGTTTCTCAAACAACCTACATAAAATATATACGTTGCTACATGTCTCATTGACATTAAGGGTGTGTTTGGATTAAGGAGAATAGATGGGAAGGGAAGACAAATTTGAAACCTTCCCCTTGTTTGGATTTCTAATTTTGGAGGGAAGGTTTTGAATTTGTTAAGGATGGTTAGTACAAAATCCTTAATCTTCCTCCTTCACTAATTTTAACTACCTCAAATTGAGGATTTTCAAACAAAAGGGAAGAGAAATCAACACTAAACCTTTCCTTCCCTAGCGTTTCTTTTCTTTTATTTCCTTCCTTTCCTTCCCCCTCTTCATTCCCAAACACACCCTAAGAAATCAGAAAGTAGTATAAATGTTTACTTCTATGTAATGAGACAAAACTAACCCATATGTCTCATGTTTCGTTAACTTAAGCTACATCATTATATCACTTCAGATGACAAATAAATATAAGAATCTATAAACATACCATATGTCTCATTGCCATATCTAAGGACTTCTTTGAGAGTGTTCTTCCCAATCCTGAGCCATCAGAAGATGAAGACTTCACAGAAGAATTGTTGAGTGCAGAATGATTATCTGAATCAAGCTTAGGAGGTGCTAGTTTCCTCAAGTTAGCTATTCTTTCAACCAATTTTGTCCCAACCATAACTGGGCTATCACCATCACCACCATCAATCAAACAAGATCTACTACTCGAATTTAGCCTCTTCAATTTTCCATTGCCATTATTATGATTACTGTTAGCCTCAAGAGAAGATAACCTACTACTCCTAGAGGTTGAAGCTGGACTTTCAACCTTCAAGTATGGAGGAGCATCCGGGGCTGAACCTTGCGATTTCATCGAGTTTTTCGTGAGTGAAGGGCGAATTTTTGATGCCGAGGAAGACCTAGTGGGAGTGGATGATCTTATTGGCTTAGCAGAACTCAAGATGGACCTTAAATTAGGGGTGGAGGGCCTAGAAGATTTGGTTGTCGAAGGTAATTTTAGCCTTCCAGATGGGGTCGAAGGTCTGGAAGTGGATAATGATGAAGAAGGTCTCCTATTAGTATTGCAATTAGTGGAAAAATTAAGAGTAGAAATCACTGATTGAGTCTTGGAGGCTACATTTCTTCTACCAGCTGGCTCTGCTTGTATATTAATTACCTGCAACACAAGATACAGTTTTTTTTTAACAGAGTCAACGATATTAAGCCAGCCAAATGAACAGAACGCATAATTACTGCAGAAAAGGAAATTTTCTGTCAAGAGATCATTGTGTTATTACACTTTTGTTAGTTCTTTTAAGCTAATTATTACCCATCTTCCTTATGGTATTTTTATCCTAATTTTAATATAAATATTTAATGTGACTGCTAGTCTGTTACACTAATGAACAATTTTAATGTTGAAAATATGCTTCACTCCACATTGAACAATTTTATAGCCTTCTAAAGTTATTGTTGGAATTAAAGATAACATGTAAAAATTGATCTAGTCAACTTAGTTCTAACAACAGCTTCAGAATACTGTGAAATGTGAATTTGAACATTCACAAAACTATTTCTGATCAAATTTAAAAGGAAAAATATGACATAGCTGTAAAATGACATTATAAAGAGGGAAACCATTAAAAGATTTAAAAGTTGTTACCCTAGGTTTCAAAGCCATTGGACGAGAATTAGGAAAGTCCATTGTAGATTTTAGAGATATCTTTGAGTCCTTCTCTAGAGAAGGAAAAAGTGGTGTTCCAGGTGGTGTAACAAGCCTGATACAGAAATTAAAACCTCAATATGAACCAATAAAAGTATAAAGATAAAATTGTATATGAATTTTTACTTTTTAGAAAAGCATACCTACCAGTCATAATCAGATTTTTCATTCTCTGAAGACACTATCTTGGTGATAAATTCTGCACAAACATAAGGCAATTCAGAAGATGGAAGATGAAATGAGCTCCGAAGGAAAGAGCAAGAGAAGAAATGAAGAAATACCAAAATCAGAGGAAACGACGTCGTTTTGGGAGTTGCGAAGAAGCAGAAAATTGTTCCTCTCATTCTCTTTCTCCCTGTTTCGCATCTCCAGGAACAATGCGAGCTCCTCCTCTCTCTCCTTCATCACTGAACTGACCTCTGAATTCTGATTATTACTTCAAGCGAAATTGAAGCTGAAGCACCATATTGAATTTTGATGATAGAGAGAAGAATGAGATATTATGGAAGATTGAATTGAAGTTAGAAGAGGGAGGGAGGGAGGGCTTTTTAATTATATAACTGCACTTCAGCACGCTCGCTTTTGGCGTTCTCTAGTTTCAAACAGCAAAACAGAGACCCAAAAAAAAAAAAAAGAGCATTTGAAATTGGCGCTTTATTTCTTTATTTGTTTCTTTGGGTCCTATATAATTAAATCATTAAATTAAGAAATTATGTACAGTTTTTATATATATGGAAAAAGTGAAAAGGAAGGAAGGTTAGTGAACAGGAAACAATGAAATTTGGATTTGTTATTGAAAATTTTAAATCTAAGGTGTTGTTGATGCATGGGATATACCAAAAGCAAAAAGGCAAGAAGAAAGAAAGAATGAATGCGTCAGAGAAAGAGATTTTGTTTACGTAATTCACGTAATTTTTTTTATATTTTTTAAATTAAATATATTTTATTTTTTATAATGTGATAAAATTATTTTTTTTTATTTTTTTTATTTTTTCTTTTAATATAAAAATAAAATAATTATTTTATTAATTTTTATTCTATTCATATCATATCAAATTTATATTATTTTTTTTATTCTTTTCAACATTCTTATTTTCATTTTTTACGAAAATGAAAGCTCAGCACCTCAGCCTCGCGTTGTTTCAATTTGAAGACGCTCCTTTATTATTATGGCTCTATCTCCAGCAGTAGACCCCACTCAAAAAGTTTAAAGAAATTAACTCAAATATATTGGTATATATTATAAATAATTAACATATCAATAACTTATGATTATATATGAAGTTGCCACACAACAACATTATTTTATATAATTGTGGCACTTTCTAATTATTGATTTTTAAAGCAATAAATAATTTTTTTAATGGTGAAACCAAGTACCAACAATCATGAAGCTTGGTTTAGAAAGGGAAAGTGGTAGTAAAGCATAGGTATGAGGCAGCGCCTATTTACGTTAAAACAAAACGCGAGTAATATCACGTGATGTGAACGCATTTGCGCGCTTTTCATGTTAACTTCAAATATTTTTGGCAAGATTGTGTCTTACCTCATCATCAACATTCATGAGTGTTTTTCAGCTATAACTCTATTCAAATGCTTTGAAAGGTAATAAACAACATTTAGTTGTACTCCCTTGTTCATCATGTAATGTAGAAAACTTTCAAATAGCATGACACACTAAAATGAGTTGAGAAAATAAGGAGAATTCAAATAATAAACTGATAAGATAAAACCATGTGAAATCTATCCTCATCACCAGTCACTTACCATTATACCCCTCTGTGCAGTACCCCTATAAACACTCAATGATCCTAGGAACACACCAAGTGAATTAACATACCTTCTTGTTACTCGTTAGTCTGTGTGTGATTGGTTGGGGACTGTGTTAGTGTTAAGCATCTGAGGTTTATATTGGGAGGCCCTCCCTTTGTGGATTCCATCTTGCAAGTACGAGCTAGCGTGGAGTTAGACAAGGAGGGTTCATCATAAACTACTTTAAAATTATTTTCTGAACAAAAGGTTTCTAAATGTCAAACCCATCTATTCTATTTTCTGTTTACATGATGTAATTTGAAGGACAACATTGAGCTACAAGAATGTACAAATCTAATTTCAAGTCATCCTGAGATCAGCACATCAAGCGTCGTCGTCGTCGTCGACAAGGTCGTCATCGACAACGTCGTCGTCGACAACGTTGTCGTCATCATCACTATCAGTTCCACCAATTACTACAGCTGAAAGAGGATTAGGTTCAACAACTACAGCTTCCTGAGCTTGTGAGTGACTGCTCTCATCGGGCGGCCCAGTCACCATAAACCTACTCAACAATAAATCATGATAACACAAGCTAGATCAATAAGCTATAATGAAAACAAATAAAAAATTATGGAAAGGAATGCTAATATAAACCTCAACAACACAAAAAGGACAATAAGAAAACATAATATCTCTCCTTATGATCATCCTGAGTTCAATTCTTGTAGGAATCATTTTGAGAGTAAAAATCCTAAATGAATCATGCTAATGTGAAATAAAGCATCTTAAGATCATCCAGAGAGAAGACGACTTGGACTTGAGCAAAGTCCAAGGACACTCGTAAGCATAATACCCCCAAAAAGGAAAAGAAAACCAAACTGGTTACCTTTCAAGGATAAATTTTCCTACTTTGTACTTTTGATTTTTCTCACGTGCAGCCTCCTGCATGAATATAAGTAGATAAACATGAATGAACGTTTCACAATAGCAAAAGCAACTTGACAAGCAAACAAATCAATCCCAGACATGGAGCTACAGAAATGGTCCTTACATATTTCCATCCAACAATGGACCCACATTTGACACAGAATAGGTCAACAACAGTGTGCATTCCTGTTATCATCATCCTCTCTTCTTTCTCTCCAAATGTGACATTCACACTGTCAAAAAGATGGAAAACTTCAAGACGTTAAATGAAGCCCTCCTTAAGTTTGCAATTAATTTAGACCAGCAATCATATTTCCCATCTGGTAGTGATTTCATTATTGGTGCATTCAAGACCAAGCATGTTAAAATTTACTGATTTTTCCCCCAAAGATATTGCGATTTTCATAAGAAAATAAAACCATAAGCACAAGTAATATCTGCATTGCCAACTACTAATCCTTATGTTAACCTGTAATAACTAATAGCATGTCAGATGAACACTTACACTTTCTCATAAAGATAAGCAATCCCATGCCTGCAATGGAAAGACTAAGACACACACAAAAAAAAATTAGAGTTAGATTGTCTACAATATTCCATATTCTTGATGCATGTAGTTTGTCAAATACATAGTACACATGAGGATTCAGACATATGGGAAATCATGGAAAGGAAGATCAAATCAATTCCTACCTAGTTTTCCCAAATCATCTCAACTTGTTAAACACAAGGGTACAAAATGTGCATCAGGTAACACATTTAGGGCATAAAAATGTCAATTTATTGCTAGAAAGATACACATGGTGACATATAACTGTTGATTATGCAGATTTTAAATTAAAAGATTGTAATCCCACAGCTTCATGATTAAAAAATTGGTATAACACGATAGACACATAGTCCAAGTAAGTAAGTTCTGCGAGTTATGAAGATTTGAAGGATTGCACCACAAATTTTAATGGCTACACCAATTACATTTATTAAGGAAAATTGTCTCATTGAATTACAAGAGTCATGTATGCAAGCAACTTCTTCACATAACAAAAGTTGCATTTCATTTAAACAAAAAAACTCTTAGTTACAAACTATTCCAAATATGAACAAAATTATCACAAGACAAGATATATAAAGAAGTGAAATCCTTCTACAATCATAGAAAACAAAAATACACAAACGTTCGCTATACAAACGACAAATCCTTCTACAATAAATGAGAAACGACAAATCCTTCTACAATAAATGAGAAACGACAAATCCTTCTAAACCACGCTCTCCAACAAACGACAAATCCTTACCACATTCTCCAACATGTCAATAATAAATGACAAACGACAAATCCTTCTAAAACGTTCATTTACCAGAATACTAATCATTGATAATAATTTGCAAACGACAAATCCTTCTAAACCACGCTCTCCAACAAACAACTCCTAATCATACTCTCTAACACGCCAATAATAAGTGACAACGACAAATCCTTCTGCGATCAAAGAAAACAAAAAACACAAACGTTCGTGACATCAACCAAACACAAAGAATCACAAATATTAGCATGTTTTAAATATACTTTAAAAGGAATTTAAAGAGTGTTGACTAAACCAACGGAGGGTTGAGTCTAGTGGAAGGAGTTTGTTGCTTGAAATGATGCAAGATTGAGGTTCCCATTGGGAGAGATGCTCATATATAACAAGATTGTCTCTTATAGAAGATACATGTGAAGAAACCAAAAAAAAGAGTGCTGACCAAATCAATATTACACAATTCCTCAATCACCTCTCTGAACACTATCTCCCATCCAGCATTCCCAAACACCATACATTCACACACTGAAACACTAAAGTGAACAAACCAGAATTGTTCATTATCTTAAAATATTCTATAGCTTTCTAGGTTGGGTAAATAAGAAGAGAATTGAGAGAGTCTAAGTGGTAAGTTGGATATAAAAACACTAAAGTGAACAAACCAGAATTGTTCATTATCTTAAAATATTCTATAGCTTTCTAGGTTGGGTAAATAAGAAGAGAATTGAGAGAGTCTAAGTGGTAAGTTGGATATAAAAACACTAAAGTGAACAAACCAGAATTGTTCATTATCTTAAAATATTCTATAGCTTTCTAGGTTGAGTAAACAAGAAGAGAATTGAGAGAGTCTTAGTGGTAAGTTGGATATAACCAGAAGATTTTGGAGAAGTATGAGAATTGTAAGCACAACTAGGAATTGACAAGATTCCTAACTGTGCTGAGTATCAGTGTCAAACTCTTTAAGAACACAGAAACAGCTCCTCTCTAGAATAGCATTTGCGTGAAAGACCCAACACCATGATTCAAGAAGGAGGAATATATACATATATATATATATATATATATATATATATATATATATATATGATCATATATTGATATTTGATTTTCCCTTCACTTGGTTTACTCATATCTTGTCAAATCCTTCTACTTCCTCCTCCCTTTCGGATGCATTATTCTGTCCCTCTTATCGTCATTAACCAATAAAGGGACTTCCCAGTCATCTTATATCTCATTCTCCAGAGAAAACACAGAAATGTCCATAAAAAAACTGCACATTCAAGCACCAGTAAGTCAAATTTAAGCTTCAGGGAAGAGAAACGAAACCTTGGAAATGATATCTTCAGCAAGGGCAAGAGGTGTGCTGCAATGCTTGCAGCTATAGTAGTTTTCTTCCAGTTGGACCAAGAACAGCCTTCCCATGTCTACCCTAATCCCAATCTATCAACTCTGAACCCAGTCAGAAACAGACAATCGAATTTCCTTCAGTCCCTTCAAGAAACGACCGAACCAACAAGAAAGTTAGGAAGGATAGATAAGCAAATCACCAAACCCAGAAAGAAAAATGAGAAAGATTAGACTAAAGCGCGAGAAACCAAAACCAGAAACAATCAAACCAAAATAATCAACGAAATCAATCCAAGGGAGAAGAGAATACAATTCAAAGTACGTGACCGAACTAACAAGCAAAAAGAAAAATTAAAAAAATCTTACATATACAAAGAATAGAGATTGATAATGTGAATTTCAGAAACGAAGAATGAAGATGAGATTCATAGAATGGTTTACCTGGAAACAGCGCAAATCCAATATCACTCAACCTGAACTGAAGTGTTATCGTCAGTGAAATCCGGACTTGGTGACTTAAGGGCTACGCTTCGGCCCGGGAAATCATGACGCTAGTTACAAAAATTCTGAGGCATTTTTTGCCGTTTTGCGAATATGTCCCGAATTTTATTATTTTATTATTTCATTTTAATTAAAGACTAGATTTATATGTCATGCATTAGATTCCTCAATTAAAATAGATTATATACATATTAGCTTTTTTATCTAGTCGCTAAAATTTGTTTCCGTAATTCTATGTAATTTTTATTGACTTTATTTTTATCTAAATAATCAACGAGAAGTATAAATATGGTTGTTCATATGATTTTTTATACTAAATGTAACATCAAATCACTTATTTAACTATAATGTTTTATTAATTTAATCACGATAATACCATTTATTTTATAGTGACACAGTGATAGTCGTTGCTAAATTATTAAAAAATATTAGCTAAATATATAACTTGCACCATAGATAGCATTGAAGACCACGTAGACAGCCACTTTTGCATATGTTATTAATTAATTAAACGTAATTCAAGTGAATGACAAAATTGCTTGTAAATTAAAAATTTAGAGACGCGATTGATAGTAAACAAAATCTTAAAAGAAATTTGACAAAAATCCTATAATTTAGAGACAAAAATACTACTTTTGCCTAATTAATTATTATGGTTTGAAAAAATTCATTGTCCTTTCTGATTCAATTTAAAATGCTTGATTCCTATGACTTATTTGTCCAAAAAAAACCTCTCGATCTTCATACATCTATATTAATATTGTGGTTGAATCTTTTGGTCATTAGTATCACAAAAATAATTATTTTTTAATTTTAAAAATAAAAAAATTATGAAAGAATATGACGAAGTGAAAATAAATATAATAGGTAGTAATAAGAACTTCTCATTATTTAAAAAATAGTAATAATTATTTTATATTATATTTTTTAAATATTAAATATTTAATTTATTATTTTAAAATATAATAATTATTATTATTTTATATTATATTTTTAAAAAATTAAATAATAAATTACGAAACCTCTGGTCAAATATGACTGACCCAAAAAAAAGTCCGCAAGGTATTTACTACCAAAACAGTTGTGCAAAAATTGGAAATTAGATTTAGTGTAATTTCCTTCCGTAATTTCGGTACAATTCTTATAAAATATACATTTTTACTTTATTTTTTAAGTACTAATACGGACTCACACTAATAATAATCCACTATGAATAGATTAGAGACTAAATTAATATCAATATTGATAAATATCATCACCTTGAATGGATTATGGACTAAATTGTTATTAATATTAAAAAATAATCTCACGAGGCTATTTAGTGATAATATTTGTCAAAATTGATAATAATTTCATTCCTAATCCATTCATAGTGGGTTATTGTTAGAGTAAATCCGTATTAATACTTCAAAAATGATATAAAAATGTGTATTTTATAGGAATTGCACCGAAATTGCACATAAAGGAATTGCACCGGATCCAAACTCCAAAAATTGGCATCTCGAACATTTTCTCTTGCAAACGAGAAGGAAAATATTGTTCTTAGGTAATAGCTATTATCACTAAATTAGATGAACTTATTTTCTTCACAATCACGCTTATAATTGAACAAATGGAACCAATGTTCCTTCATCCTATCGATGTGCTTCATTTCACTCTCTAGGCATTTCAAAAAGAGCCTTTTTAATGTGCCGGTTACAAAAGAGACTGAAAACCAAAATGCACCTCACTCCAATGTTGGTGGAAGCAGAAATTTACCATCATGGGCAATGATATACTATTGACTATTCCAATCAACATATGCATAGTATTTTCCCAAAAGGAGATAAAATGAGTCAAAATGTAAGTTTCTCAGCCAAAGCCGATGGGGACTGGCATTTGAGTTCCAACCATTAAGAAGAAAATCCTTCTGGCGAAGTCTTCTTTACTGCACCTATTCTTTGAGGAGGCCATACAACGTGGGTCACCCTTCCTCGAACTAGACCCAAAGGAATCTGCAAACATGTAAGAGAGATTTATAGGAGAAATCCTAAGGAATTGGCCATAATACAGCAAAGACATTGCCACAGCAACTCAGATATATATATTCTGTCAAGAAGGAAAATAAGAAGTGATTTGTCATTTTGTCCAACGAAAATATGAAAAAGATTAAAAAAAAAAAATTTGTAAAAGACCAATATATTTAAAGGTCAGTCTTAACATTTTCCTGCGTACACCTGAAAAATATGTAGTAAAAGTCTGCCAGCCTATGACAAATTTTCTATGTCAGTGAGCGGGAAGATTTGGTCAAGAGGCTTAGTTAATTTAAGCTTTCTTTGATACACAAAACAATGAAATATATAGATACTGAAAAAGGCAAATAAGTTCCTAGCCTCCAACTCTCTGAAATAAGCATGCAGTAGTTGCTATAGGCAAGTGATATATGTCCTAAATTACTCTTCTAGGCTCTAGCAATTAAAAGCCAACCTGATCAAAATTTGCACTGTGTATTTTGTGAACTGTGACAGAAAACTTTTTAACTTGAGAACTTTCAGAGTGTGAAGCTAAAGTATCTTTGAACTCCTGGTAACATTTCAATTTTATGCGCTTTGCCAACCAGGATTGTAAATGTATGGTTATGAAATATCCACCATCCGTACAGCTACAAGGCTTGTTTTCTATTTCCCTTTAGCATGTTACTAGAGTTTCACACCAGGAGCTCAGAAATAATGGAAACTTACAGGTCCAAATGAGTTTGAATCCATGCTTGAAGCTGCATTGTCTCCCTGGACCCAGCAATGTCCTTCTGGAATCTTCAGCACATCATAGTTACGATGTGCGCCAAACCACTCTTCGGGTAATGCAACTATTCTTTTTATGTGTGTCTCCTTGTGATTCATTGGGGAGCTGCAGAAGTTTCAGAAAATGCTGATCATTGACCATTTACAAAATGAAATAGCCTAGTAGTATAGTTCATATCATTGATTAGCAGCATTGTACAAGAGCCTATTCAGAGAGTATGCAAGTGTGTGTGTCTATATATATATATATATCAGAATAAACTAAGAACAAGAAGCCATCAATGCATATAGACCGGAGAGTACAAATACTAGAATAAACTTTCAACCTTCTGTAATTTCTACAAGGTTGCAACATTAGTCCAAAGACACCCTTGGTGTATGTCATGAATGGTAAAAACAATTAATGACTAAAGGAGTTAATATATGCTTCATCAGCTAAAGAAATGTATGTAAAACATGCAAAGTTTGCCATCTTAAGATGAAAATCAGGTAATAATGAAAGTGAAAATAGTATTAACAACTCATAAAAAATAGATTATAAGAATACACCAGTTTCTCTTCTGTATTATACCTCTACGAATAAGAACAAATAAAGCTTTCACGCTAATTATTAATTAAATCTTTTTTCATCAATAAGCTTTCGATCTTACACAACAAGAGGGATAAATTGTCATTAATACACTTATACACCTTGCATATGAGGCATTTTCATGTGAAATCAATAACTAGTTAACTGCTATAGTTCATTTAATTTTCATTTCCTTTCAATTTTCCCATCGAAGTAGAAAACAATAATGATAGAAAGGAAGGTCTATCTAGGATATTAAGGTGTGTGGGAGTGCAAGCAGCTTATCAATAGGGAAAGAAGCAAAACACACAACTTCACCGAAGCGTCATTTTAACACCTATAACGAGCAAAAAGGCTCAATGTAGAAAAAATCATAAAACAAAATTCAAGCAGCTTGAATTATGTCCAATTTTTAATAAAGAAGTCATCAATTATTTTTTAAAAAAAAATAGAAAAGCCTTAGCTCAGTTACACCCAACAAATACATCAATAAATAAATGTTCCAAAATATTTATTTTTACAGCCAGAAATCGTCCATAAATTTATTATGTGAACCCCTTACTTATTTTTCATCGCAAATTTTTGACACAGTCTACTTAGATCTAAATATATTATGGGCCTTTTACTACATTTTTTAAGCAAACAAATGTGTTTTTAAGTTTTAACATCAGAATATTATTTTAATATTAGTAATAGCTGTAAAGAAATTATGAAATAGTTTAGGGTATGAGTAAAGCATACTTCTGATGATGAGATTATTAACATGGTTATTTGAGTTCAAATTATGTGGGGCACATAACAAAGGAAACCGCATAGAGTTGAATTAGACACTATAAACCACGGGGAAATCTGATCATGACCAAACTGAGGGTAAACTGTAATTTACCCAATATATTATATGAAAATTAAACACTGAAACAGGGCAAAATAATTTACCGGAAGACCACCACATCACCGCGGGAGAACTTATACTTTTCAAGGCAAAATTTCTCGACCAAGACATAGTCATCTGCAACATAATCAATTGTCAAACAACAAAAATCTGCAATTGTAAAAATAACATGATTCTTTTAGCAAGAAATTACCAGAAATTTTTCCAAATGAAGAACTGGTTTTAGGATTAAGTGTGGGAGACATAGAGCCACCACGAACTGGAACAATGGTCACATAACGATCAGACACTGTCACAGTGATGACGCCAAATGTGATAAATTTCTTTGTAAAATTCCATAAAAAGCTTCCTGTTCCCATGTATAGGTCTCCACTTTTTGGTACATGTATAGTTCAAACAGAAACCATGTCTAGCCCAGTTTTCCAGAACCCAGCAAGGAAAAAAGGGTAACTGAGAGTGAAACAATAATAAAACACATTTAATCAGCAAGGAGTTAACACACACACACACACAAAAGGAAAAAAAAAAACATCAATTGAAAGCTACTTTCCAAGGATAATTAACAATTTGCTCAATATCAAGAAACTCTATTAGTCTGAAATAGTAAGACAAGCTAAATTCAACTTACATCAAAATGAGTGAATAATTATCAATTTAAAGCTAAGCCACCAGCTAACAAAGTCTATATATGCAAGTATATACGAGCTTGATTGAAACTATCACTTATAGGCTAATTTGATGCATATTATGTTCTAGGTTCTCCAACTCTGCAGGGCCACTAGTAGATGGAAATGGATCACAGGATTATCAACCATTCGAATTTCAAGCCAGTTATAGTTTAGAGGAACAAGTACGGAAATGCCATCTACTGAGTTCACAGAGACAGCAGTTACCCACTCTTTTCTACACATCAACAGAAGCATCGTTTCCTTAGGCTCTCTATCGAACACCACAAAGGCAAAAGTACAGATGTTAAAATTACAATGTAGAAAATAGAAACTAAAGGAAAAGATTAAGCATAACAAATAGAGCAATAAGCACGACATGAATTATCAAGGAAAAAAGAAAGAAAGAGCAAAACAATGAAAAATCAGCTATGAGAAGAAGAGGCGTGAATTCTCCGCCGTCGGTATCAAACAAATATAACCATATAAGTGAAGCATATCAGAATGTGAAATCGAGAGCTGAAATGAAGTATTTGGTGAGAGATTACCAGATTTCGAAGAAGAGAGGGTTGCGAGCTATAGAGAAAACGCGGAGAAGACGTTGAAGTTTGATGCGGGCGAAAGGTGAGCAAAACCCAACCAAAACCCCAATCCTTGACTAAAGCAGTGAGGCTGAATCGCTGAGCGGAGAGTGAGAGATTTCTTTTACCCTTTTTTCGCATAACCGTTAACGTTGAGTGTGGCACACGGCCTTTTCTTTGCCTTCTCTCACTCTCATCATAACCGTGGGCCGAAAAGAGAGTCCGAACATAAAACCAGATCTCCGTGGGCTAGGTCTGACTAGGCCCAAAGAGTAGCCCATTGATACTAACATGCACAGTGTTTTTTAGAGTAAATTCTGTCCAAGAAAAATTAGAGTCTCAATTCTCCGCTGTTTAAAATTGTGATGTTCGATTTTAGTGACACTTATCATTGTGTTAACCAATTAATAACCATGACAAAAAATTTGGCTACGATTTTTTAATCGGTAACCATGACTAATTTGAACAACACAATTTTGAACAGTAGAAGATTCGAGTTCGAAAAATTAACTATTTTAATTTTAAAAAACATTTCATGTCAAGATTTAATTTAATCTTTGAAACGTCAAAATTATCCATGTCATCTTCCAAAGATTGTTTTTTAAATAATTTATTTCTTATATTAGATACATAATAGTTAACACTAGACGCCTGATTATCTTCATAAAAACAACTAATTTGATACTAACAATAATTGATGTAGTAATTAAATGTCAAATGTTATATTAAATCAACTTCATGTTTTTCTTTCTTTCTTTTTTTTGTAAAAAATGGAATTTGAACATCTTTGATGAAGAAATTATTCTATCTCCTGCTTGACAAGATATAGTATTTTGATATGTCATTTTGATCATTTAATTTCTAATCCATTCAATATAACTCTTTATTAATATATAGATTCCTATTAATAATAGAAAATACTAAATAATTAAAGTGGTGCACTAAGTTAAGACTCACACGTAGTACTTGACTTTTATCATCGTGATTAAACATTTCACTTTGTTTTCACTTTTCACGTGCAACTTCTTTTTTTATAGATCATCTTCTTCCCACAATTTAAAGGAGTTATTGCCCGTGATTAATGTTGCTCTTAAAGTTAGTGTGAAATAATTGCAAATTGTAAAATTCCATACTGAAGAGTGAAGATTCTGTTCAAAATTACATGTACCGAAAACACTAACTTCATTTATTAGATTTATCTAACATGTGTCCTTAAAGTTTCTCTTGATTAATCAATAGAATATTTTATATTTTAAAATCTACGAAAATAATTTTTAATATTTAAAGACACAATTAACCAATTAAATAAAATCTTAATATATGCCTACACCATTAGCAAAAGCATAACTTAATTCGATCACGAGGATTGATTAGCTTTTATTGCATGAATATTTTCATAATTCATGAGATGTGACGAGTGATGACAACTTAATCAAAGAGAATATTCGCTAAATAAGTCCCGCAGATCAGAATTCTTCCATTGACTCCTATGAAATTTTATACCACCCATACACTAAGAATCTTGTGCATATTACTTTTAGTTTTAGTTATCTTTTAAAATACTAATTACATCATATATTCAATGTAAAATATAATTTATGCTAAAAACTATGAGATAGCAAATTAACAAAGTTCACATCACCATTACGTGAGCTTAATTTTATGACTCCTTTGCTTGCACGCCCATGGTTTCATGCTTAAAATCAAGCAGTAACATTCTGCTTAGCCTCTTCAATAATTCATCATGTCACTAACTTTACAAGCACTAATTAATTAAGCTAATTAGAGTAGTAGTACCTGAACAGCACCATATGCATATATATATAAGTATAAGTACACGGGGAGCAGAAGAAAAGGCTTAATTAATTAATTAAGAGGAAGTGAAAGCGTCAATGATGGTTGTGTGAAGAGGGTCACTCAAATGGGTAGCCCAATTGTTGAGAGGGCCTTTTCCAGTGACAGCAGCTTGAACTGCAAAGCCAAGGAAGGCAACCATGGCTAGACGGGCATGCTTGATCTCTGCCAACTGAAGGGTGGCCTTCTTCTCCGGGTCGGCGGCTAAGCCGAGTGGGTCGAAGAACTTGCCGCCCGGGTACAGCCTCTTCTCGGGGTCGAGCTCGGCGTTCCTCTGGAACTCAATGTAACCAATCACCAGAACCTCAATCCAGATCAGTGTGGTGAGTGAGAAGGGAAGTGGCTGCCCAAGGTAGGATGAACCCTCAACTAGCTCTACCTATAATATCACACCAAAATCCATTATGTTTATTAGTTAGCTAGTAACATAACATGAATACGACAGGTCGTTTTGTTTTTGTTTTTGTTTCCGTTTTAATTTTAACTGTGATCTTCTTTCTTTAAAACGACTATTGAGAAAATAATACTCCTCTAAACTTCATGTAACAATGATTTAAAAGAGCCCATTATCTCCGACTTCTGCATTTCTTTCAACAATACAAGAAATCATTCAAAAATAATTTTGAGACAAACAGAACTAAAATACAGAAATCGAATCAATTGCAAAAAAATTCACATAAGTTCCAATAATCCAGTGAGATATATTGATCTAGTTTTGGACAATGATTAAACAAACAATTTGGTCTGAAATTGCCAGTTATATTTAGTTTTAGAGTAAATTATCATTTTGGTGCTAAAAAAATATAATTTATCTCATTTTAGTCCCTCAAACATAGAAATATTTAATTTAACCCTTCAAAAATATAATTTTAATTCCTATTTATAAAAATGTTAAATTTAATCTTTTAAAAATGGTTTGTCACTTATGTTAACAGAGATTTTCACACTAAGATGATACAATTTGCATGGGAGTAAATTTGACATTTCTATATTCACATTACATCTTTTGAGACTAAAATGATAATTTAGTTAGTTTTAAGGTGCAGAAGTTTGGGATCAAATTGATGATATTATCGACCATCGCCCATTGATACGTCTAAAGAACAATTTTCAAAAGCAGATAATAGAAAATTAGAAACTGTTGAATCACAGTGAGAATGTGAGACATACCTTCCCGGCGTCTTGCCAGGTCACGCCGGTGAGCCATTCAACGGAGAGGGCTCCGAGCGTCGCGAGCATGGCCCACCGTCCATGAATGAGCTCGCACTCACGGAATCTCTGCAACCCGAACACTTCGCTGTAAGGCTGAAACGGCGTCGATTTGACATCCGCGGCCTCCGTTCGCGTTCCGATCACATCTCCGGCCAAATTCTTCGCCAGGTTCTGATCCAACGAGTCCAGCTCGAACTGCAGGTACTCCGCCGGTTTTCCCAACCCGAACGGGTCGAATCCGTAATCGCCGACGAGGCTTCCGTCCAACCACTCCGGCGCCTTCGCACCGGGGTACCATAACGGCCTATCGTTGCTAGGCTGCCTCGATGCCTTCTTGGCCGGACTTTTCTTGCCTCCGAACCCGAATCGCGCCACGACCCGACCCGAATTGGAGTACACGTCCGGGAGGACCGTGCCGATGAAGGAAGATGCGGCGGAAGCGGAAGCGGCCATGACTGCGTGCTAACGTGCGCCGAGGGTGCGTAGGGTAGAGGAAGAAAGAAGAAGAAATGCTGGAATAAGATGGCGAGGGAAGTAGAGATTATATCCGATGGGAAGAGGGTGAGTGTTTTATCAAAGGCATATTGGAAAATCGAGGGCTGAGGTTTTGTGGCCGTTGGATGCAGAAGCGTATCCATCTGACGGCGGAGAAGTTGGAAATCTTATCTGTAGGCTTATCTGGTAGAAGTAATGTGGGCCCCTTCTGTGAAAGATTGTGGTTATGGTTCACTGGTTGGAGCCAGGGAGGACACTTGGTACTGCAATTTGAAAAAAATCTTAAAAGTCCATTTCTGCAATTAATCTTTCATTAAAATTTTATCTACCTTTGAATTTCATATATATACATATTGATGCTCAAAAATTTGCATACAAATGTTTTTAAATATTTTATATCAGAAAATAAAACTTACAAAACCTTTGTATAATTATATAAATTATTAATTTTTTTAAAATACAACCACCCAATGAAATGAAAAGGCTAGGATCATGCAATAGAAGACTTATTGACAGAAAAACAAAAACAAAAAAAAGCCCATGTAAGAGTGATCCTCAAGAGGAGAGTGTCTAAAAGTAAAAGCAACACTTAGAGAAGCCCAGCACCAGGGAAATTTGTTTTTATTGGATTCATGGATTCTACATTTTTTAACAAAAATAAATAAATACTAAAGTTGTACTAGTACCACCTTATTTATGTATTAGTCAATAATATTAATCTAATTATTTTTATTTTATTTATCATGTAGATTCACTAGTTTAAAAAAATTTTATTGATGAATACACAAATAACCTAATGTAGCTCATACACTTAATAATCTTTCTAACAAAAAAAACCTGTGATGTAATAGAAAATTTCTTAAACCTTTTTATGGAAGAAACTTTTCACTCTACTTTTGTTTGACCAAAAAAATAACTGGGTTTTGAACACAAATAATGCAACTGTGGAAAATGGACTTCGTCCAAAGTGAGGTGGGTCATGTTGTTTACAGTACACACACTTTGGGTTACTCTGTCTTCCTTAGGTTTTTTTTAATATGCTGGGTAATGGGCCCACTACAATAATTTCAAAATCTGTGCCTAAATAATGCTGTTCTCATGAAATATTTGAGTTTCTTGCTGTGTTGTGTTTGCTAATTGCTAGAAAATCAATTATGCAGTTGTGGGATTATACAAAATATAGGATTAATAGGAAGAACAAGTACCGAGGAATTGTCCAAATAATAAACGACTTAATATTTATTTAAGCAAAGTCTCAAGATCTTATGAATATAATCATGGAGACTCTCCCATCTAATTAAAAGGAATCCAAATTATCAAAAGTATGAAAAGTAATGCTAGATATAATAAGTAATAGAATTTGGCAGGAGTGGTCAAACACATATGTTTATTCGTTATTTCTAAAACTTGTAATAAGTTCAATCTATAATATTTTAATAAAAAATAAAAAATAAAAATTAATCAATATAATTCTTTTTTAAATGAAATTAATTAATGAAATTTTAGAGGTTATTGCTTCTTCATTTAATTTTTTTTTTAAAAAAAATTGTATATATTTTCAAAGTAGAAAGCAAGTCATTTGTATTGTACGTCTCTGAAATAGTGATATATCCGAAAATAAAATATTACTTCTGCTGCTCTGCATTTTTGTAAGGTAATTTTATTTACAAAAAATTAAAATAAAATCTCTCTTAGAATTTTTTTTTTAAAAAAAATCTCTTATTTAATAACGAATTTGTTAAAAATCCGGTGAATGAAAATATAATATCTTGGTGGTACCTTAAATCCTTAATTAATCAATTAATCACTGAAAGGGAATATTAAAATATCGTTGCCGAATCTGGGCAACCGGCTGAAGCAGGTTAAACTCTTTTCCTTCATTGACTCGTGTGGCGACAAAGTCTCCACGACCCACCGGCTGATCCGGTTGCTTTATCAAATTCACTGGCTACACGGTCGTACCCTCTATTGTTTCTACTTTCTAGCCTTTCTCTTCCCCTACTACTATCTCGCTTTGATTCTCTATTTCTCTTTAAGGTTCTGCTTCGCGTTCAAGCTCCTCTTCTTCATCTATTTGCAGGTATCTTCTTTCTTCCATATCTTTCTGTTTCTTTTTTTTTTTTTCCTTAGATTAGTTTTATGTTTGATAGCTCAGAAAAGTCAAAGCTAAATTCTTCAACATTTTTTTGTGAAATTAAAATGAAAATGGTGAGTTATGAGAAGAAAGGAAGTATAATTGTATCTGTTTCTCAAGTTCTGTGGCTTCCTTATTTACCCCCTTTTCCCACCCTTTGAAAATCTGAGTTTTCTGACTCTATGTCTGTGCTTGGTGGTGCTGATCACATACTTCCTTTTGTGGATTTCCTTAATATCTGGTTTCTGAATTTGGATAGGAAGTTACCTTAATTTGTGTGTATTGAATATGCTGTGGCTACACCAAAATTCTACACTAACCATATAAATTGAACTCCTTAGATTAGATGTGGAGGAAACTTTTTGAAAGACCTAATGTTGTGTTGCTAAGCTGTAAAAATAATTCACTTTTCACCTTTTTATTGATGAAATTATTGGCAAAAGCCTATAGATTGTACCTAAATTTTGTCCTTTATATATATACTTAGGTAGCTAGGTAGATATATAACAGGTGGGGAGAATTTACCCAAATTGAGCTGTTATAGGAATTCACCTTATTTAAATCTTATCTGCCTTTACTCCAGATTTTTGTAATATCATTTTCGGTTTTAACTGTAGACTTAAGCAATGAAGAGTGGCAAGGGCAAGGGAGCAGTGAAGAACTCGAAGGAAACATTGAAGCCAGCTGATGACAGGTTAGTTCTTGTCGACTATCATTTTACTTAATGTAAATAAATTTGGGGCATTCTCACTTTTCAGATGAATTTCTATCTTCTTCTCCATAAGGGTATTTGTTTTCTGGCAATTTGCTTATATCTAAAAGTTCATTATTATCTGATTATGCATACTTGATGGTGCAAACTACTGTTACAGGAATAATGTAGTGATGGAACATATATATCTCTCTTGTTTTCAGAAAGGTTGGAAAGCGAAAGGCTGCTGCTAAACCTGAGAAGAGTAGCAAACGGCAGGCCAAGGCCAAGAAAGATCCCAACAAACCAAAAAGACCAGCCAGCGCTTTCTTCATCTTCCTGTTTGTATCTCTATCTTTGTTCCTTTCTCTTATAGTTCCTAATGAAAAAGTAAGAAAATATGTTATTTATGCCCTACTCTATGTGACAGTGAGGAGTTCAGAACGACCTTCAAGAAAGAAAATCCTAATGTGAAGGCAGTGTCAGCTGTAAGTTTCATCTTAAATTGCTATGTCTGTACATTGATACGTGTCCATTTCGAATAAGCATCTGAATTTGTTCACTATACTCTTCTATTGAAGGTCGGGAAAGCCGGAGGAGAGAAATGGAAATCCATGACTGGTGCTGTAAGAAATACAAATATACAATCTTGCATATATAATTGCAAATGTTAAATGTGTTGGTTTTGCTCTTTATTATGTGTTGCTAGTGGATGTTGTATAGATTATCAGCTTTATGCATAATTGCATATGCTACTATTAAATTCCACTCTATCTGTACCTGATAGCGTCCCCATATCAATGAAGAGATTCGTTCTCTTACTGATTTGAACTTCTCTATTTGGTCTGGAAGGAGAAAGCTCCATATGAAGCCAAGGCTGCAAAAAGGAAATCCGAGTATGAGAAACTTATGAATGCTTATAACAAAAAGCAGGTAAGCGTGCTGTGTCAGATGGTCTGTTCATTTGTTGTATTGTGATGTTTTTGACGTATTGTTTATATGCTTCACTTTCTATGATGTTGTCAGGCAAGCTCGGCAGATAATGGAGATGAATCAGACAGGTCCAAATCTGAAGTCAATGATGAAGACGATGAAGAGGTAGTCATACTTATTTCCTATCTATCTTTTCTTATAATCAGCTTATTTAACAAGTGATATCTGTATAATTATGATTTTTGTAAATGCAATATTCGATTATAAATCATTTTGACTCATGAATTTTGTAATGTACCTTTTTTTCCTTGAAAAAAGCTTTTGTACAATTACGAAGTGTTTACTATCAAGTTTTAAACCTTTTTAAACCCTTGCTGGGTCTTATCATGTACACAGTACACTGCTCTTATGTTCATATATATTCTGTGTGAATCATTTTTGTTTACTGTAAATCAGAAATAATTGGTAAAACAGGATATTTTTGGGGCCTAGTCTAGATTCTACACTGAATCATGTATTAACCATCCATCACTTGCGTTTTATGTGTTGTTTATACCTTTGTTATTGTTCTAATGATTAAGGCTTAAGTTTACCAAAAAATGATTAAGGGTTAAATCCATCCTTTTCTTTTGTTGGTTCTTTTTTTTGAAGGAGACACACCAAGAGGAGGAAGAGGAAGACGACGATGACGACGACGATGATGACGATGACGACGATGAATAAGAGTTGGTGCTTGTAATTTGAATTATGATGATGTTTCATTGATGGGAGCCTATTATATATGTTGTCTGTGCATACTAGGCTACCTTTGAATGTTTGTGCAGGTAGAGAAGAATTTGCCTTCACTTGAGCTTTCCTCAAGTGTTAGTCATTGTACTCCCAAGTACTCGTTTAATCGTTGTAGCCTGAAATGTGTTGGCGTCAGTAATATATTTTGCTTTTCTGATCAACGAATTACACATTAGCCAAATTATCTACATGTGAATGAATCTCACCATTTCCGTCTTACTCGATTCTTCAGCCCGATTGCTTAATGGATTTATTTTGAGGGAATAGAAATAGAAGAGAGGATGAGAAAGAAAATAAAATAAGAATTAGATAAAATGATAATTATATCCTTTATTAAAAAATTATTAATATTTAAAGAGAATAGCAAAATTGACTTTTGTCACTCTTAGGTGGCGTTTGGTATCCGGTAAGTATTTTAGTGGGAAGTGGAAGTGGAAGTAAGTGATAAAAAATATGTTATGTAGAGAAATAGAAGTGGAATATAAAAGTAATTTTATTTGGTATGGTGAAAAGAAGATAGAGAAATAAAAGATAAAAAATATGAAATACCTTTTTTGCCCTTACTTTTTTTAAAAGCCACAAAATTTTGAAGGGCATTTTGGTCTTTAAACCTCACCTCACCTCATCACAACTTCCCTCTCCTCACCCATGGCACCTACCTCCCCTCCTATAATGGAACTTGGCTCACTATGAAAGAAGCCTCACCATGTAACAAACAAGCTCATAAATGGTGAGAGCACTCACCTATCGTAACTTCCATCCTACCAAACAAGGCTCCCCCACTTCTCAATCTTCCAACCAAACAACCCTTAATGTAAAGAATTAATTTAATTAAATATGAGAAAGATTGGAAATTTATGATTGATTGTATTATCAATACCTAGCATGTTTCTTTACACAATGTCCCAAGAATATTTTTTCTCAATCTTTCAGTCGGTTCTCTACTCAAGACATTAAGATTTGGAAGTATACAAGAAGTTCATGTTAATCTTTGACGAAAAACGCTACTCACAGTAATTTATCTGGTATAATAGAAAATATCTGAATAATCCAGCTTTCTGAAGTTCAAAATCTTAAGGTAGTGTACAAAACCAGTATTAAAATTTTATTAATCAATTCAATGTTATTAATTAATGGGTTTTTATATTTGAAATAAAAAATAGAAAGTAGTTTTAAATCAAATTATATTGTTGTCATGCATTTTTCGGTTAGTGGAATTCAATATACTTGATATTATTGGAATAATATTGCTTACTAGTCTCACAAGTCAAAGAAGCAGTACAAGACTCTTACTGGGAAAAAATTATTCAGACATTTGAGCTCTGTAATTTAATTTGAATGAAAAGGGTCATGATATTGTACTGTAATTACAAGGTTATATACAATTTGAGAAAGAACCAGACTTAAGTATAGCTGTCCAGATGTTTACTATAAGGACAACCTGATAGTAAACACAAACTACACTTAGGTTTTTTTTTTTCCTTGGAGAAATCCTTGGACAAACTGAGAACATGTACAAATTAGAATGTTCAAGTTCAAACAAACTTCCTCTAATTGGTTCTCACCAGCGAAGAGGATAAGACACGAATATAGGATCTGGAACAATAAGAGGTAGTTTTTCAATGTACATAAATAACCTCTTTAAATTATCCTTGGTGATTGCAGCCAAGTCATCTATCTCATTGTTGCTCATGTAGATCCAAAGGTCACCAGAGTTAACTCTTTTGAGGCTGTCCCGGCAGAAAGGGCAAGATTGAGATCGTGCATGCCTAAACCAGCAGCGACAATCATGTCCTTCAGAAGTGAAGCATTCAAATGAAGGAAATCTAAATGCAATAATTGGTAATTGAATATGCCTGAATCCAGTGTGCTAGTATATGATAGTAACAACTCTTCTGGTGAAGAAATTCTAGGGAAGACATAGTTTACAAAAACAATGGTATATATGTCATACACTTCTTTTCTCTTACATTAGGGGTTTCCTGGCTTTGTCTGAACTTAATCCTCTCCCGGACAATAGAGATATACTCTCCCTATCCTTCAGATGAATTGAACCAAGGTCGATAGGGTAAGATCTCATCCTTTTTTAGTAGGTAAGCCATCATGCTTTTATGTCTATGCATAATTAGCTTAACCTACCAATTTATTTGTAGATACGGTCTACTTAAAAGCTTCTCTTTGCTAATGAACAGACATAACTAGCTTTCTTTGACAACTAAATAAACAAGAGTGCAGGTTCGCTCAATATGGTAACAAGTTAACAACAAAATATTCCACTCTTCCTACTGACTAATAGTTATCAACAAGACACATAAGATTGCAACTTGGGTATGACATGCATATAAAGAAGTTGGACATCAGAACAACAGTAAATCATTTCTTATGTATAATCTACGACTGAAATGAGTACAATAAGTGCAGTTCTATTCTTATACCAAAAGAAGATGTTCTTCAGCATCAGTCAGTAATTCAGTATATCCTACATCAAGATTCTAGAATCTAGATGAGTTTAATTCTATTTAGTATTTATTACACCGTTTTAACTTTATACCATTTCATCAGTAGAAGGATTGTCTTCTTCACAGACTCCAGTCTGAGAAAGTTTTGGGAAGATAATATATGATGCACCAAATGATATCATGATATAAGTACTAAAAATCAAAATTTGCTCACCAGTCTCGGTAGCATTTCATACACATTGAGTGATTGCAATTGGGTAATACGATCTTGCTGTTGATCTCCATGCAAATACCACATTCCTCTTCTCTCTCTACATCAATTTCCGAGAGCTTTCCTTTGCTTATTACAGGTTTTGGCTTATACTTGGTAGCACATATATCTTTTTGTTTCCTATCTTCTACATCAGTGATTCCTCTGTGGAGTTGCAATAAGGAGGGAAAGATTACACCTGTTATTAAAGAGAGCAAACGTAATCACATTTTGTATAACGAAGAACTTCTCTACAGGAGAGTTTATTAAAAAAAAACTGGGAATGTGCACCTTATGAGAGTACACGTCACAATTTCAGGCAATTGACAGTTATTTTTCAATACGAGTAAGCACTTACCATAGAACTCCTTCAAACTGGCTTTTCTTTCATAAATGGACATGGTTGTCTTACCATCCTCGTATGCCTAGGACAAATCCAATATTTTATCAAACGGTAGTATTTGTTTACACTACATATTTTCTATATTAGGCTGTTTAAAGGAAAAAAGAGATAAAAAGTGGATAGTCTGGTGACAGATGTTCAGTCAAAGGAGCAAAGAATGCACCTTGTATATGAGAATTCTAAGCAATCCCAAGGCTCCAGCAAGGTTACAATCAGTCCACTGAACCAGAAAAAGAAAAAATTGAGCTGCTGGGCTGTATGACAATCTCATCTGGATGCAGGCACCATCATAGTCTCTTGGATAATCAGAAGCTCTGTATCAGAAGATATTTTACACAATGATTAGCATTTAAAACGTTCACGAATAAAAAGGACACTCTAATCTCTTCTTTTTGTTGAGAAATGTACAATCAAAACACTAAAGCAGCAATAGAGTATAAATAGATGTAAGTATGTAACTCAAAGGAAATTCAGAGATAAGCACTCAAATTTAGTAAAGCAGATGAAAAGCTTCATACCCTTAGGGTATGTTTGGTAAGGATACCAAATAGTACAATCATGGTGTTTCACGATTCAAAAAAAATTTTACATAATATTTTATACATACCAAACACACTTTTTATCATACTTTTTCTCTCTCCTAATTTTTCTCTCTATCTCTCTCATCACTTTTCTCTATAGTACTTTGTTTAGAGTACTTTACATCCGTGCATTTATACCAAGCGTATAGTGAGATGAATCTCCAAACAAAACTAGAAGCGTTAAGGTGTTATTTTATGTCCGAAATTGTAAAAATTGGGAGTGATGCCAGTATTTAGTTCTTCCTTTTTTTTTCTTTTAGCCCAGGTAAAAATCAAAGTCCAAACACATTTCATATTATTTACTAGTCCGGTGCTTAGCGCTGCTTGACAATAGTTCTCCACACTAACATGCATGATTTCTTTGCCAAGTATAAAATGAAATATTACGCACCTTTGAATATTGCATAATAACACCTACCACTACAATAAAGAGCTGCACAGATAGTTTATTTATCTTGATTGGGACCTCTTTAGTCTTTACTGAAGGAGTAGACCAAGTAGCAACAAACAGGGGCTCACCATGGGAAACACCAAATAATAGCAGTGTCTAATTTAGCTTAAAATGACAAAATAGAACTTTTAGGAAGATCCTGCCTGTTTAATAACCACTGCAAGTGCAAACATTTGATCCATAGTTCCTCAGCATAACTAATTTAGTCCCCAGAACATTGTAGCTTACTTTTATTCCCCACCAAAAAAAAAAATGTAAATAAACTTCATTTCTTTTTTTTATTCATTCACTAATTAAGTTAGGTGCTGTATAATTCACCGGATTCTTAACTACTTCGGATTTTAGGAATCGTAACTCAAGTTCTAAATTCTAATAATAGCTTTAACCGCATAGCACTCGGTCCCAAAAGAGGAAACAAAAAACCTGAAATCTTCTATAACGATAAAAGTTTTTCACAAGTGATCTCTGAAAATTTCATGCCCAAGCTAATAATTAAGTCATAATTAAAAAGGAAAAAGAAAATTAAAACAAAACAGCCGACCAGAGCAGCTATTCAGTATCGTCCTGAAAAGCCCAGAAATTACTGAGACGGTATACCATACAGAATCACATAATTCAATAAATACATAAACAAAATTCTGCAATAACATTCCATTCAAACATTTTTTTTTTTTGTGGCCGTGTGTGTATCATATGAGACGAAAGCTAGGGAAGAGACAGAGAGAGGAAAATTACAGTGTGTTGGCGAACTGGATATCAGCTTCAAGAGCCTTAAGCGAATCCTTGAAAGACTTGCGCATTTCTCCTTATTCCTTCTTCTACAAAATCCCATTCAACAACTCAAAGAAAGAAAGAACATACTCTAGCCAGGAACCGCTAAACCCACAGAAGCATCCAGAAAGTCCAGGGTCAAATTCCTGATTTCACCGCGAAAAAAAATCCACAGAAGGAGCCAAAAGAACCGAAATCGGCAAGTAATTCCGGCGGTTTCACAGAGAGAGAGAGAGAGAGAGAGAGAGGGATGTAGGTATGGGCTTGTAACTTGTAAGAGTGAGGGAGAAGAGTGGGATTTGCTGGGTTTTCGCTTAGAGCACACGTAACTCTCACATCACATTCACATATATATATATATATATATATATATATATATATATATATATATATATATATATATCCTCATCAGCTCATCTATTCATCGCTTCGCTAAAAATGCAATAAAAGATCCGAACTTCTCTTCTGCATTTACGCAAATACCCTTCTACTTTTCGTCGAGATTCATTCCTTCACAAAATGCATTTATGTCTCTCTCTCTCCCTTCGGCCTTTTCTCAACTTTCAAGTTCCAATTATACTCCGCCAACATCTAATCAATAGTATCATTTTAAAAATAATTGAATTTTGTATAATCTGATATTGTAATTTTATTTCTTAAAACTAAACAAAAATTTAATTGTATTAAAAAAAAGAAAAAACTTAGGTCCATTTCCTTACGTCCATTACATTCAATTTCACCAATCATATATTGTATTTACACTCTCTCTCTTCTATTATTGGTTATATAAAAGGTGATCTTCTATATTCTCTCTCTACTGTAATTGGTCATTTAAACATTTTTTGCCACGTGTCATATTTATATTGGAGAACTGGAAGTAATGGACATAAGGAAATGGACCTAAGTTTTTTCCTTAAAAAAATTAGAGTGGAGTTGTTTAGGATATTTAAATATTTTGACTAAATTTTAAGATATATTAGTATAATTTATTAAAAATAGGATTTTTTTAAAGTAATTTATTTATCGTTAATAATATTATTTATATTATAGATCCTATTTTTATGTTATAATATTCAACACTTCGAAGGCCTAAAATGATGTTTTATGTGGTTATCATAGCAAAGAGTGTTGATTTTATAGAGTTGAGTTTATTAAAACTATAGTAAATATGACAATGAATTTGATAAAAAAAATAGAAAAACGTATATATGTAGTTAAAATAGATAACTATATAAAAAAATTTTATATTATTTAAAATTTATCGAAAATATATTTTCAGTTCTAAAATGCATTTTAATTTCATTCTTCTATAGTTATAAGAAGAAGAGATTTGTGTACTTTACCATTTCAGTGAATTTCTCGCAATCGACATCACAAATTAGGTTGTTAAATTCAAAAGTTTAAGTAAATTTGTGAAGGGAGGATAAACTTGATACATGAATTCAATTCACAAACTCGTAAAAGTTTACCTATTTTAATAAATAGTTATTAAAAATATATATTTTTGTCATAATTAATATAAATAAAGTAAATTTTTAAATAATATAATTGACACATAAATATTAAATACAAATTGATTCAAACTATAGATTTCTATTCATAATTTATATATCTATTAAGAAATTAATCATTTGTATTTAAATATTTATATTTCTTTAATTTGGACAATGGAATTATAAAAAAATGAAATATGGAATACTATTTTTTTTTAAAAAATGTATATAGAGAATACTTTGTTAAGTGTGTTTCAACATAAAATAATAGTGCTCAAAAATAATATTTTTCATAAGTTTACAGTCGAGTTAATTTGTTTTGCCTACATGTAAGCATAAACTCGTAAGATTTTAAGAACTAACTCGAGAGTTTAGCACGAGTTTAAATATTTATGAGTTTAAAAAAATGTAAAAGCACCTAGCACATTCCCTTGCATTTTCTTAATATCAAACAAGGCCATGATCTCTCTGAAATCTTTTATGTTTGGTGGAATTTTTTTATAGAATTGAAATTGGAATTGATGAGAATGAATTGGAATTAAATTATTTGAATTAAAAAGTGTGTTTGTTATAAAAAGATGAAATTAAAAATTTGTAAAACAAGCAAGGCAAAAAAAATCCTTAATTAAATATTAAATAAATAATTTTGTATTATTAATCAATTGAATGAGAATAATAAAGTCTTTTCCTTTCCAATTCTATAAAAATGATCCCTTTTTCTTGTTTAAAATAAGGAATTAGAATTCAATTCCAAGGACAAAAACTTTAATCAAACGCATTAAGAATCGTGCAATTCTTCTTAAAATTAATTTCTTGAGCGAAGCAAACGCAGATCTTATTTTTAAAAGAATTGGAGTTCGAAATTTGAACACCCCATAAACAAATCGAAAAATAAATATATAGTTAGTATTTATTGGTTCAAAAAATGTTGTAAGTGTGAGCAAGAAAGAAAGAGACATGTATGAGCAATGACAGCAGCAGTTACTTACACGTGGCATTCATGCATTAATTCAATGCTAAGAAGCCTAAGCTGCCTCCTACTCCTTTCCTCTGAGTGTTTTGCGCCACGTAGTTACTAACTATTTTTTTTAACATTGGAGTTTGGACTCTCGAGATAAAACCTGGGCCCCACAGACATCTACCCAATCCAAAAGCATTAAATTTTTTAAAGGCTAAAATGCACGGAGACCTTTGAGTTTTGGATTAGGACGTATATACTCTCTGAGTTTTAAAACGTTGCACATAGACCCTCACTCAAATTTAGCAAAACGACGATCATATAAGCATACTTTGCTGAGTTTGAGTGAGAGAGAGTGTCATGTCATTTAAATATGACACGTAAGAGAGAGGGTGTGCCACATAAGCCTTCCACGTCAGCATTTAATGACAAAATCAGACAGATGTTACGCTAGAGGACTAATTTTGACAAAAAAAAATATTAAAGACCTAAAATAACTTTTTTGAACGTTGAGAATCAATATTAAACTTCGTACAAACGTTGATAACCAAAAAAAATAATTTAACGCGTGTATAAGTGGAAATGTGACAAAATGTGTACTATTTTACCAAACTCTCTTGTTATCTTGATTAAACCCTCTATCAAAGATAGCCTTAGAAAGTTCGAGCTCTTTCTAAAATATAACCCAATATATATATTTTTTGTTGAAATGTAGGGAGGTCAATAAATCTTGAGTCAAAGGCAATTATACTTTTTAAGTTTTAAAATTTTATAGATAGATTTATTAACCTTTTAATTTGGGGTATTCAATAGTTTAATACCATTTCGTTAGTTTTATGTTTATATTCAGCCATTATTTGTTATGTAAATACATTATGTGAAGATATTTTAATCGTTATCCGTCATATAAACATATTTTGTGATTTGTTATGTAAGTACATTTTGTGAGAATATTTTAATCGATATAATACTATTTTAATCATTCAATTTAGGGCCGCTAAAATGCAAAAAAAAAAAAAAACCAAAATATCCTCACAAAATATACTTACGTGAATGTAGACAAAAGGATATTAGGGTGCGTTTCTTAGCCCAAATTGACCATGGAAAAAACTATCACCATGTTCTTTACAAAGAATCAACTAAGGTGGTGTTTGGTATAGTTTGAGGAGGGAAGGTGAGAGAGAAAGTGGATGTGTTGTATGTTTGATAGGAAGAGGGAAGGTGAAAGGGAAGGTTGAGAGGGAAGGTTGCTTCCCTCCAAATTTAGAGGGAAGGTGAGGTTGAGGAAAGGAAGTAGATATGAAAATACTATTTTGCCCTTCCCTTCTCATGTGAGGGTATAATCTTAGAGGGTAAAATAGTCTTTTACACTTTTTAACTTCCACCTCCCTATCTCATTCCTATCATACCAAACAATTTTATTCTTATTTTCATTTTATTTTCCCTACATACCAAACACACATAAATCTTCCACATCCACATCCACTTCCCACTAAACACTCATCGGATACCAAACGTGCCATAAAGAAATGAGGAAGGAATATGGGTGAGACTCACTGGGTCCCACTTACTTTTTTACTTTTTCATTTTCATCAACTTAAAAAAAAGAAAAAAAATACAAAATATCTATTATATCCTTTGATTTGACACAATCATAACTTTTTTTTTTTTATTATTTTAATATAAGGGGTAAAGTGATAATTTTAATACATTCCCATTCTATTTTCATTTTTCCTACCAAACATAGCTAATGCATTTTCATTCCCTTTTCTCTTTTCCTTTCTGCGTAAAGAACGTGCCCTATGAACTCTGATGGGTTGCACGTTTTTCTTTTTGGAAAACGAGCAACCAATATATATATATATATATATATAAAATATCTATTGTACCATTTGATTTGAAAGAATCATAATCTTTTTTTATAAAAATATTTTAATATAAGAGATAAAATGGTACTTTCAATTTATGTCCATTCCAATTCTCATATTTTACTACCAAACACAATAAACACATTATCATTTCAACTCTTTCCCTCTCTGAGTATCAAATGCTTAGATATGCCAAATTGAAAGATAAGAGATGTGTTAGTAAAGTTTTAAAACTCAAAACTTATATGTATCTAGTTCTAATTAAAAAATCAAGAGCTTTTATTGCATTTTAATTTTTGTCTCTATTATAATATTAGCCGTCAAGCTAGCTCGAATTAAATAATGTGAAAATAAATTTCTGAATATTAATAGTTTAAAAAGATTATACTTTGATTATTAACGGGGAGGGGACTACACTGCAATTTAAACATTCTTATCTTCTATTAGTGCTCGTCCCTCTAAAATTTTGTCCACACTTAAGTGGAAAAAAAGAGGAAATGTTAAAATTTAAGTAGTTTAGAAAATTCATCCTTAAAAACTAATTATTATAGAAAAAGAATCAAATTATTTAATTACTTCATTGAATACTTCAGGTGTATTAGATGGCATATATTAGACTAGTGTTATATGATTTTTTATGATTTGATTAGATATGTTTTTCCTTAAAAAAAAGGAATAAATCATGAAATTGAAATATATCCCATCTCTTTCCGGCAAAAAATATATATAAACCGCCACCATTTCCAATTGCTAAGACGTGATTTAATAGTTGAATGGATAATGCTCATGCAAAACAACTAATTAAATAAGTGCGAACTCATTTTAAAGATAATTTAGCCACACATTAAATAATTAAATTACACTTTCCAAACTTAATTTATCCACTCGTTAAATAATCAAATCTTATAATCCAATAAGATCAAATTATTAATTTAGTCTTATATTAAATATAAACTATTGGCTATATAGTAGTTATCATGGAAGCTAACAAAACATTAATAGTATGTTTGTATATATCTACGCTCCCTGGCCTCCTTTAATTAAAATATGTTTAAATTATATTAATTTTTGTCTTTATTTCAAAAAAATTACATTATCCTCTTTAAAAAATCAGAAAAATATATGATTACTTATTTAAACTAAAATATCTTCATATTTATTATATATTTATATCTATATATATATGATTTTGAAGTTTTTGGTGTCACACAAGCAAAGTGTGACACCAAAAAAATAACTTCCCTCTCAACTTCTCAATAAATAATTAACTTTTCACAAAATAGCTATATTTTGTAATTAAAAAATACAAAAAAATTATGATTGGAGGATGTGGGAGAGAGAAAATAAGTATGATAGGTGGTTATTAATAAAATGGAGAAGTGCATAACTTCTCATTTTTTTAATTTTTATTTAAAATTATGATAAAAATTTTATTTTAAAATTTTAAAATTTTTAATTTTTAATGATTTTAAAATATAATAACTATTTTATATTATATTTTTAAAAAATTTAAAAATAAATTACATGTATGCACGTAGTGCATGTGAAGCCTCTAGTAATTTATATGTATTTGATCAATATTAATTAATTATTTTGAGCATATTGATCTTTTGAGGTTATTTATAGCAGGTTGGAGGGGAGGCTATATTTTATATTATATTTTTTGTTGCATTTAGTCACAGATTTGTGCAATTTTGGGACTCAATAGCGAAAGGGACTTTACACACATTATTGTATTTGCAAGTAACTTGGCGTATCAGTTGTTCTAGAAATTAACTAAAATATTTCTTAATTAATTTCGTAATTTTCAAAGTGATTCACCATATATACATAAGCATATATTTTATTTTATTTATTGATAACGAACTACGACTGGATATATATCTTTGAACAATGAACTAGGTATAAACTATATATTTTGATGATTAATTATTCTAAAGGGAAAGTACAACATTAATCATATAATGATTAAGCTCAACCTTAATTAATATGGGGAAATTGGGTCATTCATATTATTTTTATTTTTGAGAAAATGAATGATTTGAGATAAATTGCATATTTCATAGACTAAAATACTAATTTATTAACCTAAAGGGTGTGGTTGAGTGGAAGGGACTCATCCATCCTCAACCAAGTGTCAGGGGTTCGATTCATGCCTTGGGTATGGAGTAAATTTAAATCCTTGGGCCAGCTGTCTCACCCTTCGAGGTGCCTACAATTCAGCGAGAGAATTAGTCACTATGCTCGATAGTAGATACCCTAGTCTAGACAAAAAAAAATACTAATTTACTCCAATATATATATATATGTTTCATGACCTAAACTTGTTCATGTGTGTTATTTTTCCATCAAACAGTATTGTTTAAACATATTTTGCAAAATTAAATGATTGTGATCAAAATTACTCAAATTTTGGTGAAAATTCAATTAAATGACATTTTGGGGAAAAAAAAGGGTAAAGTGGTATATATTTAGATAAATATTTGTCATGAGTAAGAATGATCATGGGTAGGGTACTATAATCCCCAGACCCGGACCCGGACTTGAACGGGTATCAAAATCAATCCCCATCTCCGGACCCTACGGGTAGTTAAATCCCCATACCCGGACCCAGACCCGTAAAAATTTGAAATAAATTATTATTTTATTAATATAAAATTTATTTTTATTAATTTTTTCATCTATAATCACAAAAAATAAAAAATTAAATCATAAATATAAATGTACAATTAAATTAATTTAATATCTATAAGATATTTAATATTTTTTCTTAAAATTATATATTTTCTCAACACAAAAAAAATTTAAAAATAATACTTTATATATATAAAAATAAATAATTACTATTGCGGGTAGGATACGGGTAGGATACCTCCTTACCCGGATCCGGACCCGTTGACTTTGTACCCGGACCCATACCCAGACCCACAGGGTAAATTTTCAGGGTATCCATTGGGTATGGGTATTTTGATCATCCCTAATCATGAGCATGATTATAATATAAGATCTTGCTTAACATAAAGGATGGTTTGATTTAGTTAGAGGATAAACCAAAAAAAGTTTTCATAACAATTTATTTTCCAAATTGCACAATTGATGGACACGAACAAGGTGTGACAACTCATACTTGGCCAAATAGCCTCTTATTAACCACCACTAATTAAGTTGGAGCATATATAATTAAATTGATTAATCTACATTGACCCATTAATAGAACAAGTGGCAAATTTAAATATAGTTTTTGAGGATAATGACATGCCAACCCTTCATTAATTAACCATAGATGAGACAAAGAAGTGCAGAAAAGGTGGCATCCCATAATGGCACAAAACTTAACCCTTTTCCTTTTCATTCTCTATTTTTTAAAACATATATATAACTCTCTCTAAATTGAGTTTAACTATAATTTGAAGATTTTTAAAATATAATATAATAAAATTAAATTTTTATCTTTCAAATTTTGTTCAAAAAATAATATATTTGAAAATATATTTGTCGATGATGATGGTCATTAAAAAATTATCATTAAAAAAAGTATTTTTTTAAATAATATAAAAAATTATTAACTGTCAAAAATATTATTATTTTTCATCTACAACTTATTTTGATGAGTAAAATTTTATTATTAAAAAAATATCTCTTTTTTAATAGTTAAATAGCCATCGAAATATAAATGATTGAAATTATTTATTTTTATTGGAGTGAGTTAGGAAAAAAAAACTTATTTATTGAAAACATTTGAAGAGAGAGAGAGGGTATGAATTGTATAAAATGAAACTGAGAAAACCCTAAATCCAAAATTTGTGTATAGATTAGTCTAATCAAGAAATAAACCCTATTTCCTCTCAAGGTATTTATTGTCAATTGGCAGGTACCATGTCATTTCATTATGGACTAAACTGAGGTAAAGTTACTTAGGTGCTTGTTATAAAGTTCACCAATATAATTGAAACACGTGGCAAAAATTTTTTGTATAACCAATCATGGTAGAGAGAGAAAATGAAAAGCAATAAATTACATAACCAATCAAATTGGAGAGAGAATATAAATAAGGTTTATGATTGGTGAACTTTATAACAAGCACCTAAGCAACTTTACCTTAGTTTTTTCCTTTCATTATTCCGCCCGTAATTAAAGTCCATAACTTAATTATTTATAACATTGTACTTAATTGCTAAATTTTACCGAACATGAGCATAAACATTAAATGAAGTAATACTAATTATATATCCATTGACGATCACATGTAATTAAGCTTCAAGAGAGACTAAACAATATCAAGGTGGGCCCTATTTAGGGTACGGTAGTACTGAACTTCAGTACATCCCTCCAATCAGTTGGTCCCTAAACCATTCAAGGTGTGCCCTAATTAATGTGAGTTTTTATTAATGTTAACAAATGACACAACATAATTGAAGGGATGCACTGAAGTTCAGTGGTACGGTACCATTGAACTTTTATCCAAGCACTAGGCAGTAGTTATAAAAAAAAAAAACATTAATTGATAATAAATTGTCAATAAATTTTTTAATGATTTTTCTATAAATTAAACCACAATATTTTGGGATGGAAAGGTAACAATTATTAACTGTAGTAAAGTTATGTATGTAAAGTTCTTTACATCTATTATAAGATTTTTTAATATAAATAAGATATATAATAAAAAAAATATTTTTATAATCAATTTGAAGATAAAATATAAAAAATCATATTTTACATAATAAATCATATAAAAAATAAAATAAATGAAGTCTGTAATTATAATAACCTTAGAACAAATATATAAATAAAATGAGTTTTTTCCTTATTTAATTTCACAACATAAGGTGATAACTTAACTTTATTGCTTGAAACTTTGCAAACATATATATACTAACCAGATAAAAAATACAACATAAAAAACTAACCATGCGAAAGATCCCTTTAGTTCATTTTCCTTAATTTTTCCTAAAATTATAGGTAATGAGCTTAGTTGAAATTAACCGTAACTTAACAAATTTAAAATTTTTTTAATGCTTTAGGCCACAATTTGTTATAAAATAAAATTTTAAGTGGGTAATATATTATGGGCAGTGTTATGGAGAGGTAATGAGCTTTGACTCATCACTTGTCAGTCGTTGGATCTGTCTTTAAAATCTGTATTATCTTATATTTGATATAAATTAAGAAGTGCAGTGTACTTTTTCCTATTAAAATTTTTTGAAATTATTAAGTTATGGACTTATAGTTAATGATTGACATTGTAGATACAACTTTTTTTTGGAAATGATTGTAGATACTAGCTTGATAGTTGATTTGTGTCTTTTTCTTTGGGCCTTGTATTTGGGCCATGGATTTGAGCCTTACTCTTCTACAAAAAAAAACAACTGGATCAAATAACCCATCATTTTTTTTTTGTGAAAAAGAGCAATTTATAAACCAAGGAGACCATTTTATCTGAAACATTGTCACTCATTAAATATAAACAATTCTTTCAATAAAAAATTTATTACGCTACAAAACAAATGCGTAGTCATAACTCATAACCTTTTTGGTAGCAAACATAAAAGTTGGGGTCGTACTCTTACATGTTTCTAGTTTTGATTCTCACTCAGTGCTATTTTCAATTATTTCATGTTCTCTCCTTAATTTCCCAAATCATTGACTATGGCCTAAATAACAAAAACAAAAATCGCAACTTAAATATCAAACTTTGGCTTTTATATTATTAGTCATCTAGAGCTCGCCTGGATGTTTTCTTGGTTAAATAATTCTAGTTGACCACCTTAATTGCAATTATATACTCTTAAAGAGGATATATATGTTCAGTAGTACGGTAGTACTAAATTTCCTCCAAATACTTCGTTCTAATTAATCCATTCAAGGTACGCTCTTAATAAAGTGAGTCTTATCTCTATTAACATTACAAAATGACATTAAATAATTAAAGAGATGTACTGATATTCAATATTTTTATAATATTAAAACTTTATCTTAACAAAGAGTATAGTAGAAAGCCCAAGAACTTGTCTTGACCACCTATAATTAATTTATTTAATATCATATCTCTTGCAAGCATTATTTTTATTGAACGTAATTTTATTATTTGAAGGACTATAAAACATTAAATATAAGCACTTTTTTTGGCGGGAATTTGAACCCTATTTATTAGATTGTAACAAATTATTCTCTAGATACAATTCTGTTAGTACTATGTGACCATTATAAGATCTCAAGCATTGTTTTTTACTTTTTTTTTCTTATAAAAAACTTTTGCTGATTTGGACATAGAAAATGTCACTTGGGAGCTTCATATGACCCTATCATCACTTTAATTGAATTTTTGGGATAGAATATTAATGAAATAAAGATCGACAAAATTCTGTCGCTAAATTCCTTAGTTAGTTAGCTGTTTTCTTCCAATGATATGTTATCTTCTTGGGCAAATTATTGTACCAACTCTGTCCCAAAATTATATTGATCATAATTTATTGGGTAACGTTACGAGGAGATAATGAGTTTAAATACATAACCTTTTGGTAGTTGGTTTTGTTTTGAGGTTTATATTATTTTAAATGTTTTTAAAAATAATTTGACACAAATCTTAAAATAAAAAAAATAGATTTAACAATTATTTTATTTTGACAATTTTCTCAATTCTAAAACATACATCAGAGTCGCATAAATAAAATTTGGCAAATCTAGCAGTCGCTTTCTCCCTTTTTTTTTACATTTGTTCTTCAACTAGTTTCTTTCTGCAGATCTAATCAGAGGGCCCTATTTTTCTTCTTCTTTTGTTACCGTCGTTACGTTTCATAAATAAGGTAGATATTCATTCCCCCAATTTTGGTGGTGATTTTCTTTTAGATTTACTTCTGAGTTTTTTAGTCCTCGATCTCTTGTGAGAGTGTAATCTCCCATAGTTATATCGATTCAAATCTAGTAAGTGGAGCTTGTTTTATTTTTGTGTGTATTTATTTTTTTTGTGAATTTTTTTGACAATAAGGTGATTTTAGATTCAAGATTTGTTATAATCATATATAAATCTACGAATCATCTATGTTAAAAAAATTTCACTCGTTCATCATGATGTTGGAAGAGCCTACGACAATTTCAACATTGAAGATTACTTCAGATCTAATATGCAGGAGGTATAAGAATAACAACTCTCTTGGCAATACTAAGGACGGTGAGATTTTTCAACCTGAAGAAATAGGATCAGCTGAGCTTACACTTTGTTTACTTAGTTCAATAATTGTTAGGGTTTATTCTTCAGTATTATTAGATTGGAGTTTTCTAAATTATTGTAAGTGACGTTTTTTTTTACAATATAATGAAGCTTTAATGTTTTTTTATACAAAAATTATTTTATTTTGAAATTTTGCTAAAAGCATGCACTAATTAAGATTTTATGTGATTGATTGATAATGTTTTTATATATTGAAAATTATTATTATTAATTTTGTGTATAAAATAATTTTAAATTATCAAACTATTTCATATTCCGAGGCATCTATTAATCAGAAAATGAATTAATTACTATAATGTTCCACCATTAATAATATTTAATACATTCTTATTAAAAAAAGAAGAAGAAAAAGAAACAAGAGAAGAGATGACAAATGTAGGGATAAAAGTTCAATGGTACCGTACCACTGAACTTCAGTGCATCCCTCTAATTATGTAGTGCCATTTGTTAATATTAATAAAAACTCACATTAATTAGGGTCCACCTTGAATGGTTTAGGGACCAACTGATTGGAGGGATGTACTGAAGTTCAGTACTACCGTACCACTGAACATCTACTCCAAATGTAGACGGTGCATGCGGGGTGCAACGCACATGTGTTGCAAGCTCATCAACTTACATTTATGAGTAAATTACATAAACATTTAAATATTATACAGATCTCTTATCTCATTTAAAATATTAGACGGGTTTCTTATGACAAATTAAAATTATTTACATTTTGATCTAAATAAAATTTTTTTTTGAAGTTTCTAATCAAATGGATGAATTTTGTAAGTTTTTAACTCAATTTTTTAAGATATACTTTATTGAATTCTTGGATTTGGAGAAGTCTCATTAAAAATTCGGCCATTTAAAAAAATTGAGTTACAAAAATAATCCATTTGAAGAAAATAATGAGAAAAAATATTATTTGAATTAAAGTGTAGGATATTTTGATATATTAAAAAAATCAATATAATATTTAAAATAAGAGAGAATTTGTGTAATATTCAAATATGTTAAAATTAAAGGAAGTATGTGTAATTTAGTCTATATTTATCGTATTAAATGTTTGGGTCCCCTTGGATGGACTTGGTCCAGAGAGGAAGCTAATATATTGTAAGTTTGTAACAAAAATGTTTTTGTCTCATGTAATTATGAGTAGATGTTTAGTGGTACAGTAGTATTATTTAGTACATCCCTTCAATTAGTTAGTTTCTAAATAATTCAAGATAAACCTTAATTAAGATGATTTTTTATTAATATTAACAAATGATACTACATAATTAGAGGGATGAACTGAGATTCAGTGATAAAATACCATTAAACTTTTATCCTGTGACTACATGCTAACTTAACTTCAATACATAGAGACCCATTTTTTATTTCATTGCTTTCAAAATTGACATTGATTTTTTTTTCGAGCAAAAAATAATTAATAACAACGACAAAGCCAATTAATATTAATAATTATATGATCGAGCCGTGATTTTAGTTCAAATGATCCATCTATTAATTAAATTTTGAATTATTCTAATCTATTTCTATATTAGGTCATCGGGCTTTTTTTAAATATATATAAAATAAGCAATAAGCCTTATCATATTATAAAAAAAAAGTCTAACAATACTTATAATAATTCAAAATTAAATGAACCGACCTACATATAGCCTGTAAATTTAAGTGAGTCGGTTAATTTTAATTGGTTCATAAATAAGTCTAGGGGGTGTTTAATATAGGGACATATTTTTTTATTTTCCAGAATTTTAGATCCTGGAATCACACTCCCGAGAATAAGATTTTTAAAAATATTAAAAAAATTATTTGTTTCAATATTTATATTTTAAGGAATCTATAATTATTTTACAAGGTTCTCATCTCATAATTAAAAATAATTTCATCATATATGATTACAATAATACCATTCTTTAAGTGGGATAAAAAAAATGAAGAAATATGATATTACAATATTTTTGAAATTGTAAAATTCTAAAACTTATTTTTTCAATTTGCATACCAAAATTTGATATTATAAAATGTCAAAAGTCATAATCTCCAAATATCTCTAAACTCTCTCAAATGAATTAAACCAGTTTTGACATTTCTAATTAAAATCAAAATTGTTGAAAAGGTTTTACTGCATTTATTTCTCGTCTAATTGGTTGGACGGAATGGTCAAGAAGTTGAATAATTGGATTTTGGTCAATCTGATCGGCTTCTGTGGTCAGAGTTTGATAATAAAAAGGTACAAAAAATTTATCAGCATTAAAATATATTAATATTTTTGTTATTTAGTGTGATTATCAATGTTGAGTTTGAAATTACGTATTTAAATATAATCATTAATGTTATAGTATTACAATAAAATAGACATATATTCCTGTCATTCCCCAAACACAACATGGACGATGTGTTCTCGTTAAATTAATTAATTAGCTTTTTAGTTTTTAGTATAAAATAAAAAAAATACACATATATAAAAATTTCATATATTTAAATTATATGTATTAAAATACATGTTAACATTTTTCCATAACTTTTATTTCTTCAAATATTTATATATTACATAATTTAAAGGATACAATTAAGAACCAAAACATTGCAACCTATTATATATAAATATATGATTTCATGTATTGTAATTAGCAATGGATAACATTAATAATTGACATTTTCACGCTATTTTGGACAACCAAAAAAGAAATAAAAACAAAAAAAAAGACAAATCTTTCAAAAATGTCACAAGTCAAAACAATATATTTCATTGGCTGTAAGGGTTGTTATAGCTTTTTCGTATAAATAATTTTGTTTAGAATATAATATTCAACTATATCAATAGAAGTTGAGTCTAATGTATTACAACTTCATAAACTCATATTTGAATTTATTGGGAGAGAATAGAAATGTTTATATTATTTAATATCCAAAAATATGGTACCTATACGAAAAAAATATTGTGTTCACTTTAAATCATGACATATTATCAAATAATAATAATTTCTTATATATATTTTTTATTCATTTAAGATCAAATTCAATTTATTTAGTCTTAACTTTTTTATTGATATTTAATTTTATGTTATATATCTATAAAAATTGTCACAATGTCTTGCCAATTGATAATGCTATGCTTTTAAATTAATATTACAAAGAATTGACTTGTATGTGAGACCACGCACAACACGATCATCATGCTATTGCTTACCCTTTTTTCTTTAAAATTATGTTGCTTTAACCTTTAATCTTCGGTTTCAAAAAAAAAAAAAAAACCTTTAATCTTCTTTTCTTTCAAGAAAATTACAAATTAAAGTGCATTTTTCAGCTCTTCAATATAAGATTTTTTTTTTGGCTGTGTTTAATCTCACTTTAAAATTTCTTCAACATTATTTAGCTATATATGTATTTCAAAGATTACTGTTCTTAATTATTTAAATAATGCTTTTAACTTTTGACAATTTGAAAGATAATGAATTTTTTTGTATAAACATCTATAATTAAAATGAAATTGACAGTAAGATAAATACGAGCTATATAGAGTGGATTTTCTGTATTTAGTAAATTGGTGAAGTAGTGAAATTAGATGAGAAATAGAGAGAAAACAAATTAAGGATACGTTCTTTACACAGAAATAGAAATGAAAACGAAAACAGAATGTATTTACTGTGTTTGTTAGTAAAAATTTGGGAATGAAAATAGAATGAGAATGTATTAAAATTACTACTTTACCCCTTATATTAAAATATAAAAAGAAACAAAATTATGATTGTGTCAAATTAAAGGGTGTAATAGACATTTTGTATTTTTTTTTTAAAAAAAATTGATAAAAATAAAAATGTATAAAAGTATGTGGGACTCAATAAACTTCACTAATTTCTTTCTCATTTTCTTCGTCAATTCTTCCTAAATAACATGACTTAGAGTCCAACTCAAAAGCCATCTCTCTCTTTATATCTACTACGTCATCAATTTGATAAATACAAAGGATCAACTCTCCTGCATCCCATAAAAAAAAAAATCTCCTACATATTACTCTAACTCTCCGAGTAACTTTGGTAGGTATGGACTTATAAAAAAAAAAAAAACTTTGGTAGGTATGGAGGAATCTAAAGGGAATTCGGGCTCCGTACATAGAATAAACAAAGAATGAAAATAGAATGGAAATGTGACAGAGAATGAAGGTAAAATGATCATTTTATCCTTACATTAAAAATAAAAATAAAATAAAAGTAGATAAAAAAATAAAGATAAAAATATAAATTCATCACGTTAGAAAATATAAGATTTATTTGGTAGGAAGAATGTTGGATTATCTATTTTTTCCCTCACCAATTCTAGCAAACAAACAATGTAAAGGAAAGTAATGCATATAAAATAAAAGAATGTAAAAATAAAAAGTATGTTTAGAATATAAAAAATATAATTTAAAATTTATAAAGTAAATGTTTAAAAAGAATGTAAAGTAATGGTAAGAATAGAAAGTATGTTTGGAATGTAAAACACTCTTATTAATATTATATTATAATTAATATTACATTATAATTTATAATGCCATACCTCCATCACACAAACATCCATCACATCAGGAGGGGCATTTTTGAAAATTTACTCTCACTTCAAACTTCAAAGCCAAAGTAAAAATCAGATTGTACAACACATTACAATCCAAAATCCTTCTATTCATTTGTAGCACATACCAAACAAATAATTTTTTTTTTAGAAAAAGTATAAAAATACATAACGACCATTTAATCATGGGATACCAAACTTAATATATTTTGGAATAAGATGCTCTGTATTTCGAAAGGATCTTGTTCCATATACTTTTCATATATATTTTTTAAATAAATGCCACTAACAAATATAAAGAGGTGCAAATATATGTGTATATACTAGAGAGAGAACTCTTGTGATAGGTATTTAATAGCTATTTAAGAATTTGTTTTAATATTAAAATTTTGGCAAAAAAAGTCATTTTTTTTTCTATTAATATTACCTTTTTCGCGATTAAATAAGTTATAATTTTTTGTTAATATGGTATTACACGTGACAAAATGAACTAATTGAATAGATGTATTCTAATAATCATTTTCCCCATTTTTCAATAAACTCATCCGATGCATTTTGTCCCATATCGATCCTTTGAGGCGTTTATAATTTAGCGAGGTAATCGGTCAATTTATTCGACGATAAATATTTTAGTCTAAATCAACAAATTTACACGGGAATTAAGAGATGTATTTAAAACGTCATAAATATTGGGAGGTAGGCTCCCTACCCCTAGCAGTAGCACGAGGTAGCTTCTAGCCAGGTAAGGTAGTTTGCTTATAAGAAAGGGGCAAATTAAAAGTCCAAATCCCAATCCTTAATTACGTACGTCCGTTTCTTGACTTACCAGTTACCAATATATATATATATATATATATCCCCTCCCCCCACTGCCTTCGCTCAAACTTAGAATTAGAATTAGAATTAGAAGAAGAAGATGGCATCATCAGGTACAAGGAATGGTAACGGCTCACACATGAAGCAGCTGTGTGTGAGTGATGATACTAAGGGCAAGATCATCACTTGCAAAGGTAATTAATACATCTCATGATCCATATATCATTTATAATCCATTAATCTTGTTTTTGTCTCATTTTCATTAATCTATGAATTTATATATATATATATATATGAAGCTGCCGTTTCATATGGCCCCGGTGAGCCCTTCGTAATTCAACAAATCAATGTTCATCCTCCCAAGAAAATGGAGGTCCGAATCAAGATCCTCTTCACTTCCATATGCCACACAGATCTTAGCGCCTGGCTAGGCGAGGTCATTTTTAATTTATCTCTCTCTCTCTATATATATAAATATACGCTCTAATAATAATAATACACATTTAAACGAAATCTGACAATTTTCCGGTTTTTATTTTGTGGATAATTGAAGAATGAGAGTCAAAGGGCTTTCCCAAGGATTTTCGGGCACGAAGCATCCGGGTAAGTAATTTATAAAATACAACTAATTTCTTTAATTAATAATTAATTAAGTGGAAATCTATATGTGATTGATCGATGCAGAATAGTAGAAAGTGTGGGTGAAGGCGTGAGGGATTTGAGAGAAGGAGACTATGTGGTGCCTCTATTCAACGGTGAATGTGGGGAGTGTGAGCTGTGCAAGTGTGACCAAACCAATTTGTGTGACAGATACGGCGTCAACCCCATGAAGAAGGTCATGGACGGCGACGGCGCCACCAGGTTCACCGCCGTGGACGACGGCAAGCCCATATTCCATTTCCTCAACACCTCCACTTTCACGGAGTACACGGTGGTGGACGCCGCCTGCGTCGTCAAGCTCCACGGCGCCGGCGAGGAGGAAGGTGGGCTTGGGCTCAAAAAGATGGCGTTGCTTAGCTGTGGAGTGTCCACCGGTAAGTTTCGTTTTATTGGTCAAAGTCAAACACTTTTAATCTAATTCTAATTCCGAGTTCGGATCGTTTGTGCCATTTAATTAGTTCGGTCATGTAACCGTGACTAAAATATTAATTACGGTCGATTAATCATAATTTTAACTATGACTGACCAAACGACACAAATACACAACGATAGAGGAGCAAACTATACCTTTCAATTTCATCATACTTTTTAGATTTTACAATTTGGAATTTTGGATACCTTCCTTTCCGCCCGCCATGGCAAATTGACGCCTATGTCGGCCTTTTTGGAAATAATATAAAGTGAACAAAAAATTATTTTAAAATAATGAAAATTTATTTTGTTTTCATGAAAAGTATAAAAGTTTGGGTGGGTAAACATGGATATTTATTTTGGAGTTAAGAAACGCCTTTAAATTTGTTGGAGAGTTTATGAAAATTTTACATATTATTTATTAATTAAACTCTCATATAAATCATAGCTAAGATTTCAACTTGTGACTCTATTATAAAATAATAAGTAATCGAACTTTAACTAATTATACTAATCTTTATTGTCAGATTAATTTGACTCTTTTGTTATTTAATTTATTATAAGGTTTCATTGTTTTTATGTTAGTCTTTTATCATCATATATATATTTTATAGTATAATATATAATTTTGAATTTCAATAACTTTAAAAACTTCCCATAACTATCTATTTAGAAAATGTATGACAGATATCATATGAAGGAGAAAGATAGACGTACGCAAGTCCTGTATGTATGTATATATATACAGCGAAAATACCACATTTATGGTTTCTATTACGTGAATGATGAGACGTATTACTAAATTAATTTTGGATCTATCTTCATTTTTACATGATATAATGTCATGCTATTTTTTGTTTCATGTGAGATGATTTAAATTTAAAAAAATCTCAATTCATTTGTAGAGGTTCAGTTTATTTTATAAAAACAACTAAAATAATTTTTTTGTAGAGCTAAAATAATGTAATTTGATTGCATATTTGGATTTAAGGTATAATTAAGAAAAGTATATATCAACATGATACAACTTGATTGTTTTTAATGAGCTTTATTTATATATATGTGTCATTTATTCTTACTTAATTAAGAAATTTTCAATAAATGATATTTGGTGCACAAGTTTTTTCCTTTTTTTTAGATCTTTGCCAGTTGCCACCTTTATTCATCTTATATTCTTAAAAAAATCAACACTATAATTTTTTTTGGAAACACTATTAATCACTTCATGTTTTTTATCATAAATTCCTATAGTAAATGCTTGAAATATCTCATGTATATTAACAAATATTTTATAGAAGAAAAATATACGTGCACATGTTAGGTATATATATTACGCACTAATTAATTAATATAAAACTTATGTGGTAAACACAAGTTTTGTATTTTCCTCTAGTTTTGATTGCGTGTCTCTAAATTTAATTAATATTTGTTTGTCTCTTCTCGTTGTTTGCATGTTGAAATCCGAACATGTTTCAGAAATCATGCATATCAATATTATCAACCATTAAAAAAATCTACATGAGAATATATATACATTCACTTATCACAATCAAAATTGACCAAGTAATTAACTTTATGGAATTAGCTAGCTAATTAAGTTACGTGTCTACATAAAATACTCAGAGGTAATAAAACACAGATTGACAAGAGTTGTTTTGTTTGTATACTTTTTTCCTTTCATTCAAGGCAAAATTTGACATAACAAGTAAAATGACTTGTTCTAATAAGTAACATAATATCTTATTTTATAGAATAAATTATTATTTTGGTACACAAATAATATATTTTGTTTGAATTAAGTTCATATGAAAGATCAAGCTTCTCAATTTCATTTTCATGCATCTTCCAAAAGTCATTTTCCAAATAAGTTAATCCTTATGCTAATTAATGTTTTATATTAGACATACTGGTTACTATATATTTTAATTAGTTCTTTGTAATATTATTGTTTGGGAGTACTAGATATTTTTTATTTACACTAAAAAATACAAATGGTAAGACGTTTAATAGGGATAGAGAAATGGAACAGTCTGGATTTGACCTAGAAAAAATTTATTGGCGTTTGAATAGAGAAACTTTCAAAATTTGTTTGTTTGTTACTAAAAAAACAAATAATCAATTAAAGAAATTACAGATTGGGGGACCCTATTGTGTGTCCCATGAATTATGATTCCTTGAGGCTTGAGGCTTGAGGCAATTATTTATGTCCCTCAACCTCATCTGAATTATTAAACAATTATTAAACAAGTTGTGATGATTTGATATATTTAAATAAAATTTATAATAAATACATAAATAAATCTATAACTAATTAGACATGTCAAGCACATATTAATGTGTGATTAATATGACTATTTTTATTTTTCTTTTTTATAGATTTATTTGACTTTAATTTTGCCAAATTGTGCTGAAAAAGAAATTTCGAAATTAATTTAAATAAGTTAAATTTGTATGCTGGTTTTTGGGGGATGAAAATTATTAAAAAAAATTCTCAATTTATTGTGTTTGACTTTAATAGATGAGGACCAAAATAAATAAATAAATAATAGATGGATGTGATGTGACGAATGATAGTGAAATATTGAAAGGTGAAACGTACCGTTTTGTGTAGGGGTTGGCGCCGCGTGGAACATAGCTAATGTGGAGTCTGGGTCAACCGTTGCAGTCTTTGGTTTGGGCGCCGTTGGTCTTGCTGTAAGTTTCCATATATACCCTTTCTTTACGGATCTGTATCTATTAAAGTGCAGAACCGATAAAGTATATAAAATGCATAATATGAAATATTGGATGGAATTGTTACAGTACGAACATAAATCTCGATTTTTATTTAATGATCTGGATGATACACTTCATACACTTTACATATTTTACACTTCATTGAATCATCCAACCTTCTTTGCTGGATTCCCTGCAAGTTTTTTCTCTGTTTTAATATATTAAGGGCTCGTTCGCTTTAAAGAAATAGCATGGGAATGGTGGACCCCATCAACTTTACTTTTTGTTTTTCTTCTTGCTTTTTTTAAAAAAATAACAAAAATACAAAATGTCTATTATATCTTTTGATTTGACACAATCCTAACCTTTTTTTATTTTAATATAAGGGGTAAAATGGTAATTTTAATACATTCCCATTCCATTTCTATTTTAAATTTTTACTACAAAACACATCAAATCAATTCCCTTCCCCTTTCCCTCTCCCTTTCTCTTTCCCTTTCTAGCTACCAAACGTGCCTTAAATCTTTTTTACATTGTTTTTTATTTAAATTTAAAAAATAATATATTTTTCAAAAGTACCATGAGATAAAGTTACAAGAAAACTTTTTCTATATATCTTATACTTTAATTATATTTCTCAAATTTAGTGAATAAAAATGAAGAAAGTAATGCAAAAGAGACCAATTAATTTAATATCAATTTATTATTTTATTTTTTCAATTTCATTTTTAAATATTTTATTTCCGCATATGATAAAATTTTTATTTTTAATTTTTAATTCCATTTCTTACGATATAATATAATTTGAAAAGTAAATAAATCGATGAAGTATATTATATAATCAATTTAGGTCAAGTCATATATAATTTTGAAGTGGTGTAAATTTTATATTTGTATCATGAATATTTTAAATATTGAGCTTTAATTTTTTTCTTTAATTAATTGAAATAAGCATTAAGAAAATCCTTAGTTTAATTTTCCAATAGAATGAAATTAATATTAAATACTTAAATTTTAAATTGGTTCAGGTTGCAGAAGGAGCACGAGCCAGAGGTGCATCCAAAATAATAGGCATCGATATCAACCCTGAAAAATTCACCAAAGGTAATGATATTTTTAATTTACATTATATAAATATTTATCCAATGCAATTTTTCTTTCTTTAATTTAATCATGTAGAAACTAATGCGTTTTATATGTTTGATATATAGCCCGAGCCATGGGAGTCACAGATTTCATAAATCCTACGGATGAAGAGAAGCCAGTATATGAGGTTAGTACTTTCTTTTCAAACAAATGTATATCAAATTTTTAATTTAAGATTTGAAGTGAAGCTTTCAGTGTCAAGTTTTTGTTATAAAAGTTTTTATATGAACATATATTATATAGGTACATTTTTTTTTTCACTATTCCATATTTTTACTTTTTTTAATTAAAAGACTGATAATAATTTGTTTGCAGAGAATAAGGGAAATGAGTGGAGGAGGCGTACATTATAGCTTTGAATGTACAGGCAACTTGGATGTTCTCCGTAATGCCTTCTTGTCTGTTCATGAGGTATTTATATTTTATTTCTTCTACACTTTTTTTTTAAATTAAATAAAAGAGAGAAAATACTATTTAGTCTCTGAATTGTTGGTCAAACTAATATTTAGTCCCTGAATTTATCAAAAATACTATTTAGTCCTCGAAATTTGTAATTATGTCAACTATTTAGTCCCCAAACTTGACAAAAATACTATTTATTCACCGAATTTGCAACTCTGACAACTATTTAGTCTCATGACTGTTACCCGTTAGAGTTGACAGAGTTGCAAATTCGGTGATTAAATAGTATTTTTATTAAATTTGGAGACTAAATAGTATTTTTGTTAAATTTGGAGACTAAATAGTTAACATAATTACAAATTTTAAGAACTAAATAATATTTTTGATAAATTCAAAAACTAAATAATAATTTGACCAACAACTCAAAAATTAAAAAATATTTTGGCCTCTAAAAAGTAACTCAAAAAGTATGTGACAACTAAAAACTTAGCATTAGCAATTGTATATGTGGAAGCTTTCAATTGTTACTATCTTTACCTTTTTGCTTTTTCTTTTTTCTTTGGGGTGTACCAATTAGAAGCCACACGGGGTTCATACTTTTGACCAAACTTTTTTGCTTTTTTCTCTACTCTCTTTATCTCACTTTTCTCATGTCACATATTTTATTTTGTTATATAATATATAATTTTTTAGACCAATAATCAAAAGACTTCAGAACCATTATAATATAAATATATTATTGTTTGTGAAACAGGGTTGGGGATTGACAGTAATATTGGGAATTCATGGATCACCAAAATTGCTTCCGATTCATCCAATGGAGCTGTTTGTGGGCCGTAGAATTGTTGGCTCAGTCTTTGGAGGCTTCAAAGGGAGGACCCAACTCCCTCATTTTGCCAAGCAATGCATGAATGGAGTAATGAAAATAAACCATTTTTTTTTTAAATTTTAATATAATTTTAATTTTTCAAATAATCACATTCCATATGTCTCTAACTTTGCAGGTGGTGAAGCTAGACGAGTTCATCACTCATGAGCTTCCCTTTGATGAGATTAACAAAGCATTTGATCTTCTAGTCGCTGGGAAGTCACTCAGATGTCTTCTACACCTTTGAGATTCAAATATGGTCTTTCTTTCAGAGTACTGTGTATCGTGTGCAGGTCTGGGAGGAAATGGTGCTTTTAAGTTTTAGACAGTGTGTCTTAAATTATATTGTGCAGTATTATATGAGCTTTGTACTTATATTTATGTTTTTCTATTACATCTAAAAAAGAATAAAGATATTTAAATGAATACAGCATCCAATAGAAGAATCCTGCTAATAATGTATTTATTATGACCCTTTGGTTGTCATAAAGAAATTTGAAGGAATGAGAATATAATGAAAAGTATTATTATTATTATTTTTTGGTAAAAGTATTATTATTATTATTATTATTATTATTATTATTATTATTATGTTTGATTAAAAAATAAAAATATTATTTTTAAAAAGCTAAAATACACATACATCCCCTGAGTTTTGAGTTAGGGGCATATACACTCCTTGAGTTTTAAAACGTTGCACATAGACCCCATGAGTTTTCACTTTGGGGCAAAGACACCCCTTCAGGGTTTTGTGAAAATTAGGCGTTAAGTGCCATGTCAGCAAATATGTGTGAGGGCACACACCCCCTGAGTTTTCACTTTAGGGGTACATACACCCCTAAGTTTTCACTTTGGGGCAGAGACACTCTTCACACATGCTTGCTGACATGACACTTAACGCTTAGTTTTCACGGAACCCTAACAGAAGGGGGTGTCTTTGCCCCAAAGTAAAAACTCAGGAGATCTATGTGCAACGTTTTATAACTCAAAGAGTGTATGTATCTCTGACCCAAAACTCAGAGGGTGGTGTGCATTTTAGCCATTTTAAAATATTTGATTGACAAAAAAAAGAAAAAGAAAAATGTGAAATAATAATATAAAATAACCAAAATATCCCTTATATAAACAATGAAAAATTATAGGTATATATTTTGTATTTATAGTTGGGACATTTTCGTCCAAACAATATGCTTTCCATGGAATGTTCCTCATTCCATTGAGTTTGTGAAGGAATAAGCTTTCTCATTTGATAGAGAAAGTGGGATTCATTCTCTCCTTTTTCTTGGCAAAACCAAACATGGAGAGCCTCATATCACATAGGAGATGTTCATTAGGCAGAAATAGAAATAGAAATAAAAATCACATAGGAGATATTCATTAGGCAGAAATAGAAATAGAAATAAAAACGGAATGCATTTGATGTGTTTAGTAGTAAAAATTTGATAATGAAAATGGAAAGGAAATATATTAAAATGACCATTTTACCCCTTATATTAAAATAATAATAAAAAAAAATTATAATTATGTCAAATAAAAAACGTATAATAGATATTTTATATTTTTTTAAAATTGATGAAAATAAAAAAGTAAAAAAATACCACCATTTTCATTTCCTTGAATATTTCTTATAAAAGAACATGCCCATTTTTTTTCTCCTAATCTCATTCCCATTCCCATTTATATTTTTCAGCAACGAAACAAACTACTACTTAGAACAAAATTTTGTCCAACAAAATTAAAGCTCTAAGATACAAAATAAGACGGGACGTATTTCAAAAAACAAATATGTGGAAATTCATTTTTTATCCAACTAAGCACCTTGTTATTGAGATAGGATCCTCTAAAATAATTCTCTACATTTTTTGGTGGAGTTATGAGAGAGATAGAGATAAGAAAAATATTTTTTTTCTTGATTTTTTTCTCTCCCAATTTTTCTTCTCTCTATCTCTCTCATAACTCTACCAAAAAATGTAGAGAATTACTTTAGAGGATCCACTCTCCTTATTATTGATGGTTTGAGCCTCACAAGTCACATCACAAATCTATTAAAGAATCTCGTAAATAAACACCTAAAAGCTATACATAATTTTTTTTCTTGCACAATATTGGTAGTTGGGATCTCATGTTATGACTAATAATGGATGATTCTGAAAGAGCAACAACTGCACAAATAATTTCAGCGTAAAAATTGGGTAATTATGAACCCCTATGTTGGGCATTATTGATTCTTGGTGTTTGTTTGTTTTGAGCGATTTTCCTCTGTAATTTTGTGAAACTCTTTCTCACTAGCAGCAATTAGACGTTTAACAATGTCATATGTGGTAAGCCTGATGCTGCACAAGATCAAACAAAGGAAGAATCAGATGACTAAGAACAACTTGATTCAGAATGAAAATATACACAAGAATGATAGCTTTATTTTTCATCATTATGTAAACGCTAGATTCATACATAATAAGCATAACATGTGGTGCCAAGGAAGAGAAAATAGATAATATTTAATTATTAAAATGAAGCCAATATATGATAATCTTTATTTTTAGAAGATCAGTGGAACCTGCTGCTTGGTAGGTTTTTCAAGGCATTGGGTACAAATCCACGGTACAAGCCAATAACTCCATCCTGAGCTACAATACCTGCATTGATGAAATTACTAATTTCTAACTTCAACTGCCATCTTTCAAAGAAAAAACTTACGTATAATTTTTAAGATATATTCCATCACGTTCTCCAATTAAAACATATACAAAAATATCATTTTACAACTCAACACCATATAATTAATTGTTTCATTTTTTCTCCTGACATATTTTAAATGAAGAACTTGCAAACATCGAAAGAACTTTACCTAGTTTTGTCCTTCTTTTAAATAAATCCCCATAATTCAACTACCTAGAGTATGCACTGGAAGTTAAGTAATTAAATTGTTTCTACATCCACTAAGCGTCAAGACCACAACCTGGTGAAGCCTGAATTCCAACCATAGTGATTGATTACATTGCCTTTTAGCTGTATAAAGTTCCTCACATATCACAAATGGTATAGTTTCAAGCTTAAAATTCAAAATTTCCTGGTTAGGAGGTTCATACATATAGAATCTGAGGATTGCGGTACAAAACTAAAGAAAATCTTATGTTGTCCCAAGTTGTAGAACATCACACACAAAATGCTAGATGTTGAATAACCAGATGAGAGCTTATGTATTTGTTACTAATATGCATGCAAATATAGAACAATCACATATATACTGAATGTGTGTGGGACTCTATTTTGTTGATGTTAAACAGGATCAATCCTCACCAGTAAGGGCATCAAAAACTGTCTTGTAAGGTGTACCCTTAATTTGCATTTGTCTTCGCACAGTGTCTAGAGGGTAGCATGTAAGTGTGGCAAGGGAAGCCGAAAGCACAGCAGTTAGTAGAGACGTTTCAGTTCTCTTTTGATATTTCTCTGGCAAAGACTTCTTCATTCTATTATCCAAAGATGATAAGGATGCTTTAATTTCAACATCCAAGGTCATTTTCTAATTTAATTAGAAGATAAAAGGTTATTCATTAACTCACAAGTCGAAGACACAAAAGTTCACTGCAATATAAGGAGCTATTCCAATTAGAGAAGGCCCCAAACCATAGTAGAAAGATGCAAATCCTTCATCTCTTAGCATGCCCAAGGCTACCTGGAAGCCACAATATGATTCATTTCATGAAGGCAAATCTTGTTGAAATACAGAAACAAGATCTATCATACCTCCGTCATGGTTCGGTAACCTGGTTCAACAGCTAATCTTAATCTCAGGACATCTAATGGGTAAGTTATCTACAAAGATATAAACAAAATTAGATGCATTCATGGATGTTATAACTTATAAAAAATAATAAAATAATAAAAAGAGCAAGACAAAAAAGAATGTGGAAACAAATTAATTTACAAAAATAAATGTTCACTCAGGTATAGAATATACTATAATGCAAGCAATGAAACGCAATAATATGATAACAGGATTGTCAAACCGTACAAGGAATTTCTAATGAGTTACTTACAAAAGTGGATGTCATGCCAGCAAAAGCACCTGCTGCAAGTCTTCCAAAGACAGAGAGCTCACCATTTTTTCCCTTGAATATTTTCTATAAATCCAAAACTAGAACGTTAAACTTGAACAAGATTTGGCTTTGGAACTTTGAAACATCTTGAGAGATAGGACGGGGTTAACCTTATAGGTTTCATAAGCAAAAAGCTGGACAGCACTGTAAGGTATGATTCGAATCACCTGGAATGTAAAAGAAGGAACACTAAAACAAATGAAATATCCAGTCAATATTATTGGAAGCAATAAATACCATGATACCAATAACTCTTTATCAATAGTAGAGACCTGGGGGAGGTTGCCCTTCCAGTAACCTCTAATTCCTTCTTCCTTGCCTATAACTGTTATAGCCTGTAATTTATGTTTAAGTTAGCTCCAGCAAATATTTGAAGTGTTGAATAAGATAATTCTCTGTGTATTTCATTATGAAACTAATGTAGGTATATATACAAGAGGGAAAAATCTATTCTAGGAAATAAGAATAAATACAATTGATCCCTAATTGATGGACTAAATCAAATATATATCCTAATGATTCTAATTGATTTACAAGATAAATCTAGAATATTCTCAACATTAAGTAATGTTCTGAGCAGAAGAACCCAGTGTATCAGTAATGGGGTAAAGACAAGATACACCTAAGTTCAAGCAAAGAGAACGGGGAGGACAATAATTTAGCATTTACTGACAATTATGTGCAGATGTTTCAGTAAGAGTATCCAATTAGTGAAAAAAGTGAACCTTATTATTAGTTAGTTGGCAAATTTTACAGAAAAAATTTTGTCAACTACCTTTCAATTTAACACAAACAAATACTATTCTCTGGCAACCATCTTGTTCAACTTTCATTTACAAGTACTTTTAGCAATTAATATTTCATAATATCTGTCAACTGTCATATTTAAAAGTGATCAATGAAGAAGCCTGCAAAATACTTGCTCAGAGGATAAAAAAATGATGGAACAGGCAGGAAACATCAAAGGAGCCACTCATATACCAATTCTAAACTAGGTTTGAGTAATCTTAAAAATGACTGATAGCATTAGTTGTCGTGTTTCCATGAGTACCCTTATCCTGCAGTCCATAACCATGGAACATATGAATTTAAGAGTGAGGACAGCTTCAGGTCAAAAGAGGTGACATATGTCACATATACAATCAGCATACTGTAAAAACAGCATAAGAAAGTTCAAAACATTCAATGCATATAAGCGATTAGCTTCCGTAAAAGAAACAAGCCATTTAATGCATATTCAATCATAGCATAGGAAACAATGAAATGATTAAATACCTCAATGAAACCCATTGCCTTCTTAGCACTTTCTTGCCCAACTCGTACCCCATGAGTCTGTAAATACATTATAGCATTTCAAAATAGCAAGCAATTTATAAAATCTTTCAGCCAGGAGCTTATATCTTTGCTATATGATAAGAACATAACCATAACTAATAAAGTTTTTTTTTTTTTTTAAAAAAAGCCACAATATGACAAACACACGCATAAAATTTACACACAGAGAGAGAGTAAAAACTCGCTTATATGGAGCAAAGTTATTACACATAGTAGCAATATAATGAAAACAAATTTACGTCAATTAACAGAAAAGCAAAGAGTAACGAAAGTCTATATCTTATGGGTGATGAATATGCCACAGTATACGGAGTATATCGAATTTCCACATTTCAATTTGGATCTACTAGTTTCCATCTCCACGCTTTACAACTTTCTTCTTTTGAAATAAAAAGAACTTTCCACGCTAAAAAGAATATACCGAATTTCGGCATTTGCAGTTTCACGAAAACTGTAATTACATCAAAAAGCAATTGTGGAATTAACACTCGAGTCTAAAACTGACCTGCATAAGGATCTTGATACGATCCAGCGGAGCGGTGAGAGTCTTAGCCGCAGCGCCGGCAATGGCTCCGGCGAAGAACAGGGCAGCGTCTTTGGGCACCAATGCGACGATAGCCAGTGGATGCTTCAGGAGCTGAGCCGTAGTCGGCATGAATTCACTATCAACTTTCCTGTCCGCCACCGAAACAGAGGCGAATTTGGTAGCATCGACGCCGGAGGTACCGGCGACGGAGAAACTGAGATTGGTCTTCTTCCACAGCGGCTGATGGTCGTCGGGGTGAACGACGGCGTCTAAGGAGGATTTGAGGTTGGGGATGTTTCGCGTTGTAACAAGGGCTCGTTCTTCTCTCATGGTATGGTTTGGAAGGGAAGGAAATTGAAATGGCAGAAAGTAGATAAGTGAGAGAGATAGTTAATAAGAGAGTGAAGAGCGAATGAAATAGAAGAATTGAAACACCATCACCTCTGAAATCTGAATAATGGAAATGCTGCTTCCTCTTTGTCAGTTTTCTGTTTTCAATAGATTTTGCTCTTTTTCTTTTTTTATAAAAATGATTAAAAAATAAATTGGTAATTTAGTGAGTATTCTTTTCTTGATCAAAATGATTTCTCTTTTAGATACATTTTAATAAATTAATTAACCACAATTTGTATTGTCATTAACTTGTAATCAAGAGTTGCTCATCAAATGGTATTTTCCTCCAAATGGTGTCATTAAAACAAATTTTCATTCCAATTTGAATCATTTTTATAATTATTTAACTTTGCAAAATTTATTCATTGGAAATATGTTATCCAAACAAGTTTAAGTCGTGAATTAATGGGCATTTATTAGGAATGGATTCAATATATTATGTTGATTGAGAAGAAATCTTTAGAAAAATAAATTAGGAAATTTCATTTTTGAAGAATCAGATTGACAGAAAGGTATTTTATGGACAAAATGTGAATTCCAATTTATTTATTTTTTTTTTTAAAAAAATACTAATGCTAATGCTAATGTCGGAAGGCATGTAAGAATTTAGTAGAGAAGAATATTAAAAGTGATAATCCTATGTCATTCCGAGAAAAGATTGTAGGTACCTTTGGTATGAATGTACAGAAAAAAAATAAAAGAGATGTAAAGTGTTGTAGAGAAAAGTAAAGTATTGTAGAGAAAAGTGAGTAAAGAAATAGAGAGAAAAATTAGGAGAGAAAAAAAATGATAAAAAGTATGTTTAGTATGCAAAAAAGATTATGTAAAATTTTTTTTGGAATCGTGAGAATATGGAATTATGTAAAATACTATTTAGTAAAGCTATCACGCTTAGGGCTCGTTTGGTAAGATTAGTATACAGAACATTACATGTAATCTCACGATTTCCAAAAAATATTTACATAATATAAAATACATACCAAACATACTTTTTCTCTCTATCTCTCTCTTCACTTTTCTCTACAATACTTTCCTTTATTCTACAGTATTTTACTCTACAATACTTTCTTTACAGTACTTTACATCTGTGCATTTATACAAGCGTGCCCTAACCTTAGAGTGAGAAAGAGAGAGAGAAAATAAGAGTCACGTGTGATCCTCTATACATGCGAGTACTACTTATTTTCTCTTTCTCATTGATCCTCTGTTATAAAAGGCAAAGTATCCATTCAAGTGATATGAGTCACTGTTAAAATTCCTCTAGTTTCTTTTTGTGATGTGAAACTACTTTTTTTTTTGGGTTACATAATGAAACAAAAAAATTAAACTTAAAGTTCATAATGAACTATTCAAGTCTTCCATAGTGACTCTTGCATGTAACATTGTAACGGTGAGCATTTTTCCTGTAGCATCTTGTGGATTTTCCACTACAAGTCTGATGTGTTAGGATCAGATTTAAAAATGATCTTTTGTGGATTGTGATTAAAGAAAGTTGGATATGAACTGCCAAATTACAAAAATATGAATAAAGAAAGTTGTATATTCAAGTCTTCCACAACACTAAATAATTAAATGATTGATGACTTGTGACTTGAGCCTATCTTCTTTTGGTGATAAGATTTTCTTACGTGTAAAATCATGGTTATGATAAATCCTACTTTAGAAAGTTCACTTCTTCCATTTAACAAGGCCAGCCAAAGCAAAAATAGAAACATTTTCACATGAGTATCCTTTATTAATCTTTCACCAAAAAAAAAAAACCTCCATTAGAGATTGAGGCAGCAAAAATTGCCTAGTTTTCTTGGTGAAATGTCAGTTTCCATTGTTATTGCAGATAAACAGCAAGACAAAACTGATGCATCTTTTACTATTTAGTTTTGAGAAAAAACTATACCCAATTATTGTTTTTATAATCGGATACTTACAAAAATTTTCTCCACATGATAACAAACAGAAGAACAAGATAGACATGATATAAGATTGAAGAAACCATTTTATTCTGTTGACATCTTTGTACAAAGAATTCGGAATTCAACCAACAAAAATAGCAACTCTAAAAATAACATGATTTTGTACTTAAAACATATACACTTGCTCTTTCCTAAGTCCACATTATGCAAAACACAAATCTAAATCAAATGAGTTGGTCGTTGTATCAAGCTCAATCCAGCTACATCCTGCCATCTTCTTCACCCCACTGCTTCTCATCCTACTGCGAACCCTATTAGCATCATCCCATCGTTCAGAACTTGCATAATGATTAGATAATAAAGCAAGCGTACCGACACCGACATGTTTGTCATTGAGCAGGTGTCTCTTGGTCCATTCAAACATCTTCTCATTACCATGAATTTTGCAGGCTTGAAGAAGAGCTCCCCAAATAGGACCCTTAGCTTCAACTGGCATGCTTGTGAGGAAATCCTCTGCTTCCTCAAACAAGCCGGCTCGTCCATACATGTCTATTATGCAACCATAATGCTGCATCTGTGGCGCAATGGCATAAGTATCTCTCATGGCTTTGAAGAACATCAATCCTTCCTTTACTAGACCTGCATGGCTGCATGCAGATAATAGGCCAATGAAGGTCACATCATCTGGGGGAACCCCTTGAATCAACATACGTGCAAAGAGCTCGACTGTGTGCTTCCCGTGGCCGTTCATGGCCAGGCCACAAATGACAGAACCCCATGAGATAATGTCCTTATGTTCAAGCATGTTAAAAATATGGATCGCTGTATATATATCTCCACATTTAGCATACATGTTAAGTAATGCGTTTCCTAGATTACCTTCTACTGCAAGGTCAGATCTTCTGTCGATGTAGGAGTGCACCCATTGCCCCAAACTCAAAGCACCTATAGATGAACATGCTGACAATACGGTGACGATAGTCGCCTCATTAGGTACAACTTCCCATTCAAGCACCATATTTTTAAATAAAACAACTGCCACTTCACAACAGCCTCCTTGGGCATAAGCCCCCACCATTGTAGTCCAAGAAACCACATCCCTCTTCAACATATTAGCAAATAAGTGTTCTGCATTAGTTAAAGATCCACATTTTGCATACACATCTAACATTGCATTATCAAAAACAATGTTATTATCGTTCATTCTCTTCAACCTATATGCATGAATGGCTTTACCAAGTGTTAGAGCTCTTAGGCAAGAACAAGCAGACAATGTGCTAACAAGTGTAGCTGAATTGGGCTGTACATCCATTGATGAAAATTTCCTTATGGCTTCTGCTTCAAAACCACATTTGGAGAGGCCTGAAATGATTGATGTCCATGAAACAACGTCTGGGGAAGATATGGATTCAAATATTTGCAAGGCAGAAACGACATCATGCTCCACAATATAGAAGTGAAGTAAGCAGTTCTGAATGAAGATATCTGCGTAATGACCAGATTTAATGACATGGGCATGTATTTCAAGACCTTTTGTTTGTGCATGCAGTAAAGAACAAGCCTTGAGGGTGTGAGTGAAGGTGTAATGATTGTGGGAGAAAGGGTGGCGGAGCATTTGGTTGTAGAGATGAAGGGCATTTTGTGGAGTGGATGAGTTTGCTAAGACTCCCAATAATCGGTTAAAGATTTGGGGCTTGGGATTTCTTATGAGTTGAGCACGTATTTGATTTAATTGCTTGAGTGTCAAGGTGGGTGACAGAGGCTTCACTGGCATGCTATGTTAGAAAAGTAAAATGGATCAAATCTATACCTTGGGCTCCCGCTGAAAAATACACATCCAAGATTCTCAGTTTCAGTTTCTCTCAGTTTTCTAACATGCAATTGCTTCCAATCTAGATTCCTTAAATGAGGAATCCCACTCCCACATTGCATGTATTGAATTTAAAAGGCCTCCCTTGTCAGAAATTTATTCATTTTCTTCCATACACTACATGTTACATTTGCCTACTTGGGATTCTTGTATTTTTCATTCTTTTCTTCAAAACCAATGCCTGCATTAGCATATACACTAGCTGTTCTACCCTGTGAAAAGACTTTGGTTGAGGGGGTTCTATAACATGATGGCCACATTGGCATTAAGAAAGGCCTGCAAAGAAAAAAAATAACAAATTTCGAACATTTGAAGTAGAAAATACCAAATTAGGCAAAGCTCATTATCTAATTTTAACTTAGAAGAAAGCTAAGCGACAGAAGGAAGAGGAGAGGAATAGTAGAGGCTTGGAATCAAAAAAGAAAAGTGGCCAAGACATCAAGACACAATGAACTAACATTCAATCCTATCCTGTTTAAAAATTGATCAAAAAAGAGGAGCGGATAAATGAGTCCTGATTTAGAAACCAAAGACTAATACACTGCTTTTTACTAGTACAATTTCTAAGGATTTAATTCTCATAAAACAGCTAAAAGAAGTGGACAGCAACCAGCACAATTTTAACATTTTTTAAAGGAATTTGAAGAAAGAAAAAAGAATCCCAGAAACCAGGACTTTAAATCACCATATTAGCACTCTTACAAGGGATTTAAAGAGAAAAAAAAAACCAGAAACCACATACCAATCCAACAGTTTAAACCAACATTTGAGACTTTGAAAAGAGCCTGCGAGAGGGAAAAACACAAGCACTAGAGTTTTCAAAAGAGGAAAGAAAACTAAACACCATCCACTAACCTCTTTTTAATTTAAAGATCGAAGATATCAAAGAAGCCAGCAAATATATCCAAATTCAAAACAACTCATCAAATAATACACAATAACATTCCATCAATGTCACAAATAGGTAATGGTGCCTTCAACTACATTCACCCAAAGTTTCCAAAGGTAATCAAGTAATAGTAGCAATGGTCACAAGTGCAAACTCATATTAAAGGCCACTACTTCTACAACACCTTAATTTCCTTCTTCCATCAACGACAATTTAGCACATGCCCCACTCTTTTCTTCAACAATATTCGATCGACATCATTCATCAGCAAGACAATCTATACTGAGAAAACATGGCAGCATCAATTAAATGAACACCCAATCCCGTGAATTGAAATCTGCCCCCTTTTCAACAATATTCAACCATTATCATTCCAAGAACTTCAGCAATCATCAGAAATGGGAGAAAGCACGAAGGGTCAAGGTTTTTTTTACCTCTTTGGGGCTCAAACGGTTGTTAGTGACGTCGGCACGCGAAGACGGACAGAGACCCACTAGTCAGTCGATTTCCGGCGTCATCGTCCTTCTCCGGTAGCGCAGCGGCGGTGGTGCAGCGCCGTCAGCTTCCGTTGGTCTTCACTCTCGGTTCCTTGCTCTTTCTTATACTCTCACGGTGAGGAAGAACGAGACATTCAGCGTTTTTTCCTTTTTTTTTTTTTTGAAAAAATAGTTTATATAGGTAAGGCAAGAAGGGCAATGTTGGAAAATAGTAATTAAAAATTTATTTATAAAAGAAATTGTTTTAAATAGATAATTAGATATTGTACTTGTGTTATTTATTAGGGTAAATTGATAATTTAAATTCTCTTTTCACTTTTTTTATTTTTAAAATAAATATTTGTATATATAAATAGAAATAAAAAATAAAATAAATCAATAAAAACTTAAGTGACACCTTCAGGCTTCATCGTCAAAAAAGATAAATTTCATTGATCAAATTGTAATTTATTCAATATATGTAATTAGGATTTAGGTTTACTTGGTAACCTCCTTCTCTTATGTACTATTTCATAAATCAAAATCTCTGTTCCTCTGTATTATTTCATACAAGTATTTTTTATTACGATAAGATTAATAATGATTTTAGATCTTACAGGAAAGAAAATTTATACCAAAACTGATAAGGACTCATTTGAATAAAGGAAAAAACTTAGATCCATTTCTTTATGTCCATTTCATCTAATTCCACTAATCATATATTGTATTTACACTCTCTTTCTTCTATGATTGGTCATATAAAAGATGATCTTCTATATTCTCTTTCTACTGTGATTGGTCATTTAAACACTTTTTGCCACGTGTCATAATTATATTGGAGAATTGGATTTAGGATCAAGATTTTTTTTTTTCTTTCTATCTTGACGCATTAATAATTCATACTAAAATTAACTACGGATAGTTTTTTCTCCTGTTGTACCTAAAAAAAATTCCCTAACCTTCTGTGTGTACTATTTTTCTTTTGTCAAAATAAAAAGACCAAAAATTACTTCAAATCTTACTAGGTTAGAAATAAAAGCTTAATTTAAATTATTATCAAAAGAGCTCATTTGATAGTCACTAAGAATTTGATAGAAATAAGAATGAGAATAAATATGAAAAAGAAATGAAAGTGAAATAAAATAGTTATTTTATCCTTACATTAAAATATTACTAATAAAATTTTGACGGTGAAAAGAGAATAATTGGTAAAAAATAAGGAGTAAAATAGATATTTCATACATGATTCATACGATAATGTTTCAATCTTTCTAACCTTGCTGCGTTGGTAAGGCATTTGGAATTAGAATTGTAGCGTTGGAATTAGAATTGCATAAAGATAAAAAAATTTCAGTATTTAGTATGACAAAAAATCATGGAATGAGGATTCTTGGAATTGCACAATTTCAAGATTTTACAGAATTGGAATTCTAATAATGGAACTATGGAACTGCTGATTGGAATTAGAATTGAGGTCCTCTCTCAATTAATTAATATAATAAGGCTGCGTTTATTAGAAATATATTTTATTAAGGAAAATTTGGTCTTTTTAATATTCGCTTTCCTTCGCAAATTTTTCATTTTATTTTTTACATATCAAACATATTTTTTATATTAAAATTTTAATTTTACTCCATTCCCCACCAATTCTAATTCCATTTTTCTTTTCAATTACATTATATTCTATCACTCAAACCTACCAAAACGCGATTTCACAAGCCAATGAAGATTGTTAGGTTGCAAGTCATGGAATGTTGCAAGTAGGTACCAAACATTACAATCTTTTAACCCCTTCTCCATAACAAACGAGGGGCTAGATGTTTAAAGTTAAACTATAATGACAGTTAGTGGATTTTTTTTTGGGTACATCAGAAATTTTGAGAAAATAAAAATAGAATGAAAATAATATAATTATATATGGTATAAGATACAATAAAAAGTAAGAAAGAAATGGAATTATAATAAAATAATAATTTTACCTTTTATTAAAAAAAATATCAAATTAAAAAAGAAGAATATGTTGATAATTTCAATTGTCAAAATAGGGATCGTCATTCAATTTCACAAACCCATACAAAGCTCCAAACCAGAGTTTGAGGGTAACTCTCATAAATCTCCACTAAACCCTTGGACATTTCCTTCCCAATTCTTAAATATTCTAAGTATCTAGTGGAGGATTGATTGATTTTGTATGTACTGTTTCAAATATCAAAATTTTCATTTTTTATTTTCTTCTTCCTAAGTGTAATTGTTAAATTTGACACCCAAACCCAATGAATCATAACGAGAGACAGTGAAGAAACAAATCAAGCATGAGGTCTTCGTCTCCTTCCAGGATGAAACCGGAATCGGAACCCCTTCGCACTATAACCACTATCCTCACCTCCGATGAAACCCCAATTCATCATCTCAACCCCTACATTCCCCACCTCTCCACCAATCTTCCCCTCCTTCTCTCCGTCTTCTCCTCCAAATCCCTTATTTCTCGCCCCGCCACCCTCATCGCCTTTTTCCGCTGGCTTCAGACCCACGCCCCCTCCGCCGTCTCCGCCCAACCCGACCCTCTTCTCATTCTCCTCCACCGCCTCTTCGCCCACAACAAGTTCCCCGATGCCAAGTCTCTTCTCGTCAACTTCATCTCCTCCGATCGCCGCCACGCCCTCCACGCCTCCATCATCCACCCCCATCGGTCTCTTCCTCGCGCCACCAAAGCCCTACTTGATACCTCCGTTGGAGCCTACGTTCAAGCTGGCTACCCACACCTTGCTCTTCAGATTTTCAAGAAGATGAGGCGTCTGCGCTATCTGCCCAATCTGCTCACTTGCAATACGCTCATGAATTCGCTGGTAAGATACCCTTCTTCCAACTCTATATCGTTATCCAGAGAAGTTTTCAAAGACGCCGTTAAGATGGGGGTGAGTCCTAACACCAACACGTTTAACATACTGATATATGGGTATTGTGAGGATAATAAGTTTAAGGAAGCTCTTGAGCTAATGAATGAGATGGGTGAGTATGGATGTTCACCTGATAATGTCACTTATAATACTATTTTGAATGCACTCTGTAAGAAAAGTCAGTTAACTAAGGTGCGGGAGATGTTACTGGACATGAAACAGGTTGGTTTATTGCCAAATAGGAATACGTATAACATTTTGGTCCATGGATATTGTAGATTAAAATGGTTAAAGGAAGCTGCACAGGTTATTGAGTTGATGACTCAAAATAATATGTTGCCAGATATTTGGACTTACAATACACTGGTCAGGGGTTTTTGTGATGATGGTAAGATTGATGAAGCTATTAGACTTAGAGATGAGATGGAGAGTTTGAAATTGATGCCCGACATTGTTACGTATAACACTTTGATTGATGGGTGTTTTCGGTGGCGGGGCAGTGCAGAGGCGTTTAAGATAATTGAGGAAATGAAGGTTAAAGGTGTCCAGTGGAATGCGGTGACTCACAATATAATGGTTAAGTGGTTTTTTAAGGAAGGTAAAATTGATGAAGCAAACAAGACTGTTGTGAAGATGGTAGAAAGTGGGGTTTCTCCAGACAGTTTTACCTATAATACCATGATTGGTGGTTACTGTAAAGTAGGAAAGTTTGGAGAAGCATTTAGGATGATGGATGAAATGGTAAGGAAGGGATTGAAAGCTGATACCATTACACTTAATACTATATTACATGCTTTGTGTTCAGAGAAGAAGCTTGAAGAGGCATACGAGTTAACTTTGAAGGCCAGGAAGCGAGGTTATGTTCTTAATGAAGTAACCTATGGAACTCTAATAATGGGATACTTTAAGGATGAACAAGCAGACAAAGCTCTGAAACTATGGGACGAGATGCAGGAGAAGGGAATCATTCCTAGTATTATCACCTATAACACATTAATCAGAGGGTTATGTACGTCTGGAAAAACTGATCAAGCAGTAGAGAAATTGGATGAGCTTCAAGAGAGGGGTTTGTTTCCTGATGAAACTACATGTAATATAATTATTCTTGGTTACTGCTGGGAGAAAATGGTGGAGAAAGCTTTTCAGTTCCACAACAAAATGGTGGAGAATTCATTTAAGCCAGATATATTTACTTGTAATATTCTTCTTCGTGGACTTTGTAAGGAGGGTATGCTTGAGAAGGCTCTTAAACTTTTCAACACATGGATCTCCAAAGGGAAGCTTGTTGATGCTGTTACATACAACACAATGATATCTACCCTTTGCAAAAATGGGAAGCTTGGCGATGCATTTGATCTTATAGATGAAATGGAAGAAAAAAAATTGGGGCCCGATTGGTATACTTATAATGCCATTGCTGGTGCACTTACTGATGCTGGTAGAACTGACGAAGCAGAGGAATTAATGTCAAAAATTAAAGAGATAAAGCAAGATGTGAAAATTCCTGTTACCTCCCAAGAACTCGATTCTTCTACTACAATGTACTCAGATCTTATAAGTGATTTGTGTACTCAAGGGAAGTATAAGGAGGCAATGAAATTATATAAAGAATCAGAACAGAAGGGGGTTACAGTAAATAAATATACCTATATCAAGCTAATGGACGGGATCCTTAAGAGGAGAAAAAGCATATCAAGTGTTGTTTGATTGGAGTGAACATATCAGTGGTGACATTGGTGTAAGATAGTGACTTCTAATGAATTCAAGAACAGGAATTTGCTTCTTGTAAAATGATTCTCAGGTTGCAATTGATAATGCAGTAGACTCTTAAGAGGTATGGTGGCTATTCACTTTATCATTTGATAATGATATCTTTTGCCTGTGAAAATTTTGTATATAGGGTATTTTCTTCAGACAATGACACTCTTGGATACACACAATCACAAACTATTGGATCGTGTAATTTTTTCTTGTAAAATGTGGTTTATTTATAGGATATGCCATTTTCTTAAAATAGGAGTGTTCTTGAATGTCATTGTCTTTCTTACTCTTACTCATAATGCATCTCACTTTTTTCTTTCTCCCTCTAATTGCATTAACAATCAACCAAGCAATCATATTTGGTAAAGGATGATTTATATGTCAAAAGCATTTGTTGTCATAGTAATAAGTTGGCAAGCTCATTTTGATATTAAAATGACACAGGTTTTTCCTACACGAATATATTTAAGTGAAACAAGCTAGGACATTTTGCTTTGGGATAAAAATGGGCTCATGGAAGGAAGAATCTGAATCAGCGTTGATTTGGCTTTGCAATCAAAGCTACCAAACCAAATGATACAGTGTTCAAAGGAAATGAATTAGACTACGGAAGAGGTATGCAATGTTATTGAGGGAAAGCAATTAGTTATGAACGAAAATTTAGAGAATGAAGATGTATATTGGTGTAGAATTTTGTAGAGGAATTGTGTTCTAATTGTGAGAAACTCTTTCATCAAAAAAAAAAGAAGTGAGAAACTTTTGTTTGGAGTCTTTCTTTGAAGAAAGTACAGGAGTATGTCATGTAATGTAGCTGTAATTGCTAAACTAGTGAAATTATTATGAAAGGATTTAACAATTCATTTTCTGTTTGTATTTCATACTCAAATATCAGTATCACCCAAATTTTTTGGCCATGCAAGAGATAGAGGAAACTCAGGAATATAAAGCTTAGAATATGTAGAGTTGTTATTTCGTGTGACATGTATTATGATATGACTCTATTTCTAAAGCATAGGTGCTTCATAGACATAGATGTAGCATAGTAACATGTATCAGACAAAGGCATGTATTTTTTTAGTGTCCCTTGCAGTTGCTACTTGCTACAGAAAATGAATTTATTAAATTTAACGATGATTTTATTATTATTATTATTATTCTTATTATTTTATTTTTAAAGCATGAACAATATAGCAAAACTGGAGAACGTGGCCTTTTATGTATGTTCCATGATCCATCCTATGAAATTTTCAGAGAGGAAGACTGGGCTTGGCTTGATTTAAGAAGAATTCTTACCATAAACAAGCCTTATATGATTCGCAGAAGAGGAAGACTTGGTTTGGGTTGTGGTCATAATTCTTAAGGGCCGAAATAAGCAAATTGTTTCTAATGGGTCTTCGCTGGGTGGGGGGAGAAAGGACTAGACTTAAAATTATATTTTTACGTTACCTTAATTTGATAGGCCACTGAATGAGAGTATAACACGTGTTATGAGAGGAAAATATGTACAATATTAGTGTGAAAAGGCAGCCACTTTTATGTTTATCTTGTTATATTATTTTTTCACCTTTTAATTTTTTTTCTCGTACTTGTCACCTTCGGTAACAGATTCGATGCACATTATGATTTTTCATAGTGCATTCTCTCATAATCTCCATCGCTTCTTTCCATATTTCAAGAGTTAACAATGAATACAGGTAACGATTCACGCTATGTAGATTCTTCACATCACAGTAATGCACGAGAACAATTTCCATTTATTGATATATGAGAAGAGAACCATACAGGGGGCACCAAAACATGAAAGAACTCTGTGATATTACTTATATAATAAGGAGTGATCTTTGCACAGCCTGCAATTAAATAATATAGGTCGCAAAGCTGATGCAACACCCTTTCTGCTTTCTGTCTGGAGATGACAACACAGTTTGAAATGAAAGAATAACCAATCCATTGAATTTGTTTTTGAGTTCAGATGCTGCTACCCTTCATCTCATCTCAGGAAGGTGATCCAAAAGGACCAGAACCTGCTATCCAAATACTCAGTTAGATCAATGGAGTTCCTAAGTGTATTAGTGTTTTTATGTTTGCATATGCTAAATAAACATGAAATTACCTGTTAAGCTCTGAAAACTGCATCAGTTGCTGATTGAGGCACCATGTTAGTGATATGAACTTGGTCTGGGAAAAAAGGCAGTGACCAAATCTTTAAGATATGATTACTTTAAATTTGAATGATGCACAAGAAAGGTCTAGCTTATGATCACTTACTTAATGGTGATGTCTGTACAAAAAAGCATGCCCCAATAACAATGTATAAGAGCAGGAGAACAAAGCCTTTCATGTAATGAGAAGTTCCATCCTGTAAAAATTTCAGTGAGAAATACTTAGTTTGATTCAAAGATTGAATGAAGACACAAGGTCAATACAGGAAGGTAGCTTTTACCTGTAAAGTGAAGGCTGTGGCTATTATGGCCAAAGCAAGTGAACCAGTTTCAAGGAGGTTGAAGTTAAGGTCCATTTTGAGGCCCATTATCCAAGAAATAATGACACAAAGGGGAACCTACATTGTAATCACATTTCAGTCTTTCAGATATTGAAAAAGAAAAGGCTAAATGAAAACATCCATTGTTTTATGAAGCTGAATTCTTACCACAAACAAGCCAATTTGAGTAGCAGAGCCCAGAGCAACACCCAATGAGATATCCTGTAGTGAAGCAATTAGACTGGATTTTAGGAATTCATAATGTTTCTCTTTTTCTCTTATGGAAAAGAAAAGAACTTCATACAGTACTCACCAGCTTGTTCTTGAAAGCAAATATTATAGCTCCTGCATGTTCAGCTGCATTTCCCACTATTGGTAGCAAAATTATGCTGAGGAAGCTGACAGACAGACCCCATGAATCTGATGCATCCTGTTAAGTTAAAGTTAAAGTTATTATCAGTATCATAATAGTTAAAGACTCACATGGGGGCATTCCTAAATCCTAACATATCTCACAAAGAAGATGCCTAATCATGAATTTTAGGGAAGAATTGTGTGAGTTACCTCTATTGTCGCCACCACATATTCAGACAACACAGCTATGAACACAGTCATTCCAACCAGCCATGCAAATCCACTCCAGAACCCTATCACTGCCGTTTCTTCTGAGACGCTGTCGCTATCGTCGTCGTCCTGATCAAGACAGACATGATGGTCATTTATAATTAGATATTAGCGTTATAGCATATTAGAATTACAGCCAGGTTTGTTCTTCATGATTTAAGAAAAAACTTACATCCTGGGCCTCAAATAATTGACGATGTGTCCATAGTTGAAAGACAAGGTAAGCAAAATATGCTATCAACATCACAATGCTTCCAGCTCTTGAGAATTGGAGAGATGGATCTGCAGTGAGAGCAGCCGAGGCAGAAGAATATCTGAATAGCATTGGCAGCAAGTGGCACAACAATGCCAGAAGCAGCATAAGTGAGTTCACATCCGCTTGTCTCTGCAAAAAAATAAAACCAAAACCATTCCCAAATAATATTAATGCTTCACTTCAGTCATCATTTCGCTAACAACAAGAACCAAAAGAAAAAATTAATTAATAAATTTAAATTTACTAGTTGATCCTTGAAGAATATTACTAATGTGATTTTTTTTAAATAACAATTATGCACAATTGAGTAGTCAATTCTCTTGATTTCAGGGTTGACTAAGTCTTATTATGAATCAGCTAAAAGACTAAAGAGAGAATTATCTCCTTGAAAAATATAATTAAATTATTTCAATTTAGTTCATGAAAGATAAAAATATTTAATTAAGTCTCTGAAAGATATTTTTTTTGTCTCAATTTAGTTTTTTTAGTCCTTGAAAGATGCCACACACACCGACAGAAACAATTAAAAAGACTAAATTAGAACATAAAAGTATCTTTTAGGGTCTAAATTAAACATTTTCATATTTCATGGACTAAATTGAAACAATTCGTATCTTTTAGGAAATAAATTAACAATTCTCTCAAGACCAAATTGAACTCAAATAAATTATTTGGGGGCTCTAACATGTATATAATAAAAAAAAAGTTACTGTGAGTACAAAAATTGAAGTCCTAAAATGAGGTGCGGAGCCTTACTCTGTCATATTTTTGTTCTTGTCCAATGTTTGCGATGCCGCCACAGAAGAGAGAGGTTCCAAGAACCAGAAGAAGGTTTGAAAGGATAGAACCTAAGAGAGAATACTTGACCACTGCTATTTTATTGTCGCTAAGAGCAAATATTGCTATTACGAGCTCTGTAACATTTCCGCATGTCGCATTCAGGAGGCCTCCAACTGTAAAATCAAGAACGCAACATATATAAAGGGTCAGCTTCAATGACACAATAAAGTATTCCAGTATTAATGATAATCAACGGTAGTTAAATATGTAATGGCATTCTTTTATTATGAAAATATTTAATAAAGTAGTTCATAAGAAAATAAAAATTAAGTGTAGACATACGAAATATAATTTTTTTTAAAAAATTTCTGTTATTTCTAACTCATGACATTTGATAGGAACTTTTATGTCATATCAACTCCATGCCATACAAAAGTGAAAAGACGAAGTACGATAAAACTTTAATCTGATTTCAAATTCCAGATTGAACAGTGACTGTTCTTGCAATGGACAATGGCAACGTGACAAAGTATCAAAGAGCTTCAATCCAAACACAAAAAGACATTATTAAACTGTTCTTATTATTATTATTATTCTTTTGTATTACGAAAAGGACCGAACTTTGAACTTAAATGCCCAATAAATATTTTGAATCATCCACATCAAGATGTATATATATTTACATATATGCTGTAGAGTTGTAGGCTCGTACCTGTGGGGCCTGTGTAATAAGCAACTTGTCTGCAATATGGCAAACATCAAGAGAGGGAAAATAAACAGAATCAGCCTTCTAAGCAGAGAGATTAAACATTGTATAGCGAATTAATTAAACATAAACAAGAATAATGCAAGAAATTCACGAGGCTTCCTTACTCTGTCAAGAAGCTGACTCGTTCAGCAAGTGGTGTAAGTCCAAGTAAGCTCAACGCAAACACCCATGGCTGCAGAAAGTGAATTAATTATACAACAATCGAATTAATTATAATCTTTTAATTTACAACATTTCATCCTATTTCATGTACTCAGCATAACCACCCATCACAGTTCTTAAATACTCAGTTTTAAAAGTAAGCTTTTAATGAAGAATAAACGTTCGGGGCATCTTTTCTTCTCTATACTTCTTTTATTTATTGCAATGTCTCAGTGATGGTGAGAGCATGTTCAGTACTATAGTAGGTAGTATACATTTTTTTTATTTGGACTGAAGTAGAAAAAGGAAAGTTCTCGCTCTATTATTATAATAGAGTGCGGTCAGGGTAAACTTTTTTAATTTAAAATTTAAGAATAAATTATATTTTTTTCATCCCACGAACGCAAACTATAAATTATTTACTTTAGTAAAAATAATTGTATATTTAAAATTCATACATTCTAATAAGTATTATAAATATATTTAATCAATATATATATATATATAATAGTTATTTTAAAAACTAAAATATTTTAAATATAGAATTTTCTTTATACTATATGAATAACATAAAATAAAATATTTAATAATATACTTTTTATTAAAAGTTAATATATTATTTTTAGGATTCCTTAATCATTGTTTAACTTTAAAAGACTTCCAAAAACTACATAAAGTATAAAATTAACTGTGTGTTAATAATCTTAAGCACAAAATAAAAATAAAAATTAATATGTGTCCAATTTAAATTAGGTTGTCCAGGTGCTATAATTTCTTCATTACTTTCTAACCATATATGGACTCAAATCATCACAAACTCCAGAGTTAGAACTGTGAGACGCGAGGCGGAAATGCTACTTTTTAACCATATATGAACTCAAATCATCACAAGCTCCGGAGATGAAAACTGTGAGATGCGATGCGAGGTGGAAATGCTATTCCCTACTTTCTAACCATCCAAACAATGGTTTAATCTGTTTATACTCCATTGAGTCCATATTCTTCCAAACACGCCTCGAAAATTACCAAAACACTAAACAACAACCGTCACATCCAAGAACTGACGACGAAGATGATGAACAAATTAAGCAAGCAATGAAGGAATTAATTAATTAATTAATCAATACTCACTCGCGAGAAGCCATAGCAATCAGCAACAATGGCGAGCGGAATCGCCGGGAAAAGGATCGAAAGCTTGGTGCCGAGAATGACCTCTTGCAGATTGGCCAGCAAATTCCTGAGCAGCGCACATCGGACCTTGGAAACAATCTTGAGGTCGGATTTCTTGCGCAAGGAGGTAGAGGACATTTTGCGAGCGGAACGGCCTTGCCTCATGATCTCCTTGCACGATTCCTTGCGGTGTCCGCTCTCTAGAAGCCTTGCTTCGTTGTAAGATTGAGCAGAAGCCATGGCTAAGAGAGTTCAGAGCTCGGAGAAAGAAGAAGATGAAGAAGAAGAGAAAGGACTGGATTGGAATTTGGAAAAAAGACGGTGGTAGGATAGTAAAATGCCAACAGAGGATCCTCTGCACTACAAGCTCAGAGCCTTACATGTATTTCTCGTGAGGCACTCTGGAATTGCAATACTGTTATAAATACTACAAAGAACGAAACTTCCACGAAGCTTCCCTTTTTTTAATTAATTTATTTTTATTTGGTTTTTAGTTTTTTTTTTTCTTTTTTGCATGAAAGAACAAAACAAATAGGGAAAAAAATCTAAGAAAAATAATATTTTATGTCTAAAATAAATATTAAAAAAATATTTTATAAAACATTAAAACTATATTACAGCTGTCATCATAATAATAAAATTTTTATGATAAATGATGTTTAACACTTTAACTTAACTACTTAATTTTCTTTCCTTCCTATATTATACTAAATAAAAAACATATACTTAATTTGCAGAAAATTATTTTTATTAACATAAATATAAAAGGAGGTTGGGTGTGCATAATTTTGTAAACAAAAGTTAACAAGTGTAGTTTGATTATATTTCAAAAAGTAATAACAATAATGTATAGTTTTACTCGTAACAAAAGTAATAATTTTTTTTTCCTTTTTAGAAATGATACTACAAGACCTCATGGACGTGTTATAGGATGAAGAGGGAAAAGGAAGGGAAAGAATTGAAAGGAAATGTGGAAGGAGAGTAAAAAAGAAATGTTAAGCTCTCTTCTTCTTTTTTATAGGTATCATTATATTTTATTAGAAGGTACTATAGATTAGATACTGAATATGAAGTTACAAACATTTAGCCTGTTTTGGTAAAATTTCAAATTTGAAATTCGAATTCATTATATTACGAGAGACTAGATCATTCTATTAGACTCAATTCCAATTGGTGATTTCACTCTTCCTTTGTGTTTGAATTTTTCAAAATTCTTGAAGTAATTAAAATTAATGAAAAAGAGAGAGAGACTAAAAGAGAGTTATAATATAAACTTCTCTCAATTTTTTTTCCACAGCACGCATTTATAAATATAAACTAGGAATTCGATCAACTAGGCTGAATAGGATATTAGGATTTAAATAGGAAAACATAATAATGTATATATACGTGATTTTAATTTTATATATCAAAATAAATTGAAAATACTTATTGTAGTGAATTTATTATATTGTTCAATAAACATAAATTCATAAAATTATCAGGACCAAAAATATTGATAATATATATACTTGTCTTTAACTTAGACATGGATCTCCATATCAACTCTGAGGTGAGAGTGAGAATGACAATCAAGTAAATGTGGTACAAGCAAAAGCTAATAGAAAGAGATGGCATTATATGATATATATATATATATATATATATATATATATATATATATATATATATAATATAAAAGAGGCAAAATAGTATTTAGTCGCTCAATTGTTGGTCAAACTACTATTTAGTCCCCGAATTTGACAAAAATACTATTTAGTCCCCGAATTTGTAACTATGTCAACTATTTAGTCCCCAAACTTGACAAAAATACTATTTAATCATCGAATTTGCAACTCTTTCAACTATTTAGTTTACTGACTGTTACCCGTTATAGTTGACAGAGTTGTAAATTCGTTAATTAAATAGTATTTTTGTCAAGTTTGGGGATTAAATAGTTGACATAGTTACAAATTCGGGGACTAAATAGTATTTTTGTCAAATTCGGTGACTAAATAGTTCACAGAGTGAACAATTCGGGGACTAAATAATGTTTTTGAACAATTTGAAGACTAAATAGTAATTTGACCAATAATTCAAAGACTAAATAATAGTTTACCTCCCATATAAAACGATAATGTTTAGTACTTTTTGGAAGCTACTGAACCAATAAAAGGAGAATTTGGAAACCACATACTCTCATGAATTTGTACGGATGCAATATTTGCTACAAGTGGTCAAATAAAAGGGTCATTTTCCCAATTGGAATTAATGCCAACGTGAGAGAAGACCACAATTAAAAAATTTAGAAGAAAATATAATAATATAAATCTTGCTGACATTAATACAAATAGTTAAGAATTCGGAAGAATTATTGTTCCACTTATAGGTAAAGGTTCAAATTTTTTCGAAACTATCCAAAATCTCACTTGGGTGAAATTGGGAGATCCCCTGACATTCAAGGACTATAATTGAATAGTTGCGACTGAATAAAATTATTTACGACTTAAGCTTATTTAATAGTACTTAAAAGTGTCTTCCTTTATTACATTTTTGTATATAACCAAAATTGTTTTTTTTCGTCTTTTCAATTATTTTTTATCAATAAATGCAGAATAAGACTGATTTTATTTTCAATATAACAATAAAATTGTATAGTTAAGTTTACATGAAACCTTAACATATTATTATAACAATAATTAAGTGTGAAATTGTCTTGTGTGTGTGTGTATATATATACTATGTACTTATGTAGTTTATATGGTTGGTAAGAGAGACTAAAAAGAGAAGACACGTAGAATTACAAATCTATTGTACGGCCATGCGCGCAGTATATTATATGAGAATGGATTCAGTGTTTGGTTCTTCTATGCATTAGTATGTTAGGTTGATTTTTTTTCATAGTTTTTTTATTTTTTAATTTAAATTTAAGAAATTATACTATAGAATATCTAAAGTATGAAAGATATAGATATAAAAAAATGAAAAACTCTACATAAATCAAGATTTACTATGAATGGATTAGGGACTAACTTTTTAGTCCCAAATAAAGGTGGTTCCTAAACCATTCACGGTAGGTCCTTATTAGTGTGGAATTTTTTATTTTTTGTGTGTCTATAACTCTTATTCTTTAGAAAAAAGTATATAATTTCTCAAATTTAAATAAAAAAAAATAAAGAAAACTATAAAAAAAAGTCGACCTAACGTACTAATATATAAAAAAACAAATCACTGAATCCATTCTCATATTATATATGATGAGGAACCTTCCAAATTGACGTTCAAGTGAAGTGAGTGCTGTAAATTTAATTTGCATTTAGTTTGTAAAAATAATATTTAGGTTTTACATGTTGAAATTAAAAATATTATTAACTTTTTTTCTAAACTTAAAAATATCTCGTCAAATTTTAAAAAATATTGTGATGTGATGTTTTCTTTGTCACAAAACAGCAAGCCACGAAATATATAGGATATTTCACTGTAATTTTTATTAAAAAGAAAATATCTTACCATCCTAGGAATTATATATACATTTCTTATAAAAAAAAGGAATTATTTACATTAATAAAATTAATATTAATGTCTATTTGTATTTTTTTGTCTAAATCAAAATATCCACCATCAAACACATAACCACTACAATAAATCAAATATGAATATTTTCAACAACCTTTATTTCGATGGTCATTTATTTTTAATAATTAAATTTTGACCATCGAAATAAATAAATTTTTTTAATAATTAAATTTTGACCGTCAAATTAAGTTTTTTTTAAAAAATTAATAATAGTATTTTTGACGGCCAATCATTATCAATATTTGTCAATAATATTATTTTTGACAATATATTTATTGACGATAGTCATCGAGAAAAATACCATCAAAAAAGTATTATCACAAAAAATATTATTGATAATTATTGACCATAAAAATATTATTTTTTTTTAATAATTTATTTTGACGGTCAAAATTTAATTATTAAAAAAATTAATAATTAAGTGACCGACTAAAAATCTATTGTTAAAAATACTCATGTATAGGCACCGTTTACAATTTTACATGCATTTTAATGATTAAAAAACTTACAAAGAGAGGTTACTCTCGCAATTTTGAGTAGTGACTCCATTAATAACTACACTATATATATATTCGTTTACCTTTAATATATATAGTGAAAATTTATTTACTATATTACATTTACAGACTTTCTTAGGGAGTGTTTGGTATAGTTGTGATTTTCTGTTCTATTTTGAAAAAAAATTTTGAAAACTTGTTTGGTTAAATGAGTTTTATTTTTAATTTTGGACTTAATATGAAAACATAAAACACCATATAAGAAACCATAAATGTGGTTTCCACAAATTTCATTTCAGTTTTTTTTTTCAATCACCACCCACCACCACGACCATCCACCATGTGCCATCACCACCCACCACGTGCCACCACTACCACTCACCATCACCAGCAACCACCACCATCAACTACCACCCACCACCTGCCACCACCACCAACCACGTCTACCAGCACTCGCTACCACCACTCACCACTCCCATCAACCACCACCACCACTCGCCACCACCAGCACCCACCACCATGACCACCATGACCACCTAACACCACCACTCACCACAACCATCAATCACCACGACCACCACGACCACCCACCACCTGCCACCACCACCAACCACGTCCACCATCAGCAACCACCACCCACCATCACCACTCACTACCGACCAACCAGACCACCACCGCGCTCATACCATCACCACCGACCCACTCATCACCACCATCAACCGCCGACCAACCACCACCGCCACCAATATCCACCACCCACCATGAATGTGCATGAATCTTCTTACTTTCAAAACATCCACCTAAGTATATTTTGAACTTCCATAAATATTTATTTTCTGTTATTTCATTAATATAGAAAACTGAAGATATAGAACAAAAAATAAAAAATAAAAAACAGAACACAAAAAAATAAACCACAGATTTCAATTTTCAAAAAATAAAAATCTAAAAACTGGCAATAATACCAAACACCCCCTTAACTAGTACAAGCTGGACCTGTACACTTTTGGCTAGCATGTGGTTTCTTTTTTAACTATTTTAGCATTAAAGAGTTTATTACATTCTAATAAGAGTGTGGGTTCTTTAAATATATCTAGGATAAATATTTGGAGTTATAAAAGACTCAAACTTATTAGTTGTTAATTATTGTATCTGTTTTGATATTTGTATAATCTTAAATTTTAAAAAAAATATATTTAGATACAGATTTTTAGGTAGATCCAATAGCTGACAAATAATTATCATCTCTATGTAACATTACCCATATATATATATATATATATATATATATAAAGTTTTGCATGTCAAATTTTAAATTATTAAAATACAATATAAATAATAACTATTATATTTACCTTACCAATTATTTTAACTTTTTCCCTCTCACTTTTTCACATCTTATATTTTATGTTATATTATAAAATAAATATTTTATAAATTTAACAATTAGAAATATAAATATACCAGGCACGCTGTATGTTTGGTTAATGGTTACATTACATGGGGAGGGAATGGGTTTGACTTATACAAACCCATATTTTGTTAGTGTTTTTTAAAAGCTAAGATTAGCGTGTAGCCCTCAAATTGAAGGTTCGGAAAAAAACTAGTGGGTGCATTTTATTTGGATAAAATTATCCTCATATAATTTACAAAATGACTAACATGTTCCTTCCCATCTTTAATATTAATATTTTTTTATAAAGGGTAAAATTGTTATTTTACTCAAATCTCATTCTTTTCTCACCATCCAATTTAACTTATACCAAACATAACCATATTATTTTTATTCACATTTTCATTCCCAATCCTTTAAAATAAATCCACCAACTAAACGAACAAGTTTTATCCCTACACTTACTATATCTAGACTTTGTTTAGTAATATGTTGGAGGAAATGTGAATGTACAAACATGGTCATACTACTAGTGGCCATGGGGTAAAAATATAAATTGAAAGAAGGGAGGGTAATTCATTAATTATTGTATCTGCTGCCTATATATATATAGATATATTTTGCAGATGAAATCTAATGATTGACATATAAAATTGTGGTCAAGTTTTGGCCAACAAGGAAGCTATGGTATAGCTTTACTTCACAAAGAACGACGTGGAGCTCCAATATTGCTTTATAAGGTACTGACTCCGATCCTACACTATTTAGGGGCTCGAATAGGACTTTTGGATTACCCTCCCTCACATATTCTTTTACTTAATTTCACTATGTTATTTGTAGGTAGGCAAAAGTCACTATCTTTGCTCTTTGCCCATATTTTACTGTTATTTTTATGCCAACATTAAGGTCAATATTTTTTAAAAGAGATAAAATACTATTTAGTTCTTGAATTATTATTCAAATTATTATTTAGTCCTTGAATTTATCAAAAATACTATTTAGTCTTCAAAATATTTAACTATGTCAACTATTTAGTTCCCAAACTTGACAAAAATACTATTTAATCATCGAATTTGCAAAAATACTATTTAGTCTCCTGACTGTTACTCGTTATAGTTGACAGAGTTGCAAATTCGGTGATTAATAGTATTTTTGCCAAATTTGGGGACTAAACAGTTGACATAGTTAAACATTTCGGGGACTGAATAGTATTTTGTCAAATTCGGAGACTAAATAGTTGATATGGTTAAATATTTTGGGGACTAAATAGTATTTTTGATAAATTTGGAGACTAAATAGTAATTTGACCAACAATTTAGAAACTAAATAATATTTTACCTCTTTTTTTAATCAATATATTTATTGCAAGTTACGTACAGTGCCTAATTCTTTTAGGCTGCGTTTGGTTCAGTGGAGAATTGGAATTGAAGGTGGAATTGCACGGATTACGATGAATTCTTCAGTTTGGTTCGTCACGTAGAATTGGAATTGGAATCCACAAAATTTACTCAATTCCATGGAATTCAATTCTCAATTCCATAAAGTGGGTTTTGTTTGGTTGGACGTGGAATTGGATTTCACATGGAATTGCACAATATTCTAGGAATTATTTAGTTTGGTTGAGTTATGTTGAATTGGAATTGAATTACGTGGAATTGATTTTTTAGAATTGGGTGTGTAAATTTTGTGGAATTGGATTGTAGGGTATTTTTGAGGAATTGAGATAAATTTTGTGGAATTGGATTTAAAAGACATTTTTGTCCCTACTTTCTTTCTCTCTCTCTTTATTGTTTTTTATTTTTTATAATTATTAAAAAATAAAATTTTAAAAAAATTATTTAATATTTATTAAGGAGCAAATTAGTCTTTTTACCTCACCTTCTTTTATAAACTTTCAATTCCATCTTTTTCATACCAAACACACTTTTTCAATTCAAATAATTCAATTCCAATTCCATCTTTTCATACCAAACACACTTTTTCAATTCAAATAATTCAATTCCAATTCCAATTATAATCCAATTCCATAAAAATTTTGAACCAAACATAGCCTTATCGTCTTTACTTAAAGATACACGGTTGGCCACAAAATTATTTCCAAACCAAAAGATAAGATTCGAACTCTATCACTAAGTTAAGAACGGACCGAGTGAAAAGAATTACCAAGCTAATTAGGTACAGATTTTATGGGTTTAATTTTAAGGGGAAAATATACTCCTAAACTATATATATTTAAATAATATGTTATCTATCTAAACTTTTATTTGTGACAAGTTACCTCCTAAAATATAAAAAATTATGACATTGTTAAAGTTATATATAATAATCAATTTTAATGCAGTAAGGTACGTCTGGCAATCGCTTTCTTTTATCTCATATGAAAATATAAGTATTGTTTGTTAAAATTAATCATAACTTGATTAATAATCTCATTCTAATTTTGAAATGAATTATATTATAGAATTATATATATATATATATATACACACACAAACACACGTGATTGTGTTTAATAAAGCATAAAAAATATGATTGAGGTTCAGAATAAAAATGATAGTAAAAGAATAAAATAACTAATTTGTCCTTGTAAATGGGTAAGGGTTTTTTAGGTACAAAAGAATTAAAAATATCATATTCTGAGGTGGAAAAAAATATCATATTCTCCTCACTCACACACCCTAATTAATGTTTTTTATAATGAATATTACAAAAATTATATATGAAAGAAATAAAATTAAGAGAAAAATAATTATTTAATATTTATTGAGGAACAAATTAGTCTTTTTATCTCACATTCTTTTACAAATTTTTAACTCCATCTTTTCATTCCAAACACACTTTTCAAATCAAATAATTCAACTCCAATTTCATCTCATCAATTTCAATTTCAATTACAATCCAATTCTAATTGTACAAATTTTTTTAAACTAAACGCAGCTCTAAGGAATTATTGTCATTTGTCCCATCCCTCAAATGTGTTTGATAGGAGTGAAAATTTAATTAATAATACAATATAATACTCTCCGGTCTCCACTAAAATTGTTTTTTTTTTCTTTTTAAAGAATTGGGTTGTACTATGGTAAACTGGCATGTTTGAGCTCATTATTATTTTGCTGTAGGATCTGTTATCTTAAATTTTTTTTAAAAAAAATTTATGTCAAAATACTTTTGTTGTCTCTAAAGTTTGATAAATTGTTTATGCCTGTCCTCAAATTTTTATTTTATTTATGCATACCCCTCAAATTTATATTTTTGATCACTCATATGGAAGTTGGTGAGAAGAAAGTTGACTGTTTTATTTCTTTCAGATCATTTTCTATTCTCTAAAATTAAAATCCAACTACTAAAAGATACTTGGATGAGGTGAAGCACATTCTCTCCATAATAGTATATATCCAGAGAATATTAGTCTTAAATAGAGCACAAGTGGGTGTAACAGAAAACTGCATGCCTGCCCACAACCAAACCACCTTGTGAGTTGTTATTATTATTATTTGATATGGCCAGTTATTTCTAGAATTGAGGAATTTATAATATTAATATGCATGCATTATTTCCATCGAATGTCTGTCTGCATATCAATGCTCAATATATAAATGCTCTATAATTTTTTACTAACCAATATTATCCGATTCCGAGGATATTAATTAAGATTTTTATGTTAATTGGTTGATTAAGTTTTTTTAAATATTTTAATATTTTTATAATTATTTTTATAAATTTTAAACTATTAAATATTTTATAAACTAATTACAAAAAAAATTATAGTTAGGGATGATCAAAATACCCATACTCATTGGGTACCCAAAAAATTTACCATGTGGGTCTGAGTATGGATCCGGGTATAAAGTCAACGGGTCCGAGTTCGGGTAAGGAGGTACCCTACCTGCAATAGTAATTATTTATTTTTATATATATAAAGTATTTTTAAAATTTTTTTTTTGAGAAAATATATAATTCTAAGAAAAAATGTTAAATATTTTATAGATATTAGATTAATTTAATTGTACATTTATATTTAAGATTTAAATTTTTTTTGTGTGATCATAAATAGATGAAAAAAATTGATAAAAATAAATTTTATACTAATAAAATAATAATTTATTTCAAATTTTTATGGGTCTGGGTCCAGTTATGGAGATTTAACTATCCGTAAGATTCGAAGATGAAAATTAATTTTGAAACCCGTTCAAGTTCGAGACCGAGTCTGAGGATTATAATATGTACCCTACCCATACCCTATTCATGATCATCCCTAATTGTAACCCGTGTTTTAGTTAAAAACATTGGTAAGAAAAATCCATAAATTATTCTTAATTAATATAATTAATGAAATCAAAGAAGAGATATTATATATATAGGCTAAAATGCACATACACCCCCTGAGTTTTAGGGCAGGGGCGCATACACCCCCTGAGTTTTAAAATGTTGCACATAGACCCCCTGAGTTTTCACTTTGGGGCAGAGACACCCCTTCTGTTAGGGTTCCGTGAAAATTAGGGGTTAAGTGTCACGTCAGCAAACATGTGTGAGGGCACATACACTCCCTGGGTTTTCACTTAGGGGCACATACACCCCCTAAGTTTTCACTTTAGGGGCATATACACCGCCTGAGTTTTCACTTTGGGGCAAAGACACCCCTCACACATGTTTGCTGACGTGGCACTTAACCTCTAATTTTCACGGAACCCTAACAGAAGGGGTGTCTCTGCCCCAAAGTGAAAACTCAGGGGGTCTATGTGCAACATTTTAAAACTCAGGGGGTGTATGTGCCCCTGCTCCAAAACTCAAAAGGTTTATGTGCATTTTAGCCTATTATATATTGGATTCCTTCCTTCCTCTCTCACTCTATTATTCGTTCTTCCATATCTTCTCAAGATTCTATCACCTGCTCTGTCACCTAGCAGCAAGATAGGACAAAAATTGTTCAATTCAAGTATCATATAATTCATTATGTCTTAATTATCTTAATTTAAAATTAAAAGGGCTTTTTAATTTGGTAGGTTCAATATAATTCAATCCCTAGCTAGCTAGCTATACACATTTTTTTTTTGGCCTGATAGCTATACACGTTTTAACTTTCTTTACTACAGCAAAAATTATACTTTATTTTTTAAAAAACTATAATCTAATTCTTAAAATTGACATCGATTTACTAATTAATTTTAATTAAAATGTAGCAAAATATATTTAAAATTTTCATTTAATTTGAGGAAAGATAAAATATAGCTAGGACCATAATTTTGTTTTAGTTAAATTTAATTATAGGACCACTTCTCTTAGACATGAAAAATCCTTAATTTTGATCATTCCTAATAATCTCTGACATTCCAACTGGCGGGTGCTTGTAGGCCACTTGTGTTGCGATATTTATTTATCCAGTACTCTTTTGTTTTGTAATAATTAAAATTCAACATATTTTAAGAAATTAAAAAAATATATAATTTCAATGGTCCTCAAATATTTGTTCTGTGACCTATATATATATTGATCAGATTTTTACTATCCCATTTGATTTCAAAATTTTCTCTACCAATTTGTGTGTGTCATTGCATGCAAGTAGTTGCAAGTTGTAGTACACAAATTAATAAACCCTTATTTTCTATATATAATAATTTTAATTTTTTATCTTTTAATATTATTGTAACAAAAAAAAATTTTTTTGCTTTCAAAATTTTACATTTATTTTATAAGGATTTTTATATAATAAATTACTCTAGAAACCCCACGTACGTATTGGGAAAAAATTTAAAATTTTTAGAAGTACAAAAAGATAATTAATATTTATGAGGGAGAGATATCCCACAGGTGAGGACATGTCAATGAGCAATAATGGACACTCAATTATACACATAAACAAGAAACGACATATTGATAATCAATTTTGTGTGTCGTATACTCTCATATATCACTGTCATAAAGGCAAGTATGCATTGAAGGGTCTCACATGCATATGGTAGCTATATATATATAGAGCCAAAATTAACACAGAAGCATTACATTTTCACTTGCCTCCAATAATAATTGATAAATATGTCCTAAAATTAATATGGACCGGCCATGGAAGCAACTCCTTCCCAAATAGGTTGGTTAACAGTCAACAATTCAAAGCAGCGCATGTTTGACACTACGCCGCCTTATCATTATTTAGGTCCGACACCCTTGAGTCGGCAAAACGTCGATCCTTTCTCCTATTATTAGCTATCTTGCCCTCTTTCACTTTTTATAAATACCCTACATATACGCTAATTGAGAGTACACTTAGTATAAATGCACAGATATAAAGTACTGTAGAATAAAGAAAAGTACTGTAGAGAAAAGTGAAGAGAGAGATAGAAAGAAAAATTAGGAGTGAAAAAAATATGATAAAAAGTGTGTCCTTATTATGTAAAATTTTTTTAAAAATCGTAAGACCGAGTTTTGGACTCTGGAGGTTACTCCCTTGCCTTTAAACTCCTTCCAATTGTACAGTGACTCCGATAAATAAGTAGTGATCCATTCGTTTAAGACTCATCCGTTGTGGTCGCAATGTGTCCCATCCCAATCTAACTATATTCATCACTCTCTCTGACGTCTCTCTCTCAATGAAGTTATCACCTTTTCAATATGCCCAACGGTCACAAAATTATGTGTGTGTGTATATATATATATATTTGCGTATCTAAATGTTTAAATATATATATATATATACCTACATGGCCTCCACATGCATGTCAATACCCTTCGCACTTTCTACGAAGCTTCCTCTTTTCCTTTCAAATTAAATTATATGATACATAACTTGTTCCTAACTTGTGTATTTCAAAAAAAAATTATATTTTAGATTCGCTGAATTTAATTTGGATAATATTATAAGTAAACTAAATTAATTATAGTTAAGCTAAAATATACACATAACCCATTTGAATTATACTTCATGTGGAGATAAACTATAAAAATGGATCAACAACCCCTCAAATTTCACGATTTGTGCAAAAAAAAAAAAAAACTATTAACTTTTGCATAAAAAAATCTCTAATGGCCAGAACAATGATATGTTTATGCATGTTAGCATAATCAAATTATACCAAAATATAGAAGACTCCTCAAAAGTTTTGGTATTGTAAAAAAAAACCCTCTAAATTAACCTTCATTAAGCCTTGAGCATATAAGAACCTTCTCAAACGCATCTAAATTATTTGAAAGATTTTTTACATAAATTGCGAAGTTTGAAAGAGTTATATGTAGGGACGTAAATGAAATGAGCCGTTCGTGAATGATTCGGCTTGTATAAGAGCTCGACCGAGCTCGTTCGTTTATTAAACGAGTCGAACTTGAACATAAAAATAAGCTCGTTTAATTAAACGAGCTAGCCGAGTCTGAATATTTAAAGCTCGGCTCGTTAATTAGTTTATGAATGGCTTGCTTAAGAATAAAATAATATAAAAATATTTTTTCTCTATCTTACACATATTATTATATTTAAATATATAATGAACACTCATTCTACACATACATATATTGAACTTGTTATGTTATTGTGTTCAAATATCTTTTAATCAATAAAACATATATAATAACAACAACAATCAAAGCCTTATCCTATTAGGTATAGTCGGTTATAATCAATAAAACATATAAAAGGATAAAATCTATAAATTAATATAAGATATAAGTTAATTTTCTTATGTGCATGTATATTCTATGAAAGTTGATAATTACTGAGTCCGACTCATGAACAACTCGGTTAATTAAACGAGCCGAGCTTGATCACGATTTTTTGTTCGTTTAAAAGTTCGAGCTCGTCTTATGTTAAACGAGCTGAGCTTAAACATCTAAAGCTTAACTCGACTCGTTTACAGTCCTAGTTATATGTCGTTAATTTTTAATAGTTTAAGAGAATTATATTATCTATACATATAACTAATAAAGTGTCGTGATTTTTAATCTTATAATTTAAATGGTTTATCTATCAATGTCCATATGTTAAGGTTTCTTTTGATTGATCGGTGAAATTTTAAAACATTACAAAAAATTTTAATTGATTTTTTTATATATTTTAAATGATTAAATAGTCTATTGATCAATTAGGTGAAACCTTAACATGTATAATTAGATAAATTTTAATTTAAAACAACATATGTTAAAAGATATATCATTGAAGGAAAAAATTTAATGAAACTAATTATCAAAGTCTCTTGGTCATCATAACACAGGTATGAATCTATGCCATGATTCATTTCAACACACGTACACTTCAATTCTAAAAATTATTACAATAAAATTATACTATGAATTTTCCCTAATTAACTTAACCTTTTAATTTAAAATTATACATGGTTGTCACTTGACAAGTTGATAAGAACTTCTTATACATATATTTATGTTTGTGATCAATCATCCCAAGCAATTAATTCATTTGTATTTTTGTGCCAACATGTGTGTTGTTTAGTGGATGAGAATGGAAATGCTTATGTACTTTGAAGTACAAGGTACACTAATAATTATATATATACTGTCTATTTTAATTTGGTTTTATAATTTGGGTTTACGACTTAAGAGGCTTCCTTGAAATTTCCTTTTTTTTTTTTTGAAATTTCCTGTGTCACTATATACTCGTACTACCAAGTATATATATGTGGTTCAAATGTGTGACAGTACGTAAGATATTATATATATATATATATATATATATATATATATATATATATAGACAGACACGTATTAAATAATTTAATTTAATAATATATAACTTTGATACATTAATTTAGTTGTTATTTAATAAATATGTGTCTAACATATATATTATTTTGAAACACTACTGCTCGCAGCAAGAAATTAAAAAGAAAATCAGAAGTAGTTCATATAATTGAGATAGGTGTCACCGGCCATGCAATCATACCTATTTATAATTTATGCAAAGACTAATTGATTAACCAGGGGAAATTATTTTTTGTCATATTTATTTTTTGCAATCATACATAATAAATTAGTCTGCTCAATACATACATACATATATATATATATATATATATATATATATATATAATTACTAGTACTTCATGATTTTCGGTGCTTGTGTAGCTTTCGGTTCTTTACTAAAAGTTGCTTTGGTTTTGGTTAAGTAATAAATTAATAAGGGTTTTGCTAACCAGTACCCTTAGGGCACTGGTTAAGAATGTATTTAATGAGGTGAGATGGTGAAAATAATGCATAGAAATCACAACTTGTAATAAATACGTTTTTTATTTTTTTAAAAGACATAAATGCCCTTCACTTATTTTCTCCATCTCTCTCTTTTTAATTTATTACAATATATTTTTTAATTCATATTTATTATTTTAATTATTTTTTTTCAATTTATCAATAATGACGTAATGGTATTATTAATGTGGTTTTTTTTTATAATATTAATGTGAGGATAATTGCAATAATAATATACTGAAAATAAAAAATAACGTGATTATTGATAAATTAAAAAAAAAAAAGAATTATTAAAATAATTAAAATAATAAATATGAATAAAAAATATATATTGTAATAAATTAAAAAGAGAGAGATGAAAAAAATATGTGAAGGGCATTTATGTCTTTAAAAAAAGTAAAAAACGCATTTATTACAAGTTGTGATTTCTATGCATTATTTTCACCATCTCACCTCATTAAATGCATTCTTAACCAGTGCCCTAAGGGCACTTGTTAGCAAAACCCAATTAATAATAATTTGACAAAATGATCACTCTTTCCTTTGATTTGTTTAAGAAAGATTGAGAGATATGCTTAATTAATTTGACCATTTTTCAATGCAAATCCATTTTCTTTTTGTCCTTAATTAACATAATCATGGCCAAGTTTGAAATCTAGTGATTATGTCACTTTCAAACAACTAATTATTAATGTTGGTGATACAATTTTATACTCAAAATATATAATCAAATCATTAATTGCTTTCTGCAATGATTTTTCTGCAGACCAAACATGAAGAAATTAAACCTGACCTCCTTTGATAGAGATCAAGAAACAACTAATTTTTATTTTTATGTTTTCAATGCCAAGAAATCTCAAAGACAAGGCCTTAATTAATTAGATTTTTTTAAAAAAAACATCGGGCCAAATTAATTATATATATTAAGACATCACAATGCATATATATAAATCAAGGATTTATCTAGGCACATGTTAAAGTTTCTTTTAATTGGTCAATAGAGTATTTTATGTCTTAAAAATTACAAAATTAATTTCAAAAAAATATTTGTAGTATTTGAAAATTCAATTGACCAATTAAGTAAAACCTTAACATGTGCTCTTAGAACACATGATTAATTTTAACCAATCTCAATACTCAAATGATAGTTATAGGAGAGTCATCATTTTCCTTTCTCTAGCCTAATCTCACATGATTAATTATGACTATTGATACGATTGGTCCATTAAAATTATTCACAATCTGACAATTTTATAATTGTCTACATTTTAAGGAATAATTTGTTATGATTATAAAAAAAAGAATAAACTTTGTACAAACGTTGAGGACCAAAAGAGTAATTTGGCCTAAATAAAAATTTAGACAGATAACATGTTATTTAAATATAGTTTAATTAAGAGTGTAAAACGTACTTTTCTCATCAATAATTTAATACTTCAAAGCTTAATTAAGTTAGACACGAAAAATTACAATATATAGAAGTAATATATATATATATATATATATATATAACTAATTAAAGTTATAACGGGGGTACATTATCCGAAATTTTTCAATGACAAATTAAAATAAAAGAGGTTTTGCTTAATTAAGTTAGATGAAGGAGGGAAGATGATGATGTGGCAATCTGGGGTGACGTGACAGTGATGTGTCATGCCACATCATTAAAATATGACATGTAGGAGAGAGGGTGTGCCATAGAAGTATGCCACGTCATCATTTAACGGCAAAAAGTTAACGGTGTTACGCTCGAGGACCAAAATCGACCAAAAACAAAAACATTGAGGACCAACATTAAACTTTTGAAACATTGAGGACCAACATTAAACTTCATGCAAACATTGAGGACCAAAATAGACCTTTAGCCAATTAAATTCCTAGCCCATGTTATTTAATTTGTAGTTTGATGTTGCTAGCTATATTAATTACATTAGAGGAGGGCACGTGTCCTGTCGTTGATAGAGAATGATACATAGACAGTTAAAGAACAACTTCACTTCACCAAAAAACCAACTTCAATAAATTATGATTTGTATAAATAATTCTCAATGTCAAGTTTTAAAATAATTTATATATATCTCTATATATATGGATTGTCTAGAAGAAGGTAACGATCATTCAAAAAATAATATATATATATATATATATATAGGTGAGAGCACGTTGTGTGTTTACCAAGATGATAAGGAGAGAGAGTGAAGTTGGGTCAAAACTCAAAAGATGGAGCACAAGAACATTCCACAAAACCCACATGCACAACAATTTGGTCGGATTATATATTCATTGTGATGATCATCATCATAAATAAACTCATAACTTTAAGGACCTTTTTTTTTGGCCGGAACCTAAGTATTAACCATCATACAATGACTAATTTTTTTTTGGTAATATTAGACAATAATTGATCCGATGAGAATTTAAATTAGTTTCATACACAAATCAAAGATTGTATCTTGATGTTTGATTAAGAATGAACGAATTTCTTCCACTCAATCACATCTCAATCAATATTCAAGGACGGTTTTGTATTGTATATATGGGATGAGTAATGGGTTGGCAAGTTTTAGGGATATATATGTCCTAAGTTGAACGTGGGACTTCCCTTGTTTTTTAGGACAACGCATACATATCTCTTTCTCTCTGCCATTAATGGATTATTGGCATTCCCTTATTTAGATCCATATATATCATGATGTATGGTAAGACAAATGAGCCTAAAAATTAATGTTATTGATATACTTGGGATTTTAAAGGGGGTGTATATATATATGTAGGGCCCTAGCTACAAGATTGCCTATGAGAAATTTTTTGGTTCTGCAAAACTAATTATTTATATCTTTGAGAACTTTAGGGATTTCTCTAGACAGAATTAAACATCAAGAAGGATGATTACAAGCTAAGTCGTCTTAGATGTTGTTTTGGTAAACTTATGAAGAAGTGGAAGCTGTTTTTTTTTTTTCAAAAGTATAATTATTTTAAAATTAAATTTTAAGTTGTTTGAAAGACCGTTTTTCTGAAAAAGTTGAGCCAAGAGGTTATAAATTTGAGATTTGCTTTAGGCTAAAAATTAAATATTTTAAAACAAAAATATCCATACTAAAATTTTATATTCACCAAAATACTCTTTTACCTAGATAATATAATGCATATAACATTCCTCTTCACATGCAAAGTGTGTGGATGCTCTACTTTTATGGAGATTATGTGAAATATTAAAAAAGTATGAATGGAATTGTTGAGAAATTTCTTTTTGTATAAACTATATTGAAACATATATATAAAAATCAAAGTATGAAATATTTAAATAAAAATTCATGTGATTTTATTCTTTATATTTATTTATTTATTTATTTAATAATAATAACTTAATAAAAACTAATAATAAAAAAATTTATAACTATTTATCTATTTAAATAATATTATAAGCAAATTAAACGTAGATATATCACTTTTAGTAATTTTATCAATCAAAAGCAAATTTTTAATAAAATTGAATAATCAAAGGTTAATTATTTTTCTTAAAACAATAATGAAGAATAATAATAAACTTTGGAAGTGATATGACTTACAAGTCCTGTCCAAACTTGAAACCAAGTAAAAACATATGACTATATATATGAGGCAGAATCGAACCAATCAACTCATTTTGAAGATAAAAACAAGACCAAAGAGAAATCCCAATTGAATGGTCTCTTTCTTCTTCAACGAGAGAAAAGAGGCCCCTTCCTATTGTTAACCCTAAGCCCTAAAGTTGTCCTATATTATGTCTACACGTGTTAAAAATATTTAGCTACATATTTATGTAATGAATAATAATATTTATATATTTTTAAAATTAAAAACTCACAACATAATAAATAAAAATTAAAACAATATTTTAATCTCTCACAAATATGACTTTTGTCAATTTAGTCTACCACAAATTTGTGCTGTCAATTTAGTCCATTCAGATCAATATGTTATCAATTTTGTTCTTCACAGATTTGAAAGGTCAATTTGATCCCCCATAAATCAAAACGTTATCAATTTGGTCTATTACTTAGTCAATCATTTAAATACTTAACAGAGTTGATGATGTGTGTAGTTAATTGTTGACTAAGCAAATTTATGAAAAATAATATAAAACTTAGTTTAATTGTTTAGTTACTAGTTAACTACACACATCATCAACTTTGTTAAGTATTTAATCGGTTGGCTAAATAATGAATCAAATTGATAACATTTTAATATGTAAGGAATTAAATTGACAAAGTGAATATGCAAAGAACAACATTGATAACAATTAATAGTACTTTGATATATGAGAAACTAATTGCCGACATAAATTTATAACTTATAGGGGAGTAAATTGACAACACAAGCATATGTAAAGGATCAAAACGACATTTAAGTCAACAAATGAATATATAAATATACATGACATAACACATACCATCCTAAATTTCTCTTATGTTTTTTTTTTTGTTGGCTAATTTCTCTTATGTGGACGGTGGACTTATCCGTTCAAATCCGTACATTTCCCTTTGGGTGGTCATGGTTTCTTGACGCTTCCGTACTCATCCAGATTCACCGCTGATTTGGGTCAGCTCTAGCAACGAAGTCGCTTTTTCTCGGTAATACCAAACGTTATTTTATGAAAAATCCAAATTCTAATCAACCACTAATTAAATTACGCATGTAACACAACGAAGATGTGACTTATCTAATCTTGTCTTCTACTGTCAACCAAACAAAATCATCGCCGCAAAAGATGGCTGAAACATCACGTAACTCATTACAATAAATTATTGTTTTAATCATTGAAACATATACTTTTTATCTCAATACGTATTACAATAAAGAAAAATAGTAATCAATGTATCTAGTATGCCTAAGAATAACATTCTTCGGAGGGCTAATTTGAAGATTTTGATATTTGAGGACTAAATTGTGATAAAGTGTATTTTTCAAGGACGAAAATGGTAATTCACTCTTGTATTTACTATAATAAGAGAATTATAGTAAAAAATCCTCCCATTAATAAATAATAACCTAAATATCTTTGACTTGTTTTGTTATTTAGTGATGAAGAGGAATGATTTGGAATTGGGAGGGTCCAACAAAATAGTAATTTTGCATGTGAAGTGAGAAGCCAAGTTGTACAAGGAAGCTTTTAAAATTCAAATTGGAGAAGAGAAGAAGCATCAAATTGTACAGTTTCATATGAAAGATAAGTCTGTCTGTACCTTAAGTCATTGAACAAAATATCTATAATACATCATTGTTGATCCCAATTCCTAACTATGATGACCAAGGACAGCAGATTAATGTGATGGCTTATGTAATGAATTGGGTAGTAAAAGAATGGTCCCATACACGTGGCTCTCACCGGATAGAGTCTAAAGAGGGTCAAATGTACACAGTCTTCTTACTCATGGAGGCAGAGAGGCTGTTTTGAACCCATGACTTCTAAATCACATGACAACATTCTTACCTGCCCCAAGACTCACCCTATTCTAGCAGCAACCTTCCATGAATAAGGAAGTAAAACAAGCAAAACATATTGCAACATAAATTACACTTTGCTAACTAACTAGGAACTGTAGATTCACTACAGAAGCTTGCTATGGCAGAAACTAACTCTACTATTAATGAACCAAACTTCAAAATTGGACTTCATTACTGATTCTTTCATCAACTTATTATCTTGGATTTATCGTTTTCTTGAGGCCTGATGCAATATACGCGTGATCCAAGATGCTGCACTTCTAGACCGGCGCTCTCACAACCACTGAAAAAGAGAGATTCGTCTTCCTTTCCAATTCTGCGTCGCCAGCTCATTAGAAAGGCTGGCTTTGGTAACACCACGTCTGCTGCCAGCATAAGTATACAAAATTTAACAAAGATGCAAAATTGAGACGCTAGGCTATACTTCATTTAAAAAAGTCTATTACCACCGTGTTCGTCATTCGCTGTCGTTGTTCCAGAAACTGCGTTTCTATCCTTTGGTTTGTAACATTTGAGAAGAAAGGAAATAGTCTGTATCAAGTTTGCATACTGTTTCACATCTACAAGTATTTCAGAGACATGTTAGGGACAAGGATCTTTCTGGTATTAATAGGGTTGCAGAGAGAAAAAAGATTAGAAGCTCAGATTAGCAGTTTCAAAGGGAAGATGATTAGGAAATTAATCAATGCATAAATTGTACATTTTGTAGTCAGTTCATGTTTCTGAGAAAACTGATTAAAAATGGCTAATCAAGTTCGTAAGTTGGTAGATAAAAATCTTACACAATAAGATATCACTAGCAATGATCAGGTCCCAGTCAGGAGAAGAATTGGGAAATTTGTCTCCCCAGGTATCTGGAATAAAATAAGAAAATTTCAAAAAAGCAACCACTCAAAGAATCCATAGTAAATAAAATAACACATTTAACAAAAAATTAAATACAATCCTAAAAAAACAGTTGTGCATGGTTTTCAAATCTATATGGAAAATGGAAATTCAACAGAATCTGGAGTACTAAACAAATCCACAAGTAGAAAATGAAATGGCATAGTGGGCATATTCTACTTTCCATTTCATAGGCACTAATAAGGATCAAATCAGAATGTGTTCGATAGCAAACATGATCCTCAACTACTAACTAAAGTGGAACCTAATGACCCAGGAAACATTCAATTGCTAAAAGAAGACTCACGTTTGATGTGAGGAATGACTGTTATATCATTTACTCTGCAGTTGTGAGCTATATTTTCCTCAATTTCTATATCGTCATAGTCTGATGTTGTAATATCAAGATGAAAGGACTTTTGGAGAAATATGGCCAAAGCACCTGTGCCACTGAAATTGAAGAGGGAAATTACATATGAAACTAATAGAAAATATCTAAATCGTGGAAAGCTCCAAAGATGAAATTCTATATCATGAAAGGGCTCATTTTTCATGCTGGATATGTAACAATGTCTAGTTCTCAACAACTTTGAGAGAAAAATGAAGAAAAGAAAGAACAGGGAGAAAAAGGAAGGGAAGAATAAGTAGATATTTAAAGAAAAGGAAAACATAGCAATATATTGTAGAAGGCATGTTAAAATTACAAGCTTTATAACACAAACAGCGATGATATTCAAGAAGACATAGTAGCAAATATCTCATGTTTAGAAAAAGAAAAAAAAAAGCACTATTTTAACTATCTAACAAGAATAAGATGCTCTATCCATAACTACAGCTGTGAAAATACTCTACTATCAGAGATGGCAGTAAGTCTGAGAGATGCAACAAGTATGAATACTGATAAATCTACAGCTCGATGCAACCATCTTCAGTTATCAAGATCACTTCACTGTGAATGCTTTGAACAAGACCATTCATACTTCGCCTTTATTATTTTTAGAATACACATTAGTTTGATCCTTCCAAGTATAACCAATTAAAATACCTTCCCAATTCAATGACACGCCGTCCTTCAAGGCATGACCTGTGTTGAACTAACCATTCTGCAAATGCAAATGTCCCTGGCCAGAGTAAATTAGCATTCAGTTGATGGAAGGAAAATTCTCTGATAATCAACTCCTGCATAGAATATAATGCTCTTCAGAACAGTTCAAAGCAGGTGACTGCTAACAAAACCCCAAAAACAAGCAGAACTAGAATGAGAAGTCTGAAAAATGTATAATTCCAGTTAAGGTAACTCATAATCTCGTATAAAAAAACCTGGTTTAATGGTTTATCAACTAGAGCAGTAAAGGAAAAGGGTAAACTATTTTCTGCTGGCCAGTGGATGCTAAACTCCATCCATTTATTATTTGTAGATCTTTCTAAAAGAACCCTTAAATAAAATCTTATGGATCATCTTGGCAGCCAACAGAAACAATAGCGAAAGAAAAAAAAAAGCATCCACTGGACCAACAGAAAACACAAAATTTGCAACCTAATACCATGCCAGAACATTTGGTACAATAGATTGCTTCTCTGCCTTGGCAGTCCAAATTGAAACAAAGTTAACCACCAAAAACTCACAGTTGGACTGATGCTGTTTGATAAGGAAGATAACATTGAAATGTACAACTTCTGTTAGCCAGAGTTGTAGAGTTTTTCAACATAACACAATACATTTGTTTTCTAGAAAATGAGACGAAGTCCTATCCCAATAACGATTATAGTGACACTTCTTTGTGTTTTAGTCTCTTACATGATCCACAAGTAGTTGGCCAACACTGAGCTTCAACATACAAGTAAACTATGTTACCCTTGTAATTACCATATTATCCTTTAATGGGCAAAATATACAAGTAAAGATGTTCACTTTGCTTCAACCCTTGACATTACAATTTAAACCTCATTTATGAGATTAAAATCTTAATTAAGGATAGAAAGGATATGACAACAATGTAATCTTCATTCAAACGTTCTCTTAACAAGCTACCATATTTTGATCCTTCTCAGTTCTCATGCTTTCATCCCAAGCAAGTAAACCCTTGACATACATTGTCAGTACCATCATCTACCAAACTATTCTTTCTGAACAAAGGATTATCAAAGAGTGTGATATTGAAGTCTTCCCAAAAAAAAAATAAGGAAAGGCAGTAGAAACTACATATAACCCTCTTACACTACTGCCTAATTACAACATTACTATACAAACTTTTAAAAATAACACTTAACCATGTATAGCCTTGAAACACCCATCCAATACCAGTCAAATGGCATTATTATCGAAAAGGTTCAACCTTTATTCCTTAAAAGGTCACAGCTTAGCATCAAACAATCTTATACCGCGTACAAGAGACAAAATCCGTTTCAATCATGGATTCAGCTCTTTTATAGTGCAAACAATTCAGGGACCAAATATTTAGTCTACTCAAAATCGAACTCATACCATGATTCCAAAAACCACATTCACAGAGAAATCCTTACCATGCCAGGAAACTGGTGCCTCCTCTCTTCATAGCTATCTTCGGTTGCTGTGTTTTTCTCGCCTGCAAAGAAAAAGACAAGAGAAAGTAGAGCAATCAGAAGATGGTGAACGAAAGGGAAGGCGAAGAAGTACACGAAAAATGAGAAATTACCGGCACAAGTGTGATCTTCATCTGCATCTCCTTCGGAGAACAGCGATGATGGAGAGAATAGAGCTATATCCATTCCCTGATTCTGTCAATACTCAATAGACAATATCACAATACTGTATAGAACTGAGAACAGCTGATAAACCCTAGTATTAACTATTTGGGTTTGGTCTTGGACTCTTGGTTGATTTTTTTAATAAAATTTATTAAAGTTAAAATTTTTTTAAAAAAAAATCAACAAAATTAAATAATTAATGTATCATGGGATTATTTCTATCTTATCGAGTTACTATAAGTACAATCTAAGTAATTGAATGAGATTATTATAATAAGATAAGAGTCTCAATTTTTATCTATTATGTATTTATACTTCACTTGAGAGGAATTTATAACAAGATGCCTCTAAGAAAAATAAAACAAAACGTCGCTTTACAATATTCTTTATGGGACCATATTCATTTATCTTATCTGGCATATTTGGCTAGCCAAAAACAAAACGATATTTGAAAACTCTCAATTTTCTTCTAGGGATATTATCTCTCGAGCTAAAGGGGCCAAGTTCACCTTCCTAAACAATGGCAATTCTGTGATCAACACTAATGTTATGCACTTAAAATAGATAAGATGGACTCCCCCTCCTCAAGGATGGTTTAAACTTAATACTGATGGATCCTGTATTGGTACTTCAGGTGACATCGGTGCAGGTGGCCTTTTAAGATCACACAATGGTGATTGGTTGAAAGGTTTTTCTTTCTATCTTGGTTCGTGCTCCAGTATACTTGCTGAACTGTGGGCCATTGCTTCTGAAATTAAGATGGCAGTCTCTTTAAATGTCCAAAAAATTGTTGTTGAATCTGATCATCTGCTCGCATTTAATATGCTAATGGATAATAATCTTTCACATTTTCATCATTTGTATCCTCTTATTATTGAGTGCATGTCGAGCCTGAGTGGCTTTGAAAATTCAATCATCCAACACACTTATAAGGAGGGGAACGAGTGTGCTAATTTTTTGGCTAGAAAAGCTACAAGAGAGGATTAGTGTTTTGATGTATTATCAATTATGATCATGTTTCCCCTTCCTTATATCCCTTTTTGTTGGCTGATATTTTGGGAGTCGTTTACCCACGCAAAGTGGGAATAGGCTAAACTCTTGTACTGTCCTGTTTCTTTAATGCAATTTCATATATTCTACTAAGAAAAATAAAATAAAAAATTAGAGAATTATTTTTGGAGTTTTAAATTGAATTGATTTTTTTTTACTCTATTTTTAAATACTTCAAATTAAAGTCTCAGTGTCATGTCATGCCTTCCTTCTACGTAGATTAGATCACGGGTCGGGCTTTCAGGCTTTTTGCCTAAAAATTCAAGCCCGAGCCCGGGCCCGGGCCCGTTTTTTAAAAACTAAAAAACGGGTCAGGCTCGGCCCGTATAAAATGAAAACGGGCCGGGCCGCCATATTTTGTACCATTTTTTTACAGTTTGTTTCATGTTTCATTTAAGATACAAAAAGATACTTTTTTTTCTTAAAAATAGATAATTAAAAGATTTTAATATATTATATATAAACATTTTATACGGATTGTATATAAAGATATACATATTTTGTATCCAAAATATATTATATATTATGGAATCTGGATACAAAATATGTATATATATATATATATATACATATTTTATATCCAAAATATATAACAAATTACCCACTCTAAGAGCTTGAATTTGCTCCTAATGGATTGTGTAAAGAAAATGGTACACGCACGTTAGGAAAATTAGTGTAATACTAGTTAATTAGAAGTTGGAAGCTAGTCTCCCCTGTAAAATTGAATTTTTGAAATGTTCAAATATGTAAGATTTAATGAATCAAATACAAGACCTTAGACATCAAACATTAAAATAAGTTATCAATTAGGTTGGTATTTATTCTATACTAGATTGAGTTATTTATTTATTTTAATGTATTATATATATATATATATAAAATAAGTATATATAACACGGGCCGGGCTTTAAAAAAGCCCGAGCCCGGCCCGTTTTTTGCAGGTTTTTTTTTTATAAAAACAAGTTTTTGGGTTCGAACTCATATTTACATTTTAACGGGCCGGACGGGTTTTAAGGCCTCAGGTCTACTTCTACGCAGAGCTAACGATCAACTAACCAGCGCTTCTGAAAATAGTCAGGTATTTGGACAACCTGGTTTGGAATTTTGGATTCTAGCTGTCGCAAAATCCTCCAAATTTACTTTAATACCCTAAACCACCTTATCTCACTACATTTTAACCACTGGGACAGTTCAGTAATTTCACGCTCCTTTCATCAAATTCATCGTTTTTCAACTTCCAATTTCAAACCCCTCTCTTTTCCTCTTCACCTTTTCTGGTTCACGAGATCTTCCTAGCCCTAACCCTAATATGGAACCTTAATTTGTCATTTTGATCTCTTCGGTTCCATACGAAATTCGAGTCGACAGCTCAATAAGCTACCATGGGCGATTTCAATCTCGCTCTCGTAATTGTCGCCATAGTCGTATGTGTAATTGTCTTCATCTTCAATGTCTACCTGCTTGTCAATTACCAGCACCCTGATGATGCCAACCAGGCCTACTTCCCCAAATTCATTGTTGTTTTTGGGCTGTCTATTGCCGCGATTTCCATATTGATGTTACCGGCCGATGTGCCGATGAAGGATCTGTGGCTTTCTGTCTACATTGTCGATGCTATCCTGGTGTTCTTCGTCATCCCCTTCGCTATGTTCTACTACGAAGGAGACTTAGACAAGTAGGTAGTTTATGGATGTTCAGTTAGTTGGATACATAAGCGTCCTTTTTTAGCTGCATTTATTAGGAAGTGATTGATTAGTTATCGATATTTATTGTGGTGCTTCTGGAATATGTGTGCAAGAGTGTTGGTAAACGGATAAAGAGTGCACTGCTGTGGATGGTAACAACAGCTATCGTGTGCGCTCTGGTTCTGGGAATTTTATATGGTATACTTTTGTTTACTATTTTAAACCTTCTTTCACAGGCATTCCCCTTTCTTTGTCTTAGGGTAGGATTAAGCTATACTTTATGCGTCAGTTTAAGAAGGAATTCATTGGGTGGTTGGATTTCTTTTTAGCGATCATTTTGGTAGAACACCGTTTTCAATTAAAATATGTTTTTCTTATAATTAATGTATGTGGGCCACCACTTAAAGTAGAAAAGAAGTGGAATTTTCCTCTTTCTCACGGATCATAACTTATAAGCCTTAAATAAGAAATAGATTGTGGGCTATAAGCAATGTGTAAGCATCAAGGTGGTAAAGGGTTTTGCATGATTCCAGCAAACAAAAAGGAGCAGGATTTGAGCATGGAAATTTAGATTGGCGTTGCTCTTTTGTGGCATTATTAGTTGCTAGCTGTAGAAGTTGTTTGGCACATTATGTGAGTGAAGTGAACAGTGTTAGCTGCTAGGCATTTAGCACTTTGTAAATTAGATGGACAAGCTGGAAGAAGTCTTAGTTTCAGCTATATCAAAATAAAACCTTAGGGTTTTCAAGTTTCAACCAACAGGTATAGGAGTTAACATTTCACCCTCGCATGAGTGGTAATAGGATAATAGCAATTTAGAATTATTAAGATTGTTGATATTAATGTTATTAAGAATATCTTTTAAATTCCAAATGTAAAATTTGAGTGATATCATTTATTGGAAAAGTTATTATTCTTGGTAACCTTCACATTTGAACAAACATTGTAAATCCATTTTGGCTTGATGTGAGTTATAAACCTTGTCTCACTGTGTTTTAATTCTTTGAATGATACATTAGGGCTTGTTGGGAAGGTGGACTTTACTGTTAGACATCTCTCTTCGTCCACAGTTGCATTTCCTAGCTCATGGGACTTCAGTAGTGGTCAACAATGTATTGGAAGTGGTGACCGTCAGGTCTCCTTTTTTTAATTTCAGAAATTTTTAGCTAGTTTTGTTTCTTTTGGTTGTACTTGTTGCTCTTGCTCATCTTGGTTTTTGCTCCCTTGTCCTACCAATAGTGCTCTGCATACACTGCTAGTCCTTCATCAGAGAAAACATGGACCATGCGAACTACATTTCCAGAATATGTCGTCGCTCTTGCTACTATTGTTGGATCTGTTCTCTTTGCTGTAAGCTCAATCTTCCATGAAGCTTATTTATTTAAAAAAAAAAAATTATATTTCATATTTGTCTAGGTAGTTTATGTTTGGATTTTCTTTTTATGAGAGTGCATGAATTAAGATATTGTAATTATCTTTTCTCTTTGGTAGTTGAGAGATGTTATACATAGCACTTTGAAGGGTGAAAATTATCACTTATCAGGATTTGTTAACAGCCTATGAAATATGAACTGATGTTATAAACAATAACTGTGTACAACAAGTGGTCTCTTATAATGGATCACATAAATGACTAGTTTTCCTGTTATACGGAACAATTCATATTAACAAGTATTTTTACACCATTCATTCCAGATATTTGGTGGCGTTGGTATTGCTTGTCTTCCATTGGGACTCATATTTTCATTCATTCGGCGCCCAAAGGCCGTTATCACTCGTTCCCAGTATATAAAGGTGCTATATGGATTTATATATGGGAACATATTAAATGGTTGATTATATATGGACTTCTTGCATTTATATAAAAAAAAAAGGGATTTATTGCATAAAATGCTATATCTTATTTGCAGTGTGGTTTGTCTATTACTGTAGGAAGCAACTGAACTGGGCAAAAAAGCAAAAGAACTGAAGAAAACAGCTGAGTCACTTCATCAGGAAGAAAGAAGTGGTTCAAAGGGTAGAAAATTTTGTAAAAATGTGAAGGCACTAGAAAAGGTAGGTAAATACACGTGTTTTATCAGTATTCTACTGGTCTTTACTTTTTACCAATTGTCTGGTACTCTGCATCTGCAATGCAATTTAACTTTCATTTCGTCATGCTGATACCTTGTTGGCATTTGTTTTGTATATCATTATTTCAGGAGTGCTTTTCTAGTTTTTAATGGATATATAGTTTCTGAAATGTTCTTCTAGTTTGTGCAGTTCTAGTTATTTCCTTATCTATTTTGCTTAACTTTTCAGGAGTTGTTTCAATTGGAAGAAGATGTAAAACTTCTTGAAGAGATGTACCCCCAAGGGGAAAAGGTAGATTATCTAATTGTTAACCTTTTGACTCCTAGGCATAAACATGTAATGTTTTTTCTCACTTATCCTGCCCAATTGCAGGCTGAGACAGCGTGGGCACTAACAATTCTTGGGTATCTGGCAAAACTTGTGTTGGGAATTTTAGGGTAAGCAATGTATATTGCAACACAAAGTTCAAAGCTGTAAATGCTTGATGCTGAATGATGCCTTGTACATGGTTTTACAAAACAGCTTATTTTGATTGCCTGGCTTGTCTCTTACTTTCCCTGCACGTGAGAGAAGGTGGCTTTGATATAATAAACAACAACAAGAATCAAAACCTTTTCCCACTAGGTGAGGTCGGCTATATAGATCAAGCGACGCCAACATGTTCTGTCTTTACACATTTCTATGGTTAAGTTGTTTATAGCTAAGTCCCTCCTAAAAGTTTCTCCTATTGTTTTCTTTGGTCTTCCCCTACCTCTAGTTATTGGGCTATCTTCCATTTGCTCAACTCTAAGTACAGGAGCCTCTAACGGCCGTCTTTGTATATGACCAAATCACTTAAGGTGTGTTTCAACTATTTTTTCTGCAATAGGTGCTACCCCAACTTTCTCTCTAATGCAATTATTCCTAATCTTATCCATTCAAGTGTGACCACACATCCAACGCAACATCCTCATTTCTGCTACATTGAATTTGTGTTCATGCTGGCTTTTTATCGCCCAACATTCAGTACTATACAGTAAAGCAGGTTTTGTAGCTGTACGATAAAATTTCCCTGAAACTTAAGTAGTACTTTTCTATCACAATAGGTGCTACCCTAACTTTTCTAGTGTGACCACACATCCAGCGCAACATCCTCATTTATACATGTTGAATTTGGGTTTTTTTTTTCCTAGTGATCTTTCAAGGACCTTTATATTTGAGTACATTAAAGCATGTCATTGTACACTAGACAGGAGTGACTAGAGTTTTAGTAGAATTTGCTGTTCCTCTGGATTTTGATGTATGCTGATAGTTTAACATCATTAAATTGACTTGGATGGCTAGAAATTTGCCGATGTATTATTACTTAGAGTTCTTGAATGAATTGAAGATTTATTAAATGTGCAATCTATATGGGGACCATGGGATGTACTATAGAAACATTTTCTTTATGGAATTGTAACAGGTTTAGTCAATTAGTGTTGTCCTTTTATATGTTTGTGCTATTTAAAAGATGCCTATGATACGATAATGATGGTGTATGGAATCATGCATGCTGGACTTGAGTTAGAGTTGATGCCTTGAAGGCTTGTACACTCTTTTGTATGTTTTTGGTTTTATTAATGTTAGGTAATGTGTTCTATCAAAAAAAAAATGTTAGGTAATGTGTCTTTTGGGTGGCTTTAGTTGATGGTGCTTCTCATCCTGGTTTTTATGCTTGCTTTTTACAATTTTGATTAAGGTGAATATCACTTGGGATTTTATTATCGATGTCGTTTTTGTTTCTATCTCAAAACAATGATGATTGCTTAATTTTTTCTAGTGTCATGTTTTGTATGTATTCCCTAACCTAATTTTGGAAAACTGTGCATGCTGATTGTTTCAGTGGCGTGGATTGCTCATATTATTATCTATCTACTAATTGACCCTCCTCTTTCTCCATTCCTTAATGAAGTTTTCATCAAGCTGGATGATGTTTGGGGTTTGTTGGAAAAATATGCTTTTCCTTATCTTTCTACCAGCTAATTTTAATTATAGATAATTAGATACATTATATTCTTGTTTTTATTCATCCATTCTAGGTAATAATATATACTCTGTTCCTTCACCAGGTCTTCTGGGTACTGTGGCTTTTGCTTTTTTCTGCTTCTACCTTCTCCTAGCTGTTATTGCTGGTGCCATGATGCTCGGGCAGTCGGGCTGAGAGCCTGAGACTGGTTTTCATTACTATACATCCCATGAAGTAATTGAATTGTGCTGTCATATTTATCATTTTTCTTTGCATTAAATTAGTATTGACCCCTTAATGCTTTTATTGATTGCTCACAATTGGAACTCTTGTGACAGGTGGGGAGCCACTTTGATGAACTCTTTTCTGTTTAATGTGGGGCTTATCCTTCTCTGTTCCATTAGGTCAGCACACCTTTTCCTTACCTTTCTAGCTTAAAATTTGCATAATAAGCTGTACTTTTTAATATTACTGTTCCCTTATATCTAGACCCTATTGATTCATATGATTGTTTAATAAAGTTTCTCCTCTTACAACATGATAAAGTTTGTACTATTTCTTTCTATTCTGGTTATGTATAGTATGTAGAAAGAGGTTAAGAGGAATGCAAACTTGAAGTGCTTTATCTTTCCCTTCTGAGGTTTTAGAATATGAAGTACTCAGGATTAGATATTAATTGTCTGCTTCTATTAAAAAAAAAAATTTGTCTGCGAAATATTCTGAGTGTTATTGGAAGCCGATTTGTAAGTGTAGCAAGTATTGCTAAAATTATAAATTGTGCCATTTATTATTGTGATGATAGTGCTATGCTGATACTTCATTGGTTTAACTTTTTCAGTGTGATCCAATTCTGCTCCATAGCATTTGCATACTATGCTCAAGCGACTGCAGCACAGGAAATATTTGGCCACACTTTGCAGTCTCTTCATGGAATAAAATATTTATACAAGTGAGTTAAGCTTTGTTTTTCTCCCCTCCCCTCCTGCCTCCCCTAGTGAACCTTCTTTTGCTAGCATGTAAATTTATACCACATAATGGGATGATCTCTTCTTTTTGTTCCTATTCCAATAAATCCCTTATTTTTCAGTTGAAGTTCAACCACCTATATGATACAGGGAGATTCTTCCTTACCACCGTCTTTTGTGATTAAGATGGCATTTGTTTGTATAATTGTATTATTTGGTTTGCTTTGTTGATATAATCTCTCACTGGTTGTCACATAATAGGTACAACGTATTTCAGATTGCGTTTGTTGTTTTGGCTGGATTGACCTTTGTGTATTATGCTGCCTTTGTAAGTTTTACTTCCTGAAAGTTTTTTATTTTATTGTATGCTACTATTTTGCTGATGTAGTGATTTGAATTTGGAAATATTAGGGATGGAGAAGAAGAAAACCTAGTGGCAAGTTCCAATTGTCTACATGAGATATGATTTAACCTGGACGAGTGCCTTCTGGAAGCTGCCATGGATGATTCCTGGTCTTATCATCTTCGTAAGAGTGATTTTTATATTCGGATGTGTTATGGCCTAATTTTGTCTCTAGAGGAAGTTTATAATTATCATCCGTATAGAATCATATTTCTGCAGTGGAATCATTTGGTGGGTGCTGGCTACACCACCACGATGGCCTATTCTTCTTTCTTCTCCCTTGTATTTAATATTTCTTGGTTTGATTTCATTACACATTTTTCTGTGTGTAACCTATGTGCACATAAAGACAAATGGGTTTCTAGAGCTCCCTTTGATGTAGTACAGGCTGTACAGCCCTTACCAAAAAAAGTTGTATGAGGTGTTCTTTGTGCATACATGTTTGTGTAGCATTATTCCTTGTATTAATAGGCTCATTCTGATAGGAAATAGTTGGAGGCTCATTCATGATTATTTCTTCTCTCCCTTGAATTTTAGGTCTTGTGCAAAAAACTTCTTTAAATAATTTCACATGTTTGCCCTTTTTAAGGGTTTTAGATGGAAAATGTAACAGAAGATTTTGTGCACAAATTGTAAAGTTTAAGACTATTTTATGTCATTTTTTAAAGTTGAGAGGATTTACTTATAGTTCAGGGAGTTTATGTGCACTTTAACTTTTTCTGAAAATGATACATTTTTATCATATAATTTATTCAAAAGTTAGTATTAAATTTGGCAATTATTATTTAATTATATAGAACTATTAACTCATACTCAAATTTAGCATATAATTTGCCTATCTATTAAATTTGACATTGAATTTTGGACGAATTTGTGATTGATAGAGAAGATAAGATTGAATTATTTCACAAAATAGAATGACTAAATTATCTATTTCTAAAATAGGAGAATTAAATTGAAACTTTAGAAACTAAAAGTGTATTAAAGCCTTCTATCATTAAGGAGCAACTAGTGAAGTGTAAAATTTAAAAATTTTGAAACTTGGATATTTGTATATAAAACTAATACATGTCTTCCATGCAACCGACATTGACTACCAGAAGGGCGAAAAACCTTCACTCTTATGATCTTGTTGCTTAATTATAACATCATTAATTATAAAAGCTATTAGAACTCATAAGTATAATTGTCACACACATATATATAAGATGTGACAATAAATCCTAAGTTGTCTCTCACCAAGACATATATGACTTCACAAGAAGCCACCATAAGTCTTGTGAATCTAATTCTCTAATTAAGTCTCTAAATTTGATGTTGTGCAGCATTAAACTGGATGAAGAGATAAAAACATAGAGAATAAATTTCACGTTAGGTGAGGCCCACACATATAACTCACCTTATTTCTCTTTCATGTTCGATCCGGACCAAATCCAGGCTCTTCTAACTAATAATGTTCATATGAAAAATCAAAAGTCGAGTCTCATCCGAAGCTTGTACCATCTTCTCTTCCAAAACCCTATGAACTTCCATCCACCGCTCTTGATGATAAATATAACACTATTTGATCTATGCAACTTCTGCTTTTTTTCCGACATTGAATCTGACAAAAGTACGTAGAATCAAAGTAATAGTTTTAGATTCAAATTAACTCTTGTCTTTTGGATAGAACCAATATATATATATATATTGTGATCATGAAAGTGTTTCTCATGGTTTTCTCATATATGTAATGCCTTGTGATTGTTATTAGTTTGTTTTAAGTTTTAACAGACTTGGAAGTAGTAGGAATCTTTATCTATTTTTTGTTTGGGCTGTGTTTATTTGGTGTGTTTGTTTTCTGTGTGTATAATTGATTGGTTTTAAGTGATTTAGTTAGTTATTAATCTCATTTTAATTTTTAACCATTGCATATATTTCATTAGAGTACAAAAATATATCTTAGTATAAATTTTTTTTAAAAGGTTTATTATTAGTTTTTTTTTTAAAAAAAAAATTCTCCTTATATATATTTTTTCTAAAAATGTTTTTCAACCTATAGAAGATGAATAAATTTGCGGGTCCATTATAATTAAGGCACAATATTAATAATTCAACCATTTTTCAATTAAGTGATAAATTCATTTCACAAAACAAATTCCGATGCGCTTGCATTAATTGTAAAATTAATTTTCTTACCAAATTAAGGGGTGGATATATTATAGATATATTTTTGTGAAATTAAAATTTGTTACCATAATGGTAAAACTAAAACAAGACAAATTATTTTACTTCTATATATTCTCTTTATATATCGCATTCATCAAATTCCCTAAATAGATAATAAGGTCCTAATTAAGCTTTTAAAATAAGAAGAAACTGAGGATTATTGCATACATAAAGGGAACATAAGCTAGAATGAAAGACAAAAAGAGCTTTTATGTTTGCCATAAGTGAATTATGAAAATGGATCATTTACGTTAATTTTTTATATTTTTTTATGAAGTTATGAGAGAAATAAAGAGAAGGAAAATTTTCTATTTCTTAATTCTTCTTTCTCTTAATTTTTTTTCTCTATCTTTCTCATAACTCCACCAAAAATATAAAAGATTATTTTAGAGGATTCACTAATTTTTTTTACATTCAACGAAAAGTTTTAGAAATTATTAGTCACATTATATAAATTTTTGCAGATAAATAATTGAATGGAATGTTTTACATTTTAGCGAAACCAAAATACAATGAAAATGTAAATGAAAACGGAAATGGAAACGGAATGCATTTGATATGTTTAGTAATAAAAATTTGATAATAAAAATGGAATGAGAATGTATTAAAATGACCATTTTACCCCTTATATTAAAATAATAAAAAGAAAAGAAGGTTATAATTGTGTCAAATCAAAGGGGTATAATAGATATTTTGTATTTTTTTCTTTTTTTTAAGTTGATGAAAATAAAAAAGTAAAAAAATAAGTGGGATCCACTAACTTTTTCCTTTTCATCCCTTTTTCCATTACTCATTTCTAACAAATGAACGGAAGAGGGTCCAATGAATTGTAAAATGTGTAAAGTGTATGAAGTGCATCATACAGACCATTAAATAAAATTCGAAAATTGTAACAGTTTCATCCAACGATTCATATTGTACACTTTATTCACTTTATGGATCTCACTTTAGCAGATCCAGATCCAAATGAACATCCCCTTAAAGAAGAGGAAACAAAAGTCAAAAGCTCAAGGTGGTCAAAGCTTAATTACGAAAATACCCCCACATTCCTGAACTAACAAATTCAATAACTGTCACTCACAAGTCACAATGTCATACTCTTCTTCTTCCTAACTACCATTCCCACTGACTGACTGGTGAATTCCCAATTCCCTTCACTTCACTTTCATGGACCTTCTTTGCCGCCACCATTCCCTACCTCCTATTCTTCTTCTTCTTCTTCTTCTTAGGGTTTTCCTCCGTTTCTTTCTTCACTCTCTACAATGGCCGAGCCACATTCTTCATCCGCTCCTTCTTCTTCCACCGCCAATCAGGACGCTTCCGGAGCTGCGTCGTCGTCGTCTGCGAGCTCTTCACGAGTCCGCCGCGAGGAGGAAAGTCGAAGAGACCAACCTAACCTAGGGCCGCCGAGTTCGAGCGTCGTCTTTCGAGGAATCGTTCGCGGTGTCGTCGATAATGCATCGCCGGTGGTTAGGGATGATGCGTGGTCCTGCCTTGTCGTTCTTTTCACCTTTTGGTTTTTTGGTACTGAATTTCAGATATTGTAAAATTCCGCTTTGAAACTCATTAATTGTGTACTTAATGCTTGATGCTGAAATTGTATTTCGATGTTACAGTGTCGTTGACTATGATACTGGGAGTTTATGGGTCTACGAACCTACTGATTGCTCCTTATTCGTCCATTCTTCTCCAACCTAGCCCTTTATTCGTGCAATCTTTACAGGTCGATTACTACTTACTAGTTATAGTACTATTTGCTTTCTCTTTAATTAGTTCTATGTTCTAACAGTGTCTAAGCCTCTGATTTGGGTTTTTTTTTTTTGCTTTAGGTAGAAAACTTAGAGTCAAAGCCAGGAATCGTGCTCTATGGTACATATGGAACCCCCGCTCTGGATGCTTTTATAGTTTGGACAGAAACTCATAATGTAACAATTTCATCGGACTCGCATGAGGCAAGTACTATAGTGCTGATTTCAATTATCAGAAGATAGAGAATATTCAAATGCTGAATCTTTCGTATTGAACCCTGGATTACCTGTGGTTGATCTAATAATTCCTGCCTCTCCTTGTCTTCCCCAGGAATGGAAATATTACCTGAATACAGGGTCACAAGTGAATATTTCATATAGCCTGAGCCCTGAGAGTTCCTCTATTTACCTTGTAATTGCAGAAGGTAAACTTTCTGTGAGAGATACGTACTTGCGTTTTTTGCTTTTGGGATATTGTTTCTCAGTATAATAGCTTTTGGGATATTCACTGAAAAATCTTGGTAATCAGATACACCATCTGGGTAAGTGTAAGTTAAATGGACTGGTGAAATATATAAGCCTGGTTTGATAACTGCCAATAACAAGCTAACAATTAACAGAAACATCCTCGATGCAAGAATATTTCCAAATATTTTGGGATATTGTTTCTAGGTTTTTTTGCATTGCATTCTATTATTGTATGCTCACCTGTTGTTATTATTTTAGGTGGTACCAAATATTTCCAAGAATAAATTCAGTGAACGAGTTATTCTGAATTTATGATGCCATTTCTTGTAGGGAATGAAGGCCTCTCCCAGTGGCTGGAGGAACCAACATATCCTAATAGCTCTCTCTCATGGAACAACATCCATGGTAAATAGTAAGACAGAGGCAGGAAACTACATCAGTATATATGTTAATCCTACATTGATGTTGGTTACTATTTCTTCGCAGGAACTGGTATGATTACACAGGACATATTCAGCTCATCGAGTTATTATGTGGCAGTAGGTAATCTGAATGAGGAGGTGGAGGTATTTCTGCAAACCCAAACTTGCTAGTTGCTAGTCAATTTACATTATTAGTGATTATTGAAATTGACTTCTTCCATTGATAATGAGTAAATTTTTCTAGGGAGAATTGGTAGTGGCCATTGTGAGGACTTACACATACTCAAACTAAGCTAAACAACTACATTTATAGTATCTGTTACCAGGTGCTTCAGGATAAAAATTATCCTTAATTAGTCCTTAGCCTCAAGTTTTGAACTAAAAATAGATCCTTGAGGGTATGTTACACTGATGGGCCCCCAATATTCAAGGCCTATATATAGTGAAGAAGCAGAAAGAAAGGGGGAGAGGAAAATTTGGGAAAGGCTTGGGAGAGTGCTGGCCTCTCGAATGCTAGCAAAGTTTAGGGTTTAGGTAGACCTATGTGTGAGTGGGAGTGTCTTGTGCTGTATTTTCCTTTTAGATGTGTTGCTGTGTTGTTTTCTGGTGTTTCTTTATTTCTGCTACTGTTATTTCGTGAGTTGCTGCGTTTCTGGTTTCTTGTTTGTTTCATCCTCTTAGGAGGTATATTTTAATACAAGAATAAGTATTTTTCAGTCTATAAAGGAGGGTTCTATCATACACCCTTAGCCACTCCTTTGCCAGTTGGCCTTAGTTCTTTGCCCTCGCCCAAAGCAAAACATCTGGTAAAATATTGTGTAGGATGGTTGAATGAGGTTTTAGTTACAGAATCTAATCTTAGCTGAAATATAAATTGAACTTTGACATTTTGAAGGCTTGGTTCACCTCTACAATATGATTTGTTCTGAGACACTTGAATGATTCATTCTGACATATAAATGGACCAGCATACATGAAAACCTGAATTTAATAGCCTATCGATGCGAAAAAGAAAAAAAGGGATCTAATCATAACTACTAAAATAGCCCTAGGGTTGAAAAGGTATAGTTAAACTGAAGGAACAATTTAATATTACAATTAGCGCCCATTCTCAAATTTAATCCAAATTAATAAATATTTTGTTGTTTGGCTTATTCTGTATTTAATTGCTGTCTGCATCAACTGCAAGCTCAGGAGAATTGTATAGTAATAAATATGTCTCACACTCTCACGCATGTTTGCATCACACACATTATTTGCTTTGACATATTAAAGGGGTAATACTTCATAGGTTCATATGCATAAAAGTTCTGGAGGGTACAACCATTTTATCTTGGTTAAAATTGTTTTCAGCTCTTGTATTTTATCTTGTTTATGGAAGCTGTTGCTTTTTCAGTAAAAGCCTAGCAAAATAGTGTTAGAGTATGTTCCAAGTGTGGGACAATAAGACAGTTGATTTCTGAATTCTGATGCAAGCTTTATTATCAGATTTCATAAATCATTTTTCTCGTAAATTGACATCTAGTTTTCTAAACTATGGTTTTAACAATTGTGTTAATCTTTTAGCCATCACTGATCATTATTATATTTTGCCTTGATCTTCTCATTAAATAGGTTGAAATGACCATCAGAGTAAGGGCCGCTTGGTATAATACGACTGACGCATACTACAAATGTACTTTGAATAGTAAACCATGCAGTATGAGTGTGTTCTTTCAGCAAAATGCAGCTGTCTTAACATCCCCTGGACCACAACAGGTAAGATTATTATCATATACTTGAAAAAAATTTAATGCACAAAGCTGGCACTTGGGTTTGTCTTGGAAGTAAGATGTTCCTCACATAACTCAAGTCTGTCCTGCAATATAAACCAGCTGCTTTTCTTTTACTGTTTTTTAAGCTCTCTTCTCTTTCCTTCAGAATACATCAAGTAATGAGTGGTACGTCAAACTGTCCTATGGACCAAGATGGGTCACATATATTTTTGGCATGGGTATACACTTAATATAATCAACTTCCTACTCACTGTTTGTAGCTTTATATGATTAAATGTTACTAAATTCCTCCCTACAGGTGGAATGACTGTGGCTATGTTTTTCGTCTTTAACTACTTGAACAAGCTCCATTTTGCTCCTGATGATAGAGCAAGAGGTAGTGAGGAAACAGCACCTCAGAGAGCTCCCTTGCTTTCGTACAAAGATGACGATCTTTCAAGTTGGGGTTCATCATATGAATCCTTGCCACATGATGAGGAGGATCTTGATTACACAGGGAGTACCATTGATGGGAAGTCTTTAGGTGATGGTGAAACCAGTAATAATACCCGGCGTCTTTGTGCAATTTGCTTTGATGCTCCAAGGGACTGCTTCTTTCTTCCATGCGGGCACTGTGTGGCTTGCTTTGAATGTGCAACTAGGTAATTGATTTCCAATCAGATTCCAGTTTTTGGATTGTTAGTTCCATTAAAAGCACAAATTTAGGTCACACAAGTTGGCAGTGGAACCGTTCCTCTGATTTTGACTTATTAGGACCAAGCTGTCCATTGGCTTCAAATTTCACATTAGCAGCTTATCATGCTACATGTAGATAGATACACAAACAAGACAGGTATACTTTATCTCCAGATAATTGGAATTTTCTCATTTGAAGTCCCCTGGGTATACTTCTTGTTGAGAAATGGGGATAGCAACTAGGACAGGTCCAACATTTCCTTTGTTAAGAACGGTATTTGACATGCATATAGATTGAAGTGTTGACTATTCCACATTGCTAGTCATTTTATTACTGCAGATTTTTTTTTCAATAGATGGTATTTTTAGCAACCTTAACGTATCATCTCATGCATGTCACTAAGCGATCATACATGACCAATCTAATTTATGCAGGATAGCAGAGGCAGAGGGTACTTGCCCTGTATGTAATAGGAGAATGAAGAAGGTGAGGAAGATCTTTACTGTTTAAGCAGAGGTCGCTGTACATTGTTTTGTGACACATACTATAAAGGAATGACCAGACCAGAACCCTATATTTATTTGTATCTTACACATTATTTTCCTGGCGATCATTGGCAAATATCAAGCTAATGGTGGCTGGCGGTGAGGAAAGTAATAGTATTGACCATTTGCAAGAGAATGATAGGGGGGAAAGGGTTTTGCTGGTACATAAAATGAATTGTTTGATTGTTTTTGAGCATACTACCATGGATACATTAGCTTGACGTATAAATGTCTAACACATACAGGAATTGTGCTTATTGCTTAAAATTAATTTTAAGAGAATAGGACACAAATTATGTTAAGATTCTTAAAGAATCGAAGACATAAAGTTAAAGTCATGAATGATTTATTATAATCTCTAATATTAGGGGATACAAAATTGCATACTCTTATTTTGAACAGCCATCGCACCTTATGTATTTGAGACGAGGCTACAAGGTTTACAAACTAGAATACAATAACAAACAAAGTTTTTTCTCATAAGTTGGCTATATGGATCAAACGACTTCAATGTGTTCAGTTTTTGCTCTAACATATTCACGTCGTTGATCCATATTTATAAAAATTCAACAAAGTTTTACGCTGGCTATTAACTACCTTACGCAACCCTCATTTTCAATCCAAGCTTGGGACCGGCTTTGAAGCATAGGCAGAAAGAACGTTGTAAAAAAAAAAGCTGATTTATCCTTTACTTACAGCCTGTAGAAGTATGAGCAACTGAAGGAAATAGTAAGAGACTCCCCCTACAGTAGCATACTGCAACTTTTCTTTTCCTTCTACTTCTGGGAAATCTTCATCTTTAGAGCGATTAAAACCTCCAACTAGCCATCCCAGGTTTCTGTAATTCCCATCATACAGCTTTGAGACTGCTATCATTGACCTGTGTCAATCAGCAAAACCAACAAACAATTCTGGCTTTTATATTCTTAATCTACTTGTTCTGTCATCTGCTGGCATAATTCTAGCTCTGATAATGTTATTCAAAGTTTGGAACAAAACCCAATTTACTTGTAAGTCATTGATAAGTGATTCCTTTATTAATATCAGAAATTATGGTGGCGGTTTAGGAGCTTGTTAATCTTAGCATTTTTACTAGCATATCTACTTTGTCTCTGATGGAACCCAAAACGGTAACTAGATAGATTATACTGAATAGTAACTTCAAACAGAAAGATCAACCGTAGTTTGCATAACATTTTTAGGCAAAATTACTTTTTTGTTCCCCATACTATAGGATCTCTATCAATTTGATCCCTAAACTTTGTTTGATGTCAATTGCAACAATTTTATTTTGCCATTCATTTTAACTCCGTCTAAATAATATTTTGTTTTGCCCTTCGCTCTAAATAATTAACGACTAATACAAATGCGGTTGTACATGTGGCTTCCACCTTCCAATGCTAGTTTTAATTCCAAGTTATGTATTTAACTACGATATTTCATCATTTTAGTGACAGTAAAAGTTGAGTTGGTTTGACACTATAAAATATAGTGTTTAGCCACCCTAGTTTAATATATGACTTAGGACAATTACGTTTATATATGTAGTTAATTATTTAGACGGAATTAGCACGAGAGAAAAAAAATGTTGAGCTTATATCAACAAATGCAAACACTAAACATGATAAATTTGCAAATACAAACTCAGATTTTCACCTTAGGCCTTCACCACATGCCACAATAAGCTTGGTATCCTTACTGGGAACAGCCATTTCCACTTGAGCAAGAAATTCAGAGTTAAAAGTAGTGAAGTATTGACCAGTCCACAATCCAATATACCCAAAGTGCACCCACTTCTTAATCAGCGTCACCACACTATTATCCTTGTCTTCTACAAATATTGGCACGTGCACTGACCCCTTCGCACGTGCCTTCTCCCTCTCCCACATTGGCCTCACGTCCAGCAGTACATACCCTTCTGACTTCATCGCCTTGTAAGCTTCTTTTGGTTGTATAGCTCTCACGCTCCCCGATTCTAGAAGCTTCCGGACATTGCTGCTCCAAGAAGAAGAAGACGACGTCGCATTGATCACTTGGAATTGAAACCTCGTGGTTCGTATTGTGCTTGTGGCCATCTCTCTCTCTCTCTGTGTATTTTGGGGGTTGTCTTCGAATTGGAGGACTTTGGTTTTGGAAGGAGATTTGTTTGGGAATTGGGATAATGATTTCTATTATTCACTATATATCCATTCCATTGGCTTTCTCAGATTTCTTTTTTGTCTGTTTGTTAGCTGCTCGAGCTTTGAGCTATCTGTATCAAACATTTCATTGGTTCATCTTTTTATTTTTAAAATATTTATTTTTCTGTATTATTTGTATGACTTTTATAATGGGTTGTTGAAAAAAAATGGATTAACCTTGTATTCAATTTTCTTTGAGCACATAACTCCTTTAAGGGGCTTGATAGGAACTACAAACATCCAAATTAAAAAAAATAGTTGGACCAAAAATCTTTTGAATTATGATATTATAATAATGTGTTGCGTCTTTAATATAATATTTGAGTATATTTTTTATCTATTAATCTCCACCGTTCAATAAATAGACTTGACTAATAGAATTGAAATCTACGTGGAAAGGTCGAAGTGAATTATTAGATAATAAAGTCAATTGAACGATAGAGATTGATTAGCGACGAATGTGTATGAATATTATAGTAAAGACATGACATGTTATTAAAGCATCACTTTTTGTTTATTTAGGGAACCATAAATCCTAATTTGCATTTTGATCTCATCCCTTGGAATTTTGAATTTGTTGAATTCTTCAATAAAATACTTATTTAGAATTATCAATAACCCATTGTTTTCTATTACAAAATGCACCATCTCGGATCAAAAATATTTTTGTTCAAACCTTTTTTTTTGTTTCATTTGTTTTATTTTGATGTTCAAGTTGACATGAAAGAATGACATGGCAGCATTAACAATAACATGTTAGTATTTAACACTTAATTAGATAACAATTAATGTCCTATGGGCACATTTGATTATGTGAATTTTGGATGTAATTGAAATGGTAATGGTAATGGAAATGTGAATAGTAATGTGAAAGTGATGTGATGTGAATGGAATAAAAGTAGGTAAAATGACCATTTTATCCTTGTATTAAAAGTGGTAATAGAATAAAAGTGGGCCAAATTACTCTTTTGATCCTCAACGTTTGCACGAAGTTTAATATTGGTCCTCAACGTTTCAAAAAGTTATTTTAGGTCCTCAATGTTTTTTTGGATCAAAATTGGTCCTCTAGCGTAACATCTGTCTGGTTTTGCCATTAAATGCTGACGTGGAAGGCTTATGTAGTACACTCTCTCTCCTACGTTCATATTTAAATGACATGGCACATTCTCTCACTCAAACTCAGCAAAACAATGCCGTTTTGATTCATTTAATGTTCTGTTTTGGTTATCAAAACGACGTCGTTTTGCTGAGTTTGAGTGAGAGAGGGTGCCATGTTATTTAAATATGACATGTAGGAGAGAGACTGTACCACGTAAGCCTTCCACGTCAGCATTTAATGGCAAAACCAGAAAATGTTATGCTAGAGGACCAATTTTGAACAAAAAAAAACGTTGAGGACTTAAAATAACTTTTTGAAACGTTGAGGACCAAAAGAGTAATTTGGCCAATAAAAGTGAGTAAAAAGTAAGGACAAAAATATAATTTCATCACATTGCAAAAAGTAAAGTATGTTTGATAAGAAAAATATTGAAAAGAATGCTGAATTAGAAGATGAATTACGTCAATTTTCGCAAGCAACTAAACGTACCTTATAAACTACATAGTATTTTTTTTGAAATTCTATAAACTACATAATTGATAGGAGTAAAAATTTAGGGATTAAATAATAAATTTGTTTATTTAAAGAGTAAATAATTGTTAAAAATAAAAAATAAGAGACCAAATAATTTAGATTTGTTATTAAAGAATTAAATAGTAACTTAATGAATAATTTTAAAAAAAAGTTTCCTCAAAGGAGAAAACCACCTCGATCGCGTCGTCGTCTGCAAAGGGAGAAACATTTTTTTAAGAAAAAAAAACAAAAAACAAAATACGGCACCATTCATTCTGTTTAGCCTAGCTCATTCAAATCTCGTTTCTCCCTCTTCTTCCAAACCCTAGATTACACTGATCCTTCTGCTTCTAATTTCCATGTAAATTACCAAATTACGTTTCTGCTCTTCAGCTATGGTCCGAAGGCGGGATGCGACTTCGCGGGAAAAGTTTGCGAGTCTCGTGAACTCGGCCAAGTTGGCCATGGATATACCCTCCAAGCTCGGGTACTTGCGGCAGCTACAGCTAGAGTTGCCCCCGGAAGACCCCGTTTTGCTCACTGAGTTTCTCCCTTGCCTCTTAGAGTTTCAGTCCGACTCCTTCAGTCCAGTTCGCAAATTTGTGACCGAGTAAGCTTCAATACACTCTATATACACGTTCTTTCTTTTTCCTTGAATGTTTGGTATGAATTGAATTAAGAGAAGGTAGCTCAGATAAGTTAAAGTGTAATTTAGAATTGTAGTGATGGTCGCTCTTGTTCATACATAGTTTCTAAATTTTAATTTCCTCATGGAATTGGACATTCCTCATGGTTTGATGCTTTGATATACCTCAGTCCTAAATATTTGACCGTACGTGATGTGTCCGGGCTATCAGGTGTACTGGCATTGTGCTATTTTCTTAACTCGGGCAAACCAACTATGCTATGATATTGCAACTAAGATTTTAGAAGATACGTCTGGCCCCAAAATATGTAATTTTATCCATAAGGATTACCCTTTTTTTCCCTTTGCATTACTATCTAGGAATTTCTTGTCCTTTTTACTTTTATGGAAAAATTATTTCGGTTTCCTCGAAATATACAAATTTTGTCGTATTTGGTTTGACTCCTCTATTTTTTATTCCTATTACTGCATGTATTTGGGTTGATGAACATCCATGTGAATATTTGTTAGTACTTGAATGTCATTTTTTTGGTTGTAAGTTGACTGGTGCAGTGTACAACAACATTTGCTGGTTTACTTTAAGTCTTGAAATAAAATATGACCCTCTTTTCTTGAACTGCAGGATGGTTGGTGAAATTGGATCCAAAAACACGGAGTTCTTGCCTGACATTATGCCTGTGCTCATTTCTGTTTTGGATGATGATACACCTGCTGTGGTTCGACAAGCTATATCATGTGGAATTAATTTATTTCATTCCACTCTTGAGAAAATTGCTATACAGGTACCCTATTGTAATCCTGGATCCTCTACTTCCTATCTTTAATTTTTGTTGGTTTTACTAATCTTTGTCCTGTGTACAATTATATAATTACCTTATATGCTTAGCTGTTTCTAGTATGATTAGTGATTACGTATTTTTTAAATGAATTAAATATGTAATTATGTATTCTATTGGTAGATACTAAATTTTGTTCTAGGATAATTATTTTACATAAAATAATTTTGTTATGAAAGATGGAAGGTAATTTTCAATTCCTGGTTTAAAATTTCAAACATCGAGGATAAATGTCATTCAGATTTTATCAACAGTTAACATTCTAGCTTCTGAAGAGAACAAGGCACATACAAACTGAAAAAAAATATTGACTAATGACTAATGGGATTAAAATGTAATTATGAGTAAAGAAATGCAAAGGTGAGGGAGACAAAGGCCGTGGTAATAGCAATATGCTTTATTGGGTTTATGATTTTTTTTTTGATAGAAATTGGGTTTATGATTTATTTATCCATAAATCCTTTAAGTACTGTTTAATTTTTATTTTTGTTTTATTTGTCTTATTGCATATGTCTATCTCTGGTCTTATCTCATTGGTCATCTTTGGATGTATTCTAGCCATTCTTTGATCTTATGATCCTTCTCATTCTTGTTTCATATTGTTTTAGGGTTTATACTCTAGTGATCTGGACAGTGCACTTGAATCTGCGTGGGCATGGATGGTAAAGTTCAAAGACAAAGTATTCTCATTAGCATTTCAAGTAAGTAATTACCTTTACAAGTTTAATCAGTTGCTTTTTGGTTTATGGTCTGATAGCTGTAATCTGTAACATATTTAAAAGCATGGGAGTGGTGGTACAAAGTTGCTGGCGCTGAAGTTTGTTGGATCAGTTATTAATCTATACACGCCTGATCCAAATGGTTCCTCAGAGCCCCCTCCTCATCAAGGTATTACATGTGTGATTCTTGTGAGACTTGAATAAGAAGGTTTTGCCAATTTATTTATTAACATTTTTCATGACAGTTCTCAAATAAATTGCACTATGCTTTTGATTATAGGAAGGCTTGTGGAGTTTAATATATCATGGATTAGGAGGGGTCATCCTGTACTCAATTTTAAAGATTTGTCAATTGAAGCTAGTCATAGTTTGGGTCTTTTGCTTGATCAACTCAGATTTCCAACAGTGAATTCTCTCAGTAACTCAGTAATCATCGTACTAATTAACAGGTATTTAAGCTTTTCTCTTTTGCCCTTCGATTTGATGCCCATCTATCAAAGAAGCTGGCACCACCTTCATAGAAGAAGAAAATAAGGCATATGATGAATGATGTGTCACTAGAATGTTAGTACTCTTAATACAATCCTATCGACTTACTTTTATTTGGAAGCAACATCTGCACATACCTGTATAGATATTTTTGAGAATCAAGATACCTGTATGGATATTCTTGTTCAAAATTTAGTTTGATTTGAAGTTATTCTTTAACAATATAGCATTTCCGTTTCATTACAAGGTAACGCTGCTTGTAAAATTCTGTTTCTCCCAATATTGTTTCATTGTTTGCTTACTTTTCACTTACCTTGTGGTCTATTATCAGCCTTTCAGCCATTGCGAAAGATAGGCCTACGTTCTATGGTCGCATCTTGCCAGTTTTGCTTGGTTTAGAACCATCAAGTTCTGTTATTAATGGGGTCTGTGTATCAGCTGCACATCATGCATTGAAGAAGGCCTTTGTTGCTTGCTTGAAATGTACTCATCCAAGTGCTGCTCCGGTATTACATTTATACTAACAAGCATTCGTATCCTGGTTGTGTGATCTCATCTTGTTTCATGCATCTTATAGATTAATCTCCTTTTAGTGCTCACATGGTTGAGTATTTGAGTTGAATGTGAAATCGAGTTATTTTTCTACTTTTGTTAAGTAATGTGTCAGCAGCATCCACTAATTCCTACAGTTTTGTATTATGGAACATTGATACTGTTTTTTTATATCATCGACACCATATGTTCAGCCTTATACATTCGATGTAGGGAAAAAATAGAGCATTCTAAAACATTTTTTTGTCCTGGATTTGTTTGACATAGCATTTTCACTAGATTATCTATTGATACATAAAGAAGGATTGTATATCTCTGATAAAATTGATACCCTCGAAGTGATGGGGGTACATACAGGACATGTATCGCTATTACATATTTATAAAGATTCGACAAAGTTTTACGTTGGCTACTGGACATGTATACTGATAAAATAAATTGCTTACATAGTTGCAAGCAGTAATGTAGTAACCTTTTTCTCATTAATGATGAATCATAACTTCTTATCAGTACGATCATCTATAGAAACTTTTTCTTTCATCCATGAGTTTTTTTTTAATGATATTTGGTCAGTATGCCTTCCTTGAGCAAGACTTTGTAACTTACCTGCTTTTGTTTCTCATTTGTGTAACTATGTAATGAACATTAAGCTTTAGACTAAGGGGGAATTAAATCCTAGAGGAATAAGGGAAAAGTCCTACTTTAGAAGGAATTAGAATTTGTGTAGTTAGTTTTCATTTTCAAATAAAGCTTACCTAATTTGAGATTTTCTCTCTCTCTCTCTCTCTCTTTTTTTAAAAAGATGATCTACCCAGTCTTGCTTTGTAAATTTTATTGTTTTTAAACTGAATAAATTGTTTCCAAAATCATGTTTAGCAAGCTCCTTTAAAAAAGGAAATTTAGGTGAGGGAAAGGTGTCCCAGTCCAACATCAGGGTAGGCCATCGAGGTCATTGAAGGGACTTAGGGATAACTCACTTATGAGAGTATTTGGATTCATCATTCATGCACAAACCATGCAATTGTCATGGGCGGAACTCAGAAGGCAACGAGATGGGCCGACTCTCATTGGCGTATTTAGCATCCTTTAATTAAATAAAAAATACAATATTTAATGTTAAAATAGAGGTTACTAAACTTATGAGTTATGAGCTATGACCCTTTCCTTGTCTTGGATTTGATAGTCTATACGGATGAAGTAAAAAAATATATATTCCTTCCTTGAGTATTTGGTAGTACATACCTTTTCTTTTTCTTGATTTGAGCCTTCTGATTCCGTGCATATTTCATATATTAGAGGTTTACTTTGTTATGGCTTTTTGTGAACATTTTTTTTTTGTAGTGGAAAGAACGTTTGTCAAGTGCATTGGAGGAGATGCAGTCTGAAGGGATGGCAGACCAGATTTTCCACCAAGTTTCCAAGATTAATGGAAGTATAGGGAAAGAGAAGGATCATCATCTAGTTATTAAGGTAGTTGGTAGTTTTGTTACCCCTCGCCTCCCTCTTTCTTTGAACCAGTTTTTGTATGCTCTCCATTCATGTATGGTGGGGATATGTAACTGACTAGCCATAGGACTATATAGGGGCAATTAGATTGGTAATTCAAAACTGTTTTCTTTGGAGATGGATAGATGGTAGTGTTAAAATATTTCATTTTCTATAAAAAAAGTGGTGGCAGTAATTGTATAAATATATATTCCTTTCTATCAAAAACAAAAACAAAAAAAATAAAGTATACAAATTTATTCTTGGATTATTATTAATCTGCGATTTTTCTATATATTGTTTACTTATTAGCTGTTATAATAGATTAATACCAGTGATTGAAGGAAGTTCTGTATGATAATTTTTGCTGATCAATTTCTACTCAAGATTCTCCTAAATAGTATCTGATGATAGTTGGGTATCCTAATGGACATATATATATATACCAAACATGCATGCTTTACTTTTCAATCTTGATGATCATTTTACATTTTACAGGAAGAAAAACCTATGATAAGTTCATTTGATTCAGTACACAGTAATTTGGGAAAGAAGCGATCTGGATCACTGGATGGGAGTGATTTAGCTGAAGACGAAGATGTTCCTGAGAAGCGTATCAAAATAGAACCCAAGAAAGAGTTGGATGGAAGTGCCACAGTTTCTCTGGACAACAATCCTTCAACTGCACCAATCTCTTCAAAAGGAGATGTGGATAATGGGCCTGTTCAGCAACTTGTTGCAATGTTTGGTGCTTTGGTTGCTCAAGGCGAAAAAGCTGTTGCTTCTTTAGAAATTCTTATCTCAAGTATTTCCTCCGATTTGCTAGCTGAGGTGGTCATGGCTAATATGTGTAACCTACCTCCTAGTTATCTTAATGCTGAAGGAGATGATGAACCACTGCATGATATTAGTATAATTGGTTCTGATAACAAAGCTAAATATCCACCATCATTTGTAGCTGGGGTTATGTCACTTTCAAGTACTTTCCCACCAATAGCTTCGCTTCTTGATGCTAATCAATCAATGTCCAATGAGGTAGTGGTATAATATGTTTCTATACTTGGTATTGTTTTGGTTTTTGTGTCTTCTCTTTTATCTTTTAATTCCCCTATAATACCTTCCATATGTAATGGTGTTGTTTGTCTTCCTCATTTGTACTCTCTTTCTTAATATTTCTTTTTCTATCCAAAAAAAAAAAAAAGGTGGGAAAAGGCTTTGATTGTTGTATAAAAAAAAATGGTGTTGTTTGTCTTCCCATCTCCGATACCTCTCTTTCCAAGAAGAAAAGAAAACATTGTGATCATTTGGTTGCATATTTCTCTGAAATATCTTTAGACTGAGATTTGAATACTCAAATATTGCAGAAATCACAAGGGGAGGAAGAAAACTCTGCAACTGGGCTAGATGTGCATTCAGGCTTGAATCATTCATCTGAAAATGTAATGTTGCCTGCTGACTTTCCATCTTCTGATGCCAAAATACCTGGAATGGAGAATGTCAGTGCACGTGTGCCTTCTGACGTCCAGGATGTAGGAAATTTAGAGAGTGGAATCCCTGGCCTTGATTCTTTTGCTCGTAATGATGCCTTGTCAGAAACTGTGGCCGCTTCCTCAATGGCTTCCTCGGATATAGAAGAAGCCAGTCAAGAACAAGTTATGAGCTTGGTTCAAAGATCACCCATGAATATAGTTTCATCAATGTCAACAGATAGGTCTGAGGAGATAAGCCCAAAAGCAGCTGTTACAGATGTAAATAATGTGGTATCCTCAATTGCAACTTCAGACAGGTTGTCTTCCCGGTTGGTCCTGCCAAAGATGACTGCACCTGTTGTTGATCTTGCGGATGAACAGAAGGATAATTTGCAAAAATTGGCTTTTATTCGTGTTATTGATGCTTATAAGAAAATAGCAGTAGCTGGAGGATCAAAAATTCGATTTTCAATACTTGCATATCTAGGAGTTGAGGTGATAATTCTAGTTTCCGAAATATTTCAGATTTTCTTTTTCAGTTTCTTAAAAGACTATAGGTTAGATTTTTCGTTAATTTAAGATCTTAAGTTTATCTTATAAATTTATTTATGTTAGAAGCATTGAAGATTTCGTTTTCAATTCTTTCATTCCCTTCATAGGTTTCCTTCATTTGTTCAATACCCTTTAATTCTGTCATACCCTTTCATTTGTTCATTTGTTCAATACCCTTTCATTCTCTGTTTTCTTTTGGTCTCTCTAATGAATTCTTAAGGCTGTCTTATCCTACTCCCTATTTGTACTTTTTTTCCCTTTGATACAATTTCTTCTTTTATTAAAATAAAGAAATGACTCATGATTGCGTCAAAAGTTGTACTGTGGGGGGCTTCAGTGTTATACACAGCATCTTTGAGTCTTTAAATGACATTTTGTTAACATTTGTTCATGCCATTAAAGTGTGCATAACATTTTGTTACTTATTCTTACTTATGTTCAAGTTTATCTATATTCAGAAGTGCTTCAACTGCAGTCTAAGTCTAAGATAGAAATTCCTAAGATACTAAATTGTGTTTAATGATGAATTCATTTAGCTCCATATTATTTTGATCATATATCTTTTTTCACATGCTTTTGATAATTGATAGTACTATAAAAAATTTCTTATTCTCCACGCAGCTTCCCTTGGACTTAGACCCATGGAAACTATTGCAGAAGCATATCTTGGTTGATTACACTAGTCATGAGGTGTGTTCATTTCTCAAGTCAAGTGCTGGTTACAACTTAGATATTGAGCTGACAATGATTACCTAATGTCTCAGGGGCATGAGTTGACATTGCGTGTCCTCTACAGGTTATTTGGTGAGGCTGAAGAGGAGCCTGATTTCTTTTCATCCACAACAGCTGCTTCTGTATACGAGACATTCCTTCTAACAGTGGTCTGTACTTGTTTTTATAATTTTGCATTTGTCATCTTGCAAAGCTGAGTATTGAACTTTTAGTTTATTTTTAATGCAGGCAGAAGCACTAAGAGATTCTTTTCCACCTTCAGATAAATCCTTAAGTTTATTGCTTTGTGAAGCTCCTTATTTGCCAAAGTCAGTTTTAAATGTTTTAGAGAACATGTGTTCTCCTGGAAATTCTGAGAAAGTTGAAAAGGAGTCTCAGAGTGGGGATAGAGTTACTCAAGGTCTTATTGCTGTATGGAATCTGATTCTTCTGAGGCCTCCCATTCGAGATACCTGCTTGAAAATTGCTTTACAGGTTTTTCTTTTGCTTTTGCCTAATAGATTTATGTTGCTTTGTTAGTGTAGCTGTAGCTACTAATCATAGTTCCTCCACTCCCTTTAATGCATGATGATATCACTGTCTGTTTTTGAATTGTATGGATCTGAATATCATCTCTGGTTTCGTTTTTTGATTTTTCTACTTTTCCAATGAAAGAGTGCAGTGCATCACTTGGAGGAAGTGCGTATGAAGGCAATACGTCTGGTAGTAATTTGAGCTAAACTTCCCATTGAAACATTTATTTTTCTGCACATCATCTTTTCTTACAAATGGAGTATTTCTTGTAGGTGGCAAATAAGCTTTATTCTTTAACATCCATTTCTCAGCAAATAGAAGATTTTGCAAAGGAAATGCTGTTCTCAGTTATGAGTGTTGATGCACCTGAGGCTACTGATGGTGAAGGATCTATTACTGAAACTCAAAAGGTACTAGTAAATACTTTTTTTTTTAATTTCTTGCTGTTAGTCTCGATAACAGAAATATTTTTCTACTTTTTTCTTTTTGGGCCCTGGGGGTGTGTTGAATTCGAATCTGACAGTTGTCTAATAGTGTTTTTTTTAATATAAAAAAATATTTTAAGGGGCCTGATCATGAGAAGGCCTTGAATGAACCATCATCAATGAGTGGCAGCAGTAAGGATGATAATCACCAATCATGTACATCTGAAAGTGTCTCGTCAATTTCTGTCTCTGAGGCTCAGAGGTGCATGTCATTATATTTTGGCTTGTGTACAAAGGTGGTGTTTGTTCTAGTTGTGTCTCAGTTTATATTCTTTAATTGTAGCTTATTTTTATTAATTGATTGAAAGTTTTTTTGTTGATTCTTCATGATGATAGAAACATTCTCTCTTTCGGCAAATATTTGTAATCTATAGAAGCACATCAAAGGCAGTCAAGCAGGTTTCAGTTTTTTGCATATGAGGTTCTTGTGGATATTATCAATTACTGCTATTTAGTTACTAGGTTTATTTGACTTACTTTACAGGCAGTCCATCGTCATATCCCTATACTAGTCCGCACAATGGGCTCATCTTCAGATCTTCTTGAAATAATTTCAGATCCCCCAAATGGAAGCGAGAACCTCCTAATGCAGGTTTACTCTTTTTCCATTAATCTTTTTTTAAAATTATGTTATTTATAACTACTTTTATTGAATTTATTTACTTTGATATTGATAATGTTAGGTGTTGCACACACTTACGGATGGGAAAATTCCTTCTACGGATTTAATATTTACTGTCAAAAAATTACATGATTCAAAAGTTAAGGTATGCCGAAAATGTTGCCTTATCACCTCAGCTGTACAACTCAGGACTTGGCTAATTGTGGTTGTTTTTAACAGGATGCGGAGGTTCTTTTACCTATATTGGCATATCTGCCAAAAGATGAGGTTCTTTCTATTTATCTTCTTTAGGATGTTATCTATGCTGCTCTTTTGGTAAAGTTATAATGTGAATTCAATATATGCTATTACGTTTTCAGTAGGATTTTGGTTCTAGTACATTTTATAACTTCTGTAATCATGTTTAAATAATTTTCCTTTCTAGCAGTTGAGGATTGGATATGACGTGTCTCAGCAAGCTTGTCTTTCACGTGTCTACAGTTTTTCAATTTGTCCCATCTACTATTTAATTATTTGCTAAATTTTGTTTTCGTATGAGATGTTAATTGGACGGTAAGTACAATATGGGGGTATAAAGTATCCTCCTAAAACATCCTGAAGTAGAAAAAAAAAAAAGAAATAGAAATAAAAGCTGTGGGATTAATTAAAGTTTCCAATCCAGCTGCAAAACAGTGAAGGAAATTCATTAGAAATGGCGTACTGATTTAGCTTAAAAGAGGGCAAGAATACCATTCTGTCCAATGTCTTTATTATTACCATTTCTTTCTTGTATTTTTCTTGTAAATGGAAATAAGAGTGACATTGCCTGGTTTATAATCAGCTAAATTCCGTATGAAATTAATGTGTTAGATTTTTTTCCTTTTTCTTTTGGGTGGATTGCTAGAATCTTTATCTTGGGTATATACATATAGGTGTATGTATGTTCTTTTACTTTTCTACTTTCGTTTCTTAATTGACCTATTCTTTCATTTGTTGGAAATGGATTAACATTTTTTTTTTGGGTAGGTTTTGCCAATCTTTCCTCATATTGTGAACCTTCCTCTGGATAAGTTCCAAGCTGCACTTGCTCGCATTTTACAGGTATAGTTTGTCCTTTTATTGTCCTCATTAGTAACAGATTCTTAGTACTAAGTTGGAATCAAGTGAACAAGCTCTCACTTCTTACAACTCTAGTTGAGCTATAACTGTGCATATTGAATGTGAGGTTGCCGACACTGTAGGGTGTTGTAACTCCACAAGATCGATGCAAGCAATAATTAATTGAAAATTGAAATGCAACTATATGATCACTTTGTGATCTTTTGGAGGACAATCAGGACACTGAAATTTGTGAGATTGAGAAGGATGAGTAGTGAGGTAGATTAGTTGATAAAGTCAAAGGGGGCAACTACTATGATATGTAATCTATAGTGAAATATCTGTCTGGCATAATGCTTTGCATTTATTATAATCTGTTATTAATTGGCATGATCATTAAATGTTGGTTATATACAATAAGGATTGTGAGGAGACCAAGATGATTTGAGATAAAAGTAATTAGGAAAGCCATGAGTATGAGATGCTAGATATGCCTGATTTTGATTAATTTTTTAACAAAAATTCAGTTAGCCAGTCCTCATTTGTTAGGATTAGCATGCATGAATAGCACATATGATAGGCTCACATTTGTTCTCGTTATAACTAGAAAATAAAAGTTGTAAACTGTCAATGCATTCTGGTAATTGAATTAACTGCAGTGCTCTTTTATAGAAATCATCACATTCTGGTCCCGTGCTTACACCGGCTGAAATATTAATTGCTATCCATGGAATTGATCCTGAAAGAGATGGAATTCCCTTAAAGAAGGCAGGTTTTTTCAAATCTTAGTTGGCTTTATGCATCAGGCTTATTCAAAGACACATTGCAAAACTAAAATATTATATTTATGCAGGTCACAGAAGCATGCAATGCTTGCTTTGAGCAGCGGCAGGTTTTCACTCAAGAAGTTGTTGCCAAAGTTTTGAATCAATTGGTGCGTTCTTCCGGAAGTCTGTTTAATATATTTTGAAATGCATAATCAATCTAGTTTTACTTCTTATTTGACACTCTTTCCCAGGTTGAGCAAATCCCGCTTCCTTTATTGTTCATGCGGACAGTATTACAAGCTATTGGTACTTTTCCTACATTGGTAAGAATCTCACTTCTCCAAGGCAAAGCAATAATGTGCAAGCGCCACATGCATGTGGCCATGTATGTGTATGTCTTTATGTTTTAAGCTGTACCATAATGAAGGAATTGAAATTTTCAGTGATAGACTTTTAGAAGCCCTGGTCTTGACACCCTGTGTGGATCCAACCTAAACTCATCTTTCTTCTGAATTCCTCTTCTCGATGCTACCTTCAATTAATTTAAATTATTTGTTTGCAGTATTTGTATTGATACTATGTACAGCTCCCCATTTTAATCTTTTTAATTGTTCAATTTGGATCAATATATATGCAACATTTTTTGACTTGCTTAAATTGTTATAGGTGGACTTCATAATGGGGATTCTCTCTCGTCTTGTGGGGAAGCAGGTCATTATTTGTCACTCCATTTTTATTTTTGGGGGCTCTTCATACAATTGTTTGGTGCACTTACGCATGACTTGATGATTTGTTCCAGATATGGAAATACCCAAAGTTGTGGGTGGGATTCTTGAAGTGTCTTCTATTGACGAAACCTCAATCATTTGGTGTTTTGCTTCAGGTATGATTATCTACTTTTACTCGACTTTTAGGAACTTTTTTTTTCACATGTATGCAATCTTCCAAAATCACTAGAATTGCACAATCTTAAATTTTTATGATCATGATCCTACCACGATCCTGATCATTTTTAATCCTACATAGGATCGAGATCATTTATGGGAGGATAGTGTATGGGAGGTGTGATCATAAGATCTTACAGGCTCATGCTATCAATCTTGACAAATAACAACAATGATAGCTTGAGAATAGTTAATTCCTTTTTTCGTTTTGTTTTGCTTTAAGTAGCTGATTTTGAGAATGCCTTTCAGCATCATTAACTCGTGCGTTTTGAATCTTATGAGATATTTTTTTATGATGTGTTTCATAGTCATGTATGGTTGTATGCAGCTACCCCCAGCACAACTAGAAAATGCCTTAAATAGATATGCAGCTCTAAAGGCACCATTGATTGCTCATGCTAGCCAGCCAGATATCCAATCTTCACTGCCCAGGTTCATGAATAAGATTACAACACTACCTTTTTTTCTAACTCAACACCTCATCGGATCAGGATTTCCTCATGTGAGAGAATAACATGATATTATCATGTGAGGAGAAAGATAGACACAAAATCGATTGAATGGTGGGCCCCATTTATATAATGGAGACCATGCGTGAATGGTATATTATCACTTTATCTCTCTCTTCACATGACACCATCATGTTATTTTCTCACATGAGAAGATTTAAATCCACACCTTATCATTGACTAGAATTTGATAGCTACGTGTAAAGCTACACCCCATTTCTTTTCGCATTCATCTCATTCAAATTTGTGTTTAGGTCCGTTTTGGTTGTTCTGGGAATTGCATCAGATCCTCAGATTCCAAGTCAAGCACAAACTAGTCAAGCACAAACAAGCCAAACACAAAATAGTCAAACACAGACTAGTGACACATGCAACTCTTACAAGGATACAGCAACAGAAAAATCTAAAGAATCATCTTCAGCTAGCTGACTTCTCAAGTACTCCTTTTGAGTGATCCAACTCTAATAAGAAAAATTCTTGTGTACCCATCATCATGTGGGTGCATGTATATACATACATGATGTGGCTTTAGACTACAACTATTGTCAGCTTTCATGTACAAGAGAATGAAAAACCAGAACTGATAAATCTGTGGGATTCCTAGATAGTAGGGTCATGCATGCACTTGTAGTTCCATCCCTTTCTAGGTGAATTTTCACAATAAGGAGGGAACAACCTGATGTGCTAGTGTCCCTTGTAATTTTGGAGGTAGAGCAATGTATCTTGAAATGTGTTGTATCATATTTTCCATGCATCTTCAATTCTGGTTTTACCCTTGGAACTTTTTTTTTTTTTAATTATTAGTGTATATGAGCATATAACCTGTCCATAGAAATGAGTAAAAGCAGAACACGCTGGCGTTGTTTGATTCATATAACTGGTCTCATCTAGTAAAGAAAAGAAAGACTTTATTTGTTGTAGTGTATATCAATATATCTTTTATTTTAATGTGTTTGAAGCTGATGGGTGTCTAAGTCCAACAACAAATACTCAGAATGATTCTAATGATGGTTTGTTGTCAGAGTTTGAAAAATATGAAAATTGATTAGAATGCATATTCTGCTATTATTGAAAATAAATATTTCTAGCAACAAATTTCATATTTCAACACAACTAAATTTAGTCCAACCTAACTTTTTTTTTTTCTTGGGTGAAACAACCTAACTAATTTTTATATTAAAAGGAAGGATTCTCAAATAAAATATTGTCTTTCACGAACAAATTTTGTAAAATCATAATGTTAAGTTTTTAGTCTGTTAGTCGATTTGAATTTACATCCAATAGTTGAGATTTTTTTTAATTGACTTTGCACAACTTCTATGATTCTATTTAATTTATCCAAATTATGTGAGTTTGACTCCAGATAAATGGTATAGGGATGAGAATAGAACGTTGACTTATGAGATGATTGTCCTTACTAATAAGCAATGTTTTTAAAATCGGACCGGTCATTGAACCGGTCGAAGCACTGGTTTACGGTTCAATGGTCGAACCGTGGTTGAACCGTGGTCGAACCGGTGGCATTTAAAATATATATTTTTAATTAAATATACTAAAATATATCATAAAAAAATTATATATTTCATAATTATATGTTTCCATCTCGATCTAAACATGATAAGAAATAGAACAAGTTGCAAATTACCACAATATCATATTAAACTCTTCAAATAAGTTCAAGGATCAACATATTTAAGTCTCAAATCTTATCATAAACCCAACAATAAATACTGAAATAGAACAATCCTTACAACTACAAGTCACAACAAATTTTCAATAAATATTAAATCATAAACAACACAATTTTTTTTTTAAAAAATGAACAACCGGTCGAACCGTCTAAACCACCGGTTCTGACCGGTTTTATATCTGACCGGTTTATTGGTTATTCCGGACCGGACTGGCTGGCGGTTTACCGGTTTTCCAGTCCGACCGGCCGGTCCGGTCCAGTTTTCAAAACAATGCTAATAAGCCTTGAAATATACAAAAGACTAGTGAGTTGGCTTGCCATAAAAAAAAAAGTGAATAGGTTCAATTAAAATTAGATAATTTTGTATTTACATAAGATTGTTTGAGAATGAGAACTTGGAGCTCATTGTTCAAAGATATAATCAAATACAATTAATTTAAAATTTAAGGGCTTAATTGGAAGGATTATTTAAGAATAGTGTGGGAGAAATGGTCTGAAACTCTTAAAATTTTTGATTGGATGTTTAATGAGCAAATAGTGTGAGATGATATATCATAAGTTTTTTTTTTTTTTTTTGTATACAAAGACAAAACATAGGGCTCCGCACTCACAAGACTTGGGGAAAGAGACCCCTCTAACATCTTCCTCAATAATTTGCATAGGGGAGAGTTGTTCACTATAGTCACACCCAAATTGAGATTTTGCCTTCATGCACAAGGAAATCTGCCGAACGGTTCCCTTCTCTGTCCCTCAAATTTCAAAACTCTTTAAATTAAGGAGTTTAGAATAGTTTGGATGTTATATATTATTTAATTTTATTTTTAATCTTGTTTTTTCTTATATTTATTTATTTATTTATTATAAAGATATACTGAAATTTCGACCAGCACTATTTTTTTCTTTTTTTAAAACTCTCAATCAAACCATTCCATTCCATCTTATTATACTCCATTAATAATCATAACATTTCACTCTCTTCAAAACTCTCGTCAAGCCCTAAAACAAAAATTAAAATGTCCACATGAGTAGAGTGTCTTAGTCCTGGTATTATAATCGAACGGATGGGAAATGTAATTCTCCTCTATAGACCCATTAAATTCTGTCAAACTTGGACTCATTTACCTAAAAGATTGATTATTTTTTAAAAAAATACATATTAGTTTTTCTTGTCACAAAAAAAAAAAAACATATTAGTTACATATAAACTTCAAATATATAATTAATATAAAATTTTATAGATTATTTCTTATAAAAATATTAAATTAATAATTTATAGATAATATTAAAACTAAACTATGTTATTGAAAAATAAATTTATGTATGTATTTATAATATAAAATAATGTTTAAACAATTTATACAAAAATTGGTCAAGATTGAGTATCATCATTCTCATACCCAAATTCATGAGAATGAATTCACTGCGGTGCTGTTGTTGTGTTGTTCAGTTAATTGTGATTAACCGGTCACGCAATCATGACAAATATTTTTGTCACGTTTTGTGTTCGATTAGTCACGATTTTAATCATAACTAACCAAATCGCACAACAATTGAACAATAGAGAATTTGCGTTGCCAAATTCATACTCATGTTTTGAATACCTGAATTTAGAGGTATTGATAAAATATAAATATTTTAAAATCATCTCTATCCATGTCATAGAATACATGACCCCACGTGGTTGCTTGCTTGGAAAGAATTTTAAAACACAATCAATCAATTTATTTATTTATGAATATAGTTAATAATAGATGAATATCTTTATGTTCAGCTTATCTCAGATATTGTTCTGTGATTCGGTTCGATGAGGTTCTTCTCACTCATTTCTCACACTGCTTTCTTCTTCTTCTTCTTCACTATCCAAACCCAAAACCAAACTCTGTGAAAGTCATGGGCGTCGACTACTACAAGGTTCTTCAAGTAGACCGAACCGCCAATGACGATGATCTCAAGAAAGCCTATCGAAAGCTTGCCATGAAGTGGCACCCTGATAAAAACCCTAACAACAAGAAAGACGCCGAAGCTAAATTCAAGCAAATCTCCGAGGCTTATGATGTATGGAAACATGGCTATATTTAGAATCCTATTTCTTCTCTCTCTCTCTCACTTTACTCTCACTTTAATCTAATGGCTGGCATTACGGAAATTGTGTTCCCAGAAAATGCTGCCAATTTTTTTAACTACTGAATTACAATTGAAGTGAGGGCGTTCATTTCAACTCGTGGGTTTGAATAATGATTCTAAATTTGAACAGGTTTTGAGTGATCCGCAAAAGCGAGCTGTGTATGATCAGTATGGTGAGGAGGGTTTGAAGGGACAGGTACCGCCGCCCGGTGCTGGTGGGTTTTCCGGTGGGCCTGAAGGTGGGCCAACGACGTTCCGGTTCAACCCGAGAAGCGCAGATGATATATTTTCCGAGTTCTTTGGGTTTTCCAGTCCGTTTGGTAGAATGGGCGATATGGGAGGTGGGCGTGCTGGCGGGCCCAGTTTTCATCGGAGTATGTTTGGCGATGATATTTTCGCTTCGTTTAGGAGCGGAGCTGGAGAGGGCTCAGGGAATATGCCAAGAAAAGGTGCAGCCATAGAGCGTACACTGCCATGTAGTTTGGAGGATTTGTATAAAGGAACTACCAAGAAAATGAAGATTTCGAGGGATGTCATAGATGCCACTGGGTGAGCTTTCTACTTCATCTTATTAGCACTTTTTCTTGCCTTCTTTATGAAGAAGAAATTCATTCCGTGAACTGAATTTACTTGCATGAATGTGCTAGTGGATCAAATTGGATTACTAGATGGACTACCAACACAACTTTGATGTTTATGGGTGAATCCTTTGTTTGTTATTGATATCAAAGTGAATTATACATTTGCAGTCTTATATGCTTAACCTCACTGTAAATTGTGTTGGATAATTGCAAGTGTTTCAGCCTTTCAGGAGAAAAGATTGCCCTTGGTATGGAGGCCATCTGTTCTGGCAGGGCTTAGTACCTTTGTACCTGTATGGGGACGATATTTTGCGCCAGTTGTTTTAATGTCCAAAATGTTCATAATCATTTATACTTGATGTAAATTGGCTATTAACGCTGTAATATCATTGTCTTCTATAGATATAGTTATGAATAAGTGAGTTCAAGTTGAATATCTGATACATTAATATGTCTTTCACCGTGACCTTCCTAACTGTTTGGAAATCAAAGTGGCTGTGTCAGGAAAGAGTTTTTCAGTCACACAACTGATGACATATTTTAGGTTATCTAATGGAAAGTTTAAGAAATGCAATGATCAGTAATCAACCTTCCCTTTCTCTAAATAAATTATTATTCTAATAGGTTTATTCTTATTGGAATTCTGATGCTCGTTCAAGGTCCAATCAAGGGAGATAGTTATTCATAGTCAGTCCAGTGAGTAGTGCTGCTCTTGTTTTTCAGTGCTATTTATTAATACTCCTTTCTGTTCCTCGTCTTCCAACTTCTTGTAGAACAAAGAAGAACTGGCATATTGCATTTCCCATTTGTTTTCTGAATCTTTGTGAGAGGAAATTAGGTCAAATAAGGCAACATAATACTGATAATGGGAATCCCTATGATTGTTTCCTGTTGCAGGACTAAGTTTAAGAAGATTGTGACTTAAGGGTTCGTGATGTTGCCAAAATGTGTTTAAACTGCACACTTTTCTCTGTAAAGTGTGTAGGGGTGTGAACATTGGATTGGTTCAACCCTATGAGTTAGTCTGTGAAAAGTAGAGAGGTACATTGAATCTTAAAAGTGGTTCATTTTAATATTGTATTTCTGTAAGAGAGATTGGGGTAGAGGCCCTTGAGGCATTTAAGTTCTGAAGTGGTACGTACATGTAATATGTTTGGGCCACATGCAACGGCTGCAGCCTACAATCTTAAGGACCAAGAACCAAGAAGCTTAAATGTTATTGCTTTGTAGTGCATGCCTTATTACTTGGCACTTTTAAGTCGGTGATTGCTTAACCCTGTATGCTTTAAGAAATTGATAGTTTGGTTTATAATTCCACTCTGGAATGTTTTGGACTTGGGCTTTTGCAGGTCCTTGGTCTGTGTCTCCTAAGACATCAGATTTTACAGTGGAGTGTTTAGTATTGACTTTTACAAGTTAACCAACTACCTGACTAGTAATTGGTTGACTATTTTAACAATAATTAATCAGTGGATTAACTATTTTATGAATACTTAATTTGGTAACTGGTAAGTAGCCATATTTACATATGCAAGCTTCAAAGTCAACCCTTTTATTTTAATGAAAAATTGATCACTGGGTTAAGTATTATATGTTGACTATTGGTCTTAGAAGGGTACTACTTAATCAACTATGTGTTTTTCTTCTTGTGTAGGAGGCCCAGCACAGTAGAGGAAATACTTACAATTGAGATCAAACCTGGTTGGAAGAAAGGAACGAAAATTACATTTCCTGAGAAAGGAAATGCACAGAGAGGAGTTATACCGGCAGACCTTGTATTTATTATTGATGAGAAACCCCATAGTGTCTTCAAGAGGGATGGCAACGATCTTGTTGTTACCCAGAAGATATCTCTTGTCGAAGCCCTCACAGGTTACACAGCGCAGTTGACGACCCTTGATGGGCGGAATCTTACGGTTCCAATCAGCTCAATTATAGGTCCCTCATATGAAGAAGTTATTAAGGGAGAGGGTATGCCCATTCCAAAAGAACCTTCCAAAAAGGGTAACTTACGAATCAAGTTCAATATCAAGTTCCCCTCCAGGCTCACATCTGAGCAGAAAAGTGGTATTAAGAGGTTATTGGCATCACCATGAACATCAGTGCTAGCTCTCGCTACCAGTTAACATGTCTTGTAAGATTGCATTTGTTTCACTTTTCTGTTTTTGATTTTCAAATGGAAAGTCATGCTTTGTTGTACAAGTTAATTTTAGAATAAACAATATATTACGAGTTGATATAAGTTTGCTGTTTTGTTCTTATTTACCATTCAGTTTCTGGTCTTCTTGGAGTGAAATGTTTTATCCTCTAGTCCCAAGCCCCCACTTGGTTTTATCATGAAGTGTAGGCAGAATTGAATATCTTTGTAGCTGCAGATTAGGATCTCTCTTGTTGTTTTTTTGACTTTCTAGGGGTGAAATGCTCTTTATTGTAAAGATAATTATTTATTTCTTTCAGCTTGGAAATCACTAAAATCACAATTTTGCGTTGGAATTCAATCAAAGTTTTCCAAGTTGATTAATGAATATTTGTTTTGTGCATATTTCCTGTGATAATGCACCATCACAATGATGATTCATTTTGTGGCAATGCACCGTCTCTAGCTGCTTGTAGCAGGAGTCTTTTCATTTCGAGACAGTAGAAACATTCTCAAACATGTGGTTTCTTGAAAGGGTCGCTCGTGGAATTTGTATTATGCTTTTCTTAAGTACTCTATCAAATACTAGCAAGTGAAGTTAGATCCAAGGCCAGTGCAATTTTTCCCCCTGTAATTTCTGTAGTTTTAGTTTTGTCCCCAAGAATACATAGAAAAAAGAAAATAAAAGGAGTGATTATGGAGAGTTATATTTTTGGTGGAAATGCAGAGAGAGAAAAAAAAATGATTAATGTGGTTGGTATAAAAAAAATATGATATAAAATTTTTTTAAAAATTGTGAGAATCATGAATTCTAGTATTTGGAATTTACACCCACCCCTTCACAACATTTTTTTATCTACTTCATTATCCTCAAATCTAGTTTAATTATATTGGCCAAAGAAAAACTAGTTAAAAATTTTTTTTAATGGAAAAACTAGTTAAATTATATGCTTGTTTTTCTTTAAATTTATTTTTTATTAATGAAAGTAAATTTTTTTGCGGTGAATGCAGTTAAAGTTATAATAATTGAGCTTCAAAATGATACGTTTAATATATAATAGTAAAAACCGTTAATAATTATTTTGTTTTCAAATGAGCACGAACTTTGTAAAATATTAACTCTACTATAATATTGCATCTATAGTCTGTACTCTGTATAGTGATCCTTAATTTACATAGACTTTTAATATACTTAGAGTGTATATTTATATATTGTATTATATGGCTTTAGGGTATTGGTCTCTTTAATCTCACAAACTATAAAATTTACCAAGAGTATGACTCTTAGCAAGATCAAATTTTGTGTTGACAATGCATATGTTTTACCAATATGTGTGTGTTTTATTATAATGGATAAATAACAAAATTAACAATTTTTTATATGAAAAAAATAACAATTAAATCGTGTATTTTTAATAATTAAAAATATGAATATTTTATGAATAGAAAAAGGCATGAATCTTATAAATTGACAAATATTACTTTTGTTTCTTTTATTTCTCACAAAAGTTAATATAATTTATATATGGCATTTATTAATAAAAAATTAATAGACACAATTTTTAAAATCCTCTCATTGATTAAAAGAAAAAGTAAAGAGTACTTAGTAGTAAAACCCTTTATATATTTATTATAAAATTTTTGTTGGGTTTGTGTTATATAAGAAATCCAAAAAGCAGTGTGGAAAGAACAAAAAGGGGAGTGGAGGAAGCAATTTACCAAATAGTGTAATATTTTCACTCTCTTGTCTTCTTGTTCTTTCTCTGTTCTTTTTCTACCGTTTTTCTTTCTATATGCTTCTGTGACTCTCTTCCTTTACGATCTCTTCGATCCGTACTCATGCTCTCTTCTCTTCACTCTCTCTTCACTTCCACTCTCTCCTCCACATTCAATTCTTCCTTCTAATACTCATTTTCTATCGATTCCCTTAGATCTCAATTTTTCGTCTTATGGAAATGTCTTCTAGTCCTCGCACCGTGGAGGAGATCTTCAAGGATTATAGTGCTCGAAGAGCTGGAGTCGTTCGTGCTTTGACTCAAGGTGCTACTATATTCCTTTCTTTCTATATTTGTTTTTTTTTTCTCTGTGTTGTATCTTTAAGTTGTTTTTCTTTGGTGTTTCTGTTTCTCAGATGTCGACGAATTTTACGGGCTCTGTGATCCAGGTAACGCGTAATCGTGGATCTGTTTTCCGTTTTAGTTTACGTAAAGATTCCAAGGTTTTTTCTGTATGTCATATCTTCTGTTTTCTAATTCAGTTATTTTGTTGCTAGTTTCTTTTGAATTATGCATACTTGGACTTGTCTTGAAATTGATTTCTTTTGCCGGAGAATTAGAGGAAGACATAAGGGTTTTCTAAAAGGGAAAAAAGTCAAAGTTTTGCATGCCTCTTGTCCTGTTCACTTGTGAAAAAATGTTTAAATTTGACTGAGATTGGATTTGCTCTATGACATTATAGTTCTACTTAGAGAGCTACGTACAAGTTTCTCGGTTGAATTCTCTGATTGGATTACAGCATGAGATTTGACAGACCCGTAATTGATTAGACTATTTTACTAGAATTCCCATACGTTTGAATTTGCCAGTGAGTTCCAGCTCAACCTACGGAAGAATGTTTTGGTGAATTGAATTAACCGCAGTTTCCTGTTACTTTTTCTCTTCTTTCTCTTTATTACATATTGAAGCTCTGACATAATGCTGTTAGTTCTTGGTTTTATATTTACAAATCTGGGTTCCCCATTAAATTCAAATTGTCTTGTTTTAAGATAAGGAGAACTTGTGCCTTTATGGACACCCAAATGAGTCCTGGGAAGTAACTCTGCCAGCAGAGGAAGTTCCACCAGAGCTTCCCGAGCCAGCTCTTGGAATCAATTTTGCTAGAGATGGCATGAACCGCAGGGACTGGCTTTCTCTGGTTGCTGTCCACAGTGATTCATGGTTGCTTTCTGTGGCATTTTATCTTGGAGCCCGTCTTAACCGCAACGAAAGGTACAATTTATCATTGATGCAGCTGCATGCATGAGGTGGCAATTCCAGTTTTGTGGCTCCGTAATGATTGATTGTGGCTTTATAAGGCTAACAGCATGCTTAAACACCCTATGAAATGTTGAGAACTTTGGGAAATAATCAGAGTTGATTTTGAACATGGATTAATATAGTCATCAGTCATGAATGAATGCCTCTAGAAATTAATGCCTTTTGACTTTCAAACAAAGTAGTGATGACCTATTAATCTGTGGCTTTTGATGCTTTATAGGTTTCTACATGCATTCATTCCTTAGAAAATGGGGATAGAACTACTTAAAGTTGACCTGCTAAAGGTCTCTTGAGATAATCTTATATTACTAGCAATATCACATAAGGTTTCAATTCTTATTATTTTAATGCTGAGTTAAGCGACAAGAGTAGCCATGGTGCCGAGGTGACTGATCCAATCCTCCAATGGCCTCTGTACATGTTTGGATCTTTCTGTAATCACTAGCTATAAAAAACTTGATGACATTGACAATTTTCATTTCTCTTTTGATGCAGTATGAATGTAAATGTTATGCATTGGTGGGTTCATTTTAAATTTAGTGTATGATCCTCAGGTTGTTTTTTCCACATTCAGTAAATAATTGCCACAAAATATTGACCATCTTCATGTCCTGCGGAAACAAATTAACAAATTATGTGAGATGGTTGAATTGAAGATGTTTTTGAGGGAGAAACTACCAATAGTTTGTGAAGCATTTCTTAAATTTTCATCATACACCAGACTTTTCTTGTTAGGATTCTGTGTGGTATATAGGTCATTTTTGAGGGAGAAACTACCAATAGTTTGTGAAGCATTTGTTTGTTAGAACATGTGTACAGTGCTACTCAGGTTCTTCCTTTTTGCCCCTTATAGATTAGCTTGCTCTTTACATACAAACTACTATGAAGGGCTGTGAATAGATACAATATATCTGTTGTTGTAGCATTCTCCTAATATCTAATTAAGACTTGGCACATGACTCTTTCTATTGACGGTTCCACTAATTTGTATGGCAGGAAACGGCTATTTAGCTTAATCAATGATCTTCCCACTGTTTTTGAAGTTGTGACTGAGAAGAAGCCAATAAAGGACAAGGCCACTGTGGACAGTGGAAGCAAATCTCGGGGCAGCACCAAGGTTGGTGTCTTGGTGACCTTTTTCCTCTGTTAATTGTTTCTTTTGGTTTGGTCACCAGAAGTTTGTTGGATCACAATCAACAGCTGTATTTGTTATTTCTTGTGCTTTTCAGCAGTTGCTGTCTTCTAAAATTAACACTGGAACTAAATATGTGAATGACAATTCATTGTGAATGTGTGAAAATATCCTTTTTGATTTTTGTGTTTGACATCTATCAGGTGTCAGGACAAGTAATTTCTAAAGGTATTTTTCAGAAAACATGCTTCTAAAAGTTTTGTGCCTGTTGTTATTGGAACACAAGAAAATACGAACGATTAAAATTAAAATTGAATGTCATTGAGAAACTTATTTGCTGTAGTTTCTGTCAATAACTTTCTATTTCTAAACCAGCTTTTGAGAAGTATAAAGCAATGTCAAACTAAGCCATAGAATTTCCATAGATCGTTATCTTGATGCAGTTATCAAACTAAGTTTATAATTTATCACATTGTCAGTTCTTCTTTTCTTCGAGTTGTGAGTTTATCACACTGTATGACTAGGAAGAATAGAATCAGAGAGAATTTTTTTGGACCGAGTGTACAAAGCTGTTTATTTTACCGTCCCCTTTTTTTCTTTTGGTTACTGTACTCTCTGATAAGCAATACTATAAAGTATAAACACTATGAAACAAGGCTTTCAGAACATGCTAAACCATGGCATGCCATTTTGTTTCTGGAAAAAATCTAGATGCAATTCATTAGGTATTTGCATGTGAAAGAGCTCTTTTGAAAGAGTCCATGTTTTGCTGAGTTACAAAACAGAGTACATGTTTTGTTTCTAAATGACTAATATATTGCATATTGTCCTTTATGTTTTCCCTTTGTAATGCATGCTTCTACTACATGTGCAGAGATCAAGTGATGGGCAAGTTAAAAGCAACCCGAAGTTTGCCGATGAAGGTTATGAAGACGACGACGACGAGCATAGCGAAACACTTTGTGGTAGCTGCAGCGGAAACTACAATGCAGATGAATTTTGGATTGGGTGTGATATCTGCGAAAGGTGGTTCCACGGCAAATGTGTGAAGATTACCCCTGCAAAGGCTGAGAGCATAAAGCAATACAAATGCCCTTCATGCAGCATGAGGCGAGGCAGGCCTTAGGTGACCAAAACACAACGTTGTGTGAGGCTGACAATACTGTAATATTTGCTACATTTACTTCTAAAAGCTCATAGTATCTCTGTCTAATGCAAAACTTCCGAGGGATTAAGCTTTGATTCCAGAACAAATCTTTAGTGTATGCTATTCATAGAATAGAGTATGATATACTATAATTTCCCAACCAATTGATATGTGCTTGAATGTAACATAATCTTTAGTGTATGTTATTCATTTTCAATAGTTTCACTGTCTATTTAATGCATCACATTACGTGTAAGTTTAAGTATGATTTAACTCTATACATCAATGTTTGCCAACTCAATTCTACACAAAAGGTTTTTATTACAAGACAATTATTGCCATACCTTGATAAATAATTGTAATTTGACTATACCTTAACCTTACACTTTGTTTTCATTACTATAACTTGTGTACCATTTAAAATATAGACTACATCGGACCCAAAAGAGGGATTGGGATTCAAGGTAGGTTTTAAAGATTCAATAGTAAATCTTATTTATTTCATTTTAAAATATGAATTTATATAAATTGTGGGTAGTAGCAGTAGGAAAAATTACAACTTGATGTGTATACGGAATTGATTAAAATGACAAATATTAGTTATAAATTCCAATTTAAAACGTTAACAGAAATGTACCATAACATGTCCTTCACTTCAATTGTCATCTACCCTGAAACTTCATTGGGGATCTAAATCCTATGTGGTTAAGCAAATAATGACAACAATTGCTAAGAAGAAAGCCAAATCTCGTCTTATTATGAGAAACACATATTTTAAAATAATCTAAGAAAATTACGAGACCTAACACAGTTGGTATTTAACTGAATTTTTTAAATATTTAGTTATACAGAGGTTCAATCTCTGACAATGTGTATGGAAATGGTCTCGTGACCAGTACTTAAAAGTCAACGATGTAAGGGGATTAATCATTACTATCGGCAGTAATATCCTGAGCTCAAAAAAAAAAAAAAAGTAATCCAAGGTTGATGAAAGTCTTAAGAGTTTTATTAAAGCACTGTTTAATGTTTTTTCTTATTTATTGAAAAAAGATTTATTATCGTAAAATTAATAAAAAGTTAATAAAAATAACTTGTAATACTTAAAAACTCTATTAACTAATATCTTTTTTTTTATGAACTTTTAATTAATATCTTAACTACACTAATTAGTAAAACACAAAGTTAATAGCTTTATGGTAATTTGATTTTTTTTTATTGTATTAGTACATTGACTTTGAATATCCTAGACATTCTCGCCAAACGTATACTTGCCTGAAGACAACAATAAAGGATACAAGAATTAGACAGCAAAGTGTTATGTTTAATTTGTATGAAAGCATATTCCTCCAATTTTTTATGGGTTTTGGTAATCAATGATTTAAGACACGGTTAAAGTTTTTTTCATTTTTTAATTTGGTCTAGGGTATTCATTTAGGTGAGTTTAATGACTTGTCTGTCATATATTATAAGACTGATTACTGGAAATGACTCTCTCAAGTCACAACAAATAATGTTTCATTCTTATTCTTTCATAAATGAACCTGCAAGGAATCAAGTTTGGTTGGTCTAGTGGTTAGCTCACTAAGTTGCTTAAGCAAGTGTTGGGGGTTCGAATCCCACCTTGTGTATGCAGCAACCAATTGACCAGCGACAAACCCTTAAATGGAGCTCAAATTCGTGGAGGATTAATCCTTAGCTTATCAGTCTAAAAAATACCTGGAGAAACAAAAAAAAAAAAGAACCCACAAGGCAATGATTATAAGAAACACAAAGACACGGATAAAGATTTATCCGAGTGATTGGTGTTACGACTTTAGATCATTAAATATTTTTTAACCAATCAAAAAAATCTTAATCAATAGTGCCCAAAGATACTGAATGACAAAACTCTTTCTCTTACTTTTTTATTTTTTATTTTTTGGTTTTAAGGACAATTAGAGACACCAACTAGAATCAATGTATCTTAGTGAGCATCGCCACCTAGCTAAGTTTCACAACTATATATGTTTTGTCCTTTAACTCTTGAAATCCTCCTCTTGATGCTTCAATAATATCCCTCTCAAATCTGAAGCTTGTTTTGTAATATCAATGGCTTCCATTAATAATAATCCGTCATCATGTGATGCCTCTGCCAAAGAACGCCTTCGTTGGACTCAACAACTCCATGATATGTTTGTTGAAGCTGTCAATAGGCTTGGTGGCCCAGATAGTAAGTCTTTATTCATTTCTTATTTATTCATCAACTAATTCCTATTTATATATTTGATCTTCCAAGCACCAATCAATTTTAAACTTATGGTGTGATTTTAAGAAGTTGATGAGTGAGTTACACCAACTTCTTATTAAATTTGATCAGGTTATATTTATTATTTTTCTAATTAATTTCAAAAATTAAATGTGATACAATATTATTGGAAATAGAATTTATTTAATTATCAACAAAAGTTATATTTAGTAAAAATATAAGGGATTAGTCTCTTATAAACATGATGAATCAAGTTTTAATTTTTCCTGAGTGTTCACATTTACTTTTAATAGTACTTCGAGCTCGAGTTAAATTACCTTTAATAAGATAATCTTGTAAGAAAGAAAAAAAAATCTGTTTAATTCTTGGAAAAACATATATATATAAAGAACTTTGTATAAATAGTATAATTATAGTCTCTCTTTTTTTTTTTCAAAAAACTAGTATTATAGTATAAGAATTTATTTAATTATCCACAAAAGTTATATTTAGTGGAAATAGAAGGGATTAGTCTCTTATAAACATGATGAATCAAGTTTTAAATTTTCTCGGGTGTTCACATTTACTTCTAATACTACCTCGAGCTTGAACTAAGGGCACGTTCGTTACTTGGGTATAGGGAGGGATTCCTCTGACAGTTTAAAAAAAATAAAAAATAAAATAAAATACAAAATGTTTATTATACCCTTTGATTTGATACAATCCTAACTTTCATTTTTTTTATTTTAATATAAGGGATAAAGTGGTAATTTTAATACATTCCCGTTCTATTTCCATTTCAAATTTTTATTACCAAATACATTAAACCCATTCCTTTCTCTTTTCCCTTTTTGTCTAAAGAACGTGTCCTAAATTATTTTCAATTTGTAAGAAAGAAGAAAAAATCTATTTAATTCTTGAAAAAACATATATATATATATATATATATATATATATATATATATATATATATATATATAAAGATGTATAAATAGTATAATTATAGTCTCTTTTTTTTCACAAAACTAGTATTATAGTGAATTAGTCATACTCATTCTATTTTGGAAAAAAAGAAATTAGGACTAAATTATTCTGTAGTTTAATTAAGTATACTTATTTATGAGTTGGGATTGATGTATACATACATATACATGTGGTTGTGACAGGGGCAACGCCAAAAAGTATTGTGAAGGAAATGAAGGCAATGGGTGAATCTGGAATAACCATTTATCATGTCAAAAGCCACTTGCAGGTTACTTTTTCCTCCATTTTTTTAAGAGTTTATATATAATTTAAATTACCATATTCTCTATATTTAATACAGATATCTTTCAGTGAGAAGATGAAATTTTCAAGTTTTTCATTATTTGATATATATATATATATATATATATATATATATATATCTAGACTTCATAATTTAAATTAAAAAATATATTTTTTTTGGTCAGAAAACTTTTAAAAAAATAATAATAAGAGAACCCCGAAATGTACAAGTGGTCAAGTGGAGATCATAAAGCTTATTAACTTTTTCTTTTCTGTCCAACTACAATAGGAGGCCCAATTAAATTAGTCTGGCCCAAATATGTGATACTTCATTATAAAAAATAAATAATATGTTATTTATGAAACATCTTGATAATAATAATACTATATATGTGAAAACAATTTTTTTAAAAAAAGCTAAAATCTTATATAAGCCATAAATATGACAAAATTTGTATATAATTTATTATGTTTTGAAAAAAAATTCTTTAATTAGGTTCTGAATAATTATTAACATGTTCGTTTTGAATGTCTCCAGAAATATAGGATCTCCAAGTTGATTCCAGAATCCACTACTAGTAAGCTCCTGAAATTGAACAAGTCGTGATACATAATTATTATAATTTCTAATAGTGTTTACCATAATTATGTTCTTATTAATTAAACTAATTGATTCTTTGATCATTATTAATCTGTAATTTTAATTTCTTTCCCTGTTTAGAAGGAGGAAAGCCTGAGAGGAGAAGCATATCAGATATATTGCCTAATTTCAGCACATTAACGTGAGTCAACAATTTATTATTCACCATAATTTTTTATGTTTTTGGCAATTATTGGAAATTTAATTATATGGCTTCTAAATCTAATTTTATACTTCTTTTTCTGGGTAAAACATAAGCAGTGCTCTTCAGCTAAATGAAGCTCTACAAATGCAAATGGAATCACAAAAACGATTGAACGATCAACTAGAGGTATAATTAATTTCATAAATAAATTTTCGAATATATAAAATTAAGGAGAATAATTACTATTAGCTTCTCTTTCTTAAGTTCCATTTGATGATTTCAACGGAAAACCATTACTATTACCTCTTTTCTAATTTATTTTCTATTAATAATATGACTATAACTTTAGTGTAGATTAAGATTGTGAATTTATTCCTAATGTGATAGTGCATGCACTTAAATTTATATTAAGCTTTAAAATAAATATTTTAATGTAACATTGAAAATAGTTAAGTAAATTATCATTTTGAAATGAATACATGCGGTATATATAAATAGTTTCATTGCAAAAGAATACATTTTTTTTTTTGATAAAAAAGCATTAAAGCTTCGTTATATTATAAAAAAAATCAAATGGCACTTACAATAATTTAGAAAACTCCAATATAATAATACTGAAGAATAAATCCTAACAATTATTGAACTACGTAAACAAAGTGTAAGCTCAGTTGATCCTATTTCTTCAGGATGAAAAATCTCACCGTCCTTGGTGTTGCCAACAGAGTTGTTACCCTTATACCTCATGCATATTAGATCTGAAGTAATCTTCAAAGTTGAAATTGTCGTAGGCTCTTCCAACATCATGATGAACGAGTGAAAATTTTTTTAACATAGATGATTCGTAGATTTAGATATGATTATAACAAATCTTGAATCCAGAATCACCTGATTGTCAAAAAAAAATTCACAAAAGTACACACAAAAATAAAACAAGCTCCACTTACTAGATCTGAATCAATCTAACAATGGGAGACTACACTCTCACAAGAGAGGACTAAAAAACTCAGAAGTAAATCTGGAAGAAAATCACCACCAAAATTGGGGGAATGAATATCTACCTTATTTATAAAACGTAATGACGGTAATAAAAGAAGAAGAAAAATAGGGAGGGGCTGCAAAAAATTGGCAACCCCTCCGGTTAGATCTACAGAAAGAAATTGATTGAAAAACGAACGTAGAGAGAAAAGATTGTGTGATTGTATCAAACATTAAGGGTACTTAAGTGTAACTTTAAAAACTTATAGAGCAATATAATAATTATAATTGAGTAAATTAAAATTTCGGTTCTTGAAATATACAATTTGTTTCAATTTAGTCCTTGAAGTATGAAAATGTCAAATTTAGTTCCTGAAAGATATAGTTTGTCTCAATTTAATCCCTAAAGATGAAAATAAAAAATTTTATCACTAAAAAATACAATTTATCTCATTTTAACCCCTTAGAAATTGCCATTAACGTAACAATAATAAAATTTAACATGAACTAAATTGAGACCAATTCTATCTTTGAAGAACTAAACTCTACATTTCCATTTGCATAAACTAATTAATTGAGACAGTGCATGAGACCAAAATGTTAATTTACTCAACATAATTTTATCAAACCTTGGCTTAAGGGACTAGTGTAATATTTTTCTTAACCTTTTTAAAAAAATAAAGGGCATTAAGAATTAAAAAAAACTAATAGTTTGATTAATGTGGAATTAAGGTTCAGAAAAGCTTGAAGCTAAAAATGGAAGCACAAGGAAGATACTTGGAGAGAATGGGAGAAAACTTGGAAAAGAGAGGAATAGTAATCCCAACAAGACATTATTATGGGAAGAATTATTCAACAAAGGCTTTAATAATGGGAATTGGTGCATCATCACTGCCTTGTCTTTCATCAGAAGAGTCATTATCTGATAATATTAATAATAATAATTATGTGACAAAGAATAATAAAAGGCAAAGATCATCATCAGTAGTAATGAAGGAGGGTATTAGTGTAAATTTTCCATCAAGTATGGATAACCTTATTACTGCTTCATCATCATCATCAGTACCTTCTGAATATTTCTGCAACAACCAACAAAGCAATAACTGGGATCTTATTTCTTGGAATCAGCTTGCTGCAGCTTCATGTTCATCACCTATGCTCCCTACTTTTTTATTCTGATCCAGTTTTCTCTAATATTATATATCTTAATTAATAATCCTTTGCTAAATAAATGATGATGATGATGATGATTAAATGTGTATTTTATATATGATCATTACACAATATTTGTATATATATATAATAGATATTTGAGAGGAGGTGTTTGCCTTGAAGGACCAAATATATATATGCATGCATTTGATATATATATAATACTGTTTTGTGACCATATAATAAAAGTATTATGTGAGAAATTTACTAGAATAGCAGCAATAGTACATATATAGATCTTGTATAATCTATTTATTTGTCTTACGATTTTATAAAATATGCATTGTACTTAATAATATATACCAGATAAAATTAAGATATTAATAAGATTTTAAAACTTTTCAGTAGTGCATGGCTAACCAATGTTTTAAGAATCGAATGATCCGATCAATTAAATCGATAATCATTTAAGTGGTCGGTCTTATTTTTATCAAAGATTTACTGTTTGAAATTTTTACCACCGTACGTCAATTATTTAATCTTTGAGATGATAGTTGTTATCTGTTTGAATGACGTGGCGTTAAATGATAACGTGTCATTGTTAACTTATTATGGGAATGTTTGGTATGGTGTCATTTTGAGAGTGTCATCCAAGATGTTATCTTTGATGACAGTACTGTTGGATAATCCCGTTTGTTATAGTGTCATGTGATAACACAGTGTCATCTCATGACACAAAAAATATTGTATCATATAAGATGACACCCTTATGTGAAAGAACTTTATTTTACTTTACCAATTTTATCCCTATTATATTTTATATTTTTTAACAAAAATTATTAACGCACCATATTTTTCACGCTTATTTAAATCATTTTGTTTCGTATTTAAATTAGTGTTATTTTTAGTTATATTAAACTATATGATTATTTAAAATATTTGATTGTTGATTATTTTTTAATTTAAATTTATTATGAAATTTTAATAATAATTATAGAATAAACATGGTAGTTAATTTACTTAAATTTATAAGGGTAAATTCGAAAAATACAAAAATAAATGACATGATATCTTAGATGATACAATTTTATACTAAACACTTGCATCTTATATCATTGTAATTTGAAACACTATACCAAATAAGAGCATCAAAGATAACATGGTATCTGAGATGACACCACTTTATACTATGATATGTAAGTCGTAAGATATCATGTTATATGAGATGACACCATACCAAACACTCTCATAAGCCATATGTGTTGTCATATCACATTATTTCGTCATGTTAAAGAAAAAAAATTTAAAAAAATATATATAAAATACAAAATAAACAAAAATATTATTTTTAAGAACTAAATAACCTATTTTTATACTTAAGACCTAAATAATAATAAGACTAATAATTTAAAAACCAAAAAATAATTTCCTCCACCATTTACAAAATTGGAAAGATCACATTCCGATTAAAAACATGAGATTTAACAGCTCATGCTATTCATTTTTCAACTTTGAATCAGTGTCGTCTCAGTGTTTTCTGAGTCCTTTTTCTTTTGTTTTTTCCTTATAAAGAAAGATGCCGTTATTCCGTATAAACCCTTATCTATTATTGCCTCTCATTTTTAGAAAGTTTTACTGTTGCTATATTTACTCTCTTTTTCTTGAGTAGATTTTTAGTGGTACGTTAGTATTGAACTTCAGTACATCCCTCCAATCAGTTGGTCCATAAACCATTCAAGGTGGGCCCTAATTACTGTGGATTTTTATTAATATTAACAAATGACACTACATGATTGAAGGGATGCACTGAAGTTCAGTGATACAGTAGCATTGAACTTTTATCCCTTTTTCTTTTCACCTTTTTCAATACAGTGACCAATATTTGACTAATTAATAAAATAAAAATTATATATATATTTAACTAATATTTCATTAACTAATTAAATGTTATCTTAATTAGTTTTTAACCAGTATCATCAAGGCACTTATTAACAAACAAGCATGTAAGTCCAAAAGTTTCACTTTACTAATAATTGAAGGCCGAAACTCTATTTTGATTATTTATTTCACTTAAATTTTAAATTAGTCTTCTATGTTTACAAGTTGTTTTAAATAAGTCATTTTGTTTGATATTATTAATGTTTTCAATTAAATATAATGGTCACGTGGACAAAATTTCTCTCTTATGTGTCTTTTTAAACTGATGTGAATGACAACTCACTCATAGACTCTAAACTGACTATCGAAGAGGGCTACGGAGACCTTTTGTCATGGACCCTTGGTCCTCTTTCTTAAATGTGTCCTTTCTTCTCTTCTTCCTTGGCCTCCCTGACCTTATTCGATAGTCAGTTTAGGGACCATGTGTGAGTGATCATCTACATCAGTTTAAAAAACATGTAAGAGGGAGATTTGTCTACATCAGTTATCCACGTCATCATTTAACACTAACTGTGTCAAACAAAATGGCTTATTTGGAATAACTTACAAACATAGAGGACTAACTTAAAACTTTTGAAACATAAAAGATTAATTTGAAACTTGGTTAAAATAATGTTTTAGTCATAATTGAAAAACCACAGCTTCAAAAAAAAAAAGAGAGGAAAAAACCTTGCCAGGCGCTCTTGTCTGCTCCTCCTAGAGATTTAGTAGGAGCAATTGTCATTTAGATTTTTTTTTCTCTTTTAGCATCCCCCCCTTTTTTTTTTAGTCTACAAATAAAATAAATCTTTCATCCTCTCAATTATAGTAGTGATTTTTTTTTCTAGATTCATTTAGTTGTGTAGTATTCTCTTGTAACATTATTATATCATGTCATTTATTTTGTTAATACCTAACTTATATATAACTATACTTTTGGGATCCAATAATGCGAGAAATTTGTTTAAGTAATAAGTGATTTGATATTATTTAAATAATATCTTAAATTTGAGACACTGTAATTAATGAGCTATTTATATTAAGATATTTTCTCATCATAATCAGATACATTACGCGAATCAAGTACAAATTTATCGGGGAGCAAAACATAGAAAATTCAGGAGATAATAAAAAAAAATAGCTTATATTTTTATAATAAAAAATTGTCATTCAAATATCAATACAACTTGTCATTTATTATTGCATTTGTGATTTGACGCTAAATTATAGGGTAAAGTATCATTGTCGTCCTCAAATTTTGTTGTAATGTTCATTCCTGCCCCAAAATTTTAATTTTTTTGTGTTCATGCTTACTCCTAAACTTTCAATTTTGTTCATGCCTGCCCTTTTTGCTAACACCATTAACTTGCTTGACGGAATTTGCTGACGTGGACTATGAATGTGTATCTCTTTTGCCACCTCATTGTCCACCTCATTTTACATTTCATATTTAACTTTTTAGTTTTATTTTAAAAAAATTAACCTAATCCAAATTTTTTTTTAAAAAAAAAATCAAACTTAAAATATTTTTTTATTTAGATTAGGTTTTTTTAATAAAATTAAAAGGTTAAAGGTGAGGTGAGGTGGACAATGACGTGGCAAAAAAAACACATTCATCATCTACGTCAGTAAATTTCGTCAAGCAAGTTAACGGTGTTAGCAAAAAGGGCAGGCATGAACAAAATTGAAAGTTTGGGGGTAGGCATGAACCAAAAAAAAAGTTTGGGGGCAAGAATGAACATTACAGTAAAATTTGGGGGCAGCAATGGTACTTTACCCCTAAATTATATTACGATAATAATTAAGTTTTAACGGAATAAACTAAAAATAGTTAAGTGACACGTTTACAATTACCAAAACACAAACAAAAATTGATATTAAGTCAAATAACAAAGGTATACATTACAATTTATCATTTTTTAAAGTGTATAACTTATGTCCATTTCTTCCATTTCCCCAATATAATTATGACACATGTCAAAAAGTGTTTAAATGACCAATCACAGTAGAGAGAGAATATAGAAGACCACCTTTAATATGACCAATCATAGAAGAAAGAGAGTGTAAATACAATATATGATTGGTGGAAATGGAGGAAATGAACATAAGGAAATGGACATAAGTTTTTTCCTTTTTTAAAATATGATAATGGAATGGATGGAACGATTAAAATTGTATGTAGTTTCTTATTTGTGATGAAGTTTTCTCATCAAAATAAAACATAAGTAAAATTTTCTTTTTGGAAAAAACTAATTATGAAATAGATGAAATACGTTGTATAAATCAAATATGTATCAATTTTTTATTTAAAAAATATAATAACAAATATATAAAATTTACACTTACATTTTTTTCCAATTAGAACGATAAAATGATACTAAAAGCTTTGATATATATATTAAAATAGCAAAAAATTAAACATTAGCTGGATATTCATTGGCATTTATATGCTGTTCGTTTATAAATAGACAAATAGAGGATGTGTAGGAGGACCACAAATTTCGTACCTTTTTGGTCCACCCATATGTTTTTTTTTTTAAAAATTACCCATGTTTAAAATATTACTCTACTAATATATAGGGTCTGGTTGAATAGGAGTGATTCATCATCCTTAATTAAATGTGAATTATTCGCTTAAGTTGTTAGGTCAGATGTTTCAATTTTTAAGTGCATGCAAATGAGTGAATGAATCGATCACTATGTTACACAATAAATATTCTGATTTTGACAAAAATAAAATCTACTCGGATAAAATTGAAAAAGGTTCTATAATGATGAGATAAAACTCTCTTAATAAGAATATTTTATACACAAGATTTATAAACTCTTGCTTAAGAAAAAGAAGGCAGTTATATCACTCTAAGTAGCCTCCATATTTGACAGAAGCAAATTAAAGACCTCAAAGTTTAGTGCAAGTAATTAAGTAAGTACTACTTTTTGAGTTTGTTGTGTCATATCAATTCTCTCTCCCTTTTCCTTATAACCATCACTTCACATTTCAGTTTCACAACCACTAAGCTTTACTTGGCATTCTGCTAGGGGTACCCTAAAACAAAGGCACCACACTAACCCTATTACCACCTCCCCTCCATTATTCACTTTCTTTCCCAAGTTTCCCAAGACAACAATTGCACTTTAGGATTCCACAAAGTATAATACAGAAATTAAAGGGTCTGTAATAAGGGTCTGTGTTTTCTTAACTATCACTTTTTGAATTTGATTCTTGAAGGGATGAGAATAGAGTGTCATCTATTGAAAGGATTGTCCCAATAATAAGCCCCACAATACATGAGAGATTAGTTATCAAGTCCACTCTAATGGATACCCTATTCATTAAAAAAACAATAAAAACATGTTTTAACACAAAATCTTAACAAATTTAAAAGGTATAGATAGAATGAGTCAGTACGAGCTTGTTACTATGAGTAGACTGTTTTGTTTTCTTTTTCACTTCAAAGCCATGTAGATAAGGGAGAGAGGAAGGAGATGAGGCCCACACAATTGGATCTCATGTGAGCCTTGTTTGTTTCCTTTTTCTATTTTTCTTTCTACTATAATTTTTTTTTTGGGGGGCCAAATTTGTACTGTATATAGTTTTGTCATGCCATTTCTGTGTTTATATATATAATTGTTTGAAAATGATTTCTTTAATCATCCACTAAATTCAAGATTTTGTTTAAGAAAAATAGATATTTTTTTAAAAAATATTGACTTTAAATTAAAAAATAAAGTAACAAAAAGACCAAAACGATCTATTTTTTAAAATATGAATTGGGAGTAATAAATATTAATAATATATATTGATTAATTATTAAATCTCAATATTTTTCTTGTCATCAACTCCAATAAAACTCTATAGTTGAATATGGGTGAATTGAGCCTTTGGGAGATCAGAATAGGAAAAAATATATTAGAAAGATCTTTTTAAGACTCGACAATAGGTTGAAGTAGTGTGTCTATTTATTCATTTTTTTACTAGGCTAGCTATATATATATATATATAAAGTTTATCTGACTTGACATTGATAATTTAAGAATTTTGAAAGGGAGTCACTCTAAGCTACATCAATAGCTAGATACTATATAATTACATATTTAAGCTTGAATATGTACAAAATATCAAACTTAGTCTCTAAATTTAAACTAATTAAGGATATTTATTTTCTTTTTTACCCATTTTTTTATTGTCAAAACCTTAAAAGAGACAATTTTTTTTTCTTTTATTCATAATGTAAACTAGGAAACATACATAAGACACAACAATTAAATTATACAATTTATAAGTAGGAAAAGCAACATTAAAGATGATATTATTATTGTTATTATTATTGGGATGCAAAAGATTGACAAGGAGGAGTGAACTAATTATAAGAGTTCTTAGGGGAAGTCATAGACTGAACTTGTGCTTTTCCACAAAGACCCTTAGTCCTAATGAAGAGCCTGTATTGATCAAAGGTCATTGGAGGGTAGAGAGCTGGCATTTCCTCTGTCACAAGCTCCTCAGCAGGCTCAATGACTAAATTGCCCTTAGGATTGTAGAAAAATGCCAAGGATACTCTATCATTGTTTGAGTTCACAACCACCTTGTGCTCCACACTCTTGTATATTTCATTGCTCATAATCTGCATACAGTTTAGTAATTTCAACACTTTAATTAGCAACCAAATTAACAATTACCAATATTGTATTTAATTTAATTTAATAGTATTCAAGTTCAAAAGCAGAGTACTCTGTGATGTACAATTGTTATGACAATTCAAGGACTTTTGGTCCAAGGACTTCCTGCAATTGTAATGGACCAAGGACTTTTTGGTCCATACCCTTTGATCTTTGATGTAATAACCAATTGAGTCAAAATACTATTTAGTCCCTAAATTGTTGGTCAAACTACTATTTAGTCCTTAAATTTATCAAAAAATTTAGTCCCTGAAATTTGTACCTATGTCAACTATTTAGTCTCCGAATTTGACAAAAATACTATTTAGTCCCCAAATTTGTAACTATGTCAACTATTTAGTTCCCAAACTTGGCAAAAATACTATTTAATCTCCGAATTTGCAACTCTGTCAACTATTTAGTCTCCTAACTGTTACCCGTTAGAGTTGACAGAATTACAAATTTAGGGATTAAATAGTATTTTTGCCAAGTTTGTGGACTAAATAGTTGATATAGTTACAAATTTGGGGACTAAATAGTATATTTTTTTATAAATTCGAGGACTAAATAGTAGTTTGACCAATTCGAAAGAAAAAGAAACATGTTTATGTGGATAATATTACCTGAATTTGGTCACCGATGTTGATGATGAAGGCATTTGGGAGAGGTTTAACAGTGACCCATTCATTTGCTTTGAGAACTTGAAGGCCAGAAACATGATCATCAGGCAGAAGAATGGTCATACCACCAGGGTCTGAGTGAGGAGATATGCCCAAAGTAAGGTCAGGCTGAGGGCATTTTGGGTAAAAATTCACCCTTAAGCATCCTCCAACCTCATCCTCTCCTCCAAATGCATTCATCAGATAATCCTCTTTTAGCCCCAAATTTGTTGACATTATCTTCAACAACCTCCCTCCCAGCTTCACCACTTCTGAACCATATTCATCAATCACTTCCCTGTATATCAATTATTATACAAATTAGTTTTTTTCATTAAGTCCCATAGGATAAGATATTCAATTGAATATTTAAGGAAACTTGATTCTTCTTCCTTATGAGCTAGCTTTTGAGGGTGAATTCTCCAAGTTACCTTAAGTTTCAACATAATTAAATTATTTTGAAGGTCTTTACTCTAATTTAGATTTGGCCCATGTACTTTAAAAAATATTTTTTGAAAATGAGAAATATCTTGTGTTGATTATAATATCTTTAGTTGGACACTATTTCTACACTTTCATCATGCTAAATGTAGCCATACGATTGTGCGTTTTCTCGCACGTGCGTCAAAGAATCTCAGCTACAAATTAATTAAATAAATAAAAATCCATGTGATGATGATCTCAGTGCCAGTTTTTTATTCATACATGCTGATCTTATGTAAGGTCATAAATCATAATTAATTGTTGTTTATAATATCTGATTAATTTTCTAATGGATTTTGCCACGTTTTGCATGTGCGTGTAATTAGGTAGGTGTACATATCAATCGCTCAAATAAACAAGAGTTAATTAATTATGTAGGTTGGAAGATTCCTAGAGTTGAATCTTCCCAACCTATCATTTGCAAGAAAGTGTTTCGTTGTTTCCTCTTAAGATATAAATAAAATTTTAAAAAAATAGAGAAAATTAAAGCTTTATAATAAAAAACAAATTAAGCTGTCAAAATCGAACCTTTCCACAATTTCAATTCAATCGACATTAAAAAAAAAAACTTAAAGATCCTCGTCATGTGCAACACGGTTTTGTACAACCCCTCCCAATTTGACGTGTCCAAAGTTTTTATTTATTTATTTTAGGCCACAAATATATATATAAATATATATTTTTTTCCCAAATTTAGTTCATAATTCTGTGAATTTTCTTTTATAAAATAACTCATGAATAATTATTAGCCTTGATTGAAAAAAAAATTATTTATATTAAGATTTGTTAAATAAATATATATACGTGCATACAAAATCTCTAATATATATAGACAGAAGAATACCTTAAAGATTGTGGAACATTAGGCCACTTGGCTTGTTTCCTAAGTGAAGCAGGCATGTAATGGAGAAAGAAGTAGTCACTCCAATCCAAAATGGCACCCTTCTTGACGCCCAACCGGCTCCCGTAGCCTTCGTACGTGGCCGGGGAGTTGGCGAACGCCTCCTTGGCCTCCGGCGCCTGATGGAAGAACTCGCGCCAGACGGCCCTAGCACTCCTCATTAGCTCAGGCCTCACCCCATGGTTCACCACTTGGAAGAACCCCCACTCCTGGCACGCCTCCGCCATGCGCCGCAGCGTGTCCTCCCGGTCGGCCGGACAGCCCGAGAGGCGGCCGAGATCAATGGTGGGGATATTGAGGTCATTATTTTGATGTTGTTGTGGGGAATTAGGAGAAGTATTATTGTTATTAAGAGAAGTGGGCCTTTGGGAGAGAGGCTTGATGAAGCATTCTGGGATAGTGGTTAGGCCACTCTCGGCTAAGGCTTGGACTCGGATCACTGGCTCAGGCCATGTTTGGCAATCCATCACCATGATGTGTGGATTAATGGGTTTTGAGTGATAAACAGAGGGGAGAGGCAAACGGGGTGTTAGCTAGAGAGAAGTAGTAGTGAGTGAGCTTGTGTGTGTTTTGAACTCTATGATGAGGGTATTTATAGATAGCAACATAGCATAAGGAGGAGAACCTTATTAATTAGTGAAGATAATAATATATTTAAAAGTTTATATATATATATATATATATGTTATTAAATCAAAAATTTTTCTATGTTTGTGTTATTTTGTCTACTTTTATGGCATTATATATGATTTTGTCCAAAATGAATCCCCACCATTTAAATATAAATATATATTTGATGTATTTAAAAAGAGATAAAAATAAAAAATAGACTCCACTTATGAATCTTATACTTGATGTGCAATTCAATTCTCTCAATTTTTCTCCAAATATACCTTTTTAGGATTTATTTTGATTTTTGTCTCTTTGGGTGTGTGAAATTAAATTTATATTGTTAGAGTTAATTAAAAATTAAAAAAATCAGTTAAATATGAATTAAGTGACATAATTATGAAAGGACAGAAAGATAAGAATGAGATGAAAAGAAAGGAATGATGAGTTAGATACGGCGCCGTGAGGAAATTGAGTTGTTCATTTGGCTAATTAATCAATTTTTGTTTATATATATATATTTATATGTCGACGGCAGCAGAAATTTAAAGAGGAAAAGTGCAAGTATCAACTCAAAACCATGCCTTTTTCATTTTTATTTTTTTTTAAATTTTCCCACTTTGGTACTTGTTCGTTTTCGATTGTAACTTCCGATTAATTTATAAAAAATTACAATTGACATCTTGATTTAGATAAAAGTTTATTAGTATGAGAATATTTGAATCATTCAATTTATTTATTACTTATTATTAATCAATGTTAATAGAAATTAATTTTTCTCAATGAATTAAGACTTAATTTTTTATTAAAACTAACAAATAACAAGTAACACATAGGAGTAATAAAGAATTTTTAGTACTATATATCTTTGGTACTCTTATTGTTTGAACTTTTAGTTAAATATACTTTTAAAGTTTGATTGCGGTTAATTATATTCGAAATTTTATTTTTCGAACAAACTTGCCCTTTTTAGTAACAGTATTAAAATATAACAGTTTGGGCTTATGTAACGTGACACGTGCCAAAAAAATTTATTTTGGTTTATGTACACTATATCATATTTTTCTCCATCACCCATGTCATATCTTTATCCATTTTATATATATCTCATACAAAAACAAATAGAAGTCTGATAATACAGTCAAAAAAATTTTGTTTGTCGCGTATTAACATAGGAAAAAAGTTAGGTCCATTTCCTTATGTCTATTTCATCAAGTTCCACCAATCATATATTGTATTTACACTCTCTTTCTTCTATGATTGGTCATATAAAAGCTGGTCTTCTATATTCTCTCTCTATTGTGATTGGTCATTTAAACACTTTTTGTCACGTGTCGTATTTATATTGGGGAACTTGATGAAATGGACATAAGAAAATAGACATAAGTTCTTTCCATTAACATACCACATAAATAGAAGAGTGGAACACATGACGCAGCACACATGAACCCATTTAAAGGTATAAATGACTGGAATCAAATTTGAAAGACATATTTGATTGAAAGCCCAAACATTAAGATATTAAAGATATTTTATCCAATAATAAAATATCTGTATTTTTTTAATTATTATCTCTCAAAATCTATGTTATAAAAAGGACAGCAATGGAAGGTCATCCACAGTAAAAAAAATGGCTCCTAATAATGAATGCTGCTGGTGGAATAATGTAATGAAAATAATAAATAATTATGATGTTTTATAAATTAAAACTATATAATTATATAAGTAAAAATGGTAGTAAGTAAGCATTTGGAGAAAAATAATAAAGATTTATCTAACAAATACTGCTTATTAAGATTTTTTTTATAAAGAAAAAGATTTATTTTTTTCGAAATTTATAAAAAGTCAATAAACATAATTTTCTGAACCTCTTGTTAGTTAAAAAAAATCTTTAAAGAATATATTTAAGAGTGATAAGACAGTAATTAGGAAAACTGAAATAATAAGAATGAGTGATGAAGTAATAAAGAGATATATAGTTATGGTGGAAGATTGAAGTGAAAAAGATGGAGAAAGGGGCGGCTCAGACACTAAACAGACAAGCCTCCACTAAACCCTTCGTACAATCGTTGTTCGTTACTTTTACATAAAGTTACAGGACACCACAGAACTTGATTTTTTTAATAAATAAATAAATAAATAACGTGATGTTTTATAATTTGATTTTTTTTATTAAAAAAACAAGTGTTCACATTTAATACACTTTTGAAGAAAAATTGACTCGTGTGAATTTGTTATTTTGCTTTTAATTTAGTAGTAATTGTAATTAGAACTAAATCGGATTCTTTTTGTTTTTGGACCTTTTGTGACCAAATCCGATTAGTTTGTTAGATTCGCATTATTTTCAAGAAAAGTTCGTTCAAAACTCAAACTAATTTGAAGCCTTTGATATTCATCAGAACACCTCTAATTAATAACCAAATCAGACTTCTTCTTTTTTTTCCATTTAATGACAAAATCAGGCTGTGTATATATTGTGATGATCGGATATTTAATAGAACTTATACGATAATTAATTTTTTAGATACTGTAAATTTTATTTTTGAAAATATCCTCAAATTAAATTTTTTGGAATCCATTATTGATTTTGCAAAAATGGTAAAGAGTAAAGACCGCATTTATTTATATTTTTTTAATTATCATTTTCCAATTTTGATTGAGATAGAAATGGAGATGGTATATTTGCTTTTGTTTTGTTTAGATTGGTATTCCATGTTTTGAATTAATTTATAATTAGTAATAGAATTAATTTCTTAATCAGTGTTACTTAATTTTTTTATTGGTTAAAAATTTAATAATTTAAAATGGATAAAAAAATAATAAAATTTTTATTCTCCAAAAATAATAAATTTTAATAACAAAAATGTTTATCAACTAATCAAAAAAAACTTTTAGATACTTGTTAGTAAAATGACTCGAGGCAGCTAATTAAAAGATTTTCCGACACTATTTAATAAAGATAATTTTATTTACTAATTAAGGGTAAGTGGGTCGTTAATTATATTGACTGTGGTGCTTGGTGGTTGAGTGTACAAATAAATTACAAAATGTTCATACATTATCATATATATATATAATTGGAATATTACCAAATTAAATAATATCATGCGTATGCATGCATATAATACACCTTTTTTCTTACTTTTGATAGAATATTCATAGTGATGAACCATCCATTAATTTCGCATGTGATTGATTTGTTCCTCCAACTCATTAATGAATTCAATTATTAAATTAAGGTCAAAACTTCAAATTGGTCCTTTATGTTTGTACAAAGTTTCATGTTGGTCCTTTATGTTTCAAAAAGTTTAAATTGGTCATTTATGTTTGCAAGAAGTTCAAAATTGGTCCTTCCTCCAAGTCTGTTTATTTCTTCCGTTAAGTGCTGACGTGGCGTGCTGAAGTGGACATATAATCTTTCCTACGTGTCATGCCACATCATTGACACGTCATCATCCACTATCATATGTGGTGACATGGCACTGATGTGGCATGACACATCAGCTTAGATTGACACGTCAGCACGCCACGTCAGCACTTAACTTAAGAAATTGACGGAAGTGGACGAAAGAACCAATTTGGAACTTCTTGTAAACATAAAGGACCAATTTAAACTTTTTGAAACATAAAGGATCAATATAAAACTTCGTGCAAACATAAAGAACCAATTTAGAGTTTTGACCATTAAATTAAAATGTCTAAAACCCATATAACAAATACACAGTCTCTCCCTCTCCATATTGGCATATTGCAGTAGCCCCTTTTCTCACTTTATTTTGTACTATTTTATTTTCTTTCTTCTCTTTCTTTCATCCCTTTTTTTTTCTGGAGTCTCTTTTTTTTTTTGGCCAGAATTCTGGAGTCTCTTTAGTTTAAGAATAAGTTACAACAATTTGTCCTTCAATCTTGATGGTAATTTTCTTCCATGTCTAATTTTGATTCTAGTCTTTAATGGCCCCGCTAGGTCAACTCAAATTTGGTAAGTAAAGTTTGTTATTATATTTTTGTATATTTCAACTCTTCAAGTTTTTTTTTTTTATAGAAACTCTTCAAGTTTTATTGACAAGGATGTTTTTGTATTCAAAACCTGATCTATATTAGAATTTTACAGACCATTTTTGTCAAAAAATTTCAGCTGGTTAAAAGAGTATTTTACATTTACAACGCATACGATATAATAGTAATACATTTCATGACAACATATAACACGGTAAAAAAATTTATCTTACATTCATCTTATAAATAGGATTAGCTAAGCTTTTTATTTCGTTCAACAATTAATGCTTACAAATTATTCTTCAATAATGTTATCATAATGGAATTATCCGATTTATTGTAAGTGTCATTGAGTTTTTTTTAATATGATTTTATTACTTTTTTATAAAAAAAATCTAATTATTAAAATTGAATAACATCACACTTGGCTAATTATAAAACACTTTCTATTTATGAAAAATTCAGGAGTAAATAATGGTTTTGTCATATATAAAAATAGGATAAAAGTTCTATGGTACCGTATCACTGAACTTCAGTACATCCCTCCAATCATGTAGTGCTATTTGTTAATATTAATAAAAACTGACATTAATTAGGGCCCACCTTGAATGATTTATGAACCAACTGATTGGAGGGATGTACTGAAGTTCAGTACTACCGTACCACTGAACATCTACTCATAAAAATATGCAAGTTATTTTAGTTTAGTCCATAAATAATAAAATATATCTTAATTCATATGATATTTTTGAAATATCAATTCTCAATTAGTTTAATACTATGATTCAGGCAAGAAAAAAGTTTAATACTTTGATTAATTATGAAGATAAAAAGTTAATTGAAAGTAGTATTAATTAATAGAGATTAACGTACTGTATGTGAAATACTTTTTTTGGTACAGTACGTACACAAACAAAAAACACCACCACCGCAGGCACTACGATCAGTCATCGATCAAGTGAAGCTTCACGGCTGGAGGGGGATCATCCTCAATACTGACCTTAATTGGCATTTCCATGAGCATAGCTGTATACGGTTTGGGTTGATTTAGGGTGGAGAAAAAATGTCAGTGAATTGGGTTAGTTTGAGTTAAGTAAAAATATATCAACTAACTCAAATTATTCACTGGTGGTTCGAGTTGGTGAACCAGCTTTTTTTTTCTTTCTTTTTTTTTTGAATCATTGAGTAGCACTGGCCACAATTTTAAAAATGCATAATATAAATAAAATATAAAATAATGAACTATATTTCATAAACTTGGTAATATCACTTTTCATTCATTTCTTTTTAAGTTTATTTGAATCATGATTAATCTAGTTAGTTTTCATCTTGACATTTTAATCTTACTAGTTTTCATCTTCTCATGACGGGAGAGATTTGCGTGTCGGATAATGGAATAATAAAAAAAATTATGGAAGAATATTTTAAAATCAACCTATCAAATCATTTTTAATCATCAATGCATATTAAAAAAAAAAGCAATTTTGGGCGAGTTGGCAATTTAGTTCGATTTCGACGGACTCATTATTGATGAAATTGCAACCCGAACTGCCATGAGAATGGATCCGGTGCTTGGCTCTTCTAGGCATTAGTACGCTAGGCAGACTTTTTTTGATAGTTTTTTTCACCTTTTTTTATTTAAACTTGAAAAATTGTAAACTTTTTCTAAAGAATATTTAAAGTATGAAAGAAATAGATAAAAAAAAATTTAAAACTCCACATAAATCGAGATTTACTATGAGTAAATTAGAGACTAACTTTTTAGTCCCTAATAAAGGTGGTTCCTAAACCATTCACGATAGGTTCTTATTTGTGTGGAATTTTTAAATTTTTTGTGTCTATAACTCTTATTCTTTAGAAAAAATTTACAATTTTTCAAGTTTAAATAAAAAAAATAAAGAAAACTATAAAAAAAAGTCGACATAACATACTAATACCTAGAAGAACCAAACACTAGATCTATTCTCGGATATTAAGCCCTAGTAATGTGCATGAGGTCCCTCACGTCCTAAATAATAGCACCACAGAAATATACGAGCAGAGTAGTCACTTACTCACTTTGATTGATAAGATGAACTGCTTCCATTGACTCAATTTCGAGCTATATGCCCGAGAGCACCCAACATCACGATCAAAAAATATAAACATTACCTTTAATCTTCACAATGTGAAATTTGTAAAATATATAATATATCAAATTTGTAAACTATATATACAAATTGCAAAAGCAAAAAAGAAATTTTTTTTATAGTGTTAATTTGCCAATCTAATTTGTTTTATTATTTTTATTATTAAATAAAATCTAATTTATATTATTCAAAAATCAATTAGTCTTCATTATTAATGTCAATTAATTTTGTAATATATTAATAAAATGACCAGATTAATTGATAATCAATATTTTAAGACTCAAATGAGATATTTTATTTTTGAGGTAAAATACTATTTAGTCCCTGAATTGTTGGTCAAGCTACTATTTAGTCTCTGAATTTATCAAACTATTTAGTCCTCGAAATTTGTAACTATGTCAACTATTCAGTTTCCGAATTTGTAACTATGACAACTATTTAGTCCCCAAACTTAGCAAAAATACTATTTAATCACTGAATTTGCAACTCTGTCAACTATTTAGTCTTCTGACTGTTACCCGTTAGAGTTGACAGAGTTGCAAATTCGAGGATTAAATAGTATTTTTGCCAAGTTTGGGGACTAAATAGTTGACATAGTTACAAATTTTGGGACTAAATAGTATTTTTGTCAAATTCGGGGACTAAATAGTTGACATAGTTATAAATTTGAGGGACTAAATAGTATTTTTGATAATTTCGAAGACTAAATAATAGTTTGACTAACAATTCAGAGACTAAATAATATTTTACCTCTTTTATTTTTTGAAAATGAAAAATCACGTATATTTCAAGTCAAAATTTTAATTTATTCAAATTAAATTCAACCTTGATTTGTTTCCGTTAATATATATGGCTTATTATAGAAAAGTTTTAAGGTTTTCCCCTTTAGCCCGTGAATGCGAGTATATATTCAGTAGTATAGTAGTACTGAATTTTAATATATCTTTTCAATCAATTAGTATCTAATTTATTCAAGGTGGGTAATATTAATAAATGACACTATAAAATTAGAGGGATACCAAAGTTCAGTAATACGGTAATACTGAACTTTTACCCAGTGCATGTATGTGATTATATTTTTCAAAGAGTATCGTTTAACTATTTATTATGTTTTACATATAAATTTTAAGAAAAAAATTCTTTTTTTTTGTTTATAAAGTTAATTAGATAGTGTTTTGACTGTTTTCGTTTATATTTTAATTATTTTTTACTGTATTTCAAACTATATTATTGTTTTCTTTTAATAACCAAACTTTTTTTGGCATGTAATCTAATTTTTGTTTGCCTAGGATGTCAAACCAAAGTCGATCGTTCGACACATCATTCCGTTGATGTAAAGTAATATATGAATAAATGTTGTTAGAATTGAATCGGACAAAGATTCAAATAAATGTTTGGTTTGATCGGTTTACCGGTTAAATTATCAGTCGAATTGGATAATACAATAAATAATAAATATTAATTATTCTTAATATATAAAATGACATCACTCAAGTTTCAACTTTCAACACATATAAATTTAAAATTCTAAATTCAAAGTTCAATGTCTAAAAGTAAATAATTAGATTACATGACTTCTCAATTTTCAAGAAAAAAAAGTTCATCCAAAAAAGTTGGACCGAACGGTTCGGCGGTTGAACCTCGGTTAAATTCGATCCAACCGCTAATTCAATTTTTTAAGTCCGATCAATTTATTCTAATGTTTGGTTCACGGTTGGACTAGTTGAACCATCCGATCCGATTCTTACATAAGAATCAATCCATAATAAACAAGGTACTAATTAAATTTTATTTGTTTGTTAATTAATGATTTAGATCTGCAAATTTTTTTTTTTAGTTTAGTTCTTTTCTAAAGATAAAAAATGATAGAATAACAATAACCTGTTGGGAGGAATTTGGTTATTAAAATAAAATCTTAAGCTATAAAAACGAATAAAGACAGAATGATTCCACCAAATTAAAAAAGACTTTGATTGTTATTGTAGTTATTTTTTAAAGATAAAATAATTCAATTTAATCCTAAAATAATACCTTTTTTTTATAAGATAGTTCTTAACAAATAATGCTTTTTAATTTATAATCCTTAAAATATTATTAATTTTCAATTTAATTTGTTTATACAAGAATACAACATATTAATTTAATTGCTCAAACATTTCTTCTTCTTTTCTCCTGTGGCAATCAAATTAGAATTGTCCACTAAATATTGAGGGGAAAATGGGATTTCATTTATACATTAATGATGTTAACTAATTAATCAAGATAGACACTTATCAACGTGTTTTCAATCCCTTCAAAACAATGTCATTATTGTATAATAATTTCAATGCATTAAAGAACCCCTTATCCTTCTCCATACAAGGGACCACCTTGATTACAGAAAAAAAATATTGTTTAAGGAATATAATGTAAGAATAATTTTTAACATTAAATTAAATTTAAAAATTAATTCATTAATTTATTCCATAAATTTTAATACACTAAGACGTATATATATATATATATATATATATAAGGGAAACGTTTAAGATCTAGAAAAAAATAATGCAGAGCTCGAAAAAATTACACTTAATCTTATCCAAAAGGAATAGTTTTGATAATTAATATTGGTCGACCACCACGAGGCTCACGAGGGTTCCATCCCCCTCGCAATAATTAGAACCAAGAAAAATAAATTTTATTAAACTTTTAAATGGTGTTTGATATACGGACTAATTATTTTATTTTTAAGATTTTCAATCTCGAAAATTACATTTTAAATAATAAAAAAAATTGTTTATTTTGACTTTTCATATTCTCATAACTATTTTATAATATTTTTATTCAATAGTTAGAAATATTCTCATCCCATGAGATATTATATTTATTTTTAAGATTTTCAATCTCGAAAATTACATTTTAAATAATAAAAAAAATTGTTTATTTTGACTTTTCATATTCTCATAACTATTTTATAATATTTTTATTCAATAGTTAGAAATATTCTCATCCCATGAGATATTATAATAATATTACCTACTATACGTAGATGGAATTAAAGTGAAAAAAAATGGGATTGTTAGATTTATTGGCTTCTTTTTTCAGTTTGGTATGTGTATCAAATGCAAGATTACAATATATATACAAGGACTCATAATCTTGAGATTTCTTTTAACTCTTGTACCAAACGCTTCATTAAATCTTTAGTTTTTTTAGTATGGGCTATATAAAGGTAAGAGTAATTAATTATTTTAGGAATAAAAATGAATTAGGTGTACTTTTTATATATTTATTATTAAGTTTTCAAAATATAAAATGACAATTTGACATTTTTTTTACAATTTAATGTTAATGTTATGGTTATTTAAAAAATATGTTTTAATTTTGTTAACAAATTATATATATATGCTATGTTTGGTAGCAAGAAATAACTAGGTAATCTTAGAGGTAATCCAACATTCCATTCAATATTCTTCCTACCAAACAAACATTACCTTTTGCAACTTGATGAAATTATATTTTTGCCCTTACTTTTTTATCCACTTTTGATATAAGGATAAAATTATCATTTTACCCACTTTTATTCCATTCACATCACGTTGACATTACATTCATATTCCTTCCAACATTCCCATTCTTATTCCCTTCAACATTCTACTAAACAAACATACCCAAAGTTAAATATGATTTTAATTTTTTATGGAAAAATATGATTTCAATTTTTCCCTTAACTTTAATTGGTTTTATTTAAATTCATTAACTTTGAAAATTCACATAAAATTTTATAACATATAATACTATTAATTTGTGAGCGAAAAATGCTGAGTTGTAGCAAAGTTTAATATATATATATATATATATATATATATATATATATATATATACACTAATTATCCATTGCCAGTATTAGCAATTTATGAATTTCATATGCATGTTTTAGCACTGTATCTTATTTGTATTAAGAAATTTTATAACAAAAATATAAAGAATTTTTCATAAATTTAGTCCCCCTAATTAAATTATACTCTGTTGAAAATGCTAGAATTACACCCCATTTCCTTAATAGAATAATAAATTATAAATATATAGAAGTTATGAACAATCATTAGAATAATTTGTTGAAAAAATGTGCATGATGGAGTTTTCACCATAAGTAGAGTGTTTTTGGGTTTGAGATATATGTTATATCTACATCTAATAGTTTTGGATTATTTGTGTTAGAAAGTTATAACGATAGTGGTCATACTATAATACATAAAATTAAAAATGATTACATTAGACATAGAAAGTTGGAATAATACTCATCGAAGAAAAATTAGATGAAACATATCTTAAGTGATTCGGTTATGTTTAAATTAAAGAAAGTTATTATAGTCTTCTTTACGTAGAGTTAACAAGATGGAAGATAATAGCTAGAAGTAAGAAAAATCAAAGGAAACAATAGAAGAAATAATTAGGATGGATTTAGCTACTAAAAAACTAACCATAGATGAAATGAGTAAAAATTTATATGTTGGTGTTGCTTGATTCATATAGCCAATCTCATGCACCTAGTAAAAAAATATTTTAATTGTTATTGTTTATTGTATAAAAAAAGAAGTCTATGTTACTTATAAATTTTAAAGATCACTACAGATTTTAAATTGTTCGCAGAAGGATAATATTAATAATAACTTTGTTGATAATCCCATAACGGTGAAAATTCTCATAGAATTAAATTCTACAATATTTATAAATTATTTTCTAATTTTATATGTGACATTCCAACTTTTTCTATAATATGAATTGATGAATCTTATGTCTTTTTATAATTAAAAGAGTTCATTCTTATTTTTTTTAAATAAAAATTTTACTTTGATTCGAACTGTGTATATATATATATATATATATATATATATATATATATATATATATATAAATCTTGTTCTGTTTCTCAAAAAAAAAAAAATCTTGTTCTAATTCATTAGACTATTTTTACATGTTTTTTTGCCGAATATTAAAACATATTTTAATTAAGGTGTGAATTTAAAACTTTAAATACAGTTCTAATTAGAAAAATATATACTATCTATTTAAACCTTAATTTCATCTTAATTATATTCTAAGCAACCACGCTACCTAGCTTATATTGCAATTTTAATTAGGGTTAGATAATACAACCTGCATGGTGTAGCAGTTTTCAACTTTATAGTGAAAATTTTGTTATTTTTTTTAGTAATTAAGAAATTTATTTGTTTCAGAATATATCTAGTACGTAATTTTAATTATTAGTTTAATAATCATATTGGATCCCACAAAAAAATAATGACAATGACAATATATATAAAATGCTATTAGTGAGTTGATGGTCACGTGACTCAAAATATATCAAAGTAAAGACTAAAGAGGAATGTTTCCCACGTGACAACAAATCTCAATTAATGCTTTGATGTCGGCAAACACTATAATGCTTCTTCTTTTTCATTATTTATTTCTTAAATATATTTATGAAATGGATTTTGGCCAGTTTTATTATTAAATTAAAAGTATTATTTAAACTTGTGTTCATATTATTGAAAACTACCATGCAACTCCCACCATCGATCCAAATTAAATCAGCTGATCATATCATTATAATATTTAATAAAATAAAATGACAGGTGATTAAATCATATATATATATAACGATTTTTAGATAATTTTTCACACTGCTTAAAATAAAATTTCTTTTTTAAAAAAATTATTCCGAAATACATAGAAATCTACATTTAATCATTAATCACAAACAAACTCTAAACATTTATACCATGCACACTTCATTTTATATGGATTCATGTCAATAGGTACATTTCATAAGAAACCATTATTACCTAATTTTAATCGTAATTGATTTTTCTAAAAGCTATGTGATTAAACTTCTACTAGCTAGCTAGCTAGCAAAATGTAAACTTTTGCATGTAGAATTATTAAAACAGTCACTCATCAATTAAAATAAAATAAATTTTTATTGATGAATATATACTTGAAATGATGCTAGCTATAAGCATGTATGTTTATAAATTCCTCTCCTTCAATATTATTATTTTTTTGGCCAGGATTTCAATATTAATGTTGAAAAATTGAAAATAAGCTACTTCTGCCATTTAAAACAAAATTTATTTGGACATTAATCCAGTTTTCTTTCTTAACAATTAATCCAATTTTTTTATCCAACAACAACGTACTAGAGCAAATATATACTTTTTAGAGGAGATTAGTAATTCTTAATATTAGCAGTGGACACTTATTAAGCTGACCAACAAAATATACTTTTCATCATTTTTCTTTCTTCTTGTTTTGTGTTTTCACATTAATCACAATAATATATGTAGTTTAATTTCTCTTCCATTTGTTTAATTTTCGTTCAATTTATAATTATATTGGGCACGTGTGTCATATATACATAGCTAGTGCCTATTGAAAATATCAATGTTTCATCAAAAGTTACGTGGAGGCCATGAACTCCTACATGACCAATCATGTTTTAATTTCTTCTTCTTTTTTTTTTTTTTGCACTCTTTAATTTACAGACAGTTTGGTCCACTATGTAAAGATGAAGTAACTGTGGTTTTTAATTAATTAATTAATTATATATATATATATAGTGCTTATCCTTAAGGGTATCCCAAGAGGCAAATATACAGTGTCTTCATATATATATATATATATATATGCAGAAATTATTACTTCTTTTTTCAGAATATAATAAAAAAAACATGTTAAAGATGTCGGAATTTTTATTTTCTTATTAATAATTAAGAAATGAAACATATATATATATAATACGTTCAAGAAAAATGTTTATGTGTACAATTATCTCAATTGTATAGGCTAAATGCTCAAATTGATTCTATATAGGGTATGTTTCAATTGGTTCTAATTATATGTTTTATTTATTTAAATTGGTTCTATAAGTTTCGACCGTGTTTTAAATTGGTCATGCCGTTACAAACAATTATATTTTTCTGTTAAATGTTGATATATCATTATTGTCTAGTCAACAAAAAAGATTCCAACTCATCAATTCTTGCCACATCATTATCCTCCTCTTTCATTTTTCTGTGTTTCGAAATGAAATAGGGGTATTGTGTGAAGAGTAAAGACTAAATCAAAAGTCCGAATCGCAAAAAAAAAAAAATGAAAGAGAAAGATGATGATGTGGCAATAATTGAGGACTTGAAATTGTTGTTGTTGATTGGACAATGATGGCATCAGCACTTAACAGAGAAATATAACGGTTTGTAACGACAAGACTAATTTGAAACTTATAAAACTAATTTGAAACAAATGAAACATTTAGGACTAACTTAAAATTTATCCTATATTTTTAAGACTAATATGAGCATTTGACCTTTGTATATTATATAATAATGTCAAGCTAATCCATTTGAATTTACACATTATATATTATTATTGGAAGAAAAAGGATGAAGATGAACATGATTAGATGAGCTGTAATGTGATGAGGTGATCCAATTAGTTAGCTAATTAAAAAACTAAGAGTTTACAATTAAATTACAATATAATATTTGTGTTAGTAAAAAACTATATATATATATATATTATTAGTTATGATTGATGTTAAATAAATTAGTGTCAATTACACAACTAGCGCTAAAGATTATGTCAAAAGTATTTTAACGTCAGTTATAACATCTAAATTTATTAATAACATTATTAACAAGTCACTTTAAGAGACTATAATGTCAATCATTATAAGAAGTATTACTTATTTGATGATAAAATTGATATTTTTCCTAATGTTAGGAACTATATATTTTGTAGACAATAGAATAGGTATTTAATGATGAGGAAAAGAAGATTTTGATGATTTTTTAATTTATTTACTAAATTAAAATCTCATATATATATGGTTAAGGAACAAAATTTTAAGTTTGACCTTTAATAATATATTTTGAAAAAAAAATCCAACTGTCGATCTACACATTTTTTTAATAGATTAAACATGTTTAGGATATTACTTAACCTTGTTTAATTAGAGGATTCATAGTTTTTATTTTATTTAAATGACCCCCTTACTTAAGTGGGCTAGGCAACTAAGCTTTTATTACTCTATTAAACATGATTTCATCCTATTAAAAATGAGATTTTATATCTCTAAAATACAATTCTTTTTAAGTCTAGCTAGTCTTGGCCTGTTGTGAACTTTTTTGTTGTTGTTGTTGTTATTTTTAGCTTGTATTCTTTTTGAGTCTTAGAGAATTCAGATCTCTCTTTATTCTTTTTGTTTAGCTTTGTACTCTTTTTAAACCTCAAGGCCCACATATATTTTTTAATATCTATTAAAACTCAAATGATATAGAAAACTTAAAAAAAAAATATTAAAGTCCCATTAGTTAAGGGAGAAAAATCAAGTTATATATATAATCGAGGGAGGAAAATCAAGTAATTTCATTAATTAAGTGGGGGAAAATTAAATTATTTAAGTATCCTATAAATTATTTCATCATATTAAATGTGAGAATTTGTATTTATAAGAGTAGGAGTACATTGCTCTGATAAATAAAAAAGAGTACGAGTACATAAATTCTACCTCTATCCCTCTATATGCCTTTATCCAAAAATTGTGGATATAGTGTAAAGTGAAAGCATTCATGGGATAATATGAGACAAATACTCTTTGAGAGAATAAAATAAAATAAAATATGTAATTTTAATATATATATATATATATATAACTCGAGGGCCGACATTATAATTCAGGCTTTCATCTTTATTATTAATTATTAAACTTTTTTTTTTTCTGATGAGTATTGGCTTGGCATTATGGGGCCCTCTATAAATGTTAGATGCTGAATACATCTCATGGCTTTGCGATTGACATAAACTTTCCTATATTAAGATTCAACTTTTGATCTTTTTAATTTCTCTTTAAGAAACATAATATGAAATTATTTGTGTTAGTTTTAAATATCTATATATTTTTTCTTTATAGCGAGAAGTGGTGACCCACTTTCATTATGTGATGTTAGTAATTAATACGCCATTCTATAACTTAACTAATTAATGATCGACTAATTAATCTTGAATGTGACAGTCACTCAGATCACTCTTAAAAAAAATCAAAATATTAAGATATGGAATTCTAAAATTTGCCTGTATAAGTATTTAATTTGTATGGAGAACCTAGCGAACTATTAGTTAGAGAGTTTAATAAACTTTTAATAATTATTTTTTTAACAAATAAATCAATTTTATCTTAATTTTGTTTATATCATTAGATTTCTTAGTACCTATATATTTAGATCTTTTGTTTTTTTTAATTCAATAAGTCAGATCTCTAGTCCCTCAAAGTTTGGCTAAAGTACTGTTTTGGTCCTCAATGTTTACATGAAGTTTAATGTTAGTCCTCAATGTTTCAAAAGTTTAATGTTGGTCCTCAAAGTTTTTTTTGGATCGATTTTGGTCCTCGAGTGTAACACCGTTAACTTTTTGCCGTTAAATGATGACGTGACATGCTTATATGGCATACCATCTCTCTTACGTGTCATATTTTAATGACGTGATATGACAGATCACTGCCACGTCACCTCAGATGATAATGATAATGATGACGACGAAGGAGAGAAGATGATGATGCGGCAATATGGGGGTGATGTGGCAGTGATCTGTCATGCCACGTCATTAAAATATGACACGTAGAAGAGAGGGTGTACCACAGAAGCATGCCACGTCATCATTTAACGACAAAAAATTAACGATGTTACGCTCGAGGACCAAAATCGACAAAAAAAAAACTTTGAGGACCAACATTGAACTTTTGAAACATTGAGGACCAACATTAAACTTCATGTAAACATTGAGGACCAAAACAGTACTTTAGCCTAGTAGTTTTGTTCATATCTATTTTTGGTTTCGGTATTTCTTTGTGAAAGATTTTGTTCTAATTATTATATCGACTCAGATCTGAGCATTTATATCGAAAAGTTTTAAATCTGTTATCAAATTGATAGAGAAGCTTATGATATCTACAGCTGTACAAAATACAATTTCTCTACTATGCCCGAAGTATAATAGTAAACATTTTGTTGACAAAACTTAGATCGGTGAAGATTTTCATCTTGAAGTTATTTTACTAATAGGATTAGTTGTGCTTTTATTTTGTTTTTTTAGTTGAACGATGTTTACTAAGTATTCTTCTTTTGTATTATTGGGTTGTAGTTCTCTGAATAATTGTAAGTGTCGTTTGACTTTTCTATAATATAATTTGGCTTAATGCTTTAAAAAAAGTACTCTTTAAAAGGATCAGACCATAATTTTTATTATCATATTTTTTAATCAAAATAAAATTTTAAAAATGATTATTTATGATGAGAAAGAGGAATAATTGTATATGTATAAATTATATAATTGTTCATTTTTTATTAAAAAAATATTATGAGAAAGATATAAGACTTTACTTTTATAAAAATCGTAAAGACTTAGATGTTAACTTTGAAATCTAAATTGATCACAAAAATATCTTCCAAAACCCTAATATATATGGTAGTTCCTCATTTGAAAAACTCACATAGAAAATCAAAAGGTGATGCTACATCACTTAATTAGAATTGAAGTGATGCATATATATATATATATATATATATATATATATATATATATATATATATATATATACCCCATCCATGTGCATGCATGGTTTGAGCCATTCGTCCCAAAGAGGTCAAAAACAATAAAGATGAAATTGTAGAATAGTTGAAATGACTCTTGTTTAAGCTAATGGTGCAAGAATTTAATTGATTCAGAAACAATTTCCACTCACTCATCACCATTTGAATATTTCTCTAATTTGAAATCTTTTATGTCATACATATTTAAGGCAATAATGGTTTTGAATTGGGAGATCCATTTAGTAAATGGTGGAAAGTATTAAAAGCTCTATACCATTTTTTTCCCACCACATGTGCTTCTTTACTTTACACGATGAACATATTGTAACATGTATGTATCAACAAGATAACTTTCATTTTCATCAAAGGATTTTTGCCTTACTAACTAGGGTAAATCTGGCAATAAGATCTAGATATATATCCTATGAAATCCCATAAGTATCATGTATGTTATACATTTTTTTAAGTAAAATATACTTAAAAAAAAAGTTGGTGACTTGATATTTCTATTGTTTGAAAAATTACTTAAAGCTTTTATTTTTTTAGAAAAAATTCATATAATGTTACACAAAGCTCTTGAAGTTAACATTTATTTTAAAAATTTGTACTTAAAGTTCTTAGAGTTCATTTATTTTCTATTATGTTGAAGTTAACGTTTTATACGGTATATTATAATCATTTCAAAATAACTAAGGAAACCTTATTAGTTGTTTTAATTTCATATTAAGAATATTATGTTAAATTTTTAGAGTAAATTATACCTAAATATAAACATATTTTCTAACGAAGATTCAAGTTGCAGTTCAACACCTCTTAAGGGTATTAGTGTAATTATCCTCTAAATATCCTATTTTACAATATCCTAATTGGAGTATTTGATGGAGTAAAATAGTTTTCAAAACATTGTCTTAAACATAATGTTCAAATTTCGAAATATTTTATCTCCATCAAATACTCTAATTTTCGAAAAATCCTCTAAACAAGGTGAGCATACATGAAAGGTTAACTTTTTCTTTCTCCCTCCTCCTCTAATTATTTTTCTTCCCTTCCCCTCTTAATTCCCAAACAAATCCTAAGGATATGTTTAGATTGGAGATTAAGGAGGAGAAGAGAAGAGAATGAGAGACTTTTAAGATATCTTTTCTTTGTTTGAGAAGATAAAAATTGGAGGGAAAGATAAATGGAAGATCAATCCTTAATCATCTATTATCTTTCTCCTTCACAAATTCAAGATATCCCAAATTTGAGTATTTTGAAGATGAGGTATCAACATCCAGACAATGAGAGAACATATAAAAAGTTAACATTCCCTTCCCTTCCTTCTCCTCTAATTACTCTCCTTCCCTTCCCCTTTTAATTTCTAAACAAACCTTAAGGCTATATTTGGATTAAGGATTAAGGAGAAGAAAGGAAGGGAAGGGAAGACTTTCAAGATATCTTCCATTTGTTTGGAAAGGTGAAAATTGGAAGGGGAGATAATGTAAGATCAATCTTTAATCTTCCATTATCCTTCGCCTTCACAAATTCAAGATACTCCAAATTTGGGTATTTTAAATTAGGGTTTGTTTGGGAATTAAGAGGAGAAGGTAATAGGAGTAATTAGAGGAAAAGGGACAAGAGGGAAAGGGAAGTATAACCTTCTATATGTCCTTCGCTTGTTTGTATATTGATACTTCTTTCAAAATACCCCAATTTGAGGTATCTTGAATTTGTGAAGGAAAAGGATAATGAAAGATTAAGGATTGATCTTCCATTATCTCTCTCTTCAATTTTCATATTCCCAAACCAAAGAAAAATATTTTGGTTCTCTCTCATTTCTTTTCCTTCTTCTGAATTCCCAATCCAATACACTCTAAATTAATATTTTTTATGAACCTAAATTAAATTAAAATATTTTAAATTTATAAATGATAAAGATAATAATTTAATTCTCCGTTATCTTTCTCTTAAATTTTTAACTTTCCAAATAAAAATATGTACTACTCCTCTCATCTTCCCAGCCTGCCCTTAATTCTCTTTCTTAATCCTTAATCTCTACATACCGTAAACCCTAAAGTGAGTTGGGCAATAAATTATTTATTTATTTAGATCAAATAAGAACTTTGGAAAGTGAGCGTCTAGGGCTCCATAATAAATTTTTATTTAGATTCTAGTAATTATAATTAATTTGAAAATGAGATTAACCTACCTAGTCTCAAACTTAGCCCTAATTTTTTGTGGGCTAGATGAAGTTGAATCCGACTTTTGAAATTCGAAAATGTTAAAACTTGGGCTTAAGTTAACATTGGATCTAAGTATTTCAATTCAAGACGAACATGAACCAAAATAAACAGTTTAAAGTAGTGATATTTGATCTTGAGCTTGAATGTTTCTATTTGATCAAAATTTATGGTAAAAAAAAAAAAGTAAACCTAAATCCAAATACTTCTAAAAATTGGGAAAATCATCATACTGGTTCTTTAATTTGATTATTGTTTCATTTAGTCTTTTATTAACTTTAATTTGTTTATTTCTCCTTTAACTTTAAAATATTAGTAGTTTGATACATGAAAATAAAACAAATGTCAAAATTAAGATACCCAAACAATAATTTCACCTTAAAAAAAATAATGATGTGTCCTTATAATATCAAGTCATTCTATTCAATTATTCCTCTCACCACTACCACCCAAACCCTCATATTTTGTTCGTGTAAATCACCAAACATTGTCTTGTCACCTCAATATTTATAATCATTTGTCACTTTCTTTTTCTTTTTAGAGTTTTTCTTTAAAAAAAATAGTTTTAAAAAATAAGCTTTATATGGGTATATTATATAAATCTGTGGGTACTTTTCAAGTAAAATATCTCACTTATATGTTTAAAGTTAATTAGGGAAGAATTTGTTGGTGAAATAATTTTCACGAATAGGGGAGATCCTTTCATTTTTTTACACCTAATTTAAAAAGCATGTGTTTCTTCACACAATATCCCAACAAATAAATGCACAAGATAACTTCAAATTTCATGAAAGGATTTATGCCTCTCCAACTATGGTAAATATCTAACTCTTTGTTGAGCAAGATCTAGCTAGATATATCTCATGACCCAAAGAAATTATCTCATATTGTTTTAAGTTTGAATCCATATTTTATGCATGAAATTCAAAAAGTGTGTTTAGTGAATAAAGATGAAAATTATATAGAAGAAAACATGAATTAAGTAATTAATTACACATACTTGGCACTGGCACAGCATTTGTTTAATTAAGTCATATTTATTCATCTTGATTAATTAACAAGGTTTAATTTCCAACTCATATTTATGTGGGCAAAATTGCTTTAGAAAATGATTTTAAGGATCTAGACAAAATGAATGTCTTACTTTGAAAAGAAAATTACACGGGCTCGTTTGGTACGGAGAATGTGATGAGAATGAGAATGAGTTTATTATGTTTAGTAGTAGAAAATGAGAATAGAAATAGATAAAATAACTGTTTTACCCTTATATTAGAAGTGGGAATAGAATAAAAGTGAATAAAAAAATCAGGGCAAAAATATAATTTCATCACATTACAAAAAATAAAATATATTTGGTAAAAAGAATATTGAAGAAAATATTATATTACCTCCAACATTCTTAAAAACAAACACCCTAAGAGTAATTTACCTAATGACTTAATAGTTACATAAATTCTCATTTATTAGTTAAGAAATTTGCATAAAATCATGAATATATTAAATTATTTCTCAAAAAAGTAACTAAGAAACAATATTTTAGTTCTACACCAACATCCATTGACAATTTGCCATTCTATTAAACTACCATTCAGATAAATTTAAATGTCCAATCCAATTTTCAACATTAATGTCAATGTAAAATATAAATACACTACATTTTTCTGTTGGGGGAAATTTTTATATTGAAGTGGGACAAAGTTGAAAGAAACAGGCACCAAATTGATTGAATTTCATGAGTATGTCGATGGGATTAATTACATTACAGGTGAAAAATGTGTTTTTTAATATAAGTATGACAAAGAATAATCACTTATGCAATCAGGATCCTTTTAATTAGGAAAGAATAACGTAAGATAATAAATATAAGAATATTTTGATCAAAATAGATGAAATAATTATTTTTAGTAAATTATATTATCTTCCTTTATATTTTTAAAAACCTATACTTTTATCCTTTGAAAAATTTAAAAAATTTGTAATTTCATCTATTTTGACTAAAATATTCTTATGCTTATTATTTACATGATTAATTAATTTTTAAAATTTAAAATAAAAGAAAATAATTATTAGTAAATTGTAATAAATAATAAGTTTTAAAATATATTTCTATAATAAGTTATATTTTTTTAGAAAGTTAATAATATTATTGAAGGTAATTTATTTCATATAAATAAAACTGTCAATTTTTAATTTTTGAAAAAGATAAGTTTAATTATAATTTTAATATTTTTTAATAAAAAATGTAAATTTTTGAAATAGATAAGATGAGATAATAATTTAAAATATCTCAAATTTACTGTAAATATTATATAGCCTAAGTGGGTGACTTCAAAAAGTCTCAAAAGAGTGACAAATTGCCACGTAAGACAACAAAAAGGCATAATGGAATGTGCCTTTAAGCACTACTCACGTTGTCGTCACAACTCACAGTGCTAATAATATATCCGTGCGGGTCATAATCTAGTGAAATTAAATTATGCACAGAGTTTTATTTAAATTTTCTTAGAACAAAATAAGATAAGCGAATTAATATATTATGGTACAGATAGTAAGGTGTCTGTATTTCTTTAACTATCATATTCTAGGCTTAATTTCTAAAAAGATGAGAATAGATCGTTATTTATTAAGAGGATTATTCTAGTAATGAGCCCTATAATACTTAAGAAATAAGTCATTGGATTCATCTTGATAGACTATATATTCCAATTATTGATAAAAAAGAACAAGATAAGCAGATTTTTTAATAATAATAATTTTTCTATAAATTAGTTAAAATCATGGTTGCTATGATGAGTATCAACAAAAAAATATAATAATAATAATAAAAGAAAAAAATGAATTTTTAGTTGTCATTTTATTAGATATATTGGGTTTTTTGGAACTAAATATTCGTCCATGAGGAGTTCGATTGGGTCGTGTGATGACCCATTGGAAAACTCTCTGAGAGACGAACAAAACGACACCAAGATTACACTCATAAGAGGTTACACGAGCCCACAATCATGGCCCAAAATGGGCTAGGTGATCATGATGTTTTATTTATATTTTTCAAGTTCCACATTGAAAATCAATGATGAGAGCTCTCTCGTCTTCCGGAGGTATTGCCCACCTTTACATTTGTTCATTCCATGCGTTGGAAAGGGGATCCCGTTTGGGAAACCTCACATAGTATAATTTTTTTCTCTCTGTTGAGCCATTCTTCCATGCATCAGTCGTGTGGACACGTAGCTTTACCTCTTGTAGGTAAAGTCCTTCGTTTGGTGTGGTCCTTTTCGGAGTTCGTCGTTTGAAGGTCAGCCCTGATAGAGCAGAGGCACTGGCAAGATCCGAGGTTTTAACAATGGTGTCCAGGTTAGTAGCTTCTGCAATATTTATATTTTTACCTGGATTTATTTTCGATTTTCTTTTTGGTCTTTGGATCAAATCTGGTCATGTGAATCCAGGCCTTTCCCAACATGTTTTATTACTAAATTATTTTGAAATTTATGTAATAACACAAACCGTTATTTACTATAATTTGTCAATAAATAATTAAGCTCTAAAAAAATTAAAACATCTGAAATTTTATGTAAAATAATAATATAATGTATGGTTATAATTAAGGAAAAAAACTATAGTGAAGTTACTTAAGTGTTTGCTATGAAGTTTTTATCAATTACGTGTTTTATTTATACTCTTTTTCTTCAATAATTGATTATCATAATTTAATCTTTTATATTCTCTCTCTCCCTATGATTAGTCATATAAATACTTTTTATCACGTATCTTATTTTTATTAAAAAATTTCACCACAAACACCTACGTTTCCTATAAGTCTATAACTAATCGTGTAAAATGAGCAGCTCATTAAATGGGGCAGACAACCCGTTTAATTAAAGGTCCTATTTTTTATGTTTGAATCTGTCCACAGTGGTCCGTGGATCATTTATTTTTGTTTTTTTATAGGAATTTATTTTTGTTTTTTTAAATATAATTATTTTTTAAATTACTTTTTAAAAAATAAAAATGTTATTTTTTTACTTTATTGAATTAATTAAAAGCAATAAATTTTTTTATGATGAAAAAATGTTTAAATTGATGTATTTATTTAAAAATTAATATTATCTTCACTTTAATTTGGTTAGTTTAATAAAATTTTATTTATATTATAAAATTAAAATAGTTACACGACACACATAAAATATTCTAAAATTATATATTAATATTCAGTTTAAATTAATTTATATTTTTTAACAAATCAATCTATTTAAATCGATTTTTAAATCAGCTTAAACTTTATTAATTTAAAATAATTTATTTAACGGATTAAATGAAACAACATGCTACATGATCCATTTTTACACTACTAGTTAGAACATGGAAGATGTGATGCCGACAGAAACTCAGAAATTAAGCATTTCATTTTATTTTCGAACAGAAAGTAAGCATTAAATGCCTCCATCTGCCTCTAATAAGTAACACATTTTATTGACACCTGTTATGTGAAGATGTATAAATAGATTTATGAAAGTGATTTGGATGGGTAGTCCCCATTGAAAGTTCAAGTAAAAACAAGTATTTTTTTAATAAAAAAATTGACATTTCTCTTAAATTCTTTTTGGACAATGACAATTGTCTAAAGGAAAACTTGGGACTCCTTTATAAAAAAAAACAATTAACTGTTATTTTTACATCTTGATCGCAAGTTATCTACTTAAACATGATTAGCATGTGTATATTTAGAGTTTAGACATTTCATTTTATTATTGATTAATTTTTTTAGAAGTTTTTTATACTTACCTTTTTTTTTGGGGCCAAAATGCTTGTGTTTTAATTTAATATGTGAAAGTAATTTTTTTTAATAAATCAAAGGTGCATTCAACTAATCTTGTCAAAAATTCTGTTAGCTTTGTCATAATAGAATTGCTTACAGCAACTTTTTCTAGTCAGCAATATGATTAGACAATTTTTTTTTTTAAAAAAATACAATAGCAATTTGAGTTTTGGTTTGACAAGAAAAATGAGTGATAACATAAAATATTTTTTGAAATCAGTGATAACATCATTTTGTTAGTAAGCTTGTGTTGCTAAACTATCCATGTCAGCCCGCTAATATTGACATTAGACAACGTTGGTTCACATGGATATTTTTATTAAAATGAGATTAACAATTTATTTGTTTTGAATACCCACGTCAATGTAAATATTTTGAGGGGCCAAGATAGCGGTTTTCTCAAATCAAAATAATAATACTAAGTTTTTTTTTTCTTTTAATATGAAAAATCATGATTTTCACATCAAATTCTAGCAAAGTACTCAAACTCGGCATTAATATTTTACATGATGAAGAGAAAATTTGAACCTAAGCCTGACTAATAACTTACACCCATCACAAAAAGGCTTGGCATAAAAGCCACATCAATAATTAATTAAAAAAAGCCCAAACTCAATTGTAAACACATACAAATAGAAAAATATATTATTTTCTTGGACAATATAAAATTCAAGACATTGATCCAGCATCATACGATATGGTTCATCATGGACCTACTAGAAGAAAACTCACAGGTGTCCATGAGTCATAGTCTCTCTCCAATGGGCTATGTCAAAATTCTAATTAAGGCCCAAATGTTATGGACTAGCCCAGGAAACCAAAGGCCAATATCAGCAACTAGAATGGAACAAGCAACGAAGTAATTAGATCTTCAATAGTAGAACATCATAATCAATATTATGGAAAAAGAAAAAAGAAAAAGAAAACATGATACAAGGAAAATGGATACAATGGACCAATCTCTAACTCAGCAATTAGCTCTCAGAAAGTAAAATGTGCAGATTCACATTTTATGACAGAAATGTCATATTTTGACAAACAGGACTGGTTTCATCAAGCTTCTGATTCAGAACAGGTGTATCTTGCAGGCTTGTGACACAATCAATACCAAATTTTGTCAGCGTAAGCACCTACTCCCCACAATAAGCAGCTATCAAATGCCTTGGAGAAAACAAACAATTTCCTAGCCAGAGGGTGAATGCCCAAATTAGAGGTCCAAACTCCAGAGAATACACACTACAAGACATAGGCATTTTCCTAAACAATCTGATTCAACGTTGTTGGAGTGGTTAAAGAGTGGAATCATACATACATGTCACACCATTGGCTCGCTCCAAGGCACCATGTTTTACACAAGTAACAAAGTGCGTGTATATTGGTGTATGCATTCCTTCGTGACTTGCACATCACAAGGTAAAAAGGCCCCCATTTAATAATAATCATCACAAAGGCAAGTCTTGAATGTTGAAGGAATACTACACTACCTGGAAAGACATTGAAAACGGCCACACTTAGACCACTACTCAGTCCCTAGGTTTAGAGAACCATCTTTCATTAACTTCAAGCTCAGGCTGTTGAATCTCCCTCTTGAGTAATGCCGAGATGCTTTTCTCCAATCTGTTCCAGTTTTCATCATGGCAACAAATTCATCATAGCTGATACGTCCATCCTGTGATTGTAGAGGAATGTCAGAGTGTAATATTCCCTTGGAAAGATTACAAAAAGGAAAAACTAAAAAAAAAAATAAAAAATCCACCTTGTCTGTGTCCACTTCTTGGAAAATATCATTTGCTACATCTGTACAATCATTTTCTCCATCTTCCATCAAAGCATCCCTCAGCTCATCTGGTTCAATATAGCCATTCCCATCCTTGTCAAAACAGGAGAAGGCCTTGCGAAGATGTTCATCATTAGCCATCCGTTTTAAATGGAGGGAAACTGCAACAAATTCTCCGCAGTCAAGTGTTCCCTTCCCATTAGTATCTACCTGTGGCCAATCAAAACTGGTTCTTAAGACTAAACAATAATGCTTTACAGCTTGAATATCTACATCTTAGTACCCTTGAAAAATTTAAATTGCAAGAACACAAGCAAATGAAATGCAAAATCAACAATGTAAAATGTTGAACAAACAATGATAAGCCAATGTTGGGGAAAGCAAACATGTAATATTAAGATTACTCTGTCGTTTGTCTAAATCATATCTAGATTGTGAACGGGATCTCATGTCCACAACAGCCACAGCTCTCAGTTGGCATAAAAAGATGCAATCAATACAAACAGACCACAAGTAAGATAATAACTAAAGAAAATGAAGAGACCATGGGAGGGAGATTAGAGATTGAGAAAATAAAACGTCACAAATAATTTTAAAAATCTATAGATTGATCTCCAAATGACTTAATTTCTAAAAGGCATTAGAGCCCACATTAGTTTATGTGGAAAGAAAACTACCAACATCATAGAAGAACTGAGCAGTATTGCAATGGCTAACAACAAATTCGGTAATAAAGCTACATAAAAAGTTTGCCCTTATCAGATAAAATAAAATGGCCAAATTTAATAAAGATATATTCCTGAACAATGAGTTCCCAATCAATATGGCTTATAGAAAACATCAAATGTGAAAAATACTATATGTTGTATCTCATGCAGTTCAACTCTATTTACAAGTTAGTGTATAGTGGAACCAGTTCTTATGGTTCCTAGGACAATAAGATGTGATATGGGAATGAGATGTTACGAGTGTTATATTAATCATAGTTTAAGGAGAATTAGAGTAAACAAGAAAGTTGACTATACTCACAGCTTCGATAAGCATCTGGACTTCAGACTCAGCAAGTTGGGATCCGAAGTTCCGAAATCCAGCCTTTAGTTCTTCAATGGAAACAATACCATCATTATCACTGTCCATCTTTTTGAACATTTCCTTGATATCTTCAACTTCTTCATTGGATAAGAAATCAGCAATAACCTGTTTTCAAATGTACAAGTTAAGATCCAGCCTGCAAGGAATCTTACATCAAAACCACAGGCTAAAAATATCAGTAGACGCAGCTAACTAACCCTCAGTGCTTTTCGTTTGAATCTGTTCATCATTGAAAACTGCTTAAGCCTTGACTTCACAACATCACCCAGAGGAACATTAGGAGCCTTCTTTGCATTTTGAAGCCAAGGATGCTCTGGAAGCATAGAAAAGAAAAACATAATAAACACCACACATTCTTGTGGGGGAAAAGGCAGCCCATAGTTACAACTTGTCTTGCCCAGTACAAATCTCGTGATGTCTGAGCAAGATAAATGCAAGAATCTTAGTAATCTGATTCTCCCTGTATCTATTGAACTCATACTAATAAATTCCACAAAACATAATCAATGATGATAAAAATCTGCAGGATTCTGTGAGATTGTAGCATAACAATTTCCAGGGTTCATGGGCATATATTCTAGTTTATTCCAGTAATATGGTTAGCATAGCATAGCACCACATCCATTTACTTCAGAAATTTTCTTCTAATGATTATAAATAAGTAAATTTCTACTTAATATCAGTAATAAATAATTTCTTGTTCTAAAACTATCTCCTTATGTTAGCTTTCTAACTACAAACATTTAACTTCTTTTCCCCTCAAGTTTTTAGGTAAGAGTTTAAAGTGTATAAATCAAAAGTTTCCGGAGAATAAGAATAATTTTAAATACATAGAAAATCCCCATAATTCAATTCCAAGAAAAGGAACTTAATATTTTAATGATTATAACCCAATAATGTGTCTGTATACTGGTATTCTCATTAATTTTGTCGACTTCATGTATTGTTCAATTATGACATTATTTTAAACCTTATGTTGCCTGATTGACATAAATGGAAACTTCTTGCCTAGATAAGAAAACATAGGAAGGTAGGCCATAAGGTAAAGAACCTATATATGTAGCAGTTACCACCTCTTAGCTGCAAAGTAGTACACAAAACAACGAGAAACAAGTCCTAATTCTGAAATTCAATATTAGCTTTAAATTAAGATATAATTAGCATAAAATGAAATGGCACATACCAAGCACCTGCTTTGCAGTTAGTCGAAGCTTAGGGTCTGGCTCTAACATTTGCCGAACAAGACTTTTAGCACTCTCTGAAATACTGGGCCAAGGTTCCCGTTTGAAATCTATGAGCCCTCGAATAATGGCCTGTGCAACGCCTTGTTCAGATTCTGCATCAGAATTAACCACAAGGTAAGACAAAAGGTTGTCTTGGAACCTGAGGGAATAATTCAAGTTCAGAGGACAGAAACAACCCACTATGATTTAACATTTAATAAGTAATTGTAATTTACATATGAATCATTTCTTTTACAATGCGCATACCAATATCAGTGCTACATAGATCCAGAGCGATGCTGGAACTGTAATACAGGCATACCAGCATTGATACAGAAGGTCTGACATGGATGTCCTCACATGCTCATGTACAAACAGAGAAGGGCATGCACAAAGAACAGGCTAGAATTTAGGATTTAGGAATGTAATTACCAGCCCAAAATGGGGGAACACCACACAGTAAGATATAGAGAATTACTCCTGCACTCCATATATCTATTTCTGGCCCATAGTTCCGCTTGAGCACCTCTGGAGCCATATAATATGGACTTCCAACAATTTCTGAGAACCTCTCACCTGGATAATAGAAGCCAAAAGATTATATTCTACAAATTAGAAAACATGCGCAGATACTATAAGCAATGACAACAAAAAAATTTGAAGCATAATATTGATCAAGAACTAGTACTTTGCTTACATTTTGAAAGCAACAACCTAAAACACGCCACCATTTTTTTTGGTTAAAGGGATGCACAGTTGAATGCAGAATATGAAATAAATATTCCATTTGGTTTCCGTATTAAGTGCTTTTCTAGCTAGTCCCCATGAAAAAAAGAATAAAAGCACATTCTGTTGTTTGTACATCTCCATGCACAGACTGCAGGCAAAAAGTAGTTATAAGTTAAGACATTAATTGCTCCTAATGTTAATATTGCTGATTTAAATCATGCATGGCATCGCATACTGCCATTACAACAGTAATGAGCACAATAACTAATATGATTGCCAAGTTTAGGGCATGCCATTCTTTTCACTGTCACCTTTCAATGTACCCACGCTTCCAATTTGGTTTTACAGCACATTATATTGAGTCCGTTACATGCTTGAATTAGAAGAGTATATGTGAGTTTAGTCTAACTTCACATGTGCTGCTCATCACACAGATACGAAACAAATTCTTCTTAATTAACTACCTCAAACTTTCACCTTTCTCCCTTCCCCTAATTACCTACTGTATTATACATCAAGAGAGGAAAGTAGAGAGATTCATTTAATTGTAGTGACTCCAGCAGCCAAGATTGAAAGTTATATCTGAAGCCTCGTTATTCTGAGTAGATAGCATAAGAAGAGTAGCTAGTCTATTTTGTTTCAATGTTTATTTTACCTTTAATGGTTTCCATCCTCTTGATATTCTGCGTTGTTCATCATAATAGAGTACATTTAATAATTTTAAATAAAGGGATTAGTTGTATCAGTACGCTAGTGGTGGCACCAACAGAGCAATTTAAGGAATAAAAAGAACTATATTTATAACACTACGTTCGGCTTATATATTTAAAATAGTTTCAGCTTATTAACGATAATAAGCATAGATCTAGCTATAGGTTTATCTCATTTCATATTGAAGCTAATTCGAAGCGAATAGATGGACTCAATTTGACCAATGATTAACAACTAGTAGTCGAATCCTGCATCTAATTTGTTCGTAATTCATCTCTCCAGCCTTTCAATGCGAGAGATTGAGGTTTTCACAATGAGGAATGACAATATTCCAAATCGGTATTAATTACCTGGCTTGAAGAATATAGACAGCCCAAAATCAATAGCCTTCAAAGGCGAATTCTCCTTCTTATTGGCAAACAAGAAGTTCTCCGGTTTCAAGTCCCTATGAATAACTCCATGCTTGTGACAAAGTTGCACAACTTCCACAATCGTCCTCATCACCGCCGCCGCAGCTCGCTCCGTATAATGCCCACGCGCTACAATCCGATCAAACAGCTCACCACCCTCGCACAGCTCCATCACCAAATGTACCGCATTGTCGTCTTCACAAGCCTCCTTCAAGCTCACAATGCTAGAACTCATAGGCAAGTGCTTCATGATAGCCACCTCACGCCTCACATCCTCAACGTCCACCGCGGTCCTGAGCTTCCGCTTGGAAATACTCTTGCAAGCAAGTAGCTCCCTGGTTTCCCGATCAATACAAAGATAAGTTACCCCGAACTCGCCACGTCCGAGCTCCCGATCCAACAAGTACTTGTCCTCTACGTTCTCCTTGGGCACGCCAGTCAAGACGGTGATCGGAGCCTTCTTGCCGGCGACGGAGTCTCGCTTGCCGTGATCGTGGCCGGAGAAGCTCGATTTCACGTCCTCCCTGGCAACGGCAGCCGGAGATCTGCAACAGTTGCCCATTCCAGGAACAAGAGGTTGTTGATCTCGTCACTGATGTTCCAGTATCTCCGAAGTAGGAAGCAGCTAGGGTTTTTCACATGATAATGCGGAAACCCTAACCCTAACTAAGCAAGAGACGATTTGAAGCTTGAGATTGGAAAAAGACAGTGAAATTGAAGGAATAGAGAGATTCAGAGAGAAATGAAGAGGAAGAAGTGACAGTGAAATCAACTTTGAGTGTAACGGCTGAGATAGATGCTTTTCAAGTGAACAAAAATAATTTATTTTTTTATTTTTTATTTTTTATTTATTTTAATTTTGGATATTATTAATTTGTCGGATAACGGAAGGGGTTTGTTGGGGTTATTTGTTGGTATTTTGCGGTTAATATTTCTTTTGGTGGCGAATTACAACGAACGAACCAATAAGATGGACGGTCAGGATGGAGAAGGAGACAGAATAATAAGCGGCTATTAAATAAATAAAAAATTGGCGTTTGATAAATGTGGTGGTGGCCCTTGTATTTATAGAAAATTACATAAGCCCACCAACATCATTCTTCTATTTGAATTTGGTACTTGGTAGATGGTAGGCAACGAGGCATGTTGCTTCTTTCTTATTATTTTTATTTCTTTACGTAAATATATGACTTTGCTATTTCTTGAATACTACTAAAGTTTGCCTTTTTTGGACATAATTATTGCCTAAAATGACTTTTTTTTAATTTCAAGTATATACATTGATCAAAATATATATATATATATTACCTAATTAACATCTATTTTATAAATTATTTAGTAATTTAGTAATATGGATTCATAATTTTCTTTATGTATATACATCAAAATACTTTTTTTTAATGGGATATATCAAAATACTTATAACACTAAAATTTAGTAAGCTTGCTGATCGGAAAAAGATTTATTTGAAAAGAATCCAACCATTTTCTTAAGAAAAAGATTAAAAAAAGTGTTTAAAAATGACTAAACTTATATAGAATTCCTTACATATTTGTTATAAGGTTTATTGATCTAAATAAGATACGTGATAAAAAAAATTTATATGATCAATTATAATAGAGAAAAAATGTAAAAGATCACATTTGTATGACCAAATATAATCATAGAAGATAGAGAATATAGCCTATAATTTTTTTTAAATGAAGACCATAGCATAATGAATCTTATGATAAAAATATAAGAAATTTTACTTAATTTTTTTTATTTTAAAAAATTTTGGATGATTATGATGAGGAGAATTGAAAACAAGCAAAAGTGAAAGAGCACAGATAGAAATGTAAAAAGGAAAAAGTGGAGGGGTATGGGAGCAAAAGTGGGAAAAGATGAAGATGCCATGCATATTGTGCTGTCTCTTTAATAAACAAACACATAAAACCAAAGGGGCCTTCTTGTCTGTGTGTTTCTCTTTCTTTTTGTGTTTGTTTGTGTCCAAAGCCTTTTATTTCTTATTAATTACTACTGTCACCTTAGGTATGTTGGGTATAAATGCATGGATGTAAAGTATTATAAAAAAGTATTTTAGAGTAAAGTGTTGTAAAATAAAAAAAAGTGTTGTAGAGAAAAGTGAGGTGAGAGAACAAGTATGAGAAAAAAGTGTGTTTGGTATGTATAAAATATTATATAAATTTTTTTTTAGAATCGTAAAACACCATAATTTTACTATTTAGTATCCTTGCTAAACATATTATACCTATTTTCTCTCGTTATTCATGGCTCTGTTTCTACCAACCACCTTTCCTTCTTTTTATGTTTCTTCAATATCTTTTCTTTCTTGCATTCTCAACACTCAATACACTGCTTCTCTTAGAAGCTCTCCCACATATATAATTTCTATTCATTCTTTCTTTCATCATAATTTATACTCTCAACAAAAGCACCTCACAAATTATGAGTCAAGCTTGCCTTTTTCAACAACGTCCCTTCACCATAATTATCATATACATTGATTTATGGATCCATAATTAAATAAATGTTTGGCAACACTAATTATTATTATTTTTGGCTACTCGGTCTTCAAAACACTGCTTCAGCTAATCCGAACTCAATTCGCATTGTATACCTTGTTATGGTAAGAGTCTTCCAATAGATGCATCGATCATAAGGTCTCGAACCCGAGACCTTACTTAAGATATACCAAACTATTCATCACTTGAACCAATCTCTCGTTAGTTTAACAACACTAATTATTATTTATGCATTTAACACTTTTTTAATTACACGTACCATATGGTGCAATGCTTCTGAGCTATCCTACAAAATAGTTGTGGAGTGCAGTGTATATGAGGCAGCCTTAACTACTTTAGACACAATATATTATATATTATTGAAATTTATCCATATTTAAAAGTTTATTAGAATCTGATTAATCCGATTAGAGTCTGTGATATAAAATTTCATAAGGTGGGTAGAGTTCTCTCAATAACAATTATATTTTTCTATAAACAATTAAGATATGTCAATTTAAAATGTTAAAAGGTAAGACACATTTCACAAAATAGATAAGACAAAAATTATACAGCCTGTTGAATAAAGTAACTTAATTAACCTTAATCACAGTGCAAAAAAGGATTGAGACACTAATGATTGGCAAGAGATGAAGTAATTTAGAAGAAATAACATCAGATTAAAGTGAATGAGTGTAAATTATTCCAAAATCTCTAGCTAGAATTGCCAAACACAGGACAGGAATGAAATATTTATTCTTCGTGAATTCTGAATAAGTTAACATATAATATAAATCATATTTCCATTTATTAATTACTCAAAGTGTTGTTTCCGTCTAAATTAAGAAGAAATATACAAATAAAAGTTTGACAAAAAGTGATAAAAACCATATATATAGCTCTCTCGCTACGTTATGTGTTTTGAAAATTATAGCATGCCTTTAATTATGATATAATAATATGACTTTAATTTATAATTAATCAACTCACCTAATTAATGACAATCTTCACATATGTTATGTTTAGTGGTATATAAACAGTCTATATATATATATAAAACACTATATCTGTGTGCCTTTAGTTTTTCTTTATTATTGGTGGGACCTTCTACTACATGATTAAATGTTAGGAGGAAATTTATTTTGTGAATAACTAGAATACAATAATGGCAACATTTTCCCCCTTTAATCCAACATATCCCAGAAAATCTAAATCCCCAATTGCGAACAACATATGTGAATCACAATAAATAAACGAATAAATGTTTAGTATTATTGTATTATTAAAATTCGATATATTCATTTAATAATGTAAAGTAATTTATTAAAATTTAGTATTATTGTACTATTAAACATCTATTCCATATAAAAAAAAAATTTAAAACACTCCACACATAATTTTAGATAAAAAAACTGCTTAATTATTTGATTTTTTTTATGAAATCCTAATGATTTGTTCAAATATAAATTGTAATAATAATTATTGAAGGAGGAAGGCCCAATTGAAATTAGAATCTTCGTTCCTAAGCTAACTAAATTTAGGGGGAAAAAGTGGGTTACATATATAATTATTGAAGTTCATCAGTCATCACAAAGGAAATAAGGTGTCAAGTCTATTTTATTAATTTAATTATAATTAATTTGCTTACATTAATATGATAGATAAAGATATCACTATATGTATAGTAAAGAAAAATGTTTTTTAAGTGCATTGGTCTCCCTTCAGCACACTCAAATTTCCAAAGGTTGTTTGTTGGTTGAAAAGCTACTCATATAATAGAGACAAAATAAAATATATAATTAATATATATTGTTTTATGGGTTGAGATTGTTGAAAGGGAACCATCACTATATGAGATCATCATCAAACAAAGTATTGCGAAAAGAAAGAAGATTTCTCATAAAATATCAATTCTTAGAGGTTTGAATTCCATATATAATATTAGTTCAATTCAAAAAAAATTCCATATATAATATTAATTGTTTGATATATTAAAATTACAACCTTTTTGTAATCATCTTAAGATTTTTTTTTTTGGAATAGTAAATTTATATTTGGTAAACCCATTCCTCCGTTTTCTTAGAGCTAGATTGTATTTAATTTATTAGGCAATTTAGTTTATCCACACACCTCAATTATAATATATAATCTCTTTCTTATGATCTTTACTTCAAATAAAATTGATAACTAGCTAGGATTTAATTTGGCATTATGTCTTATATATATATCATGTATTATTGAACCGAGTGTGCGTGCCAAACTAATATAGTAATAGGGTTAGGCCCAATCTGTGCAAAAATACACTCTAGAGTTCATTAATTACATGCTCTTAACTATCTTGATTTAGTTCTTAAAAGATGTAATTTATTTTAATTTAATTATTGTGTATAACATAGAAAATGTCAAATTTAATTTTAAAAATTAAATTAGTCTCAATTTAATCTATGTGTTAATTAGTTATGTATAACTTATGTTAATGGAGACCCATTAAAACCAAAATATTAATTTATTTTAGAGCTCTCTCAAATGACTAAATTAAAATAAAATTAATATATCTTCATTTATTTATTTTTGCCGGAATGGTCACTAGTATTAAAAGTCTAATAAATTTTGATTAATCTGTCTCAAGTTAATTGTAGAGTTCTCTCAAGAGTTTCTTTTTATACATACAATATCCAAACACCATATATATATACCTTGCTTAATTAAGTGGAATAAATTAAAGTAAATATATATACTGTATCTTTAATTTGGTCTAATGAGGTTATAAAAGGTCAAAATCTATTCACATCAAGAATAGATTAAGAGAAATTGTGTTTGAAAAATATAAGATTAGATTGTGGTGATAAGTACAAGACATTGATGAGAATATTTGGAGGTTCCTATATTATTTTGTAAGTTCATTGAATTGGAAGAAAGCGTGTTATATGTAGAAAAAGGGTAATTAAAGTCAAAATTCTCAGCAAGGTCAAGATGAGAAATCAATAGAAAAATGCAAGTGTGAGGCACGAAAGGTGGAAAACTACGTTTTATGAGGAAATGTCAAGTTTCTAGAGCCATTTAATTAATTTGTATGTTTTAGTCAACTCATATTCGTCTTTCTTCGCTTATGGCGTTTCTCACATTACGTACCATTCATTTTTTGGTTTAAGCCTTAAGGGAAATGTGACGACGTCGTTTCTTATTATGCTTACATGGAAGCAGTTTCAATTCATCATAGAAAGTGATGTACAATACCAAAGGCCTTATCTCCCACATACATTCTTCTAATTACTAAACAAATTACACTTTTTACAATGTGATGGAATTATGTTTTTGCTCTTATTTTTTTACATATTTTTATTCCATTCTCACTTTTAATACAAGGATAAAATGATTATTTTAGTTACTTTTATTTCATTTACATAATATCATATTGATATGACATTTTCATTCCCTCCACCACGTCGTTTGTTGATTCATCCTAGCTAGCTAGTAGTTAGGTAGCTAAACTCATCAAATTTTATTTCATCTTTTTTTTTTTTATCCATCTTCAAATTTCTTAATTTTTCAAATAATAAATTGTTATTTTGATCTCTAAAAGATTTCAACTATCTCAATTTAATCTCTATATGATTATGAAAATGTTAAATTTAGTCATCGTAAGATTCCATTAATTGTCTCGATTTAATCACTAAATTTTAAAAATATCAAACTTAATTTTCAATACATTGTGTTCAATTTCTCCTGTGCACGTGCATTTTATATTTTTGTCTTTTCCGACAGAGATGAAATTGCTATAGACAGTAGTATATTTCGTGGAACTCATTTGATATTTTCAATATTTATGACTAAACTGTCAATAAATGAAATCTTTGACACTTTATAAGATTCATCTAATAAATTAAATGTGCCCCTATGACTCTTGTTAAAATTTTCATTGATTACTCGAGAGAAAATTTATTATTTTAAAGTTAATGAAAAGTCAACAAAAATAATTTTATAATTTTTTTTATAGGTTAAAATAAATCTTAAGTAGTGCGTCCTAAAAAAATTAACAAAGGTCATTTTTATAATTAAATGATTAAATTGAAAAAAAAAATAGAATCTTTTGGTATCAAAACAATAATTTAGTCTTCTTTAAGCTACCAATATTGCTAGCTCTAGGTTCAGTGAATCTCAAAATTCTACGTGAAATAGAACATATATATATGAAATGGAAATTGCTGTGAATGAGGTCATCGTGATCTTGCCCACATGCCAGCAATATGTTACAGCAACTTTAATCACATACAATATATATATATATATATATATATATATATAGCAGAAAATAGCAATATGAACGTTTAGACTGAAAATTACATATATGAAAGTGATGTTAGAAGTTTTGAGAATGATGGGTACTACAAGATAAGGAAGCCTACCCAAGTTGAATCATTATTGAGAAAGGATTGCAGTTTGTACACACTACACATACAAGTAGCCTAGTGTACGATAATATATAGAATATGATATATAAAGAAATAGAGACACCACATTGATCTATAGTTCTCCTATAAAGTGCATGCTAGCGTTTTAATATAGTCACAATCAATTATGGTATTCAGGGGGCATGTTCTTTAAGCGAAAAGGGGTAGGGAAAAAAAAGTGAATGTATTTATTGTGTTTGTTAGTAAAAGTTTAGAATGGAAATAGAATGGGAATGTATTAAAATTGCCATTTTACCCCTTATATTAAAATAATAAAAAGAAAAGATAGTTATGATTGTGTCAATCAAAGAGTATAATCGACATTTTATATTTTCTTTTTTTTAATTATACACATTTTTCAAAACGAAAATAAAAAAGTTGATAACATGTGGGACCCACATATTTTTTTATTCCTTCACTCTGTCCTCCCTTATTTCATTCATACAGAACACAACCCTTATCAAGTATATATAACTTATTGGCTCTTAAAGCCATAGTATATATTGAAACCCGGACCGACTCGGACGGTCGGATCGGTGGACCGCTGACCCGGAGCCAAAACCGGTCCGGGTCACTGGAAAGGACCGGAATTACATTGACTCGATAGTGACCTGAGTTGACCCGGGCGGGTCATTGAGACCCGGCGACCCGGTACAACCCGGGACCCGGTGCATTTTTAAAAAAAAAATATATTTTTTGTGCCTCAAATACAGTCGTTTAAGTTTAGGGTCAGTTCATGTAATTATATGGTAAACACAAAGGGATTTATGGGAGCCTTATTGACAGGGATTTGGACAGAGAAAGTAGTGTTATTAGGGATGATAATACTCATAAACTTATCAATGTGCCGCTTAAGCAAATTGCATATGTTGGAGACCCAAGTATATTGGGATATTGAGATATTTGTATCAACTACATTATTGCAATAATGTGAATGTAATACCTATTTTATGATCCTTTTAATTAATAATAAATTTTCCAAGTTAGAATTCTTAGTTCAAAAGATACAACAATATGCATTTAGCGTAATCCTAATATTATTTATTTATTACATAACTAAATTTGGATGAGCTAGTTCATGATAAGGAGGAGGAAGAAGAGTAGAATGACATTGAAGCCGGTAGACCACTAGTTGAAGACCATAGATCATTAGTTAATACTTTTGGTATCCCTTTTAATCAACTAGAGACAAAAAATTATTTATAAATTATGATAATTGTTTGATTTAATTTCTATGTATTAGTGTGAAGTGTGACTATTTAGTTTTGTTACAATCTCAAGTATGAATGTATTTGGTTGCTTAAATGGATTCTACTAATCATAAAATACGATGGTCGTTTTTTTTAATTTTAAGTATGAACTTATGTATTATTATATTTCAATATATATATATATACACATTTTATCGGGCTAACTGGTTGGACCAGTGACCCGAACCTTTCACCGGGTCAATGACCGGTCCGGGTCCAATGACTATGCTTAAAGCTCTAACTATTTTACAAATTACAAACATATAATTAATTAGATTTTGATGTTTAATTAACCTTGTATATGGACAATTTTAGCCATAGTAATAATATTTTTCTCTTTTATAAAAGTTTAAGGTCTCTATCATAAAGAAAAAAAGTTTAAGGTCAAATTTAATTTTATTCTTGAAGGTTTATTTTAAAATTATCAATTTTGGCTCTAAAGTTTGATTTTAATTTGTATCAATTTTTTGTTATAAATGTTTACAAAAATGCCTAATGTTATTAATTATATATTAATAACGTCTAAATTTTAACATGATTCCGCAGGAAACACATTGTCACATCATTATTTTTCAAGCTAATTAATAGCAACATTTATTTGGGTATTGGAATTAATGGGTGGTTGGATTTTTGTATGAAATAATCGAAATATTTTTTAATTAACTAAAAAAAAATACTGACACGATAAAGTGTTTGCTAATGTAACATAAGTCGATAAAAAATGGACGGAATTCTTAATTAAGGGAGTTTTGTGTCTGAAGTTAAAAATTGAAGAGAATTGAGTGTGCAAAGTTTTCAAAACTCAAAAAATCATATAAACTCAAGACCTATAACTTAGGGAGTTATGTTCATTTGCTCAATTCAATAATATGCAATTAGTTGAGCTCTCAAACACATAACTAAAGATCAGTAATCATGGTGACCATGCAAGCATACAGATTAGTTAATTAAATAACTACTTATTTATTGAGGAATTATTGGTCCAAGTGGTACGTGGCTTATTAAACTTCTTATAAATACACATACAATTTTATGTTCTCATTTATTATAATTTTCATCAATAATTAATATTGCATGTCTACGCACTTATATTACACTTTTCTCTCTAAAATAACAAAATTGCCCATTCTAGTTTAATTTGGAGGCTACAAATCCAACATTATATTATTTTTACATAGAAACTTCTCTTGTAGGTAAGCAATCCATTCCCCAAATATTTGAAGGGTGGAGAGATTATAAAAATGCTTATCAATTAATTATTTCATAATTATGCTTTCTCTATTTTTTATTATTTTTAGTGGTGTTTGATTGTGCACGTAATACTTTAACTATATAACTCAACATGGGTGTTTATACTTCAAGTCAAAGGGGGTTGAGATGAACTTGCTTAATAATTAAAGCCTAGCTATCATATATATATATATATATATATGGCTTTGGAGTTTTTAGTGTCACACAAGTAAAGTGTGACACCAAAAAAATAACTTCCCCCTCAACTTCTCAATAAATAACAAACTTCCCACAAAATAGATATATTTTATAATTAAAAAATACAAAAATATAATATGATTGGAAGATGTGGGAGAGAGAAAACAAGCATAACTTCTTATTTTTTAATTTTAAATTATGATAACAATTTTATTTAAAAATTTTAAAATTTTAAAATTTCTAATTTTTAATGATTTTAAAATATAATAACTATTTTATATTATATTTTCAAAAAATTTAAGAATAAATTACATGTATGCACGTAGGTGCATGCGAAGCCTCTAGTATATATATATATGACTTTGGAGTTTTTGGTGTCACACAAGCAAAGTGTGACACCAAAAAAATAACTCCCCCCTCAACTTCTCAATAAATAACCAACTTCTCACAAAGTAGCTATATTTTATAATTAAAAATACAAAAAAAATAATAAGATTGGAGGATGTGGGAGAGAGAAAAAAGTATGATAGGTGGTTACTCAAAAAGAAGTGCCTAACTTCTCATTTTTTAATTTTAAATTATGATAACAATTCTATTTAAAAATTTTAAAATATTTAATTTTTAATGATTTTAAAATATAATAACTATTTTATATTATATTTTTAAAAAAATTAAGAATAAATTACATGTATGCACGTAGGTGCATGCAAAGCCTCTAGTATATATATATATATATATATATATATATATATATATATATATATATATATATATATATATATATATATATATATATATATGGCTTTGGAGTTTTTGGTGTCACACAAGCAAAGTGTGACACCAAAAAAATAATTTCCCCCTCAACATCTCAATAAATAATTAACTTCCCACAAAATAGATATATTTTATAATTAAAAAATACAAAAATATAATATGATTGGAGGATGTACGTAGGAGAGAGAAAACAAGCATAACTTCTTCTTTTTTTTTTAATTTTAAATTATGATAACAATTTTATTTAAAAATTTAAAAATTATCAAATTTTTAATTTTTAATGATTTTAAAATATAATAACTATTTTATATTATATTTTCAAAAAATTTAAGAATAAATTACATGTATGCACATAGGTGTATGCGAAGCCTCTAGTATATATATATATATATATGTGTGTGTGTGTGTGTGTGTGTGTGTGTGTGTGTGTGTGTGTGTGTGTGTGTGTGTGTGTGTGTTTGTTATTGTAATTTATTTAATGTGGTGATGCTGTGAAATGACACTATCTTTTGTCAAAAAAAGACATATATTTTTGAATTTGATGCGTGCAAGGGTTATCAATTGATGAGGATTAGGCTCTCATCCATATTGATGCGTGCTTATTCAAATCTCATTAATTTCTTTCAATTATGCACTTCAATTATTATGATCGAGCTATATATATATATATATATATCTAATTATTTATAAGTTGTTTAGTTTAACTATTTTTAGTATATTTACTTTTAATTGTGTACCATGAAAGAAGATTCTCCAAATTACAGTAGAAACATGTCAACTTTGTAAAGTTAGAGAAAAAGAAAAGAAAAGAAATTTAAACCCCTAATTCAATGTTCAAGCGTGTGTCTATATATTGTGGGGTTTTTTTTAAAAAAAAAAAATTCTTCTTATATCTTTCTTACTTGATGAATTTTATCCCCCTCTCTCTTGCTTTGGAAAATTTCTTGATCCCAAATAAACCTTAGAAAATTCGATACAGATTCAAATTACCCCACTTTAATTTTGTTCTCTAAGAAACATATATTTATATGTTTCATCATCAATTAAATAACTATATTTATATAACTTCAAAAACATCATAAAATAATTCTAAATAATCTTTAAAAAATATTGAATGTTAAATTGTTAGTTATTCGGCTATGAGATTTTAATAAAAATACTAACATGGCATATTAATCAATGTAGTAACTAATTAGAGCTAATACAATTAGCTTGTGTAGATAAATTTTTTTATTTTTTATGACATATCTATCAGTTACTTGCTTAATCAATTTTTATTACAATGACTGACATACATATAAAAGTTTTTAAAGAGGTTGACAAGGATTATGTGTAGTGGAAGAAATTAGTACTTTATAATGTAACGAATTAATGTTTGAATCTCTGTTAAGAGATCACTTAGGTGCCCATATTTAGGCAACAACACTTCAAAAAAGATTATTTTTTTCAATAAGAGAATATTTGTAAAAAAAAATTTTAAAATACTACTGACTAAAAAGTACTTTCTAATGAAAAAATGTTATAGTGTTTTGTTAAGAGTGATTTTTTGTTTGTTATTTTAATTTATCAAATAATTTAGACATCTAAATCAATAAGTTTCAATTTAGTCTCGTAATATTTTTTTTTAAATCACTAATTTTCATGATTTATAGCTAATTGAACAAATTGTTCTATTTACATTTTATAAAGGAGAACAAAAATAACTAAGAAACTAAATTGAGAGATTTACACCATAAAAAAAAATTCAAAAGTTAATCATCTATTTTAAAAAAAACAAACTAAAACCCTAAATTTTTTAAATTAATTATATTGATCAGTCCATGTCACACATAGCTAGATCCATACAAAAGTTTAATAATTACATGCAATTATATAACTTTGTTTTATTATAGACTCTATTAATTATAATTAATTTGTAGTGAAAAAGATCTATAGGATATTTTAGAGAAGAAATAAGATTTTGGTGTGGAAGAGTGTGAAAAGGCTTAGTGGTGGGGCATTATTGTCATTTGAAAAGAATGTGGTTTCAACAAAAATGGAGTCGGGCTCGGGGCCCCACCCGCCCTTTCTCACGTAACATTGCTACATAATAAGTTAATAACAACGCAAGCGCATGCGTAAACTGTACGGATTATTAATGCTTGGTGATGATGTAGAAATTAATATATCATCCAATATAATAATCATTTACATGTTCCTCCTAATTAATTTGCTAAATGATTACACTTAGTGTAGTGATTTATAATTTTGTTATAAAGTTTTTCATTAAAGTAAAACATATGTATTTATCCAAAAAAAAACATATGCAAGTTTTTTTTTTGAAAAATAATAATTAAAAAAGAGTTTCGATGTACAAATTATACATTAAGGGTATGTTTGGATTGGGGATTAAGGAAAATAAGGGAAGGGAATGAGAGACTTTCAAGATATCTTCTTCTTGTTTGGGAAGATGAAAATTGCAAGAGAAGATAATGGAAGATGAGTCCTTAATCATTCATTATCCTTTCTGTTAACAAATTCAAGATACCTCAAATTGGAGTATTTTGAAGGATATATCAACAGTCAAACAAGGAGAGTACATATGAAAGGTTAATCTTCTCTTCTCCTCTTCCCTTTATTCCCCTTTAATTCCCAAAAAAACCTAAGGATACAGCCCAATGTCAACTTGGTACAAATTAGTTAAAGATATGATCTAAAGAAAAATTCTTGTTTATGCACTTTCAAGGCGAGGGATAATTCGTCTGAGTCATCCAAAAGTTAATCTTCCTCCTTAATCCTAAAAACAAACAAATCCTTAGGCTGTGTTTGAGAATTAAGAGGGGAAGGGAAGGGGAGAGATTAGAGGAGAAGGGAATGTTAAGCTTCCATATATCCTTCCCTTGTTTGGGTGTTGATACTTCCTCCAAAATACTCCAATTTGGAGTATCTTGAATTTGTGTGAAGGGGAAGGATAATGGAGGGTTAAAGATTGATATTCTATTACCTTCCCCTCCAATTTTCATCTTCCTAAACAAGGAGAAGATATCTTAATAGTCTCCTCTTCCCCCCATTCTTCTCCTAAATACCCAATCCAAACATACCCTTAGTGAACATCTTTTGTCAATGAGATCCTCTGTTATCTATATCACTACAACAAATAAGGGTTTCAGTGGCGACTTTTTTCGTCACTAAAAGTCCAAAAGTCGTCACTGAAGGGTTTCAGTGGCGACATAAAAGTTGTCACTGAAAAGTCCGCAACTGAAGACCTATAGTGACGACTTTCAAATTCGCCACTGAAGGTACTTTCAGTGGCGACAAAAGTCGCCACCAAAGAAGGTTAATTTTCGTCACTAAAACAGCAATAAAAGTTGGAGTTTTTGGTGGCGACTTTTTGTCGCCACTGAAAAGACCTTTAGTGGCGACTTTTTATTGTCGCCACTGAAAACCTTCGGTGGCGACTAGAAGTCGCCACCGAAACCACTTTCAGTGGCGACTAGAAAGTCGCCACCAAAACCACTTTTTGTGGCAAATTTTAGTCGCCACTGAAACCACTCGCCGGAACTCCAACAGTCGGTGAAGATCTACGCCGGACCTCTGCCACCGGCCGTCGCACCTCCGCCGCCGGACCTCCGTCACCGGCCACCGGACCTCCGCTGTTGGCCGCCGATTGCCGGCCACCTTATATTTTTCAAAATTGGCGCATGGACGGATTCGAAGGTGGGACATGATGCATATTGTTTTCTATAGCAACCACTGAGCCATATGTCAATTTTTGTTATATAATTTCATTCTAAAATATTTATTATGTTTCCTACCTTTGGTGGCGACATGGAATTGTCGTCACTGAAGTAGGACCTTCGGTGGCGACTTGGAATTGTCGTCACTGAAGGTGCACCTTCAGTGGCGACTTTTTTGAGTCGTCACTGAAGGTGGACCTTCAGTGGCGACTTTTTTCAGTCGTCACGGAAGGTCGACTTTCAGTAAAAGTAGATTTTCTTGTAGTGGACCTTCGGTGGCGACATGGAAATATCGTCACTGAAGGTGGACTTTCAGTGGCGACGTTTTTCGCCACTGAAGGTGGACCTTCGGTGGCGACATGGAATTTTCGTCACTAAAGGTGGGCCTTCAGTGGCGACTTTTTTTAGTCGTCACTAAAGGTGGACTTTCAGTAAAAGTGGATTTTCTTGTAGTGGACCTTCTGTGGCGACATGGAAATGTCGTCACTGAAAGTGGACTTTCAGTGGCGACTTTTTTCGCCACTGAAGGTGAACTTTCAGTGGCGACTTTTCTCGCCACTGAAGGGGGACCTTCGGTGGCGACATGGAATAGTCGACACTGAAGGTGGGCTTTCAGTGGCGACTTTTTTCGCCACTGAAGGTGGACTTTCAGTGGCGACTTTTTTCGCCACTGAAGGTGGACCTTCGGTGGCGACTTTTTTGAGTCGTCACTGAAGTTGGACCTTCAGTGACGAATTTTTTGAGTCGTCACTGAAAGGTGGACTTTCAGTAAAAGTAGATTTTCTTGTAGTGGACCTTCAGTGGCGACATGGAAATGTCGTCACTGAAAGTGGACTTTCAGTGGCGACTTTTTTCGCCACTGAAGGTGAACTTTGAGTGGCGACTTTTCTCGCCACCGAAGGTCTTCAGTGGCGACATGGAATAGTCGTCACTGAAGGTGGGCTTTCAGTGGCGACTTTTTTCGCCACTGAAGGTGGACTTTCAGTGGCGACTTTTCTCGCCACTGAAGGTGGCCTTCGGTGGCGACATGGATTTGTCGTCACTAAAGGTGGGCTTTCAGTGGCGACTTTTTTCGCCACTGAAGGTGGACGTTCAGTGGCGACTTTTTTCGCCACTGAAGGTGGCCTTCGGTGGCGACATGGATTTGTCGTCACGGAAGGTGGGCTTTCAGTGGCGACTTTTTTCGCCACTGAAGGTGGGCTTTGGAGTATCTTGAATTTGTGTGAAGGGGAAGGATAATGGAGGGTTAAAGATTGATATTCTATTACCTTCCCCTCCAATTTTCATCTTCCTAAACAAGGAGAAGATATTTTAATAGTCTCATCTTCCCCCCATTCTTCTCCTAAATACCCAATCCAAACATACCCTTAGTGAACATCTTTTGTCAATGAGATCCTCTGTTATCTATATATAAGAACTAACAAATTGAATAGTTGCAATTAAATAAAATTATTTTTATTTTACACATATATACTTGTGCTATAATCCTGGTGAGTCATGTCCTAATTTTCTCAACTTGTCATTAACGCTACCAATTATCATTTTTGTTGTTGGTAATTTAGACAATTTATGTGTTATAAAAAAAATCAAAATTTTTAAAATGAAATTGACGGTAAAAACTTAAAGTTCAAAGATAAAAATGAAAATTAGTGAAAACTTAAACACATAAAAACTATTTTTAGCTACATTTAATTTGGATACAAGTATATATATATAATATCCCTATCAATTACATTTCAGTATTTCACAAATCATTATTTCATACCATTGGATCCTATTTCCTAGCTAGCCTATTCCTACCAACCTCATCAGCACCAAACCATATCATACAAGTTACAATCAATAGACTTCGCTAATGTCTCTGGAATTTCCAAGTATGTCTTCTAAACACACAAATGTCAACCTTAGTTCCACCTACAAATCTTTAGGACATACATCATCAACAATAAATTTTCGCCATTAATTAATACTTTATTTACACTGACTGATCGATTGTATCTGACGAGAAGTTCTTTTAAGTTGTAAATCACTTATATCATTTTAAATAAAGTTTTAGATTTAAAATCTTGTAAATATAGTTATATATATATACGAGTCAAATTTAAATTAATCAAAACAAAGCCTGGGAGACAAGGCAGAAAAAAAAACAAAAGGTAAGAAAAGTTCTTATTTGCATATTCTTTTTAGGAAATTATTAAGATAAATTTGGTAGAATATATATATATATATAACAACATTATCATTCATATTATAATTAATCTTAATATTCAAGAGATCCATAAAACTCTAAAAAAAAACCATTAGAGATCATATAGATAAGAAGTGGAAAGGTGAAGTTTTTTTTAATACAACCTTTTCATAACGAAGCATTGTTTTTCTTTCTTATAAATAAGATTGACACGCAAGAATGATCATTTAATTAAATTAATGAAGGATATAGTGCTTTAATTTAGTAATTAAATCCAGAGGCGTGTATATATACTCTAATTGAATAAACTAAAACGAAAATTAAATTTCATAAATCGATGGTAACAAAACATTGAATATTAAAAAAAAAACATTTCATTCAAAAAAATAATTATTATGTTAACTTTAGTGAATCCCCTTATCATTAAAAAAAGAAAAGAAAAAAGACTGGGATGGAAGATCACGAGTATTGTCTCTATTGTAGCACGAAATCACAATGGAGTCAATGATCTATAATTCGGTACGTGAAGACTAAAGAGGGATATGTTGGAATTACATAAATAAGAATATATATGTTCGTTTGTCAAAAAAAAAATCTTGAAAAATTTAGAATGTGATTAGAAATGTAAATAAAATATTATTATCACGTGGTATAATATAAAAAGTAATAAAATTGTAATTGAAAATAAGATTATAAGAGACTATGATAATGATTAATTTATTTTTATAATTAAATTTTTGTGGTGAGGGAGATAATGGAAAAGGGGACGGACGTTTTCGTAATTTCAAATAATAAATAGGATAAAATATAAAAATATTACACAATTTCTCTCAAATTTGGAAATCTCCACTTGAATATTATGTTCAAACCTTTTAATCTATCAAACTTGAAATAAACGTGGGTCTTCGTAAAAAGATGCAGTTTCTACAGTGTCGCATTTCCTTCTATAAAAAATATCAACCAAGCATGGCCTAAGTGAATATTCTGTCTATAGAAATATTGAAAATTGAATATTAAGATGTTACGCTAATTGGAATACTAAGTCATTCTTATTTGATCTATATTGTATTTTGATTATGGTTCATTAAAGTCGGATTACGATTAATTAAGGCCAGATTTACGGCCTGTGACCCACCACATCAATTATAAATAAAGAGTTCACGCAAAATCATAAGCACTACAACTACTGCATACGTAATCTCTCATTTCCTTGATCATTTCTCAACGTTCTAACTCTCCCATTAACATTCTTCAACCATGCCATCACGTCCCCCAACGTAACCTACTCCACCAAGGATCAGGGCCTCCTCTGTGAGTGCTCCTCTCAAACGATCTACAATCGCCCATAACATCTTAACCACATGAAGACGACACCTCTTTAAATAATGGGTTTAGGGCACTGGTTAAGAAAGCATTAAATGAAGTTAGGTAGTCAAAAAGTGCATAGAAATCAAAATTTATATTAAATGCATTTTTCTATTTTTTTAAAGACACTAATACGCTCAACCTATTACTTAATAAACATTCATAATTACATCTCAATAATATTTTTTATATTTATTTCTCTCTATTTAATTGTTTAATTGTTTTAAATAAATTAAACACTTACTATATAAGGAATCTATATATAAAAAAACACTTACCATTTACATTATATAAAAAAATATTTATTATGTGATATAAACCAATTAAATAAAAATGTGACCAATATATTTAACATGATTGGATAAATAAAAAAATAAAAGAATATAAATAAATATAGATAAATAAATATAAAAAATATTATTGAGATGTAATTAAGAATATTTATTAAGTAATAGGTTGAGGGTATTAGTGTCTTTAAGAAAAATAGAAAAACACATTTAATATAAATTCTGATTTCTATGCACTTTTTGACTACCTAACTTCATTTAATGCTTTCTTAACCAGTGCCCTAAGGGCACTGGTTAGCAAAACCTTTAAATAATTCTAACGTTTAGTAGGCCTTTTGGATGTCCTTTCGAACTACGTAAACTTTAATTCCCATAAATTATTTAAGCACACAAGTTCTTAAAGCCATTTTCTTAATGGTCCCATATTTTTGTCGTGAACCAATTAAAAAACAGTTTAACATAACCTTTACGGACAAAAGATTAATATGCTATGTTTTTTTTATAAAATGATTTCTTATTTGTCTCACTAATTTGGCCTCGTTTGATATTAACCCTGGTGGATCGAATATGTATGCATATAACAAAAAGAATGTCCGTAGAAGTAAACACAGAAAATTGGTTGGAGTTTTGATTAATTAAACAGAGTGGGTCAATCACGTTTTTACGCAGTCTTCTTCTTCTTCATCAATCCCTTCCTTTAATTTTCTTTTGTAGAATTCCATTGTTTGGTTGTGACTTGTGACGGTCAATCACTTTGAAACAATTTTTAACCTTTCAAGTTTCCCAATGTCAATGAAAGGCTGGGATTCCCAACTCCCACCCACACTGTAACCATCCACGTGGCACTCTCCCAATCCCCCAGGTGCCCCTTCTCTTCGCCAACCTCTTGAATTCCTTTTACCCGATTTGACAATCTCACCCATCCATCCATCTCGTGTCTGTCTCTCATTGGTCAGGGAAGACACACCCAGGCGCATCGATGATCGGACTCGCTGATTCGTTTTCTTTTTCTCAGTCAAAGTTATTTTTATTTTGACTAAATTACACTTAAAGAGATTTTTAAATTATATACTTTGTTCTTTTGTTTCGAAATTGTACTCTTTTTTGAAGAAATAATTTTTTTGCATTTTTATTTATTTTGGTTAAAGTATTTTTACATTTATTAATTTTATAATTATACACATTTTTTATTTATATAAAAATAATTTTTAAAATATAAATAAAACAGTTGTTTTCAACTTAAAATAAACGAGAATGGATCCAGTGCTTGGCTCTTCTATGCATTAGTATGTTAGGCTGACTTTTTTTCATAATTTTTTTCACTTTTTTTTTATTTTAAACTTGAGAAATTGTAAACTTTTTCTAAAGAATAAAAGTTATAATCACAAAAAAATAAAAAATTTCACACAAATATGGACCTACCGTGAATAGTTTAAGGACCACCTTTATTAGGGACTAAAAAGTTAGTACCTAATCTACTCATAGTAAATCTCGATTTTTGTGGAGTTGTTAATTTTTTTTGTATCTATATCTTTTATACTTTAGATATTCTTTAGAAAAAAGTTTATAATTTTTCAAGTTTAAATAAAAAAAGTGAAGAAAACTATGAAAAAAAGTCAACCTAGCATACTAATGCATAGAAAAACCAAGCACTGGATTCATTCTCAAAATAAACAATTGTCTTCAACTTAAAATAAATAATAGTACAGTACAAAAAAATAAAATAAATAATAGTAAAGTAATATTGTTTAAAATATTTTTTATAGTAAATTATAATTATATAAACAAATTAATAATTTTATTAAGAATATTTTGATTTAAAAAATAAAGTTATAAGTTTTTTAATTATGTTTGTATGTTCATATAAAAAAAAAAGTATAATTTTAACATCTCAAGCTAACAGGTGTAATTTATTAAATTAAGATTCATTTCAATTAATTCCACAACAGGATAAATTTAGAGTACACTTGGTATAAATGCAAGGATGTAAAGTATTATAAAAAATATTGTAGAGTAAAGTACTGTAAAATAAAAAAAAATACTCTAGAGAAAAGTTAAAAGAGAGATAGACAGAAACAATATGAAAAAAGTATATTTGATATGTATAAAATTTAATATAAATTTTTTTAAAAAACCATACTCTTAATTATAAGTAATTATAAGTAGTTTAATATTACTTAAATAATAAAAAAAATGTGATGGACGGACAAAAATAAAAATTAAAAAATTTATAAAAATATTCTTCATAATTTCTCATCATTATAAAAATAAGATTATTTTTTAAGTAATAAAAAAACAAATTATTTATTTATTAATTAATTGGGAGGTGAAGCTCCTGAAGAGGTGAATGGCGAGACCGTGGACTCGTGGGGCCCAGGGTTCCTTCTTGTAGACCAGCATGCGTGCCACGTGGAGGGAGATGGTAGGCGTCTCCACGTGGGACATGACAGAAAGCCGCGTATGTGATCACGAAAGCTGGCCCCACCCACAAGTCCCTCATTTTTATATGATAAACATCTAAACTTTTTTTTTTTCAAATTTTTTAGCAATAAAAAAATGAATTTGCCTATTTAATTAAAGAATTCTTAATCTTTGTAAGTCCACTTTTAGGATATGGAAATCTAGGGGTTACAGCCTCCATCCAGTACAGTACAGTCTCGAAGCCTTTTCTTTGGGAAGGTCACAACATTACATTACACGGGACGAAGAGAAAGTTAAATAAAGCAAAAAAGAAATAGTAAAAACTTAATTTAACAAATAAATAAATATTGTTTGGAGAAAAAGAAAGAAAGTAAGAAAAGCTTGGAATGCAAGTTATGTAGTAATGGTGGTAGAGAATAAAATGTGGCAGCACACACACAGTAAGACTTTCTCGTCAGCGTGACGACACGTAAACGCAATGGGAACGCCAATCAAAACACACACAAACTTTGCGCGTAGATAGATAAAGTGAGACCGCTAAGGTATTGTGATTTCTCAGTATTCACAATTTCAAATTCTAAATAAAAAATAAATGCTTCAAATATTTAGAATATTCCTGTTACATTTTGAAACATTATTACATTCACTTATTCAATTAGCATCGAAAATATTAACATGACAAAAGCAGACAAATTATTTATTGATGCAGTGAAATTTTATTAAGAAAATAAACAAAATTATCAAGAGAAGGTATTATATGGCAAAAATCGAAAGTTGGAGATTATAAGATGCAAATTTAAAAAATGTAAGGGTATTTTGGCGAACAAAATTTAAAAATAGAAAGAAAAAGAGAGAAAGAGAAAGAGGAAAAGTTTTCCCAAATCTGAACGAATAAATAATAATAGTAACAGAAACACCTAAGCAAATCTCTTTCTCTCTCTCTTTAATTTCCCTTTCTCCTCGCACGATTCACACTTGTTCACACACGTCTATATATATATATAAATACATGACCTTTCATTCTCTCTCATCTTTTCCTCTTCTTCAAATCTTCTTCAATAATTCTCCATAGCCTAGGGAGGCAGATCATATATAGCTTTTTAATGGAAGGAGGACATAATCTTCATCATCACCACCTCCATCAACAACATCATCATCAATTTCTTCATCAACAACAGCAACTGCAACAACAACAACAACAACCTAGTAGTAGTAATATTGGTGTGGTTTCAGTAAACGTGGAAGTGGGAGACAGGTTTCCTCAATGGAGTGTTCAAGAGACAAAGGAGTTTCTGGCGATTCGAGCAGAGCTGGATCAGAGTTTCATGGAGACAAAGAGGAACAAGCAGCTATGGGAAGTTGTGTCCAACAAGATGAACCAAAAGGGTTTTCTCCGAAGCCCAGAACAGTGCAAGTGCAAGTGGAAAAACCTCGTCACCAGGTACAAGGTACTATATTATATCCCAAATAAACCAATTCTTAAATTCTTCTTCATCCTCAAATCTATCCCTCCTTTTTCTTTAATTTTTCCTCTTTTATATTTAATTTCCTACGCATATATATATATATACACCACAAATTAAAGCATGCCGTCTTCTATTGCAATTTATATTTGTTCTCACATATATGTATATTTATCGATCGTGTCTCCTTCCTATATAGCTTTTGTTCTCTAGTTAATTGTAAAGGTACGATTTTTATCAATCATTCCGTTTGAAGCAATTGATTAGTAATTCTTCACATGAATGTAATTAATTAGTTAATTACTTTTTATTTAATTAATATATATCAAACACTAATTATTTCAAAATAATTCACAATATATGTGTCACTATATATATATGATTATGAGCTATACATATGTATGTATGTATGTTTTTTTTTTCTTTTTTTCATGTGTCTTACATAAATAGAATTTCTTGAGATTTAATGAAGGGATGTGAAACAATGGAGCCAGAAGCATTGAGGCAGCAATTCCCATTTTACAACGAGCTCCAAGTGATTTTCGCGACGAGGATGCAGCGAATGCTGTGGGCCGAGGCCGAAGGAGGCGGCTCCTCCTCGAAGAAAAAGCTCTCATCCGACGATGAGGACGACAACAACAACAACATTAACGAAGATAGCGAAGGCGATCAGAAAGGTGGTGGTGGCGGTGGTGGGAGCAAAAAGAAGAAGAAAAAGGGTAAGATAATAGGGAATTATAGTGGTAGTAATAGTAGTAACTTGAGTAATTTAAAGGAGATGTTGGAGGAGTTTATGAGGCAACAAATGCAAATAGAGGCACAATGGATGGAAGTGTATGAAGCAAGAGAGAATGAGAGGAGGATGAAGGAGATAGAATGGAGGCAAACAATGGAGGCATTGGAGAAAGAGAAGATAATGATGGATCAAAGATGGAGAGAGAGGGAAGAGCAAAGAAGGGTAAGAGAAGAAGCTAGGGCTGAGAAGAGAGATGCTCTTATTAATGCTCTTCTAAACAAGCTCACAAGACAAGACATGTAGTAGTACTAGTAGTTGCTACATAGAACACTAGAAGTAGTACTATACTACGTACTAAACGACGACGTATAGATGGTACTACTTTGTTTTTTTTAATATACATATGAATGCATGTCTTTCTTTCTTTCAACTCAAGGGAAAAAGGCTTTAGTCTCCAGAATATTGAGAGGTTTGTTTCTTAGAAACTTGAAATTGTTGTTTTTATATATATGATCTTATTTCAATCTCCTCCTGCTTCTGTTTTTTGCTCACACTTTTAGTCATTTTATATGGTTTATGTAAGGAAGCTGATTATTAGTCACTTGATTAGTTTCATGGATTAATTAGAGCAATATTTTGTATTGAAGTAATTTTGTTTCTTACCTCAACTGAATCGATTTTTTCTTTTTTTGGAGAATTGATTTTATACACTCGTTTGCACATTAATCAATTAGTTGATTAAAATAAGGCACTTTACATTATGCTAATTTTTCTCCTAGGGTTTGTTTGGAAATTAAGAGAGAAAAGGAAGGGGAGAGATTATAGGAGAAGGGAGGGGAGGGGAAGAGAAGGTTAAGCTTCCGTATGTCCTCCCCTTTATTTAGATGATGATACCTCCTCCAAAATACTCCAATTTGGAGTATCTTGAATTTGTGAAGGGGAAGAATAATGGAGGGTTAAGGATTGATCTTCTATTATCTTCTCTTCAAATTTTCATGTTCCCAAACAAAGAGAAGACATCTTAATAGTCCCCTTACCTCCCCTTCTCCTCCTTAATCCCCAATTCAAACATACCCCTAGAGTTTGATCAAAGAAATGGACAAAAAGACATTTTTTGTTGTTTTTCTAATTTTTTATTATTTCTAAAATATGATTTATATATTTTTTATGTGTTAAAATTTCTCACACTTTTGTTTTGGCCACTGAGACTTTCTTAATTAGCCAAAGCAATAAAAAGGATAAAGGGTACTATGTTATCTCATTTTTTAAATTTATTCTTGTTCAGCATTGATGAGCTTGTAATTGATTATATATGGTTTTTATTATGATAGTAAAGAGAATATAATGCTTCAAATTAAGTTCAAAGAGAGACTCATTCTTTTCTATCTCCTGGTAGTAGGTGTGGCTAGTTTTATATATTAAAAAGAGAAATTCTTTTTACATTACCTAACAATGGAGAAGCAGGAAAGATCCACAAACAACATAATGTCCGAAGAAGAAGATAATGGTAGATCATCATAATGTCTATTATTCCATTGAGATATGCACAGTTTTATAGGGTTAATGGGGCATTTGCCAAATTGCTTCACTTCACATAAAAAGTGCTCTTACTTTCATTTTTTTTCTTTTATTATTACATTCAAGGCTAGTATTTAACTTTTTTTTTTCTTTTTCCCCTTTAAACATTATGTTGGATATTTAAATAGGGCACTCTTTCATGCACAATACACCACCTCAATATGTATTTAGGACTTTATTTTTTATATTGTTTTCTAAATAATGAAACTCAACTTGACATTTTTGTTCACAAATATACATATATTATCTCAGTTTACAATTATATGTAATGATTTAGGTAGTATAAAAGAAAAAGATGAACTATATACTATATACAATTATACACAATGTACTTATATATCTTAGCTAGCAAGCTAGCTCCAGCTATATCTATATATATAGGTGACTACTTTTTTCATACAAATACGTGTATTGGAGAAGCACAAAAGTAGTTATATATATATATATATATATATATATAGTTAGTGATGATTAATTTTTTGTTGATCAAATTAAAGTTAAGAAAAAGCATTAGATTCTGTTGATGGACCCAATGGATCTATACAATTTAAGAGAAAAGTCTTTATTTATTTATTTTTTTTAAAATTTTGGTTTTATAATATTATTGCATTGAGATCATGTCAAAGCTTTTGCATTTTTCAAGAGCATGCATGCATGAGATTCTTGACAGCTAGGTGTTGTAATGCATGTATGGTATTTGCATGGAAATTAAAGAGATCTAATTTCAAAGGGTTATATTGACATTGACTAGTAAGCTTAATTAATTATTATTGTAATATACATGCAAATAAATATTATTCTGCCTCTCAGTATGAACTTGTGACTTTTAATTTAATGTTATTATGGGGGTGCCTGTGTGAATTGTGAAATTACATGTGAATTGTGATGATGATATATATGCAGGACCATACATTTATTTCAGGGAAACGTGTATATATCTCTCTCTTCTTCTTCATTTTTTGTCATTTTGCAAAGGTGTTTGGATATAAATAATAGGAGTGGGAAAAATTAATTATGCATGCAGGCACAGATATGGTAGAAAAATAAATGATCAATAATATTAATGTATTATATGTAGAATAGTTATATATATATACTACTATAATATAATATATGTAATATATATTTAGTGGATCTACTTTTGTATACTTTTATTTAATTTGTAGGAATTTAAGCAATACTATAGTACTAATATATATGTGGCAGAACTTGAGTTTTAATTACCTTGGTGTCTCCAGGATAATCAAAGAAATTAGCAATATGTGGTACTAAAATGTTATATATATGTAAAATCTAAATTATTTATTCATGTATGAAATTTATAGGCTGAATTGCTAGTGAATTAAAAAATTCCATTGATTTATATTTAATTTGGTTCTATGCTAAGATAACATTATATTTAAATATTGCAATTTTTTGTTCCAGTGAAATTTAATTAAATTTGTGATGAACTCCATCAAGATAAAATATATAGGATTCAATGTGAAAGTGTGTTCCTTGGTGGAAACACATTTAAATTTTTATTTCAGCCATAGCTGTGTTTATGAATTTAGTTATTGCATGCCCTGATCAAATAAATATATTTGAATATCAAAGTTTGACCAAGAATATTGTTGTTTAAAATATAGCATTTGCATCATACACATGATATATAAAGTAAAATTCTTGAACGTGTATATATATATATAGATTAACCAAATTTAATTTAAGTTATAATGTGGGTTAAATTAAACCCCACACCATTCACACACTTCTTATGATATTTTATATCCAAAATTAGTCTCAATATTAGATTTAGTTGATGTTAATCAATTTTGAGACAAAATCAACGATCCAAAGTGATTATAAAATGAGAGTAGTGATCTCGTGTTTGATCGTTCTTCCATTTTGTTATCATAGTTCACACGTATATATAATTATAAATTCATCAATTTGTTACGCGTAATTAATAATAATTAATATATAGAAGCCTTTTCAAAGTTTGAACGCTTTTTCCTTATATATATACAATCTAGTAATTAATTAATTAATTAACCAATTGCTTCTTTTAAAAAGAAAGAATTAAAAAAATAAAATAAAAAAGGATAAGATTCCTCTGTCACAATACTTCTAGATCTCCGAGAATTAGACTTTGAATATATACTTTTAATTGTTGTTGTAGACTTTGTTGTTTACCAAAAGAGATAGATAATGATCATATTGGAATTGTTAATTAAACAAAACGAAACATATACTAATAATAATAAATAATTCTGAATAAGGTATGTTTATTTTTAATTAGCAATAAAACAGTAGTAGAATATAACTATAATGATAGCAAACAATTTGGATGATAGTGGAAGTTGGAACACCGACTTTATTAGAAACAATGCGCTGGCCAATTGAAATATTGAATCGTTATTCATATCAAAACTGTCTATTCATTAATAATTTATAATAATGATAATTAATATGGATTTTACAATTTGCAATTGCCTAGCTAATTAAAACAGTGTTTTGATAGTGTGATGATTCATAAACGACAAGTCGTTTAGTATGATTCCATTTGCATATGATGATGTCTCGCAGACTCGCACCGACATAAACACGGCTAATTGCAACGATATTATTGGTGCGTAAGAAGGTGTTCCCAGTTAATTAGGTTTCAAATTTAATTTCTCAAATTAAATATATATTATATTTCTTTTTATATGTTAGTATATTTATTAAAAGAAAACTTATTAGTGCATAAGATTATTGAGGAGTGTCCTCCAGCAATATATATGTGTTTCCAAATCAAACTTACACAAACGCGTTTATCTGACACACACATCATTATATATATTTTACCAATTTAAAATTTTCACCGACTCATCTATTTAATTCTCTCATTACTCAACTATTCTTATTACTCTCTTTTGTTTTTTTTACTTTCTTCTAAATATACCATATCTGACTCAACAAACGACAATCCTTATATAGTATAGTCAATCGGATTCAGAATGTTGTTATTACTAATTTGTATATGTTCATTTCATTCAAATCCCCAATATAATTATGACACGTGGTAAAAAATGTTTAAATGACCAATCACAGTAGAGAGAGAATATAGAAGACCACCTTTTATATGACCAATCATAAAAGAAAGAGAGTGTAAATACAATATATGATTGGTGGAATTGGATGAAATGGACATAAGAAAATAGACCTAAGTTTTTTCCTTTGTATAATGAAGGAGTGTTTTTTGAACCATGAAATATAATAAATATTAAAGATAAAAAAATAGGTTTGCTATAAAAATAAATAAAATATTTCATGAAATAGATTTGTATGTTTAGGATATAGGAATTAAAAAATAAAACAAATTTAACGTCTAAAATATTTTTAATATCAAAAGTAATAGTGCTGATGCTGACAATGGTGGCAGCAACAAATAACAATGAATAATGATGACCTGATGGGGGTAAATTTTTTTTCAAGTCATCCGGTTATAATCGATTCAAAATCAAATCGATCAGGAATTTTAGGCCTTATTTTTTCACAAGAAATAGGGATAAAAATGAGCAAGGAATGAATAGGGTTCATTGAATTTCACTTATTTTTTATTTTTTTTATCAATTTTTTTTAAAAAAAAAATATAAAATACAAAATGTTTATTATACCCTTTGATTTAATACAATCATAATTTTTTTTTTCTTTTATTATTTTAATATAAGGATTAAAGTGATAATTTTAATACATTTTTATTCTATTTTTATTCTCAAATTTTTATTAACAAACACATAAAACGCATTATATTTTCGTTTTCGTTTCCCTTTTTATTTTTTATTTCTATATAAAGAACGTACCATTAATCATTTAGTCAGCAATGCTCCTAAAAATATTTATATATATATATATATAATTGTATTTGGGTCAGGGTCCAAGTTCCAGAATGGTACCAATTACTAACTTTCTAGTTGCCTGCAATTAACTACTTTATTTAGGAAAAGATCAAAAAAGAAAAAGAAAAGTCAAATGCAGGAAACTTACATGTAAAGGAGACAACAATTAACTTTCATTTGGGATATGTTGACAAAATTCTTCACAAAAGTAAACACATAATAGTTGACAATTGTGGTCTCAAGCACTTAATATCTAGGGGTTAGCTAGCTTCTGTAAATTAATTATTAATTATTTATAATTCTCATTTTGTTCTGATTTAACAAATTGAATGGATTATCATTAAGTCAATTTAGGTTAGTTGTCCTTCAATTCTATATATATAATTATGTATATGAATGCAAATTTTCAACAAAATTGTAGTGGTATCTATATAATAAGCTAAGATACTTCATTATGATCAATGTCTTTATTTGGTCTATTTATATATATTTATTCAAATAATTCATATATTTTTATGTAGCAAATTTGGTGGATTAGACAAATTAAAATTAAATACAAACTAAAACAATATCTATCGTCAAAGAGATATTTCAACTTTAAGTTTAATGAAAGGAGTTGGTGGCCATAATGTGTTTCTAATACATCTATATACTAAATCACATAGTTTGGAATAAAATTGCCTCTAGTGTATATACTGATGGAAAAAATAGTTTGGTTTGAGAATTAAGAGAGAAAATGAAAAAAAGAGAGAGAGAGAGGAGTAGCATATATTTGAAAAGTTAAACATTTAAATGAGAGATAACAGAGAACTAATTTTTTAAATTTTATTATTTTTAATATTTATAATTTTAAAATATTCTAATTTAAAAATATCTAAACAAACAATGGAGAAAAATCCCTATAAAAAAAACAATAGAGAAAAATGAAATTAGTTTCGCCTCTCCTTTCCTTCTATTTCTCTCTTAATTGCAAAATATGTTTGACAATTAAGAGAGAGATTGGGATTAAGGGAGGGGATAAGGGAGGTTAAATAAAATATTACCATCTCTTTGTTTGGTTCTCTAAAATTTTGTCCTTTACAGTAATTTAAATTAACAAAGTAAGAGGATTAAAGAGAGGAGGAGATGTTCAGTAGTACGGTAGTACTGAACTTCAGTATATCTTCAATTAGTTGGTCTCTAATCTATATTCAAGGTGGGTCTTAATTAATATGACTTTTTATTAATATTAATAAATGACACTATATAATTAGAGGGATATATTGAAGTTCAGCAGTACAATAATATTAACTTTTATGCGTGATTCATCCTCTTCCAAAGGCATAAACATACATACATGCATATAATGTGCAAGACATATTTTCAAATTTAAAAAAAAAAACAATAATAATATCTTTTATACATTTATTTTTACCATATCAAAGTCATAAAATAAAGGCAAAATTAAAGAATTTTTAGTACCTCAATGTTTAAAGTTGTTAATTATGTTTTCGAAATTTTTTGTTAATTATATATACCCCTAATATTAATATTTTAATTTCTTTATCAATGCTGTCATTTTTATTAACATTGTCAAAATAATTTGACAACGAGCGTTTATATAGTGTTATGCATAGTAAAAATAATATATTTAAGTTTAATTTATGTCAATTCAGACTTTTCTTCACAATTCTAATCATCATTTTTAAACTTGCTTATGAGATGGAACCGGAGAAAATGAAGGTTAGGATTATAGCTAGAGCAAAAATATGAGTAGACATAAGTATTTATAGCTAATTATTTTGATGGTGTTAATAAAAAAAGATAATATTAATAGAAAAGTAAAATATTAAAAGTACAATTGACAGAATTTTTTTTTTTTAAAAACTGACAATATTAGAAGTGTGATAAAGATATTTTGCCAAAAATTAAAAGAATGTATATGTTCGGTTCAATGTCCAGGAATCTCACAAAAAACGTAGGAACAAGTTAAATTTGCCGAAAGTTAACTGTCTCTTTCTTAATCATCGTTCTGGCATGAGAGATTATATGGTTCCTGAAGAATTAAATTCTGGTTATTCATTCATATATAATTAATTAAGATTATATCCCTGATTAAAAAAAAAAGCATTACAATATTTTATTTTCTCTTAAAATGTCTGGTTATATAATTTCCTTTATTCACAAAAAGAAAGAAATTAAAGCAAAATCCTGAATTTAGATTTGATACTAATAATGATTATTATTAGTTCAATTATGTTGACCCCTGAAGAATTTTTGTGATCAATTTAATTTATAGTGAAATGAAAGAGACAAGGCGGTGTTTGGCTTTTCATACAATAATCATTTTCACACCATCTTAAGTCTCCCAATAAACCCACAAAATTAAACCAAAACCACTCAAGCCATAAGTGATGCATCCAGCACTTCATTCTACAGTAGTGTGAACACGGTTTAGTGGATTCCCATGGTGCTCTATATATAATGCCAATTATACCATAATATGTAATGGAAGCACTTCATTTCATTATCACTCTTGCTTCCTTTTTTTCTTTTTCTTGTAGTAAATATTATTTAAAAATCAAGGGGTGGGGGTGAATAATATATACAATGTTGTTCATATTAAAAAAAAAAAACTCACATGCCTTGCACATGCCAATTTCCATGTACAATTTAAAACAGCTAGGTACCAACTAATTAATTACAAGATACTTGCAAAATTTTAAACTACATGCATGATGGATAAAAGTTTAGTGGTACCGTATTATTGAAATTCAAGACATTCTTTCAATCATGTAGAGCTATTTTTTAATATTAATATAAATTCATATTAATAAGGACTCATCTTGAATGGGTTAGGAACTAACTGATTGGAAAGATGTACTGAAGTTCACTACTACCGTATCACTGAACATCTACTAATGCATGATATATGATGTGATATAGATAGTAAAAGATATGTCACTACTACAACAACTTGGATTTACCCACGGAATTTTACATATATATTATGTGGGGAATATGTGGGAAAACGATTTTTTTTCTTCTGAAATTAGCCACAGATTGGTTTCCGTAGACAATTTCATAAAATTAGCCACGGATTAATTTCTGTGGGTAAGTTATTGGAATTAGCCGTGGCTAATATCCGTGGGTAAGTGGTAAATTAGCCACGGATTGTAATAATTGGATAAGTGTTTATTATTTAAATTTTAGATGTATATATAAAAAATGTTTTATATTAATAAAACAACAAATGATAAATGGTCTACTGATAATTATAAATATTACCGTGCATGATGTCCTCTTTTTGAATTCTCAATGGACCATTTTTTAAAAATATATATTGTGGATATATATAATCCGTATGGTTTTAACACTTAATTAATTTAATGCCTTTCACATTAATATTGGATATATATATCTATTTGACTGACATATAGTTTATTATATAACTAATTAACTATTAAAACTATATTATAAAGTCTTGTTTGAATTGATTAATTAATTAGAGAAACTATATTAACCATTTATTTTATATAATAAGTGGGTTTAGTTTAGAGACAGTTGAATAAATATATGAGTAACTTTTTTAATGTAAGTTATTTCCGTATGGACCATGAATTTGACTATAGGAAATTTAGTTGAAGTTGTTTACGACTTGACCTATAATTTCTTATAAACTCATTCAAGCATACCGCAATTTCACAATTTTTTTTTTCCAAGTATCCTTCAGCCCGACAGGCCAAAGACTAATCCTCTGCGGATCTGAGCTCCATTTAAGGGTTTGCCGCTGGCCAATTAGTTGCTGCATACACAAGGTGAGATTTAAACCCCCAACACTTGCTTAAACAACCTAATGAACTAACCACTAAACCCAAGCTTGGTTCGCAATTTCACAATTAAATCTAATGTCTTTTCAATATTCAAACATTCAAATGAACAATTTCTTTATTAGTTGACAGCAAGATATATTCAAATGAATAATATATTGTAATAATTATTTAACTTTCATATGCCGCAATGATGTCAAGGTTGACTTCAAACATGTTTAATTAGACGAAAAAGTTTTGGTTCAATTTTTTATATCTTTAGTTTAATCCCGGAGTTGCACCCAAAGTGCATGCAAATAATTACAAATATATATTTCTTAAAAAATAATAATTACAAATATATATGTTTTATTTGTCTATTTGTGAGCAACTTGAATAGTTTATAATTGGAGGATGACTCATTACATTTTTATTGATAAAATTAAAAAAAATTCACACTTTTATACAAGTGTTGTTTATTTTAAAATTTTTTAATGAACTTTTGTTATATTATTATTTTATCAGCCTGGTGGCACTTGTCATATATATACGGGACAAAGTTAATTATTGGACTTATTATCGAGTTAATTAATTGCTATTTGCAACTCATTAAGATAAAGAAGTAGTAGAATGGGCTAAACTGTGGGCCTGGGCTTGGCCCATTACCATGTTATATTAATTTTTGAAGAATGTCCATGCAATTTTTGAAAGATATACACATTTATCTATTGTATTCTCAGAAAATACTTAAAAGAGGTTATAATTATCTTTTTAAAAAATTCTTAGTCAGTAAATATAATTTTCTATACAAAATAAAACCATAGTTTTATTTAATATAGCAATAGTTAAAATTATATTTATTTTTGTCTTGATCAGGATATATATCTTTCAAAACAGACTTGACAATTAATCTTTCGAATATTATTAAACTCATAGCTAAAATCGTTCCGAACAAATAATAATCCATTCTCATTATTCTTCATACATCAATTTTGTTTTTTTTATTCAGCCTTTAAAAAGCTAGGATTGTAAATTCTAAATCTAATATAATATATTAGTGGTACCATCAAAATATTAAAAAGAGTAATTTTCTTTTGGATAGGTTTAGGATATATGGCGCAATCACAGAATGTAGTTATGTTCATAGAATGAAGATTGGCTTCGATACGAAGGCCCCAAAGCTTCAATGTGGTCCATTACCCTTTCTTCTTTTTCTTTTTTTGTTGTGCTTTCATTAATCATTAATTCTTTCACTGCCTTTCAAAATCAGTGCAATTGCAAAGATAATGATACAAGTCACACATTGGGGAGGTTACATTCAAGGAAGGGCCTTATAAGGCCTTGGGCTCTCCCACTCCAATAACTAACTTTTGGGGTGTGGTTCTCTCAAGGACTTGTGCTCGTATCAGATAATGACATGACATAATTTCCTTTTCTTTTTTTTTTTTTAAAAAAAATGAAAGTTAATGGCACAACACAACCTCAGGGATTGCCGGATTTGCCCGCCTCTTAAAATGTTGTTTTTTTAAAAAAAAAAACTTATTCCTAATTTTTTCTATAAAATATAGTTTCAATTAATATATATAAATTTAAGGATATTTAATCCAAACTTTATGGTTAAGGTCAATATTTTGCATAACCATGTTTTTTTACGCAGAAATAAAAATAAAAAGTAAAAGAGAATGCATTTATTATGTTTGTTAGTGAAAGTTAAGAATAGAAATGAAATAAGAATGTATTAAAATTACTATTTTACCCCTTATATTAAAATAATAAATAGAAAAAATGTTATGATTGTATCAAATCAAAGGGTATAATAAATATTTTGTATTTTTTTAATTATACATATGTTTCAAGATAAAAATAAAAAAATAAAAATGAATAACATATAGAGCCTACATTTTTTTTTTTGGAAAAAACTTGCTTACATGTTTTTGGTAAGGTTAACTAATTATCCATTTTGAGAAGATGACAAAAAAAAATTGACACATATATATACAAGCATATAATTGATTAACCTTATCAAAAGCATATAAGCAACAGAATATAAGTTTTGTCTTTTTTTATTTTCTCTTTCCCCTTCTTCTCCAAGATCAAAAGAACATGCCGTAAATAGAATATGGAAAAAATTTAGGTCCATTTCCTTATGTCCATTTCATTCAATTCCACCAATCATATATTGTATTTACACTCTCTTTCTTCTATGATTGGTCATATAAAAGGTGATCTTCTATATTCTCTCTCTACTGTGATTGGTCATTTAAACACTTTTTACCACGTGTCATAATTATATTGAAAAATTGGATGAAATGGACATAAGGAAATGGACCTAAGTTTTTTTCCATAGAATATAACTTTCTAAGGATGGACATGAACTTTAATGGGCCGGCACATGAACTTTTGAATGGACAACTCATTAAAAAAAATTCTTTTGAAATATATTCTTCTATAGTTCCTTAGTGCGTCATTTTTAATTCTCGGTCATCGAAATTTATGGACAATACTTATTAGTTATTACTATTTAAGGATAGATATTCCCTTTTTGAAAACAAATAAAAATAATTTAAGTTTTTCTATTTGGAACCGTGTTTAATCTAATTTTTATTATTTTGACTGAATTATTCATAACTGCATATAGTACCAATGTCTGATCAGTTGGACCTTTGAATAATTAACATCTTTTTTTTTTCCCATTTAGTTCCTAAAATTTTGTAGGGTTAGACTTAAGATTTTTGGCCTAAATAAAAAAGCTCCAACCAACTCCTGGAAAGAATCGTGCCAAATTGGGTTATAGTAAGTTGGGTCAGACAATTTTTTTTAATAAAAAAATTCTTTTATTTTTATTATTTATACAATAAATTAATTGTATGATTTTCTCTTTAATTTATAATGTATTAAATATTTTATTTTTATCTAATTATTTTAATTAATCTTTTATCAATATATCTTATTATTTTAAATTTTAAATAAAGATAAATATTATAGTATCACAAATTTTACAAAATATAATCCAAATATTTAATAATTAAAAAATACTTTTGAAAAAAAATAAAAATGAACCAATTTAGCAGCTCAGCTCAGCCCAAGCCATCCTAAATCTTGATAGAGGTCAGGAATCGGAATGGACTGAAAAAAGTATAGCTTATTTTGAAAACAGACAAGTCTAACTTTAATTAAATAAAGTTAAAGTGAATTAAAACTAGACGGATTTCATTTTAATAGCTCTAACTATATTGATCATGTGACAACGTTTCAATTTTTTTTTAATATTTACTAATAAATAAATTATATTATGCTAAAGTAGTAATATTACCTGTTGCTTATCACGTTTATTGTTTTTGACAGGAACGTTCCAATAATTGACCTGAATTTTGAACACAATTTGAGCCCACTCATAAATGCAAGGTAGGAACTTGTAGTTTTCGGTCTTTGTCAAAAGCTTATTAATTCTCAAAATTTTTTTAGTAATTTTAAAAAAAATATGTTTGAATATATATATATATATATATATATATATATATATATATATTACTTATAATTTTTTTATGGAATATATATTACTTATAATTAGTAAAATTCTGGTATAAAATAAAGTAAAATTCTCAAGCTAATAATTTTTTTTGCAAAATTAAAATACAAAATTAGATAAACTCAATTGAAAAAAGAAATTAATAAACCAAGTTTACTATAAATAAACATAAAAATATTTTGAATACAAATCTCAATGAAAATTATATTAATATGCTTATATGTCTACTAATAATTAGATTAATTTAATAATTTTTATAGACTTACTTTGCATAAAATCTTGCTTAAAAAAGTAAATAAAAAAAGAAGAAGAAAAAGGTAATGACAGATACAATGTATTGAATTTCTTCAATTCCATTTCCCAAATTCTATCTTATGCAAATACATTATCAATTCGATGAAGATACATCAAGAATAAGCAATTTACAAGTCGCCCTCACTCTTGAAGAATAATAATAAGTTACAATATTACACATACCCTTCTCAAGCTTCAATAGCATGCATTTACAATTAAAATTTGTTAGGCAATTCCATGATATTATAACCTCAGACAATGTCCAAAGCGAATACTTTCTCTAAGTTAAGGAGCTGTGTCCTCAAAATTTTGAAGCTCTAATTTGATTCAGAAGAAGAAGAAGAAGAAGAAGCAGTGAGCTTAGGATCTGTTTGGTAGTACACAACATCCCCAGTGTCACTAACAAAATGATCTTTCCCCAAGCTTCTTATGAGCTCTCCAATTAGGTGAAAGGGAAGAGGGGCTGATTTCTTTGGCTCCTTGTAATATTTCCCAAACACTGGCTTTGCTGCCTCAGTCTACACAAGTGAAAAACAAACACATGTCAAAACTCTGTTTGTAGCTCTTGATAATTACTATTCTTTGGTTTCATATACTTCAATTCAGAAACTCAAGCTATTAAATGAGTAGATAAATTTGAGAATAATATAGTTTAAAATGTAATTTAATTTTTTATAACTGTCAATTTTTAACTGCACTCGGAGTTTTGTCATCTAAACTCAGAGTGGACTGTGGGCCCATGTATAGTTTATATGAACTCGAGTAGGTAAAACCAACACTTATTAAATAAAGGTAGAGGAATACTCACTGCTTCTACTAAGTGGTAGTGTGGGATTTGAGGGAAGAGATGATGGATGACATGGGTTCCAATGTCATGGTGGATGTTGTTAATCAAACCATAGTCACGATCAAGAGTTGTAAGCCCACCTCTAAGGTAGCTCCATTCCTGTGATATAAAGATGTGAAGAAAGATTAGATTTTGAAAAGCCAAACTTTTGAAGCACTTGAACAAGAAAGAATCTTGCCAAACAAATACTATCACTTGGCTTCAATTTTCCAGGGAAAGATTAATGAGAAAATGAAAGAGAAAAATGGTACCTTTCCACGATACCATGGTAATTTGTCTTCATGTCCATGGTGATGCAAGTAAGTCACAAAATCCAACCACATGACAAAAATCTACAATTCCCATGAAGAGAAGTTATATTAGGATTATATTTCAATTTATAGAGAGAACAAAAACCATGAGTTATTTTTTTTGTTCAGAGATAGCAGAAGAAATGGAGCTTACCCAATAAGGAATGCCATAAAGCTTAAGCAATTGAATTGGTCCCATAACAAATCCTAAACCTACAAGCAAAGCAGCCATTGCAGTCCAACAAGCAGTAGAAGTAATGATATCTTTTCTTTCACTGGGAACGAACAAGTCACTTTTTGGGTCAAAGTGAGAACCAGTCTTCCCTGGACTTCTGCTCCACTGAATCAAAAATCATGAACCAAGTCAATTCCTTATTCCATTGCTAGAACTAGTAGCTTTTTTAAGAGTTCAAATTCTGGGGGTCAAAAGTTTAAGGCAGAGAAGCAACTTACAAGGTAGAAAGGATATGCAAGCATTGGAAAAGGTAATGTAAACCTCAGAGTTTTTGTCATATTGTCCAAGTTCCTGTAAATTTTCTCAGGCAACTGCAAGTATGAAAAATCAATTTCTTAGATTAGAAACTGTAGTGGGAATTGGGAAATGAAGAAGCAGAAAGAAAAGGTTAAACAGAATTTAGCTCACTGGGTGCCAAGATTCATCATTCTCAACATGGCCATGGTTTTGGTGATGAGTTCTATGACTGATTCTCCTGTATAATTCAGAAAATGATCAGTTTCTACAAATAAAAGAGGAAAGAGAACCAGAGGCGAGGAAAAGCAATTCATTTAGAAGCATACCATCCATGGTAAGGCACTAGGATTGATGAATGCAGAAGATGGCCAACCACACTGTTGAGCTTGTGATTGTTTGAAAAGCTTCCATGACCACTGAAAGATCAAAACCAACAATCAAATGCATCATCAAGACACAGATTTTGGAACCCAGTTTAGAAACATTATAGAGAATGATGAAAGAAATTGGTGTTTACCAATCATGACCAAGAACAAATAGAGCCCAGAACATGGTGCCTTGAGCAGCCCAATACAGAGGCCAAACAACCCAATTGTTTAAATAAGCAGCAGCAGCAGCCAAGCCAAAAACCACAGTCACATCCCTCAAAACATAACTCATTGACTTCCATGGATCCTTCACCCAACAATGCTTAGGAATGGCTGCTCTAATGTCAGCCAATGTGAATGGTGGTGGAGCACCGGGATTAAACTCAGGTTCTTCCTCTCCATTGATTTTCTCTCTTCTTTCATTATCTTCTTCAATGGAAGCAACTCTCAAAGGAGCACTCACTTTCAATTCCCAGCTTTTTTTCCTCTCTCTCAAGCTACAACAACTAGGGAAACTTGTTGGCTGAAATTTCAGATCTGTCACAGACACACCGTTATTTGTGTTAAGAAATCTAACCTTGGAGCTCTTGCACGAAACAGCTCCAATTCTGGGTCGAGGAAATGCAGGAGGAAGAGGCTTTAATCCACATTCTGATAAAACCCAAGTCGCCATTGAAGACCCAGATGGGAAACTTTTAGCTTTAGACCAGGGGTCAGCTTCCTGGTCTCTCAGGAGATTACAAAGGGAAAGTAACGGTAGAGAGAGAGACAGCAAGTATGTGTGAACCAAAACACCAGTAAATTTGAAATATCTAGGACAAAAAACTAGTAAATTTGAAAGGAGGAGGACAAAAGAAGAAAATTTTAATTGAGGAATTTAATAGAACACTTGGTGGGCACTTGTGTTTCAACAACAACCACACGTTTGTCTTGTATTCCTCGTGTTTCCTCAGCCTCAGCCTCTCCTTTTCCTTCCTTCCTCCACTACTCAATCCTCTGAATGAAATATTGAAATTCTTAACTTCCACAGTAAGGGAAGGGCAAAAGGCAAAAACTCAGAAAAATGGTAAAAGGGGATGATGAGTCTTGTGGTTGATGTTGTTGCTGTGTGGAGAGACATGAAGAGGAAGAAGTGATTATATATAGGAAGGAAGGAAGGGGGCAAAAATTTGGTCATAATTGTGTGTGGGAGAGAGTAAAACGTGTTTACTTTTACTTTCAAAATTCTAAATTTTTGAGTTTAGAAATTTAGAATTCCTCTTTATTTCTGCCGTGTGTGAGAGTTTTGACCTATTAGACTATTGTGCTCTCTTCATTCTCATTGGTTCGCTATGTCTCACTTTGCTTCTTATTTAATGGGTCGGTGGTGCATGGAGCACACCCATGTGCCACACGTGCCACGTTTTATTTATTTATTTCCCAATTATTACTTTTTTATGATTAGAGTAAATTATTGTTTTGATCCATAAAATATTTTAATTATCACAATTTAATCCTTTAATCATAAAAATTTATCTACGAAGGTTGGGTTTAGTAAAAGGCTAGTCCTCATAACATAATAAACCCTATTTCAAATTTTTATTGAAAATATGTTCATATTTAGTGTCCGACAGTACTTCGAGTACAATTACCTCAAACAAGAGAATACCTATGAAAAATAAAAGAGATCATTGAAAGACATCTTGTGTCATAGTTTCATCTATGTATTTAGGGTTTATGTTTTAAGAATAAAATTAAGGTATGTAAAATTTTTTAGAGACTAAATTTACTGTTTTTTTTATTCAGAGGATAGATTGAGATAAGTGATATCTATTACTTTTAGGAAGTAAATTTAATATTTTAATGATTTAGGGATTAAATTAAAATAAATAAAATCTTTCATGACCAAATCAATAATTTACCCTTATTATTATTATTCACATAAAAGTGGACGGAATTAAAACACGAGTATGAAATGAGCACTAAGCTTGCTTGTCTTTGATTAATCACATAATTTTTATACTTAAAACAGGAATATAAATTAATTATTTAACATGTACTAAAATATGCACTAATTTTTATTTTTAAAATATAGAATAAATTAAAAAAATATTATATTTTAATTTTAATTTTTAATGTTCAAATGATATATTATAATATAAATAAATTACTTTAATATTATAAATCAACGTTATATTCGTGATCCATTCTTGCTATTGATCCCACAGAACTTATCTCCGACCAGCTAAAGTGCAAGTAAAATCTATTCAAAATTCAAATGAGTGACATCTAAAAATTAGGCATTAAAAAAAATATTTTTTTAAAGATGACCAATGCAAACTTTTTACCAAAAAAAAATCTTTTGATATGAATGATTTAGCCTCCACGTTGTTATATACTTTGAAAGTTTTCTCAATTTCACATTTTTAGGTTATTTTATTGAGTAAGATATAAATTATTTGTTTGAATTTGATGGCCTTTATGCTTACATCATTATTATTGGGTTGATAGCATACATAAATAAAATATTGTCAAGCATGAATAAAATAGTTTAGAAATTAAAAATGATTAAAAAAATAAAAATTTAGCCCAAATGAACATCCATCATACTCGGTCATAGTTATTTCACAAAGGTTATTTATTTAATTTATAAGTGGGATTTCATAAAACAAATTAAAAAGTCATCATAGATTAAAACATCAATAAATTCACTTGGGTGGTCTTCTAACTAAACCCACAAAAGTTACTTCATAAATGAAACAAAACTGGACAATTTAAAAGAATTTTATAAGAATTGCGAGGAGACAAATTGTACCGATCCAATATCACATTTAACATTGAGTTTGATACTTTCTTTTTATTCATTTTTAAGTAGTAGTGAATTTCATACATTATTTCAATTATTTATTGTCATTTTTAACATTAATAAGGATTTATATTAATAAAGATTTACTTTAAATAGATTTGAACTAAATAATTAGAAAGATGTATTAAAATATAGTAGTATAAATTTTTTTTTCAAATTTTAGGTTACAGGCAAAATATGAAATTAGTCTAATTAAATGCTGTAATTTTATTTATCGAGCTATCTATAAATCAACCAAAAATTTAATATGCATGCTTCATGGTAGATATTTAGTGAAAAAGAAAAAAAAATTATTTTCTTTCATATTTCAAAATTATTCCCTCTCCGTTCAAGGATAAGCTCTTGGATGATACAAGGCAAAGATTCTTCGCTTAAAAACAAGATAATGATTCAAATTAACTTATGGAAATGTTTAGACTTTGGATGGTGAAATGTTAGAGGGAATTGAAATGTTATATCAATGTGATGTGAATGAAAAAAGTGAATAAAATAATAATTTTATTTTTGTATTAAAAGTGAGAATGAAATAAAAATAAATAAAAAAATAAAGACAAAAATATAATTTCATCACATTACAATTTACAAGAAGTATAATATGTTTAATTAAAAGAATATTGGATTACATCACACATTACATCCACAGAATTGTGAACCAAACGGGCTTAATATATAAGTCATTTACAAGATATTCTCAATCACCAATATTCATTAAAATAAATTACACTTTTCTTTTTCTAATTTTTTATAATAGTTCCATAAAAATTGTTTATAATAATTTTTTATCAATAAAATTTTTAAATTTTTATAATATTCGGTCGAAATTCCATTATTGCCTTATTTATATAATTAAATATTCATTTGTTCTAAAAAAATTCATTTAATTAATAATGTAAAACTATTTTCTTAAAAATTTTAAATCAATTAAATTTTTAATTCAACATAAATTATAATAAATTTCAAAGGATCAATTTTATCTGTGAAGAGTCATATAAACTTGAGTTTAAAATTAATAATTTTTTTATTTGAGCTAGTCATTTAAATTTCAAGGAAAAAATATTTAACAAATATATACATTCGTGTGTTTAGTTAGTGCGGTGGACGATGTAATGTTAGGTGTAATATAACAATACATTTAACATTTTTTCTACCAAACATACCTTACTTGTTGTAATGGGATGAAATTATGTTTTTACCTTACATTTTTACCTACTTTTATTTCATTTCATTCTCACTTTTAATGTAAAAATAAAATGGTCAATTTTTACATTTTTATTACATCCCATCATATTATCATAACATTTACATTATCTCCAACATTTTTATTCTCATTTCCATTATGGCAAAAGTACCTTTCCTGCCCCCAACGTTTAGGGGTCCTGTCACTTTCACCCCTAACGTTTTTTTGCTGTCAATTGTACCCCTAACGTTTTGTGTTTCTCCCAATGTCAGGCTTTTAGCTAACACTGTCAATTTTTGGACGGTTTTTTATGATGTGGCATCCTATGTGACCAACAATTCTGATTGAATTTAATTTTTTTCACATCAATAATCCATTTTAGGGGTACAATGGATCTCAAAACTCAATACATCAATAAATTCAGTACACCAAAATACTTATTACATCATTAAAATGGACCCCAAAAACTTAGTACTATTGACTGCTAATGTGAAAAAAATTAAGTCCGCTCAGAATTGTTGGTCACATAGGATGTCACGTTATCAAAAACCGTCCAAAAATTGACGGTGTTAACTAAAAGTCTGACATTGGGAGAAGCACAAAACGTTAATGGTACAATTGACAGCGAAAAAACGTTAGGGGCGAAAGTGACAGGATCCCCAAACGTTGGGGGCAGAAAAATTACTTTTGCCTTTCCATTATTATTCTTATTCGAGCAACCAAACACCCCAATACTAAGGGCACATTTCTTAGTGAGAAAGAGAGAGGGAAAGGGAATGAGAATATGTTTGATGTGTTTGGTAATAAAAATTTGAAATGGAAATGGAATGGGAATGTATTAAAATTACTATTTTACCCCTTATATTAAAATAATAAAAAAGTTAAGATTATATCAAATCAAAAAATATAATAGATATTTTGTATTTTATTATTTTTTTAAAAAAGTTTTTTGTGAGATGAAATAATAAAGTAAAAATAGGTGAGACCTCTAATTCCATACAACGAACATGCACTTAAAATACTTTTGCACGAGCTGATAGGTTTCGGATCAATCGTGTTGGATCCATATGAAAATGTCCAATATGATCCAAATGAACCAGATCATATTGATTTGGAAGAAGCATAATCTCTTATCTTTGCCTTTCTTTTTTACGTCTTCCAATGGATGGATCTCAAATTCTTCTTGTGAGCTTACTGATCATCATCTTCTGCACAGATGTTGTGAACCTTTTCTCTCCGCCACCTCACAAGCCTACCTCTCACCAACACCCTCTGCTTCCTCCCAAGCCTCAATCGCATCTTCACCAACCCCTCGAATTCCCCACGCAGGTGTTTCAATCTTCGCAAACCCTATTTTTTCCAATTTCCTATTTAAAATTTTATGCGGATTTATAATTTTGGATCTGTTGGTTTAATTTCGATGCAGAAACAGAGCACCATTGTGCCACCACCAATTGGGATCGGCAATACTGTCAACATTGACTTCTGCTCTTCCTGTTCTTATAGGTTCGCTCTTCTTCTTGAGCTTCACATGTGCAGTTGGTGAATAAATCATGAAAGCTGTTATGTAATTTATAGGTATTGAAAAGAAAATGATGGAGAGGGAAATTGAAACAAATGCATATTATTTTATTGAAAAAGGGTTTGAATTCTAAATTTGTTAGTTTTGTGTAGGAAAAAGTACATTTGATGTCCTAAAGTTTACAATAGTTTTAAATTGTGTCCCTAATTCTTTTTTCAATCAATTTTGTCTCCGGAGTCACAAGTGCAACTGGTTCAAATTACTAACAAATGATTATTTAATAACTCATCACCAGTTCACCACTAATAATCTCCAATACACCAAAAATGAATTTATTTATTATTTATTCTTCTCCTTCTTAATATGAAGTAATGTAGTTTTGAGTAATGAATTAGTGTTAATATGAAGAGGTGATTCATTTTTGAGTGATAAGTTAGTATTGGTATTACATGTGTTATGTAACAATATTTTTTGACGTTAGTAATTTGAATAATGTTAGTTAGGACGAAATTGATTGCAACTTCAAATTTTTGAGACAAATTGGAAATTGATATGAAGTTGCATTTTTCTGTATTTAATATTACCACTAGTTGGCTGTGACATTGAACAAAGTGAAAGTCATCCATAAATGAAGGGTATCTCTAGTTTCAATCATTATTTTAACAATACATGGTTAGAATTTTCTTGTAACTTACTTCAATAACAGTTTCATTTTCCATTATTGTCTTATTGAACCCATTTTATTCCAATCATTTCATCACCGATGGCAAGACTTGATAACTCTCTAGTGTCATTCTTCACAATGGATTTGATATATCTCTTCTTTTATGGTTTGTCTCTGCCTTTTATTTTTTGTGGCTTCATCAAAGTGCAAGTGCTTGTGATCTACAAATAGAGGAAAATGAATTTACTTGATGAATAATGTCTCCAGTTTCAGCATAAATTTCAAAGATGCTTCTCATGTTTACACTACAAGAAAAAGCTGATTTAGCTACGAAAATTAGCTAGGAAAAATTTCCCTAGCTAATTAGCTACGGATTAGCTAGGGATTTTATCCCTAGCTAATTTGGTAAAAAAATTTGACGCGAAAAGACGAGAAAATTTAGCTAAGGATTTCCCTAACTAATTAGATAGGGAAAATATCCCTAGCTAATTAGCTAGGGAAAAAAAAAACCGTAGCTAATCCCTAGCTAATTAGCTAGGGATTTGCTACGAATTTCCCTAGCTAAATTAGCTAGGGTAAAAATCCCTAGCTAATTAGCTAGGGAAAAATCCTTAGCTAATTAGTTATGGATTTCCCTAGCTAATTAGCTAGGAAAAAATCCCTAGCTAATTAGCTAGGGAAAAATATCCCTAGCTAATTTATTATATGTGTATATATAAAATGTTTTACATTAATAAGTCAAAAAGTGATAAATGGCCTAGTGGTTGGTCTAAATCTTACCATCCATGATGTCCCGTTTCGAGGCCTCCTAGGACCACTTTCCAAAAATATCCAAAAATCCTGTTTTTATTGAACTTTCTTGATGAATAGAGGGAGGTGGAGTTGGGATATTTCTTGCTGGAGATCAGTTGGACAAATAAGCACCTGTTTGGATGGAGTTTTCTCCCTCTCTCAAACGCAAAGGTGCTTAGCCAAGTTAATAATTGTCTTATTTTCCCTCTCATTTGCACCATTAGTGGTGGCAATCTAAGGTCCATTAGAGGTTCACAGAATTATGTAATTCATTTAATTCACAGAATTATGTAATCTCATTGACGACTTTTTTTTTGAAGGGTCTCCAATAAAAAAAAAAACTCCATTTAACTCTGTAATTAATCTATGTGGCTTTTTTTACAGGGGAACTGCAGTAACAGTGAAAAAAATGGTGGAACTAGCATTTCCTGGGATTGATGTTGTTTTAGCTAACTACCCACCTTCACTTACCAAACGAATGGTGAGCAAAGTGATACCGGTGGTGCAAGTCGGAATTATTGCGATTATAGTAGCAGGTGAACAGATATTCCCAAAAATGGGAATAATGACACCACCACCATGGTTCTACTCCTTGCGTACCAATAGGTTTGGGAGCATAGCAAGCACTTGGCTTATTGAAAATTTCATTCAAACTTTCCTACAGAGTTCTGGTGCTTTTGAAGTATCCTGCAATGGAGAAATAGTAAGTCCTTGATTGGTACTGGCTTCTAATTAATGTCCTTGGTTGTTGTTGCTATATATATCTATAGCTGGCAGGAGTGAACTCTCAACATAATAGTCATCTTCAGAATCTAGTGCACCTGATCATCTATATTTATATTAATATTTATTTGGAGTCCATTGAGGTCCTCGTCCAACAAACTATTAAAAAAATGATAACTGATAGTTAGTAAAAAGATAATTGTTGGTTACATCACTTTTTTGCTCCCCTCTAACGGCGCTGAAGATATCTCCTAACCTTTGGAGAATATTCACGCCAAATTCTTCTCTTTCTCTCTCTTCCTTTAAATTTAATTTACTGATTTATCTTTAGTTAATTTAAATCCTATCCTTCAGGATATTAATTTAAAATTTAAATATTCAGATTATATGTATCTTTAGTTTAGATTTGTTTTGATTCACATGTATCTTAGTCGCTACTTCTGTATAAAATTCAATTCTGTGAAATACAAATACACACTTTTCAGCAACCTCTCTTTGATCGTTTATGGTAACAGAGCCACCACTGCCTCACAGCTTATTTTTGGATCACTGATCTCTTCTCTCTCGATCACTGCACATTCGGCCAAACACCTTTAGTTTTTCCGCTGACTGATTTTCGGCCCCTTCCTGGATTCTTATTTTTTTTCTCAGCCACAGTTTCGTTTTTCTCTGTCCAGCCACTACACAGTTTTTTTTCTTCTCAGCTCATCTCACTTCCATGGCTGCCGAAACATCTAGAACCAGTGTTGTCAAAGCAGACAGCACCGCAGGAGGGACCTATGTTGTCCAATTCAACCCTGCAACTCAGCTCCCAATCAAACTATCTGGCCCCCACAATTTTGCACTATGGAAAGCCCAGGTTTCAATGCTAATGAGAGGACATAATCTTTGGCCATTTAGATGGCACAAAACCTAAACCAGATCCTTAAGCCACAAACTTTTCCCTTTGGTTTCAACAAGATCAATTAATACAAAATGCCCTTCTCACCTCTGTGGACCAACACATAGCTTCCACTGTTGCTCTCTCTGAAACAGCACACCTAGCATGGACAGCCCTTCACACATCCTTTGCCAACAAATCCAGTTTAGATTTGTTTTGATTCAAATGTATCTTAGTTGCTATCTCTGTACAGTCTCTGTATAAAATTCAGTTCTGTGAAATACAAATACACACTTTTCAGCAACCTCTCTTTGATCGTTTACCCTCAAGATAATGGAGAGTTATTGTGGTGAGAAAAAAAAATTCAAGAGTGGATTCTTCTAAGTTCTAATCAATAAATTATAAAGTGAATTGACGCACACAATCAGCATTGACATGTGTGTCAAGTCACTCGTATAAATATATGTAACTTTTTCTTCTAATTTACTTTTCATGAATTTATGATCGTCTTTGATTATTGAACATTGCAGATTTTCTCCAAGCTGAAGGAGAATAGGTTCCCTGGTGAAGTTGAGTTGAAGGATCAGATTGGCAGAAGAATTGAAAACACAAGATATGGCAAAGACATTGATGGTTCTGTCTTGTCCAAGAATCCTCAGGTAGCTGAAGCTTAGAAATACCAAAATGTGATTGGCAATTAGTTTGTGACCAACTCACCAAATACCAACTGACATATACAAAATGGATGGAATAGACATAAGATTAAGATTTTTTAGCAATTGATCTTGCAAGCATTCCTTGTGGAACTAGTTTATTGAGTAATGTTATTTGCACATTTCTTCTATTTGTGATAATTTTCCCTTGCCACATCTTCACCGTCTCTAAACACAACCATTCCAAGAAACTTGCAGAGAGAAAAAATGAACGAAAACGAGGAATTATTGCTATAATAATATATAAGATGTGAAAGATAATTAAATTGCAGAAACAACCATGAGAAACTCTGAACAAGTTCTCAAGTTGCAAAAAGAGGAAAAAGAAACTTGTTTAGTTATAATCTATTTACACATCATGCGGCGGGTTATCGTCATCATCAAATTTTTGAACATTTTTTCCCAATTTTTCTCTGCTATGTTTTTCCTTTTTAAAATTTCTAAAAAGATTTAAAAAATTCGTGAGGTAAAAGCTCAATCATTGCATCTTCGCTGGAGAATTTTCAAAACGCGGCCAGATCAGGCCACCTTCGGCGAGGGAGGAACGTTAAGGTCAAGATCTAAGAGAATTCGACGCGGGGGAGCGTGCTCATAATCCACGACGGAGACGAATCGAAGTCACTCTGAGCCTCACCGCCGCTGTCGGAATGATGAAAATCCGCCACCGTCTGATTAAACCCGCACATCTCGCCACGGCGGCGATTAACAGCAGCCATGTTATCCGCCCTTGCAAACGCGTCAAAAAATACAATCGACCGAGCCACAGGAATCACCGGGAACCCCAACGCGCCACCAAGCGAGAGTATAGCAAGAGACAGTTCCAACGGTGGAGGAGGCGGCGATGGCAACGGCGACAAAGACGACTCCGGCGTGCGTCTCTAGCTGAGGCTATGGCTGGAGATATTATTCGCGAGTGAAGTGGGCCTGTCTCTGGGAGCCATTAAGGTTTGAAAAGAAGAGAGAGAGAGAGAGAGAGAGAGAGAGTAATTTGTGTAGGGTTAAGAGGAAGAAGGAGATAAGTGAAGGTTTGAGAAAATGGAAGAAAATGTGGTAAGTGGAATAGACGGATTACTTTTATTAGAGACGATGAAGATGTGGAAGAAAAAATTATCCGTATGAAATATGAGGCGGAAAAACATTTGTCCAGTCATATATTTTTACTGTATAGAATGTTAAATTAATAAAAATATTAAATATTTGACAATATTATTGAAAAATGTGACATTAATAAAAATATAAAATATTAAAAATACAATTGATAAAAAAAATATTAGAGAGAAAATTGATAGCGCTCCAAATATTGAAGGCAGATATTTTTTGCCTTAAATAAAAAGCATTTGGCAAGGCGCGATGATTCAAATACAATGAAGCACTGTCCGTGAGATGAAAATGAGGGATGACAGTATGACACAAGCTTGTAGATTCCTTGCAGGCCCAATATAACAAACCGAACGGAAATGATGATATATTAATATATAAGTAGCTTTTGGACCGTGCACGCAAATTTTTTTAAGTTTTGATATAGTAACATAAGAATTTTTTATCATTCATAACCAATAATGGAGGCTTAACATATTTTTATACAATAAGATGGTACTATGAAACCTTACACTTATGTAGTAGTATTAAATTTTTGAATTTGCTATTATAACATGTATAGTCCAATTTAACTCTCATTCAATTCTCTCCTTCTTAAAAAAATCCTAGCGCCTCTTCAACTTCTGCTTCTTCTTCATCCTCCATCGCCTCTCCTCTTGCAGATAAGTGCAAGAGGGATTGCTACAACTTACAAATTTTTGTAAGTTTAGCAACCCCTCCTTATTTTCTTAATTTTGTTTATTTTCAGTCTTTAAAATAAATAGATCTTTCAAATCTACATTATCCCCCATTTCGGTGGTGTTTTCTTCAAAATCTAGTCTGTGTCTTTGTCTTTCTTTAGAAAAGTTAATCTCTAATTACTAAGTCTTCTTAGATCTAGTAACTGAATGTAGTTTTTGTTATTTTCGTTTGTTGGGAAGGTTTTGCAGATCTATATCTAAAATTTATAGATCTTTATGTTAGAAAGCTTCCACTCCCTTATCATGTTGTTAAAAAATTTCAATGTACTTTTGATTTTGAACATTGCTCCAATTCTAATATGCAAGAAGTTTAACAGTAAAAACTTTGTTGGCAACACCAAGAATAATAGTGCAGTTTTTCATCCCAAGTTCATTTTACAAATGTGATCAGTTGACCTTTTTATTCGCCTTTTAGTTCAATATTCTTTACGAATTATTTCTTCAGTATTGTTGGAATGGAGTTGTTTGATTTATTATAAGTGTCGTTGGACTTTTCTATAATTTGATGACATTTATTATAAAAAAATGTATAGTCCAATTTGATGTAAAATAGTGCATTACAATTCATTATTGATTGGCAACATAATTCAGAGCACTTAAAGCATAATAACATTCTAAGGAAATTAAATTAAAAAGAAATAACGTGTACTGCATAATGAAATTCAAACATTTGGATAGAATGTCAAAGAAGAAACCATTCCGTCATTCGCAGAAGCTCATGTTTCTTACTATTTGTCTTGTCGTCGTAATATGCAATTTCATCACCATACCGACCGTTCGTAGCAGATATTGCATCTGTTACTCACATTCTCACCGCTATTGAAGGTTGCAAAAGCTTTTGTTCTGTCGAACCAGCTTTTAAATAGGTCTGATCTAGGAGTAGATGTTCAGTGGTACGGTAGTACTGAACTTCAGTACATCCCTCCAATCAGTTGGTTCCTAAACAATTCAATGTGGGTCATCATTAATGGGAATTTATATTAATATTAACAAATAGCTCTACATGATTGGAGGGAAGTACTCAACTTCAGTGGTACAGTACCATTAAACTTTTATACCTGATATAAGTCTCCACATGGCTTGTTTTTGTTACATTTTTATCACAAATTATCTTTAATCTCTCTCACCGATTTTATAACTATCTATTATATCCACTTTTTCTCACCTATAATCCAATCATATATTTTATTTTATGTTTTATTAATTATTAAATAGATATATTGTGAGACCAACGACTATATAAAAATGACTCTAATAAAAGTTACAATAAAATATAAAGATACATTTTGATAACTACTATATCGATCTAATATCTACACTTTCTCTCTATATATTTTGATTACTTCGATAAACGTAAAAATTGATTACCTTATTAAATTTTATTTTGTTATTCATCTTATGAAATTGACATCCCGTGTCCAGCCATATTTGCCAAGAGTTGATGGGCTGTGAAGCTTATGCATTTCACGGCTGAATTCAATTTAAAGAATTCGAAAGTTTTGATCTTGTTTAGAATAAATAAAATTTATAATTTTTTATGTTATTAATAGAATAATATTTAACAAAGTTCTTTTTTTTTGTCATTTATTTTTATAAAATACTAAAGGCAACGTTGAGACACGCATAAGTCATAACTAATTTTCTTCTCAAATTATTATATCACTCTTCTTTTTAATTCATCCAATATTATTTTAGTGTAAGTTAAGCAGAAACGTGTAAGAATAGAATAGAGACTTGTAAGGCTGTAAGTTAGGTAAAAGTAATATAACAATTAAAAATTTGAAATTAAAATAATATAACAACTAAAAAATTAAAAATTAGATTTTTATTAAAATTTTTAAAATTAGCTGATTTCAAGAAATATATTAATAGTAGGTGAGTGTAGCATGATTAAAGGGAGATATGAATTTTAAAATTAATATAAGATTAATTATTAAGTTGATTTGAAAGAATATAAAAATCATATTACATTAGCATTAATCAAAGAATTTATTACAAAATTAATTGTTTAATTAATTTAAATTATCATGATTATTTAAAATAAAAAATATAAAGAAAATAAAAAATTGAGATAACTGGCAACTCAAATTGATTTTAAGGAATATAAAAATCATATTACATTAGCACGAATCAAGGAATTTATTACAAAATTGATTGTTTAATTAATTTAAATTATGATGATTATTTAAAATAAAAAATATAAAGAAAATAAAAAATTGAGATAACCGGCAACTCAAATCTATGTGAATAAAAATGGAGAGTTTAGAATAGCAACTATATATTAATATTAAGGACAAAAATTATATGCTGTTGATTATATGTTTTTGCTAAGGTTAACCAATTAAAAAAATACATGTGTCAATTTTGAAAAGATGACATAAAAAAATTGACACATGTCTTTTTTAAATTGGTTAACCTTAGCAAAATTATGTAAGCAACATCATATAAGTTTTTTTCCTAATATTAATTGATTTTCTATGAGTGGGCTACATATATGCTTTATTAAAAATCGTAGGAAAGTAACCTTCAAGCCTTTAAGGGCATCAACCACAAAATAGCAACAATATATTAATTGATTTAATTTACTTTGACAATAAATATCAGTATAATAATAATAATAATTAAGTGTGTGTGTGTATATATATATATATATATATATATATATATATATATATATATATATATATATCCAGCATATTAATATAAACAATAATAAAATAATGGGTATAATACATATATTACATTGACTAATTAACTGCTTGCTCTTTATAATGGGTATATTCTTTCTTCACACATGAGTTATGTAAGCATCCTTACAAACCATTGAAATCTGGTCTTGCGATTTTCCATCACCTGCAGATTAATGCATGCTTGAATTGATTAATTAGGAACAAACCAAGAAGCTGGTCTTTCCAATTTGACAGTCACTAAGGAGGTTGATTTTCAAAGCAACCAAATCAGAGAATAGAAAATAGAAAGAAATAAAATCAGAGATTTAATAGTAGTTATAGTTATAGAATATATTAATTGATCAATTTAATTTTATATTGATTGCCGAAATCATAAATAATTATTAGATGTTTTAAGAATAATGGAGATTGAATTCTCAATTTGAAATCAAATTATGAGAACTCTATCGGAAGATCCAAATTTATAGCCAGATCCTCACCACGCGAATCTTGATAATCCAATATGTTTTTGTTGGATTGATAGCACTGATGGGATCAACTCTACCGGCAGCCATTGATTGCAGCTTGTGAGAACTCTTCCTTGAATTCTATTATAAGCTAATTTTGATTATACTAGTGTATAAAAGCATTGATGCGTCTTAGTATATATAGGGCTGAGAGAGATTGACAAAATAACACATAACAACAATTTAAATTTTGAGTTGGAATATGATTCTGATAAGTATGAATCAGAAACCACTATTCAAATAATTCACATTTAAATAACTTATCTACTGAATCAAAATTCGAATTTAAATATATGATTTTAACATCTCATACTTGAATAGGATAATGATGATATTTCAAATGTTTTGAAATTAACTATAAGGTTTACGAAAAAAAAGAAATTAACTATAAGTAAATGATGATGTTTCCCTATTACTATTATTTTATTTTGATCTTTTCAGTTTACAAAATATTTCAGTTAAGATACATTATTAATATGTTTTGAAATTAACTATAAGGTTTACGAAAAAAAAGAAATTAACTATAAGTAAATGATGATATTTGCCTATTACCATTATTTTATTTTGATATTTTCAGTTTACAAAATATTTCAGTTAAGATACATTATTAATATATTATCAAATCTCTAAGTTAAATTTAATTTTGCATTTATAATATTCTTTTATATATAGTCCAAAGAATAAAATATATTATATAAAGCTGATTACATCAGAAAATTGATAGTACATGTCAATAACACGTCAGCAATATATGTCAGAGGATTAAATATGTTTACACGCTGATGTGGCAGTAATTGCATTAGCGCCTCTACCTTTAAGTATATATAATAGATTTGATATTTTCAGTTTACAAAATATTTCAGTTAAGATACATTATTAATATATTATCAAATCTCTAAGTTAAATTTAATTTTGCATTTAGAATATTCTTTTATATATAGTCCAAAGAATAAAATATATTATATAAAGCTGACATCAGAAAATTGATAGTACATGTCAACAACACGTCAGCAATATATGTCAGAGGATTAAATATATTTACACGCTGATGTGACAATAATTGCATTAGCGCCTCTACCTTTAAGTATATATAATAGATAATAGATATAATAAATATAATAGACAGATAGATAATAGATAATATATATATATATATATATATATCCAGCATATTAATATAAACAATAATCTAAGCACTATAAATAATTTGAATTCAAAAATATAAAAAATAGTTTACGTTTTAATGTTCAAATTGCATTGCACGGGTTATATTTACAAATTTTTTAATTCAAATTCAAAAATAAAAAAAAATAGTTTTTCTTTAATTTATTAAATATTGCGATTCTTTTAAAAAAATAGTCTTTATTGTAACTATAAATAATATGTTGACTCCAAAAAAATTATAAATAATATATAACTATTTAATGATAATGGCTAACACAAAATACAATTGCTTAAATATAGATACCGGTAGTATAAATTTGTATAATTAAATTTATTAATGATAATGAATACTTAACATTCATAGATTCTTGCTTAATATACTAATATCTTACTCTTATATATAATCATAGGACCACGATATTTCTTCGTTAAAACTTAAACCTGCAATTTTATCACATGTTTGTATTATTCTCATCATCATCGCAATAAAAAGATTTCTTCATTGAACCTCATACCAACATTTTTCACATAATAAATGATTACAAATAAGTCTCCTTTCTCCAAATATATGATTAACTCCCCGTGTTGTTTGTTTGAAATGCTTCGCGTATGCTACACCTATACAATAGAATATTATCTTATCATTCTTTAAGGACTAGAAGTATTCAATGCCTCTAGATAGCATTTTGTTTTCGGCTAAAGTACTATTTTGGTTCTCAATGTTTGCATGCATGAAGTTTAATGTTGGTCCTCAATGTTTCAAAAGTTTAATGTTGGTCCTCAAAGTTTTTTTTGTTGATTTTGGTCCTCGAGTGTAACACCGTTAACTTTTTCCATTAAATGATGACGTGACATGCTTATGTCCTACGTATCATATTTTAATGACGTAGTATGACACCTTTTGTTTTCCTTCATCATCTTTTTTGAACTACAGTATAAAAAGTAGAATAATAGAAACGAAATATAAATAGAGTTTGTAACCTCTCTTTCAAAATCTCTAAACAAAACAAATGCATTCATACTTATTTTTGGATATTTCAGTTTCATACTTCATTTTTATAGGTAATCAATCATCTAAGTCACAACAAAACCATTTGAGTCATATTGTGAAAAGATGATTCAGTCTATAGATGACATTGTTTATATTCAGGACAGGTTTCCAATCTTGAATGCAATTAATGAATGCAAATATATAAAAGGAATAATAATTTTGAATGAATTACATTCTTGGCTTCATCTTGAACAGGGATAAAAGTTCAATGGTACCGTACCACTGAATTTCAGTGCATCCCTTCAATTATGTAGTGCCATTTGTTAATATTAATAAAATCTCACATTAATTAGGGCCCACCTTGAATGGTTTAGGGACCAACTGATTGGAGGGATGTACTGAAGTTCAGTACTACCGTACCACTGAACATCTACTCCTTGAACAGAGAATGTAGAATTTTCCTTCCAGGAGTTTAGAACAAATTATATTTCTTATAAAACCTCCAGCCCCAGTGATAGAAATTCTAAGCTTCTCATTAGTGTAAGCACATGTTCAGTTCCACTACTTCCCATTCTGCACCACATGAATTATAACAAAATGTAATAAATTAAAAAAAAGAGAGGCAAAAGCGCATGAATACAATTAACTCATGTTAAGAGGCGAAAGTTTCTTAATTCTTAAGCTTATAATAAGAACCACGGAAGCTAAAATATTTTTTTTTTGAAAAATAGTCTCGACTCTGAGTGCAGAAGTATGAAGCACAGAAACGAAAAATAGAAAGGCGGGAATGGAGGGAATAGAGGAATACCTTGACTCAAGGGGGAAGATTCAATTTTTAAAACTATTGAAAATAGAAATCCAAGGATATAATTTTTTTTTAAATGACTTAGATTTGTGAAAAATAGTTGTTATGGAATAGAGTGATTAATGTATGTCGACATAAAGCAGTCTACTATGTGAATCATGAACTTTCACACAATTATATATAAAAATTTATTAGTAAAATTCAATCATCACCTATTAATATTGTGTGTTTGACACCCAAACTCATGATTCCTTCTTTATATGTCAAGGCTTTGTGCAGAGTTCACGCAAACCCAATATCTATATATATTATGCATGTGCATACCTCCACTTCTTCTCTATTTGTATTTGGTGCTGGTAATGAACAATAGCATCAGTAGCACAGTAAGGTAATTAAGAGCAGCACAAAACTGTGAATAATATGTTAATTACCTTCATTAAAAGGAGAGAGAAAAAGAGTGAGATAAAATAATATGTTACGCTTTTTTGGGTTAAAGAGAGAGGGGTTTAAGGTAGAGAGTGGAGTGAAGCAAAGCAGAACTGCTTGTGTGAAATTGGAGAAATTAAATGACATGGCATTGCCAATGGGGTTTTCACTCTTTATTTTTAATTATTTCTGTATTTTTCCTCATATCTCTATTTAGTTTTTAATTTTTATGGTTTCATATATTAACACTTCATTCTCAAAGGTTGTTCAATCTAATTTAAAGCAAACAAAAATAGAATGACATAATTATACAAAAAGAATTAGATGCAGGATTCGGACACAAAGTAAGAGAACTAAATAGCTAAACCGACCCAAGCTTCCCCTCCTAAAATTTTAGAAGGCATAACTGCATCTTGTGAGCCTAAACAACAAAAAATTCACGAATGAGACTATAAATAATACATGGCAAGAGCAAATGACACCCATTGTTTAAACTCCAAACACATTAGAAGAAAAGTTAGACAATTGTTAACTCTACATAATTAAAATTATAGAGTGAATTAGAAAAAAAGTATTAAGGGGACTATCAAACCTTAGATAAGATATCCTCCTTCTCACAAGTTTATAGGTAGTTTGATTTGTCAGTATAAGATAACTACAACTACAAAAAATCAGGGGTGGTCTAGCTGTTTAACACCCACATTTTTTTATTAGCACGCAGTTTATCTTAGATAATAGATACTGTATCATTGGCACATATTTGTTTTCTAATTATTCATCCTTCAACTTTCAAAATTTTTCAATAAAGCTGAAAGGTCAAGATGGGAAGAATTCCTAATGTAGGACCAAATAATAGAAAATGAGGGAGAATAGAAGTCAGGAAGAGCATAATATAATAGATTTATAACACTTTCAAATTTAAGATAGAAAACTGTGAAGCCAAGAACACAGTAATTATTTATTGAAAAAATAATCTTGACATGTTTATAGCATTCATAATTAGTAAAACCAACTAATTACAGTAAAATTAATTATTACTATGTATAATTGTTAATATTTCCTCTAATTATTTGGTTAGAAAAAAACCTTGTAACTGCATAGGTAAAAAACTCACATAGGTTTATGGGATAGATCAATGGTTTTTTCCACCTTGTTAATTCTAAGGATGATAAAAAATGTTGCATATTTGCTTCTTTGTTGCAGCTTTCAGACCTTGCCAATGAAGGCTATACACAAACATGTAGCCATTTAAAAGTTAGCACATATTATTATATATACCACTCTCTGTTATCAAAATAAGATCGATTTTGCAGGGAAAACTTGTTAAAATAAATTATCTAGAGAAGAATGATTTACCTTTACGGCTCCCAAGGTGTGTATCACAACCTGAAGGTGCAATACTTGTTAAATTTTAGTTTTCCCTACATTATACAACTGTCAAGTTTTTTAAAAAAATAATCACGTAAGTGAATGTTAATAGAATGATATAGTAATTGGTTCAAATACGAACATGAGTGATAATCAGAAGTGAATGTTGCTTAAATGTAAACATCACAACTGAAAGAAAATAGCACATAAAATGAATACCAAACAAAGGGAAGAGGAACCAACACGTGTCCTTTCATCCTCTCCCCTTTCCTTTTCCTTTAAATTGGTCGCAAAAGGCAAATATATAGATGCAAACTCAGGACACGTCATTTTCAATGTTAAATTTGTGACTATTAAGTGTTGGGGCAGCAACCTGAAAATAAGAATAAACATAAAAATGGGGAAATATAAAATTGTTAGAGAAATTATAAAATGCGTGGTACCGGACTGAGGCACGGGTATCTCGTTATCTTTAAGGTAATTCACGCCTCCCACGGGTTGATTTTGCTATATCACCCGGTGCAGGGGTACTCAGACGCGTTACCTCCAGGATACAACAGCCCAGTACTCGCCTGTTTGTCTACAACCTCTGCACGTAGGAGGTAGACAGGACTCTGTCTCCCACACCTTTCTCTACCCAAATATCACATATTTTATATTTTATTTGTTTGCATAGGTGAAGCTCTTTTCTTCTCTTTAGTATCCGTTCGTCTCCAGTCTTCTCCCAACCCACATATATATAGGTGAGAATTTAGGATGCCATTTAATTATAGATTAAATGTGTTTTAATGCTACCATTAATTGATAAGCTTTGAACAAGTCAAATTGTAACATATTATTATATTAATAATATTAATTAATTTAATTTATAATAATATCCAACAATCCCCCACTTATTATTATAAATTAACACACACATTTGACGTTTGGTTTTTACATTTGGGTAGAGATAGACTATTATGCATAATATAGATAGCTAATTGCCTTGAATCTATATTTAGCAAAAATATATATCTTGATCCAGAGCCATGGTGGTATTCGCCTTGAACCATAACTGCTTAAGGGAGACAAGACATATATCATGCACATAATAATCCAGGTGCAATATATGAGCCCTAGCCCGCACATTATGCGGCCGTGTGCACACCCTGTTTCTTGAATGTGTTTCAAGAATATATGCCTTTTTATATTCTCATAGGAGCGGCCCCACTCCGTCACATTCAAATAGGTGAATTCTGTCAAGGGTATTCCTGCAATTAAGATACCCTACTCTTATAGAGCTACAGACTTCATTAAGAGTTTTTTGAAAACTCAACCTCACATATCATTGCAGGAAAATGCACTTACACCATAGGGATAAATTAAGAGTTGAAACTCTTTTAAATGTGCATTTCAACAGCCACTCTATGATTCGTTCGTCCCTTTGAACCAAGTTCTTAGGATCTCTAATCACAAGGTAGGGTATCCTCATAAGTTGCTTTTAATCCATACGGGCTTTAAATATTTATCCCCCTCGATGTACACACACCAGATTCTTTGACTATAGCTATAGTTTCAGAAAAACACACAAACCAAAGAATCCAGTCATGACGATATTCATCACAATAAGTGATCACAATTTATTGGCTTAAAAAAAACTCATAATTATTATTGGCGGGTATCCCAAAATTCACAAAATATATTTTTAATATATTCTTCCACCAAATAATAATACTAGCCAATAAAATAAAACATTAATTCATTTAAGGAACTTTTTAAACTCAATTATATGTGACAAAAATTAGTATCATCTATATGTACAACTTTGTACTATAGGAAGTAGCACCAATATAATTGGGCTTACTCAACTTTAAATTAGTTAGGCATATCTTCATCTCTTTGAGATGGTATCATCAATTTATAAATTGATCACAAATAATAGTATATATGCTTTTGTCCACAACAGAATTTCCAGTCACATTCTCAATAAAAATAGTTCCAAAAAATGAATAATGTAATTCACATTATAAATTGCATAGCAATTTCTCACAATAAAAATATACCGTCAAAATTAAGGTGAACTCATTTAGGATATCCACAAAATAAATATATACCCCCACTATTGATGGGTATTGTGACTCTCACAAGAATAACACAAATCTTTGTTTACCCAAAAAAATAATATTCTTGTGGCACTTATAAAATATCACATATGAATTTTTAATTCATTTTTGTGAAAATATCACAAAATCCACAATTATAAAAATTGTTTTCACAAGTATATATGTGTGCACACTTATTCACTTTAAAGTGAATTCTCATCGCTTGAAAATATTTTCTCAAAATATTTCACAAAATTTATTTGGAAATTTTTCTAAAATTTATGACAAATTCATTTGTCACATATGACTTTAAAAGTCCACATGAGATATTAAATATCTCACAAAATATAGAATATAAAATTCTATAAACAAACCTCTATCCCGCGTGAGCTTAAAGGATAAAAGTTTAATGGTACCGTATCACTGAACATCTACTCGAGCTTAAAATCACTTCACATGACATTTAAATAATGTCAAAATATATGACCACCAAAATACATGCCAAAACACCTTGTCATAAAACTATAACATTTTATGATCATTATCTGGCCTCAAATCAATATAAATTTTGGTTCAGCACAAATTTATTAATTAACCAAAATTATATATTTACAAAAAGGCATAGAGGTAGTAACTCAAGCACATTTTTTCATAGTAATTCACAGATAAAACTATATATTAAAATGTGCCCCCCACTGTCAATAAAAAATTTATTCTTAAATGAATAAATATAACACTGAGTGTTAGATACCTCCATAAAAGAATAAAAAATATCTTTTCAAAATTTCTCGTGTGAACAACAATTTGATTGAAAGTCACATATCACATATCTTAAAAGCTCACAAAATTTTATGAGTAATATTCATAAAAAATATGAAATATTATCATAAAATTAATTAAGTAATTTGATTGCATATTAGTGATATTTAAGATATCAACCATTTTTCCAATAAAATATTTGTATCACACAATGCTTTCATTCATTCTAATAACACGCATATATTCACACCAATTGTACAGACAAAGCATATAAATTCTTATTAATAGTGGGGGCAAGAAAATATTTTTCTTGAAAAAATATATGCAGTACTAGCACATTTTTTAAATCATATTAATAAACATGAGCTGTTTGGTTTATGCTTAGTGAATTATTGTCGCATAAAAGAAATAAAAATGAGAAGCTTGTTAACATAATTTTGTGAATTGAAATTAAAAAAATTAATATAATATCCAAATTAATGGATATTAATGTCATGTTATTATGCTTAAAAGTTCATAGCATATGGCTACAGAATAATTTTATGCGGCAGTGTTCATTTGTGATAAATGATTTTTGTATTGTTGATGATCACAAAAATGAGTATACTGTGGACTTAGAAAATTAAGCATATTATTTTATAACAATAAAAGAGAGAGCTATTGGGATATTGTTATAAAAATATTGTTGCATTTTATTTGGTGTTGTGAAAATAATTTTAAAGGTCATTATTTCAAAGCCAAATTGTGAGTTAATGAATATTTTATGGGTTTATCACGCGTCCCACGGGTTGATTTTGCTATATCACCCGGTGCAGGGGTACTCAGACGCGTTACCTCTAGGATACAATAGCCCAGTACTCGCCTGTTTGTCTACAACCTCTGCACGTAGGAGGTAGACAGGACTCTGTCTCCCACACCTTTCTCTACCCAAATATCACATATTTTATATTTTATTTGTTTGCATAGGTGAAGCTCTTTTCTTCTCTTTAGTATCCGTTCGTCTCCTGTCTTCTCCCAACCCACATATATATAGGTGAGAATTTAGGATGCCATTTAATTATAGATTAAATGTGTTTTAATGCTACCATTAATTGATAAGCTTTGAACAAGTCAAATTGTAACATATTATTATATTAATAATATTAATTAATTTAATTTATAATAATATCCAACATTAAGTATTCATAACAAATTTAAGAGAAGCAAAGGAGAGAGAATACCTTCAATAATTCCAAATTACAGAGAGCCCGGCAAATCCAACTCCAAGCACAACACACCTGAACGAATGAAGTAGAATAGAGCTTACATTGGATGAGAAGGCATTGAAAGATAAATGAAGTAAAGGTAAATGCAAGAAAAGAATGAAGAAGACTTGAGAGATTGTTGAGTTTGAGAAGAGAGAGAGGGAAGTGAAGGAGTGTGTATTTTAGAAGACGGAACAACATAGCATAGCCAACATTCATTGAATTCGAAAGTAGTGACTGCTTGTAGGTTTCTATCAGATTATGGAGGTATTACTGATGTAGAAATAACATATAACTTCATCTTACTTATAGTATAAATCGAGATCTTTTGTGCAGGAATGGTATCGCGTTGAGATTGTATGCATTTGAATTTTTAAATATATGATTGGTATCCACATGGATTTGAATTCATGTTATCACGTTGAGATTCTATAGATGTTCAAATTCAAAAAATGGCATATGGATTTGAATAATTTTGGAGTAGTTGATTTCAAGTTAATTATAATTAGGATAATAATTTTTTAATTGAAGTCCGTCAGCTAAGATTGCAAAGATATTAAACACATTTGCTGCTATCAAGATAATTATGATGAGGATAATAATTTTTGAATTGAAATTAGTATTCTAAGATCATGAAGATATTAAACATATCTACTGGATTTCGATTTGAATTGGAATCATTAAGTTTATTCCTTATGAGTTGGCAAGGTCCACCACGGAGATGCTGACATCATATTATTTTCGGTCCATGTAGGCACCACATGTCATTGGTGCTATTGTATTTCCAGTCCTATTTAGTAGTAATATACCTAGTGCCTCTACCTTTATTAATATACTAGTCTTTGTACCCGTGCCCTGCACGGGTTATGTCTACAGGTATTTACATATGTTTTTAACAATGTTTAAAAATTCATATAATAATTTGGTGGTCAAAGATTCATTTTGGTCCTCTATGTTTCACTCAAGTTTCAAATTAGTCCTTTATGTTTCAAGAGTTTTAAATTAGTCTTTTATGTTTCCCAGAAGTTCTAAATTGGTCCATTCGTCCAAATCCGTCAATTTCTTAAGTTAACTGCTGACGTGGCGTGTCGAAATGGACACATAACCTCTCATACGTGTATCAGATAGCTGACGTGGCCTTAGACACGCCAAAAACACCCAAACGGCGTCGTTTAAGCCAAAAATAAAATCATGCTGAGATGACCAATATGAAATTCTAATGAAACATAAAGGACTAATATAAAACTTCAATGAAACATAAAGGACCAATATAGAACTTGAATGAAACATAAAGGACCAATATAGAACTTCAATGAAACATAAAGGACCAATATAGAACTTTAATGAAACTTGAAGGACAAATATAAAACTTTTGGGAAACATATATGACCAATATAGAATTTTTGAAAGATAAAGGACTAATTTAAAGCTTGAGTGAAACATAGAGGACCAAAATGGGTATTTGACCATAATTTGGTGGGATATTGTTATGCGGAAGCTATACTCATACCTTCAGAGCGATATATTACCATTGACTGTAATAAAATAGATAATCAAGAATTTCGCTATGCAATGCATATGTTGTTCGGGTTACAAATTTTCACGGTCTAAAAGTGCTCACTATTGAACAATGACGAATGTATAATTTGCACAGTATATAAACTAACATAAATATATATTTATACAACTTCTTGACCACATTTATTAATCATAAAAGAAAGTATTCAGAGAGAGCATTGCCAAAATATAAACCATAATCGGATTTTACTATCTCGTCAGATCAGCTTTTAAGCATGCCTTTCCATCACAATATTAACTTTGTAATAACTTCGAATTATCTCTAATTTATTTTTCACCGCTTTTCTATTAACTATCAATTATCACTTATCTATCAACTATCCGTTATCTCTAGCTAGTTAGTTCTCTCTCAATTGTCCTCTAATGATATAATTTTTAATTACTAATAGTCATATTGTGGGATCAATGACCATATGCATATGTCATGAGATTTGAAAAGAACGTACATATTATTATAAATTAATGTTATATGAGGTATTTGCTTTGATTGTGATTTTGATTACATTTTATAAGTGCTATTTTTTTAATTGAAGTATAAACAAAAATAATTATTATTAAATTAAAAAAGAGAAGATTAACTATGACCATTGATCAGTACACTGCATACCACCCTTTTAGTCCGTGATTTTCCCAAAATGTGTGTCGTTTTTAATTGTATTTCAAACTAATACCACATTAGCTAATTCCTAAAATTTTCATTGTTTTATGCTTGATCATATTTTGAAATTCTAAAATTATAATCAATCTTTTATCACTTTTGTAGAATTGATTTTTCTTAAACTAAAATTTGTTTTTAAAAGATAATTAAAAAACACAAAAAGTGAAACATTGTTCACTTAATTAGCAATATTATTTGGAATACCTTGTTGATTTATACATTTTTCATATTTTGACACTTTATCATATTTTAAAATATTAAAATTGTATCAAACTGTTATAAACTTTGAAAAATTAAGTATTTTTACCAAGGTTTGTTTTATTAAAAAAAATTATGAAAACTCTTTCTCCATTTTATCAATTTATTTTTTGGTCAAGACCAGAGTATCCATCGTAAAGCATAGTGACTAATCCCCTCGCTGAATTGTAAGCACCTCGAAGGATGAGACAGTTGACCCAAGTATTTAAAGCTCTCCATACCCAAGGCAGGAATCGAACCCCTGACACTTGGTTAAGGATGGATGAGTCCCTTCCACTCAACTATAACCCTTGAGTTAAAATATACCAGAGAAATGGTAGTAAGATCAGGCGAATGGAAGTAAGATTACTAAGGTTCCAAATAGACTCACAACGACTGAATCATCATGTCATCTTGCATTTTATCAATTTATACTATTACTTTTCACAATGAACATTTTTCATTTTTACGCTTTATCATATTTTATAACTCTATAAATTCTTCTAAAAAAGGACATACAAAGGAAAACTTGGAAAACTTTGTTTCTTATTGCAAAATCAAATAGTTAAGCCTTAATTAATAATATTATTTAAAATACTATGATTGGCTCATATACTCTTCATTTTTATAAAATTAGGTGATAAATTAAAATTGATTGAAATTGATATTAGAGGGAGAAAATCATGGGTTGCCTTGTTTCTCATTTAAATAGAATAATAATATTTAATAAACAAAGAATAATAATATTAAATACTTTTTCCTATCATTTGTCACCAATCCACCATCAAATTTGATTACAGAGATAAACGGATCATTGTAACCCTTTCGCATTATTATTTCGAATCCCAATACTACTTTTCAATGTTATATCAAATGTAATCATATAATTTTCTTTTACTTTCTTGTTATTATTCCCATTCTCATTCTTATTTTCACTCTCACTCCTTCAAAATCAATCCACCAACCAAACAGGTCATTAATTTTAACCCAAGTTTCAATTTTTCACCTTAGGTTTGATTAATTTCGCAATTGTTCTTTAACTTTTTTTTAAAAAAAAAAAATCATAAGAATTATCAATTTTACTTTTTTTGACAAAAAATACTGGTTTAAACCAAAATTAATATTTTTATGTCACTATTCTAAATATTATTAATCTTAAATGTAAAAAAAAAAAACAAATTTTATAATTTAAATATTTTTTTTTCATTTCACCAATTCATTCTTTTAGGGAGCCATTTGGTATATTGCAAGTTTGCAAATTTGCAATATTGGTACTTACTATAATAAAGAAGAAATTAGCAATAACAATAATTATTATTTGATAATATACTAATTAAAATATGAATTATTATTCTAACTCTGCCATATAAGCTATGATGGACAATTTGAAGTTTGTCTCTGACTCTGTCATCTTCTTGGTGGCTACTGTAGTTAGTGAAAAAAAATCAAAGATATGTAGTGATTTTTTATCTATTAGAATAATATATAATTTAAATATAATTAAATATAATTTATTCAACTGAGATATTTATAAAATAAAAAATATTACTTTAGAAACCATCTTTTTAAAAAAACACAAAGACATATATGAAATTTAAAAAGTGATTTATAGAATAAAAAATAGATGAGAATATTGAATCAGCAACATTCTTTCCATGATTTATTATATGTTGATCGTGGAATCAAGGTCTCAAACTTAACTCTAAACCAAATCGCAGAATACCAGACAACAATTACATCAAAAGAAATTGTCACCTAAAGAAATTCAACAACACAAAATAGCTCATGAGCATAGTTACAATTAAAAATATAAATATAAGAAAAAAAAACCACTAAGCAAGGAAGTACACATTTACCATAAACAACAATTATATGGATAAGAGTCTTCAGAATAATTCCAAAAAAAAAAAGAATTTGGCTTTTTGCTCCAGGCGTTTGATTTCCACTTATATCTAATGATTTTACCAAATGAAGATACAGAGGAAAATAAGAGTGCTAGAAAAGAAGGGAAGAAAAAGGCATACCTCTAGATGAATGTTTATCTTCTCCTCATCTAGATTTCAAAACTAAAAGGTTGCTTATCATCACTTACTAAATAAAACAAATGAAAAATGAAAGAGTTATATATGATGCGAAGAATATCATAATTGTTATGGTAATCTCCACAATAAAAAAATAATAAAGTAAATCCAAATCTATAAAATATACCTCTAATTAAGATTCTGGCTTCTTGCTCCATGCATTTGAGTTTATTTTACCTTGAATAATGCTATAAGGCATAAGCTATTGTTGATTATTGAAGAAGCAGTGGAAAAATAATAATGCTTATTAGCAGTGAAAAAAATCAAGCAAAGAACCATGTACATGAGAGAAAAATTTTTCCTCCCTAATGGAAGAACATACATGAGAGACAATGTGTTGTTGCCAACTAAAAGAAAATCAGCCACTTGGTCAAACTTTTTCCTCCACACACCACATATTATTATCAACATAGATAAGATGAGTTTCTTCCAATGTCCATGAATCAATTCATCAATTGGAATCTTTACATTTTGAACCTATTGCATCTATTTGGAGCCATACATTTTTCACAAATTAATAATTGAAACACCTATAAATATAGAATAAAGATCATATTATCACTACTCTCTATTTCTTTGATTTTCTCAGTAAAATATATTAAGAAAAGAATTAAGATATTGTATTTGCACTTGCAAGTGCTAGAAACTAATACCTGGATATTAGGAGCAAAGCCACCTTCATCATAGTATCTTGTCCATACTTCTTTATTACAGCCTGCAACATGAAATCGGATAATATTTTCATCAATGACACAATCAAAATGATTTTCCTTTTATTCCTATGAATTACCATTAAAAATTGAAATAAATATGTAAATTAAAGGAAAAGGAGAACACTCTCCTTCAGGTGATCATATACTTCTATATCATCTTCCTAGCTTCTTTAAGGAAGAATCATAAATTCCTATAAATTAAGGAGACCATGGTGGTGGAGAATGAAAAGTAATGGCAGATTTCCCACAGTCATCTTATCACCAAAACAACAATCAAACTACCTCATGTTCTTTACAATGTCCCAAAAAGAAAAAAAGATGCTAGAACTTGAGAAGAAGAGGAGAACATCGCCTAGAAGACATACGTGATATTAAATTAAGATGATGATGAGCATAATGGAAAAGAAAAATATAGATATTAAAATTACTCACCATTGTTGGTAGTAGCTAGCTATGGGATTGAAGAGATGGTTGAATTGTTCCATCAAGATCGTGTATCAATCACTGACATTAGCGAGGATGGACAGAACTTGGTGCACATGACAGTGAAGCATATTGAGAATAGTTACGGAGGATTGGAACATATTCAAATATAGACGAATCAAAACAGAATTAATTTGAATGTTGATTAGAAATTCTAAATATACGATTTTCAAAAAGAATTTATTGATATGTAATTAATTACAATAAATTTTTTAATTGCAATAAATTTTTTAATTTTAGAAAATGAATATGAGTTATTTTTTATTTTAAGATTTGATTGGGATAAGAAGTGCATAATAGCATGATTTAAGGGATAGTTATTGATTACAATAAATGAATTAAATTCAAAATTTGAAAGGATTTTGATTTTGATTTTTCAATTAAATTTGAAGTTAATGATATATTAAATCAAGGTTCAATTTTTAATTTAATTTATAGAATTAAATGAGGAGGATTATATGATTTTCAAATTTATAAGATTCAAAGCAGATTATGAATATATTACCAACAATTAGAATTAATTGGCTCCATGTCATCCGCCAAATCAAATCCCAGTTGGCGTCTAATAAGCGCCACATGGTTGAAAAATATATGTTAAAAAAGCTTATGTGTCATGATGAGGCTTCTTGCCTCTTACTTTTATATATTATTACTAGGTGGTGACCCGTGCGATCCACGGGCTATATTTAGAGATGTTTATATATATATTTTTTAAATATTTCAAAATATAAATGACTAAATTTTAATTTATAAAAAATATAATATAAAGTAATATTGTGTTAATGTAAAATAACATGCCAAATCAATGAAATTGGAATACCTTAAATATTAAAGTATGCGAAGTTTAAATATGAACTTACCAATAATTTTTTTATTTATTTAGTACATAGTAGTGTACTAAATAAATAAAAAATATGAATTAATTTTGCATTATCCTGGTACCCATAAATTGTTTTCTAAAGTTTTCATACCCCATAATCCTATTTTTGATATAATTAATTTTTTTTCCAACATTTTGTAGAGACAAATGGTAATGAGATTTTGAAAAAGAAAAAAAAATTAGTTCATATAAAAAACTAAAACGAACTAATGTTGTTGTCATTTACATATTGTTAGGCACCCTTAACTTGATCAAATTATATCATTATAGTAGTGCGTCACGTTTGGTCCCTTACATTTAACATTTTTCTTAGTTTGGTCCCTAACATTTCGCGAGTCTTAATTTGGTCCCCCATATTTACAATTTGTATCAATTTTGTTCCTAATATTTGCTAAATCTCAATTTGATCACCCATTTTTGCCAATTGGTATCAATTTGGTCCCTTACGTTGATGCAGTATCAATTAATCCCACATGTTCGCATTTAGTATCAATTTGGTCACTCCATTATCCAAGAGATGACTGATGAGGGACAAAAATGAAGTTTTTGTCATTATAATTGCTTAATTAATTATAATTTTAGTTAACTTTTTTAAAATTTAAATTTTTTTAGAATGTCATAATCATAGTCAACTCTAAATCGATTAACTTAATTTAAGGTGTAATAATTATTATATAAATTTTAAATATCATTTGAATATCATTAATGATATCAAAATCATAGACAAAGGGAGGAAGTGATAATAATTTTAAATTTAAAATCTGTATATGAAATTAAGTACGAAAATGATTTTAAGGGATATGGAAATCATATATTAATGGTAAGGGTTTCTATTTTACAAAAAATATTAGTTGAATAGTAGAAGAGATTTGAAATTTTGACTTGAATGTGAGAGAGTGAATGATTTTAATATATATATGGTAGAGGTAATTTGAAAAGAGAATATGGTTAAAATTTTTAATTTATATTAAAGCATTGAATGGTTTAATTCCAAAATTAAAAATCTGGAGTAATTTATGGTAAATATCAAAATTAAGATAATATAATAATTAAAAGTGCGAAATCAGATTTTTATTAAAATTTTAAAAGTTAGCTATTTTAAGGAATTTCGATATTAGGTAAGTGTAACATGATTAAAGAGAAATATGAATTTTGAAATTAATATATGAGATTACTTACGTAACTGATTTTAAGGAACATTAAAATTATTATATTAGACCTTACAGTACCTGAGAGATTAATCATTATACTCACTCTAGTAAATACTTTGATCAGTCATCGAAAAAAAGAACACATAATTTAAGGAACACATAAAAATCTGGAGTAATTATTAATTAATGGTAAATATCAAAATTAAAATAACATAATAATTAAAAGTTAAAAATAATATTTTTATTAGAATTTTAAAAATTAGCTAATTTTAAGAAATTTAAATATTAGATGAGTGTAGCATGATTAATAGGAAATATGAATTTTGAAATTAATATATGAGATTAATTACGAAGCTAATTTAAAGAATATAAAAATCATTTTACATTAGATCTTACAGTACTTGAGGGATTAGTCATTATGCCCGCTCTAGTAAATACCTCGATCAGTCACAGACAAAAAAAACACATAAATTTGAAGAATTTTTTTCTTGTGTATTTGAATATATTTTAAAGTTTTTCAATATATATATATTCATTTGTATTATTAAAAGCCAAATCAAATATTTTTGAAAATTCTATTTCCTAAGGCTATGATTTTAAGATTTAACCGATAAAATAGAATGGTCAAAACCCCAAATTGGTCCTTTATGTTTGCACGAAGTTTCATATTGGTCCTTTATGTTTCAAAAAGTTCAAATTGGTCCTTTATGTTTGCAAGAAGTTCCAAATTGGTCCTTCCGTCCACTTCCGTCAATTTTTTAAGTTAAGTGCTGATGTGGCGTGCTGACATGTCCATCCAAGCTGACGTGTCATGCCACGTCAGCGCCACGTCAGCGCCACGTCATCACATATGATATTGGATGATGACGTGGCAGTAACGTGGTGCTGACGTGGCATGACACGCCAGCTTCAACTGACACGTAGGAGAGATGGTGTGTCCACGTCAGCATGCCACGTCAGCACTTAACTTAGAAAATAAACGGATTTGGACGGAAGGACCAATTTGGAACTTCTTACAAACATAAAGGACCAATTTTGACTTTTTGAAACATAAAAGACCAATATGAAACTTCGTGCAAACATAAAGGACCAATTTGGGATTTTGACCAAATAGAATTATAATGATTTCATATTAAAATTCTGGGCACCAAAAATTACTTACTAATGAATTTATATTGGTAAGGGTATAGATTATAAGTATATAATTATTTGGGTGTGATATGGTATATATGGAGTCGACCAACTGTGAAGGAGTGATTGCAATACTAATTCAGATTGCACAAATTAAAATTAAAAAGATCAGATGACTATAATTAGAGATTGATAATTATGAATTTTCCCCCCTTTTTTTGATGGGTTTTCCCTTCTTATCTTATGAGATTTTGTTTAATTTTCAAATAAAATAAAGTGTAAAAAAAATATTGCAGAACAAAAGCTAAATTTCTCATTGTTGTGCCAGAATATATATATATATAGAGTTTTGTTTTACCTGTGATGTCACGCAAGAAAATAAAATGCCTATTAATTTTAGACAAAAACCAAAAAACAAAATCAGTCTTTTTATGATCTTTACAAAAACATGTACTCACATAATAATCTCAAACATGATCCTTGTTGTAAATGATAGCAGCTTTTAGACTTCTTGCTAGATTGTTATGGTTGATGATGCTTTTATGTAATCTCTCGACTCTCCTGTTAGGTGTTTGTTGTTGTTGTTCTTGCGTCATTACCTAGTAATTTTTCTCATAGAGGTATACCAAAATAATCTCATTTTTTTAAAATTTTTATTAAATATATACTAATTCAACAAAAGAAGAAGAAGAAGCAAATGTCAGGAAATATTTAAGATAACTAAACGTATAGAGCACTTGACATTAAAGAATACCATAAAGCCGAAAAAAAAATGTAACAATCGCAAATCAGATAAAATGAATTGAAAAAAAGCTGATACCTTGGATAGACCCGCTTGGTGGAGCAGAAGGAAGATAGAGAACAACAAACCAATCCTTAGGCAAAACGAAAAAAAAAACACCTTTTCTTGAAAGAAACACTGAAGCAGAAGCAGCATGTATTCATCAGATTCAACAACCACGTAGGAAAAGAAGAAACTAAAATGAATAAAAGCTAAGCAGTAGACGTCAATTATATACCAAAGGAAGGTGTGCCAATGAAGAATTATATCACCAATTTTATTTTTTAAACCTGAAAGGCAGGATTTAATAGTAATTGATGCTAGTAAATGATTAGGGTCAACTATAGCATTCAATTCCAGCAAGAATCACGGAGTTCTTAAATGATAAAATAGTAAGTGAATAAATGTAATTAATTTAGCATTAATTTGAAGGTGATCAATTATCATTAAATGACTCTAATCAAATCAAAATTGAATCAATTAGAAGGTATGAAAACATTGACACATGGCATGTGTTAATTCCAGCTGGATTATTATTATTATTATTATTATTATTATTATTATTATTATTATTATATATATATATAGATAATTCGGTACTATTAATTAACTCCTTACCCGTAACATATAATGTTTTTTAAATAGTAAAATAAGAGTGTAGAAGACTTGAGCTGAAGCAATTATTTATATATAACATATCCAAAAATTGTTTCAACAGAAAAACGTTTTGAAATCAAACTTTTAAAACGAAATTTATGACCACCTCTCATTAAGGAATGTTATGAACTTATGATAATATTGATTAATATTAATTTTACTTAATGGCAATAATTATTGATTTTAAATATATGGATGGAAAGTTGACTGAGTGATATGATGAGAAGAAAATTAAATTTGGTATGTATTGGGATTTATTAGCTTTAACTCACTAATTTACAATCGTTGGATCTGTCTCGAGATCTATGTTAAAATAAATTTTTTAAAAAAAATATTTTCACACAAATCTAAAAACCGATGTAAATTATAAGAGTTATAAACTGGTGAACTAAAATTATCTATAGCTTTATAGAATTTCTTTTAAGATTTTTGTTCAATACTTTAAAGATTAGAATCAGTTGATGCATGCTATTTTTTTTAATTCATATTCTTTAGGGACGTTATAATTGTTTTTAATGCAGGATTAACTTATATTGGAGGAGAGTTTATGCTGTCTGAGATGATGGTGCAAATTGTATCATGAAGATTAATTTTAATATATTTGCCTTTTAACTATAAACTAATTAATGTGCATCTTTTAAGAATAATTGAGTGGGATATTATTAGAAATTCATTTTCTAATTTTTTTTCAGCGATAATGAAGATAACTTTTTGGTGTTCATTTTAAAATAATGAAAGTAATTAATTATGTTATACATTATATTGCACGCTTGTTAATAAAATTTAATAGTATTTATTATTATATTAAAAAAAATTATAATGTATAATATAACAGTTATAATTTAATGGATCACATCTCACAGAAATATTATGTAAGGTAATCAAAATAATAAAGATAAATTGGAGAAAGTTCTAAACTTCTCATCTGACTATTTACTGGAAATCTGAAATAAAGAAAGAATGAAACATTTCTATTCTTAAAAAAAACTACAATTTAATTCCATCAAAGGCTAATTAATTCTTTTAAAAGAAAGGCTCATCATTAATTATTGTTTATAGTACTACTATTGAGAACATGGGAAATAATATCACCACCATTGTTGTTGCCGCAAGAACTGGCATGAAATTGGGATCGGCGGTGATTGCCGCCCTGGCCGCTCTGAATGTGTCAGATAAGTGAAGGGCAGAGAGTTTGAATTGGTTATTACATGGAAGAGTTTGTGGTGAGAATGAATGAAGAGCATCAGTGAAGTTATGAAATGGGGTCAAAGGTTGAGGCCATTTTTTTTTTTGGTGAAAATATGTGAATTAGATAAACATAAGGATGATGCCATTGAAATTGCAAGAATGGGACAAAAATTAATATTATTATATATTGTTGTGAGTTAGGTTCAATGTGACGGTAGGAAATGGTGCGAAAAGCAGAAAGAGAGGCCATGGAATTAGAGGAATTAGAATTTTGGTTAAGAATGGCTCTGGGTAGAAGATTTGGGTTCATGCTCATTGAACCATCGGCTCGTAGTTGAAGCCATGGACATTGCCGCTGGTGGCAAAGGATGGTTGTGATTTCCTTCATAGGTTGTTTACAGTAAATACCTTAGCTGCATCAGTGCTGCTAGGAATTATGTTGAAGCCATCAACAGTCTCCTGAGTAATTGAATCACAAAATACACTAATTTTTTAGCATCATCTAAACCGAATAGAATAATCATAGGAAGCCAATTCAGATATATCATTGATGTAGCTAAATAGCTCACCAGTGATGGCGTGAACAGTGGTATAGGACAAGCAGAAAACAAAGTATGTGAGTATTTGCTAATCAAACATCAAAAGGATTCGGAATGAAAAATTTAAACCTTGGTGAGAAGAGCAAGGCAATTGGCAGTGCAGCTAGCTTGGAAAAAATGTCAAGCTCTAGCTCGTATTCCTTCTCGTTAACACCAACAATGAACATATATATTATATAGGTGCATCTTTGCTTAGAAATGACAACCTTCCTAGCACCACCCTAATTGGAGGAAGGAGTGAAGACGGAATGAGATATTTGCAATTGATTAAGATATGATATGATTGTTTTTTATTTAGAGTAATGCTTGATCTCATAAATAATTTGCCATTTATGATAATTGAATAATAATTTAATGGATTCAATTCCAGCAAAAATCACGGAGCTCTTGAATGATAAAATAATCAGTGAATAAATGTGATTAATTTAGCATTAATTGTTAATATTCACGTCAATTTTTAGGGATAAAAGTTTAAACATCACAATAATATTGCAGACATTGACATGTGTACAAAAAATGTCCAAGTTTGATTTGAAAGATTAGGTGGATTTTTCATGCATTAACACATGGAGATTTGGATCTTATGTGGATTGGAGGCTTTAAAATGATAGCTGAGGTAGTGAGGTGTTAGTTGAGCAAAACATCACATAATCTTAGGTATCAATACGATGTTTAAAGGGCACTCCTTTATATATATATATTTATTTAGTTTGGCAAGATATATAAATATTGATTATATTTGGATTTTATATTATTATAATTTTGGGGTTGCTTGAGTCATAATAAAAATGAATTAAAAATTCACATGCTTATGATATATATTTTTGTTCGAGACGTGGGAACAATGGAAATTCAATTGGTGATAAAAAATAATTTGGTTATTGATATTTAATGCATATTATTGTGAAACACCAATTAAATGAGTACAAAGTTGTGTAATGGAGAAACTATATATGGAATGTTTTATTCATAGTGCTATTAGTCAACCATTTTATTTAACTACACGTTCTTACTCAATATAAAATGGATATAGGTGTATTTCTTATGATAAATCGTCATTATTACCTGCATTAAGTATTAAGCAACATTAAATGATAATTGCATTGAATTAAAAAGAAATAATTGCATTGAATTAAAAAGAATCAATTGGAATAGGTCTACATGGAAGACAGAAAAATCCAAGTTGGATTATTATAAATTATGTGAACCAATAGAAATTTAGCATTTGTAACATGGTTTGACATGTGGACTAAATGCATGAGATTAAAAGTTGAGTTGATGATGTGTCACATGAGCAAATATGTCTTCAATCCTAGTTGTCAAGTAGATGTTCTAGGGGATTCCTTTATATAGATATATAGATATAGATAATAGAATAATAGATATAATAGATAATAGATAATAGAATTTTGAATACGGTAACTCTCCAAGTGTTATTCGCTGTTATTATTTGTTGTCATTTTTTATGATATTTTTCCTTTCTTTTTTTAGATATACAAAAGTATATAATTAGAAAATATCAAAGAAAAAATTTAATATATTCCTAATTTTAAAAAAATTGTTTATATTCAAATATGAAATATATATATAAAAAATATGATTCAAACGTATTGTTATATAAGGTAAATTATTAAAAAAAAATAATAAATTGATAAAATTAAACTTAAAATATAAATTTCTAAAAATTCTTTCTTATGAGCATTTAAACTTCTCAAAAAAATGACATCTAAATTTTTGGTGCATGATGAGGATTCAATATGAGATTAATTACTAAATATTGGAACTAAATTTAATTTGATTTTTTATTTTGATATTTTCAATTTACAAAATATTTTATTTTGATATTTTTAGTTTACAAAATATTTCAGTTAAGATACATTATTAATATATTATCAAATCTCCAAGCTAAATTTAATTTTACATTTAGAATATTCTTTTATATACAATCCAAAGAATAAAATATATTATATAAAGCTGATTACATCAGAAAATTTATAGTACACGTCAACACCACGTCAGTAATATATGTCAGAGGATTAAAGATTTTTATACGCTGATTTGGCAGTAATTGCATTTTAGCGCCTCTACCTTTAAGTAGATATAATAGATAGATATTTTAAAGATCATTATATATTTATTTAATGATTTGTACAAAGATTATATTTATAAAGAATATAAACTATATCTACACACTTTATTTTGAAAAATAATTATTTATTAGGTTGGATACTTTTATATAATTTTAATTATCCAAAAATTATAAAATAAAGCAATATTTTTATTTTAAGATAAGGTTAGTTTTAAATTAGATTTTTTTTATAAGAGTTTTAAATTGAATTGAAAAATCAATTTGTTAGGGTAGATATATCGTATTTTTATTAAACTATAATTATTATACTAATAAATATATATATTTTTTCAATTTATAATAATAATAATCTTCTATATATATATATAATAAAAGAATTTAATTTATTTAAAAATTGAAAGAAAGCTAGGACCGGCGGATACTTAAAAGAAGACTCCTAGTGACTTCAAAAAAAAAAAAGTATAAATTGAATCATCCTCACTCTGCCCAAGTATCTCAGCTAAAAAAACCCTTACTTTTATTAGCTAAAAAAACCCTAACTTGAATCAATCACTGTTTAAAGTATGCATTTTAATAACCTGTTTATTCCCACGTAGTACACGAGAACACAGTCGGGGAATTGATACTTAGGTTTTGCTGGTTTCCGGATATTAAAAATTCCTTCTGTTTTAGATTTTGATTGGATGCCTTTTGTGTTAAAATTATCTGTTTGGGAACAAGAAGCCTTTGCCTTCTTTCTCAGTGTTTAAGCCGGAAACAATCCTCTTCTGCTTTGTGAAACTCCAATCAAATGGCCACTACCATAGCAGCACAGTTAAAAGCTGTTCAATTGTTTGTACAATCATCAGATTGTCAGTCTCTAAAGAGACCCTTCACTCGGCCTTCTATTTTATTTGATCCCAAGGAAGCTGCTGATATCGATATTCAAACTATATGGAATATTGCTCTTCAAGGTTAGCTCAATTTTTCTTCCTTTTTCCTTTTGAATGGTTGTTTGAATTACAAATGGTATAAGTGGAAACCCGTTTGCTGTTTGGAATTTGAAGTTTCATTGAGTTCTCTAATTTTTATAAAATAATACAAACCAAAAGAGCTCAGCAGCTGAACTGTAAGAATTGGAATATGGTTACATGGTTATGTGCTAAAATTGTGATATTTGTTGGTAGGCTTTATTTGCCCTATTTGGCAAACGTTTCAAAAGTGCTTTTTGTATTACCCAATGTGATGAACAAAAAGTTTTGGTGTAACATGTGTGACGTAAATGAGTAATATGAATATCAAGTGGACTCCTAATTGGAGTTTGAAGATATATACATATTTATCAACACATTCGGTATTTCCTAATGGTGTGGAAAGATATTCTCATTTGAAGTGTGATGTACTATTTCAGGTTTGGAGGTTCTTATAAACTCTGATGAGCGGTTCAAGAACTACAAGAATGTTTTGTTTAGCCGCAGAAATAAAGAGTTGGACAGGGAGTTGATGGGCATTGAAGAGAACAATCAAATCAATGTGTCGATTAGTTCATACTTAAGGCTACTTTCAGGATATTTTGTTCTTCCTTCTTCTACTAAAACACTTGAGTATTTGATACGTAGATACAAGTAAGTTTTATGTTCAATAATATTCTCCAAGTAAGAATTTACTTTTTCTAAAACACTTAGGGTATCTTCATTTACATTTTGTGGTTTGGACATGGTTTATTGGGCATTTCAGGGTTCATGTATATAATACTGAGGATCTGATTTTATGTGCTTTGCCTTATCATGACACCCTTGCATTTGTTCGGATGGTACAGATACTTGATACAAGGTTAGAACTTAGGGTATGTATGGATTGGGGATTAAGGAGGAGAAGGGAAGGGGAGGGGATCAAGACATCTTCCCCTTGTTTGGGAAGTTGAGAATTGGAGAAGATAATGAAAGATTAATCCTTAATCCTTCACTATCCTTCCCCTTCACAAATTCAAGATACCAACTTCCAAACAAGGGTAGGACACATCGAAGGTTATTAACCTTCCCTTCCCTTTCCTCCCCTCCCCTTCCTCTCCATTCTCTCCATTTCCCTTCCCCTCCCCATTCCCAAACATACCCTTAGAGTTATAATTCATTGTTATTTTATTTGATTATGATTTATAATACTGGTAGGAATGGGTTCTGATACTTGACTTGCTTTCTGGCAGGAATACTAAATGGGCATTTCTTGATGGTGTGAAAGATTCTGGTGTACCTCCACCTAGAAAGGTTATAGTGCAGCAGTGTGTACGGGATAAGGGTATTATAGATGTTTTATGCAACTATGTGAGTACTCATTTCTTTTTTTGTTGCATATTTGATCACGTTGTGGTGAAATCAAATAATCACTTAAGCTATTGGTTGCAGGCATCTCCATCAAAGAAGTTTCAACCTTCAAAACATGCAATCAGCTTTTGTACTGCTGTTTTCATTGAAATTTTGGGTACTGTCACTTCGGTTAATGATGATCTTGTCAAGAGGATCCTTCCTTTTGTTATCTCTGGTCTTCGGCCTGGCAATAAAGGAGTTTCAGATCACAAGGTCAGATTTGTGTCCTTCATCTAATTGGGATAATATTGATTTTGTTACAGCTTAGTATTCTAAGCTTAAGTAACAGTGTTCCTATCAACTCACCACATTTCTGTAAGGGAAAAAGTCCAAAATGTTTTTTTATATAAAAAATGAGTGTTTTACATGTATATACATTTTTATGTGTGGGTTTGAAATTCATATAAATATAATGCGTGCTATGGATGTGATTAATACCAAACATGAATTTATTTTTTATCTACCTGTGTTCTTCCATTGGCCACTTTCTTAACTTATTCATTGGATGGAAGTCAATACTTGTTAGATAGTAGGGTATGTCGGTGTGTATTCACTTGGTAAAACTTACAGTTCCAACTTTTTTGTTCATTTTTTTCCCTACAAACATTACTTGGAAACTATGTTATTAATATGTTATTATTGAAGGTGGTGCATGGTAATAGGATCAAGGTAGTCAAAGGCGCCTTCAGATGCCTTATCCCTATATCACCTTGGGGTGAGAGACACACATGCTCAAGCGAAGCAAGGCGATAAAATCAGAAATAACTACAAATATGCTAGAAAAATAAATATGAACTATTGTAACTTTATAACAAGATTTGACATATGAATTTACTATTCAAGCATAGTAATCAACTTCATAATTCATAACAATTATAAAGTGCTCTAATGAAGTCATCAAGCCATGAGTCAAAGTGAAAATTTAACATTATAATCCAAAATAACTAAACTTATATATTTTAGTTAACAAAACCCTAAACATACAAAAGAAAATAAGGATCAAATAGGCTAAAAAATGCTACAAGCTGTCCATTCTCTTGTATATCAGAAATCGAAATTGCTTTATGGCTACTATTTAACTTGAGAGGCCATAAACTCAATCTTATTAACATATGTAGGATCAAAGAGATGCCCTTAAAGAATTATGCATTTGGCTCCAACAGAATGTGCCGTAGAATTGCAACCTAGTGCAATGTTTCTTATCTTCTTTCTTTTTTGGTGTGTATTTAGGCTGCTTCTTTGATGATCATTGGCATGCTAGGAAACAAAGTTGTATTGGCTCCTAAACTTTTGAATAGTTTGATACGATCAATTGCTGTGATTGCTCGTGAGGAGGCAAAAGAGTTGACCAATCTCCAATGGTTGCGGTTATCCCTTATTGCTTTGATCAACCTTGTTCAGGTACTAGTTTGTTCTTGTATGCATTAGTCTTGAGTTGCATGCATCAAGTGCAAATGGGAATACTGTTCCAGTTTTCTTGTTCTATAATATCTAATTTCTAGTTTTGTCATATTTTTAACTTGGCATGTAAATGACTAATATATATACGTTTTTTTTTTCTGAATATTTGATAAAAATATTATTTGTTTTTCATAGTGAACCAACATCCAAGTATTGTGAGATAATCCTTTCAGTTACTAAAGTTTTGCTTATACAAAAGAGGTTCCCTTGTCCTCTTTAGTAGCCTTGCTAATTTGCCCACTCTAGAATGAAGATCTAAGTTTGAAAGGAGTAGGGAAAACCAAATGTACTTGTAGGAGTTACATAGGTAATTCCAAAATCTATTAGGCAGCTTTAAATAATGCACTAAAAGTACATATATGAATGAACCAAATCTGGAGTTGCTATAATACCCATAAAAATGAAGTCGCTTAGAATTTGGTTATGGAGAATTATACATGCAAAATATGCTCCAATATGGGGCGATGGATCTATCGAGGACCTGTTGTTGTTAGTACTCTTAGCAGTTCCTCCTGTACCATTAGTTGTAATATATTCATATTGTAGCAACTAAGGAGTTTCCTTTGTGACATTAGTTGTAATTAGTTGTAATATATTCATATTGTAGCAACTAAGGAGTTGCCTTTATTGAATTGTTTTCCAGAGTTAATGTCAAATTCTCTTTAGGTGGAGTGTGAATAAAGAGACTACTAGGAAAAATTGTTTTTTCTTTTATTGAATTGAAAACAACAACAACAATCAAAGTCTTTTACCACTAGGTGGTGTTGGCTATATGGATCAAGTGACGCCAATATGTTCTATTTTTGCACATTTCTATTGTTAGGTTATTAATTTTTAAATCTATTTTAATAGTCTCTCCTATTGTTTTCTTTGGTCTTCCCACCTCTAGTTATTGGGCTATCTTCCATTTGGCCAACTCTACGTACAGAAGCCTCTAACAACCTTCTTCTTTGTACATGATCAAACCACCTAAGGCGTGTTTCAACTAACTTTTCTATGATAGGTGCTACACCAACTTTCTTTATAATAAAATCATCCTAAGCCTATCCTTTTTAGTGTGACCATACATCCAACGCAACATTCTCATTTCTGCAACATTGAATTCTTGCTCATGTTCACTTTTTATCTCCCAACATTCAGCACCATATAATAAAGCAGTTCTTATAGCTGTGTGATAAAATTTTCCCTTAAATTTAAATAAAAATGGACAAGGTGTGCAATAGGACTATGACTTTGTAAATTACAATTTAAAACCACATTCACTATGGGGTGGTTTCGGTTGAGATAGCTAGTATTAGTATCTCTGTTTCTGTGGTGCTTTTGCCTCTGATTTACTCGTTGTTTCCATAATTCTGTTATTTCTAATATTCTAGTGCATTTCTTCTTTTTTTTGGGTTTCATCATAATATCAAATAATTATTTTTTTACTAATTTCCTTAACCTCCTGTCTCATTGCAAACCTCAGCATTCCTATATTTTAATTTTAATTTTTAAGTACTTTTTTGGTATGTTGCACACTGAGGCCTTGTTCTATTTTAACTTTGTTTTAATGGATTGTTATCAGTCACAAAAGATTGGTATTCTCCCAAAGAAGGCCTTGGAAATTTTTAAGGAGATAAGGTAATGCCTCAAATTTCTTATCTTTCTCATAGTCACCCTGATTTGGCTATTGTTTCATTTATAATATTAATGTTCTTTTCCTTTTTTGTTTCTGAAGGAATTTGGCAGGGATTTTATTAGAATTATCTAAAGAGTTCAATATTGATCAATTCCTTTTTTTACTTCTGGAGTCCCTAATTGACTGCAGGTGAGAGTTACATTGCTCCTTGTATTTATTTCATTTGTATTGTGCAACATAATATCTTGTGTTATCTATTAACTATTATACATCTGCAGTTGGTCCGATGAACACTCCCAGCAGGCCTTGATATCCATAATAGAAAAAGTACCAATAAAGAATTCTGTTTGTCATGTGGTTGCTAAGACCTTATTGTCATGTTTGAAGTTATCGCAAAAAGTTGATGGTTCAATATCTTCTGTGTCAGGTATGAGTTTAGCACCTGAAAAAGTTGATCACTCTTTCTTTAAGGGATCGTCCTTTAGCACTTCTTTGTGAAACTTGTCCTACAATTATTTATTAATGAATATTTAGCTATTACTTTTCATTATACTTGGATGTCAAATTTCAATTAGGAGAGTGGGCAAAGAAGATTCTGATTATTGTCAATAAAAATTATCCATCTGAACTACGCGGAGCAGTTCATCAATTCCTTCAGGTCTGCTAAACATTATTCTAATTTTCTTTCTATTCCTGTTTCTGCGATTGTGCTAAATATCTTTAATGGATTGAATGTATTCAACAGGATAACAAAGTTCATTCCGAGAAAGATGCTTATCTGAACAAGATTTTATGCAAGGTGTTGGATTGGAATTTGGATTCATCACTTTCATCTGGCATCCTAAAAACTGAGGCAGCTGTTTCAGAGGTATCTATACTCTGTCAATCTTCTGTCCCTCTTCCTGTCAACCAGTCAACCCTATCTTTCAACTTCTTCATTCATATGTGAAGAAGATCTTTTAACTTGTAACCTCTTTGGTTCTCCTTTCATTATCTTTCATTCTTCAGTTCTCTAGAGGAAGCTTAAAAGTTTTTATTCTATCTTGTCAAATTTTTTGGGCAATATTTCTGATTATGACATTTCGCTCGAGTGTTTTTTTGCTGTTGTTATTAACTTCTTCTTCTTCTTCTTCAAATTTTTTGGGCAAAATTTCTGATTATGACATTTCACTCGAGTGTTTTTTTGGGCAATCTTATTATTATTATTATTATTATTATTATTATTATTATTATTATCATTATCATCTTTTCTGTAGGGGCTGTGTTACAAAGTTCTATTATGAAACTAGTTTGATTTTTGGTTTTTTTCCATGTTATAGTTTTGAAATCATGTTGCTTTAAATGAGAATGATTTTTGTGTTGTGACAATACCATCAGACCAAAAGAATATTGTAGCATCTGGAAAATTTTTTTTAAACCTTCTAGAGGATTTAGTGGCCGCTTCTTAACATTTTTTTTGATAGAAACCGCTTCTTAACATTTAATGGTGGTGGATGATTTACCCTATCAGTTTAGTAGTCTGAACAATTTGGTGTTAAAGAGAAAATTTTTTATGTTAAAGCAAATCCTCAATTGACATTTTACTGCACTGCTAATCCGAATTGTAAGCAGGGCCAATATGTAATTGAATCTCTGATTTGTTTTAGCTTGTGTAATTTGTTTTAGAAATTTTCTCCTCTTAACACTATAAATGTGCACACTTCTATGAAAGAATCCAACTAATATTACTCACCAACAAACCCACATTAGGTTTACCATAAAGAACACACACACATTAGTTATTTCATGAAATGTTTTTTTATTAGTATGTAAAAAAAAAAAATGCTAAAAAGGGCTTAGTATGAGAATTAGTCTTTCTGATATTTTGTTTGAAAGTTGTGTGATTTTGAAGTTGTTAATCAGGGCCACTCATGATTGCATATATGTTATATGAAGTGATATGGATCACCTTTCTCTTATGTCTTGACTGACTTTGAAGATGCCATTGCAGACCATATCTGGAAGTTTGTCTTCATTTAACCTATATACTATCAACAGCATGTCTGAGAATTTCATGGACCACCCTGAAGATAATATTGCTTGGCTTGTTGAGCACTGCAGCAATATGGAGTTATCAAAGACGCAATTCTTTTTGGTTCTTTTGCAGACTCTTATAAACCCAATAGGTCCATTCTCCCTTTGACTCCTTGATTGTTCTAAATTTTTTCCATTTATGCTGATTTAGTGTATACGTATAAACTACATAGTAAATAAGGAGTGGAAAGATTGAAAAAGTAAAATCTGAGAACTTAATTGAATAATTATTTATGGGAAGCTGAAAGTTGACTTTTTCCATTTGCTCAAAGGTGACGACCTTCCTGCATTTTTCGAAATTGTATTTCCTATTTTAAAGACTGAGTGGGAATCACTAGTGGTTGCTGGCAATCTCGTGTCGGAAGAGGTACAAGGGATTCACTAGCTTACAGTGTTTACATTTTAAATTCTGTTTGGTCATGAAAATGGTAATTTATTTTTTCGGTTTGTATTTGCAGTTTAATTTACAGTTAAATCCAGAGGTCCTGAACCGGGATTGCAGTGCATTCTTGGATAACCTTTCGGATACCAATCTCACAATTGTGAATGCAAATATTATAGTTTGCATATTTTGGAGGTTGCTAGCTGCTCTAATATCGGCAATGCCTTCTGACAATCTATTGGTTTGTAATTCCTCTATTATTTTTGGCCAGTAATCAATGTTGTTATTAGTAACTTTGGCTTACAAAACTGTCATTGTTGGACTTCCTATGTTTCCACCATTAATGGGATGAATGAATCTTCTATGCAACGCAGGATGACAATGATAAATGGGTCCTCAGGATTAAAGGTCTGTTTGAATTTTTTGCTGGCTCTCAGTTCAAGCACACTTTTCGTAAACACCTTGATTATCTAGTGGCAAAATGCAAGATATCACCTCCCAGCCTCCTATCTAAGTTTTTCACAGAGGAAGGTGCTTTACTCTTGTTCCCTGTAATTTGGTTACTTAATAGAAGCTTTGAATAGTCAATTTTTTTAGCCAATTTTTGCTTTGTATGGTAGAGTATTTGCATTTTTGTCTTGCATAACGGATACGCCAGTTAATACATGCTATCCTTGTAGTTCGAGATCTAAGCTATATATGTCTTTTGTCTCTTTCTTCTTTATTTGTTCCCTTTTTAAAATGACTAAATTTGATATTGTTAAATTAGTTGGGAGATCTGCCCACATTTAATGTGTGATAGTGCCTAGAACAGGATTGCTTCCAATAGGAGGATACCTGTGGGAAACCTAAAAAGACTATTAATAACCTAACTACATAAATGAGCAAAGACAAAAAACATTGCTATCGCCCATAGTCGACCCCACCTAGTAGGAAAAGGCTTTGTTTGTAGTAGTTGTTAATATTGTTAAAATTTGAACTATATGGTGCACCTCTTACCTTGGCCAAGTATGTATCTAATTGATATTCTGTTGGTCGTTTCATTCTTTAGGTGTCCCTGTTGCAGTCCAAGTTGAAAGTCTTCAGCGCTTTGCATTTCTTTGTACCCTATCACAAGAAAGAAGTCAGTTTGAATTTCTAGCTAAATTTCCTTCAGTTCTTGTTCCTTTGGCTAGTGATAACCAGGTATGGCTTTCTTTTCTTTTTAATTTTGACTCTTGAATCTTGACATACGGTTGGAAGTACCTCCACAGTTCTAATTCTTTATTTTCTCGTTTACTTTTCACTCTAAATATTTATGATTGAATGATTCACAATTGATGGTTTCCTTGCATATATTTATCTGAGAAGCCTATGTCACTTTCATTTGTGTTTTGGTTGTATTCTTCACTCTTAAGGAAATGAAATTGGCCAAATTAATCCATTTGTATCTTGTCCTCTTCTTTTCAGGATACAAGGATTGCTGCCATGAACTGCATTGAAGGGCTTTGTGTATTATGGTCTCATATTGAACGTTCTGGAAAGCAAAATGGTACTCTACTGTCAGAATAATTGGATTTGACCCTACATGTCCAATTTTTCCTTGATATTTTATGTTTTTAAATTGGTAACAACAGGGAGCAATGCAACAAGGATCCATTTTCTGGGTGAACTTTTAGGGTTGATTGATCAGCAAAAACCACTTGTATTGTCTGACAAGAGATTTCTTCCTTCAATGTTTGCATCCATGCTAAGCTCATCCTGTCATAACATCTTAATACCTCAAAATATTGAAAACAGGTATTGATAACATCACAATGATTGATTGTCTTCCTTTCAGTGGCACCACCTTTGTCACCATAGAAATACCTAATATATTGATAATCTTAGCTGATCATTAGTTATATGGAAATGTTCTATGCTCCCATTTCCTCTTTGTAAGTCAATCAATCACATAACTTGGGAAAATGTGCAGTGGGTAATTCATTAATTCCTTCTGCCACATTTCTTTGGGTAGTGTTATTCTATTTCCTCTTTGTGGGCGTTTGCTAGTAGTTTCCCTATGGGGGTTTCCCTTGTAGATCTTTGATTGGGTGGCTCTTTTGAAGTAATCTTGGATTGCTAGGCCTAGGAGTAACATTAGTTAAATGGGCAATTTAATTGGATGTGGTTGCCTTGTTTCTTATGTGGTGATAGGCCCTGATCAATTATGCACTGAATATGTACTGAGTAGTTCTGAGATCAATATTGTAGCTTTCTTCATGTTTCTTTATCTTTTCAGTTGTTTTTTGGTAGTTTGTATATTTATTTATTCCTGGAGCTCCGTTTTTTTTCATTAAATTTTTGCTTAGTATGACTCCTACACTAATTTCCATTTTTCTACCCTTTGTGCTTTGTTTCCAAATTTATTGCTTCAGATTTGATCAGTTCACAAAAGAAAAAATCCTTGCCTTTATTTTGGGTTCTGCAATGGAAATGTCAAACTATGGGAAGGTTTGCTGTCCTTACATCTACCTTCTTCTCTATTGCTTTTTTTATTTGTGGATGCAAGTATTATGCATATGCAAGCTCAGAAAAGTAATTTATATTTGTACTGTGTTTTTTTGGCAGCTGAGGGTCTTATCCTTGTTTAAGGGAATTGGAAATGCTTTCATGCATGCTAGGGAAGTTGTGTCACTGTTGTCTCCTCTTATGGAGAGGCACGTCCAATACAATAATGGGCTAGAGAAGTCCTCCCAGAAATTGTCAAGCATTGAAGTTGAGATGCTATGCCTGCTGCTGGAGGTAAGTATATTCTCTTGGGTTTTGGGTAAGGGCACTCTTCTGTCTGGACTTTGGAATTTGATGTAAACTTATCTCTCTCATTGTGGTAGGGCTGTGTTATGTCTTCCTGCTCTGGTAGAAATGATTTTGAAGATCATTTATTGAATGCTTTGCGGGTAAGGTGTATATAGTTTTCCTATGATGGGTGGTGTAGTTGTCTTTTATGTCCTGACATGCTCTTGGCTGCTGCCTTCTTCAGTTGGATTCTACGACATCAGAGGACCCTGGCTATGTACAGCCTTGTAGAACTGTCTTGAAGAAACTCAACAGTCAATACTATGAAGGGTTGAAAGACTCAGTAAAGGTATTAGGGTACCTCTTTCCTTTCCCGGATGGTGTTGTTGTTATTCATAATAACTACATCAGTCTAGCTAACTAGGCCCATGCTAAGCTTTACTGCATTTATTCTCTGTGCTTGATGCATGAAGAACTTTTCTTGATTTAACTGAAAAATGGAAAAATTATCACCAGTAACACCATGGTCCAAATTATTAGTCTCTTATTTCCAAGTTTACCTGTAGTTCTACTTCTACCAAAATGGCATAGATTAATCTGTATTTTCTTATCTCTGTCAGGAGCATTTGTTTCATGAACTTATGTTGTTGTGCCGTAATTCTAATGGTGAAATTCGAACTGCAGCCAAAGAGGCCGTGCTGCGGATAGATGTGAGTTCCTTGCTCATAGTTTGTTTACTATTATTTATGATGCATAGATTAATTGATTGCACCTTTTATGTGTTTCTTTTTGAGTGTATAATGGATTTAACTTTGTTGCTCGAATATGTGCCTGGAACAATTTATAAGAGCATTTGGGCTTTGGCAATCAAAAGCGTACTTGCGTGGTTGCCATGGAGATTTTTTTCCCCTTTATCTGTAATGTTGTGTAGAATTTAGAACTTTAAGTCGCTGTGCTGTTATTAGTTACATGTATGGGATTGTGAAGTATGAGGCTTGTTAGTTTTGTGGATCTTCTGAAGTACTGCACTGCTGGCAATGCATTGGATATTTGCTTGCAACCTTGCTTGTCCAGGAATGAGCTTCTGTTTATGCCCTATGATTTCAAACATATAAATGTTAATAATTTTGGTCTATCTGAAAATAAAATTTCAGGATAGATGTTATCTTTTCAAATTGTCCCACTACATTCTTGTTTTAATATAGAAAGGAAAAGTGGAAAAGTAATTATTGGTCCTTGGTCTGTCTCTTGAAATTGCAGATTAGTTCCTCAACTGTTGGCAAGATGCTTGGTCTCATACTAAAAAGGGGAAGTTGCATACTTAAAAGAGGAAGTTGCATAATTAGTTCAGCATATGGGAATAAGAAGAAGAAAAGTGTACACCCAGAGGGAAGCCTCCCCCTCAATGACATATTTGGAAGGAAGAATTCAGTCGATATCCTAGGTTCCTTTCTTGATATTCTACTTCTGAAGAAAGATATAACAGACAGGTTGCTTCTAATTCTGGATAATTACATTTTAGATACTGGTTGGAACGAAAATAATTCTTGTGCAAATTATCACTTTGGTGGTTGCAGGCATTTGCTTATGGGGCCCTTATTTATGCTTCTTAGCAAGATTTTTTCAAAGGAATGGGTAAATGATACTCTTTCTCAGAAGTGCTTGGACCAACCTTTGTCGAGCCCATCTGAGGAGAACCGTTACACAATATGTCATATCCAACAGACACTGTTGATAATCCTGGAAGATATAACCACATCACTTGAAAGCACTGCTGCGTTGAAGGCACACTTTCTATTCTTTTGATGCTTGCAAATTTGACATATGTAACAGTTTTCCTTTGTCTGCCTCTTTGCTATTTGCCTACTTTAAATTCATTTTTGCCATTGTTGACAGGGAGGAATGGAAAACGGAATTAACCTCAAGGTCTTGTTAGAGTGTGCTCATTCTACGAAGGATGCAGTCACTCGCAACCATGTATTTTCTCTACTTTCTGCTGTTACTAAAGTCTTTCCTGAAGAAGTTTTCGAACATATACTTGATATTGTTGCTGTTATTGGAGAATCAGCTGTCACGCAGGTTTGTTAATATATGTTTACATTGCATGTCTTTGTTCTTTGGCAATTGAATATATAAATTTTCTTTTTGCGGGATAAATGTTGCACTCCCTGCCATCCTAACCCATTGGGCTTTTCTTGAAGTAATTTATCATTCTCTGACTTGTGAGTAATTTTAAATTTTGGATTAGCTGTAACGAGCAGGCTTGTGTGCTAATTAACTTTTGATACTTCTAGCTTCTCTTTGACTTTTAATTGCAGACTTTCTGAACCTGTACGTTTTATTTAGGGATATGTTGGTCAATATATCATCTGTATTCTTACTTCTTTCTTTTTTATGTTTTTTTTTGTTTATTATCTGTAGGCTGACAGTCATTCAAATCGTGTTTTTGAGGAGCTTATATCTGCAATTGTTCCATGTTGGCTGTCCAAGACTGATAATGTGGAGAAATTGCTGATGGTATTTGTTTTTTGATAGTTCTTTTATGCTCTCATGTCTGTTCTACATGAATGTAAGTAACTCTTTAGGTCTATCTATTTTTGAAATGATTGTTTTTCCCCCAGATTTTCTTGGGTCCATTGCCTGAAGTTGTCGAGCACAGAAGACTGTCAATTGTTTTATACTTGTTAAGGTACTCTTTGTGCTATACCTTTACCTTACCATCTAGACTATGCTCATCCATTCATGATTTGCTTCTAATGATGCTTTGCTGTTTTTCAGAACTTTGGGTGAGGGTAAAAGCTTGGCTTCCTTGCTAGTCCTGCTTTTCCGTTCATTAATTTCAAGGAATCAAACTTATTTCAGTAGTATCAAGACTTCAGATGCTGTAACATTTTATACAAGAGAGTGGGAATATAAATTTGCAGTACGAATTTGTCAACAGTATACAAGTATGACATGGCTTCCTACTTTAGTTATGTTGCTTCAACAGCTGGGAAATGCCCGAGGATTCTTTCTAGAGTTCTTTCTTGCGGTGCAATTTACTTTACATAAAATACAAGATCCAGAATTTTTATTCAAGATGGAGGCAGGAGATAATGCCGATGTTATTCAGGTATGATTGCATTTGTAATTCACGATGTCGAACAAATTAGATCTTAAGATATCTTTGTTAAAATCACAAGCAACTAGCAATGTTGTTCAATCTCCCTCCATGACAGAGAGATGCCCTTCAAATAAAATACTTGCACTCCTTTTGACCTAGATGTACCAGAGTTGAAAACACTGCACCGTGCACATTGCCACTTATTTTCTTCTCTTTTGTCTCAAAACCTTTAAATAAATCAACAGAAACTGCTCCAAAATTTAGGGCAAACACTGGTGTAGACGGTAGTGACTCCAAACAGATTGTTCCAAAGGGAATGCTACTTTGGAATGAATGAATAAACTAATCTTCACATGTTCGATGCTCTGCAATGATTAACAGATACTGTTATATATTTACATAATTGCTAGACTGAAATCTCAATTTATGTTATTATTTATACTGGATAAATTTACTGCCTGAGTTCCCAACTTCCCATTCATCTGTAATTTTTGAAGTTATATGGACGCTCAGATCTTTGTTCCATAGGTCCACCAAACTTATTATCATTGTGTATTTACTATGTTCCATTAATCTTGTAGTGTCCTGCTCAGATACTTATTTTAGATTTTTGTTGTGATTCTTTCTTTTGTAAATCGCAAGTTATCCATTGACGCTGCTGTTTAATATAGTTGAACATTGCCATTATTTTCTGGAGTTTTTTGATTTGCAATAACTGTGACTACTATTATAACATTGCAGAGGGAACTTGGACATCTAATGGAGCGTATTGTTCTTCTCTGGCAACTTGTTTATTCTAGAAAAAAACAACTGCACGACTTTCCTGCTATTATGAGGAAAGAGTTGAAGGATTCTATGTTTGCTGCTGTGAAAAATATAACCCTGGTCATGATACCATCAACATACTTTAGGACCATAATGAAGTTGCTCCGCCATCCAGATAAAAATGTTGGAGAAAGGGTAAAAAGAACATTACCATTTGTGCTATTGTAGCGAAAGTGTAAACTAAAAGTGTAATGACTATTATGCTTCAAAATATTAGGCATTAGGATTTTAGAAGTTTTGCCCCAATGGGTGGGGTAGCCACATGATATGTTTCCTGTTGCTCAAGTTTTATCATGTGAAGCTGAGTAGGACAAAATATGCCTATTATTGAAATAGGCAATGTGTATTTTATTATCTGTATTGGCGTGTGCTCGCATATATATATATTTGAGTCTGAAGTGGAACTACTACTTAACTTTGCATGTTTTGTATTGCAGGCTCTTGGACTTCTATGTGATACTGCAAGAAATAAAAAAATTGTTAGTTCTAATCGTAAAGAGAGGAAATCTTCAAGTTCAAATCCAAGTTTACCTTGGCTTCATATGAATGAGAGTGCTCAAGAATCACTTGATATGATGTGTTTAGAGATCATTCGTGCAATTGATGGTGGTGAATATAAGCATTCAGATTTATCTTTGAAAATGGCTGCAGTTTCAGCATTAGAAGTTTTGGCCAACAGCTTCCCTTATAATTCAATCTTTAGTGTATGCCTCAAATCTGTTACAAAATGCATCAATTCACCTGACGTTGACTTGACTTCCAGCTGCATTCAAACAACATCTGCCCTGATCAGTGTTCTGGGTCCGAAATCCCTAGCAGAGCTTCCCCACATAATGGAAAATGTGATGAAGTCGTTATCTGATCTAGATTTTAAAGCCAACACGAAGATAGGTGTTTCTTTAGCATCAAAAGAGTCGTATTTAATGTCTGTTCTCATCATGCTGGATGTAGTTGTGGACAAGCTTGGTGGATTTCTAAACCCATATTTAACAAATATCATAGATCTTCTGGTACTTCATCATGAATATGTCTCAGGAATGAACTCAAAGATGGAATCTAGAGCTAGTGGACTTCGTAAGCTCCTTGCTGAGAGAATTCCTGTAAGCCTTTGTTACTATATAGTTTCATATCACTATTGTATAAAACCGATATTATGGTGTTCTCTTCACTGTAAAACGCTTTTGTTTTGGTACAGGTTCGACTTGCCCTGCCACCGTTGTTAAAAGTTTACCCTGCTTCCATTGATGCTGGGGATAAAAGCTTAGAAATAATGTTTGATATGTTGGCAACCTTGGTTGGTACATTGGACAGGTCATCTGTTGTGGCTTTCCACGGAAAGATTTTTGACCTTTGCCTGCTTGCTCTTGATCTTCGCCGTCAGAGTCCCACTTCTATTCAAAATATTGATTTAGTTGAAAAAGGCGTGACTAATGCAATGGTTACTTTGACCATGAAACTTAGTGAGAGCATGTTCAAGCCTCTATTTATAAAGAGTATTGAGTGGGCCGAATCTGATCTGGATGAAGCAGCATCTGTAGGAAGCACCGATAGGGCCATTTCCTTCTATGGCATGGTAAATAAACTTGCTGAGAACCATCGGTAAGTCAATGTTATAAGTACCGTATTTCATTCATAGTTAGTATTTTCTTTTATTCAGAAGAGCTTCTTTTTAGTGATTTGCTTTATGAGCTTCTCAAAGGAGACTCCATTCAGATATACTTTGTAAAGAGTAAAGTTTTTTTTTTTTTTTTTCTAATTTAATTATAGTAAACCATTGGATCCAAGCAGGATGGATGAAATGGAGGAAGGCATCAGGTGTTATTTGTGATAAGAAAGTACCACTTAAGCTTAAGGGGAAATTTTATCGCACCGCAATAAGACCAGCTTTACTGTATGGTACTGAATGCTGGGCAATAAAAAGCCAGCATGAGCACAAATTCAATGTGGCAGAAATGAGAATGTTGCGCTGGATGAGTGGTCACACTAGAATGGATAGGATTAGGAATGAGTATATTAGAGAGAAGGTGGGGGTAGCACCTATTGTCGAGAAATTAGTCGAAACACGTCTTAGGTGGTTTGGTCATGTACAAAGGCGACCGGAGGAGGCTCCAGTACGTAGAGTTGACCAAATGGAAGATAACCTAATAACTAGAGGTAAGGAAGACCAAAGAAAACAATAGGGGAAACGATTAAGAGGGACCTAGCCATAAATAACTTAACCATAGAAATGTGCAAAGACAGAACATGTTGGCGTCGCTTGATTCATATAGCCGACCCCACCTAGTGGGAAAAGGCTTTGTTTGTTGTTGTTGTTTTCTAATTTAATTATAGAGTAAAGCCTAATACCTTACATATTATGTATATAATGGCCCTTATGTATATCATATTATGAAATGGGGAGAAGTTATTTATGTGTACACCAGTAACTTCAGCAATATAATCATTCTTTATAGAACTCTTTTAATGTAATGATTGGGTTTTTAACCATTTATTTCACTGCTGTACATGTAGATCGTTGTTTGTTCCCTATTTCAAACATATGCTTGGTAGCTGTGTTCAATATCTTAGTGAAGCTGGAGATGCAAAAGTTTCGAGTAGGAAGAAAAAGAAGGCCAGGATTCAGGAAGACGGAGGTGTTTCTATCAAAAGTTGGCATCTAAGAACACTAGTTTTGTCATCATTACATAAGTGCTATCTCTATGATACTGGGACCTCAAAGTTTCTTGACTCGTCAAATTTTCAGGCTAGTGAATTCTTTACAACGTCATTATGATCTCAAATGTTTTCATTATGTTCAGTTATGATCCAGTTTCTAGCATTTAAGCATGGTTTATTCCTGGTGAAAGTCTATCTATCTGTTTGACTGTCATGTAATGGCAACACTTACGTAGAGATTGGATTACGGGAGTACTAAAAATTCAGTAGTCTATCCGTTTGTCAATATTAATAAAAATTTGGTCCCTAATCCATTCAGGGTAGTCCCTGTTAATATTGACAAATGGCATTGAATGAATGGAGGGAGTATTGGAACATTTAACCACGTACTTGACATCTATTGACTATGTTCAGCATGTTTTCATCTGTTTGTTTCATTTCTGTATTCAAACAACACGAAGTTTTTTCATTTTCAGTGATTAGTGATCTATTCAGTTCCTTTTATATCATAAAATTATCTTCATTCATTCTCTTTCCTTTCCTATGAATGACCAAGTCTTTTTTACACCTCGATCCACTTTTCAGTTTTTTATTTTGCTTGTACATCCCTTTACTTAGTACTATATGTCTGCTGCAGATGCTATTGAGACCTATTGTTTCGCAACTTGTTGTCGAACCACCGGCTTCTCTGGAAGACCACCCAAATTTGCCAAGTGTGGGGGAAGTTGATGACCTACTTGTTACATGCATTGGTCAAATGGCTGTGACTGCTGGAAATGACCTCTTGTGGAAACTCTTGAACCATGAGGTAAAAAAATACTTGAATTTCTAAATGGAGTTGAAAAAATAGCCATGTGATCTGGAATCTTCATGTTATATGTTGCTAGAATAATTGGTGTGTTTGTCATGTGCAGGTGTTAATGCAGACAAGGAGTGAGAAGGTGCGTGGTAGAATGTTGGGTCTAAGAATAGTTCAAAATCTTGTGGAGAAGTTGAAAGAAGAGTATCTTGTATTTCTGGATGAAACAATGCCCTTCCTGTATGAACTGCTTCAGGATGTGGAGCCTTGTGTTAAATCTCTTACTCAGGACATTGTTAAGGAAATGAAGACAATGAGTCCCGACCTTGAAGAGCTTCTAATTCTAAGATGATGTACATTAAGGTAATATTGTAATAATGTAGGACATGCATTCTTGGATAAAGGTTAGAGGGAGATGTTTGATCAAAACATATGGCCTTGAGGCCATTATATCTTAAGCTTATTATTTGGAAAAGCGCCAATTTTTTTTTTCCTTATTTAGGTTAAGAAATAGAATTTTCTCTTTTTTGTTGAAATCAAGAGCATTCAGAAGTCTACAATTTGATTTGAGTTTTTCTTAATATAGTTTTTTTATATAGAAACTTTATTTAAGGTGAATAAAGTAGCTATTACTTCAATTAATTAGATGTTGGAAAAGGGCAAATGGACAATGGTCTGAGGTCCTCTTACTGAGACAAAACTTTTAAAATTAAGCTTTTTTTTAATGATTTGGAACAATGGAATTAAATTGGAATTTGGATCCAGTGCAATTCTTATAAAATATACATTTTTACTTTATTTTTGAAGTATTAATACGGACTCACACTAATAATAGTCCACTATGAATAGATTAGAGACTAAATTAATATTAATATTGATAAATATCATCACTTTAAATAGATTAGGGATCAAATTGTTATTGATATTAAAAAATAGTCTCATGAGACTATTTAGTGATGATATTTATCAAAATTGATAATAATTTCATCCCTAATCCATTCATAGTGGGTTATTGTTAGAGTAAATCTGTATTAGTACTTCAAAAATGAAGAAAAATTGTACATTTTAAAAGAATTGCACCAGAATTGTACGGAAGCGAATTATTTTATAAGTTTATATTAAGGGTGTGTTTGGTAGCAAGAGTTCACTAGGTAATGCTGAGGTAATCTAACATTCCCTCCAACATTCTTCATACTAAACAAACTTACATTTTGCAATAAGATGAAAATATATTTTTGCCCTTGCTTTTTTATTTACTTTTATTCCATGTCCACCTTCAATATAAGGGTAAAATGGTCATTTTACCTTCTTTTATTCCATTTACATTACATCACATTCTCATTCCTATTTACGTTCTCTCCAACATTCTTCATATTGAAAAACCAAAAAAGATATTTTTTGAGAATTCTTTCATTGAAAATTGGAGATGCAGGGCGATCGTCCTACCTCTCGCATGCTAAGTGAGCATTCTACAATTTGAGCTACATCCTTGAGTTGGCGGATTTGTTATTCGTTTTATATATAACAAATAAAAAACACAAAGAGTTTTTTCTTTTCTATTTTCCTATCTTACATGGCCACCCAGTATTCAGATTTCTGATGTGACTTAAGACTTTATAGTCATTTAAAACCAATGTTTCAAAACTTGGATCAGGAACCGGCCAAGTGTTCGGCCTGAATTTAGCAATAAACCCAATTTTGGGTTGGTCGTTTAAAACCGGTGACTCGGGAAATAACTGGAAACCGAACCGGATTTTAATGGTTGGTCTGTTTTCTTTTTTTTTTGAACTTTTTTTAGTTTTTTTATAACACTTTTTTTTAGAGTTAGCCTTGACATTTTGGGCAAACTTGACTATATACGTTATGTGTTATATAATTTTAATTCTTATATGATTAAGAAACAGCTAATATATTGTGTAAACGACATTAATATTTTAATTAATATTATTTGAGTTTATTTAATTACTAATATTTAAAATTCATGTATAAAAATACACTTTTTAATATAAACAAAAAGCTATTCACATATAAATTTTTTATATTTGTAATGTCAACCGGTTTGACCACTAGTTCAATCGATTGAATAGGTTTTTCAGTTTAATGATCGGTCCAATTTTTAAAACATTGTCTAAAACTATAAACAAGATTATTTTGTCTTCTTGTAATAAATTCTCTTGTGTAATTGTGTCTATTTATTTCTTACATGATTAACATGTCATATAGGCTTCTAATACGAAGAAATTAATTTTTTTTTCTTAAAAAAAATCTTTAGTGGTTTACAATGAACTACAATAAATTCTTAAGTGGACCATTATATATTTACCTTTTTTATAATTGATAAAATGCTTTGATTGGATTGAGGAATTAAAAGAAAGGAAAGAAAAAAAAATAGAATTTAATGTAAACATTTTCTTTAACGTAATTAAAATATCTTATATTTGAATGGAGCAAAAACAATATATATATATATATATATATATATATATATATATATATATATATATATATATATATATAAACTTCGTCTGAAAATAGTTTTCTAAATCCCGTCATCACTTCCACTTTCACAGGTCACAATAATATTAATAAATTAATAGGCAAAACAATGGGGTGAGTCTATGATGTAAGTTAATAGAATTGTGACATTTGTTATTTTATTACATCATACAATACAATTAGATCACATTGATAACTACAATTGTGACTTCAACTTACACAAGTCACAATAAATAGTAATGAATTAATAGGCAGAATAATGGGTTAAATAATAAACACATTTGAGAGGAAACTGATTTCAAGATGCTTCTTTTGTGAGAGGGAAGAAAAAGTGGAGGTGGATCTCATCTCATCATCTCAATTTATGTGGCTTCCTTTATGAAGTCACCCACTTTCTTTCTCAAAACGATCAGGGAAAACAGAGATGAATATATGCATACAAATACAATGGGACCAAAAACGAAAAAACTAACAAAAGTGACACAGTTTCCTGATAAAAAATCGCACACTAAGTAGTAATTGGTGATTTATTCAAATGAGAGTAAAGGAGCTCTTTTACGTGCTATACCCACCTAAAAGTATTGTGAGAACCACTTGTGTAATTTGTACATATGCTCAAAAATAGAAGAAATATGAAAGTAACATGACTCTATAAACTAGTTCTATAAGAAGCTTGGCATAAGGAATGCTTGCAAAAGATCAATTGCTAAAAAATCTGATGAAATCTGGCTTATTCCTGGAGAATATAATAATGCTTTCTCTTCATCACTTTCTCGGCAGCCAAACACAGGTAAAAAAGTACACATGTGATATTTTTCACACACAAAATTATTTAAAATAAAAAATATTTGGCAAGGAGCAATGATTCAAATTCAATGAAGCATTGTCCGTGAGACGAGATGAGCGATTACACACGCTTGTGGATTCCGTACACCCAATATAACAAACCGAAATGATCGTATAATCGCGGTGAGTGGCATTCTTTCCACCAATTAGAACGCCACACTACAAAGTGTCCATTACTTTTACCACGTGGCAAGATTTAGTTAGTTACTCATCTTAAAAAGTCTAGGCTCTGTCACAGTATACACATCCCCACTCAACGGAGAATTTGTGCAGTAGTGGCGAAATCATACGATACGGACCTGTCCATAGATTTGTACAATGTCGGGCAATGAGGGACTTTAATATCGATGACGTGTCGCGGATATGCCATAGAGGAACAACATAGATTAGTTACGCGAGGGTATATTTGGCAATGAAATTATGACCCTCTCTCTGCAAGCTACGTGAAATGAAAAAGCTGTTACTTGCTCGCCGCATAACAAACTTCCGCTCCACATTTTCTCTGCAATTTTATTTTTTCTTTCGTTTTCTTTCCCGGGAAACAAACACTGGAGCATCCTGATACAAAGATTCAGCGAGGAGGTCTCTTTTTCTTAGTCATCTAAGCACGACGACCTACATTTTCTCTTCAAGCTTTCTTGATAAAGATTCACCTATTGTTTTCGGGTATATATCAAACTAATTTTTCTTTCTTTTACTGTTTCATTAGTTTTACTCCGATTTTCATTTAGTTTCTTACTTACCAAACAGTTGGCATTGATGATATTAGTCTTCTCTCACAAGCTCATGCTTCTATGCTTATATGTTAATATTGTCGCGGTTGTATTGTGTTTTTTGGTTTGTTTATGCGATGATCTTTTTCATTCTTTCATTCGGTTCTGATTCAAGTAAACTGATCATTATTTTCAAACTGTTCGCAGATTTATAATATTCTTCAGACGTTGTTCTTGGATCATTTTTACCTATTGTTTTCAGGTATATATCAAACTAACCTTTTCTTTGGAATGATCTTTTTTCATTCTTTCATTCGGTTCTGATTCAAGTAAACTGATCATTAATTTCAAACTGTTCGCAGATTTATAATCTTCAGACGTTGTTCTTGGGTCATTTTCGCCTATTGTTTTCAGGTATATATCAAACTAACCTTTTCTTTCTTTTACTGTTTCAGTAGTTTTGAGATTGCGCTTAAATCAGAAATTTGAATTTATGATTTATCCGATTTTCCTTTTTCTTACTTACGTTGGCATTGTTGATATTAAGAGAGAAAATGAGTTACGGAACTCTGTTTTAGTTTATCATATTTCTTTGCTCATGAAAATGTGTTGATTTAATTTGGACACATTCATTGCTCTGCATCTGCATTTAACGTGAGAATCGATGTACTATTCGAATAGCTGTTGTAGTTTTTCTTGCCATTTCCGGAGATAAAAATAGCTGCTAGCTAATCAAACGTTGCGAACCTTCAAGTTTGCATTAATTTCTTATCACGATCTGTCTATTTCTATTCCTATCTCAGTACCTGAAATTTCGGATTGATCATACTTTCACTGCGTCTGAGCCCGGAATTCCTCTTGCATTTTCGAAGTTCACTATTTGTTTTTTTATATTTTGCTGGTTTAATTTTGATTTAGCTGAGTTATAAGCTAGCTTTTCCTTCCAATACAGGGCTATACACTGTCAGCATCCTCAGGGTTTCTCCTCCCCGCCACGCACCAGCCCCCACCAAGGTTTGTAAAAGCGGGGCAGCCCCTCCTCCCCCTTTTCTCTTGTTTATAGTTTAAATAATATCAAGCCTTATTAACCATAATATGTTTGTTGAAACAGTAACTAATCAACTTTGCCGTTTTGGACAGATTTAGTGTAATCCATTAATAACTTCTTCGACACCTACGTTTTGTATTGATATTATATATACATTCCATTATACATAGTGATCAGTGATTCATAATTTCCCCAAATATTCAATATTTTACATACAATTAATTTTATAATTTTAAAATAAAATAAAGTAATTGAGAGGAAGAAATTAATTTACCTTTTGGGTACCATAAATAAAATCACAGTATGTAAATAGGGAGGCAAAGTTGCCTTGACCAACGAAGTGCAATCATGGTATGCACCACCTCCATAAAATGGTATGTATTTTGTGGGACTCCAGTCTTCTCTCACAAGCGCACGTCATGCTTTTATGCTTATATGTTAATATTGCCGTCCCTAGCTATATTTATGCTTAATCCTATATCTGCGTTTTTCTTTGCTTTGCAGCCGTGAATCCACCTTGTGGATGAGGAAGGGTAGCATAGGACGCTCCAACTCACACACAACATTATACATGCATTATTGCGCATAGCCCTTTTTGCTTCTATACCCGAAGCACCTATTAGCTAGTAGGGGTTTGGGTGACTTCCCTGTTGAGCCTAATGCTTATGGAGGTTGACCATCCAACTCCGCTTGGATTGTCACCTGTCTTGGGAGGTTAACTCGCATGGACTTCTATTTCATAGGCAGGGTTTCCTCCTAAGGTGGGGTCCTTATCTCTTGATGGGGGCAATCCAAGGACCTATAGCCTAGGGGTGTGCAGAACCGATCCAAACCGAATCAACCGATCCAATCCAAACCGAACCGATCAAAACCGACCAAAACCGATTACATAATCGGATGGATTGGATAATTTTTTTGTCAACCGATTTGGTTCGGTTCGGTTGTTGGATGAGTCACAATTCCAACCGAACCAAACCGAACCAACCGACTATAATTTTTTAAATATATAAAATACCTATAATTTCTAATTACAATACTAACCTAGTCTCATTCAGCCATTTGTAAATCTAATTCCTAAACGCCGTCCGCCCCCTTTCTCTTACTCACATCTTCAACTTCAAGTCTAAAGTCTTCAACCTAGGAAGGCAGCACCACAGCGCGCAGCAACTTTGGCTCTCATCTCTTGTCTTAATAGTTCTAATTCACCTCACATCTGCGCCTCTTGCTTCATCTCCGCGACAGCAACTTCGGCTTCATCTCCATCGTTCTTCTGCATCGAGGTGAGCCACGGAGCTATTCTTTCTCCCTCTTTTCTCTGGGTTTGTGCTTTTTATGCCCACATTTGTTTTGATCTGTCGCGTTCTTCTCAAATCTCAGCCGCAACCGCATTCTTCTTCTCAGCCGGAGCCACGTTCTTCTTCAGTTCTTCTCAGCTGCATTTCAATTTTTTTTGGGTCCAAAAACCGATCAACCGAACCAAACCAAACCGATTGTAGTCGGTTTGGTTCGGTTCGGTTGATGTTACTTGAGCGGATTGGTTTGGATAATTTTTCTGGTCATCCGATTAAGTCGGTTCGGTTGCAAAATTCATCCAAACCGAACCGAACCGACCTTTGCTCACCCCTACTATAGCCCATATAGGATTTTGTAAATCCGAGCTAAACTTTTTGGCATGTAATGACTCTAGAAATCACCTTTTTAGGCAACCAACTTTTGAGCCTTAGGATCCTGAGGCCCATAGGACACAAGGAGCGGAATTCCCCTGCATTATATGCATTTTATTTCCCAAGCAAAATCCTTTTTTTATGGATATTTTTGTACAAAATCAATGCCATAAAGTCCCATATTTGAGAGTTTGAGAGATTTTCGCAAGAGAAAGGCCCGAACATTGGGTTGATCTCCGCAAGGTACGCGACTTCAACCCTTCCAAATTAAATTAATTGGTTGAATTAATTATATAAAGCATTTTAAGCATATAGTTTCTACGTATTTATTGTTTTCTTAGATAAGGTGCTCAGGAGCCTTTTATTTTCAAATTACAATTGTCTGAGCCAAAAACGACGGTTACAGTGGCGTCCATCGCGGTCTTATCCAGACCACAATGCCTTGCGCACTCTGCCGCTAAACGACATTTCTTTTTCGGGGAGTAGGAGTATATGCCTAACGCTCAGAAACCCGTATTTGTTTTTGTCTTGATCCTCGATACAGGATATACATGACACAACACTCGCATGGCAAGCATGGACAATTCCCCAAAACCCCTGCACAGCCGACCGGATGGCGTTCTAAGCGACCGTTGCAAGCGACATAAGGCACAGCTCGTAATCTTCAACGGTGTTGGCGACACGACTGAGATAAATATGTCGCTAGTTATCACGGCCAATATCTCAGGATTCGACGTCAGACTCGTGCTGATAGATCCCGGGGCGGTCACCGATATACTCTTCGTAAAAACTTTGGAAAAAATGGCCCACCATGAGGATCAGCTAGCATCGGACGAAGAAACTCTTGTCGACTTCTCTGGACATGTCGTTAAGACACAAGGAACCCTCACAAAATGGCTCGCCCTAGGCACACAACCCAGGGTCGTCCGCGTCCGAGTGAGATTCGCTGTATTAACGGCACCGTCGGTATACAATGCAATTTTGGGACGATCGACCCTGGGCAAGCTTCGAGTCATCTTATCCACAGCTCATATGGTGATGAAATTTCCTACGCCGGCCGGCATCGCGGAAATACGAGCATATCAGGAAACCCGCACATGCTATGCGACCGGCCGGCTCGGTACCAGCGAAGCCAAGAGTAACGCTGCAAGCCCTCTTGAGATAGTGGACTTACGAGACGAAATCCTCGGAGCCAGGCCGCAGCCTACGGAGGACCTCGTAAGCATCTGCATAGACCAGGCGAACATCCGCGAAGTCCGCGTGGGAGCTCTCCTCAACCTGACGGCCCGAAAAAAGTTCAAAGAATTGCTCACCCAGTAAGGGATGTATTCGCCTGGAGCGCCGCGGACATGCCCGGGATAGATCCCGCGCTCATATGCCATTCCCTCAACATCAGAGACAGACCCGGCGTGATCCAGAAGAAACGACATTTCGGCGAGGAAAGGTAGCAAGCAATCTATGAAGAGGTGCAAAAGATCCTTAACGCCGGCTTCATACGCGAATTGCAGTACCCCGATTGGCTGTCGAACGTGGTGATGGTAAAAAAGGCGAATGGAAAATGGTGAATGTGCGTTGACTTTACCAATCTGAACAAAGCCTGCTCGAAGGATGCTTACCCGCTCCTGAACATAGACAAACTGGTCGACGGGACGGCTGGGCAACGGATGTTGAGTTTCCTAGACGCCTTCTCAGGATACAACCAGATCGAGATGAACCCAAAGGACCAGGAAAAGACCTCCTTTATCATAGATAAAGGTGTCTACTGCTACAGAGTCATGCCTTTCGGACTGAAGAACGCAGGGGCGACCTATCAGAGGATGATGGACATCGTTTTCCGAAAGCAGATAGGTCGGAACCTCGAGGTCTACGTCGACGACATGATAGTCAAATCCATGGAGCTCGAACAACACCTGGCACATCTGGAAGAACTCTTCTTGGTTTTGCGAACGCACCAAATGAAGTTGAATCCAACCAATGAGCTTTCAGCGTATCGGCGGGAAAATTCCTAGGATTCATGATCACACAACGAGGAATCGAAGCAAACTCCGAGAAATGCGCAGTCATTCTCAATATGGAACCGCCACGAACAGTGAAAGAGGTGCAGAGATTGAACGGAAGGTTAGCGGCCCTCAACAGATTCTTGTCAAAGATGGCCGACCGATGTCTTCCCTTCTACAAAATTCTGAAAATAGCATCGGCGTTCCAATGGACTGAGCAATGCGAAAAGTCCTTCCAGGACCTTAAGGCTTACTTAGCCAAACCTCCGGTGTTAGCCAAGGCGGTCAAAGGAGAAACCCCCATACTTTACATAGCTACCACCGACCACGCTGTATGCTTAGCACTAATAAGGGAAGAAGGAGTCGAGGATTTCCCGGTCTATTACACAAGCCACGCCTTGCAGGGAGCCCAACTTCGGTACCAACAGGTGGAGAAGCTCGTACTAGCTCTCGTCCACTCGGTCAGAAGGCTTCAACCCTACTTCCAACAACACACAATTATGGTCCGAACTGACCAACCCCTGCGGCAAATACTGCAAAAGCCAGACTTAGCAGGGTGAATGACAAACTGGGCGATCGAGCTATCAGAGTTCGACATTCAATACGAGCCCCATCGGGCGATCAAAGCCCAAGCTTTGGCAGACTTCGTCGCCGAAATAACTCCGTCAGAACGCCTTCAGGGGGACGCCTTGGCTTCAAATCACAACGAGTCTACTGAGCCTCCGCCAGAAAAATCCCCATGGCTAGTCTACGTTGACAGCTCCTCGACCGGGAAATCCACGGACGCCGGCATCATCGCAGAGGGCCCCGACGGAATCAAAGTGGAATAAGCCCTGCGCTTCACGTTCCTAGCCTCCAACAATCAAGCTGAATATGAAGCACTCATAGCCGGACTAGCGCTAGCTTATGACCTGAGCGCCTCAAAGGTCAAGCTATTCAGCGATTCACAACTAGTGGTCGGACAACTAATTGGAGATTTTGAGGCAAAGGACCCCACTATCACGGAGCATCGCCCCTCAACCAGACGTGGGAACTCCACAAGTCTCGTGGGATGACCCACGTCCCACGAGGGTCGAGCACGATCTCTCCACACTCGAGTATAAATAGACCCTCACTCGAGGGGCTACGGGATCGAACTCAACAGAACGAGACGCAACCTGAAGGATTACTACACCACTACTGTGACATTCACACATTCTCTCGGTTATCTGAGTACCCTCAGATACTTTACGCAATCTCTACACATCGTGAGCTCCGCCGCAGGCCCCCCATTCTGGCCGACCTCCGGCAGACTCACCTCCCTCTCGGAGTGCACCATTCACGAGGCTTCCAACAGCCCCCAGAGACCCTAGCTCTCTCCCACTAAGGCAACCTCCTAAGAGCGGCTCGCCCGCCCGGAGTACCTTAGGAACGTCTTAGTCGCACACCCAATACAGGTAATCTCCTTGCCTAACGGCTCCTATAGACGTCAGCATGACGAACTACGTGGACTTTGATCCCTCCCGAAGGGTACGTAAGCACCTAGGTGCACCACCTAAGGACATGTCCCCCAAGGTTAAGACCCCTTGCGATCCTAATTTCAAATTATAATTGTCTGAGCCAAAAACGACATTTACAATTTCTATTTAAAGTTTTAAAGAAAAAAACTTGGTGATGGCACTCGAATCAACGACGCCCTCACCTCTATGGAGGATGGTCATAACAGGGTTTGTTTTGTTTAGTTTTGATTATCCAAATATTTGTAGATTTAATATATGAATTGTTTGGTATATCTGTGTTGAAGTCGTGCTTTGTTTGATAATGCTGCTTATCACCTAGTTCATTGTTATTATAATTGTGCAATTCAAGGCAACTTAGATCTTGAACTATTAGATTAGTAGGAAAATTTGGATGTGCTGAAAGGGATGGTAGTTTAGTACTTAACCTAATCAGTTAAGGGAGGGATGAATCTTATTTTATTATTTCCATTAAATTAGGTGTCATGTGCGTTGTTAAGTAAAAGTGGAAGGTGTTCCTAGGGATGATCAAAGTACTCATATCTATTGGGTACCTTGAAAAATTATCTTGTGGGTTTGGGTATGGGTTTGGGTATAAAGTCAACGGGTCCGGGTAAGGAGGTATCCTATCCGTACCCTACCCGCAATAGTAATTATTTATTTATATATATATAAAGTATTATTTTTAAATTTTTTTGTGTTGAGAAAATATATAATTTTAAAAAAAATATTAAATATCTTATAGATATTAAATTAATTTAATTGTACATTTATATTTATGATTTATTTTTTTATTTTTTGTGATTATAGATGAAAAAAATTGATAAAAATAAATTTTATATTAATAAAATAATAATTTATTTTAAATTTTTATGGGTTTGGGTCCGAGTATGTGGATTTAACTACCCGTAGGGTCCGGGGATGAGAATTAATTTTGATACCCGTTCAAGTCCAGATCCAGATATAAAAATTATAATACCCTACCCATATCCTACCCATGATCATCCCAGGTGTTCCACTTAAGTTTAGCCACCACTCTCAATAACGTGTATAAGAATTGCACGTACAGGTTTTAGGTGTCACTTGGAGGAGGTTATTCTATTTTAACCCCTTTCATTTTTCTTTTGTATTTCTATGAGTCCTAAGATTCTAACCAATTATTCACTTAAGTCCCCTTATTTATTTTATTTTCATGTATTTTAATTCATATAAGAATTTTTACTTAGGGATTTCCTTATTTTCTTTCCTCCTGAATTTATTTTCTTGTAAATTGTATTTTCCCCCACTAAATTGGGATCTTGTAACTTTAAAATTTCATAAGCTATATTCACCCCAAAATTACCTAATTTTCCTCTTAATCTTAATACTTTTGACTTCTATATTTATTTGTAAATTAAAATTCCATTCCTTAAATTAATTTCCATTTAAATAATTGCAATTATTAAGTTGGAACTGCTGTATCAATATAGTATTCTTTCAACAGTTTTAATTTACTCGTTTTCAAAGATTAAGTTTAATCATTGATAAGAGATTAAATGTCAATCTATGGAAGCTTATGTGAAGCATCTCCTATTTCTCTTCAAGTTGATAGAATTTAAAGATAATTTTGACTATTATTATAAGTTGAATCTTAATATATCGGTTTGGAGTTTTGACTTTTTTATGAATACAGTGGTCTTTCAACAGTTGAATCTTAATCTTACTCGTCGTCTTCTTCTTCTTTCATCAGGATGGGACTCTTCACAGCTATACTCTTCCATCGCCAAAATCAGAAACTCGGCAAGTGTCGGCGGCGCGCGACAGCATTGTGGACCTCGATCTCCCTGTGTCCCAAAAGGCTAAAAATGGAGACGATTGAAGAGAAAAGAGAAAGGAGAAAAAGAAAAAGAGAGAGGAGAAAAGAGAAGAGAAGAGAAAGAAAAAAGAGAAAAGTGGAAAGTGAAGATGACGTAGATTGGGAAAAAAATACAAAAGTGGAAAGTGAAGATGACGTAGATTGGGAAAAAAATACAAAAGTGGAAAGTGAAGATGACGTAGATTGGGAAAAAAATACAAAAGTGGAAAGTGAAGATGACGTAGATTGGGGAAAAAATACAAAAGTGGAAAGTGAAGATGACGTAAATTGGGAAAAAAATACAAAAGTGGAAAGTGAATATAGAGATTGGACTGCTCTCCCATTGGAAATCGTAGAAATTATCAGCAAAAATATTATAAAATATTCTGATTACGTTCGATTCCGATTTTTGTGTAAGAGTTGGGAATCTCGCCTTCCTCAGACTCCACATCATCTCCCTCCTCAACTCCCATGGCTCATGTTTCCTCCTTCACACACTCCAAACCACCCATCTCTCCGAGAATTTTTCGATATCTCAAATGAGAAAACCTTTTCCTTTAACCTTCCTTTCGCCTCTCATACCAGTCGTCATTGTGGTTCTTCTCATGGGTGGCTCGTATATGTCTATGATACACCCATGATTGTTCTCCTCAACCCTTTCACCCAAGCCCGTCGTCAGCTTCCTTCGGTTGTCACTTTCCCGAATGTTGTCTCCTATGATCGATTTAATCGATATCGGGTTATCCATCGTCCAATTCATGGTCCAGGTATCATTAGTGACATTAGTGCCGGGGAAATGCGCAATCATTTTATAAAAAAGGTTGTATTATCGGCAAATCCTTCAGAGAACGGCAACTTCATGGCTATGGCTATTGTCTCATCCTTCACATATGTAACTCACACCACCTTGGCTTTTTATAATGGTACCGACTATTCTTGGATTTTCTTGGATGAAGGGCTCAGTGATTGGTGTGATGTGGTGTTTCAAGACGGAAGGTTTTATGCAGTGGATATAAAAGGAAATATTGGAGTGTGCGATGTTCAAAATCAGCATTTTCCTAACTTTTATATTATTGCAATCACTGGAGAATTTCCAGATCATGGGCAATTGGAGTGCTGGAATTGGTTTAAACAAGTTTACGTTCACTATCTGGTCTTTTCAAGTAACGAGTTATTACTTGTTTCTCGGCATATAAATCGCACATGTAGAAGACGTGTGGGAACAAGGAAAATATCAGAGTGGACAATGTCTTTTGATCTTTACAAAATGGATTGGAGTCTCTCCCAATGGGAAAAAGTAGAGAGTTTGGGAGATCAAATGTTATTTGTAGGACAAAATGCTTCCCTTTCCTTCAGCGCTTCTGATTGGACTAGATGTTTAAAAAATTCTATCTATTTTACTGATGCTGGTATTATTACTATCCATGGGGCGTGGAAAGGAACTTATGTGGGTGCTAGTTGTGGGGTAAGAGATAGACGTCTTTCAGGCATCTACAAATATGATTCAGGTGTTTATAAACTTTGTGATGGAAGTATTGACCGCTTTGATTTTTATCCGTCAAAGAAGGTGAAGTGTTCTCCGCCCCCTATATGGGTTTCGGCCAATCCTCTGTAGGATGTAAGTACCTTTAATATAATTTTTATCTTAATGACAGTGGCATAAGTTTAAGTACATAGATTGGTGTTGTTGGTCTGATATTCTTTCCTTGAGAAAATATACACTAATGAGTCCAAATCATGCTAAGCACACAATGATCTCAATGTGCTTTACTTACCCTGTTTATGTTAAAGCAATGCTAACTATTTTAATTTGTTATCTATTATGGACTTTTCTTATTGCTGCTTATTTCTGTTTGATGCTTCTGGTTCAAGGTAGTTTTGCCACATTTTTCATCATTGATTATTTTTTCAATTTGTTGTTATTATTATTTTTATGCTAACATTTTATTTTTCACCAGAGTGTTGCATATGAGAGATCAAGTGCTCCCAAAGACTGCAGATTCTATGGTTGGCTGCAAGGGCAAAATACAGAGTCCACTATTGATCCCGAAAAGATATTTCTTCTATCAGAATTTACATAAGACCTTGAGAAGAGCAATGCTCAAACATGTTTGATATGTTTAATGTTACATAGTTTGACTACATTCACAGTTGACTACTAGTTTGACTTTTGGGTAACAAAGCGATGCTACTTTGCTTAGGATTTTTTACCTACATTCACAGTTGACTACTAGTTTGACTACATTCAATATTTTGCCCAGTAATACTTCAATAGTGATAAAGATTGCCTAGATTGATGGTGTTGCTTACTTGCTTTTAAGCTTTGAGAGAGGCTACTTGTGCTTTGAAGTATTTTCATATTGACCTTGTCCTAAAGCTAATGAACACATGTTTTTCCCTCAAAAAAAAAAATGAACACATGTTTTATTTGAGACAGTATGTTTTCATAGGCTGTTGAGAACTTGGATTTTGCATGATTTGAAAGATAGTATTACTAATATATTGTGTTTTACAATTCATCTCGGAGATTTGGTTTGTGTCGAATCTTTGAGTTTATGAGTATGGATTAGTGAGCCTCAATAAAACAAATTGGATGGCTTGTTTCATGTCGGTGACTCCACCCGAATCCCCATAGAGAGAGGAGAGGAAGTTTGGTATTACGGGAGTAATAAAAATTCAATATTCTCTTCATTCATTATTTGTCATTTGTCAATTATATTAATTAAACTTGGTCTCTAATATATTTAGAGCGAAGTGGATTTTTATTAACGCGAGTCTTTATTAATATTAACAGATAACATTTAATGAAGCATAATATTAAACTTTTATCCTAAAGATAGACTTTGTTGTTGTTGTTGAATGTATATATATACTGCGTTGTTAAATATTAGTACTGTCAAACGGGCCGGCCTGTTTATTAAATGGTCTTAAATATGCTACCCAAGCCCGCCCATTGTGGCTTGCGGGCTAAACGGGCTAACCCGCGGGCCATTTTTTTTTTAATTTAATATTATTTAAATTTATTTTTAAATATTTTAAAATTAAACTTTAATAAACTAAAAGTAATGTTATTTTTTTTATTTTATTTAACAAATTAAACTTTTATATAAAACATTCAATTTTGAACAAGTGGGATATATAAAACAATTTGCAGGGATCAAAATTTTTAACATCTACCATGGGTGGAACTTGTAGTTCTGTGCACGTAAATATTAGACACATAGTATATAATATTTTTTTTAAAGGAATGATTAATCTGAGTTTAATTATTTTATTTAATTAATTTGTTCCAAGTGAAAATAATTAATGTATAATAAAATTAATTTCAAAAACACAGTAGCATGCTTGTAGGTTTTATTTAATTGTATCATGATCATCAATTAATTTTTTAATTTAAATTATAAAATAAAAATAGTTAAATAATATATAAATTCATCCTAAAATTATTTATTTATACTTAGAAGAAATTAATTTATATTATTTTTTGAAATTTCTTTTTTTAATATTTTATTTATTTTTGCGGGCGGCCCGCACCCAGCCCGTTTAGGCCTGTTTTTAAACGGGCATATTTTATCCTCCCCAAGCCCGTCCATTTGGCGGGCGGTCCGGGTTGGCCTGCGGGTCAAAGCCCGTTTTGACAGTGCTATTAAATATGTTGAAGTTATTTATAATTTACATTTAGGGGTGGCAATTTTGATCCAAACACACTAACCTAACCCAACCCAACTGCATTTTGACCCAATCCAACCCAACCCAATTAATAAATGGGTCATGTGGGTCGGGTCAGAATTTACTCATGCAAATATGGGTTGGGTTAAGTAAAACCCATGGTTAATCCAATAATCCATCTAATACATTTTGTATTTTCATTTTTCTCCTGGTTTCAACTTTTTAAAATTATAGTTTTGTCCCAAGTTGCATTTTAGTCTCGATTTTCATTCTTTCTTTGATTTTTGACCCAGAAAATTTTCATATTCATATTTTCTCCCTTATTCCAAAATTATAGTTTGACCCTAATTTTTGTCATAATTACATTTTTGGCCCAAATTGCATTTTAGTTCTTCCATTTCAATTTAAGCCATAAAAACTTTTAAAAATTGCATTCTGACCTCAATTTCAAATTTATGAAAATTACATTTTAACGCTAATTTTTATAATAATTACATTTGAGCCCAATTTTTTTTGAGGAACTATATTATTTTATTTTCTATTTATATTAACGTACTTATCCTAAATTTATTCAGTTTTTAAATCACAAAATATTTTTTTTTCATTTGTGACACGTCAAATAAAATAACAAAAGAAAAATTAATGGGTTTGTAGATTTGACCCATAATTAATGGGTTATGACCCATTATAACTCATTTAAAATTTGACACATTTATGACCCAACCTAAATTTAACCCAATCCAAATTCACCTAATCCACCTATTTTACCACTCCTACATATGTGGTTGCAGTAGCTTGTTTTCTCTCCTCCCTTTATGTAACTGTATTTTAGCATGATTGCATTGAGAAAAAGGAAATAAGCAGATTTTCAAAAGGTAAGTTAATAACTTAATATTGTAATTTGTAAATTACCAATATTGGCTAAGAAATTGAAAAGAAGTTTGTTACGCTAAAGTAATATTTTGGTCCTCAATGTTTACATGAAGTTTAATATTGGTCCTTAATGTTTCAAAAGTTTAATGTTGGTTTTCAAAGTTTTTTTCTGGTTGATTGTGGTCCTCGAGTGTAATACTGTTAACTTTTTGCCGTTAAATGATGACATATCATGCTTATGTGGCACATTCTCTCTCCTACGTATCATATTTTAATGACGTGGCATGACACATCAATGTCATGTCACACCAGATGATGATGAAGGAGAGAAGACGATGATGTAGCAATGTGGGGTGACGTGGCAGTGATGTGTGCCATGCTACGTCATTAAAAGTATGAAAGAGGGTGTGCCACATAAGCATGTCACGTCATCATTTAACTGCAAAAAGTAAACGGTGTTACGCTCGAGGACCAAAATCAACCAAATAAAAAACTTTGAGGACCAACATTAAACTTTATACAAATATTAAAAACCAAAATAATATTTTAACCCGTTTGTTATAACAGTTAGAATTTAGAAATGCCTATCCTAGGCCGTTGGGAGCATTATAGCAAAAACATTAAAATCACCTTCAAGACTAATTGTAAACTCAGTTTGAAAATAATTGACCGGAAATAAATTTTAGCGGACAAATTGACGAAGACATAGTAATTTTTAGGAACTAAAAAAATTCTTTTGTCATTAATCAATTATAGAGAATAAAAATAAAATTTAATTAAAAGAAAAGTGCTTGTCCTCCTTAGGGTAGCCAACGATCCTTTTAAAATATAACTCAAACGTACGTGTCATTTTGCAGACAAAAACATCGAAGACGTTATCCATTCTCTATTTTGTCAGAGACGTTACCCTAAAATAGAGAATGAATAACGTCTTCGATGTTTTTATGAACAAAATAGCGTGTGCGTTTGAGTTATATTTTAGAAGGAATAGGTCGATCGAGGTCAAAACGACACAACTTTGATGGGAAAAAGATGAGTAGAAAATTTGATGTGGAAAAAAATATACCAAGTCAGATATTTTTGCCACATAGGATGCCACGTAAGAAAAAATATTAAATATTTGATGATGCTAGTGAAAAGGGTGACATTGGCAGAAGTGTAAAACGTTAGGGGTACAATTGATAGAAAAAAAAAACGTTTTGCCACATAGGATGCCACGTCAGAAAAAACTGTTAAATATTTGACGGTGTTAGTGAAAAGAGTGACATTGGCAGAAACGTAAAACGTTAGGGTACAATTGACAGCGAAATAACTTTTTTATAACCCATTTTACAACTTTGTCATTTATTATGTACTATAATTAATTCAAACTGCAATAACATTTTATGATAATTTTGATAATGATGAAAGAAAATATATCATAACATATATATAAATTAATTCAGACATTTTTATCATGTATCAGTGTCACACTACATAAATCACAATCTTTATCTATTTTCACGGTGTTTTGTGAAAATGGTAAGATTGCTCAAAAATAAAACATTAGATACATAATTAACCACGCAATGAAATGTTACAGACATATTTGACCAAAAGATTAAATGTTGGAGGGTACCAAAGACACTTTACCATTTATTATCATAAGTTATATTTATATGAAAAAAAAAATTTTGTGTTTATTATTTGCATTTAGTAAAAATTAAGCTTAATAAAGTGAAAAATAACAAGTTTATTGTGAAGGAAAAAATAATGAAGTTGAACCAAATGATTAAATATATTTTGTACGATGAAATGAGGCAATTTATGAACTTTAGCATTTTTAAATGTTTTTATTTTGCAATATGTCTAAGTCTTAGTTAGTATTTGAACATATGTTTAAATTTTTATAATTGTTTATAATTAATTATGGAGTTACAAAGGCCGTTCCAAAAGCCCTAACAGCCATTTTCTCTCTTATCTCTACGTTCGTTCTTGAACCAGTTTCTTTCTGCAGATCTAACCGGAGGGGTTGTCAAAAAATTTGGCAACCCCTCCCTATTTTTCTTCTTCTTTTGTTACCGTCGTTACGTTTTATAAATAAAATAGATATTCATTCCCCCAATTTTGGTGGTGATTTTCTTCCAGATTTACTTCTGAGTTTTTTAGTCCTCTCTTGTGAGAATGTAGTCTCCCATTATTAGATCGATTCAGATCTAGTAAGTGGAGCTTGTTTTATTTTTGTGTGTATTTATTTTTTTTGTGAATTTTTTTGACAATCAGGTGATTCTGGATTCAAGATTTGTTATAATCATATCTAAATCTACGAATCATCTATGTTAAAAAATTTTCACTCGTTCATCATGATGTTGGAAGAGCCAACGACAATTTCAATTTTGAAGATTACTTCAGATCTAATATGCAGGAGGTATAAGAGTAACAACTCTGTTGGCAACACCAAGGACGGTGAGATTTTTCATCCTGAAGAAATAGGATCAGCTGAGCTTACACTTTGTTTACTTAGTTCAATAATTGTTAGGGTTTATTCTTCAGTATTATTAGATTGGAGTTTTCTAAATTATTGTAAGTGTCGTTTAGCTTTTTTTACAATATAATAAAGCTTTAATGCTTTTTTATCAAAAAATTATGGAGTTACACACACAAAATTCACAGTGGTTAAAAAATTTGATTAGCAAAGGAAAAATATATTAATAAAAAATTTAGAATAATGTTTCACATTTCTATTTTATTTATAATTTGTAACAATATTTTAATGAAAAAAAATGTAATTTTAGAGATTATTTATAGTCTACAAAATACTTTAAGTTTATAAATCAATTGTGTGTGTTAGTATTGAGTGGATAACTTAACCAAAAAAGCTGATAAGACAATTATTCAAGTTGTTGAACCTTATTCATTTAAATTGTCGGATGAAAATTGCTAAAATATCATTTATTAGATTGTTCGCTTTCACTTAAGAGCAAGCCATCAAAATTAATTGTCTCATAATATATATATGACATAGAAAATAAAATTAAGAATAAGGTATATCTTTGATTCAAGTTTGTTTTCTTATGCTTTTATTTTTATTCTTTTTTTCTTTATTTGAAATCATATTATTATACTTTTTATTAATAAATTATTTTTATTTTTTAAATTAAATTAGATCATATCAAGAAAATCAATAATTTGATCAAAATATTATTTATAATTTATAAATTATTTTTTATATTAAATAAAAATTAAATATAATTATTAATTGATAAATTAGAACTGTACAAAATACGGGTTTATTTTTTAAATTAAATTAGATCATATCAAGAAAATCAAAAATTTGATCAAAATATTATTTATAATTTATAAATTATTTTTTATATTAAATAAAAATTAAATATAATTATCAATTGATAAATTAGAACCGTATAAAATACGGGTCGGGTCACAATCTAGTTTGCTTATAAAGACAGAATATCCAAAATTGCTGACGTGTGGCTTCATACCTCCTAGGCTTGCGTGCCCGTCTCTCCTATAGTATTCCCAATCTTCATCAACCTTTTTGTTCAATGAATTAAATCTATTGTTGTATCTCAGTTTCACTCCAAATTCTAAATCTCTCTTCTTTCTACGTTTCTAAATTGAAAGAGGATTCTCTACATTGAGGGTGGGAAGTGCGCTTACAGTGCAGACAAACGCTGTCGTTTCAGCAATCTTTTTCTTTTTTTTTAATATGCTAAACTTATTAAAAAATATATATATGCTAATGTAACAAGTGGTGCTACAATTAGGAGGTAATTTAGTTTTTTTTTGGATAAAACAGGAGGTAATTTAGTATACAGATTTTAAAAAAATACTTATAAATATGAGCTATAATATATTATAATTTTGTGTTTGGTTCTATTTAGATTAAAAAGAGTCTCATAAATCTTTAGAGGTCTTAAAGCGAGGCAATCCAACTCACGGGGGTTGTTAAGGATAACAATGGATAGGTACCCGGTCATTTCGTTACTATTCACATATGAATCTTTCCAATACATTTAATATCCTAACTCGAATTGAATCCAAAAAATATATCATTTTTAATATTCGCATTTAAAATAATCTAATATTTGAAATAGCAAAAAAAATAATGGTATTGAATATTGGGTACCCTATAATTATGTAAACTATATGATATCTAATACCCAATATCTACCCAATAAATAAATAGTTATAAAAATAATATTTTAAAGTTAAAAAAATACATAATTATTATAAATAATAATATTTAAAATACAAAATTTTATTTAATAATATATATTATATTTAATATTATATTTTATAATATATGTTGTTTAGATATTGGATATTGAGTTCCTTATCCGCTCATTCATTTCGGACGATATAGGGTACCAAAAACTAATATCTGCATCCGTCCAATACTCAATGAATAGTTATATTTTACTACTCGTACTCTATCTGATATCTGTTGGATATCAAAAAAAAATTTTAAACGAATATCACCGGATATCCATTTTCTAGATACTCATTGCTATCCCTATGGGTTGTCTCACCATGGATTGTGGGTAAAACCGGTTGACTCACATAGACTCAAATTTCAAGTGAGCCAAAAAATGCCAAGCCAACTCACTTAACTCATCTATATTTTAATATATATATATATATATATATATATATATATCAAAATTTTGATTTATTTATTTTTATATAATTTCTTTTAATTCTAGTCTCTAGACCACAAAATCTTATTTTATTTTCATCTCATTTATTTCTATTTTCTTTTTCTATCAAAATAATTTTCCTGCAACCAAACACACATAAATTTATTTTATTTTTTAAATGCATGATTAAAATTTTTAGTAGTAAGTTAGCAATAAATTATTAAAATTTTTCTCAGAAGAAAAAAATAATTTACATGACCATTAATTCCCTCAATACAACTCCAATATCATGTTTTAATTCATTAAAAGTAGGAGAAGAAGCGCACGGCACTGTGCACTTGACGTTTACACCGCAGAGGATCTTCTTCCTTCCAAATCTGCCATTTCTCTTTCGCCTCCCAAACCCTAACTATTTTCTGCTCTCTACCACCATGGCAATCCTTTCTTCCAAGAATCGAGGTCAGTACTTCATTCGTCATTACAATTTGTTTTGCCTCGTTCTAATGCTAATTGCTGATTGAAAATTTCTACATATGATCCATAATTCTATCCAATTTTTACTGTAGTTATTGATTTCTGGTTTGACTTCTTGCCTTGTGTAAATATCGGAATAATTTTGCTTTTCGGATACTTGCGTACATGGATTCTATTAGTTCAGGAGAATAATAAAATGTTGTTGATCACGATCGGTTCTGTGATGGAAATACATCATTACTCAGTTTTTGGTTTTATTTCCAAGTCATGGAGCTTATTTAGCGCCAAAAGCGAGCCCAGTGCTGTTTGGTCATTTTACAGCTCTGTATAGAAGAAGCTTGTCATTTGCTCTGATAGTGTGACTATTATTGTGTACTTGGATTTCTCAGATGATTTTGTGAAAAATTCAATGCCTTCCTATTTCAATTTGCCGGGACTGGATGTTTCTGAAGCATTTCCTCAAGCAACTCCAGCCTCTACATTTCCTCCATGTGGTAAGAAATATTTTTCACAATTCATGTCATGTTGGGAATATTCTTATGCTTCGGACTAGCATTCAGTAATTACTGTCTTAATTTCTTTTTATACTGCATTTCATGCCTTTACAAGTTACGTTGTAAATATTTTTGACTGGAAGGAGATATGCTTATGGAATTTATTTCCATTGCTAATGGTCTTAATTGTTGAAAAATACAGCTTCGGATTATTATCAGTTTGATGACTTATTGACACCGGAGGAGCAAGCTCTAAAGATGAAAGTAAGAGAGTGTATGGAAAAAGAAATTGCTCCTATAATGACTGAGGTATCTTTTTGGGATGCGTTTGAAGTAATAATATGAAATGATTTTCCCATGCCAATTTTGGTTGCCTTCATCCTTTTTCTTTTTCTTACATCCATTTTCTTGGTTTTTGGCCAGTACTGGGAGAAGGCCAAGTTTCCATTTCATGTTGTTCCAAAACTGGCTGCACTGCGTATTGCTGGTGGCACTATCAAGGTTCGCTCAATACATTTATACCTTTCCTTTGGTATAATACACATGGTAAATGGGGTTCTTATAGCTCTAATTCTCAGGGTTATGGATGTCCTGGTCTTTCCATTACTGGGAGTGCTGTAGCCACGGCAGAAGTTGCTAGAGTTGATGCAAGCTGTTCAACTTTCATTTTGGTTCATTCATCCTTGGCAATGCTCACTATTGGTAATACCTCTGGGAAATCTAAATGTTAATTGATTTTTCTATATAAATTTTTTTTTTTCTATCAACAGTTCATGATTTTATTTACTTTTATTGACCTTCAAATACAGCATTGTGTGGGTCAGAAGATCAGAAACAAAAGTATCTACCTTCTTTGGCACAGTTACAAACTATAGCATGTTGGGTGAGTCACTTTTTCTTGGTATTGCTTCTGTTTCCTGAGGTACCATTGTTAGAAGATGTTTATTTCTGTTTATGCTAGGCTTTGACAGAGCCTGATAATGGAAGTGATGCCAGTGGTTTGAAGACAACAGCAACAAAGGTTCAAATTCTTATTCATTTTATCTACTATAGTATTTGCTTCTGTGGCAACTGGCAAGTTATATTGCCTTTGTTTTGCTTTTTTTTTTTAAGAAAAAAACAGTCAAAGTTCCAATCTGTTAAATTGTTCTGCAGTTCATTAATTTCATAAATTCACTAAATTGCTTTTTGCAACGATCAGGTGGAAGGAGGTTGGATCCTTGAGGGCCAAAAACGCTGGATAGGAAACAGTACATTTGCTGATTTGTTAGTTGTCTTTGCTAGGAATACCACAACAAATCAGATAAATGGGTATAAGAAAAGTGTACTTATCCTGATTTTATTATATATATGAATATGAATATATAATATATGTGTGTCAGTGTGTGCATGTTTTTTCTCAGCTTATATTTTCCTGATCCTCATGTCATGCTTGACAAGTTCTTATTTTTTTTTCCATCTGTGTTTTTTTATCTCTAATTTCAGATATATTGTGAAAAAGGATGCACCTGGTTTAAAAGTTACAAAAATAGAAAATAAAATTGGACTTAGGATCGTTCAAAATGGAGACATTCTTTTGAGAAAAGTGTTTGTCCCTGATGAGGACAGAATACCTGGAGTGAACTCTTTTCAGGACACAAACAAGGTAAGGTTGTGCAGTGTTTTCTTTGCTATTATCTCTATATGACAACAAAAAAGCACTGATTTAACTTCTAGTTGTTGTTGATACAACTAAGAGATCATCACAGGCTTGGATACTATGTCCTTTTTGAGCCAGATGCTGTACCTGTTTAGCATTCTGCTCTTTCTTCTTTTTATCTTTTTAATAAATATAGGTTCTAAGATTTGTCTAATGTCTTTTAGTTTATTAGCAAGATCAGCATTTATCAAGTTCTGTTGCCAAGTATTTCAGTAGAAGGCAATAGTGGACTCCATCCAGTTGAACAGACACTTTGATGTATGTTCTCATTTATTTTTTTACGGAGGGGAATTCTTTAAATATCTTAACATCTGCATCCAAACATAAGAATTATATAATTTCCTTTTCCCCCTCCTTTTATTAGTCTATTATTTTCTATCCTCCCATAACCTTTGAAAGCATCGGAAAACGAATAGTGAAAGTGATAGTGTAGATGATCACTATTTTCTCCACTTTAAATCCCCCTCCTTTGTCCCTCTCTCTCATATTCATCAATCCTCATTATACTGCTTGATGCGGAAATTGGAAAATCTGGATAACAAGAATTTCAGTGCAGTTATAATCCTGTATCAATCTTGGTTGAATGACAATAAGTTCAAATTATCTTCTCATCGTTAATTTCTCATTTCAAAACAGGTACTTGCAGTTTCACGTGTAATGGTTGCTTGGCAACCTATTGGCATATCAATGGGCATCTATGATATGTGTCATAGGTATTTACTAAATTAGCATGCCCTTATACTTCAACTTAAGCTTTCACTGCAAAGCATTCTAAATTCTGAGTGATAATAAGGTACCTAAAGGAGAGGAAACAATTTGGAGCACCATTAGCAGCTTTTCAAATCAACCAACAGAAACTTGTTCAGATGCTTGGTAACATTCAAGCAATGATTCTTGTTGGTTGGCGCCTCTGCAAGTTGTATGAGAACGGTAAAATGACTCCGGGTCATGCCAGCTTGGGGAAGGTAATGTCGTACTCATAACCCTTGTCATATTTGTGTCTCCCTCCCACATCCAAACCCCCAAAAACAAATAACCTATAAGCACCGGTACTTTGAAAAATGGAGCTAGGTAGTGTCTCAGATGTACTTGACACAACAGTTGAAGTTGTATTCAAACATTATATATACTAGAGGCTTCGTATGTACTATCAATTATTTTTCTTAGTTTTTGAAATTTAATATGAAAGTATGATTATTATTATTATTATTATTATTATATTTTAAAATAATAAATAATTTAATAACTACCTATTATTTCTAAGTTAGAATTTCTAACTCCTCTCTCACATCTCCTTCAATCATGTTTATTTCATATTTTTTAATTATAAAATATAACTATTTTGTGAGTTCAATGAACAGAAGACCCAACAACCTTATAATATATATATATTGTCATGTCCTGAATTTGTGTTAGCATAGCAGTATTGGCGCTTCTTAGCAAATGACAAGCATTTGATTTTGATAAAGGCCTCTTGCTACCGTTATTTGTCGTGCTAACTGCTAATTAACTTGTGTCATAATTTTTCAGTCGTGGATCACCTTAAGGGCAAGAGAAACAGCTGCCTTAGGGCGTGAGTTGCTTGGTGGCAATGGAATTTTGGCTGATTTTCTGGTGGCAAAGGTTCTTATGCTAATTCTTTTAACTTTATAAGTATTTTGTTGAAGCTTTAATTTGATCCAAACGAAAAGGTGATAACTTCGAATTGATTTTAATTAGAGATTACCAAGCATCAAGTGCAATAAATTAAGTGAGATGCCTAGTATGGGGGTGATTCTAATTTATTGATGTTTACTTGGTTAATTAGTAGTAAAGGCTTAAGTAGGCTATAGTCAACTCAAAATATTAGCTAGTATTTTACAAATATTTTAGAATTTAGACATCCTGAATCACTTCAGTGCTGTATGAATACAACTGATAGACCTACTTTTCCTCGCGGAAATTGAGCTATTAATTAATTCCATATTTTACTTTGTTTTCTGATATACAACAACAATAAAAGCCTTTTACTATTAAGTGGGTCAGCTATATAGATCAAGTGACAATGTATTCTGCATGTTCACGTCATTGATCTATAATCATAAAGATTCGACAAAGTTTTACGTTGACTCTAGACTACCTAACACAACCTTCCACTTTTATCCGGCTTAAAATCGGTTATGCAATCATAGGCAGAGTTGTTTTTTGATATAGTAATTAATTTTTTTGTCTCATATATATTAACTTGCTTTGCAGGCATTCTGTGATTTAGAACCCATTTATACATACGAAGGCACCTATGACATCAACAGCTTGGTAACAGGGAGGGAAGTTACTGGTTTGGCCAGCTTCAAGCCTGCTGCCCAAAGAAGTCGTCTGTAAAACTGTATAAATTAGTCCTATAAACTCCATTACTGTACTGTCGAAATGTATATTGGTTGATGTTTTTCTTAATGGAGAAACAATCCTAACGCCCCACGAAGAAATCGTTATTCATATGTTGGTATAGACTATAGAGGATGAGACTGAAATGAAAATAATATGATTCTCATTTGGTGAATTATCTTAAATATTCCAATGAATTCAATGCTAAAACTCTTCTATACTTTAGTATGTTAAGCACAGCTCTTGTGGATCCGATGTTAGGCCTCTTTTTTGTTTTAGTAGCTAGGCCTCTTTTGTATAGTTTCTTTCGCATTTTTTTTACTTAAATTTAAAAATTGTACAATTTTGTAGAGTATAAGAGATAGACACCAAAAGAATTAAAAATCTTACACAAATTTGTATCTATGATGAATGGATTAGAAATTAGAGTCTAAAAAGTTAGTTCTTAGTTCATTTATAGGAGATTTTGATTTTTGTGTAATTTTTAATTTTTTATGTTTATATATATCTATATTAGATAAATGTATTATTTTTTAAATTTAGAGGATTTAAAGAAAAAAAAAAAAAAAAAAAGCCTCGCATGCTAAACCACTCAAGAGGGATTAGGTATTTAGATGACCCAACATTCATCTATGCATAAACCTGCTCGGATACTTTGCCAAACACTGACTTTCGTTTTTGGGTAAAAAAATGCTTGACATATACGTAGAGTACAATCACAAACCGTTCTACGATATTGAAATTATATTAATATTTCTTTTTTTTAGAAATTATATTAATATTTCGATCCATGGAACGAAATGAAATGGAATAATAAGAATATAAGAAATGAACAGAAAAGGAACAGAATGGAAAAGGTTTATCATTTCTCTATTTCGAAGTTCAATGTGGTATATAACCGGACTTTCTTTAATTTGAAAGTTATACTCATATAATTATTTTATTTAAAATAAAATTAACATTTGCATTTTAATATGAATTTAAATGTAAATAAATCAAAATTTAATATCAAATTAATATTATTCATGATAGCAGAAGTTTTACTAATAAGTAAATTACACTGTCCTCTCCTGAGAGATGTTGAAATTACACTGTCCTCCCCTCTAATTTGCAAAATTACACTACCCTCCCTTGAGAGATCAAAAGTCATTATACTTTGATCCAAAATACCATTCTCCCATTAAAAAAAAGGTCTAAAAAGTCAATATAATAAATATTAATGACTAATAAATATTCATGACTAAATTGACCCTCATACAAGATAAAAAATATTTAATGTTATGCTTTATCGAAATTTATAAAACTGAATCTTTACCAAAAAAAATTTATAAAACTGAATTCTAGGACACCTAACAACATTTTTTTGATATATATATATATATTAAACTTAATTGCCGAAAATTAAGTAAAATAATAGATATTACATTACATTATTAATATAAAAAATTGTAAATTATTTTAAGTTACAGACTTTTTTTTTAGAATTTTATTTTGTTAACAATAATAATTACTCTAAATACTAATAAAATAATAAAAGACAATAAAAAAATAAAACAATGTTATTATAAGAGGATAAAAGTATTTATAGGTCACATTTTATAGAGTTTCATTCTTTAATGAGGGATAATTTAGTTATGAATATTTATTGTATTAGAAGTTGAAAAAATTTGACCTTTTAGACTTTTTTTTAATTGGAGAATGGTGTTTTGGATCAAAGATAATGATTTTTGATCTCTCAAGGAAGAACAGTGTAATTTCAGCATCTCTCAGGGAAGGACAGTGTAATTTACTCTTTACTAATTGTATTTTAAACTGTTATTTCCCTCTATCAAGTTAAAAGGCATGGAACATATCATATAAGTATAGCATAAAAAAAAGTATCAACTGGGTTGGTCCAATGGCTTGGTATCATTTAAACGGATAAAAGTTTAGTGTAGTGCGGTATATCTCTCCAATTATATAAATCCATTTATTAATATTAATAAAACTCACATTAATGAAGACCCACTGGTTTAAGGACCAACTGATTGGAAGGGTGTACTAAAATTCAGTACTACCGTACTATTGAACATCTATTCCACTTAAACAAAATCATGAGTTTAAAATTTTATGAATGTAGTTATTTTTATTAGAAAACTTTTCCACCATAACTAAGGGTGCAATGCAAATCGAGTTCAAATTAGTTGAGACAGTGCCTTGAACACCGGGTGATGAAAAAAAGAAGATAGAAATTAAACAATTAATTTGATATAGAGCAAACTAAATAATCAGATCAAAATAATAACAAAACTTAAAGTACTAATGTAACATTTTATTATTAATTTTCACATATTTGTGAGTATAGGTACATAGTCCACCTGAAAAAAAAAAAACATACCCAACCGGTTGGGCCATTACAAAAAGTGATATAAAAGCCTAGGGTTCCATCCACATAGATCCTCAGTTTCTTTACCCAAAAACATCCATCCTTGTATGTATAAGAAAACTCAATTCTGGTATGAAGTTTTTCCTGATATGGAGTTTGATTTGCTTCCTCTGTGATTATGAATGCAGCAAAATAGATTAGAAGAATACAATTATAAAAGAAACCATGAAACCTTCGAGCCCTTTTCTATCTCACAGAGGCACTGATTTTCCAGTTATATTCACTCTGCCATATGATTGATTTGAGGGTGTTCATAGTTGCTCAATGCTCATTCAAGAGACTTGAGGTATGTATCATCTATGTAGAAGAAACGCCTTTATAATCCACCTTAGCATATGCTACTATCATCACCAAAACTTCTCATGCCTATGTATCACACAACTCCATAAACCAACTCCAAAAAATCATAACTGAATTACGTGAAGAAATAAAATTGAAAAGAAAAGAAAAAATATACCTGACAATGACCAAAATAGGATTTTCTTCAATTCTAGATGCATGCTACAAAATGCACAAAGTCTTGAGTAAGAGACCATTGCATCATATCAGTGAAAGTACTTAATCTTAAAGAATTAATAAAACAATAAGTTATAACTAAAAATTATTCCTTTTATTAACTCTTTTGAGTCTAAAATTTATTTAGGTGGTGTTCGGATGCTAGAAAGGTGGATGGAAAGAAGAAATAAAAGTAGCTGGGGTCCGATCTTTTTCATTTCATCTGACACTTTTTTTTAATATATATATATATATATATATATATATATATATATATATATATATATAATGTCTATTATACCCTTTGATTTGACACAATCTTAACTTTCTTTTTTTTATTATTTTAATATAAAGGGTAAAGTGGTAATTTTAATACATTCCCATTCCATTCCCATTCTATTTCCATTCCAAATTTTTACTACCAATCACATTCTCTTTTCCTCTCCCTCTCCCTTTTTCCTAAGCAAACGTTCCCTTTTTGTCTTGACCTAAGAAAAGAAGATAGAATAGGATTTACTCTTGAGGAAATCACTCAATCCTAGTAGTCGCTTTTTTTCTCTCTCTATATTCGTTTTTCAACCAGCTTTTTTTTGTAGATCTAATTGGAGGGATTGCCAACCCTCTCTATTTTTCTTGTTCTTTTGTTATCGTCTTTACATGTCATAAATAAGATAAATATTCAGTTCCACAATTTTTGTGATGATTTTCTTTCAAATTTATTTATGAGTTTTTTAGTCTTTCCTTGTGAGAATGCAGTCTCCTATTGTTAGATCGATTCATATATGATAAGTGGAGATGTTTTATTATTATTTTTGTGTATTTGTTTTCTTTTGTGAATTTTTTTAACAATCAGGTGATTCTGTATTCAATGTTTGTTATAATCATATCTAAAATTTATGAATCATTTATGTTAAAAAACTTTCACTCGTTCATCATGTTGTTGGAAGAGTCTATGGCAATTTCAACTTTGAAGATTACTTCAGATCTAATATGCAGGAGGTATAGGAGTAACAACTCTGTCTGCAACACCAAGGACGGTGAGATTTTTCATCCTGAAGAAATATGATCAGCTGAGCTTATACTTTGTTAAATTAATTCAACAAGTTTATTCTTCAGTATTATTAAATTAGAATTTTTAAAATTATTATAAGTGTTGTTTTGCTTTTTCTACAATATAATAGAGATTTAATATTTTTTTTAAAAAAATTATTACTTTGATTTATGAGAAATTTTATTTGTTTTAATTTAACTTTTGAACAATAAAAGTATAAACTTTAATTTTTAAAAAATTTCAATTGTCTCAATTTAATAATAAAAATATTAAATTTAATTTTTGATTAAATTGAGATAAATAATATTTTTAATATCTAATACATTATTTTACTTGAACATATATATATATATATAAGAAGTTAAGTCAATACTACAACTTTTGTATTTCAAAAAATTGTCCAATTTTTTTTTTTTAAAAAGTCCCAATTTCACCCGCTACTTAATCTCCTTTTTTTAAAAATAAAAAATACTCCATTTTTTGAGCCACTACATACTCCACTTTCACAAATAACTACCCCATTAATTTTTTTTAAAAAAATGCCAGTAATCCAATTAAAAAAACACACATACGAATTATTTAATTAATTAATAAAATATTCTTAAAAAAATTAATAAAATAAGCAATTTTTTTTTGTGAAAAAAAAAGCGGTTATAAGAGAAACTTCTCCCCACCATTATTCCCACGATTCCTCTCACTAATAACATGATATTCGTGTCTTTCACCCCATTAACTTGAATCTAATAAGCTACCTCTTCATAAATCATTTTCCAAATCCTAGACATGTCAACCACAGATTTAGAGCATATGGAGCAACAGTACTTGGTTCATGACACCAAAACAAGAATGAGCATGAGCTTAATTTTGGCTTAATGTCAGTAAGTGTTTTTGTTAAATTAATTCTTTATCAATTAATCTACAATTAAATTAGTCTGTAATGTTAACTTTTAAATTAAATAATTGGAAAGGATATTGCTGCAGAAGTTGGAAGCAATATTTTGAGTCACAATAGAAAATGATTCCTTTAGCATTTTCTCACCAACATTAAACTTCAATTGTATCTTTATTTTTATTGGGTTCCCTCCTAATCATACTTAACATATTTTTATTTGTCCACTCCTCCTTCTGCAAACAAATCACCGAATTGGCCTTCATCTACGAGTTTCAAGATCAGTTTCATTCTTCCAGCACTTAAACAAAGGTAATTTTGTTTATAGGTTTTGATAATTAAGGTTTGTTCACATTTTTTTTCTTTATTGATTAACTAAGGTAAACAAGATTTATGGAGATCCTAACAAGAAATGAAATACATGCATTCAGTGCAAGTAATAATATAAAAAATTATCCCCAAAGTTAATTTGTTCTGTTTAATTAATTTATTTTCATACTTTTTCAAATCTCATACTTCTTTTATTCTATGTGCAGAATTCATGTGGTCCATTTATAGAGTTTTGTTTTGTTTTGTTTTTTTTATTCACATTGATGTTTTTAATATAACTCTTCTTTTTCTATTCTATTAAAAATAACTATTTATTGCAGAATTGACTTTATCAATTATTTTTTGCAGATATGACTTCAACTTATCTATTAGCCTCATAACTAAGTGTAAGTAATAGTACAAAAAAAAATTATTCCCAAATTTAATTTTTATTTTGACAGTTGGACTGTTTTGCTGGAAGCAAGATTTCTAAGATCAGTTTAAGATCATCTGCAGCACATCTATGTAAAAAGTTCTACAAAATTGATATCCATCAAAATCAATTTAAGAAGGTAATAACGTTTTCTTCTTCTTTTTATTTTGTTTGAGAATATTATCTACTTTAATCTTCATTTGGTTTAAGAACATTATCAAACTTAATTTTTTTTTAGAATATCTGCAACACATTATGTAAAAAGTTCTTACAAACTTGAGTATGCATTTATCATTGTTTCTATATATTAATTAATTAATTAATTTTATATTTTTTTTCCAATTTTTAAGTCAATATGAAAGGCTGAGATAATTGTTATGGTATTTAAAAAGATAAAATTAATAATACCTTTCAAATTTAATATTTTTATTATTTAATTATGACATAAAATTTATATTCATAATTATAAAATATTAAGTTTATAATAACATTTTGTTAAAAAAAATGAATCATAATTTATAAATACTGTGCAAAGCACAGGTATTTAACTAGTAATAATAATAACCTTAACATTACGGTGTTCATACTTACCTAACCACCACCGCCGCCGTGAGCATCATTTTCCGTTCCCGACGTTCTAATCTTGATCTGAAGCTCAGCCACAGCGATCAATGCATTCACTGCCTGATATGGCTTCAATATCTTCATCACCTTCAACGCCGTATCTATCCTCAACGTATCTGCATTTCCCACCAAATTCTCCAACGCAATTTTCAGCGCTCTTCGTACTTCACCGCCGCCACTCTCCTCTGCTATAACGGACTCGCTCAAACACAATCGCCCATGGCTTCTCGCCGCCTCCACCAGCGGCGGCGCCGCCACGCTCTCGTGAATCTTCGCCAACTCATCGTTGAGCGCGCGCTCTTCCATCTTCGTCTCCTGGCTGAACTCACTCAACCTCTGCCTCTGATCCTCCGATAAATCATCATCCAAAGCCTGAATCGCGAGCTGAATCATCATCGTCGGCTTGAATCCCGCGATCCAGAGGAAGGATCGTTCCAGAGAACTGAACCACGGCGGAGAGAACACGAGGAGGATATCGCGATGCGCGATTTTCGATTTCTCCGCGAAGTACTGCTCGTAGTGAGAAAGCACGCGAGAAATTAAGTCTCTCCGTTCATCGTCGTGCATCTCGTGACGGCGTTGCTGAGCGGAGACCAACTCGTCGAGGTAGTCCTTCTGACGCACCATCCATCCTTCGAGGAATGCCTCGAATGAAGAAGAAGCAGCATTTGCGTCTGTCATCTATTCAAGAATGAGAGGAATTTCGCTTACAAAATTAGACGCTGAATCTGAAATGTAGTGTGAAATTTCGCTGGTTCGCTTGCTTAGAGGGAAAGCAATTCTTGAAGGATGCTTCAAGGAGAAGCGTAATGGCAGAAAAAGTGTCATTAGGAAGAAACAGAGAGAGAGAGAGAGAGCGGTGTTCGGTTAAAGAAAGAAACAGAGCCAATAGAATATAGAGTGTGTGTGGAGGAAATGGATCGGTGCGATTTGTCGGGAAGTGGGGGAATAGTTAGAGAGAAAATTTGGATGGAAGATAAGTGTTGAAGTGCTAAAAACAATTTAGGAATGTGAAAAATTGAGGGAAAAGGGGGATGAAGGGGATGAACTGAAAGTGTGGGGGATTTTGAGGGTTGTTCATTGGAAGGTGATCAATTATGGAGAAGTGTTGTGTGTTGGTATATGTGGGATTTGGGAATTGTGTATCAGACTTGTCTTTGATTATGATGACGATTGACGACGCTATTGGATTCCTGCCATGTAAGAGTAAGACACAGAGCTCAAGAAATGGAGCCAAGTAAGACAGAGAAGACGCAAATTTGAACAAGGGGATGAGGATGAGCATCAACAAACATCTCTCTTATTACTATTTACAGAAACTACAAGCTTTCAAAGTAACTTTCTACTCATTTCATTTCAATTTTTTTTTTCTTAAATTTAGGATATTCAGTAATTCACCCACTGTGATTAATTTTTTCTTTCAATTCCTCCACTTAAAAATAATTAATTAATTACAAAATACTTTTTCATGTTTAACAGTAGTATTCAACCCCCGCCACTTGATAAATGATAAGAAATCAAAGGAGGAATCACCCACCAAGAATTAGGGATGGCAATTTTCTCCGTCCCACGGGGATTCCCCGTGCAGGGCCCCATATGCGGGGATTTTTCCCCTGCGGGAACGGGGATGGAGAAAAATTAATCCCCGAGGGTAATTCGGGGACGGGGACGGGGAGCATGTCCCCCGCCCCCGCGGGGTCCCCGTCCCCTATGTAATTTTATTTAATATTATTAATTTATTATATTAATATTTATATATATAACATTTTATTAATTTTTATATTATTATTTTATTATTAATTTTTATATTATACCTAAAATTTAACCTAATTCACTCGCACTTTTTATGATATGTTGTAAACTTTAATTTAATTTTGTTGTAAACTTTGTTATAATCTTTATTGTTAGGCTTTTTAATGAATTTGGTAAAATTATGTGTTTGTTGATGTTTTTCAATTAGATTTATTTAATATGACATTTTTTAACTAATTTTTTATAAATTACTTTTTTATTAAGATTAAGTCTACTCATATTTATACAAATATTTTTTAATTTTTTTAATTTTTTAAAATATATTTCGGGGTCTCCGCGGGGACCCGCGGGAAGGGCGGGGACGGGGATGGGGAGGAATTTCTCCCCGCGACGGGGATCGGGGACGGGGGGACTTTGGGGATGGCGGGGCGGGGACGGGGAGAGCACTCCCCGCCCCCGCACGTAGCGGGTGCCATCCCTACCAAGAATCATGTGGTTATTTTATACGAGTCTCACATTGGGGATGCTACTTTTAAAGAAGGGTCTTATAAGGCATTGGGCTCTCTCACTCCAATAGCTAGCTTTTGGGTGTGATTCTCTTAACAACTTATGCTCGTATCATTATTTCATTTTAGTTTTACCAAGTTTGAAGGTATAATCATAATTAATTATTAATTATACAGTTAATTTATGAAGGAATGACAGACACAAAATGTTTAAGAATCATTGTTCATAGTTGATTGTGTTTTGGTGGTGACTTTTCAGAAATTGTATGATTTAATTATAATGGAGGGTTCATTTGTTTTAATGTCATAGATTATAAAAAGAAAATTTCACTTTCATATTAAAAAATAATAATAATTGAAAAATACATCTAAATCATACCTAAACCAATATGTGAAGAGCAGTGGTATTGTTTTGTGTAGAAAGTAGAAACAGAAAATAGAATGGTATTGTGTGTGGCTAATAATGGGGGCGGAAAAGGAAGAATGGCCCAATCTATGGGCTGGTAGTTCAGGAAGCAGTTGGTGAAGTGTTGAGTATATATGAGTGGAGAAGGTGGTGGTGCTATGAGACAATTGACACATGTCAATTCTCCATGCAAACCATTCAAGGATTGCACATCAAGAATCTGAGTGCATTTGTGTCAATACCTTATGCCTTAAATTATACAATACTTAACTAAGGAGTGTGGTTGAGTGGAAAGGACTCATTCATCCTTAACCAAGTGTTAGGGGTTCGATTCCTGTTTTGGGTATGGAGCAGCTTTAAATTCTTGGGCCAGTTGTCCCACCCTTCGAATTCAGCGAAAGGATTAGTCACTGTGCTCGACGGTAAATATTCTGATCTAGACAAAAAAATCAATACAATACTTATATGCACATGACGAATACGAGTGCAATAATCTAATACTCTTTTATAAAAAATAATCTGATGTATTATCGAGTATTAAATATAAATACTTATTTTAATAAAATTTTAAATCTAATTAATTCATCACGTTAACAATAGGAAGGATCAATCTCTTTCACTAGATTCATACATCTATAATAGTTGAGTAGGACCATATATAGTTTTGAAGATGCTGATGCCAAAACTTCATTCTGTTTTCACAAACGCTAGTGGTTTTTAAGCCATTAAGATGTAAATTAGTGTTTTGTTAACTAGTTTCTTATCACACTAGCTAAGATTTCATATTGGTTTATGAAAATTTTTAATATTAAAAAGTATCATTTTTATTTTTTTTTTTTAAATTTCAAATTATTAAATGCACTATAAATCATTTTAAAAAATTTAACCAATACCTTCGGATTTTGGTTAGCAAAATTCAAAATAACCTTAATAAAGAGGACAATATTATAAAGAGTCTTGGTAACTTAAGGTATTAATTAATATTTATTTTAATTAGTTAACAAAGCATTTAATAATTTGAACTTTATAAAAAGCCAGTAAAAATAACAAATTTGAATGTCCAAAAATTTTATCAATTAATAAGATGATGAAATTATAAGAGCACCGAAGTGATTAACATAAACTTATATATGCAAAATATTAATGATTAAAACATTGAGAAAAAGAAATGAAATGAGTTTCACATCAAGATTATATGTGATGCCACCTCACCTATTTTTTTTAGATTAAATCATATGTTATACAACATAAAATTTTAGTATGGAATCTATTCTCGTCTTTTTTTTTATCTTTTGCTCTCTTATGGGTACACGATCCAATAAGGGAAAAGACAAAGCATGCAGTACCGGTGGAGGTTTTAGCCAATATGTTTGAGTTATTTCTTTGTTTGGTACTTCTATTCACTATTGGCTCATTTTGCCTTTAACTTACTCTGCATTGCTTGAAAAATGGTAAGGTGTATATGTACTGTGTCACATAATTTATTGATTAATACTATTTTTTTAATTTATTATGTGGGACATATGGTCTAAAAAGTAAAAAAAAAATAATAGAAAAATATTATTGGTCTCACAATATAAATAAATCGTATAATCTATGCACCTACAAATTTATGGCATAGCTATGTTACGCTTGTGATTTTTTTTTACAAGTATTCTTTTATTAGAGATATTATGTTTAAGTTAGCTTAGGTCTTATAACGGGAGTAGAATTTTTTCAGTAAAGATTTTTTTCATACACAAGATTCAAACTTAAGACTTTATTTAAGGAGAATGCAATACCTATCACTCCAACTAACCACTCGGTGGCTACTGTGATTGAATGAATGGTGTTTGTTACATTATAAAAATGTACTATTCTCATAATTTTTATTAGAAAATATAATAGTAATAAACACCCTATATATATGCTTAGGTTTTATCTCCAACAAGAGTTAAAATAGCAACGAGATAAAATAACAATCCTAAATTAGAGTTTAACTTGCTCAACAATATCCATAAACCATAATAATAGTCAATTTCCAAAATAAGTCATATTTTTCAGCCAATGAATTGATATTAAATAGCATTACTTGCCCAATAACTTTTCCTTATAACATTGCCCCAAAACTAACAAATTAAGGTAATTTTTTTAGGCTTGAAGAGCACTTCCACATCAAAAACAAAAACAACAATCATATATATATATACCATGAAGAAGAGCAGCTGGTTGATTTGCTTTCTTCTAATTATGACCATATTGGTGTCAAATATGAATCAGAAAGTGGAAGCTTCAGATATTGGTGAAGAACTATGCAATAAAAGTGGGAATTCATTGGTTGGTTGTAAGAAAAAGCAGCCTCCACGTCTAAACCCACAACCTTACAACCGTCGCTGTTCTCCCCCCTCTAATTGTCGTCGAACCAAACTTCACAATTGAAACTTCAAAACACAAAACAATTTCTTTTGTTTTTAATAAATTTTGACTTTTTACTGATGTTCAATTTTGAAATTCACATTATGCACAAGTTATTATAGGTTATAGCACTAAAAAGAAATTTGTTTATTATATTTGTTGTAACAATTCAGTTGGTATTTGGTAAAGTTGTGCTTTTTTTTTAACAGTTATGGGAATTTGAATCCTTTATAATTTGAGCAAGGGAGTAGAGATAAAAAAGAAGAAGAGACAAATAAAAAGTTCACGAATTAGATTTTTATTGTTGTTTAAGAGAAGGTCAGATATACACAATCTACTCTTTGCAGATAGAGAAATTATTTTGCAAAATTTAAACTCGTAACCTTCATATCTGATGCTAACAAAGTTTAATGTATATGTATATATTTGAAAGTTGTTATATTTTTTTTGTGCTTATTACAATAAAGATAAAAATTCTATTTTGGTCTCTGAGTTCAGCACATTTTTTAATTTGATCCCTAACATTTGCTTAATCTCAATTTGATCCCTCATATTTGTGATTAGTATCAATTTGATCAGTAACATTTGTTTAATTTCAATTAAGTCTTTCACGTTTGCAATTGGTATCAATTTGGTCCCTCCATTATATATCCAAATATATTAGAATTACTTCATAAAATTGAGAAATAAAAAGAATATGATGGACTCAACTAATACCAATGGCAAGAAAAATCAAATTGAAATTAAACAAATATTAAAGATTAAATTTTAAAAAAAAACTAAACGTTATGAACCAAAATCAATTTTCATCTTACATTAAGGGCATCTTTGGTATAATTATCAAATAGTGCATTACATGTAATCTCACGATTCCCAAAAAAATTTTACATCATATTTTATATCTACCAAACACACTTTTTATCATATTTTTTCTCTCTCCACTTTTCTCTACAGTACTTTTCTTTATTCTACAATACTTTCTTTACAGTACTTTATATCTGTGCATTTATATCAAGCGTGCCCTAAATGTAAGATGATACACCATAAGATAAAAATAATATTGCATATATAATATTAAAATTTATGTTACAAAATAATTGTGCTGGTGCTAGCCAGCCACATACATCGGTGATGATAGCGACACTGCCAAAGTGATAATGGCAAATTGGCAACAGCAATCGCAGTACAGTAATAAATATAATATATATGAAAGTAGAAGAAATTAAAGTATTATATATTTTCTTGTTATTAATTGTAAATAAATAATTCTTTGTGCAAGGAGTCATCTCACTTCTAAATTTCCATATTGCATCTACAGCTGCAATTTTAGTATTATACTAATTTCATATAATTATAGGAATTAGGAAGCAAGGTAATTAAACCCACATGGTTGAATTGTGGTTCCTAATTATATTAGTATGACTATACAGATCTGATCATATTATAGTTAAAAAAAATCTAAATTCCCTTTATTTGTTCTTGCCACAATGTCGATGTCGAATTTAGAATGTTTTTTTTTTTTTTACAATTTTTATATCTTAGCTATCAATTTTTTTTAATAAAAAACTACTATTGTTTCATTTTTCTTACTATAGTTGTATGAGCTTCTAATTTAATCCCTCAATAAGATTAAAGAAAAAGTGAAAAGATGCTTAATTAAAATATGTCACAACTGTTCATTTTCTTTTTATTCCTTTAAGTTGCCAAACATATACATGTAAATTCATTTGCTTTCCCAACTGTGAATTATATTCCAACAACCTTTTCTTTCTATTGCATTGATCAAAATGGTATTCCTCAATTTCTTTTTCCTACCGGGAAAAAATTTTCGACTACATGTATACAAATTTGTTCTTTTAAAGATATATCCTAATGTTTTAATTAGTTATCTATTTATTTCTAGTTTCCCTCCCTTAATCTTATATTGCAAACCCTAAATTTACTGTGTAATACTAAGCACTTCAATTAAGAAATTAGAAGCAGCTGTGATCACTAATCACCTTTACCCTTTGATATGGAGCCATAGAGCTCCAGCACAAAAATGGCATAAATGCCAAAATGCGCGCGATTGGAAGTCTCCGATAGTGCCTTCATTTTCTGGCAATACGGCGACAGCCACTGACTCCATCTCCCGGCCGGAGATTCTTGGTAGCTAAAGCCGGCATGGATGTCTGAGACCGATCCATATGACAAAGAGAGACTTGGAATAAAAGAAATTTACAGTTGAAAAATGACACATTTCTTTGTGATAAAAAAGGACAGTTTAGTGCACAAAGTTTTCACTATGATCTGCACATAAAGAATATAACAAGATTTGACCCCATGACATCAAGATCAGGTGAGAGATGAGACTAACAATCTTGTCTCTCATAAAATTAAAGAGATAAAAAAAAACTTAGCTCTTAATCCTTTCAGCATGGATCTTAATGGAAATATTAATGGTTGGCTTGTGGACATCAATGGGAGGTAACAACTCACAAAGGAGTGGGAAAATTAGGAAAGAAAAAGATTTGCATATAAATTTGGTGCCTAACTGTTTGTTGTGAAAATGGATGCACGTGATTACAATTAAACTCATCAATTCTCTTCTTAGCTTGGACCCTACAAGCCTTACAAATTTCATCATGTGGGACATTTTCTTGGAAATGGGATCCTCTAAAGTAATTCTCTACATTTCTTGGTGGAGTTACGAGAGAGATGAGAGAAAAAAAATCAAGAAAGAAAATATTTTTATTATCTCTATCTCTCTCATAACTCCACCAAAAAATGTAGAGAATTACTTTAGAGGATCCTATCTCATTTTGTTGAGTACCAAAGGTTCTGACTTCTGATAGAAAAATATGTACAAGCCTAGAAGGTGCATGTTGCTGAGACAATTCTTGTTGGCAATTTTAATTTGGAGTTTATGTCTTTTTGGAACTAGTCACTTTTAAGAGGGATTTAGATCCGTTAAAGTGTAAGTGTATTATAAAGTGCATAATTTGAACCGTCAAAATGAGAGTGTTGCAGTGAACCATATGGATTTTGATTCTCATCTGACGACTCAGATCGTGCAATGAGAAATGCATTTTAGTATATTCAAGTCCGTTCTAAGTGTATTACTGCTTTAATTGATTTTTGCCGGTTAAAATATTTAATTGCGATTGAATTTTTAATTTTTTTCATTTGAGAGAGAGATGTCTCCATTTTATTAATATAATTACTCTTCTTTAAAAAAATTAGAAGATGTGTATTTTTTTATTTGACTAGGATATTCATTAGAACATGTTTTATAACTAATCCTTCGAATTCGAGTACCATTACTGAGAGCGACACTCCAACAATAAATGTGTATTGTGTTATATATATTGATCTTTTTTACAGTAAAATATAGACTATAATTTGAATGTCACTAGGAAAAGCTGGAGCATTAACCTTACTTAAAATTTTGTTTTTCAAAAGCTAAATGTATGGTAAATTATAAGTACTTAAAAATGTATTTAATTAGATATAAGGACACACCATCCCATAGTTTAATTTTAAGGAAAAGTCCATCATTTCTATACCCTAAATTTATGATTAAGACAGAAGTGAAAACAAAGGAAATTAGAGGGAATAATAATGTTACATACAAATGGGCAATTGATGTAATGGGATTAGGTTAAGTCCATTATTCAAGCAACAGCATGAATAATCAAACTCTATTTGCAGGCTATGATTCTATGAATACAATTCTTTTTTTTTTTTACAGAATATATATAATTCTATTCATTTAAATTAAACCATGAGTAATGATTTGATGTTCAAGCAGGAATATTACCTAGGAGTTCTTATTGCTTAATGATTATTTGTGGGTTTCAATTAAAGTAATGTTTTGGAGTCACCAATCTGATTCACTTGTCTGATTAAGGATTTTATATATTTGCAATAATTTGGTAGAATAAATTGGTTGTTACTAATTAATGTAAGATCAAGTTTCAGTTGTATGGTCCGATTAGGTTAGTGCAACAATATATTATATATGTTTAAGTTGTAATGTCCATTTCCAAATTAAGATTTTAAATTGATTAATTATTCTTGGTTGTTATAGTTTAAAAAAATTATAATTTGGTTCTTATTACTCTTAAATTTTTGTCAATATTTAAGTAAATAATTTCTGAGGCATTCTAATTATATATTGTGTTAATTCAAATCACTTAACATCAATTGTATTTTTTGCTATAAACATAATTGCTTTTTATATATAAATTTTTTTTTCACATAAATCATCCATATTAATTAGAATGCTAAAATAATATAAGTTAGTAACACCTATGAAATCTGATATAATTTTGACAAACAATTAACAACATTAACTGGATTAAAAAATTTTAAAATGTAACGATCCTATTATAAATGTTTAAAGTTTAAGAATTGAATAAAATTATTATAAAAAAAATTGAATGAAATTATAAGAACCACAAGAATATATTATTTATTTTTCTAAATTATTTACAAGCCAAGATCTTGGGTGGCTTTCACTCACATATTGCTGCATTACTACTTCTTTACGAGACTTTCAAGTTTCACTTTTACCCATCATGCTTTCAATCTTTCCTACAAACATCACCCTTTCCCAACTTTACTAATTTGTCGATTTTAACTCAAAAAATCAAAATTAAGTGAAGAATTATATATAATAATATTTGACATGTCTCAACATAAACATTCGGTTATATAATGTTTTCTTATAGAAAACTCAGAACATCAATCTTTAATAGAATATTTGTCACTCTAATGTATCACTTTTAACTATTTGTCACTACTAAATCAAAAATTACAATTGTTTATCTTGAGTGCACAACTCTTTCTTTTTCAATTGTTGTCGCACATTACCCAACAATCTCTCTCTTAGCAATTACTCTGTTAGAAGTTGAACACGTGGCTTTAGCTCTTATACTAATTGTTAGATCGAACATTTTATTACTAGATCAAAAATTATAACTGTTAGTGATCAAAGTGCAACTCTTTTTACTTCACTTGATCACCTAACACAATCATCATACAGTTCGACTACGACTTAATTCCTATATGAACCTTTGGGACAATTGCTTACACACCTTAACAAATTAAACAATAAAAAAATTAAAAGAGGAATGAGTAATTTTCAGTTCACCCAATAAGAAATTAAAGTCAAGCAACAAATTAAATCAAGTAACATTTTTTCTAGTTTCACACTCAAATAAAATATAGCTTGCAAGAAAGAGACGAGACCTACTACACTTGTAATAGGTAGGATTAGAAGTCAAAACTTTACCAACAATATTACAATACACAAAGGAAAATGAAAAGAGTAAAAAGAAAAAGAGAGATAGAAAGAGAAATCTCAATTCTGTGTGTTATATGGAAGAAACTAATTATACATGATATTGACAAACAACTTCCCACTGGCTAGTATAAACTAAACTATAATAAGATCTGTTCTGTAATCATGCTTGCACTTATAACTTATAAGAGAGAGAAACAGAGTCATTATTGCCTTCAAAGTAGTAAGATAGCTTGATTGAAAATCAACATTTTGGATAATAATTTTGTTGTGAGTATTATGAGGGAAAATTTTTAATCACATTAGGTTGGAAATCATTTATTTTTCTATTGTTGTGTAATTTAAAATTGTGCTTTCTATAAATTTAGAAGCTAACAATTTTTTTGAGAAAAGAAAAGTTAGTTTTGTATAAAATATTCCATTTTCATTATAAGGTTGTCAACAAATACATTTTATATAGTATATACTATATACCCTTATTAATTAAAAATTTGAACTTTTAATTTTGTACAATATATACCCCCTCTTAATTTTTTTTTTTAAATATTATACAACATACCCTGTTAATTTTGTTGGAAGTGAATAAGTAAGTAGATAAAAATAGGGTAAATTACCCTCTCTTGAAAGACTAAACAACTTATAATTTCATTCATTTTGACTAACATACACTCAATAATATTATTAATTTTTAAAAATGATAATAAATTATTACAAAAATATTTTTTTAAAATTATAATTTTGTTATCATTTATTTTGATTTAAAAAAGGTTATTTTATTTTAATTTTTTTTAAAATAACTTTTTATATTAGTCACATGCATATTTATTTATTTATATAACTATAAATAATAAAAATAAGCGTAATTTGGCCAAAGTGAGTGAAGTTATAAATGTTTCTATCTCTTGAAAGAGAAGAGTGTAATTTAAGAATCTCTAAAAAAAAGTGTAATTTACTCATAAAAATATTACTAGCTAGTACATATATAAAAGTTCAAAAAAGAAATTATAAAAAGACAATCTAATGCACGAGACTTTAATTAAGTGTGATTTAAAAAAAAGTTAAATGTATACAATTTTATCTTTGTAGAGAAACTATTTTCAGGATAACGTGGCTCTAAGACTCTCCTCTTCTACAAAAATGTTTATATTTTATCCTTTTTTTAAAAAAAAATATCTTTTATAGAAGTATATAGTAAAAGAAAAAAGTAATATATAATGGCCACCTGTTGAAGTTGAATATTCTGTGGGGTCTACTTATTAGTGTATTAGAAAATAGAAAGCATGATGGTTGAGTAGTTGAATAGCTTGGTCCTTTAGAGTATGAATGAATAAGGTAAGTAAGGAGGACAAGATGTTAGCCTTGCAACTTAATTCTTAACCTCCACTATGCTTTTTTAGCATTGTTTATTCATAACCAAAGCATACAATGCTTTAACTTCACTTCTACTCAATATCCCATATATCCTCCCTTCTTCCTCTAAACCTCTTCTCTTACTACTTACACATTACAATGTCTTCATCATTCTGTTGTGCTGTGCACTACTTGTAATTCATTATTCTCTTCTTCTTCCTCATGAGATAATGTTCCCTTCTTCAGCCATAATAATGAAACCTCCCAGAGGAAAGCTTCCTCTTCCCATCATTCTCACCACATTTTGTGTTCTTTTCTTCATTCTTGTGTTGTATGCTGAGAGACTTAGTTTTCTCTCTTCCACCTCCTTCTTCAAGCTCAAATCATGTCCTAGAAGGGGTGCAAAACTAAAATCCAGTAAGTTTCACTAAGTTTTTTTTTTCCCCATTTTTTGCTTGCTCTGCTTTTTACCCTTTTTTTCTCCTTTTGGCAAAATGATTTAATTATTAGGCCCATTTTTCTATATTAAATTAAAAAATAACACCTTGCAGTCAAACTCAATTTTAAAATTTTTGAAAGACTAGTCCTATACAATTTAGTCCCTAAAAATTCTAAATCATATACGTGGTAGTCTTATAATTTAACTAAATAACAAAGAGACTAATGTGTATAAGATTATTTAGAAATTATATGAACTAATGTATATATGATTTATAATTTATAAGGACTAAACTATACAAAGCTAATCTTTCAAAGACCAAACTGGAGAAAGAAGAATCTTTTAAAGACCAATTGTACCTGGCTAAACTTGTTGGGACTAAAAAAGATAGAGAAAAATATGTTAGGGTTCCAATTGTTACTATAGTCTATATATTTTTGGTCAAAATTATTAGTATCTAAAACTCCATTAGATTTTGTTTAATTTCGTTCAAGCTAACTGAGATCTCATAAAAAGTATAATTTTTTTGTAGGAATTTTTTCATACATAAACCTCTAATTCGAAATCTTACTTAAAACAAATAGAGTAGATGTCATTCCAACCAATCATTTGTTAGTAATATAGTATACATATTAGATCTTCAATTATTAGAAAATTGGATTTAGTTGTAGATTTGTTGATTATATTGTTGAACATACATAGGTGATAGAAAAGCAGAGGAAGAAGGTGGAAATGCACTTCTTGATGATAGGTTCGAGTTTGACCCAGAAGAGTGCAACGTGGCAAATGGGAAATGGGTATTCAACCGTTCAATAAAGCCATTGTACACAGACAGAAGCTGCCCTTACATTGATAGACAATTCTCTTGTGTCCAAAATGGAAGGCAAGACTCTGATTATCGCCATTGGGAGTGGCAGCCTGAAGACTGTACTTTGCCAAGGTATCATCGTTGAAACTCAAAGTAACTTGGGAACTCACCCTCAAAAAGTTAGCTCGTAAGGGGGAAGAACCAAGCTTCCTTAAGTATTCAATTGAGTATTTTATCCTATTAGATAATTATTTCTTCAAATATAGACACATTCATTCATTCATGTATCAACCTTAAGTGATGTGATCCATGCATATTAATTAAAAAAATGGTAGGTTTGATCCACATCTCGCACTGAAGAAACTTAGAGGGAAGAGGATGCTATTTGTAGGGGATTCATTACAGAGAAACCAGTGGGAATCTTTTGTGTGTTTGGTTGAATGGATCATACCCGAAAACCAAAAGTCCATGAAACGAGGACGTGTTCATTCAGTCTTCAAAGCCAAGGTACAGTATTGTCATAATCAATTATATTTTGAAGTAATTAATGTGAGGTAATTAATTAATTAATGCTTTTGTGTGTGTGTGTATATAGGAATATAAAGCTACTATAGAATTCTATTGGGCCCCATTCCTCGTAGAATCGAACAGTGATATACACATAATAGGAGATCCAAAGAAGAGGATAATCAAAGTGGATGAGATCGCAGAGCGAGCAAAGAACTGGACTGGAGTGGATATCCTTGTTTTCAATACTTATGTTTGGTGGATGAGTGGTCTCAGGGTTAAAGCATTGTAAGTTTCCTCTTCAACTACTTCAAACTAATTACCTCCAACAAACATCACCTACAATTCTACTTCTTTCAACAATCAAATTATATATATATACACACACAAAATAGACCAAAACTCCATCTTAGTATTTCGCTTTTCAATTTGGTTCCTCATGGATTCACGTTTTCAATTTAGTCTCTCACATAACAAATCATTATCAATAGATACGATGGGTCGTGGTGTCAAACAGTCAGACCCAGCCCAACCTGTTTAAACTTATTTTAAACTTACCTATTTTTCCATCCCTAAAACCACTCATTTAACGGGTAATTCGGGTTGGCCCCCAAGTCATAACCCGTTTTGACAGTACTAATGATGAGGTAGACTGTTTGATATTGATTGGACAACATTTAAAATTTACTAAATGTTGCCCGTTCAGCATTCAACACCAAATACTCCAATTTATTAATTATTTAAATCACAGTCAAACAAAAGAACTGAATTGATAATGGTTTGTTTAAGGGCTAAATTGAGAAAATGGGTATCTATGAGCTAGGGACCAAAATAAGGTTTTAGTCTTTTGTCATTCAAGATCATCTCCAATCACAGTTTTTTGAAGGAAAAAATTTATGTGTTGTTGCTTACATGTTTTTGGTATGGTTAACCAATTAGAAAAAGACATGTGTCAATTTTGAGAAGAAAATTGACACGTCTTTTTCTAATTGATTAACCTTACCAAAAGCATGTAACTAACAGCATATAAGTTTTGTCAAATCTTAAAAGGTTTGTATGCTAATGGTGACTTTATGTACTGCAGATGGGGTTCATTTGGGAATGGAGCAGAAGGTGCAGAAGAATTTGATACAGCAGTTGCATACAAGTTAGGCTTGAAGACATGGGCCAACTGGGTGGACTCAACTATCAATCCAAACAAAACCAGAGTCTTCTTTACAACTATGTCTCCTACACATACTAGGTACATAATCAAACTTCACCTTCCTTTCAAGTACTTGTTTCACTCTTTGTTTCATAAGCTTTTACTATTCTAATACCTAACCAAAAAGTACAAATATGTCCCAATTTTTGTTCAGAAGCGCAGACTGGGGAAGAAAAGATGGGCTGAAATGCTTCAATGAGACAAAGCCAGTGAGGAAGAAGAAGCACTGGGGAAGTGGGTCGAATAAGCAAATGATGAGTGTGGTGGCCAAAGTGGTGAAGAAAATGAAAGTCCCAGTGAGTTTGATAAACATAACACAAATCTCAGAGTACAGAATTGATGGCCATTCCTCAGTGTACACAGAAACTGGAGGCAAATTGTTGAGTGATAAAGAGAAGGAAGACCCTCGGAATGCAGATTGTATACATTGGTGTTTGCCTGGAGTTCCAGATACTTGGAATCAAATCTTGTTGGCAATGTTGTAGTAAATATGTACATTTGAACAGAAATCTCTTTTTATTTTTTGTGGCATGAAGATGTCATCTGTATTAAGTTCTGTGTTCATATTCATCTCTAATTGGCATTTGTTTGATATAAATAGCACATGCTAATTAATAAAGATATGTAAGCATCTGTGCTTTGCATCACTTCCATATTACTTTAACAAAATGCACTAAATTTGTATCTTTTTTATAAAAAGAAAAACTTAAATGGCATTTAAAACCTTTCAAGCTAGCAATAGGAGATCCCAATTAATTATTAGGCAACACACCCAAAAGAAATTGAGAGATATTTTATGAAGGAATCACAATATCAAATAAGAAATCAACATTAATCTCTACTCTATTATCGACATATAATTAGATGGATGGAGTGATAAATGTTTTATTCCTTTAAAATGTGATATTATATTCGAGTTTTGCATATAATTTTTTTTTTCAAGTTAGATTAATCATAACTTAATAAATTGTTGTGTACGGATGATTTCATTAAAAAAAAAATACTTACCAATCTAATCAATCAAATGTTAATATTTTAATCTTTTCATAATGGTGCTAAACTGCTAATTAATTCATTGGCCATCTTAAAAATTTTACATGTCAAAATATATAATTAAAAATTATATTTTCAATATAATGATTTTTCACAACAAATTAACCATTTTCTTTAAAAGAAAACTAATTAAAATAACTTTTTTTCTTTTTATAATATAAAATTAAATGATAAAAATTTTAATTTAAATAAAAAAGCAATTTGTGAACAATTTTATTTTCTTTTTGGTTCTGGGAGTGAAATGGGCCTTACAATCCCGGCCCATTTCATTCCCAGCGTTCGTGTTCGAGTTTAAAACCTTGGGACTCAGGAACACACTTGATAGATCATAAACCCTAGCGTGTCTTTGTCCCCCTTAAAAGAGGATAAACCCTTGATTCCTCGAATTTCATCGATTGCTCCCTTCAATTTAAATAAAATCCTAAGCTTACATTTCGCATCGTGTTTTTCTTTGAGAAGGTTGAGGTATAAGCTTGTGATAGTCATTTTTCTTTCGTCTGATTCAATTTTCTAATGTCTTTGATCTTTGTTTCTCGATCTATGTTTTGATCCGACTGAATCTAAGAAATCTTATATAGAAATATAGTTATTCCAATATGTTTCTCATGATTTGTTTGGATTTGGTTTTCGGAAAATGCGGTCTTACGACACCAGATTAGGAAAAAAAATTCGGAAAGTTGATATCTTTCTGCATTTTTTTTTCTTTTGGATTCATGTTGTAGCCTTTTGTTTGTTATATGTGTGATCTCTCATATTCTGATTTTAACGCAACTGCAGTGTGGAGGCGGGACAACTATGGCAGGTGGTGGAAATTTTTTGCACAGAGTGATCTCCTATGTCGTAAATGAATTAGTTGTGAATGGTCTTGCAAATAGGTAGCTTAACCTCTTTATTTTCATTATTTTGATAAGGTTTTTCCTATTGGTGCTATACCATATGTACTTACGTCTATATAATTATGAGCTTCTTTCTCTGGCCACCTGGAAAATTATTTCCTGCTTGGCTCGTTCCATTGAAGCTAGAGAGCATCAAACTTCTTAATCATATATACAGTGCAACATAATTGCACTGGAAGTTGAGTTTGAGAGATTCTACTCCAACAACAATCATCAATCAAATGAATTTTTTTTACGATGAGCTGATGTAAGATTTTTTTGGTGGTATTTTTGAAGTTTGTCTATTGGTCTATCCTAATTTCAGTTTTTTATATTTTCTTTCCCTCAATATACAATGTGTTAACATAGTAGACTCTCAGAGTCTCAGTTCGTTGGCTGAAGTTAATTGACCTATATCTTGTAGATTTCTTCCTTGAAGAAGGGAAACTTAACTTGCATACTTCGGCTTCTTTGTAATTTGCCATACATTGAACATTAAAAGTTGGAGAACATTATGCTCTTTTTTTCAAGAGAATGTGATAGCTTGCAATGGTATCTTATTGAAAAGATAGTGTGATTTCGAAATATAATCTTGTAACCAATGGAGTAAGTTAATGGCTTTTAAAAGTGTGTTTCAAACGTTTGTGAATTCTAGATCTTTGAAAACCTGTGTTAGAAGCGCATCTCACATATGTCTGTGGTTTCTTCTGAAATTTTCTGGTCTACTTGTTGATAATGATGTATTGTTCAGCTAACGGAATGGATCCATTTTCATTATTGTTGCTGAAGCATTTGCCTGTTCTTGTTAGCTATTGCCTATGATGACTTCTGTAGGCTTGTAATGATTGCAAAGATGACTGCAAGAATTAACATCCAAAGGACTGAGGCATTATGTATTTCATCATTATTTGATAATGACAATCTATAATATCTTCTATTGAGTATTTTCTTAATAATCTAGTTTGAAAGAGTACTTTTTTTTGTAACATCTGAATATTTCCTGGTTCCGATCCCACCTGGAGGAAAAAAGCTTTATTTATTGTTGTTGTAACAAAAAAATTCCTGGTCATTCTGTCAATATAAATATATATTTTCTAGCCAGGGACTTGATGTATTTTTATCAGGGCTGTAAACGAGCCGAGCCTTAGATGTTCAAGCTCAGCTCGTTTAAAATAAGGCAAACTCGAGCCCGAGCTCTTAAACGAAAAAAAATCATGATCAAGCTTGGCTCGTTTAATTAACCGGGCTGTTCACGAGCTTAACGAGCCAAGCTAAGTAATTATTAACTCTCATAAAATATACATGTACATGAGAAAATTAACTTATATGTTATATTAAGTTATGGATTTTATACCTTTATATTTTTATTGATTATAATTGACCCTACTTAGTGGGAAAAGTCTTTGATTGTTGTTGTTATATATGTTTTTATTGATTAAAGGAATATTTATACACAATGACATAACAAATTCAATATATATATGTATAATCAATGTTCATTATTTATTTAAATATAATAATACATGTAAGATAGAGAAAAAATATTTTTATATTACTTTATTTTTAAACGAGTTGTTCATGAACTAAATGAATTGAGCCTTAATGTTTAGGCTTGACTCGTTTAATAAATGAACGAGCTCTTATGCGAGCCAAGTCTCGTTCATGAACGGCTCGTTTTATTTACACCCCTAATTTTTATCCTCATTTTTCTAGCTGTTGCTTGTTTCTGGTAATAAATGCCATTTGCCAATGATGTCTCTATATTCGTAGGCTTGTAATGATCACTGAGATGATATAGAAGTTATCATTCAAAAGACTGAGGCTCTATTTATTTTGTTATTATATTTGGTTTTGATAATCCATGTCTTCATCTGTTGAGTGTATTTGAGTTGGGCGATGCTCTTGTGAAGGCATATTAGAGAAGTCATAGCTAATTAGTATGCATGTCGTAATTCCACGTAAGGTTCTGAAGTACTTAGGCTTTGTCTAGCTACATTTTTTAGGTTTGCTTTTGTTCTTACATTCATGTGTATTTTAAAATGAAGTTACTTGTTTGCTCTAAGGTCTATTGTCTTTTGGGTTTTATAATGTTGTAAGGAATTTGCTTGTTTGCTTTACATTTCTTATGGTTACCCTCTCTTGTGGTTTATCAGTCCTTCATTTCAGAGGTTTGCGGTGAAAACATCAAAGAGAATTGAAGATATTTCAAGTAAAGGTATTTTAGTAGCAAAATGTTGAAATGTGGGTTTTTTAGTCAATTGTCAGCCTGACCTGAGTATTTATGAATTCTTGGCAGCTACGCAGACGAAGCAGCAGCTAGCTGAGCAGCTCAAGGACATATCAAAAAAATATGGAGGTTGTGTGAAGTCATTATAGTTTAATCTTCCATCATAACATGGCCTTTAAATATTAGGCTTAGTTACAGATTTAATCCTCATGAGGGAGCCATGATTTCAGTCAATATGCAATGAACTCCCCTTGTGGATTTTCAATTCATCATTCAGGTTTTGTAGAAGATGCAAAGTTGTTCAAAATTTAACTATCTGTTGTTCATTGCCTGTCATCAAAAGAATTTGACACATTAGGGTACTCCATTGGTCCATTTACATTTCTTTGACAGGCCGTTAATGTTTTACAACTTTGCATCTTTTGTGAAACTTCAAATTTGTTAATGCATCTCTCAAAATTAGCGAATTGAGCCTTTAACTGCCCAAGTTTTAATTTTTCTTTTCTTCTGCTTCCAGATTAAAAACAGATGATTTTGGTGTTCTTGCTGCATTGTGAAGAATGGAAGCGAACAAAGTAAAGTTTCCTGGCTGTGTATGCAAGTGTTATTTGTTAGGAATTGGTTCCTATAAATAGCTAGTCTATTGCAATTCGTTAAGCAAAGTGTAGCATTTGCTTTCATCGAACTTTTGTGCTAGGCTGCTTTCAAAATAGTATAGTAATACTAAATATTTCTTTTTACTTTTTAGCCCAATACAAGCGAAGTCTAATAATTGAATGCTTCTACCATTTATTTCTGGCTGGTATTGAATATTGATAATAAGCCCGCCACGTATATTGTAAGGTTATCAAAAGTTGAGGTCTCAACAAAACATTTGTGTACAAAATGATTTACTATATAGACTCTTTTTTCCGATGTAAAGCACCTGAAAACTTTCATTAATTTTGTAAACGATCTTTGCAAGCAATAGATGGTTCTGTCATGGAATTCACATTAGGAGGAAAAAAAACCGAATGTAATACTAATACGATATATAAAATAAAGTCTAAGCTAATGGAAAGGAAATATGTGTAAAATTTACCCTTGAAATGTATCAGTTTTGGTAATTGAAAATATTAAGAAATATTACTTAAATCTCTCTAAGTTTGGTGAAATTCTATTCAATACTTTTATTATTTCAAAAACTACATTTTTTTTTGTTTCCTACTTTATCCATTTTAACTAGATACACTTAACTTAAAAAAAGCATGTCGTAGGCATAAATTTAATTGTATTTTCTGTTATATTAAAAATAAAAGATATTTAAATATAATTTAAGAAGACATTTCAATGTTAATGTAATTTATTGGAAATATTCATTTTTTAATTCAAGCAACTAACAAAAATTGTTAAAATGCCCTTGCATCAGTGAAGTGGACTATACTACACACAGACTAGACCGTTCACCAAGAGTAACCTAAGAGCGTAACAACATAAAACAGGGAGAGAGGGTGATTTTTTTGTTCTTTAATGGTAGCATAATCATTGAACCTTGTTTATATTCTTCCTACCAAAATTTTCCTTTGATACACTCACGTGATTTTTTGAAATTTTAGTTTATCATAATTACTGTTACCTATATGCTAAAGCTCAACACACAAAATTTGTATCATGTTTTGTCACAATTTAGGAATTTGTACTCTTTTTTCAGCAAGCAAAAAAATTAGATGACAAGATAACACCCCAGTTCAAGGTCAGAACTAGCTCCGAGAGCACTTACAAGAGTACTCTTAACTCACCGAATGAGAGATCACCTAAAATCAAATCCAAACCATACAATTATCATGAGCGAAAGGTGACCAGATAAACCAACTATCATTAACAGGAATTTGTATTCTTAGTGTAGAACAGAATACACTTCACCTCATTCTGCCATTTTATCGTCGAAAAATCATTTAGATATGGCTATGTCAAAACAGATAACCCTAGGATTTTCCAATGAAAAAGCACTATATGAACAAAAATGAGAATCAAAATTTCTGGGTGAAGCTATCTCCCTGCAAGAAAGGTAATGACATATAGGTCCGTGTATATATGTATATATTTCAAACTGCAATAGGCATCATTAGCTCGATGCAGTAATTATTGCTTACCCTAATTTTTAACTCTACCCCAAATCAATACAAGGAATCACTTGTCCCATCCGGCCCATATTGACTTGTTGCTATAGGCTTTGCTCGATGATCAAGCCCAGAGGCTTGTTAATCATGTATACTAACATATCTGGTGTCCACGTCCTCAAACCAGTGCTGCAATTTTTTCAGCTGTAGTGTGTGCAATGCCCACCGTTAGATGGGGGTCTTAGAAGTAAGACATCTCTTTGACGCTGGATAAGCATGTTGAATTCACTTTTCTACCTGAACAAGAGAACTTAATCAATTTGAAGCAGATGAAAAACTGCAAAATGCAGACACTGAAATTGGAGGTGTCACTTATGGTATATTTGGGAATTAACAGGAGAAAGGAAGGGTTGTGATTAGAGTAAAAGAGAGGGGAAAGGAAGGGAAGGTTAACCTTCCATATGTATTCCACTTATTTGGGTGTTGGTAGTTCCTCTAAAATACCTCAATTTGAGATATCTTGAATTTGTGAATGAGAAGGATATTGAAGGATTAAGGATTAATCTTTCATTATCTTTCCCTCCAAATCTCAACTTTCCAAACAAAGAGAAGATATCTTGATTCCCTCCCCCTCCCATCTCCTCCTTAATCCTCATTCAAACATACCCTAAAATTGGGTATTAAGGAGGGGAAGGGGAGGGGGGAACTAGGGAAGGCAAGAGATAAGAGAAGTACAATATTTTGTCTTCCTCTTGTTTGGGAAATTAGAGACCCAAGGAGAAGATAATGGAGGATTAAAAATGGATCCTTTATTATTTTTTATTCTTTACAATTTCAAAATACCCCAATTTGGAATATCCAAACAAGGAGAGGAAAAAGAGATTAACCTCCCTTTCATTAATCTCTCCCCTTCTAATTGCCAAACATACCCTAAATCGGTTTCAAAATTAAATAGCCATTTCACTAGCTTGAACCTATATTTTTATTAGGGTTAACCTGATAACAAAATAAGGAAATAGAAGAACCTTTTCACAACTTCATTGTTCAAGTATTGATGAAGCATGTGCCTCCTGGCATATTATTTGTCTATGTCTTCAGGGATAATTGCTTTGCCCAAATAAACCTGTTGCATCTCTTCTCTCCAAATCTGCAAGCACAGAAATTACACCAAGTTTTTCCCCTTGCATCAAGATATCATATAATCCAACACTTAGCATTATCAATCATAATGCCCTTGCTAGAAGGGCTCTACCCTATGGAACCTCCACTAGCTAGAGCTATATTAGTCCAGTGGACGACTTCTGGATACCCGTGGTTTCAACCAAAAAAATAAAGTAAGAACATTTAGTTTAAAAAGCCCAAGCAGTAAAAAGATGATAATCCCTTTTTGTTTAAATGCATAATTCAACATTACTAGGAATTAGGAAATAAAAGAGTTGCAATTTTAAAATCAAAATTATAAGAATTTTAACAGCAAGGAACATGTTCTATATGGTAATTTAGCATACCGTGTCTCGGAATTCCAACCGTATGTGAGGAACATTTGTTCTCTGAATGTCATTTCCATTTGGTCCCCTCTTGTAATACTCTTTACCAATCCAATGAGACTGAAACAAGATACTGATAGTTGAGTGCAATATATAAATAGCATTCTACATCTCCCTAAAATCTGTACCACAATCATCATTGTACAATTGATGGCCATACAGCATTCTTGAAAGACTAGACCTTTTTTCACAGTAAATTCGTTTACATAATGTCATCCAACTGTTATTTATACTAATTTCAATTTTCTCATTAGAAATAAGCATCTAAGAGCATTCATGTACTGCCCAGTTTGGGTTCCACCCATAATAATTTCAATTTTCTCATTAGAAATAAACAGTCTAACAGGAAAAAAAATATCACTTCAAAATTATCAATTTTGAATCACTACCCCAAATTAAGAAAATTCAAATTGGCATGGATTATGGTGTATGCCACATGACAGTATTAAATTGCAAGCTGAGCAATGCTCTTCTTGGAGAGATCTTTGCCTACAAGTAGCAATATCAGTTTGGAAGCCATGTATGCATCATGAGTCATGACAACCACACTCCGGTGGCACCACATAGGCATCTTTGAAAGAAAATGTAAATGAGAAAGAACAGCTTCACTAATGAAGGAGTCTTCTAAACTTTATGACGTATATCAGATCTACCCATTGAACTTAAAGTAAATTAACTGTTTATGTCTTGGGTACACAATTTTTCTTCAGAGCAATATAAGCAAAGTAAAGATCAAAATTGTACCTTTAAAGCATGCGAGAAACCTGATTGATAAACTGAATTACGGGCAATCTCACATAAATCACATGAGCTCAATTTCCACACCTGAACATAAAGAATTGTCTCCTTAATGTAAGTATTGTATTTCTTTGTGCCACATAAACCCACCCACACTCAGAGAGAGAGAGAGAGATCTCACAGAAGCTGCTATGCTATATTCTTCAACCAATGGTTCCTTTGTTAAGTGAATTTGGAGTGGATCATCAGTAGAAAGCGAAACATTCAGACCACGCAAGAAGAACATTGGTAAAGGATTCCGATGGTAGTCTAAAAATAGGGAGTTATTGCTCAGAGGAGACATTGCTAGCCCAATCTGATTACAAATATTCCACCATCGCTAATTAATTACTACAAAAGACCCAACTTAGTAATCAGTTGATAATAAGCATACCTGAGCCAGATAATACAAATATTGAAGCACAGGTGATTTCCTCAAATTGATTCCATGTGCAATGTTGTGAGCCGTAAGAAAGGTTGCAGCAAGGTGATCAATATCACCAGCCTGAATACAGTAAGACCTATCAGGTGCCAATCAACAAATACCCAAACAAAGAATATATAGTCTGATAATTACCTCTCCAGAATGTGGACGGAATTTTATCGTTGTCATTCCCTTTGATTCACGAAGCTGAGGAATATGCATATTAGGTCAACATTTGGTGTGTCAAACCAAAATAAAAAAATCCAGATAGTAGGTAGTAAGTTATAGGCAGTAGGCAGAGAGATCTTAGGATAAATATTTAGGAGGGTCTATGGTCACTCGACAAAAGAAGAAAGCAATGCATAGAATATATAAGGCGCACTCAGGTCAGATTTCAATGCCTAACATTAACGATACGACTGAGAAAAAAGCAATTTATTTATATCATTAGAGAGTTAGAAGGGGACCTACACACTGCTTAAGTTTTTAAAATTTTTTTTATCCTTGTTAACTTCGGTTTTTTATATTCTAAAATCTAATGGAGTGAGAGTGAATATTTAAGCACCCAAGTTTTGGTACAAAGTATGAACTTTGTTACTAAGAAAATTTACACACCTTGTTTAGGGAGTAAAGATTTGCGTAGCAGTAATACACATAATATGAATATGCTGGATTAAAAACATTGGTCCACTGAGAAGGCGTAGGCATGTGTTTTGTTGGCCGTCTTTCAGGTTTGCTTTCATCATCCACCAGATCCAGCCCAACAACCTAAAAATGGGAATAAGTAAATAGTAAGAAAACGAAAATACTATGTTATATAATAAAAAACCAAAAAGGCATGAGAAGACACAGTCTGCAAATTGTGCCAATCCAATATAGTTGAAGACGTGAAGTCATTTACTCCCACCATCAGCAGAGTCAAAATATCTAAAGATAATAAACAGAAACTCAAAAAATATAAAATGCAATTGAAACAGTAGAAAAATACTACACCTGTTTTAAGAAAACATGCAACTGCGGGTGTGAATCAGGATCCACAGTAACCTCAAAAAGTGGAATAAAGATATTGTCAAGAATATTCTGGAATGAGGTCACAATTCCCATTTCTTTGTATATGTTGTACAATCGTGGAAGCTGTAAAACACATTTCAAAAGGACTAACATCAGTTACCAATATTTTACTATCTCTTCAGCAAATTTAGCCAAAACTAAAAAAAAAAATCTCCAACACTATACAATTAGAAGCTCAGCACTCTTGAGAGTACCATCAAGGGAATCATTTCTAACATGGAGACATGTTAACCCACAAAATCCTAAACTAAATGAGTATGCATTCTGTGTTTAATGTATGTGATATGAAGCTGAAAGTTTGCAATTGACTGATGGTTAGAAAACTAATAGTTTATGCAAATAATTTTTTTATAAAACAATCTACTTCAAAAAAAAAATACCTGAATCAACCAGACAACATTTTCGCTGTACAATTCATTATTTACAATCCAACTGGCCATTTGGTCCCACTCACTTTGCTTCCTACCATATATTGATATTCTATACTCAGCCATCTGTTAATAAATTAGGCACAGAAACACGCATTAATGAACATCTATGCCCATATAAGGGAATAAGTAAACCACAACCCAGAAATAGAAAATTATTATAAAGAAACCAAATTAAAAAAAAAAAACAATAACAGATACACTTGATTTTTACTGAAGAAAAAAAACAATCCAACAATGTGCCAGGTCACATAAACTTTTCTTATCAGTATCAAGAAGGTTTGAAAGAATGAATACTGAGTGGTTATAAAATGTGAACAGCCCAACATGCCAAATTCTTCAAACAAGTGGAAAACATCATAACATGAGAATCAAGGCAGAAAATTAGTCCAAGCCAATTGTATGTTAGCATCTGAAATAACAATCTAGTATACATTTTCAAAAAAGGACAGAAAATATCAATAAAAGGATTCAAGAAGGCACCTGATATTTACTGGCACCAAGGTCAGAAAACACTTGCTTTGTCAGCTCAGCAAGAAAACGACCTATTTGATGAAAGAAACAGTATAGGCAAATATAAGTAAAAGACGCCTCCTTATTGGAAACAAGGCCGCAAACTACCAAAAATACCCAAAATAGAGTGTTGTACCACTTTGACAACAAGAAGTCACTCAACATACATAAGTAAATCACAGGTTGAAGTTGCCATTGATTGGGAAAAAATTTCCTGAAATTTGTTTTTAATCTAACACTGCATTTTCCAATTTCAAAATATGAAGTTCAAAAATTATATACAATTTTCAAGCAAACCCCCCACCTTACTGAGCAATCTATCCAAAATAACCAATGGCCAAATTTTGTCTATTTAGACACACCTTGCACATAATTTCCAACAAACAAAAATTATTATTGTACCTAACATAAAATAGGTGCACCCACATTATGCAGAATTGTGTCTAGTTCTCTCATAAGACATAATATATGTAAATTGTCTTCCGAAGTCCCAGAAAATCCAGTTTCCTTTGTCTCCAATAATCCAATTATGCCAAATAATTAGATTAGATCTAGAAAAAGTAATTTGACTACACAAACAAGTATCCATTTTCCTATTTATATTCACTCAGAATATATACAAGCTGTAATGGTCGTAGTAGGCAGAGTTGTTTATAAAGTCAATAAAAAACCCAGGATTCCATCTCCATGGTACTTAACAAAGGCACAGTAATTTTGGCAGCACAGTTAGAAGCAAAAACAAGAATTCAGCCGTAAACATTAACCTTGAATGAGATTATCTTGCTTGAGGAATATCTCCCTAAGCCTACTTTGACCACAAGGATTGTACTTAAGATTAAACTTGTCAAACCGATGAAATGTACTTTTGTCTGCATGAACGTCCAAAAGGTCAACATTGAGGTCATATCTGTTCAAAATATTTAAATACATGTTAGTACAGCAAAATCTAGTCAAACTTTATCAAAAAAAAAAATCTAGTCAAACAAATTCATTTGTAAACCATAACAATTGCAGTAGATATTACAGAGGAAAAAGAAAGTTAATTACCCAGTTAAATCCAGACTCTCAAAAACTTCTTTCAAGGTCAAATACGTCCCATCTCGAAATATTACAACCTGAGTAAATCAAATTTTATATGGCTTTAAAGAAAAGAAAAGAAAAATTACAGTAAAGCAAGTGATAATTCAATAATAAACAGATTCAGACGGTCACCTCGTCAGGCTCCTTCCTTAGCTTTGACTTAATAAACCTTAATAGATGTTTCTGGTTCATGCATGCTGAATGATGGACATGTGTATCAACTTTCCTGACATTATAGAAGTCTCGATGTGGAGCACTTTTTTGGGCAAGAAATTCCCTATCCGCATTTAGCATCAAATGAAGATTGAATTTCTGTACACATACAAAAGATTTGTCAAATAATCAACCATTCTCTGCAATAGAAATAGAAGCATAGGGTGCATTTTATTACTTAAATTTAACAACGAAGACATGTATTTACTTGTTCTAGAAGATTAAGCCGATGATGACATAAAGTTCTGATATTCCCTGCTGCTATAACTCTGAGAATGTGATGGAGGTCAGTGAAAAAAGTAGTTGCATCAGCAACAGGGAAGAGCTCTTCTTTTGCTGCAAATAGCAAGCAAACATGCATTATGTACATGATATAAAGGAGAAAGCCAAAAAAACTTCAGTTACTTACAATCTTTATTTGGATACACGTGTATAACACCATCTTGCATTTCAAAGTAATGCTGCAGCACATCAGATCAGAATATATCAATGACAAGGGACTATAACATTAAGAAACCCTAGTCTTGACTTGACAGGTTAAATACTAATAAAAAAAAGGGACTCACATCAGACTTTCCTTCAGGAGCGTAAAAGAATGGCTCTGGGTTAGGCTTTGGAGTGCTAGGGTCAGATATAACTTCTTTCTCCCATGGAGCGACTGCTTCTTTAAACACATACCTTTTTCGTAATTCAAGGCATTCTTGAAGAATCACATAGGCCTCCACTTCATCAGGAGATGGAGCCTCTAAACAGAAAACATCAGAACTTTAGTTTTCTAAAAGATTTTTTACATATGCTTTTGCTATTAAATTCAGAAAAAAAATGAAAGAACGGAATTTGTATTATACATTCACCAAAAGAAAACACAATTAAAGCAATTTCCATTCAAGAAAATGAGCAAACATTAATACCAATAGGAGTAATTTTTAGTCGTGCAAAGGTTTCTTGCTCTGGCTCTTTCCTCAGAATATCAGCTGCAATTGGGTCAGGCTGAACACCATGCAGATCACCAGAAATGCTATGAGAACGAATCATATTTGAGGCAGCAATTGGAACTTTCTCTCCATTAGCATTGACATGATCAGGTAAATTCTCGTAAGGGTTTTTGCCTTCTGGACCCTGCACATGGAAAATTGAAAATTAATGCAGTAGCTATTCATACTTTTCATTTGACAAAATACTGCATGTTGGCAGCCTGTAATGTATAAAATGCAGCCAAAGGATAATGGAAAAGAAACTAGGTTACACCAAGCCTGCCTGAAACGGACAAGGAAGCAACAGGAAGAGAAAGAAATAGAAAGATTTACATATCATGTGAATGGTACACTTAAAGCCCACAAGTGCATGACAGACTTACAACATTTCCATTTGTGTGTAGATATGTAGTATCTAATTTGACATTTTCAGTCAAATCATCCTCATCATCTGATCCTTCTACACTTTCAAAGGCACTGGCACTTGGAACAGGAGACTTTGGGGATTTTGGTCTTAAAAGACTTCTCTTTGGCGTACCAGAATGCATAGATTTTCCTGCAACCATATACTTGTGAGTTGTGATCTTAGTCAGTGAAACACAATGAAGCAGAAACGTTCAACAAGAGGGTTCATCCATTCATGTTCGTGTTTATATGTGGCCAGTGCGCTTGTTACGAAAAAGGAAGTACAGTAGAAAACTAGAAGTTAAACTGTGGTAACACAGAACATATATGCTATTTATTCTCTCCCCCCCCCCCCCCCCCCCTTTCTCTTTTCTTTTTTCTCCTTCCTTTTTGAAGTTATGTGATTTATTAGTATAATTCATGGGAACCGGGTACACCAATTACTGTCTGTAAACTCATTCTTCATCTCACTTTAGTCCAAAATATAATGATTCAGATGTATCTGAGCTTCGAGTTCAAAACACCTGTATGCTAACAGATAGGGACTGGCAGAAGAAATTTAAAGTAGTTTATCCCACAGCCTTCTGCTTAGCAGATGTCCACCAAGATTGGATGACCAAAGCCATTTTTGAAACTTCATTAAACTACAAGTTATATGACAATTTTTGACAATAAATACAAAATTCTAATTATTGATAAAGAAATAAAATCATAATTCATGCTTCTTCTTTTTTTTGGATAGAACATAATGCATGCTTCATACTTCAAGCAATATAGCTTGACAGAGACAAGCTTCACATATATAGAATATCAATATCCAAATTGGTAACTGTTCTTTGGGGAGATGGGGTAAAAAGTCATTATACAATATCCTGGTGAAACGGAGAATTGGCTTCTAGGTAATCCATATTCAATAGACTGAAAACCAACCCTATCTTTAACAGGAAACTGTATTGGATAGTCTAAAAAAGGCGAGGAAATCTAACTCTAGTACTCTAACCAGAACAAAGAGAAAGGTTGGTAAAGGAAAGGGGCACTAGATCATTCCTAAAATCCTAACCATCTTTAAGCTTTATTAGAACTGTGTGAAAATTCTATCCATGGGGCTCTTTTATCTCCCGGAAATTTTGTTTAAATTATATGTGCAAGAAGATATTCCTTACCTATTTCGGTCAATCATGAACCCAATTGAGTTATGAAGACGTCATCTAATATTCAAGAACTGAGAGATTAAGGAAGAGTGAGAGATAACTGACGATAACTACAATGTCAAAATCATATGAATAAAGGAATCAATCTTTTTCCCAAAGTCCTATCAAATTGACTTCACTTCAGCACTAAAATAAAGGAATTTTAGCCCACAACTCAAACAATAAATCACTTCAGCATATACAAAATCCAAGATTCATACAATTATTAACGAAATATGCGAATACCATGTATCACAGATCAAAACTCCAGTAACTCCTAACCCTCTTGCCAGCACTCAGTGAGGAATTAATAGTCCTAAAATTACTTATCATAGAATAAAAGAATTCCACTACAGTATAAATCACTAATTAAAGCAAGTCCTAGACCATCACTCTGGAGAAAATACCTTCATGAAGTGTATGAAGGCGCGGCAACCCCGGCGGAATACCATCGACCGGCAAGATTCCGTTCCGCCGCTCATCCCCGTCAATCCCACCGGAGATCGCCGTAACATCCGGCAAGGACGCGGAACCTCGCCGGTAGTACCCGTTCCCCTTCCTCTTAGCATAACCACCATGGCGCTTCTTCAAATGCTGCGGCGAATCGTCGTCGGACACATCGTCCTTCTCCCTCTCCACCGTCTTGGCAAACTCGAGAAGCTGCGTGAGAGTCTTCCGGTGCATATAGTAAGCGGACACAGCGACCACGGAAGCTCCAACGAGAGCCGCCACAGCCAAATGCAAAGCATAGGCATCCATGATTGATTACCTATTGACCTTCCTAATCTCTCTCTCTCTAAATCTGGTTCTCTTTCTCTCTCTACCTCTTCCGTGAAATGGTGGATTTGAGAAATGAGTGTATGGAGCTGAAAAAGGAGTGACTCAGAGGGATAAACCCTACTGAACAGTCCAAAGAGAGAAACTTGGTGATTTCTGTTTAAAATGGAGGCAACTTTAGGTTCTCTCTCCAATATTTATAGACAAGAAATAACAACACAACGTATTGGTTATTACTACCTCTTCTCTTTTTCTTTTTTTTTTCTTCTTCTTTGTGTAATGGCCATTTTGGCTCTCCTTTTCCTCTGAAATTTCACTGTCAGCTTTTTGGTGGTGCGAGGGGTGAAAAGGGCAACAAGAAAAAGTTATACAAACCTTTTCTCTCTCTTTTTTTCTTTTATTTAAAAAATGTGTTAATTTGATATATCAGATTTTGTAATAACGTGTTATTTTTTCTATTTTTTCTTTTATTTAAGAAAAATATTATTTTAAATTTCTCACGTGTATTTTTATTAGAGACAATTTTATTCAAATTAATTGAGATCCTATAATGAGCTACTCTCTTAATAAAAGTTTTTCTATATGCAAGTCTTGAACTCGAGACCTTAAAAAAAATAGAGTACCCTACCACTCAAATCAATCAACTGATAATAAAAAATTATTTATTTGATATCAATTTTTTTTTTGTGAGGATTTGATATCAAGTTTTATAATAAAAGGATAATAAAAAATTATTTATTTTATAACCAAATATGTATATTAGAGTTTCAAGAATACAATTATGTTAAAATTTAATATAGAACGTTTAAATTATTTTTTTTGTCTAGGTTAAGATATTTATTGTCGAATATGATAATTAATTTTTTCGTTGAATTGTATATACTTCAAAAGATAGAATAATTGTCTAAAAATTTAAAGTTACTCTCCAAAATTAAAAGATTAAAATCTTGACCTTTCTATTAAAAATGAATAAATCTTTTTCATTCAACCAGATTCCAAACTCGAAACTTTATTTACAAAATAATATTTGAATATCATATAAAGCAATTTATGATTATCATACATATAAAAGTTTTAAATAACATAATTGTCACTTGAAGCTGGATGTGGCCACCTGTGGATAAGGACATAAGAGGCTCTTTCTCTTTACTATCATTTTGTTGGTTTTGCTTTGTTTTTTTCAAAAACAAAAGGTCAAAAAACTTGTATTTCTTGAAAAATATCTTAGCAAAAATAAATTTGATGTTCTTAAATTTTACATTAAATTTTATTTTATTCATACAATTTTTTTTAGTCAAATTTTATCCCAAAACTTTAAATTACAATTTATTTTTATCCTCAAAATTTTGAATTATTTCATTTTAATATTTAAAATCGTCTAAATTACTAACAACAAATAAACGATAACATAATATCGCATATATAAAATATTAATGTAACGACGTTATTTTTTTATTTTCTTCTTGTTAATATAAAAAAGTGATATCATCTTAAGTGATGAGTTTGTATAATATAAATAACATCATTTTGAGTGTTGGATTTGAATTAATATTACATTTATTATATCATATCATTATAATTATTAATAATTTGGACGATGTCAAGTGTCATGATGAATTTCAAAACTCTACAAACAAAAACCTTAAAATTATAACTAAAGGAAAAACTAAACATAGATCTATTTTTAAAATTAAAGCAATCTTTTACCTTCCAAAGTATAAAAAAATGAAAGTATTACATATAAAGAATCACATAATTAATTATCACATGATATATAATAAGCAAGTGAACAAAATCAAAATAATAATTAATTTATAATAATATTGAGAAGTCTCCTCATTGAGACAATCCATCCCTCCATCCTCTCATATCAGCCAATTAATCGGTTTACAGTCAATATTTATAAACAATGCATGTCATTTCATCTAACCATTGTTCTAATGTGTGGCTGTGAGTCAGGTTGACTTTCCATTTCTTTATTATAGTCTGTCTTCTTTTATTAATACTCGTTGCTCTATTATAGATCTTCGCTATGTTTTAGACCTTTTATGATATCTTTTTGTCTTTAAAATATCTTTAGTTCACTTAATACTTGATTCCAGTAAATCGGGAGCGACTTATTTAATTTGTTTAAAACCCGTCAATGATAAATACGTATATAATGAAGAATTAATCTTAATACTAGCTAATATATTATATCTAATGTAGATTTAACACTTCTAGCTACTTGTTATATATAATCATTTTAAATTCCGTATATTAAAATTATAACAAGATTAAAAGGTACACATGTAAACTAATTAATTATATATCCTAAAATGAAATAATGGAAAGCAAGGCATGAAGTGGAAGAAATGTAACACGTGAGAAGTAGAGAGTGGGCCAGGATGAGTGGGAAAAGGCCAATAGGAGAGAGGAAAGATGGGTGGTGGTTTTGTGTAAAACAGAGGCCAGAATTGTGTCATTTTCGTTATCCATTCCATGCAAATGCAATTGTATTGTACACTACAATTAATAATAGGTGTGACCAAATATGTAGATTGGTTCAGTTTGAATGATTTAGATAATTGAATTAATTTAATTGAATGATTAAAAAAGTCATTCAATCTAATTCACTATTTGGACATCAACCGAATCGAACCGATTCAATTGGTTTTTGGACATAATTAAAAAAGTTTACTATTTTTTTCTCTTCAATTTAAATCATAAAAAATAAAAATAGTTATTCCTAACCATGAAAACCAACAAACTAAAGTTATTAGTACAATATTCTAACATTACAAATTTAAAATTACAATCCAACATCATACAACCATAAAAAGCAACATCATAAAATATTTATAAAAAAAAATCATAATCAGTTGTTTTGGTTCGATTAGGTTGGAATTGAGCATCATTCATCAATCGATTCAAATCAGTTATCAAGAAAATAAACAAATTCATCCGATTTTGATCGATTTGATTTGGATTGGATCGATTGATTCGATTTGAATCGATTCTCCACACCCTAATTAATATACCAAAATCACTTCATACTTCATAGTGCAGACCACATGTTTAAAGCTATCCCATTTGTTGCTTTACTTAATTTAGTGAGTGGGTCACCTATTATAACCTATGATGAATAATATGCCAATTTCTTCGCATATTTGTTAATAAATGTTATCCAACCACCTCAAAAACTATTAATTTCAAAGCTAATTAAGTTGCAATATCCAATATTCAATATATTTATAATATTTTCAACCTTTTTAAATTGTATTGTATTTTTTTATAGGAAATATAGTCTTAAACTCTTAATAACTAATTTATTGAGTAAATCAAAGTAAAAGTAGGTTTTTAAATAAAAATGTATTAAATATAATTTAATCAAGTTTTAATCCAGAAGAATTTTTAAATGGTCTATTATTTAGGCTTGTGCAATAATCTATTGGACTGTGTCTCACTGTCTCTCAGTCTCTTTAACATGCATGCCACTCCTCACTATCTGTCCAGTAGTTTTGGATGCATTCCTTAAACTATCATATTTTTTGTAAAAGCAAAAAGAACAAAAAAAAAGTGAAGAAGAACCAAATTAATGTGATGCTTAGAAAACGTCGAGTATAATACAAGATATGTGTGTGATTGCACTATATATTATTAGATTTGGAGTAGCTCAAATGCCCGTGGCTAGCTAGCTAGGTCTTAAAGTAATTTTTTATAATATCTAATTATTAATATGGAATTAAAATTTTAGAAGTTGTCTAATTTTTTATTTTTTTTTTATAGAAAAGTTGCCAAACTTGTAATATTATAAATTTTATTATCAATAATTTAATATAGTTATATATATATATGAAAACAAATAAAGTATTTGTATTTTTATGACTAATAAAATAAAATATATATAGTTCATAAAAAAAATAAAATATATATGGGTTTTTTAAAAAATAATATAAATAAATATATCTTCGGCATGGATTCAAATAACTTTCTTGAGTTTTTGGATCTACCTAAACATAAATAAATAAAATTCATGAGCACGTAAAACACAAATACCAAGCAAACTAGCGATGGCATGGCACACGCACTTAGCCACTTACTATAAATTTCATATTATATAAAAAATAATAATCACCTACATTAAGAATTAACTAAGAAATACTCGATCTAAACCAATTTTGGTTGGTCTAGTGGTTAGCTCAAGGTCGTTTAAGCAAGTGTTGGGAGTTCGAATCCTACCTTGTGTATGCAGCAAGTCAGCAACCAATTGGCCAGCAGCAAACCCTTAAATAGAGTTCAGATCCGTGAAAGATTAATCCTTAACCTGCCGAACTGGGGATACCTTGAGAAACTAAAAAAAGAAATACGCTATCTACATCTAGAAAATAATATTGACCTTTGATAGGAAAAAACGCCTCCATAAAAGGCTTGCCCATTGTATCCTTTTGAAGGTCTCCCTTGTTGCACTAAAATCCATGAAGCCATTAAAGGCAGAGCAAAGTAAAGTATTGTGGCTCATTTGTGAACTTTAGTGATCTCTAAACACACTTAGGAAATCAGTTTTGATTTGTATATGTTAAAGTGTAAGTGCATGACCCAAGCTATCATATGAAAATTAAGATTCATGATTGTATTACAACACTCACATTTAACGATTCAGATTATACACATCATATACTTTAACCATTCGATATATACTTTAACAAATTCAGATTCTGTTGAATTTTTGAAGGCATAATTCACCTACATATATATCCTCAATTTATTGAACATTTGCCATTATAAGAAACAATTCCCACCATAATTGGGTACTTTAATTATGATAAGTACTATTAATGCATTATAATATATATTGGATGAAATTGAGAAAATGATGTATATTTAGATTGTAACCTATAGACTATAATTGATAATGAGGTTTAAGATATATTTTTCTCACATAAACATCTCTTTATAATCGTATATTGTAATCGTGCAACATAAGATATAAATAATGTTGTTAAGAATGAAAAAAAAAACTAATACAAACTCAACATATATAATATATATAGTAGGATTAATGGATTATACATCATTAGATTAAATTCTTAAAATATACATTTGATGATGAATTATTCACATTGAAAGAACTATAAACAAAAATAACTTAATTAGGTGATGAAACTTTACACGATGAATTTAAAAATTAGATGATGAAAGAACTGAAACGTAAAACTAGAAGACGGAAAGAGAAAAAAAAGTAAAGATTGAATCTTTTATACGGTGTTGAATAATTTTTAAAATTAAAATTTAAGTCATGTTATAATTATGCATAGAGAATCTATCGAAATTAAAAGGAAGATGATTGGAAGAGTATATCATGAACATTTTTAACAACTAGATTGTATAATTTTAAGATTTGTACACAAAATTAAAATGTCTTTTATATATATATATATATATGTCTTTAAAATACTAATTAAAAAGTTGATAGAATTTTCAGTAAATAAAAAATGTCACTTTTAATCAATAAGTAGTTGGTTAAGGTGATATATAAACATTTTATTTCTTTTAAATAAAATTTTTGAGTTTAAGTTTTTTGTGAGTCCTTTATAAAGGGGGGTTTCAAGTTACAATTCTCCAGCTTGACGAAGACTAGAAGGCAACTAGAGAACTCTAATGGTAGCAAACTCGTGTCCAAGATCCTTAGTGGGTTTGGGTTTATATAGAGATCCCTGAGGGGACAAGGGTGGCTGTGATTGACGTGTTGGGAGTTGGAAACTATCAGGAAGTGTACAGTGTTAGTGGTGGCGTGTCCGTAATTTGTAGATGGGAAGGGTGATGACCGGACGGTCAGCTGGAGGGGTCGATCGTCCAGTATAGTGTACTTGGGGGTTCCAAACGTACCTCATCAGTTTTGTATATAAAAAAGATGGGTTAAGTATTTTTAATACTCTAACATTTGATCTTTCGATTAAATATATACTCAAAGTTTAGTTTCAGTAAATTATATCTCTAATTTTTTATTTTTTAAATAATCTTATTATTTTTTATTAACACTGTTAAAATATATAATGATACCGTTAGATAACTTGAAAGTTGAAACCATATAAATTAAAAGTTAAAACTCAATTAATTAACTTATGGGTATTGGCAATTTCAACCAAAAAGAAAATAAAAAAAAAAGCTCAAAATGTCTGGAAGAAATTAATAAGCTCTCGCAAAATACAAGTATATAATATTCGAGTAGATAGACATGCATGTAGCTCTAGCTTGAGCTAGCGATCAAAGTAATGAATTTGGGGTTTGGCTTGCCTATTTGGCCGTAGTTCCATAGTTCGGAAGTATTAAAAATTTAATTTTATCTTAATTTATTATTTATTAGTATTAATAAAATTTTAAATATTAATCCATTTAGGATGAATGACTTTTTATGTGAATCCCTATTAATGTAGTACTTCACTCACATGAGATTTATATCTCTTGAACAAAATCCCAAATTTAAGTTTTACGTATAAAAAAATTATGTTATGATATTTTTATTCCGATTCAACTAGTTTAAATAAGGTTATCTCTAATAAAAAAATACGTATAAAAAAAAATCCTAATTTTGAGAAGCACGTAGGTATGAGTCATAATGCTTTTATGTAGCATTAGGCATCACTACCACAAGAAGAACAAATTAAGTAGCTAGCTTTGTTTGTGACTTTTGTGATAAGTAGATTAGCCTAAGCCATTAACATTTGTCGCAGCCTTAATGTATATATGGTTTCACGCCAACCTAAATAATTGATGCATTGATGGAATATAATGGACCACTAATTTCATACATATTTTGGCTTTATGTGCTAGTTTCTAGCTACCTAATTAGTGCTACACATATTAATTAGTATTATGTGTCAAAAGAATAGCAGACAAGTTACTAACTACATTTAGATATAAACAATTAAAAATGATCTCAAGGGCCCATCCTTCTTTTTATACCTATACGTACTCAATTTGATCTCTTGGACATTTATATTTATATTATATTATTTCAAAAGGCTTAATAATTAGGGCACATTTATTAGATAGAAATAGAAATAGAAATGGAAACGGAATGTACTTGATGTGTTTAGTAGTAAAAGTTTGGTAATGGAAATGGAATGATAATGTATTAAAATGACTATTTTACCCCTTATATTAAAATAATAAAAAGAAAAGAAGGTTATAACTGTGTCAAATCAAAATGGTATAATAGATATTTTGTATTTTTCTTTTATTTTTTTTAAGTTGATGGAAATGAAAAAGTGAAAAAGTAAGTGGGACCCAATGAGTCCCACTTACTTTTTAATTTCCATAAAATTAATTTCTTGTTAGTGAACATGTCGTCAAAGTCTTATTTTGTTTTTGTAAGGTGTTGAGGTTGAATTGCGCATATTCAGTGATAAATTTAAGTTGTGATTAATAGTCCATTTAGGGTTTATAATTTTTAATTAACCACACGCCAATGTTTATTTGCTTGCTTGTTATATATACATTAATTAATTGTCTAGCTAGCTATAGCCTGCTCTTTAGGGTTTATAATTTTTAATAAATCAAAAGGTGACAACTTTATATACTATTGTTTAATATGTGGCCAATGCTTTAGCATTTAGGTTTCCCATTTCTTATATCAACAGAACAATAACCATTAAAAGGTGACAACATAAAATATTGTTTTTTTTAATTAAGATAGTAGTAAGGGAAGGCACTCCCAAGTACTATCGGGTAAGGCGCCAGTGGCATGTTGCGGAGATCAACAGAGGCCCAATCCAAAAGATTACTGCACAGGCCTAAACCTCAAGCAATTTTATCCAATCACAGTTATTCAACTAGCCCTGGAATATCAGGAAGAGGGATACCCACACATAAAATATTGTTGAATGTTTATGTAATGGGTAATAGTAATAATATATAATTTATTAGTATATAAAGCCCACTAAAGGCCAGGATAATATGAATATCACAAATAGTTCTGATTTGATATTGTTCTAATTTTTCTCTTTTTTTATTATACAGAAATTTGCATCTCTTTGGTGGGATACCAATAATTATTATTGGCACACATGAGATTAATATGACAAAAAGTTTTTTTTTTTTGGGTAGGGAATATGACAAAAAAAGTTTAAATGTGCTCCAAATGTTTCTTTTTGCTGAAAATTGATTATATAATGTTGTGGTTCCTTTTATTTGAAAGGCTAAAGTATTATTTTGGTCCTTAATGTTTCAAAAGTTTAATATTGGTCCTTAAAGTTTTTTTTTGTCAATTTTGGTCCTCGAGCATAACACCGTTATCTTTTTGCCGTTAAATGATGACATGACATGCTTATGTGGCACACCCTCTCTCCTATGTGTCATATTTTAATGACGTGGCATGACACATCACTGCCACGTCACCCCACATTGCCATATCATCATCTTCTCTCCTTCATCATCATTATTATACCATCATATTTTAATGACGTGGCAGTGATGTGTCATGCCATGTTATTAAAATATGACATTAGGAGAGAGGGTGTGCCATATAAGCATGCCACGCCATCATTTAACAGTAAAAAGTTAACGGTGTTACGCTCGAGGACCACAATCGAGAAAAAAAAAACTTTGAGGACCAACATTAAACTTTTCAAACATTGAGAACCAATATTAAACTTCATGCAAACATTGAGGACCAAAATAGTACTCTCACCTATTTGAAATAAAGGTTTGTTTCCAAACATCAGAGTGTATTATTTGTATAAAAATGCAAAGATTCTTAATTATTATCCACAAGTCCAATAGGTTCTAACTTCTAAGTGATCAAATTTGAGTTCGTTGAGGTTTAATAAGGAAGTAGAGTTTGTCCAATAATTTTTTTTTTCATATATAAGATTCAAAGCTGAGATTTATTTTATTTAAAAGAGAATAAAATATTTACCAATTTAATTCACAATATGTTGGTGAATTATAAATAAAAGAAGTGTAAGGAGAGGATGTTCAATATTACGGTAGTATTAAACTTCAATACAATTCTCTAATCATTTGCTTCCTATAATTTATTAAAAACGGATCATTATTAGTGTGAGTCCTTATTAATATTAAAAATAATACTAAATAATTAAAAGAATGTCAGTTAAATTTTTATCTAAGGGTAAGATCCTTCGGATTTGCTTTTTGTGTGGGATGGATTCTAAATAGAACATTGATGGACAAAAGAAAAACTATAGTGTGCTTGGTGGTGGTGTCAGGAATCACATTCTCATGTATGGCATAGGAATCCTAATTTTGTTGGTTAAAAGAGTGGGGAAAAGGCTGGGCTACCTTTATATATGCATATTTCTTTTAGGTACGTTTGGGTGGAGAGAAAAGGAGGAAGGGAAGAAATTGGATAAGAAAATGAATGAGGAGAAAAAAGTAGAGAGTTAAATAATGTGTTTCTTTAATGAATGGTATCTAATGAAAAAAAGTTGTGCTTACTGTTATTATATTATTGTTGTTTCTTTAATCTTTACTCTTGTTTGGAAAAAATAAAAATATTCTTTTAAAGTACTAATAAACAATTTTGAGAAATTAATGATTAGTTATCCTTGACCCTTGTTCTAAAGTAGATCAAGAAATGATTAACATGATTACCTAGTTTGAAAATTAATTAGTAAAGATTGGTAATGATTTTACAGATCCCAAAGGAAGAAAATTACATTTTGAGAACTTTACAATATAGGAGGATCATAAAAGAATCTTTTTAAACATTGTAATATTATTTGTTTAATGGTCAAATCATAAATTATGACAAAAAATCGCTTTCTAAAAGATCTTATCAATCCAATGACAAGGTTAGTGGAATGGAAGAAACTTTCTCTTAAGTGAACCAATTGCCATTATGTTAAACATTCCATTTTAGGTGTAGGATTACGCATCCCAAATTAATTTGATAATATTATTATGTTAAAATATGTAATTAAATTGGATTGAGTCAGAAAAATATTGCAGTAGATTTGAAGATCAGAAAAAATTATTTATATAACTCAAAATTCTCTTATTTTTCACAATTATTTCAAGTTATGAATGTCTATTCTATATCCCTTTAACGTTTTTCAAATTGGTCTATTTAAATTTAGAAGATATAATATCACATGTCATTATGTCAATGTTAAATCTTATGAGAAACAATTATTGGGCCAACATTAATGTATTTTCGGCCAGATTGGGTTCATATGTATGGCTAATACCCAAAATACTGAAAATGGGCCTACATGATCTTAGCCCATAATATACAAAGTTTTAACTTTTTAAGCTCCATATATATTATACTAGAAGTTTCACCAAATTATTTTTTAATTTAAAAAATATATAATGTAAATATATTATTATTTAAAATAATAAAAAATTAAATATTTGATAGTTTTTAAATTTTAAAAATAAAAAATAAAATAATAATTATTATATTTTAAAATAATAAATTAAATAATGAGAAATTATTTATTCCTCAACTTTTATAATAATTACCCACCATATCTAAATTCTCTCTCTCACATTCTCTCATCATATATTTTAATTATATTTTTTAATTACAAAATAATTATTTTGTGAATTCAATGACAGATCCAAAATTATATATATATATATAGATATTATATGTGTTCTCGTTCTCTTTCTTTTAAAGAGAAATTTTGAATTAGTTAAATAGCATAAAAGATTAGATAATTTTAATGGACTCTTACTGAAAAATTAGAAGTAATTAACCATTTGAGGATGAGTTCAACCCATTTTCCTTCATATTCATTTTGGCCAAACATTTTCCTTCATATGGAAAAGAAATCATAAAAAGTTAAAAACTACTTTCTTTTATAGTTAAATCATAAAAACTACTAAAATATGTATTCTTACAAATAAAAATAACACATTTGTCACATTTCTTAGTTTATTATTTTAAACCAAATTAAACATAAACTTCAATCAATTAATGTAAGAACGAGTTGCTTTACCACCATTATTCTATACAATTCACCACACATTATCCAAATACGATTAAATGATTTCAAATATAATCATTGGTCGAACAAAGCAGTGAGAAACCTTATTGGTCCACGTAGACAGAAACATATTAACTTGCGTACACTATAATACACCTTAGACGCTCTCTTCCACAACGTGAAGAGAAATATTTTTTACTTGTGAAGTTTATCACTATGCCAATATAACCAATACCATTTGTCTTTCCGCCTAACGAAGTCGAAGCCATTTGTCTCTTCTCAGTCTCTGAAGCTCCACTTGCTCATATCTTCAATGGCTTCCATACTCAATATGGTTTCGGTTTCGCCCAGAACGTTATCAAGTTCCAGAACTCCTCGAGTCCAAACGCGGCCTTATCTGGCGCCAATTTCTGTATCGTTCACTAGTAGGTTGCCTCAATAGAGCTCTTTTTGTTGGTGTGAGAGTGAACTATTTCTGGGTGCTTAAAGTCCCTTTTTAGACCCTTTTTTGAATTCTACTGTCAATCGTGATTATCGTGCTTTTTGTTTAGCTTCTCAGCTGCCAAATGCCACTAGGAGTTTCTGATTTTGAGCTTCTTTGCTCTGTGCTGTTTCATTGTGTGTGATAATTGGTTGTTTTACATTCTAGGGCGGAGATTACAGATTAGAGCAGCGGAAACTGATACGAATAAAGGTGAATTGGGATTTCGTTTTTTGGTTTTGTTTTGAAGTTTCATTATAGTTATTTCAGAGTGGCTTATTTTGGTGGGTCTGAGCAGTTAAATCTGAGGCACCGGATAAGGCCCCGGGAAAAGATGGTTCGAGCTTTAATCAGCTTCTTGGTATTAAAGGAGCTTCTCAAGAAACAGTGAGTCCACTATTTTTTGATCTTCTTCCTTGTCTTTAGTCCATTCATATCAGAGTTATGCTTAATTATTATCTCTTGATTTTTTAGTAGGGATTTCTCTTATACTTTGTTTGGAAGGAGATAAATTGGAGTGAATGACTTCAAGAGGAATGAAAGTTATGGGCGAAAGTTATGTTACTTATCCAAAGAAATATGGGAGAAATGAAAATGTAGAGAATATTTAACATGAGTTTGACCAAAATAGTTTTCCCAGCCACATAGAGAGAGATAGTAATGAGAAAATTAGCATTTGATCTTGTTGTATATTAAATTATATAGTTATCCTTATCCTTATCTAGTTTGTAGCCTTCATGTTGTTTAATATACAACAAGATTGTGAACCATTCAAAACATGTTTAACTTATCGTTCATTTTATAATATGTTCTGCAGAATAAATGGAAAATTCGTCTTCAACTTACAAAACCTGTTACTTGGCCTCCATTGGTTTGGGGTGTAGTATGTGGTGCTGCTGCTTCTGGTAATTCCCTATCATAATGTCAAAACATTGACATGTATTCTGATTCATCTAGTACAATTCATTTTACCAGTTGTTCTGATTGTTGCCTTTGTTTTTTTTTTTTTAATTTACTTTGTCAAATTTGGCGCAACTATCCATACTAGGGAACTCTTTCAACTATGCAGAGTTTCATCTTGGTCTTGTTTTCTTTAGTTTATTTCCTTTCACCGCTTTCATTATGAGGATATCTTATCCTCTTGTATTCTTCTCTTCTAATAAATTTTCTTTTTTTCTTTTTAAAAAAAAGTAATCAGTTCAAGGAAAAGAATATTGTACATGGAAAAGGATCATTGTATGAAACTACGAAAACAAATTATTGATGTTTGTCATGTTTAAGTTTTGAAGTAACTGTAAAGTTTCAACTGCCAGAGTAAGAACTCATCGAGTACAGGTTTTACACTAGTAAGTTATCGCCTAATGATTAATTAAGGGCCACACTCACATGGATGAACATCAGTTTTCTTAAGTCCTTTCTGTAAAAGGTAAATCCTTTGCATAACCAGTAGATTCAATGATTCATTATCTGAATAACTGATGAATTATATTTACCAAAAACAGTGTGGTAATGTTTGAAACTGGATTTGTGGAGGCTAAAGTTTGCCAGTATAGGTTGCCCACGAAATAACTGATGTTTATGAGAAGTTTGGAACCTACAAATGTTAGCTAATCATTTAGTGTAACCTATTTTGGTGTGTAAGTGCGTTGTGAGGAAGGCCATGGAACTAAAAGAGGAAATTGCCAAAGATGTCAAGAACCAACTTTCCCAAAAAGAAAAAGCTCTTAGGTATAGGCCCAAGGTTTTTTTTTTTCATAATAATTGTCTGTAACGATCTTCGTGTGAAAGCCCTTGGTTCTCAAAACATTGGCAAATCTATTGTCTACCATTTCTTGTGTTGAACTTGAAACTTGATTTAATTAGAAGTGTGGGAATAAGTGAGCAGCAATGATGTTTCTAAATTTTTTTATCACATAAGGAAACTTAACTTGGTTGATAATAAAATTTCATGTTACTGAATTGTCATTAATCTTTACTTCTTCACATGATCTGATTCCAAAGTTCCCCGTTCTTTGCTTCAGCCTGTAACTTCATGGTATGCATTCATTGTATCTGCACAACTTCTCCAGGTAGTCAGTTTTCTGAAGAACTCTGTTAACTTGACAGGAAATTTCCACTGGAATCTTGAGGATGTTGCCAAATCAATTGTGTGCATGATGATGTCTGGCCCCTTCCTCACTGGATATACACAGGTACTTTTTTGGTTGAGATAAGTTTAACTGCCCCTTGTTGCGCAAGAGTCTCAAACTAACATAAGCGTCGTTTTTCTACCTGTTTAATTTTTTAAGACTCTTAACGATTGGTATGATCGGGAAATTGATGCAATTAATGAACCTTATAGACCAATTCCTTCAGGGGCAATATCGGAGAATGAGGTATGTTGTTTATCTAACTGAGATCCATGCAAATTTTCCTGTTTTCGCTTATTTATATTTTCATTTAATTGCTTCAATTTCTTCAGGTTATTACTCAAATATGGGTGCTGCTACTGGGAGGTGTTGGCTTGGCTGGTTTGTTGGACATATGGGTCTGTACTCTAATAGTCCTATTTTTCTTTTATTTCCTGTAAACTGTAGATTACAGCAAAGCAAGCTTGTCCTTGTAGGCAGGGCATGATTTCCCTATAGTTTTTTATCTTGCTCTCGGTGGATCATTGCTGTCATATATATACTCTGCTCCTCCTTTAAAGGTACTTCTTTTTTTTCCTCCTTTTGTTCCATATAATTTCATTTTAAAGTTTATTTATTTCTTGATGTTAACCATTGTACTTCCAACACCACTGCTGGATATTGCAAACTTTGACAAAGTTTTATTTGTGTCCACAGCTAAAGCAAAATGGATGGATTGGAAACTTTGCTCTTGGAGCAAGTTACATCAGTTTGCCATGGTGCAATACCTTTTGCTTTGATATCCTTTAGCAACAATTGATTTGAAGCATTACGGTTATCAATATGAAATTGTAATTGACAAATCAGTTTAGTATACATCCATTTATTGAGAGAAAAGAGTTTCTGACTATGCATAGTAGCTGACTGTTATTCACAAGATGCAAAGAGGGCTATAGAGGGGATTTTATTCTGGACTTCATATTTTCTTGAAAAAGAAATTATTTCTAATTAACATTCAATTTAAGAATGATAAAGTGATGGCACTTGGTAATCAACTGGGTGAGGCCTTAGGCATTTTGTCAACCAAAAAATAATGAGGAATTTGACCTTTTTCATTTGATTTACTTCTAAAGTCTAATTTTAGGACTTGTACCACGTGCCATTAGTTCTAATAACCAAATTCTTAATGATAGGTGGGCTGGTCAGGCTTTGTTTGGAACTCTTACACCTGATATCATTGTTCTCACGCTCCTATACAGCATAGCTGGAGTATGTAGCATGTGTAATTCAGCATTTTGTTATATTTGGTTTATTTGTCAAATAAACTCTGTAAAAGGGTTTGTAATATTGTTACTCTTTTACATTTCAGTTGGGAATTGCCATTGTCAATGACTTCAAAAGCGTTGAAGGGGATAGAGCTCTAGGACTTCAGGTCTCTTGCTTTTCATTTTTTTTAATAATATTTTTTGTTGTTTTCAAATCACGCACATTAACTGAAGTAATTGCTGCCAACTGTTTTTTAAGTGACATTTTTTTTCCCCAACAGTCACTTCCGGTTGCTTTCGGCACTGAAACTGCTAAATGGATCTGTGTTGGTGCTATTGACATTACACAGTTATCTGTTGCTGGTACGTTTTGATCCAATGGCTGTATTTATATGGTTTTGGTTTTGGAGCTAATAGTTTTCACTTTTCATTGGAAAAAAAAAACTTTTTTTTTGTTTTTTAATTTACTGATTTGAATTCAGTTAAAGCACTCATTTTCACTTTGATCAAGACGTTGATGGATCAGAAAAGAACATCTGATTGATTTTTATGGATATAGCCGATTCCACCTAGTGAGAAAAGGCTTTGATTGTTATTGTTGTTTAGCTTACTGGAATTTATTGCTGCAGGATACCTTCTTGGAGCAGGTAAACCATACTATGCATTGGCTTTACTTGCCTTGATAATTCCGCAAGTCATTTTTCAGGTAATGCACAGTCGCTATATTTTTTATTTTTGTCCCTTGGGTGGTGTTTAGTGCATGGGGTTTTCAATTTCTGAGTTTTGGAAACCTATTTATTAGATATTTTAAAATAACATAGAAAAATTGTGTGTAATCATGTGAGCTAGCTCACTATTTTACGTTGTCCTATCCAGAATTTCAGCTAAATATATATATTGGCATCTTTGATCTTACTGGTTTATAATATGCCTTGCAGTTTCAATACTTCCTCAAAGACCCTGTGAAGTATGATGTTAAATATCAGGTATATATATTCACTATTGGACTTCTAAGAACTAAGTTTATAGGCATAGTCTCAGCCATTACGGATAGAATGTGGTGTTTTGTTAATGAACAGTAGATTTTCTTATACTAATTACCCTTGCTTTTTGGTTTTTTTGATTATCCCTTAAGGCCTTAACCATCTTGTAGTATCTTAAATCCAATATTTGACAAAAATATTCGCAAGAACATTAAAATGATGAACTATTTCAATGTTAAATGTCTGTTTCACTTATGTTTTGAATATTCTTGTTCCAAGTTTTGTTGAGCCCATTGTTGAGATTAAGTGGATAGTTTCAATTTTGAAATATCAGCTTAATCCTTGTGGACAGTGGTAGCTTTAAAAGACTATGAAACTTCCCTGAACATAGAACACACTTTTAAGAATGAAATGCTATTATTTTTACTTCCACATGATTATTTTTGTCAAAACTAAGATTAAAAAAAAAAAAACTAATGGCTAGTTAAGTGGTAAGAAATGATCAAGCGATGGGGGAGTTGAATGATGGACTTTAAATTAAACCACAGTAGGCCAAACTGATTTTGGGGCCAACTCTAAAATCAATATTTCAGAAATTTGGAGTAAAAGGAAAGAATTATAAAATCGGAAGGCGTTGCTTGTGTTTTTACCTTCCATTTAATCTCATTTTTTCCACTTTTCATAGGCTTAATTAATCTGAGTGGTTTCAATTATGTTTTCAGGCCAGCGCCCAGCCATTCCTTGTGCTTGGTCTCTTGGTTACAGCTCTAGCAACTAGCCATTAGCCTTCTATATATCATGTGCAAGAATTACAGAAAGGCATTGGATCGATGGAGAGAAGAGAATATAAAACCAAAATGACACGATGATAAGAAAGAAATTAATTACAAATACCAGATTGGCTTTACCACCCTGCCAAAACTAAGCCTGATTAAGGCTTTTTTTGTGTGTCCTTATTACCCCTTTTCCCCCTCTCATTTTCATTTACTTCTTTCTTCTCAAATCCACTAGTTTTGGAAATTTTTGTTTTTGGGAGTTTAGGTTGAGAAGTCTTTTCTTACCAGAAATTATGTGTACCTGCTGTTTGTTGTAATATCTATATATATGGATCGTTTTATAATGCAATTTGTACAAGGAAGTTGCATCCATTCCACCTTTGATATATAATTACGGAGTGACTCTGGGGAGCTCGAGCCCCCATTGGTCACTCCATGTTTTTTTTTAATTTAATTTTTTAAGTTTTTTCTCTCTCCTTATTAAGGAGAGAAAAAAAGTGAAGGAAGGACAACCCCCTTCACTATTTCTCTCTCCAGGTCGTCCTCCCTATAGCATGGCCATATTTTTTTAATATTTTTCTGGTGCTCAACTTTTTGGAATTTGCAAAAGGAATCTTAATTTTAACCCAAGTTAATTGGTGGATTTTCTTGATATATTTGTTTATTACGTATATTGTCAACATTTTTTATCGGGAAGAATTCAGTAGGAATAAAAAGAAATTCAGAACTTGAAAAATATTTGAAGTCTAGTATATTTCATTGAATGAAATAAAGTAAAAAAATAAAATGATTAAAGAATAACAAAAAAATATTCCATATAAATGAATTGAAGTTGACTAGGTTTAATCATAAATAATAGAAAGAGTTATGTATCATTTGATAATCAATCAAAACTTCAGAATGTCGTAAGTATAACAGGTGTTTTAGCCCAAGGCATGAGCATAAGGTAAGCCATTGTGGTCTTTTTATTTTGTCCATTATTCTTGTTAGGATTGATAGGAAGGATGGTGGGGGAATGAAGAGTGAAGTTGGAATTATTTGAAAATCTTAATAATTTGATTAGATGTTTAAAACTTTCATGGGGTGGGTTAAAACTTAAAAATCATCTAATACTTCAATCTTGAAACTTCTCTAAACTGAGGAGATTGAAAGGAAAGGAAAGATAAGTTAAATGATAAGATATCATTTTTTTTGTTTGAATTCTTCAAAATTTCTTAATTTAAATTAACAAAGAAACATATTAAGGACTCCAATATTTTTCCCTTTCAAAATTTTAAAAATTATATCAGAGGAGAATCACTAAAAATTCTTCCCTTCTCTCGTCTCCTGGTTTCTACTCTTTTGATATCTAATCCAAATATACAATTATTGAAGAAAAAGATGCCATGAGAGTGGATTAACTAAATCCCGGGTGTTGAACGCAGAAGAAAATTTTAGAAGATGGACATTTTACTTTCTTTCAAGCAGGAAAATTAAACAAGGACAAATCAACATAATTAGAATGAAAAAAAAAAAAACTAGAAACATATCATAAACTCAGCCCACTCGGATATGGGTTTGGCAATGTCTTGGCAGCTAAAGGAAGACCATGACAGTGACGAACAATTTCATTCACCGTTTGTTCATCCGTTTCTTCCATAATATTTTGCAACACAATGGCTTTCAAAAGCTTCTCATCATCATCCTTATCTTCATCCAAAGGCTCAAGATGAATCAAATTCTCACCCACCAACTTCTTACACACTTCCTTTATCCTACTCGTTACTATAACATTAACACCATTATTATCCTTTTCCGTTTTCTTCGATTCACCCAATTCACGGCACAAACCAACGAACCAATCATTACAAACCCACACGTCATCAAACACTACCACATAGCTTCCCAAATCCATTAACATATGATGTAGTTGTTCCATTAGCAGTGAAACGTCGTCGTAAGAGCCGACGAGGCTATCAGTATCACAACCCAAATAATTCAGCAAATACTTGACAATCCTCACATCTATCTCATCTTCTTCGGAGGTTAAGTCCGACAAGCAAGCCCATACAACGTTGTTGAATTTGTCGCGAACAATTCCAGTTTCCAACACTTTTTTCACAAGCGTTGTCTTGCCCGTACCACCGATCCCATAAATCCCAATGGCCTTCGACGTTGTGAGCCAATCGATCATCCTCTTTTCGTGTTCCTCGAAACCTATGATGTCAAATAATGGATCGGGTTTGAAGGATGTGAATCGATCCCACGGGGAAGAATGTTGGGCGGCTTGAATGATATTGACGGGCTCGTTGATGTCTTTTCTGAAATTGGATAATCGCTCGTTGGTCCAGCGAACTAGAGCGGGGTAGCGGATCAATTTCTTGATGCCATTGCGCTGATTTGTGAAGATTCGCCACTTAGCGAGGGCGTAATTAAGATCGTCAAGGAGCGAGACGAGATTTGGGGATGACTTATTATGGTACTCCAACTTATCTTGGATATCTCGAAATTGACGAGAGATTGAAGCTGGTAAGTCTGACTCTATTTCTCTCAAGGACTTGAAGTATCTGTCCCTTAGAAATCTGGCGACGTCGGATTCCATGACAGAATAGACAAAATCAGAAGCCAAAGGAAGGAAGGGGAAGCAAGTATTGGGCACAAAAATGAAAAGGAAAAAAGAAAAATGGAATGGTCTAGTAGACTGTAGACTAGACTAGTGTTAGAGTATGACTTGGGCCTGATATGTTATAAAGCCCATAATCATGTAAAGCCTCATTCAGTTAGTTGTAATCTAGTTAGGCTCTGTTAGTTTGTTTAGCTTGTATAGTTGTATATATTTTGGGTTCTCTCTTTGAATAATACATGATACCATTCTCTTTCATTCTCTCTGTCACGACCTTCTCTCTCTCTCTCTCATCTGTCTACTCTAGGTTAACTCTGAAACCTAATAACTAGTAGCATAGTTTGAATCTGTTACTATAATAAGATATTAAGATGAGTAGAGTAGAGCCGTAGAGGAGCAAGACCAACCTAGGTCTTTTTTGTTTAAGATAAATTTATTTTCTTTCTTTTGAAAAAAAGGCTCTTTTATCAAGAATTCACATTTGAAGAACCCTTTTATTTATTTAGAAAAAAAATTTTAAGTGCAGTCTTGAGAAAATTGACATATGTGAGAACTGAACCACAAGGGTTTTCACAAGAAGAGCACATTGTGAGAGAAAAGAGAGGAAGAGAGAAAGGCAATGAGAGAGGAACAAAGGAGAAAACATGTGAGAGAAAGAGAGAAGAAAGACCCAAGGATGATGTGACTAGCCACATCACATTAATTAGATAGGTCGAAATCTTAATCCATCTAAAATAAAAATTGAGAGGACTTAAAATAACTTTTTAAAACATAGAGGACCAAAAGCAAATTTCAATGAAACATAATGAACCAAAATAACAATTTAACCTTTATTAAATTGTATATAAAACAATAATTTATTTTTACATGCTAACCAAACAATTTTAATTTATAAAAATAACATATCCTAGCACTTCACAGATTTATATTATCTCCATAAAATTTTTTAAAAAATAGTACACCAATGTGCAACTTAAAAGGATAAAATTCATAAAAGACCCACGAGTTTTAAAATCTTATACTAAACTTTTTTAATCTTTGGTTAAAGTACTATTTTAGTTTTCAATGTTTACATGAAGTTTAATCATTAAAATACTATACGTATGAGAGAGGGTGTGCCACAGAAGCATGTCAAGTCATCATTTAACGGCAAAAAGTTAACGGTGTTACACTCGAGGACCAAAATCGATCCAAATTTTTTTTTGAGGACCAACATTAAACTTTTAAAACATTGAGGACCAATATTAAACTTCATATAAACATTGAGGACCAAAATAGTACTTTAGCCTTAATCTTTTAACTTTGAACTACTCAAATTCTTTTCGTTAGGTTTTTATTTATTTTTTAACATTTTTTAATTATGTCATATTTTTAGTCATATTAGAAAAGAGTGATTTAATAATTTTACTTAATTTCGAAATAAAAATGCTAAAGTGGTTAAAAAGTATTAAAAATTTACCCTAGAATCAATTAAATTTGAAGAATATGTATAGTATTTAAGTTAAACAATTCATGTATATATATACATATGGATATCATGTGCTATATATATACAGACACATAATACATTGCATTTTGTGGATCTTAAGGTGAATTCGTATAGTATATTAAATTTACTTTATTTTTTGTGCACTACTTTTTGTATGTGTGGATATTATAGAAGAAAACTGAAGAATAAAAATAAATTTTAGTTCATTTGGGTTTTCTTGAAAATTAAATTAAATTTTTAAGTAAAATACATATGTATATGATTGGAGTGAAATTTAATTATGTAAAAGTATAAAATGTGTATTTACCACACTTGATAGTATTTGCAAGGTATTTAGTTTGAGATATTTGTAAAATCTTATTGTTTATAGGAATATATGCAATTTTTTTTCAAAAAAATACTTAATGAAAAATTATTGTTAAACATGTCAAAGTAGAAACAAAATATTTGCCATAACTCGTAGTTAAAAGAATATATACAAGTGATAGTTTACATTTTTCTTGAATTTAATAGGGGTGTGTTTGGTTGGTGGTTTTAAAAATCTAATGTTGGATGTATTGTGATGTAATGTTACATTTAATATTCTTCCTATAAAATAAATATAACTTTTTGTAATGAGATGAAATTATATTTTTGTCTTTATTTTTTTACCCATTTTTATTCTATTTTCACTTTTAATGTAAGGGTAGAATGGTCATTTCATTGTATCCACTTTTATTCCATTCGCATCACATTACATCATATTGACATGGCATTTTCATTCCCTCTAATATTTTCATTACATCCTCCACCCCACCAACCTAACAAAATTTAGTGGTGCAAGTTGAAAAATTTTAAGAAGGGCTGACATTACTAGGGGTGATCGCGGGTTGGGTTGGTTCGGGTTTGAGGAAAAATTGGAACCAACCCGATCAAAGTTCAGTGGGTTGAGTTTGAAAAAAAGGAGTATTGAACCCGAACCGAACCAACCCGCCAATGGCGCGGGTTGGGTTGGGTTGGTTCGGGTTCAACTCATCAAATTTTTTTTTTTTATTATTTTTTTGACCTTTTTTATTTTTCTTTAAACTTTTAAATTATTTACCTTTACTAAAAAGACTTATTTTCATTTAGGAAAAAGTCAAGAACTTAAAAAAAATTAAAATTGACATATTCAAGATATGAACAATTTGTATTGGTTACTTATGTATTAGTGATTTAATATCTTAATGTGTTATAAATGATTTTTCTAATAAAAATATATACTAGAGCAGGTTGACGAGTTCATAATTTTCAAATCCGCTAACCGAACCAATCGATGAGCAGGTTAAAATTTTGGACCCGAACCAACCCGCCAACCCAACCTAAACTGACGGGTTGAATTAGTTTTGACGGGTTGACAAGTTGACCCGAACCGCTGATCACCCCTAAACATTACATCTTCCACCCCACATCACAGACCTTCGCCCTCTTTTTGGATGAAGGACTGACATACATGCAGGGCCTTTGCCCTGAAGAGTGACAAAGGCCCTCAAACAAAAAAGTTTGTTTATATATGTAAGGAAATAACTTTTTATTTAATTTATTTTTAAAATTATATAAAAATAAAATAACCCACAACCTAGTGGTGCAAGTTGGAAAATTTTAAGAAGCAACTGAGTCCATTTCTTTTCTTTCCATTCCGTTGGTACTAGGTTGAAGTTGAGCTGTAGCTAGCTACCCATTGTTGTATTGTAGAGTGTTGTAAAGTTTCCATCTCTTCCATTCCGAAAATGTCAATTCGAACAAATCCAGCAAAAGCTGTACCCGCACTGCTGAATCGCCTCACAAAGACCATACAAACCATCAAAACCGACCAACAAGAAGACACTTCCTTATCCGAAAAGATCAACAACCTTAAATCCGACCTCAACCACATGAGATGTCAATTCCCCGCGTTCAAGGATTGGCAAGAAGAACTTGTTCACCAATTTACAGAGTTGGATAGCCTTTATCGCAAATTTGATGGCCACAATATCAATTTCCTACTCCGAGAAATTGACCCACACCTGAATCAGATCAAGATCTTGCTCTCCAAACTTGAGCTGAAGGTAGAGCCTGTGAGTAATAATAATCCTACAGATCCAATCCCAGGAAGGCATACATCGCAGCAACATAGCGGTTTCCGAGAAATTTCTGAATTGGAGGAGAAGATTTTATCAGAGGCACCCATGAATCCCATAGTGAAAAATCTTCGGGTGAGTTATGACTGTCTTCACAGACTTGACCTCAGAATTTGCTTATTGTTTTTGACAATTTTCCCGGAAAATGCGGTTCTAAAGAAAATGTTTCTTATTTATTGGTGGATTGGGGAAGGGCTGGTCACAACAGAGGAAGAAGGTGAAGAAATATTCCAAGAGCTTTTGAAACTTGAGTTCATTATACCCTATGGTAATGGCAAGTCCCCCATAGTGAATAAATGTCGAATTCACCCTTGGGTGCGTTACATGTTGATCACAGTGGCCATAAAAGAGAAGCTTTTGCATTTTGACCAAGGGGTACCACGTTTTGATACTATTAACGCTAGGCGTGCTTGTTTGATAGGTAATTGTAGGAGTTTTTCAAGTGAGTCGCATGCGTTACAAAATGAGAATTTGAGGACCATTTTTAATGTGAGTGAGAGCTATTTGAGTCTTAAACCCGAATGGCTTGCCAAATTGGGGAAATTGGAGGTGCTTCAACTAGGTCGTTGGCAAAATTCTCCAACCCATCACATTGAAGTTGAAGGTAAAGTTTTTCTTACAGGTTTGAGGGGTCAAAAGCATCTCAAGTATTTGAGCCTTCGTGGAATTTCAAGAATTACTGCTATTCCTTCCTCCATTGTTCAACTGGTCAGCCTTGAAATTCTTGACCTCAAAGCTTGTCATAATCTAGAAACGTTGCCTTCTGATATTTCTTCATTGAGAAAGCTCACACATTTGGATGTATCAGAATGTTACTTGTTAGAAAGTATGCCAAAGGGGCTTGACAAGCTTACTTCCCTTAAAGTATTGAAGGGATTTATAATAGGTAATTCTGATTCAGAGAAGAGTCCAGGCAGAATCAGCAATCTTAGAGATTTGAATAAACTTGAGCGATTGAGTATACATATAGGAAGTGAGGCTCTGATTCAAGTGGGAGAATTTGATAAGTTGAAGGATTTGAAATCAGTGAGATGTCTCAAAATATCTTGGGGTGTTGTCCAGAAAAGAAAAGATCAAGTTGTTAAGGAGTATATCTCTTTTCCACCATTATTAGAAAAATTGGATCTTGAAGGCATTCCTCAAGAGAAGATGCCAGAATGGCTGAAGCCTAGTAAACTGAAGCAATTGAAGAAGCTATACATGAAGGGAGGAGAACTCCGAAGTTTGGATCACGGTGAGACAGACAAGTGGAATAATGTGGAAATTTTGTGTCTCAAGTATATGAAGAATCTGGAAATTGAACTGTCCACAGTTAAGGGAATGTTTCCATCACTAAACTATGTGCAGAAAATGGGGAGGAAAAAAGTAGAAGATCAAGGAGCTGATGCATCTGAAATGGAAAGTATTGATTTTGAATGGAGCAAACAAGCCTCGTAGAGAAGCATCTCATTCTGTACTAGTATTTTTCCTTATTTTCATGTAAAGGAGATTTGTTTTGCCTTCTGATTGCATCAATATGGTGTCAATTTTGTAAATGTGTCATTTTTTGTACTTCTCATTTTATAAGAAATAAACATTTTCTTGCTAATTAAATATGGTGAAGCTACTTGATGTAAGATATGGTGATAAATTAATAGGATATCTTCAAATGAGTCACAAGTTATATAACGGCCAATTTTGACTGGATTATTAATTTCTAATTTTTAAATTTTTTTAAAACAGAAAAATTGTATATGTATATTATTTAAATAATATTTTTTATATTATAAATATATATGCTTAATTTATTGGAGAAACTAGAAAGTACATTTTACCCCTTAATTAGACCTATATGACAAATTGTCCACTTATAATTTGTAACAAATCATTCTCTTAAACTTTTTGAAAAATCGAAACAGTTAATTTGGAGTTAAATTTAATGGACCAAAGCTACGCGCAATTCACATATTTATTCATGGATTTTGTTAATTGATACTTTAAAGACAATGGCTAAAGATTCTTTTTAATTAATAGGAGTGTTTAAAAAATTAAGCTGGTTAACTTAACACTTTTCATCAAGTATAAGATATAAATTCTTTCTCAACCAATCAATAAAACAATCATTTTGTAATTTTACTCTGCACATGAGACTACGTTATTAACAAAGCACCTACGACTAGTGTTTTAAAAATTGGACCGGTCATTGAATTGAAAAATCTTCCAGATCATGGACTAACCGGTTCAATCAGTTGAACCATGATACAAACAAAAATTGCAGTAGCAACACCACAAATTCAGCAGAACAAATAAGAAAAAATGGAGAGAAAGAGATGGAAATTAGTGGATGAATATGTATCGAATTCCAATAGAAAGGAAAGCATACAAATAGCTAGACCTCTTTTCGAGTAAGAGATGAACTCCAAGTCCAAAGACCTATTACAAAATTCAACATAATGAACAAAACTAATCAAGAAACAAGACTTATACTCTCCTATTGCTTTCTCATTCATCGGGCCAGATCTAAAAATGAGTCTTCATTATTGGGCTTAATGGACCCAACTTCTTGGTTTGTATCAATATTCCCTCCATCAAAACAACCTTGTCCTCAAGGTTGGCAACAAACTCATTCCATTTGCACTCCAAACTGCTACCACCTCCCGGATCAAAAATAAAAATAATAATCTCAACTAGAATGTTCTTTACATAAGGAGCACTCATGCTGACACCAAGTTCTCCATCAATTGTTGATACTGGGCTAAGCCAAGTGTATACAAGACCACCACCACATAGAGATTCAACAACATAATCAGCAGCAAAATTTTCACAAATTCCAAGATTAAAAACCATGATAGTAGCAACAAGCTCACCAAATTTATACTCAATGTGGTCTCTCCACTCCAATTCCTTCTCAAGAGGCAAAATAACAGTGGCAAGACACCTTGATGATTGAACAACAATGAAGATACCAGCCCGCACTTTCACTCTTGTTCCATACAAGTGAAGAAGAGATTCTTTGCTAAAAGGAGCAAGAATCACTGAGACAAAACCACATTTGTATTTACAATACCAAACCCACAATCTTGGCAATGAATCAATAGATATAGGTCTAATGAACTGTGATTCAAATAATTTTTTAGATGACCTAAATACCTCCCAAAGTGGCATTAAAGAAGCAGCATCTGTGACATTTTTTATCTCAGTAATTAATGTTGCTATTTTAGAATCCCCAAGATGAAGGTCAAAATCAAATAAGCTTGGAACAAGCTTTATGTTTCCAACTGCAAAGTCTCTAATATCTTGATTGATAAGTTTATTGACAAGCTCATCTTCCCCAGCTTCTCCTATTTGTGTAACAATGAACCATTGTGGTGCTTCATAGCAAGATCTCTTACCCATCTCCATTAAAATTTCAGGATAGTTAAAGTTGGAATCACAAACATAAATTGCTGCCTCACTAACCCGCTGAATGACAGCAACCATAGAGCATATTATGAGTGTGCCCATAATCATGGTAAAGATTGCAGATGAGTCTGGAAAAGATGAAGATTCATGATATGATTCATTAACCATGACTTGGAGTTCACATTTGGCAAGAACAAGGGCAATGAGTTGAATATTCTTTTCCACTCCCATTTCTTTTAGAATACCCTCTATAACTGTAGAACTTTCCTGTCTCAAAGCCAATGATATCCCTTCCTTTTGGTTCTTTAGTAAAGGCATAGTAGAATTTTGCATATTCTTCCCTTTCTTATTAACATAAAACAACTTAAATGGATAAAGGATTTCATTATTATGCTCATCCATCAAAGCTCCCTGAAAACATGCACTAAGAACATTGGTGAAGGTAAAACCATTAGGTTGAGGTTCATTTCCTAACATCCATGAGAACAGCTCCAATGAACACAATGTTGGATGCCTCATGTAGTGATTCAAATAGCCATAATCATTTTCCCTAGCTGTCCAGTAAGATGCACAATTATAGCTACTAGGCATTTTTTCAAATACTTTGTGGGCATCTTCACTATACACACCAACAAGAGTATTACAACACGGCCAATTGCACACACAGTATAGAAAACCTCCAGGATCATACACTAGCATACACATCAATCCATCAACTTCCAATGCTAAGTTATTTTGTATTACAGTAGAGGAGGCAATTTCTGGCCAAAATTTTGGTAAACTTAGGAAATGTAAAACATCTCTATGACAGAAAATCTCTTCAAATATGGAAGTAAAATCAACATTGTAAGCAGGGCATGAATTTTTCAAATCAATTACCTCATTCACTTGAAGAGGAATTTCCCAATGCCCTGTATCCTTTTGTAGTTTCACAGCAATTTCAGAGTGGTCATGCACGTAAACCACATCCTTAAATCCCTTGTGTGAGTTTAATGAAAAATCAATTTCATCCATAACTATTTTTTTCTCTTTGGGCTCCCCATTTACAGCTACTAGACCATTAACAGTTGGAATTGCAGCTGCTAGATCGTGGACATCATAACCCATGGATAAATCAATTTGATCTTCAGCAAGTTCTTCCACAACATAAACAGCAATGTTGGCTTCCAAAACGGCAGCGGGTTGTTCTTCGCATTTTTTATTTGTTTTTAAAGAAATTACAGGATTATCACTCACACATATTTCTGGTTGGAAAATTGATACAGGACTTATTGGAATCGATTTAGCAGAAATCTTCGCCTCATCCAATTGTTCATCTTCAATAACGGTTAACGTCACCGGTGCCGTTGTCGACGAGAACACAGGATCTAAATAAAGGTTTTGCTCTTCTACCCTTGGCATTGAAGCGTTATCCCGTTGTGTATCAAGATCAATATCAGATTTGGATTTCAACTCTGCCGCCTTCATTTCATCCCAATCTTGACCAAACTTTAAGAGAAAATATTGTCTCAATAGATCTTCTATATTGTCCAGCCTCTGGTGTATCTTTTCAGACCATGATTCAATCTTGTTGGAGTGAGTTTGCCCAGCCATAGCTCTCTCAATGAAAGCACCAATGATACAAACAAAAATTGCAGTAGCAACACCACAAATTCAGCAGAACAAATAAGAAAAAATGGAGAGAAAGAGATGGAAATTAGTGGATGAATATGTATAGAATTCCAATAGAAAGGAAAGCATACAAATAGCTAGACCTCTTTTCGAGTAAGAGATGAACTCCAAGTCCAAAGACCTGTTACAAAATTCAACATAATGAACAAAACTAATCAAGAAATAAGACTTATACTCTCCTATTGCTTTCTCATTCATCGGGCCAGATCTAAAAATGAGTCTTCATTATTGGGCTTAATGGACCCAACTTCTTGGTTTGTATCAAACCACTGGTCGAATCGAATAATATTATAAATATAAAAATAATAATAATTTACTAATATTAATATGAATATACATTTTATATTATAAAAAATATATTTTTTATTCATAACTTTTAAATATAATGAGTAATTTATATGATTTAACTATACATATGAAAAAAGTAAGCTCAAATAATAATAATTAAAATATTTATATATTTTTATGCATTGTTAGTTGTTCCATAATCACAAGAGATTTGATATTATAAAATACATAATGTATATTCTCAAATATAAGTCAAAATGTTGAACTTAATCATTAAAAAAAAACAAAAAAAAAATCGGGTCAACCCAAAAAATCGGTCCGATTCCCGATTAAAGACCGGTCAACCCCTCATCCGGATTTTTTAGTCGAATCGGACCGGACTAATGAACGGATAGCGATTCAACCGATTGGATCATCCGGTCCGATTTTTAAAATATTGCCTACGACATATATAAAGACAAAAAAATATAAAGAATCAATTTGTCATCTTACATTGCACACTAATAAAATATTTAAAAATCAAATATAATAAACTGTGCAGATTTTGGCTATTACGTGTGGGCATATATAATATCAATTCACTAAAAAAATCCAAACAAAACATGATGAATCTGTGAGTACTTGTTGAATGCAATTCTAGACTGATGACAGCATCTTCTGGTGGGTGCGTTGTGTTCTTTACCAGAGAGTGACATTTAGATCTGTAAATTTGCACATTAGGACATTAAGTCATTTATTTCCCGCTGCCGTGACAAGTTACTGTACATATTTAACTCGCATTTGTAATCTGCGAGCTGATATAAATGACTCGCATTTGATATCTGCGAGTCCAGGCATTGGACTCGCATTTGATATCTGCGAGTCCAACTAGGATCGCAGGTAATAACTGCGAGTCTTCTTTATTCACTCACATTTGATATCTGCGAGTCTAATATGCACAGTAACTTGTCACGGCGGGAAATAAATGACTCAATGTCTTGATTGTGACATTTGAAGAAAAAAATTGTCATATCTAATTCTTTTATCCCGTTGTGCTTGGTGCACAGAAAAATTAAACTAGAAAAGGATAAAAAGTAAACATGTGAACTGCACATGACTATGTTTTGTTACCAATTATAGTTTAAGCAAATGAAACGTGTTAAGCAAATGAGTAATATAATTAACAAGGCAAACAGACGGGAGAAGATATAATAAGGCACGTATATACATACACACTTTTCACTCGTCAAACCTGTATTTCTAAGACAACAGAAAGAACATCCTATGAAAACAATTTACCGAAAGTAACAGAGTCTTCATTTGACAAAAACAATACTCTTTTCTTCCCCTGCTTGTGATCTCCACAAGTTGGACTGAAAAACTAATCAAGTGGGTTGATTGAGCAACTTGCCCACTATCAATTTTGGCCTTGCATGGCCCTCTTTGATTTGGAACTGCCTCCCCAAGCCGAGCTGAATCATCAGAAGCCAAACAAAAGTAATAAGTTCTCCACCTTTGCTCAACACCTGGACATGTGTCGTAGGTCTACAGTTACTTGCAGCAAACGACATGAATTCGATCCATACTTGGGTTATTACTTTCCACTTCTTAGTAGGATCTAGTTTGTTCAACTCTTTAGCCAACCTACATGCATCAAACAAAAGGGATTTGCTCCTATCCCCCTTGATATCAATGGGTTTATGTTCTGTAGGCACTTCTAGAAGAATTTTGCAGGCTTTCTCCTTCATCTCCTTCTGATTTCTTCGATCTAGACTTCTTTTGCTGAAGAACTTCTTGGCCTCAGCACAAGTATCTTGGAACCTTATTTGTCCGATTCCTGCAACAGCAGACATCATAGTAGGTTGCATAATTAGAAGGTATAGCATGTAATCAGAGAGAATCATACTGATTCCCCTTTCTTTTTCACCATCACTACCACCTTGAGCGTCATCTCTTTCTTTTTCACCACTACCACTACCTGCATCGTCATCTATAATTTGTTCATCACCCCCAGCACTAGGAGTGGCATCTTGGAGGTGGTAGCAGAGGTGAGTCGCAATGTGCCATAGCAGGAGGCTTTGATCAAAAGCAACGTCATTGGGATCCACAAAAAGCATCATTTTGTCTCTTTCTTCTTTCTTTAATTTCAATTCCTGGAGAACCCACTCGCCTCTAGCAGCACATATCCTTTGGATGGTCTCAGCGTCCTCGGCATAAGTGGATTTCCTTTTCAGCTCATCAAACACAAATTCCCAGAGCTCTAAAAGGAATGGATTACTCGCTTCATAACTCCATTTCTCTAGGCGATCTTTAGCACCAAAATATTTGACTGCTTTACGGAAAGCAGCTTCTACAAACAGCACAATTCTAAAGCACATGCGTTGAATGGCTATGGCGACATAGTAACCATCAGGATCAATATTAGGAACCTTGGGAACAGACGTATCCAGGCAATATGTCAGCAAATTATACCCAGAGATCGATCCAGACCATCTGCGATATAGTAATGGGGTGGACAGTTGCGTATAATTCGTGTATGGCTCTTTCTTGCATTTTCTCCAACGCGGCCTCCTCAACCTTAGCAAATGCACCAAAACCTTCTCATTGAAACCTTTGACAAATCTAGTTTTGAAAAGTTGGAGACGTGAAGCGTCGTATGAATCTTTCTGAGATTCTTGGTAAGAGGCAGCTGTACGGTCACTGAAAATGAGCATGAAGAAAGCCATGGTATCCAGGGATAGAGCCCCAACCAGCAATGCTAAAGTGACCTTAACATCAAATTGGTTGAACAAGTGCTTCTTTTCCAGAAAGAGTGCTAGGGCGGTGACAATTGAAATAAAGGAAATGCATCGAAACAAAACCCCCAACCAATGGCGCACGACGGAGGCCTTGGTGTAGAAAGCTTCATACATGAAATTGAGTTCAAGCTCTATTACTCCAAGTGCTTCTTCTGCTTTTAGCTTGCTGAAATATTGCTGGCTCTGGGAGCGGTCGTGGAAGCTGAAGATCATGTCAACAATGAGACCTTTGAATTTCTGGAAAAAGAAGTAAGCTTTGTGCACTTGCTGCAGATTTTGATCACCTTTGTGGGACTCAATATTATTCTCTTCTTGAGCACCTTCAATGGGTCCATGATCAAGTTCTCCAACTATGATTATTTGGGCAGGAAGTCCAGCCTGTTCCCTAGAAGTGTGTTCCTCCACCAGCTTTGCATAATTGGGCCCTGGATCCGGCTCTGGAACCATGGATTGTCGAAAAGTATTGATGCTTGAGAGGTACAATGCATAAGTTCTCTCACCGAACTTGCTTATTCCAGCAAGAAACAGTAATACTGTAGGGAACCATAGCTTATTGTCAGGAAGTGTTAAAAAGAAGACGTAAGCAGTTGAGAGTGCCTGGAAAATGAGACTGAGCAGATGGCGGAGCCAGAGCTCGTTATCCTCCAAAGCAAAAGCAGTGATGGTGTCGGGACCACCGAGGTGTAAGAGAAGAAATGGAGCCCAAAATGCCATGAGGTAGTCATTTTTTGAGAAAATGGGGTTGTTGCTTTGGTTTTTGGAGATGAGTCCAACACAGAAGCTGGCGGCCCAGTCGGCGAGAAGGTAAGCCAACCAGACGAACAATATTATGAAGCTTTTTGTGCGTTTTCTTAAAGGAGCAGAAACGATCAGAAAGAACTGGAGAGAGAGACTAAAGAGGATAACTCCACGGATATTCCAGTCCTCCCATATTTGCACGATTTTGGAAATCATTTTCCTGTCTCCTCCTCCACACAACTTCAAACTTCTAAGGCTAAACTAGACTGTTGACCACTCCTCGACTCCAATACAAAAGTAGCACTGCCACTAGGATGCATCATTATCAATTTATTTCGTCCAAACACATGCAATTTATATTATTATTATTATTATAATAAAAGACGGGGCCCACTCCACGATAAAGGAAAAAAGTCAAAAACCCTCTCTCTAGTCTCTATCAATATATAATTAAAAAAAGCCCACAGAAAACTATTTTTATTTTATATACATACACATATAGAGACTTCGCATATAATTTTTAAATTTTTTAAAATATAATATAAAAATTATGATTATATTTTAAAAAATAAATTAAATATTAAAAAATTATTTATTTTTATATTTTTTTAATAGTTACTTATTATATTTATTTTTTGTCTCCCACATTCTCCCACTATCATATTTTTTTATTTTTAAATTAAAAAATGTTTATTTTGTGACCCCAATAATCAAAAAGAATCATAATTATATTAATATAGATATATATTAAAAAAAGGTGCATCTTTTATCAAAACAACTTAATTGAACTTACAGTTTACACCCATCTGTTGTACACAAACTATGTACTAAATGAGATGAAAAATCAAAACAACTTAATTGATGCGATTTTTTACACAAAATAAAAAGTTTAGGGGGGTACCCTAGAGTTCAAGGGGAATTTGTGTGTTTTAATCATGTATAATTTGTAAAATAAAATACATCAAATTTCAAATTACACATAAAAAAATATAAATAATACATTTTGATAAAGATTAATTTGTAATATTTTAATTTTTAATTTTTAATGAATAGAATATAATTTATTATATAAAAATTAGTTATTATCCATTAATAATACTCTGAGTTAATTTTTTATCCATCATAATAATCAAATAATTAAATTAATTAGAATTGCGGGGATTAAATTAAAATATTATCTCTCAAGGAGCAAAATCAAAGATCATACATCTTCCAAAAACCAAATCATCAATTATTTTTATTTTCTAAAATATGAACTTCGTAAAAATTCAGATTACCTCAGATGAAGTATCAGCAGGAACGGTAGGATGTAGGAAGCTGATTACGAGGTATGAGCGTCCTCTGATATGTTACCAGACTTCCAAACTCAATCATTTCTTTAAGTTGGCCTATGAATCAAAGGCGTACAAACAAATATAGGTTATTACGTTGTTCAACCAATCTAATACATTATTTATGATATTACATTTACATAAATTACAATAATAATGTAGAGTTGACTAGGCTATTACATTACATTTACATAAATTAAAAAAAAGTATCCACAAGATTTTGAAAATTACATTGAACTAAGTTTGTTCAAATCCTACAATATGGTAAGGAGAAATTTATATTGTCTGAAATTTATATATGTCTAGATTTAAAAATGTCTAATGAACATGTTATCATAAAAATACGTGCGAAATTAAGTTAATAATATATATAACGTAAACAAAACTTATAGTATTTTTTTAAAGTATTAGATTCTCACGTCAGTGTCACTTAAGCCAATGGAGAAAATTTATCCTTGGATGAGTGGTTATACTTTTTTTTTTTTTTGAAAGAAAATATATGAATAGTCATATTAAAATAGATAAGATTAAAAATAATTGCATTAGAGAAAAAGTTAGAATAGCACTTACGACAGAAAAATTAGTTGAAATAGTCTTAAGTGATTTAGTGATATACAAATAAAGCCGTTAAAAGGCTCCTGTATGTAGAGTTGACTAAATAAAAAATAACCTAATAACTAAAGGTGGGAAAGACCAGCAAAAACAATAAAAAAACCTATTAAAATGAATTTAATTATTAATAACCTAACCACAAAAATATATAAAAACATGACATGCTGACATGACATCGTTTCATTTATATATATATATATATATAGTTAACCCAGTAATGAAAAAAAAAAGAAAAGACTGTTGTTGTATTAGATTCTCAAGTTAATTATAGCACTCCACTCAAAACTAGACGGATAGCTTGACGGTGACCGGTGAGGTGAGGTTTCAAACTTCGGACTCAGTTTCTAAAATTAAGTAAAATTTTAGAAACTGAAAAAATAATTTAGTCAAATACATAAATAAATTGAGATTTTTTTTCTCTTTCGACATTTAGTAATCATTCTGAGATCAAAACATTTTATTCATCCACTTAAAAAATATAAATAAATAAAGGCTTATGATAGAGGCAATATATCTATTAAGAAGATTGATGGAGAGATAACAGATGTCTCATAAGAATTTATATATGGTTTTTATTGATTTGAAAAAGGCCTATGATAGAGTATCGAGAGAAGTATTATGGAAGGCTTTGGAAAAGAAAGGAGTACGAGTGGCCTATATCCGAGCAATCAAAGACATGTACGATGGAGTCACGACTTGTGTGAGAACACAAGATAGTGTTACGAAGGATTTTCCTATAATCATAGGACTACATCAAAGTTCACCTTTGAGCCCTTACCTCTTCAATGTGGTATTTGATGTGCTCACTGAACATATACAAGAGGCAGTATCAAGGTGTATGCTTTTTGCTGATGATATAGTCTTGGTTGGAGATTCCAAAGAACAAGTAAATGAAAAATTAGAGAGATGGAGAGAAGCTTTGGATACATATGGATTTTGCATAAGTCGAAGCAAAACGGAGTATATGAAATGTAAATTTAGTGGTAGGGACGCTGATTCTAGGAGTGAGGTGAAACTTGGAAATCACCCCATGCGAGAAGTCACAAGTTTTAAGTATTTGGGAACGATAATACAAAATAATGGAGAAATAGAGGAAGATGTAAACCATAGGATCCAAGCAGGATGAATGAAATGGAGGAAGGCATCAGGTGTTATTTGTGATAAAAAAGTTCCGCTTAAGCTTAAGGGGAAATTTTATCGCACCGCGATAAGACCAGCCTTACTGTATGGTACTGAATGCTGGGCGATAAAAAGCCAGCATGAGCACAAATTCAACGTTGCAGAAATGAGAATGTTGCGTTGGATGAGTGGTCACACTAGAATGGATAGGATTAGGAATGATTATATTAGAGAGAAAGTAGGGGTAGCACCTATTGTCGAAAAATTAGTCGAAACACGCCTTAGGTGGTTTGGTCATGTACAAAGGCGGCCGGAAGAGGCTTCGGTACGTAGAGTTGACCAAATGGAAGATAACCTAATAACTAGAGGTAGGGGAAGACCAAAGAAAACAATAGGAGAAACGATTAAGAGGGATCTAGCCATAAATAACTTAACCATAAAAATGTGCAAAGACAAAACATGTTGGCGTCGCTTGATCCATATAGCCGACCATACCTAGTGGAAAAAGCTTTGATTGTTGTTGTTGAAACATAAGAAAATGACTCTAACTATTTTATTGAAAAAAAAAACTACTACTATATTTTTATATTTATTATTTTTAATAAAAAGAAAAATGTTTTATTGGTTATAATATATATAACTTAATTGGAGTAGATCTTCGATAAATTGAGAAACATTAGTATTTTAAATTGATCTAAAGTCAACAAAATTTAATATCCAAAAACTAATCATTAATGGTTTAAAAAACAATCATTAACAATATTTAGGGTTTATCTAATAAGTGCCCTAGGGCACTTGTTAAGGTTTATTTTGATTGATGGAGAGGGAAATAATTTTTTTTTTTTTTTGGAGTTGATGAAAAGTCAACTAACACATATTTTAAGAGCTTCTTCTTGGTTGATGGAAAACCTTAAAGAGTGCCCTAAAGCACTTATTAGAAAAACCCTCATATTTATTTGTATACGTACCTTGATTTTGGTGCAAGTAATTTATGGTTGCGTTGAGGTCCCCTCGCCAGCATTTGGTAACATGTGTAACATAAACCTCCTTCAACTTAGGCGTCGTCAGAGACCCCTCAATGAACGTCGTCATATTTGGGATGTTCTCCACCCTAACCATCTTTAACTGAGTGAATTCACAATCAAATTTTTGCTTACAAAAACTTGTGAGACTTGGCAGATGTTTGAGTATAAGGCACTTCAAATTCCGGAACATTTGTTTCTCGCCTTTTTCTCCACCTTGAACAACTTGTTGCAAACTTTCACATTCATACAATTTTAGCAATTCCAGAGCGTCAAGGTTTTCAGCCACTGAAATGGAGAATAATTTTTGGATGCTTTTGCAACGGATGATTTCAATAGACGTCAAATTTCGAAGTACTTGAATTTCAGGTTCCTGTTTCCACAGTTGCATGCTGGGTAGATCACTCAACACCAGTTCATCTAACACAGGCAGTAATTCCTTTCCATCGACGCCATCAGACCTCTGCTCAGTAGTTTTCTTAAGCTTCCACCATTTGTTCGACACTGTGCTGCTTTCGCCCACATTTGTGTTCTTCAATCTACTTGGTGAACTTGAAGACAGATCGCTGTTCCATATATTCTGACAACCACCCACATTAATAAGATGCAGTTTCTTCAGTTTATCAAACGAATCCTACAGCAAATAGTCATGTGGTTAGTAATTAATAATCATTGCCACAATTAATATAGCCTACAATACAAAATATGTCATATACTTTATTTCATGTTTCTTATACGGTCTAAACTTTAGGTAAATTTTCTTGTATGTTTGTTATAAAGTTCTTTAATACAAATAAGACCTGTGATAAAATGTATTTGCATGACCAATTATGGGTGGAGAGAAAATATAAAGATTATATTTTATTTGACCAATCATATGATTGGAGGAACTTTCATAGTAAAACATATAGGAATTTCACCTAATTTTTTCTTCATGTATATAGTTGTAAAGGTATCACTGCAATGGGGAATAATCACACTTACCTTATTCGTGAAGAAGTCTGCTGTACAACAAACATCTTCTGTGTTTCCTGGTTTATATGTATTGAGCAAAGGACAGTCTACTATTCTGACTTCTACCAGTGATGGAAATTCAAAATTCTCCAGGGGAAGGTGTGAGAGCTTTGGTAGATTTTCAAGAATGAGAGATTCCAGATGACGAATAGCTTTTCCATCCCTTATTTCTTCTTGTGTGTCAATGAAAATTTCTTCTAAAACCTTACACTCAGAAATCTCTATCTCTTTCAGTTTGAGACAGCTAGAATAGGGTAATAACAAGTGCCTAAGAAAATCACAGCATTTTACTTTTATAATCTCCAGGTTTTGAAGGACCATGATTGAATTCTTGTCAACTACGTGCTTCAGTGAGGGTAGGCGACTAAGTATCAGATTCCTTAGCATGGGTAGCTCGATAACCATATTGTGAGTTAATTGAAACACATTATTCAGTGAACTGCACTCATTCACAACCAGTGTCTCCAGCTTCTCCAACCTTGGCAGCATACTTGAAGGGAAAATATATTTCAGATTACCTAAGGTGTGCGCTTCTAGCTCTTTCAACTCACAGAATGATTTAGTGGAAAAGAGCCCCTGCTGCCATATCTCCTCAAATGTGTCGAGGCCTACCAGCTTCAGTATCTGCAATTTCGGGTATACATCCTGCATAGAAAAATTGCTACGTTAAAATTAATTGAAACTAAATATTCTGCTCCTTACTTGCATCATTTATCAATATTGAAAGTAAAGTAACTAAGCCCAAGAAGGTTCGGTGGCTTAAAAGATATACTGGACTCAGCAGTTTGAGTTAGGGTATTCAAATAGTTGGTTAAGTTCCAAATCAATATTCAGTTAGTTTTTTCATCTCAACTAAACTTCTTAATTTTGGCCGAATCTTAACAATTGAGTAGATAAAATTGAGAATATGACTTTAACAAGTGTCAGGTTCACGTATGATTCATATAAACCCGAGTCCATAAAATCAACACACTAATAGATTAAGAGAAACATACCATTATATCATCCCGAGTATGTTCAGATGTCCCAGAATTAAAAGATGGTGCCTGCGCGCTTAAAAATCCGGTTGTAAATGCCTCCATGTTGGGACAATGATCTATACTCAAACTCAGCAGATTCGGAAATCTAAAATGGTAGTTCCCTGATTTGAACTTTAAGAAATTTGGGAGGCTTACAAGTTCAACATTCTTTAAGTTAGGAAACGATCTTACTTGTTGCTCTTCCATCTTCTCTTCTCCTACCTTGAAAGTTACCACTTCTTCTATCATCTCACACGAATCTATACTTAATTCCTCCAGTTGCACAAGATTTTCCACAAAACCAGTCGAAACTAGATTCTTTAGTAAGCCACAATTGATGATTTCTAATTTGACTAGTTTACCAAGGTGGAAGATTCCACTTGCATCTTCGTTCCATATGCAATTCAACTTTGGTAAATCACATAATCTCATTGTGTTTAAATTAGGGAATTTCCTATTTTCTCCTTTATCAATGCCTCCAAGGTCGAACAATTGTTCCAGCAGTTTGCAGTTTTCTACTGTCAGTTTCTCTAGCTTATGTGACCTGTGAAGCAATATGGACAAAAATTTAGTCAACTCTGTATCACACTGTCTGGCCTCTAGCACCTTCAGTTCCGCGAAAGATGAATCCCGAATCTCCATTTTCATATATCTTTTCAAGTGCTCTGAGTCTTCAATTGTTAACCCTGTAAGATCCGCGAGTTCATCCTGTAAAATAATAGCATTTTCAGCAAATAATATACATTAGTGCTGAAGTGTTTGGATCAAAGATTAATTAGGTGTATTTCTCTGAGAATGAGTCTATAGAGTTAAATTGCCAACTAGAGGTGTTTGGAAAGGTAGAATGAGTCATATTAAGAATTCTATGCTAAAACTTAACATTAATTTAATTGTCTTATATACAACAACAACAACAATCAAAACCTTTTTCCATTAGGTGGGGTCGGATATGTCTTCACATGTATATTAAAAATAAAATCATAATATTATACTATGTAAAAAGATTAAATAAAAAATTAATTAATTTAATTTTAATATTAAAAATTCTATGCTAAATCGTATACTGGGATAGTGACTCACAAAACATGATCGAACACAGTAAGAGTCCATTGCCTGATGGAAGGCTGGAACCCCCACTCCCCACCCCAAAAAAATAATAACAATAACAGAGAATAAAATTAGTAATTGATATGAAGTGGTTGCTATGGAAGAACATGTGAAATTTTTAAGGTCAACATAGTGAATCTTTCATTTAAAAAAGTGTCTATTTTTAAAAAAAGGGGAAAAAGAGAATATAATTCTCACATGTTTAAAGAGTTAAAGAGAAATGGATGCAATTTAACCCAAATTATAATTGTAAGTTGTAACATTACCAAGAATATAATAGTATTAGATTAATTGTAGAGTTTTAAAACAGGTTATAGAAATTGACCCAAATTTTAAGAAACTAAATGTGGAGCATCTCTCCCAACGGAAATTCGAACACTAGCCCGTTCCACTAAACTCTACTGCTTCCTTCAGAGAATGAGGCAATGTTGTTCTTGAATAATTTATAAATGAGCTAATATTTCATTCAATTTCCGTGAATGTGATAGAAAATTTTGGTGATAGCTAGAGTACTTACAGTTAAGTCGAAGAGGTAGTTAATGTTGCTCAAATTATGTGGATTCTCCCAAGGGTTGCAGTCAATCACCTCCACCGACTTCAACAGAGGTCTGTCTACCTTTCCCAAAGTGGACTTCTCAATCTTGGGACACTCAACCACTCTTACCATTTCCAACGAGTGCCATTTAACGGTACAACCACTGTGGCAGAATCTAGTAAATTTTGGCAGCTTCTCAAGTATTAGAGTGTCCAGCCGAGGGAACTCAACAGTATCTGCAGCTGCTGATCCCGTTTCTCTTGTTACAATTTCTCCAATCCTTGCACACGAAATTATCTTAAGCTCTTGGAGGGAAGAAAGCCGTCGAGCTACTGATAATGGAAACACATATTTCAAACTGTTACATTTATACAGTTGCACAGAGATAAGATGACGACTTCCAAAACAAATACTCGCTAGCTTAGGCAAATTGCTCAGCTTAAGAGACTGCAAAAGGGGTAACACCATGCTGTTTGACTTGGCCATTTCTGTATCTCCATATACAAAAACTTGTTCCAGCATAGCACAGTCACTTACATCAATATTTTGGAGTTTCAGATTATTGGGGACATGAAGAGAAAGAATATACTTCAGTTGGTTACAATTGCACACTGTTAGCTGATTCAATGTTTTGAAATTCAATATTCTCCAAGGATGATTGTCGCCTATTATGCCCCTAAAGCTACCTAGGTTACGCAAGCAAAGTTGACGTAACTCAGGTAATAGTCCACCATAGTTTTCATCAATATTACTACCTTCAACGACGAATAAATTGCAAAGATCATTGCACCCAATGATTTCCATTGTTTCCAAATTTTGTAGAGGTACCACCTGGTCCCGGCGGTCAGTTATAGTTGATGCAATCAAATGTCTTATATTAGGTATATTGATCAACTTCAAATGCTTCATGAGAGGGAGAGCAACAACCTGCAGCCAGTCAGTCAAGAAAGTTAAATAATTTTACTACTTCGGTCTGTTTGCTTACAATTTTGCAGTGCGTATCTAGAGATGATTGTAATTCATGGTTGGAGTATTATCATAATTCATGTAATTAGAGGTGTAATTAGGTCTTAATGGGTTATTTAGTGTGCATGCTTACAAATAATCCTCGTACATAGTGATGAGAGGAAGGAAGTGTTGCATGATGATGATGATGGAGTAAATATATAGTTTAATGCCTTGTGAAAGTGTATAATTTGATTACAAACTTACCAAGTTTAGAAAGAGTGAACCAGAATAGATATTCGCCTCTGCCAAAATGATTTCTCTGCTGCTCGCAACTTTTGTAAAGAATCCATTGAGATTATCTAGATCCTTCAGTGTCAAATCATGCAAATGAGGGAACCCAAAATCCCAAGGCACTCCTTCAAAGAAGGGATGTCCATCAACGAGTTTCACATCATCTCGATCGTTATTAGCTACAGCTACCATGTTGGTACATCCACTTATCTCCATTTCTCTGAGTTGGAATAGGCATTCGTGTGCAGATATGTTGAAGACGCTTTTCAACAAAGGACAGCATTCTATTTTCAGAATTGTTAAATATTGGAATGACTGAAAATTGTCATGGTATTGTATCTCTCTGAAATTTAACAAATTATTCAGAACAAGTGTTTCCAAGATACCGATAAAAAGTTCTGGGGGCAAGTATTCAAGTTCGGCATTATCTTGGATATGGATATGCTTTAACCATCTAAATTGATCCCCATTTGACTCCAAAAGAACATTCTTCGAACCCTTGAATTCCTTTAACCATAACTGTTCACAACTCCCCAACAGTGATTCAATCCAATCCTTTGAACCTGCAATGTTGCCTTTATTGTGATTCAATTTCAATACTTTAAAGGCTTCATGCTCGCTGGAACACTGAAAATCTTCGCCTATCATAATATTATATCTCTGCAAATTATGCCAGGGCAAGGATTCTGGAATGATCTCTGCATCCGGAATATGGATATCCAATGAAGACAGAGAATTCAAATGGATTAACTCGGCAAGGCTGGCATTGCTTCTACCATTGTCAACACTTTCCCATCTAGAAAAGCTGTTTTCCATACGTAATTCTTCTAGCTTGGTCAAGTTAGATAAGAGATTAGGTGGAATAAAGTTGAGGTTTAAACAATTGCTCAAATCCAACAAACACAGACGGATTAGTTGCCCAATTTGAATAGGCAACTGTTCAATGTTGGTATGTGAAAGACTAAGAACTCTCAAACTCTGTAGCTCTCCAATTATAGATATATCTCCCAACACACAATAATCCAAACACAAAGTGTCGATATTTGATAGCACACACAGTGATGAAGGTAATGACAGCAGCTGCATGTTAATCAAAGCCAAGACTTTGAGTCCTTCCTTATTAGTCCTCTCGAAAAAATCATGTGCAATCTTTGAAGAACAATTTTCATCATATAGATGTAAGAGCTTGAGATTAGGAAACAGCAAACCATGAGGAAGTTGATGCATATCATTGCAGAACAGCAGAGAAACGTAGGTAAGCTTTGCCATCTTATTCTCATCCTCTGGCCATTCTATTGGCCAACCATCTTCTCTGACAATGAACCAATCAGGATCACTGGATACAACCCCTATGGCGAAGTCACGATATATCTTATGCATCTTCCCATACTCGCTAGTTCTTCCTTCCAGTAACAAATATCTTTCTTTAAGCAAAGACATCAGGTTATATACCCTTGACCTTGCTTCTCCCACTGAATCGGCGCCTTCAAATAATCCCAAACCCCAGCAATATTTGAGAAGGTCGTCATGGTAAATCTGTTCCCCAAAAATGCTACAGAGCAAGAACATAAACTTATCTTTGTCACTCAAATAATCATAACTCAACTTTACGCTGGAAAGTATACCACTGTTGAATTCAGTAATGGACCTCCTTAATAGCTGCAAAGCAAGGTTCCAGTCAGATAATGGTTGACCCCGTAATTCCTGTGCAACTGCCTCAATTGCTAGAGGCAGACCCTCGCAAGTCTTAACTATCTCCCAAGCTAAATCAGAATATTCGCTGTATACAGTTTTCCCAACAATCTGATTAAACAAAAGGAAAGCTTCTTCGTTTGATAAGGTTGTCACGGGGACGATAGCCATTGGAAGATCAACTGGTGTTGCGTTCCTTGAAGTGAGAAGTACCTTGCATCGCACGCCATAATTTGACAGTGGAATTCCTATTTCATAAATATCAAGGTGTGACCAGACATCATCTAAAATAATTAGGACCTGGACATCCCTCTCATCGGAGTCATCACTACACCTTAGCATTTGATAAAATTCGAATGTCCTCCCTAATTGACCTTCCTGGTAACCAAGTCTCAAGCCCAAGGCATCTGCAATTTCATCTTGTATTCTGTTCACATTTGGTACTTGAGATACTACTGAACAGACTACCACATCAAATAATCCCAACTCAACAGCGTATCTTCCAACTTCTTTAGCAAGCGTGGTTTTTCCCACACCACTCATTCCATGCACTATGACAATACCGATACTGTTATCTTCCAGTAACCGAATAATGTGACGGCTAGTCCTCATTCTTGACTCAAACTGGACCAACATATTTGGGTCGACCGATGCGGGCAGGTCAGAGATTCTGTCAAAATGTACTCCCCTTGCTAAAATAAGAATTTTCCTTATCATCTTTCGTGCTTCCTTACTAAACTTGTAACGACGCAATGGCCTTCCGCTGTATAGCTCGAGCAATTTTTCTTTCTCTAGAAGGAGATCAGCAACGTCTTTCAGCCACAACTGAACTTCAGCAGGAATTTCCGCCTCGTTTCTGACCTGGCGTTCCAAATTGTGACTTAATACCTCTAGATTCCGAACTCGTAGCTCAAGTTCCTCGAGATAGGATCTATATTTAATCAAGTAACTGATATTGCGCCGAATTGAATATAATAGTGTAAACTTCAAAATACTATCCACAGAGGGCAGCAGAAGCCCTTCCATATTGCTACAGAAAATATCGGTTAATCAGCAAGAGAAAAAAAAAAGGAATGGGAAGAGAATTTGAAGTCCAAGTACACAGGGTCAAACGAAGGAAAATTGCAGTGTGTTTTGAGAAATACAGATTGACGAAATCATCTCATTCTTGGATTTCTTATACGTATTAAGTTGTTTTGGAGAAAGGGAGATATAACAAATCAAAGATTGAAAACCTTGCTAATTAACATCAGAACCGGCGTCAAACAAATTGAGACAGAAGAAAAGGAAAGAAGATTATATAAAGGCAAGAGACAAGAAGGAGGAGGAAACTCACAGCTGCCGATATAGTCAGAAACAGAGAAAGAAGACTGCGAAGAGCAAACAATGAAGCAAGGCGCTGAAGAAGGATGAAGGTCAGTAGAGTGATATTGTCATCTTGAGTTCTGTGTGTTCTTTCAAACCGTAAAAAACAAAAAATTTAAATTATTTATTTATGATTTCAGACAGGGTGATTTCATCCATGGATGCAATGCTCATGGATACCCACCTTCGTCTGTCTACGAACCCGTAAAAAATTATTATCCTTGTTTTCTTTTTTATGAATATTAATTCTCATCCTTAGATTCTATTGGTACCATTATATGGATTCGTACTCACACCCAGAAAAATTTAAATAAATATTTTTTCAAAAAAATATATAATTTATTTATAATAATTTTATTCATTTAAAATTATAAAAATGTTAAATTTTATATCTTACAAAAACTTTTTTATATAAATTTTTATTTTGGCTAAAGTACTATTTTGGTCCTTAATGTTTGCATAAAGTTTAATGTTGGTCCTCAATGTTTTAAAAGTTTAATGTTGGTCCTCAAAGTTTTATTTTTTGATCGATTTCGGTCCTTGAGCGTAACACCGTTAACTTTTTGCTGTTAAATGATGAAGTGACATGCTTATGTGACACACCCTCTCCCCTACGTGTCATATTTTAATGACGTGATGCCACGTCACCCCACTTTGTCACATCATCTTCTCTCCTTTATCATCATCATCTGGGGTGACTTGCAGTGATGTGCCATGCCACGTCATTAAAATATGACACGTAAAAGAGAGGGTGTGCCACATAAGCATGCCACGTAATCATTTAATGGTAAAAAGTTAACGGTGTTACGCTCGAGGACCAAAATCGACCAAAAAATAAAACTTTGAGGACCAACATTAAATTTTATGCAAACATTGAGGACCAAAATAATACTTTAGCCTTTTATTTTTGAGCTTCTAAAAATTTTCATTCAAAAATTTAAAAATATTACAATTATATTTAATTTATTTTCCTTACCATTATAAATTTCGTCAATACACATAAAGAAGGTATTGTAATCACCAATAAAAAAAAAAGTATGATGAGCAATACAAGGAAAAAACCAACAGAACAAAAGAACACAAACTAAACACTGAAAAAGAAATACACACTAGAGAATTTGATACAGAACCATTTCAAACATTATAACTTAAGTATGGTCTAAGAAGTTGAAGTTGATGTTGATGTTGGGTTGTCAATCATTGATTCCTGGTCAGAAAATAAAAAATGAGGCAAAATACTATTTAGTCCCCGAATTATTGGTTAAACTATTATTTAGTCCCTAAATTGTTCAAAAATACTATTTAGTCCTCGAATTTGACAAAAATACTATTTAGTCCTCGAATTTGTAACTATGTCAACTATTTAATCCCCAAACTTGACAAAAATACTTTTTAATTACCGAATTTACAACTCTGTCAGCTATAACGGGTAACAGTCAGTAAACTAAATAGTTGACAGAGTTGCAAATTCGATGATTAAATAGTATTTTTGTCAAGTTTGGGGACTAAATAGTTGACATAGTTACAAATTCGAGGACTAAATAGTATTTTTGTCAAATTCGGGGACTAAATAGTTGACAGAGTGAACAATTCAGGGACTAAATAGTATTTTTGCACAATTCGGGGACTAAATAGTATTTTGCCTCTAAAAAATATATTAGATTTGGGGTTTTTTTTAGTTTGTTTTATCTTATATATATATATATATATTTTTTGTTAAAATCTAGATTTAAATATTAAAATCTTACGATTTTATGAGTGTACACCCTCAAATTTTGTTAAATCTTGCAGAAAATCGTATTGATGCAAAATCGCGGTAAAATTGAGGAAATCAGGTAAAATCCCATAAAATCTTGATTTTACCGCAACCCAAAAAAAGGTTCATTTGGATTTTTTTTTTTAAAATCAGTATGTTTGTTTGTATATCTTATCCATAACTTGTCCCAACTCAAAAAAAATCAACATATTTCCTAAAAACCTAATGTCTAGACCGAACTCTCCTATCCCACATAACTCATTTCCTTCCCATTCTTTCTAGGTTTTAATATTAATTATGTCTGAGTTGGCTGTGTACTTCAAATGATGTATGTGTTTGAGTTTACATAACATTAGGAATGAAGTGCCAAGTGGTGATGATGGTGATAGTAATTGTGTGGTGGTGAAAATGAATCAAATGAATTTGATGAACTTAGTTGAAAATGTAGTTTAATTTCTTCAATTTAATTGTGCGTCTATAAATTACTCAACTATTAATTATGTATTGAAAACTATGGATATTGAATGATAAATGTTTAATTTTTTTTATTTAACTAAAGATATAATAGTTAGGTGTGTGTATATATATATATATATATATTTATAAATTTATAAGATTTTGTCATAGGTAAACTTTTACGATTTTACGATACGAGTTATCCCCCTTCCACGACTTTACCTAAAATAGTAAAATCTAGATTTTGACAACATATATTTAAAATAAAAAATAATTACAACAATTATATATATATATATATATATATATTAATATTATATACTTATTACCTACTTGGTAGCAACTATATATATATATATATATATTAAAAAAATATTACTGTAGCGGATAGAATCCAGGTGCGTACTCCTGTCCCCGGCTCTGGACTCATACCTATAATTTTGAATGAGTTTATCCCATATTCGAACTCATTCACTTTTACCTGGATCCAAATTCAACGGGCAAAATTTACGAGTACTCATCGGGTATAAGACACGTTTTGTACGCAGAAATGGAAATAGAAACGGAAACGGAAACGGAATGCGTTTCCTGTGTTTAGTAATAAAAGTTTGGTAATGGAAATGAAAAGGGAATGTATTAAAATGATCAGTTTACCCCTTATATTAAAATAATAAAAAGAAAATAAAGTTATAATTGTGACAAATCATATCAAATCAGAAGGGTATAATAAGTATTTTATATATATATATTTTTTAAAAAAAAAGTTGATGGAAATGAAAAAGTGAAAAAAATAAGTGGAGCCTCCATTTTCATTTCTATTTCCATTAGAATTTATTGTAAAGAACATACCCAATTTTCATCATACTTAATTTCAGACATGATCTTTCAATTTCATTCTGAAAAATAAAATGAATTAATTGAAATTATTATTATAATAATCAGACTAAACCCATAACCATAAATAGTGGCCACTTGTCTCTATTTGGTTTTGGGCACTAATATTTTCATTGGAAAAAAAAAGTTATTTTTAAATTGATTTGAATTCAGTTAAAGCACTCATTTTCACGTTGATCAAGACTTTGATGGACCAGAAAAGAAAATCTAGTTGATTTATTGCTGCAAGTCATTTTTCAGGTAATGCACAGTCACAACATTTTTTATTTTTGTCCTGTCCCTAGTAGGGTGATGTTTAGTAGATGGGGTTTTCAATTTTCTGAGTTTTGGAAACCTATTTATTAGATATTTTTCAAAAAAAAAAATATGTAGGAAAAATGTGTGTAATCATGTGAAATAGCTAAATATTACGTGCTAAAGTTGTCCTATCCAAAATTTCAGCTAAATATATATATTGGCATCTTTGATCTTACTGGTTTATACTTTATAATATGCCTTGCAGTTTCAATACTTCCTCAAAGACCTTGTGAAGTATGATCACTATTGGACTTCTAAGAACTAAGCTTTACACTGAATTGGCATAGTCTCAGCCATTATGGATAAAATGTGGTGTTTTGTTAATGAATAGTATATAAGAAATCTAGGGTAAATAATAGTTTACCTTCCTCTTTGGTTTTTCGAGATTGATTATCCCTTAACCATCTTGTAGTATCTTAAATCCGTTTTTTGACAAAAACAATCACTAGAATATTCAAATGATGAACTTTTTCATTGTTAAATGTCTATTTCACTTATGTTTTGAATTTTCTTTCTCCAAGTTTTTTGAGCCCATTGTTGATTGTTGAGATCAAGTGGATAGTTTCAATTTTGAAATATCAGCTTAATCCTAGCTACCACATGATTTTTTTTTTTGGTCAAAACTAAAATTAAAAATACTAAAGGGTAGTTAAGGGGTAAGAAATGATCAAACCATGGGGGAGTTGAAGAATGAAGGATACAGTAGCCCAAACTGATTTTGGGCCAAACCTAAAATTAGTATTTCAGAATTTTGGAGTAGTAGGTAAAAATTAGAATAGATTTTAGTCTCTGAAACATGCATAATTGCATACTCTCTAAATTCAGCCCCTAAAGAATAAAATGTTTCAATTTGATCCAATTCTCAACCAGTTTGGTCCTTTGAAGGTTAAAACCATGGGAATGATCCACTTTAAACCACAGTAGGCCAAACTGATTTGGACTAACAACCTTAAAAAGTTAAAATCAATATTTCAGAATTTTGGAGTAGAAGGTAAGAAAATACCAAGGCCTTTTTTGTGATTTTACCGTCCCTTTATTCTCATTTTTTCTACTTTTCATAGCTCAATATTTTTAGCACGCATAATTGATCTGAGTGGTTTCAATTATGTTTTCAGGCCAGCGCCCAGCCATTCCTTGTGCTTGGTCTCTTGGTTACAGCTCTAGCAACTAGCCATTAGTCTTCTATATATCATGTGCAAGGATTACAGAAAGGCATGAATGGAAAGAATAAATATGAAACCACACTGCTAAGAAGGAGATCTTAACAAATACCATATTGGCTTCATCACCCTGCCAAAACTCCAACCCATTAAGGCTTTTTTTTACCCTCTTGTACTTATAATTACCCCTTTTGTTCCCTCTAGTTTTCATTTCCTTTTCGCCCCCTCAAATCCACTAGTTTTGGAAATTTTTGTTTTTGGGAGTTTAGGTTGAGAAATTTTTGGGTGTCTTTCTTACAAGAAATTATTTGTGTACCTATGCTGTTTGTTGTAATATATATATGGATTGTTTTATAATGCAATTTGTACAAGGAAGTTGCATCCATTCCACCTTCGATAGTTAAGCAGGCATTGGGACATGGTGTAGAATTTACTGTTACTGCTAATAACATGATAATTCAGCTAATTTAATTTTTAATATCTTTTCTGGTGCTCAAACTTTTGGAATTTGCAGAAGGAATCTTGATAAAACCTGTCTTGTAATTAATTTTAACCCAAGTTAATTGGTGGATTTTCTTGATAGATTTTTTAATTGCGTATATTCTCAACATGTTTTATCGTGAAGAATTCAGTAGGAATAAAAAGAAATTCAGGACTTGAACAATATTTATAATAATTATACTTTTAATATTTATAAAATAAGAAACTTACTTTCTGGTCCCTAAATTGTTGATCAACCTATTTGTACATAAATAATGAAAATAAATTATTTGGTCCTTAAGTTTACAACTTTATCATCTATTTAATACCTTCCTCCCACATTCTCTATGCCCTAAACTTATAGGAGGAATCACGAGTTTTGGCAAATAATTCTATACATATGGTGTCCTGCAAAAGCCACTCATTGTCATTGAGAAGTTGGTGCAAAAAGTTAATAGCTTGGATCAATTTTTTATATTGGAATAAATTTAATAGAGCCAGAAGGGTGCTTTTGGTCCCTTAAGTTTACTTTAGGTTTCAGTTTAATACATTAAATTTGATTTATGTCACTTTGGTTCCAAAATGTTAAAGGTGAAATAAAGTTAAGGAATCAAAAATATCTTTTTGCCTTAAAAACATAAGCAGTGGGAGCGTTGATCGATGTGCATACATGCAAGAGATCGAGAAAAGGAGAAAGGAATTTTTTTTTGGTAAAAGTGGAATTTAATTAAAAGCAAAGAACGAGTTCAACATCATATATCAAACTAGGAAATACAGACACAAGACAGTAACACAAATTAGCACACGCACTAGCTAGGAAATTTATTATTTAATTAAAAGACACCAACCAAAAAAAACTAAATCATTAATTATGATATCCTATGGTTGATCATCGGTGAGAGTCCAGACGGAAGTTCCCTGAACGACGCCGCTTTTGATGAGTTGAGGAAGGGCAGTGAGGATGACAGGGTATGGGAGTGTATCCCAATCTTTGGGGAGGATACTATGGCCAGCAACAAGCTTCTCTTTGGGGAAATTATCATCAGACGCTAATTTGTTGAAAATGTTGATGAGTTGTTGAGCATCATTCATAGGAATATCATTATCGTCATCGTGAGTTTGAAAAACCACAAAGTCAAAATTCATAGGATTCCTATTGTATAGCCCAGCGTAGAACTTACAATCTGGCCCATGCATGAAAGAACATGGAGCTATGGAAGCAGTAGTGATAATTTGTTGCGTCATCAGGGTATCTATCACCGTCCCTATGGCATATATGAAGTCGTCGGCATTAGTATTGCTTCTTGTGTAATAAACGTCAATGCCATGGAATCCATATTCTTGGATGATGCATTTAAGGGAGGTGGTGGCATTGATGATCCATGTATGCTTGTCGGTGACGTCAAAGGGGTATCTCTGGCTACGGTCTCCGATGCACAAGAAGAATTTGGCTGTGGGCGAGTCTCGCTTGAAGTTAGCGATCATGAGGGGAGTCATATTTTGGTCAAAGAACACTTTGAATATTCCATTCGTGTGGCTGTCCCAATCGTCATAGTCTCTTGCAAATGCCAAAACGACGTGTGTTTCTCTTGAGACTGCAGACAAGTTTTGGAGACGCTTTTCAAATGAGTCATTACTGCAGTATTCACGATAAATAGAACCAATTATTACTTCATTTTGTACAACATGAAGTCTTTTAGTTAGCTTCTTCGACTCTTGATCCTTCTCATCTAATTGCTTCTCACAAAGGCGCAAGTCTTTCTCCTTTTCTTGTAAATGTGATTCTAAATATTTTCGCTCCTTCTCCTTTTGAAAAAATTCTTTCTTTGTTTTCTCTAATTCTAAACTTAAATCTTTTCGCTCCTTCTCCTTTTGGTACAACTCTTTCTTTGTTTTCTCTAATTCTAAACTTAAATCTTTTAACTCCTTCTCCACGTGATAAAACTCTTTCTTCGTTTTCTCTAATTCCAAACCTAAATCTTTCAACTCATCCTCCTTCTGGTAAAACTCTTCCTTAACTCCTGCCTCGCCATTCAACAATTCTACACCTGTGACTTGAACCTTATCCAAATAATACTTATTACCACCCGGCCATATGAAAGTCGGAACTCCATATCTTTCCCAATCGAAACGAAAAAGAAGTTTATAATAATAATTACCATATAAATAAAGCATAGAGTTAACCAAACACCAACCACTAGCATTAATCATAATCCTACCCATCGCCAACTCACTACACAATGATCTCAACTTACCTCCTTGTAGTGTAACTCCATTGACTTCAAGTCTGGACATATCCCGATGGCAATCAATTCTCCCCAAAAATTGAACATTCCTAATTTGTCCACTGGGGTTATCAACTTTCCACAAATACAATGGACCACCACCACTTCTATTGCAACTCACGAACAGGTTGGGAGCATTCAAAATAATCTTCTTGGATTGGTCAACACTCTCACTAGGAGCGTTATCTAAGGATGTGAAAGACCGAGGTGGAGGAAGAAGCATTGTCATTCCAGACTGAGACGACCACAACTCAGTGGGAGTGTTTGGTACATTAACTCCATATTTTCGCCAATCGAATAACTCATAAACTGGATAATAGGCTCCGATGTTGTGCCATACTGTGCCCACACCCATCAAACACAAACCTTGACGATTCACATTTAGGCACTTTGATGCATTTTTTAATTCTTCGATCAGCGTTTGCAACTTTTCGCCGCGAATCACAACTCCGTAGATTTCAAGCTCGTTTTGAACCTTAATATCATTACCAAACGCATACCCATGAGTTTTCTGAGGATGGAAATGCGCAGTATAATTATAGTCGCGAAACATAAAAATTCCATTAGAGACTTGATACATTTCCAACACAGCGACGCAGTCAAAGAGTGAAGGTAATGATGATGAGGCGGCTTTCTCATATATATCGTGGAACGACAAAAAGTGGTAGTCATTCTCCAAAATGAATCTTCCCATTCTTCAACACCTATACATACATACATACGCAAAATACAATATATTTAATTAGCTATTTTATTTTACCAGTACCTATATATTTGGATTCTTTTGTTCTTTTTTATGTATTTGGATTCTTAATTTCATGTACTACCGTTAAGCAAAAATAAAAAGGGAATGAGAATGTATTTGCTGTGTTTGGTAATAAAAATTGAGAATGAAAATAGAATGGAAATATATTAAAATGACCACTTTGTCCCTTATATTAAAATAATAAAAAGAAAAGAAAGTTATCAAATGGTATAATAGGGCTAAAGTATTTTAATGACGTGGCATAACACATTACTGTCACGTCACCCCACATTGCCACATCATCATCTTCTCTCTTTCATCATCATCATTATCATCGTCATACTTTAATGTCGTGACAGTGATATGTCATGCCAGGTCATTAAAATATGACACGTAGGTGAGAGGGTATTCCACATAAGCATGTCACGTCATCATTTAACGACAAAAAGTTAACGGTGTTACATTCGAAGACCAAAATCGACAAAAAAAAAACTTAGAGGATCAACATTAAACATTTGAAACATTGAGGACCAACATTAAACTTCATGCAAACATTGAGGACCAAAATATTACTTTAACCAGTATAATAGATATTTTGTATTTTGTATTTTTTTTAAAATTGATAAAAATAAAAAATAAAAGTGGGACCAAATAGACTTTACCCATTCCTTCCTCAATTCTTTATAAAGAATATGACATACTTTCAAAATGCGTTACCGTGAACGTGAATGAACTAATTATTAGCAACCTATTTATATATTTAATAAGCAAGTTAATTTGAAGCTAAGGAGAAAATTAGCTCATTTAAAAGCACACCAGTACTTCCTCCAAAATCTTAAAAATGAAAAAAAAAATCGAAATTTAATTTGAAATGACTATAAATATATTCATTTATGGTAATGTTATCTGTTAAGACAATAATTTAGTCTTATTATGTGAAAAAAAATTAATTTAAGTAATGATAATTTAGTCTTGTCAAGTTACTAGTTTCCGTTTAAAAGATCTATGTCAATATAAAACTTTATGCAAATATAAGGGATCAATTTAAAATTTTGACCTAAAATTTTATTCTCTTTTCCTTTCTCACTTCCTATAGCATACTAAACATAATCCTAGTTTCCAGACTACAGTTTAACTAGATTATATACTCTATAGTGAGAAATGAAAAAGTATACACGAAAATAAAATTAACGATATCTAAATTTGTATATAGTTTACCGATAACTTAATATAGATTAATTATCAGAAGGGTACGGTCAAATATCACATTAACTGAGTTAACTATATATATAAAAGATATATATATGTTAGACGACGTTAAAAACGTTTAACTTTAATTTCATACTTTTTTTATTAATTAATTTTAAAATGTTTAATTTTCAATTTATTTTTATAATTGAAAATTTATTTTCAAATAAATTAAATCATGCAAAACAATTAGTTATTGAGAAAGAGAGAGAAAAGAAAGAAAAATGAGTAATCATAAAGTCTGTCGTCTGAAATAGAATTCCTTGCTCAGTTCTTGTTTTCGAAACAATGATTTAACAATCTTTTTGAGTAAAATTTCATTGTAAATTTATATAGCTTATATATATTTTTATTTCAAAAGACAGAAATATAAACTTTTAAAATAAATTAAAATGGCCATCTAATGACTAATATAGGCATTTTTCAAAGAAGAGAAGAGCTATTTATCTTTTGTTTCATAAAACCAAAAAATATTATTTTTTTCATAAATGAAATTGAATAAAATTAAAATTGATTTTAAAACATATTTATATAAAAAATTTTGTACAAAATTAAATATACACAACTAATTCCAAAAAAAAAAAACTGATAGTGTAATTAAAATACGTAGAAGACTAGAAGCTAAGGGAAAAAACCACTGAAGGGCGTTAGATTTTGTACTTCCAAAATCACATGTTAAATTCTTTTGAAAGAATTTAACTTTTAGTTAAGAAACATACCCTAATTTTGCATTTCTAATTAAAATAGGAAAAAACTAAGGTAAAGTTGCATATGTGCTTGCTATAAAGTTCACCAATTATAAATCTTATTTATATTCTCTCTCCAATTTGATTGGTTATGTAATTTATTGCTTTTCATTTTCTCTCTCTACCATGATTGGTTATACAAAAAATTTTTGCCACGTGTTTCAATTATATTGGTGAACTTTATAGCAAGCACCTAAGTAACTTTACCTCAGTTTAGTCCATTAAAATAACCTATCATACATGCACATGTTTTTTCTTTGAATAAATTTATTTATTTTTCTTTTAAAAATTCATTTTTTTTTTGGTTCGTTCAAAACCTAACAACTAAATAATAAAAATATTTTTTGAAGCATTAATCACACGTTGACTTTTGAACAACCAAATGAGACAAAATGCATTATTGGAGAGGAAAAAAATCAATTTACTCTTCTTATTTTCTAGTTTTTTTTTAAGGAATAAGCCTGGCTAGTTCACAAAATTTAAAATAAAATTAAAATATGTGCAGGATATATAGCTTCATTATTTAATATAGTAAAGATGTAAGACAATTCTTACCCAAAAAAAGAAAGAAAGATGTAAGACAGTCTAATTTAGCAACCACATCGACAATTAATAAAAAAATAAACTCTATATAGGTTTTAAAAGTTTAATTATACATAAGTACTGAAAATATATGTCTCAATTAAATTTTCAAACAGATTAAAAATAAAAGTTAATGCGTGGCAAGCATGTGAAGTGCATGCAAAAACAATATGCAATATATATATATATATATATATATATATATATATATATATATATGGAGGATATATTAATTTAATTTGATGGAAATATTGAAATGAAATGTATAAAAGGATAGAAAAAACTTACAGTTTGAACAAAGATGTTTTCTTTGTTGAAATGAAATATGACAGAGTCAAATATAATGATTAATTCTTTCGTTGGTTTGCAGATATTCCAAATGATGAGACAATTAGTCTGATAATTTAAAAATATTTCCTCAAAATTTTTAAACTTTGAAGAAATAGCTAAATAAGAATACTACACAACATAAAGCACTAAGGTAAAGAGATATGGATATTGAAACTCATTGATGGCTTCCTAATTTATAGGCCAATTTGATGATTGGAGCGCTCCTTAGTAAAATATTTTAATATTCTCTTTTAATTTGGGCACATTGCTATAGGTTTATTGATTTATTTCATAATTTTCCTATCCTAATCAAATGTGACCTAATTGTATTAGTCATTATTATTTTATTATTATGTTACTCTATCAATCTGCTTACACAATTTTATATATAAAAATAAATTGACCTCACATATATAGTCAGTTTTCTTTATTATTATTTCACTACAAAAAAAAAAAACAAACTTTAGAGTAAATCCCCTTCCCTATATAATAGATGTTGAATTTATATATACTTCTCTCTCTTTTAATTTAAAAAATTACACTTTTGAGATACAAAGTTATTACACTTTAAAACTTCATTTTTCAGTATAAAAACTCTCCAAAAATCCTTACTTTTTTCCAACTTCTAATACAAATAAACTTGTTTAAAAATCAAATTGCCCACTCAAAGAATTACTTTGTTAATTTGACTGCTATAATCTCTTTTACTATAAAAAATGGGTTGTTAATTTTTTTTTTGGGCCTGATGTTGTTTAAAAATGTATTTTACTAAAATTATCTTTTTTTCCTTTTCAAACTAAAGTCTCTTAAGTGGTGTCTATTTGAGACATTCATAATTATTTAGTGTTTTTTAATTTTAACCATTGTAACTTTTCCTTAATATTTTGTTACACCTTTAATTTGAAAGAAAACTCTATTTTTTTCATAAACAAAGGAGTATATATATTTTTTATATGAACAAAGGAGTATATTAAAACAACAAACATTCTTTGTTTTTTCTCTCAATATTCACTAACAACAATAAAAGGACACAAATATACATTTTTACAACATGGTCAAAAAAGATATATGTGTCCTTTTATTGTTGTTAGTGAATATTGGAAGAAAAATAATTACTAGATTTTTCCAACTAAAGAAAGAATTTTCAACTAAATTATTAGAGTCAAAGTCTTTTTTTAATTTTAAATAGCATAAAGACAATTTTTAGAGTAATATAGTAGAAGGAAACAAACAGACAAATAAGTTGATCATAAAGATCCAACGACAAATTCATTATTGAGAAAAAAATAATGTCTAATTAATGAAAGTATAATTAAATTGTTCACATGAGAATTTATATATAAATTAGTTTTAGTCAAGTTATTGATGGAGAGACAAAATTGATTGGGAGTATATCTTTGAGAAATCAATTAAATTTAATAATTTTATCTTTTAGAAACTAAATTAACATAGTCTCATATGCACTCAAGTTTTTAAACATTGATTACAACTATTAATTTTGCCAAACAAAAGAGAACAAATTAGTTAAATAGTGGAGAGAGGAAGGCCCACTTTTCGACAGTATATTCAGTAGTATGATAATATTAAAGTTCGTAATTACATCCTTCTAATCAGTTGGTCGTCTTTAATCCATTTTCAAGATATGTTCTTATTAATGTGAGTTTATATTAATATTAAAAAATGATATTATATAATTAAAAGGATGTACCAAAATTTAATACTGAACTTTTATGTCCACTTTTCTTACTTTTCTCCATAAAATGACTCCAACAAGGTTTTAAAGGAACAAAAAAATTAGAAGGCCAAAAGCTTATTTTGGTCCCTTATGTTGCACCCAAGTTTTATATTGGTCTTTTATGTTTCAAAAAGTTTAAATTAGTCATTTATGTTGCACAGAAGTTTCAAATTGGTTCTTCAGTCCAATTCCGTCAATTTCTTAAGTTAATTGCTGATGTGGCGTGCTGGCGTATCCATTTAAGCTGACGTGTCATGCTATGTCATCACAAATAATAAAATAAAAGATGACGTGGCATGACACGTTAGCTTGGATCAATTTTTGAGATTGGAATAAATTTAAGGCTAAAATGCACATACACCCCCTGAGTTTTGGGTCAGGGGCACATACACCCCCTGAGTTTTAAAACGTTGCACATAGACCCCCTGAGTTTTCACTTTGGGGCAGAGACACCCCTTCTGTTAGGGTTCCGTGAAAATTAGGCGTTAAGTGCCACGTCAGCAAATATGTGTGATGGCACATACACCCCCTGAGTTTTCATTTAGGGGCACATACACCTCCTGAGTTTTCACTTTAGGGGCACATACACCCCCTGAGTTTTCACTTTGGGGCAGAGACACCCCTCACACATGCTTGCTGACGTGGCACTTAACGCCTAATTTTCACGGAACCCTAACAGAAGGGGTGTCTCTGCCCCAAAGTGAAAACTCAGGGGATCTATGTACAACGTTTTAAAACTCAAGGGGTGTATGTACCCCTGACCCAAAACTCAGGGGGTCTATATGCATTTTAACCTAAATTTAATACTATCGTAAGGTTACTTTTGGTCTCTTAATAATTTTATTTCAAGTTTCAGTTTAGTCTTTTAAATTTATTTGATGTCATTGTGTGATCAATTTGGTTAAAAAATGTTAAACCTAAAATAAAGTTAAGGGATAAAAATATCATTTTACAAGTAATATATAAACCGGGCCGGGGATTGATATGCATATATGCAAGAGAGGAAAAGGAAAAAGAATTACTAAAACAAAAGAATGAGTATACAACAACGTACATCAAAGTAGGAAATACAACAACGAAACAAGGAATAAAATACACAAACGAGAAAGATAGGGCCTTGGATGCTGTTATACTTCCAACATGTTGTTTACGCAGAAATAAAAATAAAAAGTAAAAGAGAATGAGAATGCATTTGTTGTATTTGGTAGTAAAAATTAGGAATAGAAATGAAATGAGAATATATTAAAATTATCACTTTGCCCTTTATATTAAAATAATAAAAAAAAGTTATGATTTTGTCAAATCAAATGGTATAATAAATATTTTGTATTCTTTATTCTTTATTCTTTTTTTTTTAAAAAAAGTTGATGAAAATAAAAAAATAAAAAAGTAAGTGAGACCCAGCAGACCTTACCCATTCCCTCTTTATTTCCTTCCTCAATTCAACCCTAAAGAACATGACCTTAGTTAATAGTTTAATAATCTCTTTTGATTTGGTCACACCGGCCACACAATTAAATCAAGTTCCTATGTTTATTGATTTATTTTATAAATTTTCCATCCCAATCAAATGACCTAATTGTATTAGTCATTATATTCTTTTATTATTATGTTACGTGATCAAATTGCTTACACAATAAAATATATGAATAATTTGACTTCACATATATAGTCAGTTTTCTTTATTATTATTATTATTTCACTAAAAAATTAATTTTAGAGTAAATCCTCTTCCTTATATAATAGATGCTGAAATAATACTTCACTCTCCTTTAATTTAAAAATTATACTTCCCACCCATAAGACATACAAAGTTACTGCATTTTAATCCAAAACTTTCCAAATCCTTACTTTTGTTTTCAAATTCTAATGCAAATTTGTTTAATAACCAAATTGCCCACTCAAACTTGAACGTCTCTCTGAACTTGTTTATTTTTATTATTCGCTTAGCTTGATGTCTATAATATATTTCAATTTAAAAGATGCATGCTCTCTCAATTTAATTTTAAAAAATAAAATCACTATTAGAAAAAAGGGTTTTAGCAGCAGCTTAAACTGTCGCTAGAAGTACTAAAAACTGTTACTAACATTTATACCAACAATTGTAAAACTGCTGCTATTTCCCTATCACTATAGAGTTATAGCAACAGTTGCATCAATTGTTGGTATAAACTTATTTTATAGCAGCAAATGACAAAAATGCTACTATAGACTCACTATAACTGTTAATATAAAAGAAATTTGTAGTAACAAATAAAAAAAACTGCTGGTATAAACCCAAATAAAACTGCTGCTATAAACCCAAAAAATTGCTGCTATATGGCCAAATAAAATTGCTTCTATAAACCCAAAAAAATTGCAGCTATCTTATAAATATAATGAGATACAAATATTTTAATAATTATAATAAATACATATATAAATATAAATATAATCAATTGTAAGGAAGCAAAAATAAAAAAGTAAGATGGATCAACATTTATATTGCAAACTTCCAAATCTATTTAGTATGAGAATAAATCCAAGTTTTGTAATTACAATTATCCATTCCACATTATTTCCAATATATGCAAAAAAAAATACACATGAAATAGAAATATTAGGTAAAATCTCTATTGAGATTGAGAGCTTTTCTACAAATCTTGAAGTTTCCAATTATTGTGCCTCTTCAAAATTTCAATTTTGCATCTATTAAGATTTAAGAAGGCCAAAGAAATATGAATACATTATAATAAATCACTTGGACTAAATTTGATATATCTAATAAAGAGACTCAAAATCAAGACAGATCAAACCAAAATCAGAATGTAAAGCAGAGTAATGGCCCAAGTAATTTAATCATTGTCCCAATCTAATAAAATAATAACAATAAAATGCATTTACATTATCCTCATTCAACATTTGTTAAAATTATATGAATATGAGGAACAAGAGTGGTGAAATTGGCATCATCTATAGTTTAATATGTTGCTGACTTATGTAAATAATTGAATATTAAGATGTAGTGAAGAAACTTACTGACGAAGTATTTACTTTTGTTTTGTTTTCTCTTTAACCTCAAGAAAAGATTATAGTTGAAATGAAGGAAACCCCACATACCAGAGTTGCATCCCCAGGCTTAATTGCAGGTTGAACACAGTCTCGTCCATATCTGCAATTAGAAGAATAAGATCCGTCTCCATATCTGCAATCAGAAGAATAAGATCCGTCTATAAGCAAATTTCCGTTGGTTTACATTGAATTATATATTTAAACTCTGAAAAGCAGTAAAAATAACGATATGAAAAGATACCACCTAACTAAAAGTGCCATTGAGAAGAAAAAACTGATGAATATATAAAGGTACAGTAAGATTCTGAGAAATTAGCTATATAGCCTATTGACCTTCTTCTCACTTACGAAGATTGATAAAATGATTTTTAAATATGAACTTTAATGACTGTTCAGTATCAAGAAGGTAATGCATATCTGAGTAATAACTAGTAAGTATATATCCTTCAAAAAGCCAATGTCACTTACATTATTTGTCTCTTGCCATTATTGACCTCCAAACGGTAAAAGCTGCATCATTTGCTAAAGGGAAAAGGTTTTCCCTTCCATTCTGTTGACATTTCCAAATTGTACACATTAAAAAGAAAAGACCAAATAAATTCCTATAACAGAAACTCTGTATGTAAAATTTTAAAGCAGATTAGAAATTCAGTACCTAAGTGCCATACCACCCCTACTGATGAGGTATCACTAGTGGACAAATCGTCAAAGACAAACTGGAGGTCTTTGCTGGTAGACTTGGTGAACTTTCTGAAGAAATCTAGAATTTCCTGCACCATAGTTAAAAGCAAAGCTAAATCAAGAAATATGAAAATAATTATGATTGGCACTACTAAGTACTAATCATAACAAAGTAATCTTATAGAAGTCTGAGGAAACTGATTCTGAATAATAAATTTTGTCATTAAAGGCCATTAGTTTAGTGCTGAAGAATTATATAGTAAAGAGTAAAGACATGTTTTTCTATCTTACTTGGAGCTAAGTAGCTTAATATTTGAAAGAAATCAGATTTTAAGAAACATAAAAAAAAATCATGGTTTAAAATAGTTCATTCCACATTTCTACTCATTACCCTAAGCTTGGCCAATTGCAACTTTAATATCCACTTTCTTGATAACAAGTTCCATATTACACGAATACTGTTTGCTTGTTACAATTCTGGCAAAAATTCCAGTTTATTCTCTTAACTTTGATCGGTTTCAGTTTGGTCCCTGTCTATTTTCCTGTTTCTGTTTACATACTTACATCCCATAATGTGACACGTTTCGTTTCTTCACCAAATGATACCACCATCTAATTGTTAATGGAAAATGCTTACATGGATCCTATTAGCAGGATCTACATGGCACTTTTTCAAATTTGACTCAATGAAAGCGTACATGGACCATACATATATACACATTCTTCTATCTTCTCAAGTTTTCTTTCCAGCTGCAATCTCACACTCTCTTGAGTTACCATCTTCAAATACTTGTGTCAAGATTATGGGTTGAAATTGATAATATTAATAGCACAGAGCGAAATTGAAACCGGGTGAAAATTAAGGAGGAAATAAGGTTATTACATAGAAATCGTTTATACACGATCACTGAGCATTCTAACATAGAATTCCAAATTCCAATTATTAATGGCCACATATTTCTTCATCTTATCCCTTTCATATTTGAACCCATTTCCTTCTCTTATGTCATTTTTGCCTTTTCTTCTAGCACAGAGGGGCCAACTAACGAAATGAATTACAGCTTAATTGGAAACACAAGTGAAACAAATCGAAACCACCTCCTTCATCATCACTAACTATTTTTCCAGTTTTCCAATAGAGAGAAAGACCAAAATGGTCGAAATTACCTTGCGACCCGCGAAGGGGCGAGGAAACACAAGATCTTCATAGACACAATTCTCGGCGATAAGTTCCGCCACAGAGTCCACATCATGGGCGTTGATTCTTCCATAGAAATTCCTCACAACCTCTGACGCCGAACTCACAGCACTATCACCATCGTCGATCACAATTGGTGATGGTGATGCAACGGAAATGGATCAGCCATCGCCATTATTGGTAAGGGTTCTCCATCTCTTGGATCGGCCATCACACTTTGGGGAAATAGGACGGAGGATTAGGATTGTGAAAGAGAAAGGAGGAGTGATTGAGACTGAGTGAGAGAGAAAAGTTGGGAGGAAATAAAATTATATTATTATTTTATTTTTATTTTGTTTTTTAGTGATAGATGTAGGTGTTAGAATAAACATGTTATTTTTTAACATTTATGAATAAATTGTGGCTAAAGTATTAGCTATACCAGCTGGAAATAAATCTGTTACTATTTTATTATTATAGTAACAATTGTGCTGCTAAATAATTGTTACTATAACTTAATTTTTTAATAATGAATGTCTCAATTTAATTCTTGAAATATTAATTCTTAAAATATTTGATCATTTGAAAGTTAAAACCTTGGGAATGATCCACTTTAAACCACATTAGGCCAAACTGATTTGGACCAACCTTAAAACAAAATTTCAGAATTTTGGAGTAGAAGGTAAGAAAATACCAAGGCGTTGGGTGTATTTTACCGTCCTTTTATTATTATTTTTTCCACTTTTTATAATTAATGTGAGTGGTTTCAATTATGTTTTCAGGTCAGCGCCCAGCCATTGCTTGTGCTTGGTTAGTGATACAAGTCTCATATTAGGTAGGTTGCCTTCAAGGAAGGGCCTAATTATAAGGCCTTGGGGTATGATTCTCCCAATGACTTGTAATTATATAAGTTAGCCTTCTATATATATCATGTGCAAGAATTACAGATAGGCATGCATGGATGGAAACAATAAATTAAATATGCATCCATTCCACCTTTGATAGTTAAGTAGGCATTGGGTCATGGTGTAGAGTATAATTTACTGTTCCTGCTAATAACATACATGATAATTCAGCTAATTTAATTTTTAATATCTTTCCTGGTGTTCGAACTTTTTGGAACTCGCAGAAGGAATCTTGATTTTATCCTGTCTTGTGAGTTGTGATTAATTTTAACCCAAAGTTAATTGGTGGATTTTCTTTATATATTTGTTTATTACGTATATTCTCAACATGTTTTATCGTGAAGAATTCAGTAGGAATGAAAAGAAATTCAGGACTTGAACAATATTTGAAGCCCAGTATATTTCATTGAATGAATTGAAGTAGACAATAAAAAGATTAAAAAATAGCAAAATTAATTGAAAGAGTAATGTATCATTTAATAAGATGTCATAAGCATAACAGGCGCTATAGGCTATAGCCCAAGGCATGAGCGTAAGGTAAGCCATTACGGTCTTTTATTCTTAGGAATGATTGGAAGGATGGTGTGGGAATGAACTTGGAATTATTTGAAAATCTTATTTTGTCCGGTATATTATATAATTAAATAAATCTAGGATATTCAACTAAACTCTATTTTATTATAAAAATAAAAATAGAGTATTTTGAAAATGCATAATTTATAAAATAATATACATCAGATTTACAGACCACACGTAAAAATACAATCAGTGTACTTTGAGTCTTTGATAGTGTTGAATTATTTTTAAATATATAAATGTTTTAAATAATAAAATAAGTGCTAGGATAATTATTTTTAAATATTTAATTGAGTAAATTACACTGACCTCCCCTAAGAGATGCTGAAATTACACTGTCCTCCCTTGAGAGATCAAAAGTCATTACACTTTGATCTAAAACACCATTCTCCCATTAAGAAAAAGGTCTAAAAATTCAATATAATAAATATTAATGACTAATAAATATTTATGACTAAATTGACCCTCACACAAGATAAAAAATGTTTAACGTTATGCTTTATCGAAATTTATAAAACTGAATCTTTACCAACAAAAATTTATAAAACTGAATTCTAGTACACCTAACAAAAAAATTTTGATATATATTATTATTATATATATATATAAACTTAATTGTCGAAAATTAAGTAAAATAATATATATTTTATATTACATTACATTATTAATATAAAAATCTGTAAACTATTTTAAGTTACAAATTTTTTTTTTACAATTTTATTTTGTTAACAATAATAATTACTCTAAATACTAATAAAATAATAAAAGACAATAAAAAAAATAAACAATGTTATTATAAAAAGATGAAAGTATGTATAGGTCACATTTTATAGAGTTTCATTCTTTTGTGAGGGGTAATTTAGTCATGAATATTTATTAGTCATTAATATTTATTATATTGACTTTTTAGACCTTTTTCTTAATGGGAGAATTGTATTTTGGATCAAAGTGTAATGACTTTTGATCTCTCAAGGGAGGACAGTGTAATTTTCCAAACTAGAGGGGAGGGCAGTGTAATTTCAGCATCTCTCAAGGGAGGGCAGTGTAATTTACTCTATTTAATTTTTAAAAAAATATTATTTCAATAATTAGGTGACTGAAAAAAATTATGATTAAAGTTGAAATAAAGTTAATGAATCAAAAATATCTTTTTGCCTTTAATAAAAAAGAGGGTTCATCCACATGCATATGCAAGAGAGGAAAAGGAAAAAGGATTTTTTTTTTTTTTGTAAAAGTGGAATTTATTTAAAATCGGGTTCGAGACTTGTGTATGTAAAAATTTTTATTGGGAGAGTTCTACCCTATTATGAGACCTTAGCTAACTTGAACATAATTGCCTCCAATAGAAGGATACCCGTTAAAAAAAGGATTGATCCATCTGCATACATGCAAGAGAGGAAAAGGAAAAAGGATATTTTTTTTTTTTGTAAAAGTGGAATTTACTTAAAACCAAAGAACGATTACAACATCTTACATCAAAGTAGGAAATATAGAAACAAAAAAGCTAGGGCCCAGCTAGACTGCTACCACTACTACATGGAATGATTAATATAGTTCCAGGAAAAAATCAAACTTACTTAATCTAAAGGATAAAAAACAGTAACACAAATTAACACATGCACTCAGGCCAAAAAAAAATAGCACATGCACTAGCTAGGAACTTTATTATTTAATTGAAAGACTCCAACAAAAAAACCAATTAATCATTAATTATGATATCCTATGGTTGATCATCGGTGAGAGCCCAGACAGAAGTTCCCTGAACGACGCCGCTTTTGATGAGTTGAGGAAGGGCAGTGAGAATGACGGGGTATGGGAGTGTATCCCAATCTTCGGGGAGGATACTATGGCCAGCAACAAGCTTCTCTTTGGGAAAATTATCATCAGACGCTAATTTGTTGAAAATGTTGATGAGTTGTTGAGCATCATTCATAGGAATATCATTATCGTCATCGTGAGTTTGAAAAACCACAAACTCAAAAATCTTAGGATTCCTGTTGTATAGCCCAGCATAGAAGTTGCAATCCGGCCTATCCATGAAAGAACATGGAGCAATGGAAGCAGTAGTGATAATTTTTTGCGTCTTCAGGGTATCTATCACCATCCCTATGGTATATATGAAGTCGTCAGCATTAGTACTATTGCTACTTGTGTAGTAAACGTCAATGCCATCGAATCCATAGTCTTGTATGATGCTTTTGAGGGAGGTGGAGGCGTTGATGATCCATGTATGCTTGTCGGTGACGTGGAAAGGGTATCTCTTGCTACGGTCCCCGATGCACAAGAAGAATTTGGTTGTGGGCCAGTCTCGCTTGAAGTTGGTAATCATGAGAGGAGTCACATTTTGGTTAAAGAACACTATGAATATTCCATTCGTGTGGTTGTCCCAATCATCATAGTCTCTGGCAAATGCTAAAACGACATGCGTTTCTCTCGAAACTGCAGATAAGTTTTGGAGAGGCTTCTCGAATGAGTCATTACTGCAGTATTCACGATAAATGGAACCAATTATTACTTCATTTTGTACAGCATGAAGTCTTTGAGTTAGGTTCTTTAACTCTTGATCCTTCTCATCTAATTGCTTCTGTGAGTCTTTATTTTTTTCTTGTAACTGTGATTCTAAATCTTTTAGCTCCTTCTCCTTTTGACAAATTTGTTACTTAATTTTCTCTAAGTCTAAACCATATGTGTTTTGCTCATCTTTCGCCCCACCGCTTACACAAATCTTTTGAATCTCCCATTCTCTGATGGTTTCAACCTCATCCGTATAATACTTATTAGGACCCCATATGTGAGTTGGAACTCCATATGTTTCCCAATTGAAACGAAAAACAAGTTTGTGATAATGTTTACTATTTAAGGATGCATACAAACACCAACCACCAGCATTAACCAACATCCTATTATTCGCCTTCAACTCTTTACACAATGATCTCAACTTACCTCCCTGTAGCGTAACTCCATTCACTTCAAGTCTGGACATATCCCGATGGCAATCAATACTTACCATGAATTGAACTTTCTTAATATGTCCACTAGGACTATCAACTTTCCACAAATACAATGGACCATCGGGACCATAATTATGACTCCCGCAACTTATGAAGAGATCATCAGCATTCAATCTAATCTCTTTGGATTGGTCAGCATCACTACTAGGAGAGTTATCAAAGGAATTAAACTCGTGAGGTTTAGGAATTATTCTTCCTATTCCAGACCACAACTCTGTGGGAGGATATGGTACATTACTAACTCCATATTTTCGCCAATTGAATAAACCATGAACTGGATAATAGGCTGAGTCTCTGTCTCTATAACCAAATAGAAATGAAAAACACAAACCTTGACGATTCACATTTAGGGTTGTACCCTTGAGGTCTTCGATCAGTTGTTGCAACTTTTCGCCACAAATCGCAACTCCGTAGATTTCAAGCTCATTATAAAACTTAGTACCAAACCGGTCATTCCCAGTTTTTCGAGGATGTAAATATGCAGTAGTCCACCTGTGTGGGCGAAAAGGTCCATTAGAGTTTGGATACATTTCCGTCACACTGATGCTGAGCTGATCGTTTGGGTCATCGGTACAGTAGGTGAATGACAAAAGGTGGTAGTCATTGTTCAAAATGAATCTTGCCATTCTTCAACACCTATATATATACATGTATACACAAAATATAAAATAAGCCTATGCAGCCTTTAGACTTATAAAGTCAATGTAATTTTATTATATTTTTAATAAAAGAAACTTATTAGGATACTAATATATTCTAGTTAACAATTAAGTTTTTCATCTAAAAAATTAATAGAGGTATCAAATTGATTGGGAGTGCATTTTTTCCGGAATAAAATTGACTCAAATGATATTTTTTGAGGAGTAAATTGTTAATATACTTTTATATTTATCCCCTACTTTTTCTCTCATTATCTTCCCACACATAATAAATTTTTTTAATTTTTTAATTACTAAATAGTAATTTTGTGAGTCCAACGAGGTAATGACAAAAAGAAAATCAACAATTATATTAATTAAATAGAAGTTTCACATGCATGCATCATCTTTTCTGATAAAAATAATTTTTGAAGGATTAAAAGTGGAACTTTAACTTTTGAACAATCAAATTGGACAAGAAGAATTGTTGGAGTAGGAAAGAAATTTCAATTTACTCTTCTTATTTTCTAGTTTTTTAAGGGTTTATTAATTGGAGCAGACAGAAATTATTATAACAAATTTAATGAAAAGTTAATAAATATAATTTTTTAAGTTCCCTTATTAGTCGAAATGGCCTAGTTAGCGAAACTCTTTTTTAAAGAAATAAGCATGTCTATATAGTCAAAAAATGAAAAACAAAATTAAAATATGAGGAGGATAGATAGCTTCATTATTTAATAGACTATGACTCTAAGAGTTTGTTTGGTACGTAGAATGAAGGAGGGAATGAGAATGTTAGAGGGAATGTGAATGTCAAGTCAACGGGATGTGATGTGATGTGATATGAATGAAATAAAAGTGAGTAAAATAATCATTTTATCTTTACATTAAAAGTGAAAATAGAATAAAGTGCATAAAAAATTAAGAGCAAAAACATAATTTCATCATATTATAAAAAAATAAAATTTATTTGATAGAAAAAATATATGAGTGATTGCCTTTTTCTTTCTTTTTTTTTTACTTACCAAACAAGGCCTAAAGATGGAAGACAATGGAACACATCAATCATTAATATTAAATAGTAAATAAACACTGCAGGTTTCAAAAATTTAATTATACATAATTAAATACTGAAAATATATTGCCCAAATAAATTTGTAACATTAAGAATAAAAGTGAATGCGTGGCAAGCATGTGAAGTGCATGCAAAAATTACAATATGCACAATATATATGGAGGATATATTTATTGATTCAATCGACATGCATACATTTGTCTCATGGAAAAAACTTATGTCCATTTCTTTATGTCCATTTCCTCCAATTCTACCAATCATATATTGTATTTACACTCTCTTTCTTCTATGATTGGTCATATAAAAGGTGATCTTTTATATTCTCTTTCTACTGTGATTGGTCATTTAAACACTTTTTGCCACGTATTATAATTATATTGGGGAAATGGAGGAAATGGACATAAGGAAATGGACATAAATTTTTTCCTTGTCTCATACACTATGAGAATGGTGAGAAAAGATATATTTTACATTTAGAGGGGTTATAATTAAAGATATCATTGTTTCTAATACAGAAATTCCTATAAAAATGGGAAATGCCCTACCTTTGAGTGCGGTTTGGAAATATTGAAATGAAATGTATTAAAAGGGATAGAGAAAACTTACAGTTTGATCAGAGATTTGAATGAGTTAAATATTTAGATTTGCAGACAAATAGGTGAATAAGGATAATACACAACACAAGCACTTTGTGTTTTTGTTCAAGTTGTAAGAGAGAGAGAGAGAGAGAGAGAGAGAGAGAGAGAGAGAGAGAGAGAGAGAGCTCAAACTTTTAATAAGAGTTAAGATAAATAGATTTGGATACTCAAACTCATTGATGGCTTTTCAATTTATAGGCCAATTTATTGTTTGGAGCGCTCTTTAGTATAGTAGTTTAATTAATACTCTCTTTTTTATTTAGGCACACCACATAATTGAATCATGCTCATGCCAGCTATCTTTATTTATTTATTTATTTATTTCCTAATCTTCCAATCCCAATCAAATTACCTAATTTTATTACTCATTATTCTTTAGAAAAATAAATTGAATGAAGTTTGGGGACGGTGATGGCATGAAGTTTCGCTGACGTATTCTCGAAAATGGAACCGTGTGAACGTCATTATTGAGGAAAAAAAAAACTGACTAATTATTAATGTGACAGTTCATATATTTAAGGGTTTGTTTAGATTAATTATTAAGGAGAATGGGAGAGATGTCGGATATTTTTTTTTTGAAGTTAAAAATTTAAGCGCAGATAACGAAGGTTTAATTTTTAATCCCTCAATTATTTTTACCCTTTATAATTTTAAAATATCTTAATTTAAAATTTTAAAGAATTCCAAATAAAGGGGAAAGAGAAGATTGGTCATAAGTTTTTATTTTATTTTAAAGTTTTTATTATACTTTATTGGGTTTAAATATACTAATTGTGATAAATTTAATTAAAGAGTAATTGTATGAAAATAATATTAAAAAGGATTAAGATGTTAAATTTTTATGATTACTTTTTAATTAAATAATTTTGAGACAAATTATTTTATATTAAATTTAGTTTTATATTGTAAATTTAAAAAAAAATAAAGGAAACCACAAAAATTAAAGCTCAATATTCAAGTCCAATACTAAACCCAAGATCTAAACTCAATACCTCAATGGAGAGCTCGGCGGCCATTGTGGGAAGGAGAGTGATTTGTAAGGTGAAGTGCTCATTAAAGTAAGGAGAGAGATAGAGAGGATAATTAAGAGAGAGAAATTGTGAAAATATAAGATTCACAATTTTTTCTTTTTATCTTTTTCTTCACTTTAAAGAGCACTTTATCTTACAATATAGATGATCCAAATGAGCCATAACGCGTCACGCCTCACCATCATCATCTCATCTTTCTGCCATTCCATCCACCTTCTCCTTTCACTATTCACGCCACCTTCACCCACTCCGTCATTTCACTTTTATCTCTCCCATCCATCACCAACTCACTTTTTCACTCTTTTTTCCACTGCCCTGTTTTGACGCCTCAACCTCACACACACTTCCATTTTTTTTTTTCATTCCATTATCATCACCATTCACCTTCTCCTTTCACCCACTTCCATTCACGCCTCTTTCACAACATCACCTTACCTATCCCCTTCATTCATTGCCACTATCATCTCACTTTTCTCCCATTTTCTTCTTTTTGAGGCAGGGGCGTCAGGCGTGGGTTTTGGTGGTGTGACTATCTTCCATGATTGAATTGGAGCTAATCTTGATCTCTTGTGGCTAGTATTTTTGCCTTTTGGAGATGGAGTTTATGACTTAAGTTTCTTGTCCATAAAGGGAAATTATTTTATTTTAATATTTATTTTTAAATTGTATATTTAATTTCCTAGTTTTAAAATTTATCTTTATGTAATTTAGGAACTTAAATTTTTGTTGAATTATTTATGTGTATTGAGAATTTATGGTTTAGATTAGATATTACAACTTTATTACCCATTTGTGTTTATGATGATGCTTAATTTTATTATGATAGCCCTGAGGATTCATGATTAATTAGTGCATCTATGTTTGTGATGATTTCCAAAGAATATAAAAAAAATGGGGATAACCCAATTGAGCATATGATGCTGATTAATGTTATTATGGTACTCTTTGATAGTAGGAATTATAACATGTTAATTAATCTAAGTTTGTAATGATTGTCCAAACAACATAAAGAATGGAATAAGTTGTTTTTGTCTAATTTTGATCATATACTAAGTGATTCTTAATTGTGACTTTTGGAATAATTGCTAGCTATGATAGTAGGAGTAATTACCAAAAAAGAACACAAGACTCAAGTGGTAATTTGGTGTTTTTCCTTAAGACTAGTGATGAACTAACTCCTATATCAATTTGAACTAGAATAGCTATATAATTACATTTTTCAAGAGCATTTTAATATTAATTTTAACTTATTTTTAATTAGCTCATTCAACAAAAATACAAAAAATAATAATTTAGGTTCTCTTTAATTTACTTTCATTGCACTTTTCATTGAGTAGATAATTAAAAAAAATCTAACTCATCACTTTAAATTAATTTAATGGAAATATTGAAATGAAATGTATAAAAGGATAGAAAATAACTTACAGTGATGTTTTCTTTGTTGAAATGAAATATATAGAGTCAAATATAATAATTAATTTTATCGTTGGTTTACAAATACCACAAATAATGAGATAATTAATTCGATAATTTAAAAAATATTCGATAACCAAATTCACACTTCCTCAATTTTTTTAAACTTTAAAGAAATAGCCAAATAAGGATACTACACAACATAAAGCACTAAGGTAAAGAGATATGGATATTGAAACTCATTGATGGCTTCTCAATTTATAGCCAATTTGATGATTGAAACTCATTGATGACTTCTCAATTTATACACAACATAAAGTACCTTTCCTACCTCGTCGTTTAGGGACCTCGTCGTTTAGGGTCCTGTCAGTTTCGCTCTTAATATTTTTTCGCTGTCAATTATATTCCTAACGTTTTACGTTTTTGTCAATGTCACCCTTTTCACTAACACCGTCAAATATTTAATAGTTTTTGCTGACGTGACATCCTATGTAGCAGAAATATCTGACTAAACATATTTTTTTTTCCACATCAGATTTTTAACGTTTTTTTTTTCTGTCAATTGTTCCCCTTCCATTTCTATCAATATCACCCTTTTATCTTGAAGAATTCGGTTGGAATGAAAAGAAATTAAGGACTTGAATAATATTTGAAGCTCAGTATATTTCATTAAATGAATTGAAGTAGAAAATAAAAAGATTAAAAAATAACAAAAATTAGTCACATATAAATGAATTAAAGTTGACTAGGTTTAATCATAATTGAAAGAGTAATGTATCATTTGATAAGATGTTATAAGCATAACAGGCGCTGTAGGCTATAGCCCAAGGCATGAGCGTAAGGTAAGCCATTACGGTCTTTTGTTCTTAGGAATGATTGGAAGGATGGTGTGGGAATGAACTTGGAATTATTTGAAAATCTTATTTTGTCCGGTATATATTATATAATTAAATAAATCTTGCATATTCAACTAAACTCTATTTTATTATAAAAATAAAAATAGAGTATTTTGAAATTGCGTAATTTATAAAATAATATATTATCAGATTTACAAACCGCACATAAAAATACATCACTGTACTTTGAGTCTTTGATAGTGTTTAATTATTTTTAGATATGCAAATGTTTTAAATAATAAAGGTCAAATGCTCATTTTGGTCCTCTATGTTTCACACAAGTTTTAAATTGGTCTTTTATCTTTCAAAAGTTCTATATTGGTCCTTTATGTTTCTCAAAAGTTTTATATTTGTCCTTCAGGTTTTATTGAAGTTTTATATTGGTCCTTTATGTTTCACTGAAGTTCTATATTGATCCTTTATGTTTCATTGAAGTTGTATATTGATCCTTTATGTTTCATTGAAGTTTTATATTAATCCTTTATGTTTCATTAAAGTTTCATTTTGGTCCTCTCAGCATGATTTTATTTTTGGCTTAAACGACGTCGTTTGATTGTTTTTAGTGTATCTAAGGGCCACATCAACTATCTGATATACGTAGGAGAGATTATGTATCCATCTCAGCACACCACGTCAGCAGTTAACTTAAGCAATTGATAGAAGTAGACGGAAGTACTCTATTTAATTTTTTAAAAAATATTATTTCAATAATTAGGTGACTGAAAAAAATTATGATTAAAGTTGAAATAAAGTTAATGAATCAAAAATATCTTTTTGCCTTTAATAAAAAAGAGGGTTCATCCACGTACATGCATATGAAAAGGAAAAAGGAATTTTTTTTTTAAAGTGGAATTTACTCAAAATCGGATTCGAGACTTATGTATATAAAAATCTCTACTTGGGGAGCTCCCCTGTTATGGGACCTTAGCTAACTTGAATAGAATTGCCTCAAATAAAAAGATACCATGAAAAAAAAAAAGATTGATCCACCTGCATACATGTAAGAGAGGAAAAGGAAAAAAGGAAATATTTTTTTTAAAAAAAAAGTGGAATTTACTTAAAACCAAAGAACGATTACAACATCATACATCAAAGTAGGAAATATAGAAAAAAAAAAAATAGCACATGCACTAGTTAGGAACTTTATTATTTAATTGAAAGACCCCAACAAAAAAAAACCAAATTAATCATTAATTATGATAATATCCTATGGTTGATCATCGGTGAGAGCCCAGACAGAAGTTCCCTGAACGACGCCGCTTTTGATGAGTTGAGGAAGGGCAGTGAGGATGACAGAGTATGGGAGTGTATCCCAATCTTTGGGTAGGATACTATGGCCAGCAACAAGCTTCTCTTTGGGAAAATTATCATCAGACGCCAATTTGTTGAAAATGTTGATGAGTTGTTGAGCATCATTCATAGGAATATCATTATCGTCATCGTGCGTTTGAAAAACCACAAACTCAAAATTGTTAGGATTTCTTTTGTACAGCCCAGCATAGAAGTTGCAATCCGGCCTATCCATGAAAGAACATGGAGCAATGGAAGCAGTAGTGATAATTTTTTGCGTCTTCAGGGTATCTATCACTGTCCCTATGGTATATATGAAGTCGTCAGCATTAGTACTATTGCTACTTGTGTAGTAAACGTCAATGCCATCGAATCCATAATCTTGTATGATGCTTTTGAGGGAGGTGGTGGCGTTGATGATCCATGTACGCTTGTCGGTGACGTGGAAAGGATATCTCTTGCTACGGTCTCCGATGCACAAGAAGAATTTGGTTGTGGGCCAGTTTCGCTTGAAGTTGGTAATCATGAGAGGAGTCACATTTTGGTCAAAGAACACCTTGAATATTCCATTCGTATGGCTATCCCAATCATCATAGTTTCTGGCAAATGCTAAAACGACGTGTGTTTCTCTCGAGACTACAGACAAGCTTTGGAGACGCTTCTCGAATGACTCATTACTGCAGTATTCACGATAAATGGAACTAATTATCACTTCATTTTGTACAGCATGAAGTCTTTTAGTTAGGTTCTTTAACTCTTGATCCTTCTCATCTAATTGCTTTTGTGAGTCTTTATTTTTTTCCTGTAACTGTGATTCTAAATCTTTTAGCTCCTTCTCCTTTCGGCATAACTCTTCCTTTGTATTCTTTAATTCTAAACCTAAATCTTTTAGCTCATTCTCCTTTTAGAAATTTGTTCCTTTGTTTTCTCTAATTCTAAACCATATGTGTCTTGCTCATCTTTCGCCCCACAGCTTACACAAATCTTTTGAATCTCCCGTTCTGTGATGGTTTCATGAACCTCAGCCGTATAATACTTATTAGGACCCCATATGTGAGTTGGAACTCCATATGTTTCCCAATTGAAACGATTAACAAGTTTGTGATAATGTCTACGATTTAAGGTTCTACGCAAACACCAACCACCAGCATTAACCAACATCTCTTTATTCGCCTTCAACTCTTTACACAATGATCTCAACTTACCTCCCTGTAGTGTAACTCCATTCACTTCAAGTTTGGACATATCCCGATGGCAATCAATACTTACCATGAGTTGAACTTTCTTAATATGTCCACCAGGACTATCAACTTTCCACAAATCCAATATTAATATACCATCGGCACCATAACTAGGAGTGTCGCAACCTATGAAGAGATCATCAGCATTCAATCTAATGATCTCTTTGGATTGGTCATCATCACTACTAGTAGTAGGAGAGTTATCAAAGGGATTAAACTTGTTCGATTGAGGAAATACTATTCCTATTCCAGACCACAACTCTCTGGGAGGATGTGGTACATTATTAACTCCATATTTTCGCCAATTGAATAAACCATGAACTGGATAATAGGCCGAGTCTCTGTCTCTATAACGAAATAGAAATGAAAAGCACAAACCTTGACGATTCACAGCTAGTTCTATATTATCATAGAGTTCTTCGATCAGTTGTTGCAACTTTTCACCACCAATCACAACTCCGTAGATTTCAAGCTCGTTATAAAACTTAGTACCATACTGGTCATTCCCAGTCTTTCGAGGATGTAAATATGCAGTATACTCCCTGTGTGGGCGAAAAAATCCATTAGAGTTTGGGTACAGTTCCATCACACTGACGCTGTCCTGATCGTCTGGGACATCGGTACAGTAGGTGAATGCCAAAACGTGGTAGTCATTGTTCAGAATGAATCTTGCCATTCTTCAACACCTATATATATATATACATGTATACACAAAATATAAAATAAGCCTATGCAGCCGTTAGACTTATAAAGGCAATGTAATTTTAATATATTTTTAATAAAAGAAACTTATTAGGATACTAATATATTCTAGTTAACAATTAAGTTTTTCATCTAAAAAATTAATAAAGGTACCAAATTGATTGGGAGTGCATCTTTCCGGGATAAAATCGACTCAAATGACATCTTTCGAGAAGTAAATTGTTAATATACTTTTATATTTATCCCCTACTTCTTTTTCCCATTATCTTCTCACACATAATAATTTTTTTAATTATAAAATAGTAATTTTGTGAGTCCAACCAGGCAATGACAAAAAAAAAACAAATCATTTTTTTTAATTATTACATTGTAATATAAAATTATTTCTATTAATTTTTTAAGACAATAAATTAAATTAAAAATTCATAACTACCATTATATCTCCCTTAAAAAATATTATCATTTTTCCTTTTTTCTCTTTGTTGAAAAATATGATGGCATTTTTTATTTTTTATTTTATATTTCTAGTTCTATATCTCCCTTAAATTGTATTATTTTAAATTGTATCTTAAAAGATCTATGTCGCGTTTGGTAAGGTGTGAGTGTTTTTTGTGAAAAAATAAAGTGGAAATGAAAGTAAGTTATAAAAAATATGTTTGGAATGCAGGAAAATGGAAGTAAAAATATAAAGTAAAGTTGTTTGGTATTATATGAAAAAAAATGAAAGTGAAAGATAAAATTATAAAAAAATATTTTTGTCCCCACATAATGAAAATTTATAGAATTAACGAAAGATAAAATTGTAATTTCACAATCACTTTCCTATTTTACCATTAGCTTTTCTCTCTATATGTGATAACCTTCATTTTCTATCTAAGAAATCATCATTCCATTTTTCTCTCCAAAATAACATACCAAACAAAATAAAATTTTATTCTCTTTTTCTTTCTTACTTCCTATAGGCTATAGCATACCAAACATAATCCTAGTTTCTAGACTACAGTTTAACTAGATTATATACTCTATAGTGTGTAATGAAAAAGTATACACGAAAATAAAATTAACGATATCTAAATTTGTATATAGTTTACAGATAACTTAATACAGATTAATTATCAGAAGGGTACGGTCAAATATCACATTAACTGAGTTAACTATATATATAAAAGATATATATGTTAGACGACGTTAAACAACGTTTAATTTTAATTTCATTACTTTTTTAATTAATTAATTTTAAAATGTTTAATTTTTAATTCATTTTTATAATTGAAAATTTATTTTCAAATAAATTAAATCATGCAAAACAATTAGTTATTGATAAAGAGGGAGAAAAGAAAGAAAAATGAGTAACAATGATTTAACAATCTTTTTGAGTAAAATTTCATTGTAAATTAAATTTTGTTATAAAGACGTCAATATAGCTTATATTTTTTTATTTCAAAAGATAGAAATATAAATTTTTAAAATAAATTAAAAAGGCCATCTAATATAGGCATTTTTCAAAGAAGAGAAGAGCTATTTATCTTTTGTTTCATAAAACCAAAAAATATTATTTTTTTCGTAACTCAAATTGAGTAAAATTTAAAATGATTTTAAAACATAATTATATGAAAATTTTGTATTTCTAATTAAAAGTAAACTTTCATACATGCACATGTTTTTTCTTTGAATAAATTAACTTTTTTTTTTGTCTTTTAAAAATTCATTTCTTTTCTTGGTTCGTTCAAAACCTAACAACTTTTTCCCTTACTTAGCTCTAGTCTTTTAATTGAAAAAAAAAACCTAACAACTAAATAATAAAGATCTAATTTATAATAAAAATAATTTTTGAAGGATTAAAGTAATCACACGTTGACTTTTGAACAACCAAATGAGACAAAATGCATTGTTGGAGAAGGAAAAACAAATCAATTTACTCTTCTTATTTTCTAGTTTTTTATTGTTTTTTTAAAAAAGGAATAAGCATGGCTAGTTCAAAAAAAATCTAAAATAAAATTAAAATATGTGCAGAATAGCTTCATTATTTAATATACTAAAGATGTAAGACATCTAATTTAGCAACCACATCGAAAATTAATAAAAAATAAAAAATAAACTCTACAAAGGTTTTAAAAGTTTAATTATACATTAGTACTGAAAATATATTTCTCAATTAAATTTTCAAACAGATTAAGAATGAAAGTGAATGCGTGCCAAGCATGTGAAATCGAAATGAAATGTATAAAAGCATAGAAAAATACTTACAGTTTGAACAAAGATTTTGTTCTTTGTCGACAGTGAAACACAATGATCAATTCTTTCGTTGGTGTACAGACACTTCAAATGATGAGACAATTAGTCTAATAATTTAACAATATTTGACAACCAAATTGAAACTTTCTCGAATTGTTTGAACTTTGAAGAAATAGCTAAATAAGGATAATACACAACACAAGGCACTAAGAGAGATCGCAAACTTAGAGAGTTAAGGTAAAGAGATATGGATACTCAAACTCATCGATGGCTTCTCAATTTATAGCCAATTTGTTGAATGGAGTGCTCCTTAATAAAATATTTTAATATTCTCTTTTAATTTGGGCACACCACACAAATGAATCACCTTCTTGCTTGTTAGGTTTATTGATTTATTTGCTAATTATCCTATCCCAATCATATTACGTGATTAAACTGCTTACACAATTTTATATATGAATCAGTTGACCTCACATAGTCAATTTTCTTTATTATTATTATTATTATTATTATTATTATTATTATTATTATTATTATTATTATTATTATTATTATTATTATTTAATTACAAACAAAATTTAAGTTTAGATCAAATCTCCTTCCCTATATAATAGATGCTGAATTTATAGTTCTCTCCCTTTTAATTTGGAAAATTACACTTTTGTCTCATGAGAGATACAAAGTTATTACACTTTAGTTTAAAACTTTATTTTTCAATATAAAAACTCTACAAATCCTTAATTTCTTCCAACATATAATACAAATAAACTTGTTTAATAACCAAATTTCCCACTGAAAGAGTGAACGACTCTCTAACCTTTTAAATTTTTATTGTTGTCTTTTATTATTATATAATATATTTAAATTTAAATTTAAATTTAAAAATTTTAGTGGAATGTAAAATTAAACTAAATTATGAATTTTCTATAAAATAATTGCTAATCAAAATATAAATAGTAAAAAATTTTATATTTTATTACTATAAAAATACGTATCCTTAAAAATATATATTCATATTTACTATATGCTCAATAAATAATTATTTTTATATAAAGTATAATTTTACTGGATGGATATAAAAAAGGGAAATATTTTTATAGTACAAAATGTAAATAATGTTATTATTTATATTTTGATAAATAAAATTCATAATTTAATTTCATTATAAACTAAAATATATTATTATATATAATTAATAATAGAAGAAAATGATTAAAAAATTAAAAATAAAATGACCTAATTGAATCATGTTCATACATGCTTGCTATGTTTATTGATTTATTTCATAATTTTCCCATCCCAATCAAATGACCTAATTGTATTAGTCATTATTCTTTTATTATTATTATGTTACGTGATGAAATTGCTTACACAATTTTATATATGAATCAATTGACCTAACATATATAGTCAGTTTTCTTTATTATTATTTCACTAAAAAAAACATTTTTAGAGTAAATCCCCTTCTCTATATATATAATAGATGCTGAAATTATACTTTTTTTTTCTCTTCTAATTTAAAAAATTACACTTCTATCTCATGGGAGATACAAAATTACTACACTTTAGTTCAACATGTTAATTCAACTAATTTAGGAGACTAAATAGTTGACAGAGTTGCAAATTCAGGGATTAAATAGTATTTTTGTCAAGTTTGGGGACTACATAGTTGACATAGTTACAAATTCGAGGACTAAATAGTATTTTTATCAAATTCAGGGACTAAATAGTTGACACAGTTACAAATTTTGGGGACTAAATAGTATTTTTGATAAGTTCAGGGATTAAATAATAGTTTGACCAACAATTCAGAGACTAAATAGTATTTTGCCTCTATATATTACAATATTATACTAAAGAGCGCTCAAATCAGCAAATTGGTCTTGAGAAGCCATCAATGACAATGAGTTTGGTATTCTCATATCTGTTTAATTATATTATGGACAAAATTTATGTACAGTTACTTATATACTTGTCATCAGGTTCTCCAATAATAAAAAGACACGTGTTATTTTTATCATCTTGCCTCCTCACCCATTAACTCTGTTAATTTTCTGTCAATTTTTTAAATTTATTTTTTATTTAAAGAAAAAAGTCAGCTTCTCTTTCTTCATCTTCCAAGAAAAAAACGCAGATATATGGAACGTTTTGTCACTCCCACTCTCACCATTATTGTGCTGTCTTCTTCATAGATCTACTTCGCTTAATGATACCATAAAAGTGGGAGAGTGATGTGTAAAAAATGCCACATGTTGTTTTTTAATAGGAGAACCTGATAGAAAGTATGTAAGCAACTGCATCTAAGTTTTGTCTTTATATTATCTCTCTTTATAAATTTGACTTTGAGCGCTCTCTCTATATTCAAATTAAGTCTCATAGAATAAAATATTCAATAAAGTATTTAAAGAATTTAGTTCTTTCCCTTAAAAAAAGGTGAGTTTCCCAAGTAATTTGAGTTTCAATATTGTATTAGAGTATAATAATTTCATGACCCATGACAATCTAAAATCTAATATGTGAAAAAAAAAAACGATAGAGCTATCTAAAAAATGTGGCCTTTGAGATTAAAAAATAGAGTACAAACTCAAAAAAATAAAATAAAAAAGAAACTTAGCTATAGGACTAAAAAAGAATACAAATCCATAGTAAAAAAAAGATAAGTCCAGAAAAAAAAAATCTCAATTAGACTTGAAGAAAAAGTATTAGAGGTACAAATATTTCAAGAGTGAGTTCTCTAAGAAATACAAAGAGCTTGTGTTGTGTATCATCCTTATATCCTTATTCAGTTATTTGTCTCCGATTCCATCATTTTCACTCAACATATTTGAAGACCATCACCATCTCGTTCCTCACACCTTATGTGTCATTTTTTTTTTTAAACTTATGGCATGTTTGGTTGTTGGCTAAAAGTTTAGTTTTGGGTTTGACTTTGTTTATAGCCCATCTTTGATTGATTCTTTTCTTGAGTCAAAGTTTATACATAGCATTTAAAGTGGGAAAAATGACAAAATTGCCCTTGCTCATTCCAAAAGCTGGATTTTAGTCCTAAAATGAAAATGAGGGTGGTTTTTACATAAAGTTTTTTGGTCCTTTAAAATCTTGTTGGAGCCATTTTACAGAGAAAATTAAAGTGGGCATTTCCCTCTCCACTATTTAATTAATTTTTGGCCTATGTCCACTTTTGTTTGGCAAAATTAATTATAGTTGTAGTCAAGGTTTGAAAACTTGAGTGCCGATGATTAATCAAGATGTATTTTATGTTAATTTATTTAATTTTTAGAGATAAAATTATCAAATTTAATTCTTAAAATATGTACTCTTCTCAATCAATTTGGGTCTCTCTGTCAATAACTTGAGTAAAACTTTATATATAAACTGTCACATAAAATGAGAACAATTTAACTATATAACTCTCATTAATTAGTCATTATTTTTTCTCAATAATGAAGATGAAAGTTTACTTACATGTGCACGCATTTGTCGTTGGATCTTCATGATCATTACGCTAAAAAATGTCTTTATTCTATTTAAAATTAAAAAAAGACTTTGACTCTAATAATTTAATTGAAAATTGGAAAAATCTAGTCATTACTTTTCTTCCAATATTTTTCATTTAAAAAAAGTGTAAACCCTTGCCTTATAGAAACAATTGTTTTATGACCAAATTACCCTCTTAATATAGATAAAGATCAACAACTCTCAGACTTGCCTCCTTACTCTAATAATATTATTTTCATTTTTTTTATTGCCTTCTTTATTATATAATATATTTTAATTTATAATTAAATTAAATTATGAAATTTACTCAATTTTATTTATCAAATATAAATTATAACAATAGTTATATTTGTGTACTATAATAAATAAATTTCATATTTTATATCCATCCAGTAAAATTATTTTTTACATAAAGTTATTTATTTAATTGATATATAGTAGAAATGAATTTATATTTTTAAGGATATGTATTTTTATAATAATAAAATATAATTTTTTACTATTTATATTTTGATATACAAATTTTTAAAAATAAAATTCATAACTTAATTTAATTTTAACTTCTATGAAAAATTTTAATTTTAAATTAAAATATATTATATAATAATAAAATACATAAAGACAATAATAAGAAAATAAACAAGTTTAATTAGAGAGACGTATATTAAACAAGTTTGTATTAGAAGTTGAAAAAATAAAGATTTGGAGAGTTTTTATATCGAAAAATGAAGTTTTGAACTGTAATAACTTTATATTTTTCAGGGGAAGGAAAAGTAATTTTTCAAATCAAAAGAAAAAAAAAATATAATTTCAACATTTATTATATAGGGAAGGGGATTTACTCTAAAATTATTTTTTTTGGTAGTAAAATAATAACAAAGAAAACTGACTGTGAAGTCAATTGATTCATATATATAAAATAGTTTGATCACGTAACATAATAATATAAGAATAGTGACTAATACAATTAGGTTATTTGATTGGGATGGGAAAATTAGGAAATAAATATTAATAAACATATAGCATGATTCAATTGTGTAGTGTGGCCAAATCAAAAGAGAGTACTAAACTATTATGCTATGGATAACTCCAAGCAACAAATTGGCCTATAAATTAGGAAGCCATCAATGAGTTTCAATATCCATATCTCTTTACCTTAACTCTCTTTTTAAGTTTGAGATCGATCTCTCTCTCTCTCTCTCTCTTTCTTTCTCTCCTAGTGCTTTGTGTTATGTATTATTCTTATTCAGCTATTTGTCTGCAAATCTGAATATGTTAACTCATTCAAATCTCTGCTCAAAGTTCAAACAATTTGAGAAGTTTGACTTTAGATATTGAATGTCGTTAAATCTTTAGATTAGTTGTCTCATTATTTGAAATGTCTACAAGTCAACAAAGAAATCAGTTATTGTGTTCGACCGAAAATATTTGATTTCCACCCTTTGTTTAAACTGTAAGTTTTCTCTATCCCTTTTTATACATTTCATTTCAATATTTTCATCAAATTAAATTAATATATCCTCCATATATATATATATCATTATGATAAATTGTTATGGCTTACGTGGCACAACATTGTTAGAAATAAATTTCTTTCGTTGTTAAATATGTGTTAATTGGCCAAGTTTCAAGCAAAAAGATAATAGCAGGCCAAATGTGATTTTCTGCGAAATCTGAGAGATGATCGAAGAGTTAGGGTAAACGATAGTATTTTATGACATGGAGGATTGAAGAAAATATGGTGTGGAATAAATGAACCTAGTCATATATTTCCTTAGCACATGTCGCGCCACGTAAACTATATTTGTTAACTATTTTAACGGTGTTAGTAAAAATGCTATGATCGTTGAAAAAATGAATAATCTAGCCGCAATCAGAACCATATTTGACAAAATGCCTAATGTTGGAATGTACTAAAAGTACTTCTAGTTATGCTTACCTTCTTTTCTTTTTTTTCTTTTTTCTTTTTTTGTAATTTGCGTATATATGTATAGGCCTTAGCTTGAAGAATGGCAAGCTTCAATTTGAACAATGACTACCACTTTTTGAAGGCCAGCGGCGTCTATGAGAACAAGGACGACTCATCATCATTCACTCACTGCATCGCTGTGTTCGAAATGCATCAAACCAATGGAATTTTTCACTCACGCGGCTATTTTAATAATGTCTTTTTCCATCCTCGAAAAACTCATGGGCATCTGCCAATAGGCGGCTATAGTAAGCTTTACAATAAGCTCGAGATCTACGGAGTTGTGATTGGTGGCGACAAGTTACAATCACTGATAGAAGAATTACATCATCATGGTGTGCTATACGTGAATCGCCAAGGTTTGTGTTTATCATATATAATGGAACATAAAGGCGGAGAAGTATCCACTTTATGTCCACTTCATGGTTTATTCAATTGGCGAAAATATGAAGTTAATAATGTACTACCACATCCTCCCAGATAGTTGTGGTCTGGAATAGGAATAGTACTATTTCCTCAATCGAACAAGTTTAATCCCTTTGATAACTACTCTCCTAGTACTAGTAGTGATGATGCTATTGCTGATGATGACGACCAATAATCCAAAGAGATTAGATTGAATGCTGATGATCTCTTCATAACTTGCAAAAATCATAAAGGTGGTGGTCCATTGTGTTTGGATATGAGAAATAGAGAAGAAGATATTGCATTAAGTGAATTAACGAGTACACAAGCCACTTATATATAGAGTAGCAGAGCAACAGAAAGCAACAGAAATACCTGACCCACAAGACACTAACTATCCAACGGACAACATAACTAATTCCTATTAATAACTAACATAACTTCATATCCTAACATCCCCCCTCGAACTCAGCTTGTTCGAGTCGACAAGTCTGAGTTTGTCACGACAGACAAGAAAGTTGGAACTAGAGACAACCTTTGTCATGATGTCAGCGGTTTGTTCAGCAGCAGATATGTGTTGGACTTCAATCTCACGGCGTGCCACCCTTTCACGGACAAAGAAGAGGTCAAGCTCCACATGCTTGGACCACGAGTGAAGGATATGATTAGCAGATAAGAGAACAGTGCTCATGTTGTCACAAAAGATGCGTGGAATGCCCTGAATGGAAATCATCAATTCTGACAGCAAACTCTGAACCCATACAACTTCAGACACCACGTTGGCAACTCCGCGATACTCCGCCTCAATGCTAGATCGTGCCACGACAGCCTGCTTCTTGGACGACCAGGATATGAGGTTGTTGCCAAGGTACACGCACCAGCCTGTCGTGGATCGTCGATCATCGGGGTCAGAGCCCCAATCAGCGTCAGAGAAAGCGAAGAGAGATAAGGAAGGAGAGGACGTGAAATGCAAGCCATGATCAAGCGTCCCTTTGAGGTACCGTAGAATACGTTTGACCGCCTGCCAGTGTGAGTTTTGAGGGTTATGCATAAATTGGCAGACCTTGTTGACACTGAAAGAGATTTCTGGCCTGGTGATGGTAGCGTATTGAAGCGCTCCAACGATGGACCTGTACTGAGTGGGATCGATAAAAGGGTCATCGGTAATTCCTCGAAGCTTGAGACTGGAAACCATTGGGGTAGGTTGCGATTTAGAGTCAGTGAGGCCGGCCTTGGCAAGAAGGTCTTTAATGTAAGCAGATTGGGTGAGTATGAGACCACCTTGAGACGAAGGAAGAACCTGAAGTCCCAAAAAATAATGCAGGGGACCAAGATCTTTGAGGGAAAAGAGTTTATGCAATTGTGCCACTAAGTGTTGAATTTCAGAAGTGGAACTACCTGTAAGAATTACATCGTCAACATACACTAAAATGAATAAAACAGAGTGAGAGGTCTTACGGATGAAGAGGGAATGATCACACTTGGCCGAGACAAACCCAAAACGATGAAGGGCATTAGCTAGCTTTTCGAACCAGGCCCGAGGTGCTTGCTTAAGGCCATAGAGGGCCTTGGAAAGTCTGCACACAAGCTGAGAATTAGTGGATTCAAACCCAGGGGGTTGTGTCATGTACACTTCTTCGCGGAGATCTCCATTGAGAAACGCATTGTTAAAATCAAGTTGATGAAGGTGCCACCGATTTGCCAAAGCCACCGTGAGAACCACCCGGATTGTGGTATGCTTAACTACGGGGCTGAAGGTCTCTGTGTAGTCCAAGCCAGCCTGTTGATGGAACCCCTTTGCCACTAGGCGGGCTTTGTAGCGACTGATGGTGCCATCTGGATGATATTTGAGTTGATAGACCCATTTGCACCCGATAGGACACTTGCCAGGAGGAAGGGGAACCAGTTGCCAAGTCTTATTCCGTAGGAGGGCATCATGCTCTTCAAGCATGGCTTGATTCCAATTAGGGTCAGCAAGGGCCGCTTTAGTGGACGTGGGTTGAGTGGTGGTCAAGAGAGCACGTGGCTTGAAGATACCAGACTTGGCACGGGTTTGCATAGGATGAGTATTAGGTACTGTGGGAATAGTGAGTGCAGGATGGGAAGGAGATAAGGTGGTAGCAGGTGAGGTAGTTGGAGGAGAACACGTAGAGAGAGTATCATGTAAAGGAGGACACGTAGTGGAAGAAGTCAGTGGGGTTGATGAGATGGGAGATGAGCTGTTGATTAAAAGAGGTAGAGAAGTGACAGTGTTGGTAGAAGTATCCACTTGAGGATACACAGTTAAGGCTTTAAAGGGGAAAGTTTACTCATCAAACTGGACACTACGAGCTATATACACTCTGCCTGTGGAATCTAAACACTTGTACCCTTTATGCGCAAGGTTGTAACCAAGAAAAGTGCACCGAGAGGACTTGTAATCAAACTTATGAGTATTATAGGGACGAAGAAGAGGGTAACACGCACAGCCAAAAACTTTTAAAAAGGTATAATCAGGTTTTTCCAGAAAAAGCTTCTCAAAAGGAGATAGAGAATACAAAATAGGTGTAGGAAGGCGGTTTATAAGATAAGTTGCAGTGAGGAAGGCTTCGTCCCAAAACCGAAGAGGGAGGGAGGCTTGAGCAAGGAGGGTAAGCCCTGTTTCAGTGATGTGGCGATGTTTTCGCTCAGCCGCCCCATTCTGCTGATGCGTGTGAGGACAACTGATACGGTGAGTAATTCCCTGTTCTCGAAGGAAGGGTGTAAACGCACGGTATTCCCCACCAAAGTCACTTTGAAGAGCAAGGAGAGACGTATGAAATTGTTTTTCCACTAGCACTTTGAATTGCTTAAAAGCCAAGAGAGCATCAGATTTTGCTTTAAGTAAGTAAATCCAAGAGTAACGTGTAAATGCATCAATGAACACAATATAATAACGAAAGCCTTTAGAATAAAGTATAGGAGCAGGTCCCCACACATCAGAATAAACCAGTTCTAAGGGTTGAGTATACACAGTAGTCGAAGAGGGAAAAGAGATAGAGCGAGATTTTCCTAAACAGCATGATTCACATAAAGTTTTAGAGTCTTTATTCACATACTTGATATTACATGAAGATAGAGCAGTGGTTACAGTTTGTAAAGATGGGTGGCCCATTCTAGAGTGCCACAAACTAAGTGAATAGTAGCTGTAACAGGAGTTTGTAGCTTATGTCCAAGAGTGAGATCATCAAACACATATAGACCATTGCACATCCTACCCTTGAGCAGAGTTTGATGCTTGTCCTGAGATTTGACAAGACAAAAATTAGGATGAAATTCAAAGTAAACTCCATTATCCTTTGCACACTTGGAAACACTCAATAAGTTCTTTTTCACAGTAGGCACATGCAATAAATTTTTAAGAAAAAGGGTTTGGGAATCTGATAAAGCAATTTCATAAGACCCTATACTAGATATGGGCAAACCTGATCCGTTGGCAGCATGCACCTGTTCGGTGCCAACATATGGATGATGGGTCTGCATATTTGAGGAGTCATGAGTGATATGGTTCGACGCACCACTGTCAGGATACCACGCAGGATCATAGAGCGTCTCAGGAGCAGCCACTAGTGCCTCCATATGTGCATTCAAAGAAGGTCGAGGCTGAGATTGACTCGGGGCATTCGACGGATATTGGCTTTGATTGTACTGAGATTGTGCTTGAGCCAAAGTTGCAGCGGTGAATGCTTGATTGAACCTGTTATAACAATTTACTGCAATATGACCAAGCTTACCACAAACCTGACATTGAGGCTGATTTGTTTGCCAAGCACCACGGCCTCCACGTTGATTTCTACTTCGTCCTCTGTTCTGACCTCCTCGTGAATGAAAGGGTGGGCGGTACCCATTAAAATTGTTGGCAAAATTGGTCTGAGGAGGTCTTGATGACTGTGTAGAGGACTGTGCTTGCACCAGATTCGCAGAGACACTATCAGAGGTCGTCTTGATCATTTCAAGACGAGATTCATGTGTTAGTAAGAGCGCTTCGACCTCCGTAATGGTGAACGCTTCACTCTTGAGAGAAAATGAGGTGATAAACCCCTCATGTTCACTTGGAAGGCCATCAAAGATGGTCTCAATATACTCATGCTCAGTGATGGGAGATCCCACTGCCGCAAGAGAGTCTGTCACTTTCTTGATCTTTAACAAGAACTCGCTCATTGTGGTTCCGTTTTTCTTTGTGTTCCTAAGCTGCGACCTTAGTTGTCTTTCTTTGGCACGCGTCTGACCGATGAAGAGAGTCTCCACCTTCTTCCAGACATGGTGGCTATATTCGCACCCCACCATCTTGTTTGCCATGGCATCTGTCATGGAATTCAGCATCCAAGCCATGATTACTTGATCTTGGCATTCCCATTTGATAAACTCTGGGTTTATTTCTCCAGATTCTTGATCAGATGCATTCTTGAACCGAGGTGGTATGTCATTCCCATCCACCAAGAACTTGTATAGATTGAAACCTTTTACTGTTGCTACCACTTGCATTTTCCATGTTAGGAAGTTGAAGTCATCCAACTTGTTGGATATGACTTGAGCAAACCCTTGTGGAGTGAATTTGGGTGGCTCGATGATAACTCCAGTGCTTCCACTCGAAGTCTCAGAATCTTCTGATATTGCTGCCATTTCGTTTTCTTGCTCACTTTTCTTTTAGAACCTCAAAGCTCTGATACCATGTTTAGATATGAGAAATAGAGAAGAAGATATTGCATTAAGTGAATTAACGAGTACACAAGCCACTTATATATAGAGTAGCAGAGCAACAGAAATACCTGACCCACAAGACACTAACTACCCAACGGACAACATAACTAATTCCTATTAATAACTAACATAACTTCATATCCTAACACATTGCAACTGTGGAAAGTTGATAGCCCTTATGGACATATTAGGAATGTTCGATTCATGGGAGAGATTGATTGCCATCGGGATATGTCGAGACTCGAAGTGAATGGAGTTACACTACAGGGAGGTAAGTTGAGATCATTGTGTACTGAGTTGCGGACGCAATATCTTATGGTTAATGCTCGTGGTTGGTGTTTGTTTACATTACATCTCCATAATTATTATAAATTTCATTTTCGTTTTAATTGGGAAGCATATGGGGTTCCAACTTGCATATGGGGTAATGAGTATTATTTGGATGAGGTCCAAACCATAACAGAATCGGTGTTTTACCCTTGCGGGGAGGCAAAACTTAAGGAGGAGCTTTGCCAAAAAGAGAAGTAGCTAAAAGATTTAACTTCAAAATTAGAGAAAATAAAGGCAAAGTTTTCCCATAAGGAGAAGGAACGAATGAGTTTTTATTAATATTAACAAATGGCACTACATGATTGGAGGGATACACTAAAGTTCAGTAATACGATACTACTAAACTTTTATCCCAACAATCGATAAAGTTTTTTTTTTAGGAACGAGATCGATAAGTTAAGGAAAAAAAAAACCCTTTTGCCTTTAATATATAGGGCGGGGCCGAGTATTGATATACATACATGCAATTAGAGAGGAAAAGCAAAAAGTGGAATTCAATTTAAACCAAAGAAAACGAGTACAACATAGTGTACACCAAAAGGATAAGAAACAATAACACAAATTAACACAAAAACTAGGAAGTTTATTATTTAATTCAAAGACAACAACAAATTTTTTTAAAAAAAACTAAAGCCATTAATTAAATATGATATCCTATGGTTGATCATCAGTAATAGCCCACATGGAAGTTCCCCGAATGGTGCCGTCTTTGATGAGTTTGGGAAGGGCAGTGAAGATAACGGGGTATGGGACTGTATCCCAATCTTTGGGTAGGATGCTATGGCCAGCGAGGAGCTTTTCTTTGGGGAAATTATGATTAGAGGCTAAGTCGTTGAAAATGGTGATGAGTGCTTGAGCATCAATGAGAGGAATACTATCAGCGTCATCGTGAGTTTGGTAAACCACATAGTCAAAATTGTGCGGCTTCTTCTTGTATAGCGTATCGTAGAAGTTGCGATCCATCCTATTCATGAAAGGGCTTAGAGCTAAGGAAGCAGTAGTAATAATTCGTTGCTCCATCAGCTCATCTATCACTGTCCCTATGGCATACACGAAGTCCTTGGCATTACTACTACTACTTGTGTAGTAAACGTCAATGCCATCGAATCCATAATGTTTGATGATGCGTTCGAGGGAGCTGGTGGCATTATTGACCCACCTGTACTTGTCGGTGATGCGGAAGGGGTATTTCTGGCTACGATTTCCGATGCACAAGAATAATTTGACTTTGGAATTGGAAGGCAAGTTTTTCTTGAAGTTGGTGATCAGATCCGGATTCACATCTTTGTCAAAGAACTCTTTGAATTTCCTGTCCGTGTGTCTGTTGTTATCGTCGTAGTCTCTGGCAAACGCCAAAACGACGTGCGTTTCTCTCGAGACTGCGGACAACTTTTGGAGACGCTTCTCGAATGACTTGTTGCTGCAGTATTCACGATAAATATTACCAATTATTAATTTATTTTTTTTAGCAGCAAGTCTTTCACTTAGCTTCTTTAACTCTTGATCCTTCTCATCTAATTGCTTCTCACAAAGGTACAAGTCTTCCTTTGTTTTCTCTAATTCTAAACCTAAATCTTTTAGCTCCTTTTCCTTTCCAGAAAACTCTTCACTAACTTGCATAATGGTTTTAACCTCGTCCAAATAATACGTACGACCCCATATGCAAGAAGATTCTTCCGAAATTGGAACTCCATATGTTTCCCAATTGAAAAGGAAAAGAAGTTTGTAATAATGATTCCCTTCTTGTCCATGCCCGTTTAAATAAGAAGGATTATTTGCATATGTCAAACACCAACCATGAGTATTAACCATCAAATCACACCTATTCAACTCTTTACACAACGATCTCAACTTATCTCCCTGTAGTGTAACTCCTCTTACTTCAAGTCTCGACATATCATATTGGCAATCAATCTTTCCCATGAATCGAACATTCCTAATGTGACCACTACTAGGGCAATCAACTTTCCACAAATTCAATGGACCACCATCATCTTTAGTGCAACTTATGAACAGATCTTCATCATCGCCATCCAATCTGATCTCTTTGGATTGGTCAACACTCCCACTACGAGTTTTATCAAAGGAATTAAACTCGTGAGGTTGGGAAAATGTTCCTATTGACCACGAATGATCATTGGGAGGATTTGTTACATCGACTCCATATTTTTTCCAATTGAATACACCAACAATTGGATAATAGGCATCCTCTCTAACTCCATAACCAAGTATAAATGAAAAACACGAACCTTGACGATTCACGTGTAGCTTTCTATCGTAGAGCTCTTCGATCAGTTTTTGCAACATATTGCCGTCAATCACAACTCCGTTGATTTCAAGCTCATGGTGAATCATACTCCCAGTTTTTTGAGGATGCAAATACGCAATAGGCTGGGAATCGTCTGAGCAAAAACTTTCATCAGAGACTGGATACACTTCCGTCACAGAAACGCCCATCGAACCCTTTAAGTTAGAGCTTTCGGACCACGACAAAAAGTAGCAATCATCGTCCAAAACGAAACGTGGCATTGTTCAAGACCTACATAAATATATATATATATATATATATATATATATATATATATATACACACACACACACATACACGCAAATTACAAAATAAGACTTTGAATTTCATTTCAATTTAAACAAGATTAACTGATTAAGCATAACTATACACTACTAGTAACGAGAGCGGATCCAGTGCTGACACCAAACTACAAGAAAAGAGAAAGAGAGAGCGTGGGCTCCACACACACTCTCTCTCTCCTCTCCGGTTCGGTGCTGCGAATCCGGAGTCACTAGTAACTAGTAAGTATATTTGTACAGACACTAAAGATTTGGATTCTTAATTTCATGCACTACTTTCAAAATGGGTTATCTTGAGTGAGCTAATAACCTATTTAATATATTAAATAAGCAAGTTTGAAGGAGAAAATTAGCTCATTTAAAAGCAGACCACTCCCTCAAAAATCTTAAGCGTGAAAAAAAAATCAAAATTTAATTTGTAATGACTATAAATATATTGATTTATGATAATGTTATCTGTTATGAGAAAAAAATTAATTTAAATAATGATAATACTATTTTTTCAAAAGTAAATAAACTAATCTAGACATAATATTTTTTATCAATTGATTTGCATTTAATAATCTAATCTAGACATATGCAATATATATGAAGGATATATTAATTTAATTTCATGGAAACATTTAAATGAAATGTATAAAAAGGTATAGAGAAAACTTACAGTTTGAATAGAGATTTGAATGAGGATATAATCAGAATTTCAGATTGCAGACAAATAACTCAATAAGGATAATACACAACACATGCAGAGAGTAGGTGAAGAGATATATTGAAACTCATTGATGGCTTCTCAATTTATAGGCCAATTGTTGATTGGAGACTTGGAGTGCTCTTAATATAATAGTTTAAAATACTATCTTTTGATTTGGGCACACCATACAATTGAATCATTAATTTTTATGCATATGCTATGTGTTTTATTTATTTATTTATTTCTTAATTTTCACATCCTAATCAAATGACCTAAATTTATTAGTCATTATTATTTTATTATTACGTTACGCGCGTGATCAAACTGCCAACACATTTTTATATATGAATCAATTGACCTCACATAGTTTTCTTTAATATTATTATTTCACTACCAAAAAAAAAAGTTTTAGACTAAATTACACCCTTCCTTATATATCAAATATTGAAATATTACACTTCTATCCCTTCTAATTCAAAAATTACACTACCTTTAGCAAAAGATACAAAATCACTACAATTTAGTCCAAAACATTATTTTCAATAAAAACTCTCTAAATCCTAACTTTTTTTTCAACTTCTAATACAAATTTGTTTATAATAACCAAATTGCTCACTCAAAGACAAATTAAACGCCTCTCTAAACTTGTTTTCACACTTTATGTTAATTGCGAGCACTCTTGCTCATGCCATCTCACTTCTCTATACGTCATACCCATTAAGTTTAGTTACCTCATTCATCTCATCATATTCACATATATATATATATATATATATATATATATATATATATATATATATATATATATATATATATATATATTAATTAATTAATTAAAGGATTCCTTAGCTTTAATTATCTTCCTTTGATTCCTTCTCCATGCATGACTCCTATTTTTTAAATTTCATCATCGTGCCAATTGTCAAAGGATCAAAAACATTATAAAAATCATGCCACTAGCTAGTTATATACTCACCGTGCGTACGTCATTATCGAGAAAAAACAAAACAAATGACTAATAATTAATGTAACAGTTGATAAATTTATTATATGGATTCAAAATAAAGATGAATTTGACTGATTAAGATTTAAAAGATAAGATACAAGGGTGGAAAAAGTTTAAAATTTTAAAATAGCCCACACAACAAAAATAATATAAAATTTTGGCTGTTTTTATGTATTTAGGCGGTTACAGGTTTTTGTGGCGGTAAATCAACAACTACAGATGCTGGCGTCCCATGACCTTTTGAGGCGGTTAGATACCGACGGTCACAATGAACGCCTCTGTTAGATCAGCGGTTATTGGTTTTTTGTGGCGATTTTAAACTGCTGCTAAAGGAAAAATATAAATTCTTAAAAAATTATCTTACAGATTTTATTGTTTTTCAAATTATTCGAGTTTTATATGGCAACGGTTTTATAATCGCCGCCATTCGTAATTTCCTATTTTGTTAAATTTAACTTTTCCTCATTGATAAGTCTCTATTTTATATAATATTTTCTATCTTATTTTAAGATTTTTATTATATTTGAATGGGCTTAATTAATTGTATTAATTATGATAAATTTAGTTAAAGAGTGATTACATGAAAATAATTAAAAAAATTTTATGATTGTTTTTTAATTAAAATATTTTGAGATGATTATTTTATATTGAGATTATTTTTGTTTTATAGGTTAAAAAAATATATTGAAAAAGAAAAAGGAAAGGAATTCAGCCCAAAAAAATAAAGCCCAAATCCAAATCACCATATTTCACTAACCAAGCCCACCTTACGCACATGTTAGGTTTTGTTTTGAATTGAAAACACACATTGAATAAAAGCAGCAAAAATTTTCCCCCAATTTTCTCCTCTGTTTCGGCGCTACACAGGGGCAAAAAGATTCACCATCATCACACGCCATTTTACCATTTTTCTTCTTCACTCCATTCATTCCTCCATCCCATTCATCCTTAATCACACATTCACCATCATCATAATCATTATCTCATCTCTCACATCCAAATTTTTCTATCTGTTCCACGCCACCACATTCACCATCATCATACTCTTCCATTTCTTGAATCATGGATATAGGAAAGGGTATTGTAACATCTCTCTTAACGTGTAGCTAGATTTCTTTGCTTTTTGGAGATGGAAATTAGGGCTTGAGTTCCCATTCTACAATTTAGAATCTTAAATTTATGATACATTGTCTATGTGTATTTGGGTGATTATGATTTAGATTGATTTTGACAACTTGATGATTGTATAGAAATATTGTCTTTACAAAGCAATTAGAAAGTATTTTCTTTCATGTTCATGACTAGAGGATATAATCTTATATGCTTGTATTTGATTGTCTCGGTTAAGCAATTTTTAATAGAGGAACAAGTTACTTTTGTTTAATTTTAATCATACACTAAATGGATTTTAATTGGGTCTTTCGGAGTAATTGTTAGTTATGGTAATAGGAGTAATTATTAAGAAAGAACACAAGACTCAAGTGGTATCTTGAGGTTTTTCCTTAAGACTTAGTGAAATATTCATTTCCATATTAATTTGAACTATGATAGCTATAATTCTATTTCCAATGGCATTTTTAATATTAATTCCAACTTTTTTTAATTGGCCTATTCAAGAAAAATACAAAAAAAAAATAGTAATTTAATTAAGTTCTCTTTATTTACATTTAAGTTTACTTTGATTGCATTTCTCTTTTTTTTTGTTGAAAAAAATGGTAGTAAGGGAAGGCACTCCCAAGTACTACCGGGCAGGGCACCAGTGGCATGTTGGGGAGACCAACAGAGGGCCAACTCAAAGGATTACTGCACAGGCCTAAACCGCAAGTAGTTTTATCCAGTCGCAGCTACTCAACTAGCCATTGGGTGCCAGGAGATCTCCCTGAGGAGGGATGCCCACCAAAGCAGGATTTTGAATGGCTTCAGGGGGATTCGAACCCTCGCCCATGGGTGAGGCGAGAACTTTCCTCCGGATCTTTGACCATTTGTGCCAATCCACTTTGGCATTGCATTTCTCATTTAGTAGATAGTTTAAAAATCTAAAATATCACTTTAGTTTGTTAATTGCATGTTTTTTATACTTAGTTCAACCTAGGATCTTAGATAAAGATTCCTTGAATGAATACGATCCGAGTTACTCTACTATATTACATTCTAGTTCGGTTAATTTAATCAACCTTACGACGGATGCGATTACTCATTGATTGTAAATATATAAATCTATATTCTACAAATATGACAGGAAACTCATTACATTGCAAAATTCAATTTTTCATATAAAATATGATCAATACATAATATCATTTAAGATAAATTGTGCCAAATTTCAAACGAAAATTTTCTCAAAATGATATCTCATGAAGCATCTATTTGTTCTTTAAGCATCTATCAATAAAACTCCATAGTTCTTTATATCTTTATGAAAAATATATTTGTTACATCAATTATGGACAAACAATCTATAAATTTTTTATAAAGTTTTGATGTATGGGAACCAAATTGATAACACGAATATATGAGAAATTAAGTTAACAAAAGAGACATCTATAAAGGATCAAAATGATGTTTTGGGATTATGTAAAATTTTGATTAATTGTATGCTAATTATACACCATCATTCATTTCGATATTGTTTGATTCAATTTAATTTGGTTAAGATATATTGGTTTTGATCAATTTTAGACACCCTTAACTAAAATTTGACAATCTAGTTCACCGTGCAAAAGGTTGCTCTGTTTAGCAGCAGGTTTTGAAGGTTTTGATAGAAATTTTGCTTTGATCTCCTTCTTCATTTTCTCCATATTTAAAGGGAGGAGTTATAATTGTTGTAACTCCTCTCTAATTTTTATCTTTTTATACTTTATTAATTAAAAAAGTCAGATCTCTAGTTTTTTCAAGTTTAATGGTGATTTTATTCAGATCTCTAGTTTTTCCAAGTTTAATGGTGATTTTATTCAGATTTATTTCTGGATTCAGTCTTTGTTTGTAAATGATTCTATTCCAATTAAATTACTAGATCGACTCATATCTGAACATTTATGGCGAGAAGTTTTCAATCTTTTATCAAATATTAATGGAGAAATCTATAATATCTATATCTGTGTAGAACACTATTTTTCTAGTATGCAAGAAGTGTAATAGTAAATATTTTGTTGCCAACACCAAGCAGATCAGTGAGAATTTTCATCCTAAGGTTCTCTTACTTATAGGATCAGTTGTGCTTTTATTTTGTTTTCTTAATTTAACAATGTTTACAAATTATTATTCTCTTGTATTATTTGATTGGAGTTGTTTGAACATTTGTAAGTACTGTTTAACTTTTTTATAATAAAAGTTGATTTAATGCTTTTAAAAAAACACACAATCTAGTTCACCGTAATTCCCTTTAATTATGTGTATTAGCCTTTGGCCATAAAGGAAAAAAAAAAAGGTGTACCACATCCCACATACTTCTCAAGTCAACTCTCTCATCCATTAGCCTACCAAGAGAATCTATTTTAATGTTCATTTTAACACACTAGTTTTTTTTTATTCTAAAGAAGTTTATTTATCCACCCTTAGCTTCTATCTTATCTTTTCTATCTTAAAAAAGTATCTATTTTCTTTCTAAATCAATAAACCCCAATTAGCACTTTTTCATGCGGTTGTTCACACACATTTTCTTTTTTCTTTTATTTTTAAAATAATTTTTTTCTTAATTATTAGTTGATAAAAAATATCATTTTGCTGCCAAGCGGGGGGTTGATATGCATACATGCAAGAGAGGAAAAGGAAAAGGAAAAAGAACCTTTTTTTATGGGTAAAAGTGGAATTTAATTAAAACCATAGAACGAGTACAACAATGTGTAAGAAATAATACAACCCAAAACAAGGAATAAAATACAGAAACGAGAACAGATGGGCCTATAATGCTACCACTATTATACACCGAATGATAAATAGTTGGAGGAAAAAGAAATTTACTTAGTTTAATACAAAGGAAAAGAAACAGTAACACAAATTTACACATGCACTTGGAACTTTTTATTCTAGATTTTCGGTGAGAGTCCAGACGGAAGTTCCCTTAACGGTGTCGTCTCGGAAGAGTTGAGGAAGGGCACTGAGGATGACTGGGTATGGGACTGCATCCCAATCTTTGAGTAGGATGCTATGGCCAACGAGGAGTTTATGTTTGGGATAATTATGATTAGAGACTAAGTCGTTGAAATCTGTGATGAGTGCTTGAGGATTATTGAGAGGATTACTATGTGCGTCATCGTGTGTTTGATAAACCACATAGTCAAAAATGTGGTGATTCCTATTGTACAGCTCATCGTAGAACTCATAACTCATCGCATTCATGAAGTGACATGGAGCTAAGGAAGCAGTAGTAATAGTTCCATTTATCATTAGGTTATTTATCACTGTGCCTATGGCATCCACGAAATCTTTGAACTGGGTATGGATTCTTGTGTAGTAAACGTCGATGCCATCGAATCCATAACGTTTGATGATGCCTTGGAGGGAGCTGGTGGCTTTGGCGATCCACTTATCCTTGTGCACGATGCGGAAGGGATATTTCTCGTTACGGTTTCCGATGCACAAGAAGAATTTGACTATGGAATTGGGAGGCAAGTTTTTCTTGAAGTTGGCGATAAATTGGGGGGTCACATTTTCTTGATCAAAGGACACTCTGAAAGCTCCGTCCGTGTGTATGTCGCTTTCGTCGTAGTCTCTGGCGAACGCCAAAACGACGTGCATTTCTCCCGAGACCGCAAACAACTGTTGGAGACGCTTCTCGAATGACTTATCGCGGCAGTATTCACGATAAACGGAACCCATGATTCCTTTGTTTTGTGCAGCACGAAGAGTCTTAACTTCCTTCTTTAACTTTTCATACTCTTCCTCACGATGGCGCAAGTCTTCCTTCTTTACTTGTAACTGTGATTCCAACTTTTTTAGCTTCTCCTTTTGGTAAATAACTCCCTTTGTTTTCTCTGAATCTGAACCCGCAGATTTGGTTTTCTCATCAGCTTTTACCCGACAAGCATGTTGCTTTGGAGAAAATACCATTTGTGTGATGGTTTGGACCTCATCCAAATAATACTTCTGACCCCATAACTGAGAACTACTATTTGTAGAAGTTGGAACTTTATATCTTTTCCAATCGAAAAGAAAAAGAATTTTATAATAATTCCCACCTTGTCCAAACCTGTTAGTTGAATATATAGGATCTCCTGTGTAGAACAAGCACCAACCATCAGCATTAACCATCACTTGACGACCCATCAACTCTTTACACAACGGTCTCAACTTATTACCTCCCTGTAGTGTAACTCCATTCACTTCAAGCCTCGACATATCCTTTTGGCAATCAATAATTCCCATGAATCGAACTTCCCTAACATGTCCACTTGGGCTATCAACTTTCCACAAAATCAATGGACCTTCACTCTCACCATCTTTGCAACTTATGAACAGATCGCTAGCATTCAACCTAATCTCTTTGGACTGGCCAACATTCCAATTAGGATCCTTATCAGGAAAATTAAACATGGGAACTTGAGGAAATGTTCCTATTCCAGACCACAACTCTCTGGGAGGATATGGTGCGTTGACTCCATATTTTCGCCAGTTGAATAAATCATGAAGTGGATAAAAGGCTTTGTATTCTATACTTGAGGTATGAATATATACCAAACACAAACCTTGACGATTCACAACTAGATCTCCATCATGGATTTCTTCGATCAGTTGTTGCAACTTGAAGCCATCAATCACAAGTCCGTAGATTTCGAGCTTGTTAGAAAATGTAGTTATTCCAGGATGGAGACGCGCAAGAATACTTTTGCCCTCATGAATATTTCCATCAGGTTTTTGACTCATTTCTTTCACAGCGACGCCGAACGGATTGTTTAAGTCATGAGTGTCGAAGAACCTCAAAAAGTGGTAGTCATTGTTCAAAGTGAAACTTGCCATTGTTCAAGACCTAAAGATATGTACGCAAAATATAAAATAAGTCTGTGTTTAATTACACTTTAGACTATCTGACTTTCAGTTTCATTTGAATTTTAAAAAACTAAGCTCTTAACTATACAGTGTTCTATTTTTTTTTTCCATAAGTATCTTTATATTCAAGATAATCTTGCTTGAAGTACAGACACTAAATACAAGCATATCTCCAAACAGAAATTCAAACATGAGTTTGTCGCGTTATGAAGGAAGGACTAACCTTCCGGTGTACCCAACCCCGTTCGTTATACAATGTACTATATATTTTGTCAGTATGTATGGGTGTATGATATATATATATATATATATATATATATAGTTAAAATGCACCGAGATCCTTGAGGTAAGGGGTACATATACTCCATGAGTTTCAAAATATTATTGACAAACCCTCTAACCTTTCAATTTGAGGGCACCTCGCACATTTATGTCAGTTTTCAGTCCACATTAGGCCATTATTTGTCACATAAACACATTTTGTAAGGGTATTTTAGCTGTTATTTGTCATGTAAACACATTTTGTGAAGGTATTTTAATCATTATAATGATATTTTAGTCATTCAATTTGAAGCTGCTAAAATGTGAATGACTAAAATATCCTCAGAAAATATGCTTACGTGACAGACAATGACTGAATTTGAACAGAAGGGTACTAAGTGCCCAAAATGTTGAAAGTTCAAGGAATCTGTCTACAAAGTTTTGAAACTCAGGAGGCGTATGTGTCTTAACTCAATACCCAGGGACCTAAATACATTTTAACCTATTAATAAACTATAGATTTGGATTATGTACTACTTTAAAAATGGGTTACTGTACCGTGAGTGAGCTAATAACCTATTCATATATTAAATGAGCAAGCTTAATTTAATTTGAAGGAGAAAATTATCTCATTTAAAACTGGGCACATACAAGTTACGGCAAACCACTCCCTCCAAAAATCTTTAAAATGGAAAAAAAATTAAAAAAAATAAATTTGAAATTACTATAAATATATTGATTTATGGTAATGTAGTGTTATCTATTATGACTTATGACAATAATTTAGTCTTAATATGTGAAAAAATAGTATTAACCTAGTCATAATATTGTCAAGTTATTTTTGGTTCTAGACTACAATTTAACTAGTCTATAGTATGAAATGAAAAATTATACACGACAATAAAAGTAACGATATTTGAATTTGTAAAAAGTTAACAGATTACTTAATACAGTAATGTATTTATATTAGGGATGATCAAAATATATACTTAGCTACGTTTGGAAATAAGAAATGATGGAAAAAACAAGGGAGTAATATTCTCCCGCATACATTATTCTTACTAAATAAACTCTACTTTTAGCAATGTGATGAAATTATGTTTTTGTCCTTACTTTTTTACCCACTTTTAATGTAAGGGTAAAATGGTCATTTTACTCACTTTTATTCAATTCACATCACATCACATTGACATGACATTTTTATTCTCTCCAACATTCGCATTCTCATTCCCTTCTCTTTTTTTTGTTTCCAAACGTAGCCTTATATCTTATGGATACCTTTAAAATTATTCATTGGGTTTGAGTCCGGATACTAATTAATTAGTGGGTATGAGAAGATTCAAAATATGGGAATGGGAATAATACACTACAAGAAATAATATGTTTAACAACTTATATTTTAATGGTCACTATTAATTATTAAAAAAATATTTTTTTAATAAATAAATTTTGATGGTTAAAGTAAATTATTAAAAAAGATCGTTAATAATATTATCAAGAGATTAATAATCATCAATAATATTTCTTAACTATATATTTTATGACGACTAATCATCAAGTAAATTATTAAAAATTTTGACTGTTATTGAAAAAATTGAACTTTTAATTAAGAAACAGACGCTAAGTTTGTATTTCTAATAAAAAATAAACTTCCATATATACATTTAGATTTTATTTTTCTTTGAATAAATTAATTAACTTTTGTTTGGTCTTTTAAAAATACATTTTGCCTTCGTTCGTTCAAAACCCAGCTACCAACTATAATTAATAAAGACTATTTTATAATTAAAAAAATACATTTTGAAGGATTAAAGTGGAACGTTGACTTTTGAACAACCAAATGAGACAAGGAGCATTGTTTGAGTTGGAGGAGGGAAAAAAATCTATTTACTCGTCTTAATTTCTTTCTTTTTTTTCTTCAGAAAAAGCATGTCTAGTTCAAAAAATGGAAAAGAAAATTAAAATATGTGCTGGATATCTTCATTATTTAATAGACGCAACTCGCAAGACAATCAAATATATCAACCACATACACATCGAGGTTTTAAAAGTTTCGTTATATACATAGATAATGAAAATATATTTTCTTTGTTGAATGCATCCACTGATTTACGAAAAAAAAAGATTGCCCAAATAAATTTGCAAGCAGATTAAGAAAAAAGTGAAAGTGGCAATCATGTGTGAAGTGCATATATGCAAAAACAATATGCAATATATATGGAGGATATATTAATTTAATTTGATGAAAATATCGAAATGAAATTTATAAAAAGGGATACAGAAAACTTACCGTTTGGTTTTTGTTGTGAAATCGAGATATCTATGTTAAACACAGTAGTTAATTTCTTTGTTGACTTGCTGATACCTCAAATAATGAGATAACCAGTTCGAGGTCTAAACCCAATACCAAAAATCATTCCCCTAACATTTAGTTAAGGATAAATGAATCTCTATCAATCAACTATGGCCCTGAAATTGTTTGAACATAAATTTCGAATGAGTTAATATATTCAGATAGCAAACAAATAGCCGAATAAGGCCAATACCACAGCACAAGAACTTTGTCTTTTTGTTCAATGCATTTCGATCCCCTAAATTTGAGTAGTAGTATATTTTTTAAAAGTATGAGAGACAGATACACCAAAAATTAAAAACCACACACTAATTGAGACCCTTGAATGGATTAGAGATTATTAGCTTTCTTTGGATCTATCTCTCTTGTATTTTAGAGATAAAAAATATACCACTTCTCAAATTTAGATGATAGAAACTCTTGTTCAAATTGAGAGAGAGAGAGAGAGAGATCAAACTTACAAAGAGACTTAAGGTAGAGATATATGGATATTGAACATTGATGGCTTCTCAACTTATAGGCCAATTTGTTGATTGGATAGATCTCCTTGGTATAATAGTTTGATACTCTCTTTTGATTTGGACACACCACACAATTGAATCATGTTCATGCATGACAGCTATGTTTATTTATTTATTTCCTAATTTCCCATTCCTAATATTAAATGACCTAATTTTATAGTCATTATTTATTATTATTATTATTATTATTATTATTATTATTATTATTATTATTATTATTATTATTATTATTATTATTATTATTATGTTACGTGATCAAACTGCTTACACATTTTTTAATATATGAATCAATTGACTTCACATAGTCAATTTTCTTTATTATTCTTATTTAATTTCACTAAAAAATTTAATTTAGAGTAAATTATATTCTCCTTTCCTTATCATATGTTAAAATAACATTTTTCTCTCTTCTAATTTAAAAAATTACACTATCCTCCCGTAAAAATATAAAGTAATTACATTGTAGTCCAAAACTTCATTTTTCAATAAAAATACTCTCCAAATCCTTTTTTTTTTCCAACTTCTAATAAAAAGGGCCCGTTTGGTGTGAGGGAAAGGCTTTGTAAAGTAAAAACACACTTCTCAAAAAGAAAAATGTGTTTGATAGTGTTTTTAACTTGATAAAGCAGATTACATTGTAATCCAATTTTACACCCAATAGCTAGTTGTAATAACTTTCCTTATGTAAAGTAGAGAAAAAGACTGAATTACCCTATCATTTTTCACTCCCAGCCCTAATATTTTCACTCTCAATATGTCCGCCTCTCTCTTCTGATCTCTCTTGTCAACGGCACCGACGGCACCATCCAAGACCAACGTCTCCCTAAACTTGTTTATTTTGTTATTGTCTTGATGTCTTCTATTATTATATAATATATTCTAATTTAAAATTAATATTTTTTGGAATTTAAAATTAAACTAAATTATGAATTTCATTTAAAAAATTTGTTTATTAAAATATAAATAATAATAAAAAATATTTTATTACTATAAAAATACGTATTTATTCATAATTTGACCCTTAAAATCTAATTAACATTGGTGAGGACACAATATACATTTTACAACATAAAAAGGGATATATCTGTCCTTTTATCGTTTTGTTTTTTTTTTTCCGGTGTCCTTTTTTTTGTCAAAAGTTTATTTTAGTCCTCTATGTTTCACTCAAGTTTCACTTTAGTCCTTTATGTTTCATAAGTTTTAAATTAGTCCTTTATGTTTCCCATAAATTCTAAATTGGTCCTTCCGTCCAAATCTGTCAATTTCTTAAGTTAACTGCTGACGTGGCGTGTCGAGATGGACACATAATTTCTCCTACGTGTATCAGATAGCTGACGTGGCCTTAGACACACCAAAAACACCCAAAAGTCATCGTTTAAGCAAAAAAATAAAATCATGCTGAGAGGACCAATATGAAACTCTAATGAAACATAAAGGACTAATATAAAATTTTAATGAAACATAAAGGACCAATATAGAACTTCAATGAAACATAAAGGACCAATATATATAGAACTTGAATGAAACATAAAGGACCAATATAAAACTTTCATGAAACCTGAAGGACAAATATAAAATTTTTGAAAAACATAAAGGGCCAATATAAATCTTTTAAAACATAAAAGACCAATTTAAAACTTGGGTGAAACATAGAGGACCAAAATGAATATTTGACCCTTGCCAAAGGTGTCCTTTTATTGTTGTTAGGGTATGTTTGGTGTAAAATCCAAACAGTAAAATCATGGTGTTTCACGATTCCCAAAAAAACTTTACATCATATTTTATACATACCTAACACACTTTTTATCATACTTTTTCTCTCTCCTAATTTTTCTCTCTATCTCTCTCCTCACTTTTCTCTACAGTACTTTCTTTTATTCTACAATACTTTACTCTACAGTACTTTCTTTACAGTACTTTACAGTACTTTCTTTTATTCTACAATCAAAATTTTCTCTCTCGCTTTTTTTTTCTTTTATAGTTGTTAGTGAATAATTGGAAGTAAAATAATAAGTAGATTTTTCCCACTAAAAGCAGAAATTTTAATTAAATTATTAGAGTCAAAGTCTTTTTTTAGTTAGCATAAAGACTTTTTTTAGTGTAATGCAGTACCTACATATGAACAATTTAATTATAACGTTTATTTATTAGTCATTATTTTTTACTCAATAATGAATATGAAAGAGTACCTACATGTGCTGATGTGCACAGATTTTTCGTTGAATCTTCCTCAACTACTTTTGTTTATTTCCTTCTACTGTATTATTACACTAAAATATGACTTTATGCTTAAAAAACGACTTTGACTCCAACAATTTAATTAAATATTCTTTTTGAAATCATATTCAATTACAACTTGAATTTTCTTTAATTTAATTAAATATTCTTTTTGAAATCATTTTCAATTACGTCTTAAATTTTCTTTATCTTTGATATGTACAAATTAAAAATATAATGTTCCAATATATTGTCCTAATTATTTGCTAATTGTCACCAAAATTTGTGATGAAAATTTTAGTTTTTTTAGAGAAAAAAAATTTAGTTGATTGTGTGGTTAATTAATTAGTTTATCCTAACATTATTTCACCTAATTTCGAAATCCAATAGTAAAAAAAGAGCTCGTTTCTGTTTTTTTTTTTTTTTGAAAAATTGTTGTTTAATGCAAAAAAATTTATTGGTTCCTTCTCCATGTCTTGTTTCATTATTTATTTCACTCATCACCCATCGGTTTCTTAATTGATTTTTTGTCATAATAATATCTACGTTAACTTCATATATAAGGTTAATGTTTTTGGTGAACTAGATATTGTCAAAATTTAACAATGGATAAGATCTCATTAATTTGCTACTATATATATATATATATATATATATATATATATATATATATATATATATATATATATTGTCAGAATAAGCTTTTAAAAGAATTCTCTTCGTAAGCTAATGGGTAAGAAAGAAAAGAGACCACTTAACTTGATAAAGGAGATATATAAAATGTGCAAAATAACTTTGGTATCTTCAACGTTTGAGTTTTCGATCAAATATGTCTATGACGTTTGATTACTGTCAAAATAATTATGCCCCTAACGTTATTCGAACAATCTTACCCTTTTCATATCACTACTGTTAACATAAATAACAATTGTGGCTTACGTGGTGTGACACCGTTAGAAAAAAATTAACTTCTTGTATTGTTGAAGATATGTTAATTCGCTAAGTTTCAAAGCGCGCAAAACAAAAAATGGCACACCTAAGGTGCTTCTTTACAAAATTGAGAGATGAAGGGTTAGTGTACCATTGTTTTACTATGAAACTTGACGAATCGACGCATCTTTAATTAATAACGGAAGAAGTTTCCTTCTAACGGTGTCACGTTACGTAAGTCACAATCTTATCTATTTTACCGGTATTAGTGAAAATAGTAAATATTGCTCAAAAAATGAAATAATGTTAGGAGACATAATTGACCGCAATCAAAAATCAAAGGCTATAATTCACCCTCTATATATATATATATATATATATATATATATATATATATATATAGAATAGAGGACGTGTGTGTGTGCGTGCGCTTTTAAGTTTTGGCCAAATACACCTAATTAATCCACACCATTGATTTTGTTTTTGGGCGAAACCAATGTAATTCATGAAAAAAAAAAATGTAATTAGCTTCATAAGGTGCATGTTTTTGGTGGACTAGATTTTTTTTTGGCCTGTGGCGAACTAGATTATCAAAATTTAACTATCGGTCAGATGACATTTACCATCATTATATATTATTATTATTATATAAGAATGTGAGGCATTCAAATTAATTTCTAAACCTTAATAATTAAATGAAGAACTAATTAAACAGTGAAGTTTAGAATAAATAGTGCAATGATTTTAAAAAAATAACCGGTGAGTAGGCAAATTAATATTAAAGGAATTAATTAATATATAGAGAGATGTCACCAAAATATTCTATCTCCTTAATCAAGTCAACTCTTTTGGTTATATTTTCTTTCTCATCCCATTAGCTTTCCAAGAAAATTTATTTTAAGGCCCATTTTAACATGATTTATTTTAGTCTCTTATCTTTTTAAATTATTTTTGTATTTTTTAAAAATTTTAAATTAATTTTCTATTATTACAACTTATTTTAAATTAACTTTTTTGTACAACATCATTAATTTGGTCCGTCAATTGTTGACGTATCATGAAGAAAAGTTTTTCAAAAATTATATTTTTATCATTTCTTCAACTTCAGAACGTTCATTTTAATTCCTACACTCTATCTCCTCTTTTTCTTTCCCTCCACACCAACTCAATTTCATACACTCTATTTTATTGAGTTTAAATGCATTAATTGTAATAAATTTGGTTAAAGAGTATTTACATGAAAATAATATTAAAAATGGTTAACTTAATTATTATCTTTTTTATATATGAATGTTTTTTAATTATAAATTTTGAAATGAATTATTTTATATTGGGCTTATTTTTTCATTGTATTTGTAAGTTATCTTAAAATTTAAGGGAAAACAAAGGGGAGAAAAGCCCTAATTGTATTCCACCACTTTTTCCAAATTTTGTGCCCTTAATTAAGTCTGTCTCACACGAGAATGAAAAATTACTCTTTTTTAATGCAGTTAAATTTTTGTTGTGTAACTCTTTTATCATAATTAAATATATATAATACGAATTGAGTTTAGATTAATCGAGGTGCATGCTACCTTAAAAACTTAATGGACAATAAAAAAAGTCTTCAGTTAATTGATTGAGTAAGGGAATAAAAAAAGAGTAGACTTAATAAATAATATGGATTCAAAATATAGATTTGATTAAATAAAAAATTATTACTAAAAGATTTAATACTTCTGTAGTATTAAAGTTTTATCCATTCAACTCAAAAAGCAATTAGAATACAGTTTGCTGGTTTAATTTGTAATTTTACAGGTATTAATATTTTTATCATGCCGCTAGCTAGTTACACCGATCACCCATGTGAAACTCCACTATTTAATTTGGTTTTGATTTATTATTAATTAAGGTGTAGAAATTTGAATGCCTCACTTTCTTAATTAATATATATATATATAATATAAAAATAGCATGTCTTGAAGTTTTAGACTAATGAATAAAAAACACAATTTTCTTGACCATATTTGTGTAAGACACTAAGACCTTGAATTATAGTGGTTTATTTGTGAAACTTAAACTATCTTTTGAGAAATAAAAGGTCCATTTTTTTAATCGGTCTTTGTTAAATAATTAAAAATTAATAGTCCACTTGATTTTTACGCGTGATAATTGTACCCTCATGCATTATAATATATTTTAAAATAGCATTAGTTTAAAGTTTTTTTTTTAAAGAAACAGGTAGTTGGTTGGAGTGGTAGGTACTCAATTTTCTTCAGCAAAGTCTCGGGTTTGAGTCTTGTGTATAAAAAAACCTCTGGTGGGATAGCTCTACACCCATTATGAGACCTTAGCTAGCTCGAATATGATTGAATCTAATACAAGGATACCTATAAAAAAAAAACTAAATGCATGCACTTTTTATCTTTTATAAGAAAACTCCTTTTTTTTAAACTGAGTGTTGAATTTATTGTCTAGTGAAAGAGATTAATTTCTTGAACTATTGATGAAGAATCCTAGCAATTTTCTCTATGTTATAAAGCATTAAACATTTTAATTAATAATCATAATATAAATATATTAAATAAACAAGAATTTATTCTCTTGGACTAATAATTAGTTTTTTAATTTAAAATTATATTATTAAATTTAAAAATAATCATAGTATAAAACTTTATCATTATAAACTATTAAACACTTACATTTTATATCACTGTTATGTATATATAACTACCAAACCAAATAAGATGGTTATATTTTCATATGACATACATCATTTTATATTATAATATGTAAGATTTAAAATTTCATATTAATATCAAACACCTCATTCATACATACCTTTATTATATCAAGTCAACTATCTTGGATCGTATTTTCTTTTTGTATCTATTAGCTAACGAGTTGTCAAGAGAATTTTTTTTTTTTTTTATGTTCATTGTGACAGTACACTAGTTTTTTTTTATACCATTTTAAATTTCTAAAATTTGTCCGGCCTTAGCTATCTTATCTTCTTTTCTTTTTTTTTTGGAAGCAAAGAAGCCACACATTCTGAGCACTTCAAGCCCTCTCAAATCATTACTAAGATAGTCACCACAATCTATGGGAGGCTCAAACAGCACACAAACATCCCCATGCATAGAGTGACCCAGCTATCTTATCTTTCAAATCTTTATAATCAAGTCAAATTAATCACTATTTTGAATCCATACTATTTTTTTTAAAAAAAACTTTATATATAAGCTGTGACAATTGGTCATCCGTTTTTTTTCTCAATAATGAGTTCACATGGTGGTGGAGTATTATAATTAGCTAGTGGCATGATTTTGATCATGTTTTTCTTGCTTTGATAGTTTCGCACGAAGAGGAGGAATAATGGAACATGTATGGAGAAGAAATCAAGGAAGATAATTAATGAAATTAATTTAGAGAGAGATGTGATGTGGTAAGGTAATAAGGTAATTAACGGGTATGATGAGGTATAGGGCAGTGACGTCATATATTATATCCATTATTTATTAGATAATGCTATAGAGCTATTAATAACTCAAGTTTACTATCTGTTAGCTATTGGATCTATTTAAAAATTTGTATTAAAATACTTATTTAAAACAAATAAAATGATACAGATTTCAAGACAGATTCAACGACTTGCAATTGGTGAGTTTTAGTTCTTAATAGCTCCAAATAATAACACTTATTTAATTAAAGATCAGGTTGATCTAGCCAGGTGCAATCATAAATGTATATATAAGGCATCAAGTGATGATGATGAGTGCCAGAGCCACAAAAGCGATCTTGATCTTGAGTGAATCATAATCTATACATATATCTCCCTTTGATTCAATTGGATTCCAAAATGAGCAACACTATTTACCGAGAATACGTGAGCGATGACTCCTTCGTGCAACGCCTCCAAAACATGTCGTTTCCTTTCCCCAGTGAAATGCACATCGTGGTGTGCTTTGCCCGAGACTACGATGCCAACATGATGAAAACGGACGGAATATTCCGACCCGTGTTTGACCCGAGTATAACTCCCCAATTAATCGCGAGCTTCAAGCGAAGTTCGCCTTCCGTAGTGAAATTCTACTTGTGCATCGGAGGCCGTGGCCAAACATTCCCCTTCACCTTGGTCAACAGGCCGGTTTGGGTGAACAACGCCACCAGCTCCCTCGCAGGCATCCTCCAACAGTTTGGATTCGATGGCCTCGACGTTTTCTACCCAACAATCAACACCAATGTCAGTGACTTCGTCGAAGCCGTAGATGGTTTGGTCTCCAACCTCAGGACCACCCAACGAGTCATCACTCAAGCTTCCATATCTACATCTCAGAACGTGGAAGCCTCCTACCTTCAACTATACAGGAGGAATCCTAGCAATTTTGAATATGTGGTTTATCAAGTCCACGATGGCTTTGCTAATAATCCTATCAACAATGCCCAATCACTCATTTCCACTTTCACCAGATTAGCCTCTAATAACAATTACCCCAGACAGAAGCTCCTCGTTGGTTATAGCATCCTACCCAACGATTGGAATATAATCCCATACCCCGTCATTACCACTGCCGTTCCTCAAATTCTCAATAGCGGCAATAACACCCTCGCTCACGGAACTTCCGTCTGGGCTGTTACCTCTGAACCATAGATCAATGATGCAATGATCAGTTTGTTAATTACGTTCATTTCCCAAATAAAAATGTACTGCTTGCTTGCGGTACGTTCACGGAGTGTTGTGTTCATGTGTTGTGTGTCTTTGAATTGAATAATAATGTTGGTAATACTAGTACCAACATGGCCTTCTGCCCTATGTTTATGTACTGCGTACTAGAGAGTAAGGACAAGAGAGAGGAAAGAACTTACTGTGATAAAGCTAGAAAAAGATGAAGTATTGACTATAAGCTAAGTCCTTATTTTATATCTTATTTTAAAATGTTTATTATATTTTATTGGACTTATTAAATGTATTAATTGTAATAAAAATCTGGAGATGAATTATTTTGTTATTTAGATCCACTCCATCTTCTCATGCATTCATTCACGCGGTCATCCTCAACACATTAAAATATTTACCTCTCCAGTATCTCACTGACTCACGCATCTTCATCGGTTCATCCCTTCCACTTCTTGCACCAACATGGTTGAGTTGAAGGACATTTTTACATCTCTTTTCATGTATGTGTGGTTCGCTGGTTAGATTCCATGCTTCTTGAAGATGAATTTTGTGATTTAATTTGATTTCTCAAGCTACAAATTACAAGGGAGTTTATCATCTCGATACTTAATTTTAAATTGTGTATTTAGTTTCTTAGTTCTAAAATTATCTTTATGAAATATAGAAACTTAAATTTTTTATACATTATCTATATATGATGATGAAGAAGATGGAGATGGACAAGCGGAAGGGAAGAAGAAGAGGAAGGATGATGAGATATGCTAACGTGGCGGGGAAAGAGAGTGGGAGAGTGACGTAGCAAGTGATGTGGAGTGCCAATCACCTTTTTTACACGTAGGATCCGACTCAGCAGGTCACGTCATCACTTAACGGAAAAAGTTAATCAAGTTGGACGGAAGGACCAATTTGAAACTTCTTGCAAACATAAAGGACCAATTTAAACTTTTTGAAACATAAAAGACCAATTTTGAATTTGACCGGCAAAAAAATTAACGTGACTAGCGAGCAGCAAGCATCTATAATATATATATATATATATATATATATATATATATATATATATATATATATATATATATATATATATATTAATATGGTTGTTGCCTTTTTGTGATGTGATACAAGGTTGTGAAAGTCTAGATTTTAAGTAAAATCGTAGAAGGGGGTATAAAATCGTATCGTAGAATCGTAAGATTTTATCTATGACAAAATCGTAAGAATTTTTTTATGTTATATATATATATATATATATATATATAACATAAGTACCTAATTAACATAGTAAATCACATACAAAATTAAACATGAAATATAGTGATGCCGTCATGTAATACTCCTTATTCATTTGTAACATATATATGCATGTTAGTTAAAACTTAAAACAATTCATTTACAGTAGAATGAATAAATTAAATTAGCAGTATAATGTAAGTAATTAATATACTTGAGCAACAATAGTCGTAACGTCTAGAGTGGAATTCCCAAAGGGCAAGAAGCTGTTACTTTGACGTAATGACATCCAATTGTTATGTTAAGGACATCAAAAAATGAGTAGGGTTTGTGATTGGGCTGGGGGCATGAGTTGTAGATTATTTTTTTAAACATCAAACAGGCTTTTTTTTGGGCTAACATAAAATCGTAAAATCGGAGGTAAAATCACTGATTCCACCGATTTTACTCCACTCGATTCCATCGCGATTTTACTCCAGCACGATTTTACCTACGATTCAACTCGATTTTAATAGGTAAAATCGGAAAATCGTACGATTTTACGATTTAAATCGCGATTTTGACAACCTTGATGTCATACCTTTTTTGGTGTTACAAAACAATTGTTTTAAAATTAAAAATAGAGTTCAACTAACAAGTACCTTAAGATAGTCATTGGTCGAGAGAGAATATATTGCCTTGAACTTAGGTGGTGTTCTTTATGTAAAATGGATGACTCTCAGGAAGGAAATGGGAATGGAATGGGTGGGGTTCACCGGGTACTTTTTCACTTTTTCATTTCCATCAACTTTTTTTAAAAAAAAAAGAAAAAAATACAAAATATCTATTATACCTTTGATTTGATACAATCATAACTTTCTTTTCTTTTTATTATTTTAATATAAAGGACAAAGTAATAATTTTAATACATTCTCATTTCATTTCTAATTTTTACTACCAGACACAACAAATGCATTCTCATTCCCTTTCCATTTCTGTGTAAAGAACGTGCCGTTAGAGCTGTCAAAACGGGTTTGGCCCGCGGGTTGAACCCGTTTACCCGCAAATTTGGGCGGGTTGGGTTGATGGAAAATCAACCCGTAAAAAAAGTAACCCGGCCCGTTTAACCCGTTTTTTATATGAGTTTTGTTGGGTTACCCGTTTTTTTTAAATTATTTTTTATTTTAAGTAAAGAGAGTAAAGTTAAAAATTTTAATTGTAAATTTGTAATCCTACTTAGTACCTTGACAGCCACAACCCGCAAGCCCACAGCTACAGCCACAACCCTTCTTTTTCTTTTGTTTAGTCTTGTATTGGGACTATTGGCAATACTTTTATGTATCTCTAGTACTATAATTTGCACTTTTTTTACCAAAAAAAAAATATATACCCATAAAATAAGTTAAAAAAAAAGTTAAAAAAAATTAATAGTTAAATGAGTCGGCATATTCCACCATTTACCTTTTGGAAATTAGAAAATAAAAAAAAATTTAAAAATTTGATATATATTTTTTTTTTAAAAAAATTGACCCGTTTGGCCCGCAACCCGCACATATACGAGCCGGGTTGGTATTTTCTCGACTCGTAAAAATCTTGACCCGTGCGGGTTGGCCCGTTTGACCCATGACCGGGTTGGCCCGTTTGACACCTCTACGTGCCGTTAATGAAAAGTCAAAAGTAATAATTTTTTAAACTCTCTTATTGGTTGAAATGAATTTTTAAACAATGTCTTTAGAACACTTGTTAGCAAAACCTTAAAAATATAAAATAAAATACATGATAGAATAATGTGGGAGAGAGACAAAAAAGATAATAGATAAGAAGTTACCATAGTAGTTATGATTAATTTTTTATAAATATTTAATTTATTATTGTGTTAAAATATAATAATAATTTATTTATATAATATTTTTTAAAATATTACAAAATAAGTTACATGCACTTAATTATACTCCATCGATCAAAATTAAAGAATGGTCGATCTTGATCTTCTAATCCATTAATCCCATTCCTTTGATTGGATTAGACTCCAAATGGGTTCCATTTATCCAGAATACAACAACAATAACTCATTCCACAAGCAGCGTCTCCAATAATGCATTTTATAAATACGAAGTAATTAATTTGCCTAAAACGACAATATATATATTTTCTTATAAAAGATCAATAATAATATATCTTGGTCTATTTAAAAAATAAGAAAATAAAACTTTAAACTCATGCAATTTTAAAATATAATGCATGTGGGTACATTGGTTACCCTTAGTCAAGTGGACTATCCTTTTTTTTTTAATTTATTTAACAAAGACGAATATTAAAAAAAGTGGACTTCTTTTTTAATTGATTAAAACAAGTAGTATATGTTTCACAAAGCACTATAATTCAAGGTCTTAAACAAATATGGTCAAGAAATTCGTGTTTTTTTATTCATTTGTCTAGAACTTTTTGAATGACCATTTGTCTAAAACTTTAAGAAATAATATTTTAATTCTATATATATATATATAATATTAATAAGAAAGTGAGGCATTCAAATTTCTACACCTTAATTATAAAATAAAAACAAATTAAATAGTGAAGTTCACATTGGTGATCGATAAGTATAACTAGTGGCATGATATATATAATATAAATATTAATACCAATTCAACCATAATTGAACCACCAAATTAAACTATGTACCAATTGTTTTATTTTTTTTATAATAATAAAATTCATCAAATTATAGGAAAGCTCAACGGCACTTACAATAAATCAAATAACTCCATCCTAACAATACAGAAGAAAGAATTCGTAAAAATTGTTAAACTAAGGGCGAATAAAGATCAACTGGTCCCATTTGTAAGATGAACTTGGGATGAAAAACTTCACTATTCTTGATGTTGTCAACAAAGTTTTTACTGTTAGATCTCATTCATATTAAATCTCTAGTAATCTTCAAAGTTGAGAGTGCCTTGAAATTTTCCAACAATATGATGAAGTGGAAGCTTTCTGACATAAAGATATGTAGATCCGCAAAAAAACTTCCTACACAAACGTAGATCTGTAAGAAAACCAACTCTAGTTACCAGATCTAAGAAGATCTAGTAATTAGAGAGTAAACTTTCACAAAGGAAGACAAAAACACAGAATAGATCTGGAAGAAAACACCATCAAAATAATGGGGGACAATATAGATCTGAAAGATCTATTTATTTGAAGTGCTAAAATCAAACAAAATAAAGAAAATAAGGAGGAGTTGCTATAACTTACAAATTTTTGTAAGTTATAGCAACTCCTCCTACTAAGAAGAAGCTGCTAGTGTAATTTAGATGAAGAAGCAAAGCGGCAATGCAACAGAGGAGAGGAAGACCTAGCCCTTTGTACCAATTGTTTAATTTTATTAGTTGGATATGTGCTTCAATTTTTAAAATATTGACTTAAATCATTAATTTTCCTAAAACAAAGACTTTTTATGCCAAAATTATATAAGTTGTAATTCGCTAAAATGCACATATCCTCTCCTAAAATATAAAGTGTGTGTAGATAAACTCCTTAAACTTGAAAAAGTGATGCCAAACTCTCATTAACTTCTCAATGTGTACACATAAAAATAACTGTTAACTTTTCTAAATATTTTTTAACAATTTTAAGTCAATGATTAGACCACCTAAAATTTTTGGTACCAACTAGAGAAGGATAATAAGATAATTTCAAAATTAATAGTCTAAAAAGGACTCTCGTCCCTCCTCCCCATTCAAGTCTCGTGCATCTACTTTCCCAATGTTACAACCAACAAAGCAGCAAACAAGTAAAAAACTTCAAAGAATCACCACAAAATCGTTTTCTTTTTTTTTTTCTACGTTCGTTCTTCCGTTAGCTTCTTCTTGCGAATTTAATCAAAGGGCCATACTTTTTTTCTTTTTTTGTTATCGTTGTTACGTTTCATAAATAAGATAGATATTCAGTCTCCCAATTTTGGTGGTAATTTTCTTCCATATTTTTAATCCTTCATTGCGAGAGTGTAGCAGTCTCCCATTATTAGATCGATTCAGATCTAGTAAGTAGAGTTTTTTTTTTGTGTATTTGCTTTCTTTTGTGAATTTTTTTGACAATCAGATGATTATAGATTCAAGGTTTGTTATAATTATATCTAAAATCTACGAACCATTTATATTAAAAAAAATTCACTCGTTTATCATGTTGTTAGAACTTAAAAAAACCTACGACAATTTAAACTTTGAAGATTACTTCGAATCTAACCATGGGTAAGTTGAATAATGTGCACTTTAAACCAATGCAGTTGTCCAAACTGATTTTGGGGCCGACCCTAAAATCAATATTTCAGCATTTTTTTTTTTAAAAAAAGGGGAAAGAATTAAAAATTCGAATCCCTTGTTTGTGATTTTACCTTTTATTCTCTCTTTTTTTTTTCACTTTTAATTATAGGATTTCAGAAAGGCATGGATGGAAAGAAAAAATATGAAACCAAAATGACACACTGCTAAGAAACAAATTAACAAATACCAGATTGACTTTATCACCCTCCTGAAAATAAATCTGTAGTTACCCCTTTTGGCTTTTTGTTCCCTCTAGCTAGTTTGTTTTGGCCATTGTTCCCTCTAGTTTTCATTTGCTTTTTTCTTCTCAAATCCACTAGTTTTGAAATTTTTTGTTTTGGAAGTTTAGGTTGAAAATGGATCTCTTTCTTACAAGAAATTATTTGTGTGCCTATGCTTGTCGTAATATATATATATATATTAATTAATATCACCAATTTTTTGGTATTACAAAATAATTATTTTATAATGAAAAAAATACAAAAAAATATGAAAGGGTGTAGGAGAGAAACAAAAAATATAATGGATGAGAAATTATCACACTGAGAATTATAAAATTACTAAATATTTGATTTATTATTTTTTTAAAATATAATAATTATCTTTATATTACATTTTTAAATATTAGAAAATAAGTTACATGCACGAATGTTCATGTAAAATCTCTAGTACATTTATATTAACATGATTGTTGACATTTTTTGGTGTCACAAATTAAAATACTTATTTTATAATTTAAAATAAAAATAAAATATACGATCGATATGATGAGATGAAAGAGAGAATGTTAGAATAATGGGTATGGTAAGTGCCATTCCTTAAAAAAATAATTTTTAATTAACTTATTATAATGAAAGTCTTTTATCAAGCATAAAGTCATTATTTTAGCGTAATATACAGTAGACTTTTAAGTTTAGTCCTAAAGGAAATACTAAATTTTTTTCAACTAAAAAAAGAATTTTAATTAAATTATTAGAGTCAAAGTCTTTTTTTAATTAGCATAAATTCTTTTTTTTAGTGAAATATAGTAGAAGGAAACAAACAGATCAGAAAAGTCGATAAATTAAAGATTCAACGAAAAATGCGTGCACATGTACACACTCTTTCATCTTCATTAATGAGAAAAAATAATGACTAATTAATGAAAGTTATAATTATATTGTTCACACTATATGTGAAAGTTCATGTACAAAGTAAATATCCCCAATTAAAGTTTGTTGTATTTTGTTTTTACTCTTGTATAACTCTGTTATTTTCTTTGGCAAAAAAAAAACTGTTATTTTCAATGTATATATATATATATATAATTCAATTTTGTCCTATAAAATCTTGTTGGAGCCATTTTACAGAGAATTAAAGTGAGTCTTTTCCTTTTCACTTCACCTATTAATGTTTTTTATTCTAGACCAAATTATTTATCGTCAAGCTAGCATAGTAATTAATCTCTCCGCTGAACCTTAAATTAAAGGGTAGGACAATTATTGGTCTAAGAATTTAAAAGTATTTTATATAGAAAGTTAAAAAATGAAAGCTTTGAATTTTTGACACTTGGTTAAAAATAAATGAGTCATTTTCATTCAACCAGATCGGTTGATTGAAATTGTAATAGAATAATTTTTTAGTCAAGCTTTGAATTTTTGACACTTGGTGGTCTGATTCCAATCTCATGGAAACAGAGGGAGAAGGGGATCGGAGGCTAGATGCAGGGAGGAAGAGGATGAGATGGAGAGAAGCAAGAAGATGGATCAAATCAAACCATGGCATAATATATAACGAACTTTATTATATATTTAATACACAACATGACACACACAAGAAATTAAATTAAATGAACCAAGCTTAGCTAATTAATTAACTACGATTAATTGGTGAGAGCCCAGGCGGAAGCTCCCCGAATGACACCGTCTTTGAGGAGTCGAGCAGGGGCACCGTCACGAAGGACGACGGGGTTTGGGACAGTAACCCAATCGTCGGGTAGGATGTTATGATTGCCAGCGAGGAGCTTGTGTTTGGGGTAAACAGAGGCTAATTTCTCGAACATGTCAACGACTCCTTCCGCATCATCATTATTAGGCTCATGATCATCATGAGTTTGATAAACCACATAATCAAAATTATGATGATACTTGTTATATAGTGGAACATAGTGGGAATTATTCACGGAAGGAGATGGGGCTATGGAAGCCACGCTAATGATTCGTTGCTTCATCAGGTTGTCTATCACCGTCCCTATGGCATCCACGAAATCATCGGCATTAGCTTCGATTTTCGGGTAGCAAACATCGATGCCATCGAAACCATATTGTTGGATGATGCGTTGGAGGGACATGGTGGCGTTGCTGATCCACCTCCACTTGTCGGCCATGAAGAAAGGGTATTTTTGGGTATGGTCTCCGATGGACAAGAAGAAATTAACTGTGGAAGACGAGGTTTGCTTGAAGTTTACAATCTTGGTGGGAGTGACATTATTATTACTATTGTCGTCGAAGTACTCTTTGAATGTTCCATTCATGAATGTCCCGTCATCGTCGTAGTCTCTGGCAAAGGCCAAAACGACGTGCAGTTCGCTCGAGACGGCAGACAACTTTTGGAGACGCTGGAAGGAGTCATTGCTGGTGTATACTCGATAAATGCAACCCATATGTATATATTTTTAAAATCAAAGGGATCTTGAATTTCTATATGATTCACTACTCGATCAAGATCAACAAGATTTTTGTTTGATTAGGCTTTCTAATTTTTATGGAGAAGTTTGGTAGCTGTGCCTTTAATTTCATCATCACTTAATCCCTTATATATATAGATGCTTGCTAGATCAACATCATCTACTTACGTTTGCCACCATTCTTGCTCTCATGTCATATTACCTCATTCATTTAATCTCTCAGTTAAAAACAAACTTTTTTCTCACATAATTAACATGGGTTTCTCACCTGATACATCTCATATATGTGGATTCATATCGCATGCAGCCTTAACATGCGCTCTAATGTAATTAAGTAATTAAATAAATCTTTAATATATATATATATATATATATATATATTATATTGTAGTATTTTTTAATAATATAATCAAGTTAATTATAGCTCCACCGTCTATATGGAGATAAAGGCCAGGTCATTATGTACATATAAAATTATATTTATTATCTACAAAAAGGAGGAAGTAATAATTAAGTGTAAGTTTTTTTAAATTAAAGACTTTGTTATTGATATTTCATTGTCTTCATTCTTGGATTAGTGCATATATTTAACTTTGTGTAAATTATTGATTTCATGCATAGAGAATTGGCCAAATGACTCTTTTGGTCCTCAACGTTTGCACCAAGTTTAATATTGGTCCTCAACGTTTCAAAAAGTTATTTTTGGTCCTCAATGTTTTTATTTTGGTCAAAATTGGTCCTCCAGCATAACTCCGTCTGGTTTTTTTGTTAAATGCTGATGTGGAAGGCTTATGTGACACATCATCTCTCCTACGTGTCATATTTGGATGATATGACACCATCTCTCACGCCAATTCAGCAAAACGACGCCGTTTTGCATCACTTCTCTCTCACTCCAACTCAGTAAAACAGCGTCGTTTTGCTGAATTAGAGTGAGAGAGGGTGTCATATCATCCAAATATGACAGCTCATGTAAAATGACTCTAACGAGACTTTTAAGGACAAAAAGGATAAAACAAAAGACTTTATATATGAAATGCCACATTAAGTGTGAACAATTCAATTATAATTTTCTATCAATTGGTCATTATTTTTTTTTCTCAATAATATGAAGATAAAAGAGTCCTTGCATGATGGCGGAAAAAAAAAAAAAGAGTCCTTGCATGTGCACGCATTTTTCCTTGAATCTTTTATCAACTTAAATATTTTTGTTTAATTAAAATTTGTTTTTATAATCTTTATCAATTGTTCATTATTTGTTTCCTTACTATATTTTTAAATTTTTAATACATTTTTAGAGTCAAAGTCTTTTTTTTTAATTAGCATAAAGTCATTTTTTAGTGAAATATAGCAGAAGCAAACAGACAGTCGATAAAGATTCAACGAGAAAAGCGCGGGTGCGCATGTAACCTACTCTTCTATCTTCATTATTGAAAATAACAATAATAATGACTAATTAATGAAAGTTATAATTAAATTGTTCACACTATGAAAGTTCATATATAAAATTAGAGGCAGCAAACCAAGCTTGGTTGGTCTAGTGGTTAGCTCACTAGGTCGCTTAAGCAAGTGTTGGGGTTCGAATCTCACCTTGTGTATGCAGCAACCAATTGGCCAGCGGCAAACTCTTAAATGGAGCTCAGATTCGCGGAGGATTAGTCCTTGGCCTGTCGGGCTGGGGGATACCTTGGGAAACCAAAAAAAAATTAGAGGCAGCACATGGGTGTTTAGAACCGAACAAAACCGACGCACTTGAACCAAACTAAATCGAATTAGCACAAACCGAACAAAATGGATCAATGTTTGGTTTCGTTCGGTTTGGTATGTCGAAAAACCGAACCAAACCGCATCCACATATATGTATATATATGTACATATTATGTTAAAATTTCTAAATAATAAAGTTTAAAATTTATTTTCATAAGGTTATATTAAATTTAGTCAATCTAAAAATTTAATTTTAGAACTAAGTTGATTGTATATTGTAAGTAAATGAAATATTACTATACTTTTTTATTATTTATATTGAATAAAACTATATTTTTTATAAATAAACTTAAATATGTAAGTTGGATAAAAGTCCTAAACCGCCAAACCGAATCGCTCAAAACCGCTCGTTTATGCATGGTTTGGTTTGGTTTGGTTTGACGCTATCAACTTAAACCAATAGGTGCACTAAATTTTTAATAAAAACCGCCTAAATCGCCCGCCGAACACCCCTACGTGTATGTCGTTTATTTTTTAATTTTTAAAATATAATATAAAATTATTATTACTATATATATATATATTAGTTATTTATTGAAGAGTTACACTTAAAATTTTTTGATGTTATACTTTTTTTTATGAAGTTGGAGAAGTTATTTTTTTATTATCACACTTTATATTTATGACACCAAAAATTTACAAAGTCATATTAATATAGATAAAATAAATATTTCCAAGGTGTCTTATATTAAAAAACTCTATAATACATTCATAAAAAACTTTACCTTAATTTAATTATTTCTTTGAAAGTGCTTGATGGAATATAATTTTGTCCAGGTATCATCTTGATTACTAAAAAAAAAAAAAAGAGTTTGGATTCAAAATAGAGATTTGACTTTATTAAAATTTAAATGATAAGATAGGTGCGGGTGGACAGATTTTAAAATTGTATAAAAATTTTCTCTTGATAACCTAATGCATGATAAAAAAAATTTAGATCAAGTTTCTTATATCTTTTTCATCAAGTTTTCCAATGTAAATATGGCACGTGACAAAAAGTATTTAAATGACCAATTATAGTAGAAAGAGAATATAGAAGGCAACTTTTTATATAACTAATCATAGAATAAAGAAATTGTAAATACAATATATAATTGGTGAAACTTGATGAAAAGAATATAAGAAACTTAATAGTTTTTTTCAAAAAAAAAGTCGATAAAAAAAAGAGACTCGACTTGATAAGGAGATATATGGATAGATATATCAAAATGGATTACTTTGATCTAGTCTAGTCCTAATCTATTTTGCCCTTTTATCAATAAATTAAAAAAAAAATCTGTTTTGCACCTATTTTATTAGGGTTGAATTGGCCAATTTTTAAATAAGTTAAAATTTTTTCAGTCTATTCTAATTATATTAGAGCATAAGATTGCGCTGGATTGGCATGTTTTTTTTTATAATATATATTTTTTGCATAATAAAAATTTAAAATGCTTAATATAATTTAAATTAAAATAAAAATGATAAATTTAATTAAATATATAAATATAAATATTTAAAATAAAAAATAAAAATGAACCGGTCCATGTCAACTTTAATTCAATTTAATTTTATTCTTTATATATAAGATTGGGTTGTCTTGTTTCTTATTAAATATGATAAAATAATTTCTAATCCAATCCCATATATTTTACAAAATAAAAATGGGCGACCCAATAAAACCTATAATATATATATATATATATATATATATATATATATATATATATATTGGATGGTTTTTGATCCAATATTAGCTTCGTAAATAGAGATGATCAAAATACTCATATCTAATAAGTATCATGAAATTTTATTATATAAAATTAGGTATAGGTCTGGGTATAAAGTCAATGAATTTAGGACGGGTAAAGAGGTATCTTATCCATACACTACCTGCAATAGTAATTATTTATTTTTATATATTAAAAAGTAAGATTTTTAAAATTTTTGTGTTGAAAAAACTTATAATAGTAAAGAAAAATCTTAAATATTGTATACATATTAAAATAATTTAATAGTACATTTATATTTATGATTTAATTATTTTATTTTTCATGGTTATAGATTAAAAAATTGATAAAAAAAATTTTTATCTTAATAAAATAATAATTTATTTTAATATTTTTACGGACTTGGGTCCGGACATGAGAATTGACTATTGGTAGAATATGGAGATGAAGATTCATTTTGATACCCATTCAAGTCCAGATTCGAAAACAGAGAATATAATATCCTACCTAAACTCTACCAATGATCATCTCTATTTGTAAACACCGAAAGAAAATTCACCTTCGGTGACGACTCAAAAAAGTCGTCACTGAAAGTCCATCTTCGGTGACGACTCAAAAAAGTCGCCATTGAAAGTCCACCTTCAGTGGTGATTCAAAAAAGTCGCCACCGAAGGTCTACCGTCAGTGGCGACATTTTTCGCCACTGAAAGTCCACCTTCAGTGGCGAAAAAAGTCGCCACTGAAAGCCCACCTTCAGTGACGACAATTCCATGTCGCCACCGAAGGTCCACCTTCCGTGGCGAAAAAAGTTGCTACTGAAAGTCCACCTTCAGTGCCGACAATTCTAAGTCGCCACCGAAGGTCCACTTTCGGTAGCGAAAAAAGTCGCCACTGAAAGTCCACCTTCTGTGGCGAAAGAAGTCGCTACTCAAAGTCCACCTTCAATGACGACAATTCCATGTCGCCACCAAAGGTCCAGTACAAGAAAATTCATTGAAAGTAACTTCAGTGGCGACTCAAAAAAGTCGTCACTGAAAGTCGACCTTCAGTGACGACTTTAAAAAGTCGCCACTGAAAGTCGACCTTCAGTGACGACAATTCCATGTCGCCACCGAAGGTGCTCCTTCAGTGGTGAAAAAAGTCGCTACTGAAAGTCCACCTTCAGTGACGACTCAAAAAGTCGCCACTGAAAGTCCACTTTCAATGACGACTCGAAAAAGTCGCAACTGAAAGTCCACCTTCAGTGACGACAATTCCATGTCGCCACCGAAGGTCCAGTACAAGAAAATATACTTTCACTGAAACTCTACCATCAGTGGCGACTTAAAAAAGTCGTCACTGAAAGTCGACCTTCAGTGGCCACTCAAAAGAGTCGCCATTGAAAGTCGACCTTCAGTGACGACAATTCCATGTCGCCACCGAAGGTCCACTACAAGAAAATCTACTTCCACTGAAAGACTACCTTCGGTGGCGACTCAAAAAAGTCGTCACTGAAATTCAACCTTCAGTGGCGACTCAAAAAAGTCGTCACTGAAAGTCGACCTTCAGTGGCAACTCAAAAAAGTCGTCACTGAAAGTCGACCTTCTGTGGCGACTCAAAAAAGTCGCCACTGAAGGTCCCCTTCAGTGACGAAAAAAGTCGCCACTGAAAGTCACCTTCAGTGACGACTCAAAAAAGTCGCCACTTAAAGTCCACCTTCAGTGACGACAATTCCATGTCGCCACCGAAGGTAGGAAACATAATAAATATTTTAGAATGAAATTATATAACAAAAATTGACATATGGCTCAGTGGTTGTTGTAGAAAACACTATGCATCATCTCCCTCCTTCGAATCCGTCCATGCGCCAATTTAAAAAAATATAAGGTCGACCTACAGCCAGCGACGGTCCAGCGACCGGCGGCCGGCGGCGGAGGTTCGACGATCGGCAACCGACGACCGACGACGGAGTTCCGGCAAGTGGTTTCAGTGACGAATAAAATTTGCCACAAAAAGTGGTTTCGGCCACCGAAGGTTTTTAGTGGTGACAATAAAAAGTCGCCACTATAGGTCTTTTCAGTGGCGACAAAAAGCCACTGAAAAGACCTTTAGTGGCGACTTTTTATTGTCACCACTAAAAACCTTCGGTGACGACTTTTGGACTTTCAGTGACGAAAAAACTCCAACTTTTGGACTTTCGGTGTAGTTTATATATTCTCAAATTTTAACTACGGAGATCAAATTTGTGAGTAGATGTTCAGTGGTACGGTAGTACTGAACTTCAATCCATCCCGCTCTCCAATCAGTTTGTTCCTAAACTATTCAAGATGGATTCATATTAATGTGAATTTATATTAATATTAACAAATAGCTCTACATTATTAAAAGGATGTACTAAACTTCAATAATATGATACCATTGATCTTTTATCCCACTTTTATCGGCGGAGAATGTGGATAATCTAATTCACCATAATCACCTTTAATGAAGCTCACGTTGGTAAGACCCAAAAACTCAAGGACTCGATCGGCGATGATTATATATGTGTACCCGAAAAAAGATAAAAGGTGTAGTAGCCACATCACACATGTCTCTTACCTTTTTCTATTCCCTCTAATTTATCAAGTCAACTGTCTTTGTCTTTTCCTTCTCGTCTATTAGCTTACCAAGATAATTTATTTTAATGCTCATTCTAATTAACACGACACTTGCTTTTTATACAATTCTTCAATTCTAAAGTTTGTCCACCTTTCTTTCTTAACTTTTCAATCTTAACCAAGTCAAATATATCTTGAATGTATAGGAGATTAATGATAAAGCATGCATGCGATCCAATAGATGAGTAAAAGGCAAAATAAAGTTACTAATTAAGGATGACAAATATAAACCATGCATGTTGTACGCACGTGACCCATGGCATAGAAGGGCAAGGCACGTGCGAACTTTATTATTTAATTCTGATACACACAAGAAAATGATCACATGCATGGACGATGCCTAGCTATGAGTCCAGATATCACCGTACGTGGCAAAAAATAATCAACGGTTATGTGACAGATTAGCATAATCCAGAGAGCCGAGGATCCGTACGTGTTCACCTAGCTATGATTCCTTGGTGAGAGAGCCCAAACGGAAGCTCCCTGAATGATGCCGTCTTTGAGGAGTTGAGCAAGGGCACCATCACGGAGGACGACAGGGTATGGGACATTAACCCAATCGTCGGGTAGGATGTTATGGCCAGGGAGGAGCTTTTCTTTGGGGTAAACAGAGGCTAATTTCTTGAAAACCTCAACGACTCCTTCCGCATCATCATTATTAGGCTCATCATCGTGAGTTTGATAAACCACATAGGCAAAATTATAATAGAACTTGTTATATAGTGGAACGTAGTGGGAGTTATTCACGGAAGGAGATGGAGATATGGAGGCCACGGTGATAATTTGATGCTGTATCAGGTGGTTTATCACCATCCCTATTGCATCCACGAAGTCATCGGCATTAGCTTCGATTTTCGGGTAGCAAACATCGATGCCATCGAAACCATATTGTTGGATGATGCGTTGGAGGGATATGGTGGCGTTGCTGATCCACCTCCACTTGTCGGCCATGAAGAAGGGGTATCTCTCACTCTCGGTATGGTCTCCGATGCACAAGAAGAAATTGACTGGAGAAGACGAGGTTTGCTTGAAGTTGGCGATGTCGGTGGGAGTGACATTATTATTATTGCCGTCGAAGTAGACGCTAAATTCTCCGTTCTTTGGTGTCCCGTCTTTGTCGTAGTCTCTAGCAAAGGCCAAAACGACATGCGTTTCTCTTGACACAGCACACAATTTTCGAAAACGCTGGAATGAGTCATCGTTGGTGTATACTCGATAAATGGAACCCATTTTGAAGTCAAAAGGGATTTTGATTTAATTTTCCTATATGATTCACAATTCACTCAAGATCCATCTTTCACTTAATCTCTTATATACATATATATAGATGCTTGTTAATTAGATCAGCATGATTGAGTTATGCGGTGCACTCTTGCTCATGTCATGCATGATGTCACTGCCCTATTATATTATACGTCATACTCGTTGTCTGACTTGTCTCATGACATCTCTCTCTCTATTAATTATTTCCTTCAATATAATTTGCCTAGTACTCGTCCAATATTTTTAGGTTTTTTTATTGATTGAGAAAATATTTAATGATTTGGACTTGGTAAAAACTTAATAAAATTATAAAAATTAATACATAAAATTAAAACGCTCTTATCCTAGGAGAAAAAATTTTAAAGAATGTCCTTAAGATACTCTAATTTGCAAAATTCATATTTTTAATTAACTTCCTTGATTCCTACTCCATGTCTCCTTTCATTTTTTATTTTATTGGTCTCTTTTTTTTTTCTCAAGGTATCCCCCAGCCCGACAGGCTAAGGACTAATCCTCCGCAGATCTGAGCTTCATTTAAGGGTTTGCCGCTAGCCAGTTGGTTGCTGCATACACAAAGTGGGATTCGAATCACTGGTCTCTTTGTGCCAACTGTCAAAGGAAAAAAATTCACGCCACTACTTAAATGCACCATGTGAAGTTCACTATTTAATTAGTTTTTGACTCTATAATTTTATAATTAAGGCTTTTGGAAATTTGAATACCTCACATTCTTATATTCTTTTATATATATATATGTCTCACCTCCCGAAAAAAGAGAGGGTCAATATACAATAAGCTAAATAAAGAAAGAATACATATAGTTTTTAATATTTACATTTTAAAGCCTAAGAAAATTTTAATAACAATTCAACCGAATGTCCCCAGAAATTTGAACATTTTCATATTTGTTCATCAACCGCCCATAATATATAAAATAATACTATTAGAGAGCTCCATCCTCAACAAATTCAATCTCATTTTTTTGGGTATTTTCTTGAATGACTAAATAAAATGAGTTGGAATTAATATAAAAAGTACTACTGAAAATGGAATTATATATAGCTAATTCAAATTAATATGCGATTTAATTTTGTATGCATACATTATATATATATATCATCTAATCATAATAAACATGGAAGAAAATAGTCCCTCATTACATTGCAAAAGTAATATTTCTTTACAATAATCAAATTGTCATAACCAATTTGAATCGTAATTATTTAATACACATAGATAATATATGTACCAAAAATTTAAATTTTTAAATTGCATAAAGATAATCCTAAAACTAAGAAATTAGATACACAATTTAAAATTAAATATTGAGATGATAAACTCCCTTTTATAGCATAAGAATTCAAATTATAGACTTCATTTTCAAAAAGCAAAAAATTTAATCACACGTGAAGAGAGATGGAATGCATGTTAGTGCAAGAGGTGGAAGGATGAAGATGGGTGAGACATTGGAGAGGGAATGTAGGGATGAAGTCGATCGAAACAAGGAAGAAAATTGAGGAAGACCGCGTCCGCGTGAATGGATGATGGAATGAATGGAGTGTTATGAATTATGCAAAACTTAAAATCATTCATCTCAAAATTTTTTAATTAAAAACAATTATAAAAATAAAATAATTTAATATTTTTTAGTATTATTTTTATGCAACTACTTTTTAACTAATTTTATTACAATTAATATATATAAATCCAAAAAAATTTAATAAGCATCTTAAAAGTTAAAATAAGTTATAAAATAAAAACTTATCATATAATGCTTCATCTTTTTTTTTTTATTACAGTATGTTCTTCTCTCTCTTGTCTTTAGCTGTTCGAGTGTTGGTATTGTTGTGATTTTCAGTTTTATTTTAAAAAAAAATTGAAAATATATTTGGTTAAATGAGTTTTATTTTTAATTTTCGATTTAATATCAAAACATAGAAAACCATATAAGAAACCACAAAATGTGGTTTTCACAACTTTTATTTTAGTTTTTTTGCAACCACCACCTATCATCACGACCACCCACCACCTGCCACCACGCACCACCCACGTCCCTTGGCCTCTGTTCAGTTAGATTGAAGGCTATTTTCACTAATTATAAAAATAAAATAAAATAGATGCTTGATTGTCTTTGCCATAATATATATACATATAGATTTCAATAAAACCTTGCACGTTTTAATAATTACAAAATAAATATAATAGATAAATTATTTAAACTTATCGTATATATAGACTGAAGATTAGTTTGTAATTCAAAGTTAATTATATTTTGAAATTTAAGAAATAATAATTAATACAAATATAATAGATAATTACTTAAATTTATAAAAATAAATTTAAAAATTGTAGTTCTCAAAAGAAAAATTTAAAAGTTATATATAGAAAGAAATTTACCATTGATATATATATAGTGCATAATTGAATATATAGGATCGAAAAGAGTAATGAAAAACGTAGAAAAGCAAATGAAAAGAAAATGACTTTATTAATATTAATAAGTATATAAAGGATAAGAAACATACACAAATTAAAATGAAGCATGCATGCTGTAAGTACGTAGTACATAAACATGGGGCAGAAGGCCATGCAAGTACTATAGTACTACCAACATTATTATTGAATTCATAAAGACACACAACACAAGACAACACTCCATGCATGAATTAATATGTACTGGAAGCAGTACATTTTTATTTGGGAAAGCAAAAAAGTCATTACTCATCATTGCATCATTGAGATCTATGGTTCATTGGTGACAGCCCAGACGGAGGTTCCATGAGCGAGGGTGTTATTGCCGCTATTCAGAATTTGAGGAACGGCAGTGGTAATGACCGGGTATGGGATTATATTCCAATCCTGGGGTAGGATGCTATACCCAATAAGGACCTTTTGTTTGGGGTAATTATTATTAGAGGTTATTCTAGTGAAAGTGGAAATGAGGGATTGGGCATTATTGATAGGATTATTAGCAAAGCCATCGTGAACTTGATAAACTACATATTCAAAATTGCTAGGATTCTTCCTGTATAGTTGAAGGTAGGAGGCTTCCACGTTCTGAGATGTAGATATGGAAGCTTGAGTGATGACTCGTTCCGTCGTCCTGAGGTTGGTTACCAAACCATTTACAGCTTCGACGAAGTCAACGACATTAGTGTTGATTGTTGGGTAGAAAACGTCGAGGCCATCGAATCCAAACTGTCGGATGATGCCTACGAGGGAGCTGGTGGCATTGTTGATCCAAACAGGCCTGTTGATCAAGGTGAAGGGGAATGTTTGGCCACGACCTCCGATGCACAAGTAGAATTTCACTACAGAAGGCGAATTTTGCTTGAAGCTCGCGATTAATTGGGGAGTTATACTCGGGTCAAACACGGGTCGGAATATTCCGTCCGTTTTTCCCATGTTGGCATCGTAGTCTCGGGCAAAGCACACGACAATGTGCATTTCACTCGGGAAAGGAAACGACATGTTTTGAAGACGTTGCACGAAGGAGTCATCGCTCACGTATTCTCGGTAAATAGTACTGCTCATTTTCAAATTCAATTGAATCGAATCAAAGGGATATATTCACTCAAGATCGAGATCAATTTTTGGTGTCTGTGGCAGTCAGCGTCATTCATCCCTTATATATATACATGATTGCACCTGCCTAGATCAACATTATTAATTAAATAAATCATGCATATATATATATATATATATATATATATATATATATATATATGATGTCACTGCCCTATACCTCATCATACCCTCTAACTACCGCATCACATCTCTCTCTAAATTAATTTCATTAATTATCTTCTTTGATTCCTTCTCCATACATGTCTCCTTTCATTATTTTATTCCATTCCTCCTCTTCCTGCGCAACTATCAAAGGAAGAAAAACATTATAAAACTCATACAACTAGCTACCTAGTTATAATACTCCAACATTATTGAGAAAAATAAACAAACAAACTAATGACTAATTAATGTGACAGTTCATTATAAAGTTTTTAAATTTTACAGAGTACACGTATTAATTAATGGTATGCCTTCTAATTCTATTTTAATTTGACTTGATTTAGATTTAAAAAATAAAATACGAAAAAAAAAATAGACAATCCTAGAGAGATGACTTTATAATAATATATGTATATATATAATTGGGGAAGAGGTATATAGATGTGGCTACTACCCCTTTTCTTTGGGGTCAAATTAAAGGCTAGCTGTGTTTGGTTGGGCATAGAATTGAATTCTATGTGGAATTACACATATTCTTATGAATTATTTAGTTTAGTTTGGTAAGTGTGGAATTGAAATTGGTGAATATGTACAAACTTTGAAATTGAATTCTATATATTTTAGATGAAATTGAGATAACTTTTTTTGGAATTAAAAGGAAATGACAATTTTGCTATCCTAGAGAGATGACTTTATAATAATATATGTATATATATAATTGGGGAAGAGGTATATAGATGTGGCTACTACCCCTTTTCTTTGGGGTCAAATTAAAGGCTAGCTGTGTTTGGTTGGGCATAGAATTGAATTCTATGTGGAATTACACATATTCTTATGAATTATTTAGTTTAGTTTGGTAAGTGTGGAATTGAAATTGGTGAATATGTACAAACTTTGAAATTGAATTCTATATATTTTAGATGAAATTGAGATAACTTTTTTTGGAATTAAAAGGAAATGACAATTTTGCTCTCTCTCTCACGTCCTCTGCCCCTGCTTTGGAAAGTTCATGCTCTTTACCCTCCATCATCATTCATTGGTGGCTTCCATTATTTTTTTTAAAAAAACACATTTTTTTAATTTTTAAACACAAAAATATATTTTTTTAATTTTTTTAAAATAATTATAAAATATAATTTCTCAATTTAATGTTGCCCCTGCTGTTTTTCATTTTTTTTATTTTTATAATTATTTATTAATTGTTTTATAATTTCTTAATAAATATAAATAATTAATTTTTGTATAATGAATACAAAAAAATAATTATATACCAAAAAGATAAAAGTAAAAAAATAACTATTTAATATTAGGGTAAACTACAGTTTGCCCCCCTGTGGTTTGACCTAAATCCAGTTTGCCCCCCTGTGGTTTAAACTGCGGCACTTAACTACCCTGTGATTTGGCTTAAAATTAATGTGGCCCCCTGTGGTTTAGAGTGTGACACTTGACCCCCCTGTGGCTTGTTATGTTATCACTTAACTACCCTATATTATTTTTTTCTCAAAATTTAATATTTTATATAACTTATAAAAGAAATTACCTAAAAATAATTGAATTAATTAATTATTTTATTATATTTATTTTATCTCTAAAATAATATGAAGTTGGATTGTCACTTTATTTTGGTACACTATTAACGTTATATGATTGGATACGTTTTTAAGAAAATTATTGTTTAATATTAGAGTTTCTAAGCTCAATAATGTTAACACTCAATTCAGGTACGTATGTATGTTTCGAACTTGAACAATAAAAAACTTAAATTTAGTTATATATTTGTATTATATTATTCTTTTACAATTTTATTTTGCTTGATTTAATAATTCTAAAACATTAAAGATAAAAAATAACAATAAAATGAATAAATAACTAAATATAAATAATCAATGGAGTAAACAATAAATATTAAATTATTTTATTAATTTTTTAAAAATAAAATTTTATTTTTATATTAATTGTAATTTTTTGAATTATTTTATAATTCTAGAGTGTTGAATAACAAATTTTAAACATTAAAAGTATAAAAATGATGATTAATTTGACTAAAATTTGGATAGAAGGTAGTTAAGTGATAACATAACAAACCACAGGGGGTCAAGTGTCACACTCTAAACCACAGGGGGGCACATTAATTTTAAGCCAAACCACAGGGTAGTTAAGTGTCACAGTTTAAACCACAGGGGGGCAAACTGGATTTAGGCCAAACCACAGGGGGGCAAACTGTAGTTTACCCTTAATATTATTAAGGGATTAGTCTTCTTACCTCACATTCTTTTACAAACTTACAATTCTATCTTTCCATACCAAACACATTTTTCAATTCAAATAATTAAATTCTAATTCCATCTCATCAATTCTAATTCCAATTCTATAATTTTCTTAAACCAAACGCAATCATCACCGAATGGCTTCTTGATTTGTTAAGTTTCATCAAAAAAATATTTTAATTTTAATCGATTATTTATAATTTGACTCTCAATATCAAATTAATATTAATGAGGAGACAATATAAATTTTTATGACATGAAAAGGGATATATGTGTCCTTTTAGTATTGTAAGTGAATATTGGGAAAAAGTATTGACTAGATTTTTTCAATTAAAAATTAATTTTAATTAAATTATTAATTATCTAAATTGAACCAATTCGCAAGTTTCCTCACAATTACCAAAGACCAAAGATGATATATATATGTATGGGTGATGTGGTAGTGGAAGAGAGAAAGTAGACATGGTGAGTTGTTTCTATCAAAGTGGAGAAACAAATAACTATTCATTTTTTAATTTATTATTTTAAAATATAATAATAATATTTTTGTTATATTTTTAAAAAAATTAAAAAAAATTACATGCATTGTACGTGAATGCGAAGCCTCTAGTATATATATATATATATATATATATATATATATCTATATATCTATAGCCTTAGATCCTTTTGGTCATTGGGCTCACAAAATAGCTATTTTGTAATTAAAAAATTTGGAATAAAACATGATTGGAGCATATATGAGAGAGAAAGAGACCACAGGTGTGGTAATTAATAAAAGTGGTGAGTGAGAGGTTAGAAACATAAGTAGTTATTGAATTATTTATTATATTTTTAAATATAATAATAATACTTTTTACGTTAAATTTCAAAAATTTATAAAAAAATGATTGCTTGCACATTGGTACATGTGAAGCCTCTAGTATATATATACGATTTTGGACCATTCTGGTCATTGGACTCACAAAATAGCTATATTTTATAATTAAAAATTTTGGAATAAAACATGATTGAAGCATATATAAGAGAGAAAGAGATCACGGGTGTGATAGTTAATAAAAGTGATAAGAGAGAGATTAGAAATATAAGTAGTTATTGAATTATAAATTATATATCTATATATCATATTATAGGAGAATATATAGCGATAGGGGTAATTTTGTTTTTAAAAAAATAATAATTGTGGTAGTCATAAATTTTTTTAATCTTTAATTTATTATTTTAGAATTAATAATAATTGATTTTATATTTTATAAATTAAAAAAAATTAACATGCACATTCGTGCATGTGAAGTCTCTAGTATATATATGGCTGTTAAGAGTTAAGATATTGGTTTAAAGTTTTATCTAATTAAATTAGTTGATAAAGTTTATTGACATTTATAATTTTTATTTTAATTTGTTGATTTTTACAGATTTTAAATAATTAAATTCTCTATCAAATAATAAAAAATTAGACGTAAAATACTATTTAGTCCCTGAATTGTTGATCAAACTACTATTTAGTCCCCGAATTTATTAAAAATACTATTTAGTTCCTGAAATGTTTAACTATGTCAACTATTTAGTCACCGAATTTGTAAATATGTCAACTATTTAGTCCCCAAACTTGGCAAAAATACTATTTAATCATCGAATTTGCAACTCTGTCAACTATTTAGTCTCCTGACTGTTACTCGTTATAGTTGACAGAGTTGTAAATTCGGTGATCAAATAGTATTTTTGTCAAATTTGGGGATTAAATAGTTGACATAGTTACAAATTCGGGGACTAAATAGTATTTTGTCAAATTTGAGGATTAAATAGTATTTTTATAAATTTGGAGATTAAATAGTAGTTTGACCAACAATTCAGAGAGTAAATAATATTTTACCTCAAAAAATTAAATTGAAAAATCCATATATTAAAAATAAAATAAAATAAAAAAGCAAGTGTGTCTGAACGAAAATAAAAAAGTGTAAATAGTGAGTTAATTAATGGATAAATAAAAGAGAAAGAGTAGACTTTATAAATAGTATTGATCCAAAATAGAGATTTGACTATATTAAGATTTAAGGATAAGATAGAAAATTTAAAATTTAGAAATTGTTTAAAAAGCACGTGTATTAGAATAATGATCATTAAAAAAAAATTAACAAGTGATCGATGATACAGAAAAGAGACAATCGAAACTCGCAAGAGATTTACTTGATAAATTAATAACAATTATTAGGAGTAGCTAGGGACCCCTCTGCTTCTTAGTCTATAAATTTTTTTTGTCTAAATGAGGATAGCCACCGTCGAGCACAGTGATTAATCATCTCGCTGAATTATAGGCACCTCGAAGAGTGGGACAGCTGGTCCAAAGATTTAAAGCTGCTCCATACCCAAAGCAGGAATTGAATCTTAACACTTGATTAAAAATGAATGAGTCCCTTCCACTCAATCACACTCTATGGATTAGTAATATATAAATTTTAATTATACTGGGAGCGGAAATGAATACCCCATATTCGTCTTTGAATTTGGACCAGTAAATTTATCCCTAAAAATTTTTATATTTGGATTCACACTCATTTATTCACTTTTTAATATATATATATATCTATATATATATGACTTTGGATCCTTCTGGTCATTGGGGTCACAAAATACATATTTTTATAATTAAAAAATACAAAAAAATATATATAATGGGAGGTAGTGGGAGAGAGAAAATATATATGATGGTAGTTACTAAAAATGTGGGAAAGTGAATAACTTCCCATTATTTAATATATTTTTTTAAATTATGATAATAATTCTAATTTAAAATTGTAAAATCTATGAAATATAGTATTTTAAAATATAATAATTATATTTGAAAAAAATAATGATAGATTGCATGCACGAAGGTGCATGCGAAGTCTCTAGTATATCTATATATATATATGACTTTAGACCCTTCTGGTCATTGGGGTCACAAAATAATTATATTTAATAATTAAAAATATGGAATAAAACATGATTGGAGGAGATATGAGAGAAAATGAGATCATGGATAAGGTAGTTAATAAAAGTGGTGGGAGAAAAATTAGAAATAAAAGTAGTTATTGAATTATTTATTATATTTAAAAAAAATAATAATAAAAATATTTTTATAATAAATTTTAAAAAAATTATTACATGCAGAAGCCTCTAGTATATATATATATATGATTTTGGACCCTTCTAGTCATTGGGGTCACAAAATAATTATTTTTGATAATTAAAAAATAGGAAATAAAACATAATTGAAGGAGATATGAGAGAAAAGGAGATCATGGGTAAGGTAGTTAATAAAAGTGGTGAGTAGAAATTAGAAATAAAAGTAGTTATTGAATTATTTATTATATTTAAAAATAATAATAATATTTTTATAGTAAATTTTAAAAAAAATTGCATGCACCTTGGTGCATACTAAGCCTCTAGTATATATATGGCTTTGGAGTTTTTGGTGTCACAAAAGTAAAGTGTGACACCAAAAAAATAGCTACTCTAACATACATGCATTATGGGTAATTACTAAAAAAGTGGAGAAATGTATAACTTCGCATTACTTCATTTAAAAATATAACAATTTTATTTAAAAATTAAAAAATATCAAATATTATAATTCGATATTATTTTAAAATATCATTATTATTTTATATAAAATTCTTAAAAAAATAAATAAATTATATATACGTATATTCATGCGAAACCTCTAGTATATATATATATATATGGTAGACCAGAGAGCAGAGTCAAATATATATAATTAGTCATTATTTTTTCTCATTAATGAAGATGAAAGAGTGTGTACATGTGCACGCATTTTTCGTTGAATCTTTAATTTATCGACTATTCGATCTGTTTGTTCCCTTCTACTATATTTCACTAAAAAAATGAATTTATGCTAATTAAAAAAAACTTTGACTCTAATAATTTAATTAAAAATTATTTTTTAGGACTAAACTTAAAAGTCTTTGTTGGGATCATTTTATATGACCTGTCACATTAACTGTGGACAAGTCAATTATAATTTCATTAATTAGTCATTGTACTGTATCATTTGAGATGACAAATCTTAGTGAAAATTTTTCTTTTAACGTACTAATTTTACTCATTATATGTATAAATTTTCTTTTCATTTGTGTATATATATATATATATAGCAATCATCACTTTTTATTAGTTATTACAAGTATTTTTTGTCATTGCGGGTTGGCCTTTACAATTATTGAAAATTTCTTATTCACTATTATATATATAAATATAGTGCAGAAATTTTCTTTGACCGGAAAATTTTGTTTATTGATGAATTAATATATAAGCAACTAATCTTTAAATTAATATATATATCCCGGCCCTCTCAAGTTGAGGATAATTTATTGGTCTTGATTGATGAGAATATATATACACACTAATATTATAATTATTATATTTTAAAATCATTAAAAATTAAATATTTGATAGTTTTTTATTTTTAAATAGATTTTTTATATTATTCACTTCTCCACTTTTTTAGTAACTACCTGTTTACCCATCATACATATTTTCTCTCTGTCACATCCTCCAATCATATAATTTCTTTGTATTTTTTAATTATAAAATATAACTATTTTGTGACCCCAATAACCAGGGTGCACAGCCATATAAATATAGATTATGTTTACCCATCATACATATTTTCTCTCTGTCACATCCTCCAATCATATAATTTCTTTGTATTTTTTAATTATAAAATATAACTATTTTGTGACCCCAATAACCAGGGTGCACAGCCATATAAATATAGATTATGTTTACCCATCATACATATTTTCTCTCTCCTACATCCTCCAATCATATAATTTCTTTGTGTTTTTTAATTATAAAATATAACTATTTTGTGACCCCAATAACCAAGGTGCACAGCCATATAAATATAGATTATACAAAGTATATGTATGTGTTAGTATCTAATAATCATTTGTTTAATTTGCGTCTGAAATTCTCATACACCTCTTAATTACTTTTCAAGTTGACAATCACGTATATTAAGCTGTTTTGGTTGTTAGATTTATTTTGAGAGAATGAGAATAAGAGAAAAAAATAAAAAAAATGAGAATGATGTAAAATAACAATTATACGCCCTTCAATAAAAAATATTAATATTTAAAAGAGAGTACAAAATTATCTTTTAACATTTTTATTCTTATTCCATCTCCCTCACCTCTCATTCTTTCAACCCAAACAACCCCTTAGAATTTGGATTCTTTGTCATCGATCTGGATCGTTTTTGTGGAAACTTATTTTGTACCTACAAGAGAGTTATACATTGAAAAAAGTAAAACAAGTGACAACGCACATTTTTGTCCCTTTAATTAAAGTAGTGAATAATTTAATAAAGGCCAAATTACTCATTTGTTTGTAAAAAATATAAGTGAAGGGATATAACTCTAGTTCAAGATTAGACAGGCCACAGGCCTAGGCTTTCGAGTTCAAATAGGATTTAGAGAAATACTTACAAATTAAATAATTTATTAAATGAGAAATTATCTAAAATTAAATTCAAGTCTTATAATTATCATGAATGAAAAGTGATGAAATAAACTAACCTTAATCAACTTATATAATTAATTTAGTCCAAAAAAAAACTTATATAATTAATGATTTTGATTTCGAAAATATAGCAAATGGTTTTTCTTGTGATCCATCTACTCCTTGCCAATCTGAAGACCGATAGTATACTGGTCTCCAGGAGGTGTTTAATAATATTATTAAATTTAAGTACATTCTTTCAATTAGTTGGTCATTTATGTGAATTTTTATTAATATAAGATTTTATTAATATATTAACAAATGACACTATATTATGTTAGTATAGTTAGTAATTAAAGGTCCCACATTTGAGTGAGTTGAAGGGTTGTGAAGAGTGCTTGTACCTTGTTAAAGCATGACTATTCATGTACAAAAGGTTACAATAGTTTATTGATAAAATTAAAGGAAAATGAATGTCCTTAAAAGGACATGAATGTTCTTAAAGCACATGAGTGCTCTTAAAGATGTATGAATGTACTTAAAGCACATGAGTGCTCTTAAAGGTGCATGAATGTTCAATATTTTGAGCATGAAAGAATATGAACCAAGCTTTCCTTGTTCAATGTGTTCTATATAAGTAGCACTTCTTCTCACAAAAAATATATATAAAAAAAAAACCTCTCAAATCTTCAACTCATCCTTCTAAAATTGTGTTCAGAAGGTATTATATATAGTTTTGCTGGCTATAATATCAGGCTTTGTAAATCCTGGAGGAAATCTGCCATACAAACCCAACAGCATACAAATAGTGGGGGCTTAATTTCCTTAAGGACAGTGAATATACTATCAAAGCTTACACTGATTTTTCTAACACTATATAATTAGAGAGATACATTAAAATTCAAGAATACAATAATATTAAACTTTTATCCTTCTATTAATATTGATGTAATATAATATGTTTTTCTCTTTGATTTTGCTGATTGTTCTTAATTTCAATTTTTATTATTTTTTAAATTTTAAAGTTTGTGCGTGATCTTATTTATGACCGGCAAAAGTTTTAGTCTAGAATTGATCATTAAACCAACAAGCAGCTAGGTCAATCACACAATTTGATGAAAACATGAAACTGTGTTACAGTGTCATACCAAAATATATATAATGAGATAACATTGTATCATTTGAAATGACAAATCTGAGTGGAGAAATTTTCTTTTAACTTACTAAATTTACTCATATTATATTATAATTAGATTGTGACTCCGTGATTTGTACGGGATGTTTTTATTCAAATTATTTTAAAAATTTTAAAAGTTTATTAATTAATAATTATATTTAATATTTACTTATATAAATACAAAAAAAAATATTATTCTAATATATAATTAAATTTTAAAATTTATTTATAAATATCTAATTGGAGATTAACATGAAATACTAATAGTCTTAAATATTGGCAGATTCTTTTAAGAAAAGAAATTGAATATTTTCTTGAAAAAGTTTTAGAAATGAAAAATTTATTTGTTTTCTAACCCTTCCATCGTATCTAGACCTGTTCATGTGTCGGGCCGGGTTTGGGATTGGGCTTAAGCCCATGAGCTTTACATATATGGGCTTGGGCACGAGCCCAAGCCTACATGTTTTACTATCCATTATAATGGGCCAAGTATTTATCCAAGCTCATGGACTAAACCCGGGCTTAGCCCATTCTGAATTGGTATGTTATGAGAACCCACAATTTTTTCTTTTTTTTGCAGAATATATTTTGAATCATGTTCATGAATGGCCCTCTGAAGTAGGTGATCATAGGGGCACCAAGACCGACTGCGTGAATTCATATTGAAGCAATTCCTAAAATAATATTGCAGTTCATGAAAAAACTGTAAGTATTGCTGTTCCTCAAAAAATAAAAAAAAGAAGTAAAAGTACCGTTGTTATAGTTAAAAGTTAGAAAAGTGTTATGATATAAATTCAATACTTGCGGATTATTTTAACGGTGTAAATTTGAAGATATTTAACCAATATCTTCAACAACAAAAATTGAAGTTCGAAAGTAAGAATTGTAAGAGAAGAAATCTCTATCCATTCTAAAAAATATAAGGACAATTTTACACCACATAAAACACACTACATCTCTTTTTATTGAAATCTCTTTTCATTATGAAAATTAAAAGGCAATGAAAAATAATGTCATTGAAAGTCCACCTTCAATGACGACAATTCTATGTCGCCACCGAAGGTCCACCTTCAGTGGCGAGAAAAGTCGCCACTGAAAGTCCAACTTCAATGGCGAAAAAAGTCGCCACTGAAGGTCCACTACAAGAAAATCTATTTTTACTGAAAGTCCACCTTTAGTGACGACTCAAAAAAGTCGCCACTAAAGGTCCCCCTTCAGTGACGACAATTCTATATCGCCACCAAAAGTCCTCTTTCAGTGGCGAAAAAAGTCGCCACTGAAAGCCCACCTTCAGTGACGACAATTCCATGTCGCCACCGAATGTCCACCTTCAGTGGCAAAAAAAGTCGCAACTGAAAGCCCACCTTCAGTGATGACAATTCTATGTCGCCACCGAAGGTCCACTACAAGAAAATCTACTTTTACTGAAAGTCGACCTTCAGTGACGACTCAAAAAAGTCGCCACTGAAGGCCCACCTTCAGTGATGAAAATTCCATGTCGCCACCGAAGGTTCACCTTCAGTGGCGAGAAAAGTCGCCACAGAAAGTCCACCTTCGGTGGCGAAAAAAGTCGCCACTGAAAGTCCAGTTTCAGTAACGACATTTCCATGTCGCCACCGAAGGTCCACTACAAGAAAATCTACTTTTACTGAAAGTCCACCTTTAGTGACGACTCAAAAAAGTCGCCACTGAAGGCCTACCTTCAGTGATGACGACGACTCAAAAAAGTCGCCACCGAAGGTCCACCTTCAATGGCGAAAAAAGTCGCCACTGAAAGTCCACCTTCAGTGGCGAAACAAGTCGCCACTGAAAGTCCACTTTCAGTGACGACATTTCCATGTCGTCACCGAAGGTCCACTACAAGAAAATCTACTTTTATTGAAAGTCGACCTTCAGTGACGACTCAAAAAAGTCGCCACCGAAGGTCCTCCTTCGGTGGCGAAAAAAGTCACCACTGAAAGTCCACCTTCAGTGACAACTAAAAAAAGTCGCCACTGAAGGTCCACCTTCAATGACGACTAAAAAAAGTCGCCACTGAAGGTTCACTACAAGAAAATCTACTTTTACTGAAAGTCGACACCTTCAGTGACGACAATTGACATATGGCTCAGTAGTTGCTATAGAAAACAATATGCATCATGTCCCACCTTCGAATCTGTCCATGCGCCAATTTTGAAAAATATAAGGTGGCCGGCGAGCGGCGGCCGGCGAAGGATCCATACGCCAATTTTGAAAAAGTTATATTTTTACAATTGAATCCATACGCGCATAATATAGATTTCAATAAAAGACTATAATATAGATTTCAATAAAACCTTGCACGTTTTAATAATTACAATATAAATATAATAGATAAATTATTTAAACTTATCGTATATATAGATTGAAGATTAGTTTGTAATTCAAAGTTAATTATATTTTGAAATTTAAGAAATAATAATTAATACAAATATAATAGATAATTACTTAAATTTATAAGAATAAATTTAAAAATTGTAGTTCTCAAAAGAAAAATTTAAAAGTTATATATAGAAACAAATTTACCATTGATATATGTATAGTGCATAATTGAATATATAGGATCGAAAAGAGTAATGAAAAACGTAGAAAAGCAAATGAAAAGAAAATGACTTTATTAATATTAATAAGTATATAAAGGATAAGAAACATACACAAATTAAAATGAAGCATGCATGCTGTAAGTACGTAGTACATAAACATGGGGCAGAAGGCCATGCAAGTACTATAGTACTACCAACATTATTATTGAATTCATAAAGACACACAACACAAGACAACACTCCATGCATGAATTAATATGTACTGGAAGCAGTACATTTTTATTTGGGAAAGCAAAAAAGTCATTACTCATCATTGCATCATTGAGATCTATGGTTCATTGGTGACAGCCCAGACGGAGGTTCCATGAGCGAGGGTGTTATTGCCGCTATTCAGAATTTGAGGAACGGCAGTGGTAATGACCGGGTATGGGATTATATTCCAATCCTGGGGTAGGATGCTATACCCAATAAGGACCTTTTGTTTGGGGTAATTATTATTAGAGGTTATTCTAGTGAAAGTGGAAATGAGGGATTGGGCATTATTGATAGGATTATTAGCAAAGCCATCGTGAACTTGATAAACTACATATTCAAAATTGCTAGGATTCTTCCTGTATAGTTGAAGGTAGGGGGATTCCACGTTCTGAGATGTAGATATGGAAGCTTGGGTGATGACTCGTTGGGTGGTCCTGAGGTTGGTTACCAAACCATTTACAGCTTCGACGAAGTCAACGACATTAGTGTTGATTGTTGGGTAGAAAACGTCGAGGCCATCGAATTTAAACTGTTGGATGATGCCTGCGAGGGAGCTGGTGGCATTGTTGATCCAAACAGGCCTGTTGATCAAGGTGAAGGGGAATGTCTGCCCACGACCTCCGATGCACAAGTAGAATTTCACTACAGAAGGCGAATTTTGCTTGAAGCTCGCGATTAATTGGGGAGTTATACTCGGGTCAAACACGGGTCGGAATATTCCGTCCGTTTTTCCCATGTTGGCATCGTAGTCTCGGGCAAAGCACACGACGATGTGCATTTCACTGGGGAAAGGAAACGACATGTTTTGAAGACGTTGCACGAAGGAGTCATCGCTCACGTATTCTCGGTAAATAGTACTGCTCATTTTCAAATTCAATTGAATCAAAGCTAGATTCTGATTCACTCAAGATCGAGATCAATTTTTGGTGTCTGTGGCACTCAGCGTCATTTCATCCCTTATATATATACATGATTGCACCTGCCTAGATCAACATTATTAATTAAATAAATCATGCATATATGATGTCACTGCCTTATACCTCATCATACCCTCTAACTACCGCATCACATCTCTCTCTAAATTAATTTCATTATTTATCTTCTTTGATTCCTTCTCCATACATGTCTCCTTTCATTTTTTTTTATTCAATTCCATTCCTCCTCTTCCTGTTCCTGCGCAACTATCAAAGGAAGAAAAACATTATAAAAGTCATACCACTACCTAGCTAGTTATAATACTCCACCATTATTGAGAAAAATAAACAAACAAACTAATGACTAATTAATGTGACAGTTCATATATAAAGTTTTTTTAATTTTACAGAGTACACGTATTAATTAATGGTATGCCTTCTAATTCTATTTTAATTTGACTTGATTTAGATTTAAAAAATAAAATACCAAAAAAAAATTAGACAATCCAGGAGAGATGACTTGATAATAATATATGTATGTATATATATAATTGGGGAAGAGGTATATAGATGTGGCTACTACCCCTTTTCTTTGCGGCCAAATTAAAGGCTAGCTGTGTTTGGTTGGGCATAGAATTGAATTCTATGTAGGATTACACATATTCTTATGAATTATTTAGTTTGTTTGGCAAATGTGGAATTAGAATTGGATTATGTGAAATTGGTGAATGTGTACAAATTTTGAAATTAAATTCTATATTTTTTAGATGAAATTGAAATAAATTTTATGGAATTAGAAGCTTTGGAAAGTTAATGCTCTTTACCCTCCATCCTCCATCCTCCATCATCATTCATTGGTGGCTTCCATTATTTTAAAACAAAAAACATTTTTTTAATTTTTAAAAACACTAATATTTTTTTTAATTTTTAAAAATAATTATAAAATATAATTTCTCAATTTAATATTTTTTAATTATTTAATGAATATAAATAAATAATTTTTTTATGATGAATATAAAAAAATAATTATTTACCAAAAAAGTAAAAGTGAAAGAAAAATAATTATTTAATATTTATTAAGGGGCAAATTAATCTTCTTACCTCACATTCTTTTACAAATTTTGATCAATTCCATCTTTTCATACCAAACACACTTTTCAATTCAAAATAATTCAATTCCAATTCCATCTCATCAATTCTAATTCCAATTCTATAATTTTCTTAAAGCAAAATGGGTTCTTGATTTTTTAAGTTTCATAAAAAGTATTTTAATTTTAATCGATTATTTATTATTTGACTCTCAAAATCTAATTAATATTAATGAGGAGACAATATAAATTTTTATGACATGAAAAGGGATATATGTGTCCTTTTAGCAATGTTTTTAAAATTGGACCGGTCATTGAACCGGTCGAGGCACTGGTTCACGGTTCAATGGTCTAACCGTGATCGAACCGTAGTCAAACCGGTGGCATTTAAAATATATATTTTTAATTAAATATACTAAAATATATCATAAAAAATTATATACTTCATAATTATATGTTTCCATCTCAATCTAAACATGATAAGAAATAGAACAAGTTTCAAATTACCACAATATCATATTAAACTCTTCAAATAAGTTCAAGGATCAACATATTTAAGTCTCAAGTCTTATCACAAACCAAACAATAAATATTGAAATAGAACAATCCTTACAACTACAAGTCACAACAAATTCTCAATAAATACTAAATCATAAACAACAACAAATTTTTTTTTTTTTTAAAAAGGGAAAACCGGTCAAACCGTCTAAACCACCGGTTCTAACCGGTTTGGACGGTTCTGGATCGGTTTTTCCGGTTATTGACCGGTTTTATATCTGATCGATTCTTTGGTTATTCCGGACCGGACTTGCAGCCAGTTTTCCGGTCCGACCGGCCGATCCGGTCCGGTTCTGAGAACAATGCCTTTTAGTATTGTAAGTGAATATTGGGAAAAAAGTACTGACTTGATTTTTTCAATTAAAGAAATAATTAGGGCTTTGTTAATCAATCTCTTAAGAGTTAAGATATTGGTTTAAAGTTTTATCTAATTAGTTGATAAAGTTTATTGACATTTATAATTTTTATTTTAATTGGTTGATTTTTACAGATTTTAAATAATTAAATTCTCTATCAAATAATAAAAAATTAAATTGAAAAATCCATAAATTAAAAATAAAATAAAAAAGCAAGTGTGTCTGAACGAAAATAAAAAAGTGTTCATATATAGTGAGTTAATTAATCGATAAATAAAAGAGAAAGAGTAGACTTTATAAATAGTATTGATCCAAAATAGAGATTTGACTATATTAAGATTTAAGGATAAGATAGAAATTTTAAAATTTAGAAATTGTTTAAAAAGCACGTGTATTAGAATAATGATCATTAAAAAAAAATTATCAAGTGATCGATGATACAGAAAAGAGACAATCGAAACTCGCAATAGATTTACTTGATAAATTAATAACAATTATTAGGAGTAGCTAGGGACCCCTCTGCTTCTTAGTAAATAGTAATATATACATTTTAATTATGCGTCTTTGAATTTGGACCAGTAAATTTATCCCTAAAAGTTTGTATATTTGGATTCACACTCATTTATTCAATTTCTAATTTCAAACTCAATGAATAAAATTTGAGGGTAGTCACTGTTAATTATTAAAAAAATATACTTCTTCAATAATTGAATACATTTTTTCAACAAGTAGATTTTAGTTGTAAAAAAAACTCAATAATATTTTCGACAATCAACAGTTGTCAATAATATTATTCGGCAATACATTTGTTGACAATGGCCGTCGAAAAAATACCATTAAAAATTGTGTTGTTGAAAAAATTGTACTATTGAGTATTGATAATCAAAAATATTATTATTGTCTTTTTTAACGATTTATATTCCGACGACTAAAATTTAATTGTTGAGAAAAATACATTTTTCAAAAATTAAGTGGTTGTTGAAATATAGACTGTTGCAAATATTCATTTTTCTAGTAATGTATTAATTTTTATTTAGACTATTGGACAAGGATGTGCACAAAACTCCCTTAAACTTCAAAATACGACATAACCCAAAAAAATATACTTTTTCCAATAGTCAAATTTTAACCGTCAAAATACGGTATTGAAAAAAGTTAATAATAGTATTTTCGACGGTCTATAATTGTCACAATACTTTGTTACAATAATTTTTTCAATGGTTTTTTTCGACGGTCGTCATTGACAAATGTATTGTCGAAAATAATATTATTAACAAATATCGACAAATTGTTGACCGTCGAAAATACTTTCATTGACTTTTTTTAATAACTTATTTTGACGGTCAAAATTTAGTTATTAAAAAAGGTACTTAATTATTTTGAAGTAAATAAGTTAATTCGTGTATTATTTGATTATTAATGAAAAAAGAAAGAAAGAGTAGGAGTGTGCAAAATCGAACCAACTGATCCGATCCAAATCAAACTGACCAAAATCGATCAAAATCGACTACATAATCGGATGGATTGGTTTATTTTTTTAACAATCGATTTGGTTCGGTTCGGTTGGTGAATGAGGTCCAATCCCAACCTAATCGAACCGAACTAACCGATTGTGATTTTTTAAAAACATTTTATGTTGTTGATTTTTATGATTTTATGATATAGATTGTAATTTTAAGTTTGTAATGTTGGAATATTGTACTAATAATTTTAATTTATTGATTCTCATAGTTAAGAATAGTTATTTTTATTTTTTAGGGTTTAAATTAAAGAGAAACAAAATTTATAATATATTTTTCTTTAGTTTTTATGCATTTTAGCTATTTTTATGCATGATGTCACTGCCCTAAACGTCATACCCATTAATTAATTACCTCATCACATCTCTCGCTCTGTCTCTCTTAATTAATTAATTAATCCCTTTAATTTTCCTCTTCCATTCCTTAGCTTCTCCTTTCATTTCTTATTACATTCCTCCTCTTCCTGCCAACTATCAAAGGAACAAAAACGGATAAAAGTTTACTAATATCTTAATTTCAGTGCATCCCACCAATTATGTAATACTATTTATTAATATTAATAAAAATGACTGAATTATACATACCTCCCCTGACAGATACGAATGTTAAATTTTAACAAATTGTATTTCTTTAAAAAAAATCTTAAATTTTCTGCATTTTTTTTAAAAAAAATACTAATTGCTAAATTGCATTTTTTTAAATAGTAAATTATTACAAAAAAATACTAATAGAAATTAGTGATTTTTTTGTCAAAATTACTAATTACAGAATTTGTTAAAATTTAATTTAATTTAATTTAAGAATGATTAATTATAAAGGCTAATGAATTATTAATAATAAAAAAATAAAAAAAAAAGATAACAATAACATTAACAAATAAAAATAGTAATTTGGTTAAATTTCAATTACTAAGAGGTTTTGGCCAAAAAAATTTACTAAGAGGGTATTTTGGTCATTTAGAAAAAAATTGAGTTAAAAATCATCCATTTGGATAAAAATTTCAAGGAAAAATGTTAATTGGACTAAAGTGTAAGGTATTTTGATCTCTTAGGAGAGGTCACTCTAATATTTCAAACAAGAGGGGAGATCTGTGTAATATTCGCATCTGTCAGGGGAGGTCTGTGTAATTTACTCAATAAAAATTAACATTAATTAGGATCTACTTAAATAGATTAGGGACCAATTGATTGAAGAGATGTATTGAAATTATGTACTACCGTACTACTGAACATCTATTCAAAAAAAACATTATAAAAGTCAAGCCCACTAGCTAATTAATTATATATAATAGTCCACTATATGATCATTGTCATTATTGAGAAGAAAAAAAAACTAATGACTAATTAATGTGGCAGCTAATATATAAAGTTTTTTTAATTTTACAGAGTAGACTTAATAATTAATGGTATGGCTTCTAATTCTATTTTAATTTGACTTGATTAAGATTTAAAAGATAAGATAAGAAAGAAAAGACGATCCAAGAGAGTTGACTTGATAATAAAGGAGATACATACAACTGGGAAGAGGTACGTATATGTGGGGTAAAACTTAAGGGTTTGTTTGGGAATTAAGAGGGGAAGGGAAGGGGAGAGATTAGAGGAGAAGGGAGGGGAGAGGAAGGGAATGTTAATCTTCCATATGTCCTCCCCTTGTTTGGGTGTTGATACCTCCTCCAAAATACCCCAATTTGGGGTATCTTGAATTTGTGAAGGAGAAGGATAATGGAGGATTAAGGCTTGATCTTCCATTATCTTCTCCTCCAATTTTCATCTTCCCAAACAAGGAGAAGATATTTTAAAAGTCTCCCCTTCCCTCCCTTTCTCCTCCTTAATCCCCAATCCAAACATACCCTAAAAGTTTATATTATAGTAGTACTTAACTTCGGTAGTATATATATCCTTCCAATTATATGGTGTTATTTGTTAATATTAATAGAAATTCACAATAATAAGAATTCATCTTAAATGAATTATATAGACCAATTAATTGAAGAAATGTATTCAGTACTACCGTACTACTGAACATGTACTCGTATATATATATGGTTACTATCCCTTTTCTTTGGGGCCAAATTAAATTAAAGGCTAATCCACCTAATCATCACCGATTGGGTTCTTGATTTTTTAAGTTTCATCAAAAAGTATTTTAAATTTGATTAATTTTTCATAATTTGACTCTCAAAATCTAATTAATAAATATTACTGAGGAGACAATAATATGCATTGCACAACATAAAAAGGGATATATGTGTCCTTTTATGGTTGTAAGTTAGTATAGGGAGAAAAAAATGACTAGTTTTTCAAACTAAAAAAATAATTTTTAACTAAATTATTAGACTCAAAGTCTTTTTTATAATTAGCATAAAGACATTTTTTTAGTCTAATATAGTAGAAGGAAACAAATAGAAATAAGTTGATAAAGGATTCAACAAAAAATGCGTGCACTTGTAAGTAATATTTCATCTTGTTGTTGAGAAAAAAATAATGACTAATTAATGAAAGTTAAGAAAAGGATTCAGAGAAAAGTTCTCGTCTCATTTATTTAAAGCATAAACCTTTATTGAAAGCAATTTTGTTTAGGGTCTAGGATCATTAGACCCTAGACCCTGAACCCTAAACCCTAGACTATATTTTCTTTTATGATTTGAGAGATATACTATTTATTCCATTCAGAGTGCAACGAGTGCACGTTTGGAAGTTTGAGAGATCAAATTTTGAAGGTTTTCTGTGCATGTATTGACAAGTCAGATGCCGAGTTTGATGGTGGTTTCTGGTGATTTTGGTACTGGGTTATTAATGGCGATCCAGTGCTTCGACCGTTGTTTTCTACCTCAAGAGGAGTGTGGAAAGCTACTTGAATTTTGAAAATCATTGTTTGGATTGAAGGAAAGCCCTCGGGCTTGGACAACTAGTGAGGTTGTATGGAACTCCAACTTTCAGGAGAAGTTGGATTGGTGACTTCGTTTTATACGAAGGTATGTGAACCTCGAAAATCTTTGTATGAATTGAAGCAGAGATTTCGAGCTTGGACAACTAGATTGGTTGTGTGGATATTCCAACTAGATTGGTTGGAAGAAATTGAATTGAAGACCTGATTTCCTTCTTTGATTGGGAAACAGCAACGGACAACTAGATTGGTTGGAAGAAATTGAATTGAAGACCTGGTTTCCTTCTTCGATTGAGAAACAACAACGGACAACTAGATTGGTTGTGTGGATACTCCAACTAGATTGGTTGGAAGAAATTGAATTGAAGACCTGATTTTCTTATTCGATTAGGAAACAACGACTAGATTTCCTTCTTCGCAAGTTGGGCATTCGAGATCTTAATGCTCCAACTTGAGGGGGTGTTGTGGATATACATATATTTGGATATATGTATATTTGAATTAGAAATATTTTATAAATAGTTAGGATTACGAAAGAATATTTTTGGATAAGTTTTAGGAATATTATATTTTGAATTTTGGTAGATAAGGTTGTTATCCACGTTTAAGGATAACTATAGGAGTTTAATTAGGATTTCTTATTTTCATGTATAAATACCCTGCAAAGGTGAATAATAAGGTACAACGATTTTTCCCAAATACTCTCTCCCTTTACAATCTTAACAGAACTTTAACGAAACGTAAATGGCCAATATAAAACTGTAATAAAACATAAATGATCAATATAAAACTTTAATGAAACATAAAATACCAATATAAAACTTTTGGGAAACATAAATGATCAATATAAAACTTTTGAATGATGATCAATTTAAAATTTAAGTGATAGATAAAGATCAAAATGAGATTTTGACAAAAGAAAATTTCTTATAAAAAACAACAATGCATGCAACTACATTTTTTTTTAAAATTTTCACAAGTATCCTCTTTTATTGAAAGTAATATTGTTCGAAACACTATCGTGTGTATATATATATATATTAAATATAAATATTTTTTTTAACAAAAATTTGAGCTTAATTCAATATGAAAAATTAATTCCTTACATTTGATTCAATCCCCGTTATTTAAAAAAATGATTTTTCTATAAAAAACAATGCATGCAACTAGTTTTTTTTTTTTAACGCGTAAAATAATGCTATTTTATAATACAATTCATGTCGGTACATATTATTGCACTGAATCAAGCGAACTAATCTTTTTTATTTCATTTAACAAAGACCGATTAAAAAAATGGACTTTTTTTAAATTTTATTAAAATAGAGTTTATGTCTCACAAGTTAAAGCACTATATAATTCCAGGTCTTACACAAATATGGTCAGGAAAATTCTGTTTTTTATTTATTAGTCTAAAACTTTAAGAAATTCTGTATCGTTTGAATTATCTATTACTATATAATAATAAGGAAGTGAGGCATTCAAATTTCTACACCTTAATTATAAAATAAAGAACAAATTAAATAGCGAAATTCACATTTGTAATAGGTATAACTAGTGGCATGATATAAATATTAATACTAGTTCAATCACAATTTAAACCAGCAAATTTTTTTTCTAATTGGAATTGAGTGGATAAAATTATAATCACACTATTTAATTAATGTTAATTATTAATATAATATTAATAGAAATTCACTTTAAATAAATTATAAATGAAATTTTTATTAACATAGATAAGTGACGGATAACAAATAGAGGGAATGTCGAGTTTTTAGTATGCTCACATTAAATATCCTCACCATTTTTTTTGGTTGTATAAGTTGTTGATTCAAATCTCAAAATGACTTATCCATTATTTATATATATTATAATGGTTTTGGAGTTTTATTAATTACTTTTAAACAACATTATACTTTTTTTTTTTGCCATCATTTGAAGTTTTGAACAACATTATACACTCCTTCAATAAATCATGCATATATGATGTACGGATGTTCAGAACCGAACAAAACCGCCGCACTTGAACCAAACCAAACCGAACCAACACAAACCGAACAAAACCGATCAATGTTTGGTTTGGTTCGGTTTGGTATGTTGAAAAACCGAACCAAACGCGCATACACATACATGTATATATGTACATATTATGTTAAAATTTTTAAATAATAAAGTTTAAAATTTGTTTTTAGAATATTAGATTAAATTTAGTCAATCTAAAAATTTAATTTTAGAACTAAGTTGATTGTATATTGTAAGTAAATGAAATATTACTATGTTTTTTTATTATTTATATTGAATAAAATTATATTTTTTATTAATAAACTTAAATATGTAAGTTTGATGACATAAAAGTCCTAAACCGCCAAACCGAACCGCTCAAAACCGATCGTTTATGGTTTGGTTTGGTTTGGTTTGACGCTATTAACTTAAACCGATAGGTGCACTAAATTTTCACCAAAAACCGTCCAAACCGCCCGCCGACACTGCCTTATACCTCATCATACCCTCTAACTACCGCATCACATCTCTCTCTAAATTAATTTCATTAATTATCTTCTTTGATTCCTTCTCCATACATGTCTCCTTTCATTTTTTTATTCAATTCCATTCCTCCTCTTCCTGCGCAACTATCAAAGGAAGAAAAACATTATAAAAGTCATACCACTACCTAGCTAGTTATAATACTCCACCATTATTGAGAAAAATAAACAAACAAACTAATGACTAATTAATGTGACAGTTCATATATAAAGTTTTTAATTTTACAGAGTACACGTATTAATTAATGGTATGCCTTCTAATTCTATTTTAATTTGACTTGATTTAGATTTAAAAAATAAAATAGGAAAGACGATCCAAGAGAGATGACTTGATAATAATAATATATGTATATATATAATTGGGGAAGAGGTATATGGATGTGGCTACTACCCCTTTTCTCTGGGGCCAAATTAAAGGCTAGATGTGTTTGGTTGGGCATAGAATTGAATTTTATGTGGAATTACACATATTCCCATGAATTATTTAGTTTGGTTTGGCGGGTGTGGAATTGGAATTGGATTATGTGAAATTGGTGGATGTGCACAAATTTTGAAATTGAATTCTATATTTTTTAAATGAAATTGAGATAAATTTTATGGAATTGGAAGGAAATGACAATTTTGCCCCTGCTCTCTCCTCTCTCTCACGTCCTCTGCCCCTGCTTTGGAAAGTTCATGCTCTAGTATATATATAGCTGTTGGATTTTCTGGTCATTGGACTCACAAAATAACTATATTTTATAATTAAAAAATATGAAATAAAACATGATTGGATGATATGTGAAAGAGAAAGAGATCATGGACAGTATAGTTAATAATAATTATTAGAGAGGAGTTAGAAATTAAATATAGGTTGTTATAAATTATTGATTATTTTAAAATATAATAATACTACTTTTATATTAAATTTAAAAAATAAAAATAATAATTGCATGCTCCTTAGTGCATGCGAAGCCTCTAGTATATATCCATGATTTTTGAATTTTTTGGTAAGTAGTCTTTCAAAATAGTTATTTAAATAATTAAAAATAAATAAAAAGATATGATGTGAGAAGATAATACAAGAGAAAAAATATAAATAATAGTAGTTTTTTTATTATGAATAGAAATAGTGGTAGTTAACTATTAAAAGAATTGGAAATAAAAAAATTAAAATTTTAATTTATTATTTTAGAAATTAATAATAATTTTACAGAGTAAATTATACTTCTTTCCCGTGGAAATCCTTAAATTACTCTCATCACTCTTGAGAGATTAAAAAAACATACAATTTTCCCACTTTACCCTTATGTTTATTATTTATATAGTTAAATAAGTATTTGAATAATATAAAAAAATTAAATTAAAATATAAAAACAATGAATATATAATTAGTAGGGATATTGGACAGATTTTAAAATAATTAGGGCTTTTTTAATCAATCTCTTAAAAGTTAAGATATTGGTTTAAAGTTTTATCTAATTAGTTGATAAAGTTTATTGACATTTATAATTTTTATTTTAAGTTGCTGATTTTTACAGATTTTAAATAATTAAATTCTCTATCAAATAATAAAAAAAATTAAATTGAAAAATCCATAAATTAAAAATAAAATAAAAAGGCAAGTGTGTCTGAACGAAAATAAAAAAGTGTTCATAGTGAGTTAATTAATCCATAAATAAAAGAGAAAGAGTAGACTTTATAAATAGTATTGACTATTGATCTAAAATAGAGATTTGACTATATTAAGATTTAAGGATAAGATAGAAAATTTAAAATTTAGAAATTGTTTAAAAAGCACGTGTATTAGAATAATGATCATTAAAAAAATTAACAAGTGATCGATGATACAGAAAAGAGACAATCGAAACTCGCAAGAGATTTACTTGATAAATTAATAACAATTATTAGGAGTAGCTAGGGACCCCTCTGCTTCTTAGTCTATAAATTTTTTTTGTCTAGATGAGGATAGTCACCGTCGAGCACAGTGATTAATCATCTCGCTGAATTATAGGCACCTCGAAGAGTGGGACAGCTGGTCCAAAGATTTAAAGCTGCTCCATACCCAAAGCAGGAATTGAATCTTAACACTTGATTAAAAATGAATGAGTCCCTTCCACTCAATCACACTCTATGGATTAGTAATATATAAATTTTAATTATACTGGGAGCGGAAATGAATACCCCATATTCGTCTTTGAATTTGGACCAGTAAATTTATCCCTAAAAATTTTTATATTTGGATTCACACTCATTTATTCACTTTTTAATATATATATATATCTATATATATATATGACTTTGGATCCTTCTGGTCATTGGGGGTCACAAAATACATATTTTTATAATTAAAAAATACAAAAAAAATATATATAATGGGAGGTAGTGGGAGAGAGAAAATATATATGATGGTAGTTACTAAAAATGTGGGAAAGTGAATAACTTCTCATTATTTAATATATTTTTTTAAATTATGATAATAATTCTGATTTAAAATTGTAAAAAAAAAAATAATGATAGAGACAATCGATGATAGAGACAATCGAAACTCGCAAGAGATTTACTTGATAAATTAATAACAATTATTATTAGGAGTAGCTAGGGACCCCTCTGCTTCTTAATATATAAATTTTAAGTATACTGGGACTGGGAGCTTATTCGTCTTTGAATCTGGACCAGTAAATTTATCCCTAATAATTTTTATATTTGGATTCACACTCATTTATTCAATTTCTAATTTCTAATTTCAAACTCGATGAATAAAATTTGGTCATTGAATCTGAATAATTTAATCATTTTTAAGGGTGTATTTAGTTAGTAGGATGGAGGATATAATAAGATTACAGAAGGGAATGAAAAAAGTAATATGAAAGTCATGTTATAAAATGTGAATGTAGAGTTGTCAAAACGGGTCGAACCCGGTGGATAAGCCCATTTAACCCACCAATTTGGTGGGTTGGGTATGCATCTCCTTTTTGGTTTTTTAGTCATATACCATGTCAAAATTTAACTATATATGGATCAGATCACTTTTACCACTAGAGTATACTATATAGATCGAATCAAGTAAATTATTTAATTATATTATAGAAATTAAGATTAGTGAGGAGAAAGTATTCTTTTTACATTATGAGATTTGTGATATATATCTATCTATATCTATATCTATATCTATATTAATTTGGCTGGGACCTCTTCTAGTTATTAGGATCACAAAATAGGCATTTTTTTAATTAAAAAATATAAGAAAAATATATGATGGTGGGAGAATGTGGGAGAGAGAAAATAGATATGATAGGTAGTTATTAAAAAAAGTAGGAGAATAAATAATTTCCTAATATTTAATTTATTTTTTAAAATATAATCTTAATTTATATTGTATTTTAAAAATTCAAAAAATATATATCAAATATCCAACATGTTATTATTTAAAAATATAATAATTATTATTTTATATTATATTTTAAAAAATTAAAGAATAAATGACATGCACGTCCGTGCATGCGAAGCCTCTAGTATATCTATATCTATATATATATTTGGAGTTTTTGGTGTCACACAACCAAAGTGTGACACCAAAAAAATAACTTCCCCCTCAACTTCTCAATAAATAACCAACTTCTCACAAAATTAAATAGCTATATTTTATAATTAAAAAATACAAAAAAATAATATGATTGGAGAATGTGGGAGAGAGAAAACAAGTATGATAGATGGTTACTAAAAAATGAAGAAGTGCAATACTTCTCACTTTTAAATTTTTTAATTTTAAATTATGATAAAAATTCTATTTAAAAATTTAAAAATTTAAAAATATTTAATTTTTAATGATTTTAAAATATAATAACTATTTTATATTATATTTTTAAAAAGCTTAAGAATAAATTACATGTATGCACGTAGGTGCATGCAAAGCCTCTAGTCTATATATATGGCTATGGACCCTTCTGGTCATTGGGGTCACAAAATAGCTATATTTTATAATTAAAAAATACAAAAAAATATATAATGGAAGGTAGTGGGAGAGAAAAAACATATATGATGAGTAATTGCTAGAAAAGTGGGCAACTAATTAAATAACTTCTCATCATTTAATTTATTATTTAAAATTATGATTTTAATTCTAATTTAAAATTTTAAAAACTATCAAATATCTAATTTTTTATTGCTTTAAAATATAATTATATTTTAAGAAAATTACGAATAAATTGCATGCACGTACGTGCATGCGAAGCCTCTAGTATATATATATATATATATATATATATATATATATATGACTTTGGACCTTTCTGGTTATTGGGGTCACAAAATAGTTATATTTTATAATTAAAAAATATAGAATAAAACATGATTAGAGGAGTTATGAGATAGAAAGAGATCATGGGTAATGTGGTTAATAAAAGTGGTGAGAGAGAAGTTAGAAATATAAGTAGTTATTGAATTATTTAATTATTAATAATAAAAATATTTTTAGTTATACTAAATTTAAACAACAAAAAAAGATTGCATGCACCAAGTGGTGAGAGATAAATTAGAAACATAAGTAGCTATTAAATTATTTATTATATTTTAAAATAATAATAATAATTAATATATTTTTATAGTAAATTTAAAAAAAATGATTGCATGCACCTTGGTGCTTGCGATATGCGATATGCGAAGCCTCTAGTATCTATATTTATATGGCTGTGCACCCTTTTGGTCATTATGGTCACAAAATAGTTATATTTTATAATTAAAAATACAAACAAATTATATGATTGGAGGATGTGGGAGAGAGAAAACATCTATGATGGGTACTAAAAAGGTGGAGAAGTGAATAACATAAAAAATCTATTTAAAAATTTTAAAAAAATTAAGAATAAATTGTATGTATGTAGGTGCATGCAAGCCTCTAGTATATCTATATTAATATGGCTGTGACCCCTTCTGGTCATTGGGGTCACAAAATAGCCATATTTTCTAATTAAAAAATAACAAAAAAATTAATTGGAGGAAAGATAAGTGAGGAAGTTGAGATATATAAAAAATGGGAGAGAGAAAGCATATATGACGGTAGTTACTAAAAAAGTGGAAAAATAAATAACTTCTCATCATTTAATTCTAATTAATTATGATAATAATTCTAATTTAAAATTTTAAAAACTATGAAATATATTATTTTAAAATATAATAATTATATTTTAAAAATTAATGATAGATTGCATGCACGAAAGTGCATGCGAAGCCTCTAGTATATATATATGGCTTTGGACCCTTCTGGTCATTGAGGTCACAAAATAAATATTTTTATATAAAAAATATATAATGGAAGGTAGTGAGAGAGAGAAAACATATATGATGATAGTTACTAAAAAAGTGGGAAAGTAAATAACTTTTCCTAATTTAATTTATTATTTTAAATTATGATAATAATTCTAATTTAAAATTTTGAAAAATTATGAAATATATTATTTTAAAATATAATAATTATATTTTAGAAATTACTGATAGATTACATGCACGAAGGTGCATGCGAAGCCTCTAGTCTATATTAATATGGAATAAAACATGATTGGAGGAGATATGAGAAAAAAAGAGATCATGGGTAAGGTAGTTAATAAAAGTGATGATAGAGAAATTAAAAATATAAGTAGTTATTAATTATTTATTATATTTAAAAATATTTTTATAATAAATTTTAAAAAAATGATTGCATGCACCAAGTGCATGCGAAGCCTCTAGTCTATATTAATATGGTTGTGACCCATTCTGGTCATTGGGGTCACAAAATAGGTATTTTTTAATTAAAAAATATAAGAAAAATATATGATGGTGTGAGAATGTGGGAGTGAGAAAATAGATATGATAGGTAGTTATTAAAAAAATATAAGAATAAATAATTTCTTAATATTTAATTTATTTTTTAAATATAATCATAATTTTTATATTGTATTTTAAAAATTCAAAAATTATATATCAAATATCCAATATGTTATTATTTAAAAATATAATATAAATTATTTTATATTATTTTTTATAAAAAAATAAAAAATAAATTACATGCACGTACGTGTATGCGAAGCCTCTAGTATATATATGACATTTTATCATCGTTGTAAGTGAATATTGGAAAAGAAAAATAGTGCCTAGTTGTTTTCCAATTATAAAATAAGTTTTAATTAAATAAGTGAATATATATATATATATATATATATATATATATATATATATATATATATATATATATATGACATTTTACGCATAAAGTCATTTTTTAAGTGGAACACTCCTTTTGATTTATAAGATCTGCTTGAGCAAAAGATTTTCTATGTTTCAAAATATTTGTTATTTTACAAAATTAAGAAAGTATTAATTATTTTTTACAGTTTTATCCTTAATTTAATACTTATTTTCAAAATAAAATTAACGAAAAAAGAATAAGTAGGAGTAATTAATTAGTAAGGATAATTTAATCTTTTTATCTCATATTTTTTAAGTTTAAAGTGAAGTAATAATTTTTTATTTATTTATGTGTACCTATCTAATAAATGTGAATTAAAGAAAGTATATTAGAAGGAAAACACATAAATAAATTGATAAAGATTCAACGAAACATGTGTGCACATGCAAGTACTCTTTCATCATCATTATTGAAATAATTAAAACGACTATATTGTTAATGGTCAAGAAAATTGTGTTTTTATTCATTAGTCTAAAACTTTAAGAAACGCTGTTTTAAAATTTTATATATATAAGAAAATGAGGAATTCAAATGTCTATACCTTAATTATAAAATAAAAAACAAATTAAATAGTAAGTCACTATAAGAAAAATAAATATTTTAATAACTTATAATTTGACAATCACGGTTAATTGTTAAAAAATATACTTCTTCAATAATTAAATACATTTTTTCAACAAATAAATTTTAGTTGTCAAAAAAATTGTTGAAAAGAAGTCAATAATAATATTTTCGACAATCAACAATTGTGAATAATATTATTTTCGACAATATATTTATTAGCAACGCCTGTTGAAAAAATATCATTGAGAAATGTGTTATTGAAAAAATAGTACTATTGAGTATTGACAATAAAAAAGATACTATTATTGTCTTTTTTAACTATTTATATTTTGATGGCCAAAATTTAATTGTTGAGAAAAATACATTTTTCAACAATTAAGCGGCTGTTGAAAATACTCATTTTTCTAGTAATGTATTAATTTTTAGTTAGACAAAAATGCACATGACTCTCCTGAGCTATTGGACTGGGATGTGCACAAAACTCCCTTAAACTTCAAAATACGAAATAAACCCCTAAAATTTTTTATGTTTGCATATATATATATATATATATATATATATAAAAGACCAATTATTAACTTTTACATCCACACGACAACTTAATTGTTAAAAAAATATACTTTTTTCAATAGTTAAATTTTTGCCGTCGAAATATGTTTTTGAAAAAAAAAGTTAATAATAGTATTTTTGACGGTATATAATTGTCATAGTACTTCTTTTTAATGGTATTTTTTCGACGGTCGTCGTTGATAAATGTATTGTCGAAAATAATATTATTGACAAATATCAACTATTGTTAACCGTCGAAAATACTTTCATTGACTTTCTTTAACAATTTATTTTGAATGTCAAATTTTAGTTGTTAGAAAAAGGTATTTAATTATTTTGATTTTTGCGGCCAAAATTTAGTTGTTGAAAAAAAATCTATTTTCAATAGTTAATAGTGACTGTCGAAAAACAAATTATTTAAAATACTCATTTTTCTTGTTGTGATAGTACGAGTTTTTGGGATTTTTGTTAATATTTTAGATAAGAAAAATTAAAAGAATATGATATTCTTACACAAAATAATTGGAAATTTGAAGTAAATTCTATAATTCAAAGGATTATATACACATGATCATTTATATAGTTCAAGTTCACGAGGTTATCTATATGCATTTAATTTTAACCTATATATATATATATATTTACAATTTAGTAGAGTACTCTAAGTGTACAATTACGTTAATAAAATTGCCAACCAAACGTGCCATAAAATTTTCTTTTAGTGACCAAAAAGCTAGCTACTCTTAATACCTGACATGCATCTCCTTTTTGGTTTTTTTAGTCATATATACCATCTCAAAATTTAACTATATATGGATCATATCACTTTTACCACTAGAGTATACTATATAGATCAAATCAGGTAAATTATTTAATTATAATTTAGAAATTAAGATTAGTGAGGAGAAATTATTCTTTTTACAATATGAGATATATATATATATATATATATATGACATTTTATCATCATGTGAATATTGGAAAAGAAAAATAGTGCCTATTTGTTTTCCATTATAAAATAAGTTTTAATTAAAGTAATTAGTAGAGTCTAAGTCTTTTTTTTTATGCATAAAGTCATTTTTTAAGTGGAATACTCTTTTGATTCACAAGGAGTGAGAGATTTTTTATATTTTAAAATATTTGCTATTTTATAAAATTAAAAAAATATTAATGATTTTTTTACAGTTTTATCCCTATCTAATACTTATTCCCAAAATAAAATTAATAGAAAAAGAATAAGTAGGAGTAATTAATTAATAAAGATAATTTCGTCTTTTTATTTCATATTTTTTTAAGTTTAAGGTGAACTAATAATTTTTTTTAGGTTGTGTGTACCTACCTAATAAACTAAATATTTTGAACTAGAGGGAATATATTACAAGGAAAACTAAATAAATTGATAAAGATTCAACGAAACATGTGTGCACATGCAAGTACTCTTTCATCATCATTATTGAAATAATTTAAACGACTATATTGTTAATGGTCAAGAAAATTGTGTTTTTATTCATTAGTCTAAAACTTTAAGAAACGATGTTTTAAAATTTTATAATTATATAAGAAAATGAGGCATTCAAATGTCTATACCTTAATTATAAAATAAAAAACAAATTAAATAGTAACTCATTACAAGAAAAATAAATATTTTAATAATTTATATTTTGACAATCACTGTTAATTATTAAACAATATACTTCTTCAATAATTGAATATATTTTTTCAACAGATAGATTTTAGTTGCCAAAAAAAATTGTTGAAAAAAAAGTCAATAATAATATTTTCGACAATCAACAGTTGTCAATAATATTATTCGGCAATACATTTGTTAGCAATGGCTGTCGAAAAAATACCATTGAAAAATGTGTAGTTGAAAAAATAGTACTATTGAGTATTGACAATAAAAAATACTATTATTGTCTTTTTTAACGATTTATATTCCGACGGCTAAAATTTAATTGTTGAGAAAAATACATTTTTCAAAAATTAAGTGGCTGTTGATATATAGATTGTTGAAAATATTCATTTTTTTAGTAATGTATTAATTTTTATTTAGATTAAAATGCACATGACTTTGCTGAGCTATTGGACTAGGATGTGCACAAAGCTCCCTTAAACTTCAAAATACGACATAACCCCCTAAACATTTTAATGTGTGCATATATATATAAGACCAATCATTAACTTTTACATCCATAGGACGACTTAATTATTAAAAAATGATACTTTTTTCGATAGTCAAATTTTAACCGTTGAAATACGGTATTGAAAAAAGTTAATAATAATATTTTCGATGGTTTATAATTGTCATAATACTTTGTTACAATAATTTTTTCATTGGTATTTGTTCAACGGTCGTCGTTGACAAATGCATTGTCAAAAATAATATTATTGAAAAATATCGACTATTGTTGACCGTCGAAAATACTTTCATTGACTTTTTTAACAACTTATTTGACGGTCAAAATTTAATTGTTAGAAAAAGATACTTAATTATTTTGATTTTTGACGGTCAAAATTTAGTTGTTAAAAAAAAACCTATCTTTAATAGTTTTTTTCTGGCCTGGTATCTTTAATAGTTAATAGTGGCCGTCGAAAATAAATAATTTAAAATACTCATTTTTCTTGTTATGATACTACGAGTTTTTGATCATCCCTATAGATAACCCCGTTGACTTTGTACCCGGACCCATACCAGACCCACATGATCATTTATATAGTTCATGTTCACGAGGTTATCTATAGGGATGATCAAAATACCCATACCCAATGAGTACCCTGAAATTTTACCCTGTGGGTCTGGGTATGGGTCCGGGTACAAAGTCAACGGGTCCGGGTCCGGGTAAGGAGGTACCCTACCCGCAATAGTAATTATTTATTTTTATATATATATATAAAGTATTATTTTTTAACTTTTTTATGTTGAGAAAATATATAATTCTAAGAAAAAATGTTAAATATCTTATAGATATTAAATTAATTTAATTGTACATTTATATTTATGATTTAATTTTTGTGATTATAAATGAAAAAAAATTGATAAAAATTATTTTTTATTAATAAAATAATAATTTATTTCTAATTTTTATGGGTCTGAATCCGGGTATGGAGATTTAACTATCCATAGGGTCCGGGAATGGGGATTGATTTTGATATCCGCTCAAGTCCGAGTCCGGATCTGAGGATTATAATACCCTACCCAAACCCTATCCATGATCATCCTTAGTTATCTATATGCATTTAATTTTAACCTATATATATATATATATATTACCATTTAGTTTAGGCAGAGGTACACCTTTGTTTGGCGAAGGGATATATTATGGTGGCTGTGGCACTCATCACTTCATTCACTTGATCCCTTATATATAGATATACTTGCAGCTTGCTTGATCAACATGCATGATCCAGTTATAATTAATATAGGGTTCTTTTGTAAAGAGTTGATCAACTTTTTAAAAGGTTGGGTTTTTATATCTATTTTTCTTTTTTTAAATTTTTACTTTAATAAAAAATTCAAACAAAAACAAAAAAAAATTATATAGAGAAAAAATACTTAATATCTCAAGAAATTGAACATTCTATAGAGTCTTATTCATCAATATATTTGAGCTCAATAAAATATAATGTATACCCAAAAATATGATATAAAATGAAGACTTATCCATGCTTGCTTCATCTTCTTCTTCGTAAAAGTAAGTTCTTCTCTCTCTCTCTCTCTCTCTCTCTCTCTCTCTCTCTCTCTCTCTCTCTCTCTCTCTCTCTCTCTCTCTCTCTCTCTCCTCTCTCTCTCTCTCTCTCTCTCTCTCTCTCTCTCTCTCTCTCTCTCTCTCTCTCTCTCTCTCTCTGTTTTTAGTTTTTTCCATTTTTTATTTTATTGTTTGTTTCTTTTCCATCTCCCTTACGTGACATGCTTATTGCTGACCCAATTTAATTTATACGTACTTATTATTACTTACAAATTAGCTCTTAAAATTAGTTATGTCACTGTTAAATTAACCCATAAAATTTCTGTCATATTTTCAAATTAATTAACCTTTAATGTTTTAATTTGTATTATCATTATTTTTTGTGTAGGGTTTACTTTCAGTATTGAAAAAGAGTTATTCCTTATAATTAATAGTGATAATTGACAAATACAAATTAAATCTAATCAACTTTTTTTGTTACATGTAATGCCACTTAAGCACACAATGTCGTGAACTATTTTGACATTATTAATTGAAAGATCAACATTAGTAAAATAAAATAATAATAATGAAAGATTGAGATTAAAATTGAGAACAAACAAATTTTGAGAAGAATCATTAAGGATATCAAAGGTAGGAACATTAATCATTATTTAATTCAAACATAGAGTAACACAAATTATGCAGGCATCCATGTCGTAACTCGTAAGTACTTACTACGAACATTATTATTTCATTCAAAGACACACAAGCAGTGAATAATAAATATAATAGGCTGCTGACGGAGTAGATGTTCAGTGGTACGGTAGTACTGAACTTCAGTACATCTCTCCAATCAGATGGTTTCTAAACCATTCAAGGTGGGTCCTCATTAATGTGAATTTATATTAATATTAACAAATGACTCTATATGATTGGAGAGATGTACTGAACATAAGTAGTACGGTACCATTGAACTCTTATCCTGCTCATTGATATATCATCATTGTTATATGTTGCTATGGTTCATTGATGACAGCCCAGACGGAACTTCCCTGAGCTAGGGTGTTATTGCCGTTATTGATGAGTTGAGGAACGGCGGTAGCGATGACGACGGGGTATGGGAATATTTCCCAATCTTTGGGTACGATGCTATAGCCAACAAGGAGCTTCTGTCTGGAGTAATAATTATTAGCGGCTAATCTGGTGAAAGTGGCAATGAGTGCTTGAGCGTTATTGATAGGATTAGTATAAAATCCATCGTGAATTTGATAAACCACATATTCAAAATTGCTAGGATTCCTCCTGTACAGTGGAAATAGTAGGAGGCGTCCACGTTATGAGATGTAGATAAGGAAGCCTCATAGACAATTCGTTCTGATATCCTTAGGTTGTCTATCAACGTCCCTATGGCATCCACGAAGTCATTGGGATTTGTGTTGATTTTTGGGTAGAAAACGTCAATGCCATCGAATCCATAACGTCGGACGATGCTTGTGAGGGTGTTGGTGGCGTTGTAGATCCAAAGGGACTTGTTGAGCATGGTGAAGGGGTATGCTTGGCTACGATCTCCGATACACAAGTAGAATTTGACCAAGGAAGGTGAATTTCGCTTGAAGTTGGCGATTAGTTGGGGAGTGATACTTGGGTCAAAGGCCTCTTTGAATATTCCATCCGTTTTTGTCATGTTTGAGTCGTAGTCTCTCGCAAAGGCCACGGCAATGTGAATTTCACTCGGGAAAGGGAACGACATGTTTTGGAGACGCTGCACGAATGAGTCATCACTCACGTATTCTCGGTAAATAGTACTGCTCATTTTCAAATTCAATTGAATCAAAGCTAGATTCTGATTCACTCAAGATCGAGATCAATTTTTGGTGTCTGTGGCACTCAGCGTCATTTCATCCCTTATATATATACATGATTGCACCTGCCTAGATCAACATTATTAATTAAATAAATCATGCATATATGATGTCACTGCCTTATACCTCATCATACCCTCTAACTACCCGCATCACATCCATCTCTCTCTAAATTAATTTCATTAATTATCTTCTTTAATTGATTCCTTCTCCATACATGTATCCTTTCATTTTTTTATTCAATTCCATTCCTCCTCTTCCTGCGCAACTATCAAAGGAAGAAAAACATTATAAAACTCATACCACTACCTAGCTAGTTATAATACTACACCATTATTGACAAAATAAACAAACAAACTAATGACTAATTAATGTGACAGTTCATATATAAAGTTTTTAATTTTACAGAGTACACGTATTAATTAATGGTATGCCTTCTAATTCTATTTTAATTTGACTTGATTTAAATTTAAAAAATAAAATACGAAAAAAAGAAAGACGATCCGGCCAAGAGAGATGACTTGATAATAATATATATATATATATAATTGGGAAGAGGTATATGGATGTGGCTCGCCACTACCCCTTTTCTTTGGGGCCAAATTAAAGATTAGCTGTTTTTGGTTCGGCATTGAATTGAATTATTCTACATGGAATTACACATATTCTCATGAATTATTTAGTTTGATTTGGCAAGTGTGGAATTGGATTATGTGAAATTGGTGAATGTGTACAAATTTTAAAATTGAATTCTATATTTTTTATATGGAATTAAGATAAATTTTATGAAATTGGAAGCTTTGAAAAGTTCATGCTCTTACCCTCCATCCTCCATCATCATTCATTGGTGGCTTTCATTATTTTTTTAAAAAAAACATAAGTAAAAAAAAAACATTTTTTTAATTTTTAAAAACACAAATACATTTTTTTAATTTTTAAAAATAATTATAAAATATAATTTCTCAATTTAATGTTTCCCCTGCTGTTTTTATTTTTTATTTTATTTTTATAATTATTTATTAATATTATTTAATAAATATAAATAATTAATTTTTTTTATAATGAATATAATAATATAATTATATACCAAAAAAAAGTAATTATTTAATATTTATTAAAGGACAAATTAGTCTTCTTACCTCACATTTTTTTACAAACTTTCAATTTCATCTTTTCATACCAAACACACTTTTCAATTCAAATAATTCAATTCTAATTCCAATTCTATAATGTTCTTAAACCAAAACGCTATCATCACCCGAATGGCTTCTTGATTTTTATTTTTATTTTCAGAATGATTTTTTAAGTTTCATCGAAAAGAATTTTAATTTTAAACGATTATTTATAATTTGACTCTCAAAATCTAATTAATATTAATGAGGGAGACAATATACATTTTTATGACATGAAAAGGGATATATGTGTCCTTTTATTATTGTATGTGAATATTGGGAAAAAGTATTGACTAGATTTTTTCAATTAAAAAAAATAAATTTGAATTAAATTATTAATTACAGCTACGCCCGACATATATATATATATATATATATATATATATTATATACACACAATTTAGTTTGGCATAATTAATACAACTTTGATTAGCAAATTAACGGACACAGATAATATTTAAAATTTGGATTGATCAGTCAAGAAGCAATTGATATTTGGTACACATTTTAGTAGTTCAACACTTCGGCTATGTTTGCTTCACCTTAGAATTGGGTTTGGAAATGGAATTACACATTTTCCCAACCAATTCCTAAGGTTTTGGTTCATATGTTGCATCTTAGAATTGAATTCTAACAATAAATTCAATTCACTACTAGAAAAAAGGGTTTAGTAGCAGCTTAAAACTGTCGCTATATAGTACTAAAAAACTGTTACTAACATTATACCAATAATTGGAAAACTGTTGTTATTTTCCTATCACTATAGAGTTATAGCAACAGTTATATCAATTGTTGGTGTAAATTTGTTTTATAGCAGCAAATGGAAAAAACTGCTGCTATAGACTCATTATAACTGTAGTATAAAAGAAATTTGTAGTAACAAATAAAAAAAACTGCTGGTATAAATTTTAAGAAAAGCTGCTGCTATAACCCAAATAAAACTGTTGCTTTCTTATAAATATAATGAGATACAAATATTCTAATAATTATAATAAATACATTATAAATATAAATATAATGAATTGTAAGGAAGCAATATAAAAAAGTAAGATGGATCAACATTTATATTGCAAACTTTCCAATCTATTTAGGATAAGAATAAATCCAAGTTTTGTAATTACAATTATCCATTCCACAATTATTTCCAATATATGCAAAAAAAAAAAATACACATGAAATATAAATAATTATAGGTAAAATCTCTATTGAGATTGAACTTTTCTACAAATCTCTAAGTCTCCAATTCTTGTGCCTCTTGAAAATTTCAGTTTTGCACCTATTAAGATTTAAGAAGGCCAAATAAATATGAATACATTATAATAAATCATTTGAAAATAATTTGATATATCTAATAAAGAGACTTAAAATCAGACCCATCAAACCAAAATCAGAACGTAAATCACAATAATCTGAAATTAGAATGTAAATCACAGTAATTTGAAATCACCATTTACGAGCAATGATCATAAAATGTTAGGTAACATGGTATGTATAAAAGAAAAGTGGCCAAATCTGTATTTTTAAATTCAAATAACCATCATATGAATCTAAATTTCCCAATAAGAAATCATAATAAAATAAGAAAGCAGGAAGCTAACTCGGCAATGCTCTATACATGGTTAGAGAATGCTACTTTCAAAAAAGAAATCTATTCAACTTCAAGATACTTACATGAACAGCTTAGATACTCAAAGATATTCATAATAAGTGTATCATATAAACAAATAGAAACCCCTTTTTTTTTTTAAATATTTTAAGTTAACTAATTATTTCTTAACTTAAAACATTCCACTAGTCACTTGGCATACACATTATCCCCACAATTACATTCCTAACAAATGAAAATTGATACTTATATTCACACGGTTCAAATTTCATGTCAAACCCTTGGTAAGATATAGAAATAACACCTCCAAATTGACATAAAATATAAGTAATGTAAGGATCCCATATTATGAAGCTTGAACATAGCGAAAAAGACTTTAAGATAGAAAAGTATAACTATGCAAGACTCAGACTTGCTCTGTCACCACATAGGAACAAACAAGCATCAAAACAGAGTGAAGAGGAGTTATACCTTGTCCTGACCACCAACATCCCACACTGTGAAACTGATTTTTTGTACTCCACCGTCTCAACATTAAATCCTGCAAAAAAAAAAACAACCTTGTTATTGGATCAATTCAAAAAAATGCCGTAAGAGAAGTTAGTAACTCATCATTTAAACAATGTTAGATAATAAAAAAATAATACCAAAAACTGAGCCAGCATAAATTATAAATAACAATACGCAAATTCTGCAATCTTTATCACCAAAGAAATATAATAACAAAGTGCATAGAAAAATAAGGTGCGAGATGCATGGGATTAGAAAGCTTGAGAACATAATAAGTATAACCTTAAATGTTAAAACGGTGGAAAGGAAACGTGCAAGTAAAGCTTCACAGGCGAATGATGCAGAGCTTCCACCATCAATTCCGAATGCAGATGCTCTTTTACTCTCTTCAACCTTGTCAACCTAGTAAATAACATTAAAAAGAATCTTAACATCTAAGAAGGAACAAGTATTGCTCACAAAAGGAAAAAAGACTGAAACGTCGGAATGAAACTTAGTTAAAAAGGAAAAAAAAAAGAAGAAACAATAAAAAAAACTTAGTTAAAAAGACACATGTCTTGGTTGCTTAGTGCTGCACTTAGCCATACCTGGCCTCCAGGTTTCCTCCATATTCTATGCTTGAACAATTTTCAAGAAGTAGACGTGAGTTAGTCTCAACTCTAAAGCCTAACACTGAACAAGAAAAAATAATTATGAAAGAAAAACATGTGATTTGATCAATGAGGGTACTGCGTATATAGCATGATGGAGATAAACACTGAACATCAAATAATCAGACTTTAAATGACATTATTAAATTAATTATTGGAACTAAAGCATGGATTATAGTTAACAGTAGTAGTAATACTTCCACTGCACCACAAATTGTTCACTTATATAATTGTGGAAGTGAAAATGATATTTATAATTATATTGGTGCAGTTCCTTCTCTCTATAAACATATGGTATATATAATTGCTTTAGGAAAAATAAAAAATCCCAACCATCACCTATATATAATATCTTAGAGAAAACAATCACTTTTCTTTCGTTTGCTCAAATTCCTACTCCTATTAATCTAAAACAACATGTACAAATAAAATATAATCCCTTCAACTTATTGCCCGCCATCAATCATATATATATATATATATATATATATATATATATATATGTATTCCAGACTCATACAATCTCGGAATAAATATAATACTAGGAATTACAATTTATTAGGCAGCAGAATATTGTAGTTTATGAAAATAAAACAAAACAAAAATCTACTTAAAAAAAATATAATACTAGGAATTACAATTTATTAGGCAGCAAATATACCTTTTTGATTCTTCTCCCATACTGAAAATGAGTTGGCTTTTGCCATTAGTGCTTTTTTTTTCGATCTCTGCAAATTTTCAAGGTGTATATATATATAGCACACTTGGCTATCAAAGAGGCACAAATCAAACACAATTAATAATGAACTAGGAAACAGAGGATGAAGGAAAATTTTCTTAGAGAAAATGCATTCAAAATAGAAAGGGATAGAGGAAATTGAAATGAAACAGAGATAACAATTTGGATTCCAAGAAACGAAAGAAGAGACTATACTATACAGCATTTATCTTACTTGTACAGTACAGGTCTATTTTTTTTTAAAAATTTTGCTGCTGTCCTTTTGTGATATTGCTGTGATGGTAAGCATAGTTCTTTGACCAAACCTGAGGAGTAAGTAAGGATATGTCATATCAGGTCACAAGCACAAGTAGTTGCAGAATTGAATACAAAGAAAGTACATGTTTATGTTATTCTCCATCATATACTTTCACTGTTATGAGCTACCTGGTTGAAAATATGCTTTCTACCTTACAAGCTCACCTTTTGCCTTACACCAATTATATTACCTCAGTGTTTCTGGGCATTGGCTCTTCTCTGCACTAGGCTTCCTAATAGGTAAAGTAAAACAAAGGCTACATCTCATATTCAAAGGTATTTTGCTTAATTTGCCTCTCTATTGAAGAATGTGCATTTTTTTCAAGCATGTTTCTAGTTGCATTTTCCATCATCTTTGGAGTTGAGACAGCCAAGGGTTTCAGATGGGTTCTCAACGTGATTTCAATAAGTCAAAAATGGCCAATCAAGTGGAAAGTAAATAGCAGAAAGCGTCAATTAGGAGTTATGAGTGTAGCGTTAGTGATATTAGGCTCATTATGGGGTGTGAGTGGTGCATCGGTGAAGACTAAGTTCAAGCATGGTGGTAATGCTGCTCAGTTATGGCTAGCTTGTTGGACCTATAGGTGTGTGGATTCGGTGGTTCCTAGCACCCCTCAATGGAAGAGGACTGGGAAAAGCAGGGCTCATGAAATGGGTTCCATTTGGGACACTGATGGCTAATGTTTCAGCTGCTTGTATCATGGCTGCACTTGCTAGTGTCAAGAAAGCAGTAAGCTTGTACAAAAACCTTAACATCATTCATTTTGTATTGTTTGAAAATGGAGATGATGATGAGTACTAGTATGTGTATATATATGCAGGTGAACACAAGGAATTGTGATACTGTAGTGGCAGGGTTACAGTTTGGTGTAATATAATTTTACCTTTCACATAATCATCAATATATATCCTTGTATCTCATGACCAGCAGTTCGACCAACCTGAAAAAATTGCAAAATGATATGCAACAGTCAACAAAGATACAAAAGAAAGAAAGACTCAATTCTTAGATACTCACCACAAAAACAAAAGGCTGTATATCAGAAGCATTTCTAACATAGTCGTCAAGATTGACTACATTTGAACCTTGAGCACCAGTCCCATGCAAGCAGCCTAAATTCGTAACATATATAACAATTAATTACTTAAGACCCACATATGATAAAAAAATTCTCATTAAAAAAGATCCTTGTTTACCTATTTTTCGGGAGTTTGGAGGTAAACTGGAAATTAATTTTGAAAAATCAGTGATTTCACTCCAGATAACCGTCCCATAGCACTCTATAATTCTAGTTGCAAATAAACTTTCTACAAGGATATATAAAAATTCTTCAACAACATTCGCTCAACAATAGTATATTGTAAAATAGAAATGGAGAGACTAAAAATTACTTACGTAATCGAGAAACAAAATCCTTTGGTTGAGTCACTGGGCTGGATTTAGCGCCGCCATTGTAATTGCTTGCTAGCCAGGATACACGTCATCTACATGTCCAGCGATTGAACCGTAGTTTTACCTGATAACAGAGATCTGCTAGAAGACAGCGACGACGACGAGCTATGCTGTAAAAGACGGCTACAAGTTGTGAGACGCCGGCGTGATGCGAGATCTGCTGAGCAAACGAGCGAGGGAAGCAACGATTTAATGCAGACGACGAACGGAAGCAACAACCTGTAGTTGATGACCAGCTGAAGCGACGGCGGAGGTGGACGGTGGGCTAATCGGCGGCTGTCAACTGAGAGACGATAATGTGTGATGAAGATGAAGGGATGAAAGTTAGGTCAGGGTTAAAGTTAATTAGTTTTGATTATTTAATAATTTTTTATTTTATAAATATAAATATAAATAATAAAATATGAAATCAGAAAAATAGATTTTATGATTCAATAAACATTTTGTTATACTAACATGTGTAAGTGCTACTATAGCAAAAGTATATACTAGCACCTATAAATTAAATGCTACTAAAAGTCATATTTATAGTAGCTAATCGATAAACTGTTACTATATTAAATTTTATTAGCTGTTTTAAAAAAATTGTTACTAATTCTTATTTTTGTAGTAGTGTATTTACATTGAAAATAACAGTTTTTTTTTTTGCCAAAGAAAATAACAGTTATACAAGAGTAAAAACAAATACAACAAACTTTAATTGGGGATATTTACTTTGTACATGAACTTTCACATATAGTGTGAACAATATAATTATAACTTTCATTAATTAGTCATTATTTTTTCTCATTAATGAAGATGAAAGAGTGTGTACATGTGCACGCATTTTTCGTTGAATCTTTAATTTATCGACTTTTCTGATCTGTTTGTTTCCTTCTACTATATTTCACTAAAAAAAAGAATTTATGCTAATTAAAAAAAGACTTTGACTCTAATAATTTAATTAAAATTCTTTTTTTAGTTGAAAAAAATTTAGTATTTCCTTTAGGACTAAACTTAAAAGTCTACTGTATATTACGCTAAAATAATGACTTTATGCTTGATAAAAGACTTTCATTATAATAAGTTAATTAAAAATTATTTTTTTAAGGAATGGCACTTACCATACCCATTATTCTAACATTCTCTCTTTCATCTCATCATATCGATCGTATTTTATTTTTATTTTAAATTATAAAATAAGTATTTTAATTTGTGACACCAAAAAATGTCAACAATCATGTTAATATAAATGTACTAGAGATTTTACATGAACATTCGTGCATGTAACTTATTTTCTAATATTTAAAAATGTAATATAAAGATAATTATTATTTTAAAAAAAATAATAAATCAAATATTTAGTAATTTTATAATTCTCAGTGTGATAATTTCTCATCCATTATATTTTTTGTTTCTCTCCTACACCCTTTCATATTTTTTGTATTTTTTTCATTATAAAATAATTATTTTGTAATACCAAAAATTGGTGATATTAATTAATATATAATATATATTACGACAAGCATAGGCACACAAATAATTTCTTGTAAGAAAGAGATCCATTTTCAACCTAAACTTCCAAAACAAAAAATTTCAAAACTAGTGGATTTGAGAAGAAAAAAGCAAATGAAAACTAGAGGGAACAATGGCCAAAACAAACTAGCTAGAGGGAACAAAAAGCCAAAAGGGGTAACTACAGATTTAGGAAAAAGTCTTCCTTTGTTTTAGGAAAATTAATGATTTAAGTCAATATTTTAAAAATTGAACCACCTATCCAACTAATAAAACAATTGGTACAAAGGCTAGGTCTTCCTCTCCTCTGTCGCATTGCCGTTTTGCTTCTTCATCTAAATTACACTAGCAGCTTCTTCTTAGTAGGAGGGGTTGCTATAACTTACAAATTTTTGTAAATTATAGCAACCCTTCCTTATTTTCTTTATTTTGTTTGATTTTAGTACTTAAAATAAATAGATCTTTCAGATCTACATTGTCCCCCATTATTTTGGTGGTGTTTTCTTCCAGATCTATTCTGTGTTTTTGTCTTCCTTTGTGAAAGTTTACTCTCTAATTAATTACTAGATCTTCTTAGATCTGGTAACTAGAGTTGGTTTTCTTCCAGATCTACGTTTGTGTAGGAATTTTTTTTGCGGATCTACATATCTTTATGTCAGAAAGCTTCCACTTCATCATGTTGTTAGAAAATTTCAAGGCACTCTTAACTTTGAAGATTACTACAGATTTAATATGCATGAGATCTAACAGTAAAAACTTTATTGACAACATCAAGAATAGTGAAGTTTTTCATCCTAAGTTTATCTTACAAATGGGACCAGTTAATCTTTATTCGCCCTTAGTTTAACAATTTTTACGAATTCTTTCTTCTGTATTGTTAGGATGGAGTTGTTTAATTTATTGTAAGTGCTATTGAGCTTTTCTATAATTTGATGAATTTTATTATTATAAAAAAAATAAAACGATTGGTACAGAGTTTAATTTGGTGGTTCAATTATGGTTGAATTGGTATTAATATTTAATATATATCATGCCACTAGTTATACTTATCGATCACCAATGTGAACTTCACTATTTAATTTGTTTTTATTTTATAATTAAGGTGTAGAAATTTGAATGCCTCACTTTCTTATTAATATTATATATATATATATATATATATATATATATATATATAGAATTAAAATATTATTTCTTAAAGTTTTAGACAAATGGTCATTCAAAAAGTTCTAGACAAATGAATAAAAAAACACGAATTTCTTGACCATATTTGTTTAAGACCTTGAATTATAGTGCTTTGTGAAACATATATAGTACTTGTTTTAATCAATTAAAAAAGAAGTCCACTTTTTTAATATTCGTCTTTGTTTAAAAAAAAAAAAGGATAGTCCACTTGACTAAGGGTAACCATTGTTTTAGGCAAATTAATTACTTTGTATTTATAAAATGCATTATTGGAGACGCTGCTGGTGGAATGAGTTATTGTTGTTGTATTATGGATAAATGGAACCCATTTGGAGTCTAATCCAATCAAAGGAATGGGATTAATGGATTAGAAGATCAAGATCGACCATTCTTTAATTTTTGATCGATAGATTATAATTAAGTACATGTAACTTATTTTGTAATATTTTAAAAAATATTATATAAATAAATTATTATTATATTTTAACACAATAATAAATTAAATATTTATAAAAAATTAATCATAACTACTATGGTAACTTCTTATCTATTATCTTTTTTTCTCTCTCCCACATTATTCTATCATGTATTTTATTTTATATTTTTAAGGTTTTGCTAACAAGTGTTCTAAAGACATTGTTTAAGAATTCATTTCAACCAATAAGAGAGTTTAAAAAATTATTACTTTTGACTTTTCATTAACGGCACGTTCTTTACACAGAAATGGAAAGGGAATGAGAATGCATTTGCAGTGTCTGGTAGTAAAAATTAGAAATGAAATGAGAATGTATTAAAATTATCACTTTGTCCTTTATATTAAAATAATAAAAGAAAAGAAAGTTATGATTGTGTCAAATCAAAGGGTATAATAGATTTTTGTATTTTTTTCTTTTTTTTAAAAAAAAGTTGATGGAAATGAAAAAGTGAAAAAGTACCCGGTGAACCCCACCCATTCCATTCCCATTTCCTTCCTGAGAGTCATCCATTTTACATAAAGAACACCACCTAAGTTCAAGGCAATATATTCTCTCTCGACCAATGACTATCTTAAGGTACTTGTTAGTTGAACTCTATTTTTAATTTTAAAACAATTGTTTTGTAACACCAAAAAAGGTATGACATCAAGGTTGTCAAAATCGCGATTTAAATCGTAAAATCGTACGATTTTCCGATTTTACCTATTAAAATCGAGTTGAATCGTAGGTAAAATCGTGCTGGAGTAAAATCGCGATGGAATCGAGTGGAGTAAAATCGGTGGAATCAGTGATTTTACCTCCGATTTTACGATTTTATGTTAGCCCAAAAAAAAGCCTGTTTGATGTTTAAAAAAATAATCTACAACTCATGCCCCCAGCCCAATCACAAACCCTACTCATTTTTTGATGTCCTTAACATAACAATTGGATGTCATTACGTCAAAGTAACAGCTTCTTGCCCTTTGGGAATTCCACTCTAGACGTTACGACTATTGTTGCTCAAGTATATTAATTACTTACATTATACTGCTAATTTAATTTATTCATTCTACTGTAAATGAATTGTTTTAAGTTTTAACTAACATGCATATATATGTTACAAATGAATAAGGAGTATTACATGACGGCATCACTATATTTCATGTTTAATTTTGTATGTGATTTACTATGTTAATTAGGTACTTATGTTATATATATATATATATATATATATATATATATAACATAAAAAAATTCTTACGATTTTGTCATAGATAAAATCTTACGATTCTACGATACGATTTTATACCCCCTTCTACGATTTTACTTAAAATCTAGACTTTCACAACCTTGTATCACATCACAAAAAGGCAACAACCATATTAATATATATATATATTATTATATATATATATATATATATATATATATATATATTATAGATGCTTGCTGCTCGCTAGTCACGTTAATTTTTTTGCCGGTCAAAATTCAAAATTGGTCTTTTATGTTTCAAAAAGTTTAAATTGGTCCTTTATGTTTGCAAGAAGTTTCAAATTGGTCCTTCCGTCCAACTTGATTAACTTTTTCCGTTAAGTGATGACGTGACCTGCTGAGTCGGATCCTACGTGTAAAAAAGGTGATTGGCACTCCACATCACTTGCTACGTCACTCTCCCACTCTCTTTCCCCGCCACGTTAGCATATCTCATCATCCTTCCTCTTCTTCTTCCCTTCCGCTTGTCCATCTCCATCTTCTTCATCATCATATATAGATAATGTATAAAAAATTTAAGTTTCTATATTTCATAAAGATAATTTTAGAACTAAGAAACTAAATACACAATTTAAAATTAAGTATCGAGATGATAAACTCCCTTGTAATTTGTAGCTTGAGAAATCAAATTAAATCACAAAATTCATCTTCAAGAAGCATGGAATCTAACCAGCGAACCACACATACATGAAAAGAGATGTAAAAATGTCCTTCAACTCAACCATGTTGGTGCAAGAAGTGGAAGGGATGAACCGATGAAGATGCGTGAGTCAGTGAGATACTGGAGAGGTAAATATTTTAATGTGTTGAGGATGACCGCGTGAATGAATGCATGAGAAGATGGAGTGGATCTAAATAACAAAATAATTCATCTCCAGATTTTTATTACAATTAATACATTTAATAAGTCCAATAAAATATAATAAACATTTTAAAATAAGATATAAAATAAGGACTTAGCTTATAGTCAATACTTCATCTTTTTCTAGCTTTATCACAGTAAGTTCTTTCCTCTCTCTTGTCCTTACTCTCTAGTACGCAGTACATAAACATAGGGCAGAAGGCCATGTTGGTACTAGTATTACCAACATTATTATTCAATTCAAAGACACACAACACATGAACACAACACTCCGTGAACGTACCGCAAGCAAGCAGTACATTTTTATTTGGGAAATGAACGTAATTAACAAACTGATCATTGCATCATTGATCTATGGTTCAGAGGTAACAGCCCAGACGGAAGTTCCGTGAGCGAGGGTGTTATTGCCGCTATTGAGAATTTGAGGAACGGCAGTGGTAATGACGGGGTATGGGATTATATTCCAATCGTTGGGTAGGATGCTATAACCAACGAGGAGCTTCTGTCTGGGTAATTGTTATTAGAGGCTAATCTGGTGAAAGTGGAAATGAGTGATTGGGCATTGTTGATAGGATTATTAGCAAAGCCATCGTGGACTTGATAAACCACATATTCAAAATTGCTAGGATTCCTCCTGTATAGTTGAAGGTAGGAGGCTTCCACGTTCTGAGATGTAGATATGGAAGCTTGAGTGATGACTCGTTGGGTGGTCCTGAGGTTGGAGACCAAACCATCTACGGCTTCGACGAAGTCACTGACATTGGTGTTGATTGTTGGGTAGAAAACGTCGAGGCCATCGAATCCAAACTGTTGGAGGATGCCTGCGAGGGAGCTGGTGGCGTTGTTCACCCAAACCGGCCTGTTGACCAAGGTGAAGGGGAATGTTTGGCCACGGCCTCCGATGCACAAGTAGAATTTCACTACGGAAGGCGAACTTCGCTTGAAGCTCGCGATTAATTGGGGAGTTATACTCGGGTCAAACACGGGTCGGAATATTCCGTCCGTTTTCATCATGTTGGCATCGTAGTCTCGGGCAAAGCACACCACGATGTGCATTTCACTGGGGAAAGGAAACGACATGTTTTGGAGGCGTTGCACGAAGGAGTCATCGCTCACGTATTCTCGGTAAATAGTGTTGCTCATTTTGGAATCCAATTGAATCAAAGGGAGATATATGTATAGATTATGATTCACTCAAGATCAAGATCGCTTTTGTGGCTCTGGCACTCATCATCACTTCATCCCATCCCTTATATATATAGATCAACATGCATGATCAACACTCCTGCTCATGCCATGCATGATGTCACTGCCCTAAACGTCATACCCCCATTAATTAATTACCTCATCATTAATTCCTTTAATTTTCCTCCTCCATTCCTTAGCTTCTCCTTTCATTTTTATTACATTCCTCCTCTTCGTGCCAACCATTAAAGGAACAAAAACGGATAAAAGTTTACTATTATCCAATGCATCCCTCCAATTATGTAATATTAATAATAAAAATTTACATTAATTAGGATCCACTTTAAATAAATTAGGGACTAATTAATTATAAAGATGTATTATATTGAAGTTAAGTATTACCAATTTACCATACTACTAAACATCTATTCAAGAAAAACATTATAAAAGTCACGCCCACTAGCTAATTAATTATAATAGTCCACTGTATGAACATTGTCATTATTGAGAAAAAAAAAACTAATGACTAATTAATGTGGCAGCTCATATATAAGTTTTTTAATTTTTACAGAGTAGACTTAATAATTAATGGTATGGCTTAATAGTCCACTATATGAACATTGTCATTATTGAGAAAAAAAAACTGATGACTAATTAATGTGGCAGCTCATAAATAAAGTTTTTAAATTTTACAAAGTAGACTTAATAATTAATGGTATGGCTTAATAGTCCACTATATGAACATTAAAAAACTAATGACTAGTTAATGTGGCAGCTCATATATAAAGTTTTTTTAATTTTAAAGAGTAGACTTAATAATTAATGGTATGGCTTCTAATTCTATTTTAATTTGACTTGATTAAGATTTAAAAGATAAGAAAAAAAAGGATCCAAGAGAGTTGACTTGATAATAAAGAAGATATACAACTAGGAAGAGAGGTATATGTGGGATAAAAGTCTATATTATAGTAGTACTGAATTTCGGTAGTGATGAATCTCTGAATCTCTCTAGGCTGTTCTAGTGACTTGCAAGGCAAGAATTACGGCAGGGGAAGGTCCCCTAGTCGGACTCCGACGCTCAAGTCAGTATGGGTTGTATAGAGTATAAGGGAAATTCAATAGTTTACTTGGGGGGTCTGATCGAGTATTTATAGGCTTAATTCCCTCAAGAGTAGTATGGTCATTTGAGGTGAGGCTGGACCACTTGTGTAACGGTAATTGATGTTGACAGCTATGGAGGACCAACCAAGCTGGGGATGGCTCGGTCGTGCTGATGGGAATATCTCGTTCGTGCCGATGGGGATCCCTCGGTCGGTATAGCCATATCATATCAGGTAGTTATATATCCTTCCAAATCCAATTATATGGTATCATTTGTTAATACTAATAGAAATTCAAAATTTGATCCTTTTTAAATTTAGTCCTTCTCCAGTAGGGTTCGTCCTCAAGACAGCTTCCTTTCCGCCGCCTTCCACATTGGTTCTACCTTCCTGGGAAAATGAAAATCCTAAATAGTAAGGATGATACAGTATATCTTTATCCGATCATAAATAGAATTTTCAAGAATGTAATTGAATGAAAGAATATTAAAGTTACCTTAAAGGTGTCTCCTAGTTGATTGAATGAATCAACTAGGACAAGTGGACAACAGCAGAGCAAATGATTGTGACCTCATTCTGTAGTGCATATCATCTCATGGAGGATGACCACTGAGTCCAGTTCATCTGCTATTCACAATTGTGATCAATGATCGTAACTTGGTCACAATTTAACATGATCAGACAACAGCAGAAAATACGGACTCATCACCAATGAAGGGAGTCTTTCTTTTAATGCCCTATTTTCTTTATTAATATGTGAAAATTACAAAATTTTCCTAACTTATAAATTAGCAAGACCTGTAATTATTTAAAAATTATAAAATTAATCCAAATTTTCCATGTCAATTGTCTACATATAATTCATTAACCAAATTGATAATAAGAAAAACTAAACTGAGAGGACAAATAGACTAAAGGTCTATTTTGGTCCTCAATGTTTGCTTGAAGTTTAATGTTGGTCCTTAATGTTTCAAAAGTTTAATGTTGGTCCTCAAAGTTTTTTTGGGTCGATTTTGGTCCTCGAGCGTAACACCGTTAACTTTTTGCCGTTAAATGATAACGTGACATGCTTATATGGCACACCCTCTCTCCTACATGTATATTGTAATGATGTGGCATGACACATCACTGCCACGTCACCCCAGATTGCCACATCGTCATCTTCTCTCCTTCACCAGCATCATTATCATCATCATCTGGCGTGACGTGGCAGTGATGTGTCATACCACGTCATTACAATATGACATGTAGGAGAAAGGATGTGCCATATAAGCATGACACGTCATCATTTAACGGCAAAAAGTTAGCGGTATTACGCTCGAGGACCAAAATCGACCAAAAACAAAAACTTTGAGGACCAACATTAAACTTTTGAAACATTGAGGACCAACATTAAACTTCATGCAAACATTGAGGACCAAAATAATACTTTAGCCGGACAAATATAAGAAGGATAAAGATATCATCTACAGGTCGGTCAAATTAATATTTTACTCTTATTTATTTCAACTTAAAAAGGTAAATAACTCTTAAGAACTATTTTATATTAATCAAGTATATATTTAATTATATAAATAATAAAATTAAAAATATTTTGGTTAAAAAATAAAATTGTGAAATTTATATGGGCATAGATGAACGCTAACTCACAGAGTCATAGATTAGACATTCTCTATCTGGATAAGCCCATTTCTATATTTTCCGTATCTCCCATAGGGCCCGCTTAAAGGACAGTCCAAACCTTACGGCTTGGGTCCAAATACTTCTCAAGCAGATTTGCATAGATTCATTGGCCTATCCAGATTTTATCCCATTAAACTCTCAGGCCCAAATTTTCTTACAAAAACGCTGAATACCTCCATCACTAATAACAACAGGAGATGAGATCCTCTAAAGTAATTCTCTACATTTTTTGGTGGAGTTATGAGAGAGATAGAGATAAGGAAAATATTTTTTATCTTGATTTTTTTCTCTCCCAATTTTTCTTCTCTCTATCTCTCTCATAACTCCACGAAAAAATGTAGAGAATTACTTTAGAAGATCTCCTCTCTAAGAACAGTGAAGTACAACGGAACAAACATAAAAGATTACCGTCAAAACTCAGATATAATATTCAAATTTTACATTAATTTTTTTAAAAATCTTACAATCAATTTATATAAAAATTTTAAATTAGAATTAATTGTGTTTAAAGTTTCAAATTTTGTCTTAATACTTACGTCTAAATTTTTAACAGAAAATAATAAAACATGACATTACATAATACTAATTTATCACTTAAAATGAGGTCATTTCAAATCATTTTAAGTGATAATTTAGTATTAATATAACTTATAAGATATCATATTATTGGCAAAAAAGATATCATATTATTATTTGTGGTTAATAAATTTTAAGATTTATTTACAACATTAATATTAATAGAAAAATGAAAGATTGAGATTACAATTAAGAATAACTAGACAAATTAAGAAGATCAAAAGGGACAAACATTATAATTTAATTCAAACATATATAGAGTAACACAAATTAAGCACGCATAAGTACTTAATTACTACGAACATTATTATTTAATTCAAAGACACAACACTCCATGCATGTAATGTGCAAGCAGTACATTTTTATTACCTCATCACATCTCTCGCTCTGTCTCTATTAATTAATTAATTAATTAATGAAAGTTATACAAGTAAATTAATAATTGACTTTGGTTCAAAAAAATTGTGGAATTGGAATTGGTGGGATGAAATTGAATTATTTGAATTGAAAAGTGTACTATTTGATATGAAAAGATGGAATTGAAAGTTTGTAAAAGAATGTGAGGTAAAAAGACTAATTTACCTCTCAATAAATATTAAATAATTATTTTTCATTTAATTTTATTTTTTGGTATATAATTAATTTTTTATATTCATCATAAAAAATAATTATTTAATATTAATTAAATAATTAAAAAAACATTAATAAATATTTATAAAAATAAAATACAATGAGACAGATAGAAAGAGAGAGGGAGAGTAAGGGCAAAAGTATTTTTTAAACTCAATTCCATAAAATTTATCCTAATTCTTTAAAAATTACACTACTCGAAGCCACTACAAATCGCCTTTAATGTTTGCAATTTAGTTAAACAGATGAAAATTAATTTCACATTTTTCGTGAGGGCTTCCCTTTTGATCTCGAGCCATAAAGCATCCTTAATATTGATGTTTATAAGGTTAATTTTCTTGATTATCAAAACATTGCAATTTTGTGGTCAACTTACACCTAAATCAATCTTATTAATTATTAGTGTTTTTTGAGTGCTACAAAAAACATCAACATATCAGTAGATACATTTAAATAGGAAATAGACAATAACAAGGGGACATATATCCGTAAGAAAACCAATTGGTGTCACTTCGGTTCCAAAATGTTAAAGTTGAGATAAAGTCAAAGGATAAAAAATGTCCTTTTGCTGGCGAGCAGGGGTTGATATGCACATACATGCAAGAGAGGAAAAGCAAAAAGAACTTCTTCTTTTTTGTAAAAGTGTATTTTTTAATTAAAACCAAAGAACGAGTACAAAGGAAAAGAAATAGTAACACAAATTTACACATGCACCGGGAATCATTTAATTCAAAGACACCAATTAAGGTAGAGAACAACTAAATCATTAATTATGGCATATATCTTATTCTTTATCATCGGTGATAGCCCAGACGGAAGTTCCCTGAACAGTGTCGTCTCTGAAGAGTTGAGGAAGGGCAGCGAGGATGAGTGGGTATGCGACTTTATCCCAATCTTTGGGTAGGATGCTATGGCCAACGAGGAGCTTACGTGTGGGGTATCTATGATTAGAGACCAAGTTTTTGAAATCTGTGATGAGCTCTTGAGGATTAATGAGACGATTTTTATGTGCGTCATCTTGAGTTTGATAAACCACATAGTCAAATTGTGTTGATTCCTATGGTACAGCTCTTTGTAGAACTTGTAATCCATGCTATTCATGTAGTGACATGGAGATAAGGAAGCGGTAGTAATAGTTTTTTCCGTCATCAAATTTTCTATCACCTTTCCTATGGCATCCACGAACATTTCGACATGGGCACCGATTCTTGAATAGTAAACGTCGATGCCATCGAATTTATATTCGATGATGCCTGTGAGCGACCTGATGGCGTTTTTAATCCACTGATCCTTTTGGACTATGCGGAAGGCGTAGTCCTCGCTACGGTTTCCAATACAAGAAGAATTTGACTTTGGAATCGGAAGGCACGGATAGCTTGAAATCGGCGATCAATTTGGGAGTCACGTTTTTCTTATCAAAGAACACTTTGAAAATTCCGTCCATGTGTGTGCCGTTCTCGTTGTAGTCTCTGGCAAATGCCAAAACAACGTGCATTTCTCCCGAGATTGCTTTCAACTGGTGGAGACGCTCCACGAATGAGTTATCGCGGCAGTATTCACGATAAATGGAACCCATTATTCCCTTACTTGTGCAGCGCGGAGAGCTTCAACTTCCTTCTTTAACTCTTCATACTCTTTTGTACGATGGCTTAAGTCTTCCTTCTTTACTTCTAACTGTGATTCTAACTTGTTTAGCTTCTCCTTTTCCAGAATAACTTCCATTTGTTTCTCTAAATCTAAACCCGCAGGTGTGGTTTTCGGGTGTGGAGAAAATACCAATTGTGTGATGGGTTGGATCACCTCATTCAAATAATACTTATTTCCCCATATGTGAGAACTATTATTTGTAGAAGTTGGAAGAACTTTATATTTTTCCCAATCGAAACGAAAAAGGATTTTATAGTAATTCCCACCTTCTCCAAACCTGTTCCTTGCATATAAAGGATCTCCTGTGTAGAACAAACACCAACCACCGTCATTAACCATCACCTGACGCACCATCAACTCTCTACACAATTTTCTCAGATCTTTTCCCTGTAATGTACTCCCATTCACTTCAAGTCTCGACATATTCCTTTGGCAATCAATCTTTCCCATGAATCGAACTTCCTTAACATGTCCACTAGGGCTATCAACTTTCCACAAAGTCAATGGACCTTCACCATCACAATCTTTGCAACTTATAAACAGATCGTCAGCATTCAATCTAATCTCTTTGGATTGGTCAGCACCACCAGTCCAATCAGATTCGATATGAAAGCAATTAGACTCCTTAGTTGGAGGGAATATATCCTATTCTAGACCACAATTCTTTGGGAGGATATGGTGCATTAACTCCATATTTTCGCCAGTTGAATAAATCATGAAGTGGATAAAAGGCTTTGTAATCTATACTTTGATTTTTTTATTTACATATGCCAAACACAAACCTTGACGATTCACAACTAGATTCCCATCGCAGATTTCTTCGATCAGTTGTTGCAATTTGGAGCCATCAATCACAACTCCGTAGATTACAAGCTTATTTAGAAACGTATTTTTTGCGCATGGAGTTTCGCAATAATACTTTTCTCCTCATTAATATTCCCATCAGGGTTTGACTCATTTCCCCCACAGCGACGATGTATTCATCGTTTAAGGACCTCAAAAAGAAGTAGTCATTGTTCAAACTGAAACTTGCCATTGTTCAAGACCTATACAACATATGTACGCAAAATATAAAATAATTAAGCCTATCTAGTAACTTTCAACTTCATTTGAATTTTAAAGAGGAAACACTAAGACTTAACTATATGAGCTAGCTAGTGTTCTATAATTTTTTCTTTAAGTATCTTTATATTTGAGATAATTCTGCTTGAAATACAATCAAATACTAAATGCGGACACAACTTCAAACAGTGATTCAAACATGAGTTTGTTATGTTACGAAGGAAAGACTAACCTTCCATTATAACCAATCCTGTTGGTTTTATACGGTATATATTTTGTTAGTATGTATGGGTAGTACTATATCTGTATGTTGTATACAATGTATATGTATATTAATAAAGCTAAAATACATCGAGACCTCCTGAATTTAATTTGGGTTAGGAACACATACACTTTTTGTTTTCAAAACCTTAATTATAGACAGACCCCCGGCCATTCAATTTGGAGTACCTTACACCTTTATGTTAGTTAGTCTTCAGTCAACTTTTAGCCATTTTTGTCACAAAACACATTTTGTTGGAGTGTTTTAGGCGTTATCTACCACGTAATAGCCTCAGATAATGTATTTACGTACTTTAGAAATAATGACTAAATATGAACGGAATAGTACTAAGCACCCCCAAATATTAAAAGATATAGGGGATTTGTTTGTAAAATTTGAAACTCAACGAATTTTACGTGCTCGTAACCCAAAACTCATGGGACCTCAGAATATTTTAGCCTATTAATAAACTATAGATTTGGATTATGTACTACTTTCAAAATGGGTTACAGTGATTGATCTATAACCTATTTATATATTTAAGCAAGTTTTTTTTTTTTGAAGAAAATTAACTCTTTTAAAACTAGGGAATTGGGGATATACAAGCTAGGCAGGCAAACCACTCCCTCCAAAAATCTTTGAAATGAAAAAAAAAAATAAAAAAATAATTATTTTGAAATTACTATAAATATATTGATTTATGGTAATGCGTTATCTGTTATGACATAATTTAGTCTTAATATGTGGAAAAAAATAGTATTAATCTAGACATAATATTGTCAAGTTACTTTTGGTTTAAAAAATCTAGTTTCTAGACTACAATTTAACTAGTTTATATAGTATGGAATGGAAAATTATACACGAAATAAAAATAACGATATTTGAATTTGTAAACAATTCACAGATAACTTAATATTTAATTATATTAGAGATGATCAATATATATATATATATATATATATATATATATATAATATATATCTTATAGATATCTTTAAAATTTATTCGTTGGTTTGGATCAAGATATTAATTAGTGACCAGATTCAGATCTGGGAATGAGAATAGTACACTACAAGAACATACTGTCACTATTACTTATTAAAAAGTATACTTTTTTTATAAATAAATTATTAGAAAAAGTCGAATAATATTGTCGGTGATTAATAATCATCAATAACATTTTTAAATTATATATTTTACGACGACTAATCAGAAAGAAACGACTAATAAAGGGCCGAGGGCATTAGATTTTGTACTTCCAAAATCAGATGTTAAACTTGCACTTCCCCTTTAAGAAAATTGAACTTTTATTAAGAAGCAGACCCTAATTTTGTATTTCTAATTAAAAATAAACTTACATACATTTAAATTTTATTTTTCTTTGAATAAATTAATTAACGTTTTTATCTTCGTTCGTTCAAAACCTAGCTAACAACTATAATTAATAAAGACTATTTTACAATAAAAATACTTTTTGAAGGATTAAAGCGGACCGTTGACTTTTGAACAACCAATTGAGAGACAAGGAGCATTGTTTGACTTGGAAAAAAATCTATTTACTCTTCTTATTTTCTTATTTTCTTTTGGTCAAAACTCCAAATTGGTCCTCTATGTTTCACTCAAGTTTCATATTGGTCCTTTATGTTTCAAAAGTTTAAATTGGTTATTTTTTCCGTTAAGTGCTGACATGGCATGCTGAGGTGTCACACTCTCTCCTCTCTTACGTGTACCACTTAGCTGACGTGGCCTTAGTTAAACTAAAATTAAGGACTAAAATGAAACAAAATAATTTTTCATAAGACAAAAATACAATTTTCTCACTTTTTCATCTTCTTCTTCCTCATCGCTGCTGCTACTGCGCTTGAAAACAAAAGAATGAGAGAGAGAGAGAGAGAGAGAGAGAGAGAAAAAACGCACCGATTGAAACAAAAAATAAAGGCAAGCGAACTTGAAAAACAGAGGAAGAACGAAAGATGATGGCCAATAGTTTAATCAACGAAACCAAAATTTAGTGCCAACGCATGGTTAATCAAATCCGTTAATGAGAAAACAACGAAAGTGGTAAAATAGCATACCCCTTTAATAATGATTACACTTAAAAGAGTTGAGAGAAAGTGAAGAAAAAGCAACGAAAAATGAAAACATTGAAGGTGTGGAGGTTTTCAATGGGAGAAAATATATTGCTTAAAACATTGAAGGTGTGGAGGTTTTTCAATTGGAGAAAGCGAAGAAAAAGCAACGGAAAATGATTACACTTAAAATAGGTTAATCAATGGGTTGATTTTTCGGGTTCGTGGGATAAGACATTGAAGGTATGGAGGTTTAGGGTTCGATGAAGAAGATGAAGGGAAGAGTAAGAGTTAGATGAGGAAGAAGAAGATGGGAAAGTGGAAAAATTGCATTTTTGTCTTATGAAAAATTATTTTGTTTCATTTTAGTCCCTGATTTTAGTTTAACTAAGGCCACGTCAGCTAAGTAGTACACGTAGGAGAGAGTGTGTGACATCTCAGCACGCCACGCCAGCACTTAACGGAAAAAATAGACGGAAGGACCAATTTGGAACTTCTTACAAACATAAAGGACCAATTTAAACTTTTTGAAACATAAAGGACCAATATAGAACTTGGGTGAAACATAGAGGACCAATTTGGGGTTTTGACCTTTTCTTTCTTTTTTTTCAAAAAAAGCATGTCTAATTCAAAAAATGCAAAAGAAAATTAAAATATGTGCATGATATCTTCATTATTTTATAGACTAAAGATGTAAGACAATCTAATATATCAACACATACACATCCATAATCAATATTAAATAATAAATAAACTATAGGTTTCAAAAGTTTCGTTATATATATACATAGATACTGAAAATATATTGCCCAAATAAATTTGCAAGCAGATTAAGAATAAAAGTGAAAGTGGCAAGCATGTGAAGTGCATATATAATATGCAAAAACAATATGCAATATATATGGAGGATATATTAATTTAATTTGATGGACATATATATTGAAATGAAATGTAAAAAGGGATAGAGGAAAACTTACAGTTTGATCAGAGAGATTTGCAGGCAAATAGCTGAACAAGGAGAATACACTACACAAGCACTTTGTGGTTTTGTTCAAGTTGTAAGAGAGAGAGATCTCAAACTTAGAAAGAGAGTTAAGGGAGAGATATATATGGATATTGAAACTCATTGATGACTCCTCAATTTATAGGCCAATTTGTTGATTGGAGGGCTCCTTAGTACTTAGTTTAATACTCTCTTTTGATTTGGCCACACCCACAAATGAATCATTAGCTATATGTTTATTTATTTATTTCTTAATTTCTCCATTCCTAATATCAAATGATCTAATTTTATTAGTCATTATTCTTTCATTTTTTATATTACGTGATCAAACTGCTTACACATTTTTTATATAAGAATCAATTGACTTCACATAGTCAGTTTTCTTTAATAATATTATTTCACAATAAAAAAACAATTTTAGAGTAAATTACACTCATATTCTCTATATATCTAATGCTGAAATCATACTTTTCTCCCTTAGTTTATAATTTAAAAAATTATACTACCCTCTGGTAAAATATACAAATTCATTATATTTTAGTCCAAAACTTCATTTTTCAATAATAATACTCTCCAAATCGTTTTTTTTCTTGAAGTTCTAATACAAACTTGTTTATAATAACAAATTGCGCTCATCACTCAAAGACGAACGTGATACGCACTACCAAAAAAAAAAACTATTTTTAGTGATGGTTTTTTCTTGATTTAGCGACGGTTTTAACCGTTGTTAAAGTTTTAACAACGGGTATGCTGACCGTAGTTAAAATTGGCGTCGAAAATAATCCCAATGATATTTAACATAAGCGTCGGTATTTACCGTCGCTAAAGTCTTTTAAATAAAACATTGTTGAAACCGTCGTTAAACCAAGAACGGTTAACTATTTGAAATTTGGTCACTTTTTTTTTTTATTTCTCAATGTATTGATACTTTTAATTTTCTTAAAAAAATAATAAACATATTCAAAGCAAAATAATTTCATTTATATTCAAGATGTACTTATAGTTTCACATCCAAACATATTCATAATCACCAAGCCAACTAAACCTCAAAAGTTCTACAATATTGGAGCAATAGTCATATGTATATAAGTTCAATAATCAAATTAATATATATATATATATATATATTAATGTAGGGCCTAGCACAAATCCATCTCACTGAGAGACAGATTTGTGCACAAATTTATAAAAAAAAAAATTGAAGGCAGACGAATTTTGTTTTTTATTTTAAAAAACAAGTCCGTTTGATCTCAAACGGATTTCAATTTATTTTAGGGCTCAAACGAATTTGTCTTATTCCACAACAAAAAAGGGATATCTAGAAAATATTTTTGGGGAAAGAAAATTTTGAGGTTTAATATTTTTGACAATAAATTTAAAATAAAATTGCCGTTAGAACGAGCATTTTTTTTAAAAAAAAAAAATCTCTTGATATGCTAATGGATGGATAAGAAAGAAAAAACAATGGAAATTTCACTTGATAGAAGAGAAGAGGTATGTGGGTTTTTTAATTTTTGGCCATAGGCTCATACACATAATCATTGCCGATGGATCGGAGTTCTTGGTGTTTTTTTTTTCTTTGGGATATAGAATAGTACAATAGTCAAAGATCCATAATGAAGTTTTTGTTTTACTTACAGTTGAGGATTCAAATTTCTCTAAATTCATTTAAAATTTTGCTCGGTGGACGATCTAATCTCTTGACACTAACACTCAAGAGTTAATTAAATAGTTATAACTAAGTAAAACTATTTACGATTTAAGCATGTGCAATAACCTTAGGATTTACCAATTAACTTTTTAAAAAATCTTAAAAACATGTTATAATGTACAAACTATTTATTACCTTCGTGTCTTTTTAATTTTTAGAGATCACTCAATTCAGACCTCTTCTCTCTTTCTTTCTTTGCTCTAATGCTTCATTCTCCTCCCTGTTCTTCTCCCTCTCTTTTTTTGTTTTAATTCATTTTTTGTTTTTTGTTTATTGAAAAATCCATGGAAAAGTCCAACTATGTATCACATCGGTCAATTAATTAGCCATCCAAATTAGGGATGATCAAAATATTCATACCCAATGGATACTCTGAAATTTTATGCTGTGAATTTAGGTATGGGCTCAGGTATCACGTCATCCAAATTAGGGATGATCAAAATATTTATACCCAATGGATACTCTGAAATTTTATGCTGTGAATTTAGGTATGGGCTCAGGTACCACGTCAACGGTCCGGGTCCGGGTCCGGGTAAGGAGGAACCCTACCCGTACCTTACCTACAATAGTGATTATTTATTTTTTATATATAAAAAATAATATTTTTAAACTATTTTATGTTGAAAAAATATATAATTCTAAAAAATGTTAAATATTTTATAAATATTAAAGTAATTTAATATTTTATTTATATTTATGATTTATTTTATTTTATTTTATTTTGGTGATTAGAGATGAAAAAGTTGATAAAAAAGAAAATGCAACAATAAAGTTACGTTGTGAGAGAAAATGAATTAGGTGTATATATAGGGGTAATGATGATCATTGAATTGATAGGATGGGAGAGACTGAGATAGTAGAAAGGCAAAAGTAAATAAAAAGAAACAGGAGGCTGAATCCGTTATTACAAATTAAGGATAAGAAACATAGATAGAAGCAGTAACAGAAATGAAGCAAGCAAAGCAAGCATTATTGCACACATATAGATGCCCGCCGTAAGTAGTACCTAAAATACCTAAACAAACACATGGGAGAAGGCCAAGGAGATTGAATCCTAAACTAAATAACTAGCATAGAATCCATTCTCTAAAGAGGTTGGAATAGGTACATACTAGTACTACGGATGGGACTTTATTTTTTTATTGAAAGACACACACAACACATGACGAGTGACGACACAAGACAAAGCATATATGCTCCGAATTCCGATCCTATGGAACATTGGCGATAGCCCAGTAGGAAGTTCCCTGAACGAAGCGTTGAGTGAGGGCGTCATTAGCAGCTTTTACGGCCACAGGGTTGGGAGTCATACTCCAATCTTGGGTTACGTTGGTAATGCCAACCAGCAGTCTCGTTCGGCTATTGTTGAATTGTCGTGCATTGGATAGGGTCCGTACGTCGTTGAGGAGTAGTTGAGAATCATTCACGGGATTCCTCCGATTGACATCGTGAAGTTGGAAAGCCACGTGATCAAAAATGACACGATTGTTGTAATTGTAGAGGTCAACGTAGTGGCTTCTGACGTCTTGAGATGGAGACAAGGAAGCTGTCGTGACATCTCCGTTGTTCATCATGAGGTCGTTTATGACGGACCATAGGGCGTTGGGGAAGTCACGTGTGGATACGATTGATGAGTAGAAAACGTCGATGCCTTCCACTTGTTTATTATTGTTGAGGTTGAGGGATGCAATGATGTTCCCAGGGTATTTTTGGCGTTGGCGATCCAGGCGGTAACGTGTTGGAGATGGTGAAGGGGTATGTGCCAGTACGGTCCTCCGATGGCCAAGTAGAATTTGATGTTGGCAGAGCCGATTGCGGCTGAGGACTTGAAGCTGGAGATAAGTGCGGGAGTGATGGTTGGGTTCAAGTATGAACGGAAGAGTCCGGTGCCGTCGTCTCGGGCAAAGGCCAACACAATCTGAAGTTCACTGTAAGTGGAAGACGACACGTGTTGGAGCTCGTTCACGAATGAGGCGTCGTTGTAGTATTGTCGGTAATGGAACCATTTTTGAATTGAATTATGAATTGATTCACTCAACGACCCAAAGATCAAGATCGCTTTTATTTGCTCTTGCTCTCCCACTCATCATCACTTTATGCATCTCTTCTATATATATATATAACCTACGCCTCTACCTCTACCTCTCTCTTTATATTAATTAATTAATTAATTCCCTTTCATATTTTTCTATATATTGTAAATTCCTCCTCTTCCATCGTTGCCAACTCTCACACCAACAAAAACATTATAAAAATGCTTTTGAAGACATATATACCAAATAAAAAATATATACACAAATTCAGCTATTTTAAAAATTATCTACAAATATATATTATTTTTATTGTGCACATTAAAAACACCCTCACTCGTTTTTTTAAATTTTTTATAAGAAAAACGCTCTTAGTGAGGGCATTTTTTACACTTTTATTATACTTATTTTCATGTAAATATTAGCTTTTAAAAACGCCCTCAATGAAGGTGTTTCTAGAGTTGACCATTTGACATATATACCAAATAAAAAATATATACACAAATTTAGCTATCTTTAGAAATTATCTACAAATATATATCACTTTACTGTGCACATTAAAAAACATCCTCACTCGTTTTTTTAAATTTTTTATAAGAAAAATACTCTCAGTGAGGACATTTTTTACATTTTATTATACTTATTTTCATGTAAATATTAGCGTTAAAAACGCCCTCAATTAGGGCATTTATAGAGTTGACCATTTGACATATATACCAAATAAAAACATATACACAAATTTAGCTATCTTTAAAAATTATCTACAAATATATATCTTTTTTATTGTGCACATTAAAAAAACACCTCACTCGTTTTTTAAAATTTTTGACAAGAAAAACGCTCTCAGTGAGAACGTTTATAAAGTCAAATGGTCAACCTTATCAACGCCCTCAGTGAGGGCCTTTTTTACAATTTTATTATACTTATTTTCATATAAATATTAGCGTTAAAAACTCCCTCGGTGAGGGCGTTTAATAGAGTTGACCATTTGACCCTATAAATGCCCTCACTAAGGGCCTTTTTTTTCCTTTTTTTTTACAATTTTATTATACTTATTTTGCTCGTGCACAGTAAAAGTGATATATATCTATAGATAATTTTAAAGGTAGCTGAATTTGTGTATATATTTTTACTTAGTATATATCCGTTTAACAACCTTATAAAAATCATGCCACCTACTACTTATTTATAATACTCACAGTGTGAACCTAATTACGTCCCTCTATATTCAGGAAATAATTAGCTATAAACTTTTTTTCTTAAAGTTTGTTTATAATACTTTTAAATATGATACTAGTCGAATGGCCAAATATATAAATATATATATATATATATATATGATACTAGTCTATTTTATTCTACAGATTATGAATTCAAAGTAAAGATTAATTTTACTTCATTAAGATTTAAAACTGAAGTTCACATCGCAATCAATATAACTAGTACTAGTATGGTCTGATATAAATTGGGGATAATTATAGGTAGGGTTTGGGTAAGAATTGGATACTATAATTTTCGTTCTCAGACGCGATTTGAGCAGATATTAAGTCAACTTCAATTTCCAGACCCTATGAATAGGTGAATCCTCATACTCGAACTCAGATCTATACAAATTTTAAAATAAATTATTATTTATTAATATAAAACTTAATTTTAACATTTTTTTCATCTGCAACCATACAAAATAAAAAAATCAAATCATAAATATAAAATGTACTATTAAATTACTTAATGTGTATAAAATAGTTCATATTTTTCTTTATTATTATATATTTTCTCAACGTACAGAAAAAATTTAAAAGTATTATTATTTTATATATAAAAATAAATAATTATTATTGCGAGTAGAAAATGAGTAGGGTACCTTCTTATCCATCTCTGAACCCGTTGACTTTGAAATCAAACTCATGCCCAAACTGCAATCAGTGTTATACAAAATCATGTCACTTACTAGCTAGTTATTTAAAAAATTAAACTAAATTATGGACTTTATTTAAAAAATTCATTTATCAAAATATAAATAGTAAAAATATTTATATTTTTTTACTATAAAAATACATATTCACAGTTTTACTCTCATAATCTAATTAACATTGGTGAGGAGTGAAGATAAAATATATGTTTTACAACACGAAAAGGATATATCTGTCCTTTTATCGTTGTTAGTGAATTATTGGGAGAAAAATAATGACTAGATTTTTCCAACTAAAGAAAAGAAATTTTAATTAAATTATTAGAGTCAAAGTCTTTTTTTTTAATTAGCATAAAGTCATTTCTTAGTGTAATAAAAAATATAGTAGAATGAAACAAAAATAATAATTTGTGATAAAGATCTAACGACAAATGCGTTCAGATGTAAAAGCAATCTGTTGTTCTAAAAAAAAAACGTAATCTGTCATCTTCATTCAACTTCTGCAAAACATCTGCATATATCTTTATATTTTATTACTATAAAAATACATATTCATAATTTTCCTCTCATAATCTAATTAACATTGGTAAGGAGTGAGAACACAAAATAGATTTTACAACATGAAAAGGGATATATTTGTCCTTTTTATCGTTGTTAGTGAATCATTGGGAGAAAAAAAAAAAAAAAGGAAAAAAACTAAGGTAAAGTTGCTTAGGTCCTTACTATAAAGTTCACCAATCATAAACCTTATTTATATTCTCTCTCCTATTTGATTGGTTATGTAATTTATTGCTTTTCATTTTCTCTCTCTACTACCATGATTGGTTATAAAAAAAATTTTTGCCACGTGTTTTAATTATATTGGTGAACTTTATAGCAAGCACCTAAGTAACTTTACCTTAGTTTAGTCCGAAAAAAAATACTAGATTTTTTCAAACTAAAAAAATTAAATTATTAGAGTCAAAGTTTTTTTTTTATAATTAGCATAAAGTCATTTCTTAGTGTAATATAATATTGTAGACGGAAATAAAAAGAAATATGTTGATAAAGATCCAGTGACATTTGTGGTTTTTACTTTTTATTATTGAGAAAAAACAATGACTAATTAATGAAAGTTGACTAAATTATATTTACTCAGAGTTTTTTTTTAATTGAATATTTACTCAGAGTTATATATAACCTACACCTCTACCTCTCTCTTTATATTAATTAATTAATTAATTCCTTTATTATTATTTCAAGCATCTCCTTTTCATTTTTCTATATATTGTAAATTCCTCCTCTTCCATCGTGCCAACTCTCACACCAATAAAAACATTACAAAAATGCCTTTTGAAGACATATATACCAAATAAAAAACATATACACAAATTCAGCTATTTTTAAAAACTATCTACAAATATATACTATTTTTATTGTGCACATTAAAAAACACACTCACTCGTTTTTTTAAATTTTTTACAAGAAAAACGCTCTCAGTGAGGGCGTTTATAAGGTCAAATGGTCAACCCTATCAACGCCCTCAGTGAGGGCCTTTTTTACAATTTTATTATACTTATTTTCATATAAATATTAGCGTTAAAAACGACCTCTGTGAGGGCGTTTATAGAGTTGATCATTTGACCCTATAAATGCCCTCACTAAAGGCATTTTTTTTGTCAAAAATTAAGAAAAATGTCCTCATTGAGGGCGTTTTTACTCATGCACAGTAAAAGTGATATATATCTATAGATAATTTTTAAAGGTGACTGAATTTATGTATATATTTTTTATTTAGTATATATCCGTTTAGCAAGTAGCAACCTATAAAAATCATGCCACCTGCTACTTATTTATAATACTCACAGTGTGAACCTAATTACGTCCCTCTATATTCAGGAAATAATTAGCTATAAAACTTTTTTTTTTGTTTAAGTTTGTTATGCATACTTTTAAATATGATACTAGTCGAATGGCCAAATATATAAATATATATATATATATATATATATATATATATATATATATATATATATATATATATATATATATATATATGATACTAGTCTATTTTATTTTACAGATTATGAATTCAAAGTAGAGATTAATTTTACTTCATTAAGATTTAAAACTGAAGTTCACATAGGCGATCAATATAACTAGTGTGGTCTGGTATAAATTGGGGATAATCATAGGTAGGGTTTGGGTAAGAATAGGAGACTATAATTTTCGTTCCCAGACGCGATTTGAGCAGATATTAAAGTCAATCACAATCTCCAGACCCTACGAATAGGTGAATCTCCATACTCAGACTCAGATCTATAAAAATTTTGAAATAAATTATTGTTTTATTAATATAAAACTTGTTTTTAACAATTTTTTCATCTACAACCATAAAAAAATCAAATCATAAATATAAATGTACTATTAAATTACTTTAATGTGTATAAAATAGTTAACATTTATCTTTATTATTATATATTTTCTCAACATACAAAAAAATTTAAAAGTATTATTATTTTTATATATATATAAATAAATAATTATTATTGCGGGTAGAAAATAAATAGGGTACCTTCTTATTATTGTCTCTGGACCCGTTGACTTTGAAATTAAACTCATACCCAAAATTCATAGAATAAAATTTTAAGATATCCGTTGAGTATGAATATTGTGATTGTTAATATTAATACTAGTTCAATCAAAAAATTAATGAAATTGCAATCTTGTTGTACAAAATCATGCCACTTATTAGCTAGTTATTTAAAAAATTAAACTAACTAAATTATGGACTTTATTTAAAAAATTCATTTATCAAAATATAAATAGTAAAAATATTTATATTTTTTTACTATAAAAATACATATTCACAGTTTTACTCTCATAATCTAATTAACATTGGTGAGGAGTGAAGACAAAATATATGTTTTACAACACGAAAAGGGATATATATGTCCTTTTATCGTTGTTAGTGAATTATTGGGAGAAAATTAATGACTAGATTTTTCCAACTAAAGAAAAGAAATTTTAAAATTATTAGAGTCAAAGTCTTTTTTTTTTTAATTAGCATAAAGTCATTTCTTAGTGTAATATAATATAGTAGAATGAAACAAAAAGAAATAAGTTGTGATACAAATGCGTTCACATGTAAAAGTAATATGTTGTTCTAAGAAAAAAACGTAATTTGTCATCTTCATTCAACTTCTGCAAAACATCTGCATATCAGCATATGTCTTTATATTTTATTACTATAAAAATACATATCATAATTTCCTCTCATAATCTAATTAACATTGGTAAGGAGTGAGAACACCAAAATACATTTTACAACATGAAAAGGGATATATTTGTCCTTTTTATCGTTGTTAGTGAATTATGGGAGAAAAAAATACTAGATTTTTTCAAACTAAAAAAATTAATTATTAGAGTCAAAGTCTTTTTTTTAATTAGCATAAAGTCATTTCTTAGTGTAATATAATATTGTAGAAGGAAATAAAAAGAAATATGTTGATAAAGATCCAGTGACATTTGGGCTAATTTATTATTACATAATTTTTAAAATAATTAATTATTAAAATATAATACATACACTTTTAATTTTTAAGATACTACAATTACAAAAAAAAAAAACAATGGTCAAAGATTCATTTTGGTTCTCTATGTTTCAATCAAGTTTCAAATTAGTCCTACTTTATGTTTCAGAAGTTTTAAATTAGTCCTTTATGTTTCCCAGAAGTTCTAAATTGGTCCTTCCGTCCAAATCAGTCAATTTCTTAAGTTAACTACTGACGTGGCATGCCGAGGTGGACACATAATCTTTCCTACGTGTATCAGATAGCTGACGTGGCCTTAGACACACAAAAAACACCCAAACGGCGTCGTTTAAGCCAAAAATAAAATCATACTGAGAGGACCAGTATGAAACTCTAATGAAACATAAAGGACTAATATAAAACTTCAATAAAACATAAAGGAACAATATAGAACTTCAATAAAACATAAAGGACCAATATAGAACTTGAATGAAACATAAAGGACTAATATAGAACTTTCATGAAACCTGAAGGACAAATATAAAACTTTTGGAAAACATAAGGGACCAATATAAATTATTTAAAACATAAAGGACCAATTTAAAACTTGGGTAAAACATAGAGGACCAAAATGATTATTTGACCAAAAAACCATTTTTGTATGTGGGCCTTCGCCCTACCATCATGTCAGCCCTTCTGAATATATAAATTGATATATAAAATATGTATTCGACCAAAAAATATATATAAAATATGTATTATTTATTATAATATAAATATAATATTTATTTTCTTTGATTTTATGAAATAATTTATATAATTATATATATATATATATATATATAAATAATCAAATAAAAATTAATTTTTTGTTTTAACTAAATTAGATTTATTTAATAAATAATTACTGATTAGTTGTTTTTAAATAAAATGATGAATGTATGATAGTATATTAATTATTTGAAAATAAGTAAAGATTATCAAAATATTCATACCCAATAGTTTTTCTAAATTTTTACTTTGTGGGTCTGTGTATGGGCCCGGGTAAAAAGTCAATGGGTCCGGGTAAGAAGGTACCATACACGTACCCTACCTACAATAGTAATTATTTATTTTTATATATAAAAAGTAATATTTTAAAACTTTTTGTGTTGAAAAAATATATAATACTGAAAAAAATATTAAATATTGTATACATATTAAATTAATTTAATAGTACATTTATCTATATAACTTAATTTTTTACTTTTTGTGATTATAAATAAAAAATTGATAAAAATAAGTTTTATATTAATAAAATAATAATTTATTTAAAATTTTTATTGGTCTGGGTTCGAATATGGGGATTTGATTATTTGTAGGGTTCCGGGGATCGGGGATGGAGATTGATTTTTATACCTGCTAAAGTTCGGATTCAAGAAATACAGTATCCTACTCATGATCATCCCTAAAAACAAGGCCAAATCTAGAAGAACAATATTGTAAAATATTATTTTAAATAATAATTATAAAAGTACTATTAAATTACTTTAACATGTATACAATATTTAATATTTTTTTACAGTTTGAATTTGGATAAAATTAACTCTAAGTGTATAAAATGCATTAGTTCAGGAACTCATACCGTAATTTAAAAATAATATGTATAAAATATTTAATATTTTTTTCTACTATTATATATTTTAATAACAACAAAAATTTAAAAGTAATATTACTCTATATATATATAAAAAAATTATTATTATTGCGGGTAAAAATGAGTATACCTTCTTACCCGTCTTCGGACCTATTGATTTTGTTATTGAACTCATATCCATACCTATCAGATAAAATTTAAGATATTCGTTGAAGATAAATATTTTAATTATTAATATTAATACTAGTTCGATCACAAATTGAAACTGCAAACTGTGTTATAAAAAATCATGCCACTTGCTAGTTATTTATAATAACTGCAAATTTGCAAGTTATTTATCACCATGTCAAAGTCATTATTGAGAAAAAATAAAATATAAATTTTTTTAAAGTTTGTTTGTGCATTCTATACTTTTAAAAATGAGAAAAAAAAATTTTTAGTCTCTGAATTGTTGGTCAAATTATTATTTAGTCCTTAAATTTTAGAAAATGTCATTTATTTCCCGAATTTATAACTATGTCAATTATTTAGTTCTCTGGACATACCTGTTAGATAACCGAGTGACAGAGTTGTTAACTACTGACATGATGCCATTAATGACGACAGTGTAAGTGTTGTCGTCGACATAGGAGAAGATTTTTTTCATGAGTACGAAACATGATGTGGCCGCTATAGTTGCACATCAAGCAAAGCTTGACTTCGAAAATAGGGAAAGGAGTCGTCGACCCAGCTTTTAACAACACGGGAGGAGGACCGAGGAGAGAAGTTCAACCACATAAGCAATGAACAGTCATGTTTGAATTCTCTGTTGTCGATTATTATCATAATTAATCAAAAAAAATTGTAGCCAAATTTTTAAATACAATTAATTAATCAGTTAGTTAGGTGCCGTGGACAATAAAAGATCCAAACTCAAATATTAAGACTCTTGCTCAAGCCATGCATGATATCACTGCCATCATACACATTAATTAATTATCACATCACATCACATCACATCTCTCTCTATTAATTAATTAATTCCTTTAATTTTCCTCCTTCATTCCTAGCTTCTCCTTTCATTTTTTCCCCATTCCTCCTCTTCGTACCAACTATCAAAGGAAGAAAAACATTATAAAAGTCATGCTTTTAACATTATAAAAGTCATTCCTCCTCTTCGTACCAACTATCTAAGAATCATAAAGTTTTTTTATTTTACAGAGTAGACTTAATAATTAATGGTATGGCTTCTAATTCTATTTTAATTTGACTTGATTAAGATTTAAAAGATAAGATAAGAAAGAGAGAATTGATTTGATAATGAAGGAGATATATAGAATTGAGAAACAAGGTACATGTGGGATCCTCTAAAGTTAACATTTTTTAAAGTTTTTGAAGTTGATCTAATATTAATTTTTTATTGGTCAGTCCAAAGTCTTAAAAATTAAAAATAAAAAATGTAAAAAGACAACTTTATAAACTTAAAAAAAAAATCTCAACTTCAAGAAATCCAATCTCAGGTGAACTACCCCTTTTTTGGGGGCCAAATTAAAGTATATACACCTATTCATCACCTATGATTTTTTAAGTTTCATCAAAAAGTATTTCAAATTTCATTGATTATTCATAATTTGACACAAATTCTAATTAGTGAGGAGACAATAATATACATTGTACACCATGAAAAGGGATATATGTGTCCTTTTATGGTTGCAAGTGAATATTGGGAGAACAATAATGACTAGTTTTTCCAACTAAAAAAGAATTTTTAATTAAATTATTAGACTCAAAGTCTTTTTATAATTAGCATAAAGACATTTTTTTAGTAGAATGAAACAAAAAGAAACAAGTTGATAAAGGATTCAACAAAAAAATGTGTGCACTTGTAAGTAATCTTTCATCTTTGTTGTTGAGAAAAAAAATATGACTAATTTATGAAAATTATAAAAGTAGATTAATACTTTGATCCTTGAAAGAAACATATTATATTGTGTCAATTTGACTCTTAAAACATACACTTCGAATCAAGTTGGTTCATCGGTCAATTTGATACAAACTAGGATGTTATGTCACATCCACTGAGTATTTAAAAAAATATAAAAGAATCCAAAAGAAAAGAAGGTGATAATGAAAGGTTTAAAACAATTATGGCTCATAAAACTTGATTTTTTTTAATTGATTATAATCTAAAACTTTAACAAATACATGATATTAATTACAGGAGCAATATCTGAGAGATTACGGGCACTGGTTACCCAAAAAGAGAGAGAGACCTTAGACAATGGTCCAATGGAAATAGATGGATATATATGTTTTTTTAAAAAAAAATTATATTTTTTTCATTTTCTTTTGTGAAGAATTATATGTATCGCGGAAAATATCAGTCTAATCAAAGCACCAATAAAGTTGGGTTTAATTGAAGATATTAGTTTTATCATGTAATTCAAATTAAAAAAATATAAATATTATTAAAGCTTAGATAAGGCCAAAATGAGGAATATAATTTGTGGCACTTTTTCTTTGGATATAGGAAACCAAAAATTAAGAATATCGAAAAATGTTTGAGTTCTATTATAATAACTAATTTAATTAATGATATTTTAGTCTCATTTGATCCGTATATTCTTATGAGTTCAAGTGTGCTTTGATTAAAGCAATTCTGTATAAATTTCATATATGACTTTGTCAATATATATATATATATATATATATATATATATGACATTTGTGTAGAGAGAAAACTGTTTTATGATAATTAATAAGAGATAAATATATATAGTAGAAAATTGATAGTTTATAGAATTTTGGTTGACAACTTTTAAATTTAAGATAAATTGTAGAACTTCTACAATGGAGAGACATCATCTTTACATTTTTGCCTTAATTTTATTTTTCAATAAGGCTTTTTATATTTAAAAAATGTTTATTATCTTATTTTTTTTAATTTTCACAAATATCTTCTTATTAAAAATAATATTGTTCGAGACAATATCGTATATTAAATATGAGTACTTCTGTTAATAGAAATTCGAACTTGATTGATTATGTTATGAGAAACTAAGATCAATTTCCGTTATTAAACAAAATTCTTATAAAAGATCAACAATGCACACAATTAGCTTAAAAAAAAAAAAAAGCTTAAAACTAATTCTATTTTAAAATATAATGCTTGTCCGTGCATATTATTGCGCTTAGTTAAGTGGACTACACGGATAACAATGGGTAGGGTACAGGGAGGATACTGTAATTTCCGGTTCCGGTTTCGGTACTCAATTTTTTCTCCGTCCCTGGACCCGGCCCCGGCCGGGTATAAAATGCGATACCCATCCTCGGACCCATCGAATACTTAAATCCCCGGACCCAGCCCCGGACCCGAAAAATTTATTACTTTTTTTTTTACAAATCATAAATTTTAATTAATTAACATGTTCGGCATATTATTATTCTGATCAGTGAAAACCTTCTTCTCTTAGTAGACTATTCATTAAATTTGTTAATATAAGTAAATAACTTAAATATTTTTAGGTCAATAATAAAATTAATTATTTTACTACTGCAAACTTATTCCCTTTTACCACATAAAATCATCAACAAACCACCTTGGTGACTCATCAAATTCAGGATATGAGATATATAGCATGGGCCAAGCATATATTTCTAAACATAGTTTTTCTGAAAGAAGCGAAACTATCAATCGTTAATTATATAGCATTTACTTTCAAAGCAAAACAAAACCAAAAATGTAGTTAGGAAGAGAAGTACAATAAAAGAAGAAAGCAAAAGACTATGACCACGTTTGGTTGTTGGGTTTTGTGATGTAATGTGTTTTGTAATTCCAAACATTCTTCTTACTAAATATATCTTATTTTTTGTAATGTAATGAAATTATATTAACTGATCATATAATAAATTGCACAATAAAAAAAAGAGAAAAATTTATATTGTAGTACTGATATGGTAAATTGCACAATAAAATGGAAATGTGTGATTGCGAATTGTGATGGGAGGGTGGGAGTGGGTGTTTGCTCTGATGCTGTCTGGTTGAATGAGAATGTGAGATAAGTGTGAGAGGGTCGGTCACGTGTAGATAAGTGAGATGGTCACATGAATGCAATTTTTTTAATATTTATATATATAAATAATATATAAAAAGTATTTATATATAAAATATTTTATATATATAATATATTATATCTTTGGGTTCGGGTCCGGAGGGAATACCCCCTTACCCGTCTACGGACTCGAAAATTTACCCGTTAAAATCCTTAGACCCGGACTCAGACTCATTTTTTTAATACCCAGACCCGAACCCAACGGGTAATTTTACCGGGTACCCGTTGGGTCCGGGTAAGATTGTCATCCCTCTACACTTTTATTTTTTCATTTAACAAAGACCGACTAAAAAAATGGACTTTTTTTAAAAAGTTTATTAAAGGAGAGTTTATGTTTCACAAGTTAAAGTACTATATAATTCAAAGTCTTACACAAATATGGTCAAGAAAATTGTGTTTTTTATTTATTAGTCTAAAACTTTAAGAAATTATGTATTTAAATTTTATATATACTATTAAATAATATTAATAAGAAAGTACGCGTGAGGCATTCAAATTTCTACACCTGAATTATAAAATAAAAAACATATTAAATAGTGGACTTCACATTTGTGATCGGTATAACTACTACTGGCATGATATAAATATTAATACCAGTTCCATCACAATTTGAAACAGCAAATTTTGTTCTAATTGGAATTGAGTGGATAAAATTATAATCCCCTCTATTTAATTAATGATAATTGTTAATATAATATTAATAAAAATTCACATTAAATAAATTATAAATCAAATTTTTATTAATATAAATAAGTGACGGACAAATAGAGGGATTGTCGAGTTTTTATATAGTATTCTCACGTGGTTAATTAAATATTCTCACCATTTATTTTATTTTATTTTATTGGTAAACAAGAATGGTAGTAAGAGAAGGCACTCTCAAGTACTACCAGACAGGGCGCTAGTGGCATGTTGGGGAGACCAACAGAGGCCCAACCCAAAGGATTACTGCACAGGCCTAAACCGCAAGCAGTTTTACCCAATCTCAACTACTCAACTAGCCCTTGGGTGCCTTGGGTGCCAGGAAATCTCCCTAAAGAGGGATGCCCACCAAAGCAGGATTTTGAATGACTTCAGAGTATAAGTTACTCACCATTTGTTTGAAGTATAAGCTTTTGATTCATATTTCAAAATGACTTATCCGTTATTTATATATATTATAATGGTTTTGGAATTTTATTAATTACTTTTAAAACAACATAACACTCCTTCCAAAATATGAAATGATGCAGGAATCTTTCAACAACTAATCACTAATATTATCTTCAAATAAAAATGACTTTTACAGATATGTATATTGTAAGATGAGTTAATATGTTATAGTATTTCCGTTTGACCATAAACACTACAGTTTAAAATGAATATATTTTCCTTAATTTTCTAAGCACAAATTACTTTTCTTTCATGACACATTTGTTCAAATTTCATTTAGAAATAAGTAGCTTTAATTTCAAAAGTATACACAAATGGGCCATAAATTATACAACATAAAAAACCCTATAAATTCAACATTCAAGATTAAAATGCCTTTGTGTTAAAATGTTTTTTTAAAAAAAATCGTAATTTATTACAAATATATTTTAAAAATTATTATTTCTTGCATTATTATTTATTTGAGTAAAAATATCAATTTGACCCTTCTTAGATTTGTCTTCCTTCACATCAATTTAGTTAACAGAAAATGCTGACGTGAATAATTTGTAAACAATTACAAGTCTTGTTAATTTATAAGTTGGGTTAATTTTATAATTTTCACATATTATGTAATAAAGAAAATAAGGCATTGAAAGAAAAAGCAGGTCTTCTCCAGTAGGGTTCGTCCTCTAGTCTGCTTCCTTTCCGCTTAATTTGAGTCCTCAATTCTGCAATCTTACTGTCCACATTGGTTCTACCTTCCTGGGAAAATGAAAATCCTAAATAGTAAGGATGAATTAATAAATTTTCCCAACTTATAAATTTGCAAGACTTGTAATTCTTTTAAAAATTATAAAATTAATCCAAATTATCGATATCAGCATATAATCTGTTAACCAAATTGATAATAGAGTAATTTAAAATAAATTAAACTGAGAAGACAAATATAAGAAGGTTGAAATTAAAAAAAAAAAAGATGTCATTTAAGAACAACCAAATTAATATTTTAATCTTATTTATTTTGACTTAAAAAATTTAAATAATTTTTAAGGATTTTTTTATGTTAATCAAGTATATATTTAATTATATAATTAATAAATTTTAAAATATTTTGGTTAAAAATAAAATTGTGAAATTTATATGGGCCTAGATGGACCCCAACTCATAAAGAGTCATAGATTAGACGTTTTCTATCTGGATAAGCCCATTTCTATATTTTCCATATCTTTACGAGGGCCCGCTTAAAGGGCAGTCCAAAGTCAAACCTTACAGCTCAGGTCCAAATGCTTCTCAAGCAAATTTGCACAGTTTCGTGGGCCTATTCAGATTTTATCCCATGAAACTATGAGGCCCAAATTTCATTACAAAAACGCTAAATACCTCCATCTAGGGATGAGATGATCATGGTAAGATTTAGATATGATACTATTTTTTTGTCTCTGAACCCAAATTTAGTAGGTATTAAAATCAATCTTCATTCTCGAATCCCATGAATACTTGAATTCCCATACCCGAATTTAGACTCGTAGAACTTTTAAAATAAGTTATTATTTCATTAATATAAATTTTATTTCTATCAATTTTTTATCTATATAACCACAAAAAATAAACAAATTTAATCATAAATATAAAGGTACTGTTAAATTACTTTTATAAGTATAAAATATTAAACATTTTTTATTATCATTATATATTTTTTCAACACAAAAAATCTAAAAATATTACTTTATATATAAAATAAATAATTATTATTGTAGATAGGGTATGGGTAGAGTTTTCGGACCCGTTGACTTTGTACTCAGGTTTATACTCAGATCCACATGATAAAATTTCAGGGTACCTAAGGTATGAATATTTTGATCATCGAACTATGAAGTACAACGGATTTGACATGTGGCACTTATAACTTGTGCAAAAAAATTTGTTTGTAGGTGTAGTATGTTGGAAAATTAAATTGATGATATAGTAATTTAATAATTAATTTTTTTAAAAAAATTATAAAAATAAATTAACCCTTCTTCACAGTGTATATAAATATTGTTTATTTGGTAATAAAGGTAGGAATGTCATTATACTTTATACGCACAATTAGCAATATGAAACTAATTAAGAAAAGTTGACCATACATAATTGAGGAAGCGAATTCATTAGTTCCCTCCTTTTGAATTATTTCACAAGTTTTGGTTTAAAATAGTTTTAAATTTACTATTTTTTTTGAAATATAAAACAATTAAAAAATGTCTCTGGACTCATTTTTTTTAAAAAATATATATATATATATATAGAAAATATTTGAACTCTGAAAATGTAATATGTCTCAGTTTAATTCTTGAATGATAAAAATATTAAATTTAATCTTCAAAAAATACATTTTATCTATCTCAAATTTAATCCTTAAAAAATTGTTTGTTAATATAACTCACAAAATTTTATTATTGACTAATTAAAATTTGACTAATCAAAGGCTAAAGATTCATGGGCATAGTGTGAAATGTAGTTGGAATTCCATGACTTGAGGATATGTCTATGCCAATTGTTGTTCATGCTTTCCGTCCCTCAAGCAACAGCCATTGACTTAGCAGGATTCTGGATTCATTCATATAATACATTCCTTACAGTATGATGGTTTCTCGAAATGAACATACACGTACATAGATAGAGGACTTAAAATCCTCGTACCTATTTCATGCTCGTCGGTTATGTCCCATAAGCAAACCCACAGGATTTTGTGTCTGGATTTGATGTTCTTGTGTTGCAACACCTTCTTCACGAGTGTGGTCTTCCCCGAACCACCCATCCCATGGATTCCCATCATCTTATAATTACTCATTAATCCCTCACTATTACTATGACTAAGCCAATCCACCATGTTCCTCACGTGCTCCTCGAAACCCAAAATGTTGTTATTACACGATGGATCGTCATCTTCCTCGTGTTCTTGGAAGCACGTGGATCCATCCAGATCATCACGTGACGGGAGCGAAACGAGAAGAGCGGGATTAGCGTTACGTTCTTCCAGAAACTTCTTGAGTCGATTTAACCTGTCGTTTAAGATGTTGATTGGAGTGAAACGGCGGAAGATTCGCTTCACACGATTGCTCTGCTCCGTGGAGATTCGCCACTCGGCGAGCGCGTCATTGAGATCGTAAAGCGCGGAGATGAAAGCAAAGGTGGGGGTTAAGGATCCTTCTTCGTCGTCCTTCACAATTTTTGCGATGTCTACAAATTTTCTGAGGATGCGATTTCGTGTCTTTGACTCTGATGACACTATTTCTTTCAGAGTGTTTAGGTATTGGTTCCTTAGGAATGTGGCCACGTCCGACGCCATCGCACAAAAAACACCCACACACTTAATTGGAAGAAAGAGGAAGCAAGCCAGGCCGTTAGAGATAGATCATTAAATTTAACCAACAATTTTCAACACTCACATAATTTAGATAGGAGTGATAATTCAAAGTTCTTAAATAAAATATGTTATTTAGATAGGAGTGCTTCTTCCGTGTCCCAAGCCAGACACAATTTTCAACACTCACATAATTTTAAAATTACGAAGGTGTTTTTGGTTAATGGAATGAAGAATGTAACGAGGATAGTAATATTGAATATGATGAAAATATCATGTTAATGTGATGTGATGTGAATGGAATAAAGGTAGGTAAAATGACCATTTTATCCTTATATTTAAAGTGAGAATGGAATAAAAAGTGGATAAAAAAGTAAGGACAAAAATATAATTTTATCACATTACAAAAAGTAGAATATGTTTAATAGGATGAATGTTAAATTACATCCAACATTACATCTTTAAAACACCCAACCAAACACGCCCGAAATTTTTAGGGCTGTTTTAAAGTAATTCAAATGTGTTTAAAATAGTAAAAGAGAGTTATTAATCGCTTAAAGAAGGTTAATTTGAAATTTTGGAGAAGAAAGTAGGAGGCTAAACCATGAAAAAAGTAATATTGTAGTAATAACTCTCTTTTACTATTTTCAATGCAAGTTGATCTATTTTATTTGTCAATTAAGCTATTCCGCATTTGTTTATTGGTCAAAACTCTAAATTGGTCCTCTATGTTTCACCCAAGTTTTATATTGGTCCTTTATGTTTCAAAAAGTTTAAATTGGTCCTTTATGTTTGCAAGAAGTTCTAAATTGGTCCTTCCGTCCAATTCTGTCTATTTTTTCCGTTAAGTGATGACGTGGCTTGCTGAGGTGTCACACTCTCTCTCCTACGTGTACTGCTTGGTTGACGTGGCTTAAGTCACTTTAAAATCAGGGACTAAAATGAACAAAATAATTTTTTACAAATGTAAAATGTAATTTTTACTTTTCCATCTTCTTCTTCCTCATTGCTCCCCCTCTGCTTGGCTGACGGCTATGAACGAAGTGGCCAGTCTCATTGGTTGGGTAATAAGGAATAGGTCTGTATTAATAATGTCCTCTCTCTTACAAACAAGCAAGGCAAGACTCAAGATAAGAGAGAAGAGAAAAATTTACAGAGACGAATCTCTTCTCGATGCGATGTGATCCCCTTCGCCTCCCATTCGATCCTTTAGGTCCCTCTCTCAATCTTCAACTACTTTTATCTTTTACATTATTTCAGATCTACTCTAAAACCCTTTCCTTCCTTTAATTCCCTGCATTTCAAGCCACTACCCAACACATGGCCCTCTAAATCAGAACATAAAAAGTGCAGTAAAAAGGAAGGAGCATCATGAAGCGTGTGCACCACCTCAACCTCCCAATCAAGCATAAGCCAAGCAAAGCAAGGATGGGTTCTTTAATTCCCTGCATTTCAATATTAGGGTTCATGTGGAGGATGTCCATGGCTGCAATCGGAGGGGGCTATGAGGAAGAAGAAGATGAAAAAGTGAAAATTACATTTTTTATTTGTAAAAAATTACTTTGTTTCATTTTAGTCCTTGATTTTAAAGTAATTTAAGCCACATCAGCCAACGTAGGAGAGAGAGTGTGACACTTCAGCAGGCCACGCCATCATTTAACGGAAAAAATAGACAGAATTGGACGGAAGGACCAATTTGGAACTTCTTGCAAACATAAAGGACCAATTTAAACTTTTTGAAACATAAAGGACCAATATAAAACTTGAGTGAAACATAGAGGATCAATTTGAGGTTTTGACCTTGTTTATTTTATATTAATGGCTCCTACATACTAAAAACAGTGCTTTTGTTATTTCTTTCAATGCGAAAATTAAAAAGAAACCTGTAAAGCAAGTTAAAAGGTAGTCATGATTAAAAAAATATAAGAGTGAATTAATTTTTTTGTCGTCTAACTAGTTTATCTCAATTTAATATTTAAAAGAAAAAATATATTAAATTTAATTTTTAAAAAATATAATTTATTTCAATTTAATCTTTAAAAAATAGGAATGTCGAATTTATTTCCTGAAATATAAACTTAATTTGTCTCAATTTTTTCGTAAGAAATGGTCTCTATTGCCGACCGCAATGGCTGATCTCCTCGTCGCGGATCCTCTACTTAAAGATAAACGGCTGGCCACAAAGTATTTTCATGTCCAAAGATGAAATTCGAACCCTACCACTTAGTTACGGCTAAATGGCTAACCACAAAAATTTTTACATTGACTAAATTAATACAAATTTCATTTTTTTAAAGGATGCGTTTACTTTCACCTTTTTTATTTTCATTTTCATTGAAAATAGAAAATGCGATTGAAAATATTTTTGGTACAATTCAACTAAATTAAAAATATCTTAAAAAATAGACTGAAAAAAAAAATACGTCTAAAAGACATTTTCCAGCATTTTCAAATAGTAGTCAATGTTATTTATGTAATTTCTTGTGAAAGTAAATCATGTTATCATATATATATATATATATATATATATATACTATCATTTAATTATAGTAAAAAAAAAGAATGAATATAAAAATATAATTATTTAATTTATTTGATTTAAAATAAGGATAAACAAAATTTTAACTTTATGTAATCAATATATTTTAAAAATATTAAAAAATTTTAAAATAAAAATACCTTAAAAAATAGAAATAGAAAATTAAAATTATTTTCACAAACCAAACACATCCTAAAATATTTGACATTTAATTTGATATTGTCATTTTTCATAAATTAAATATGATGATATTTTATTTTAAAAAAATTAAATTAAGACAAGATCATTGGATACTAAATATTGTCTACAGCCTCTACAATAGAAGATTAGCATAGGGTGACCCAATAAAATAAATATGTGAATCGATTATTGGTGATGTTTTCAAAGGGAGCTGATGAATTAACTTCCTCAGTTAAGCACGGTCTCTCAGTTTTATTAATCGTATAATAAGTTTCTTTTGATTATAATAACGTTGGAGGGAATGGAAATGGACGTGATTGTGATTGTGATTGTGATGTGAATAAAAATAAAAATAAATAAAATAATTATTTTATCTTTTATATTATAAGTGAAAATAAAATAAAAATAAGTAAAATAATAATAATAATAATTTTATCAAATCATAAAAAATAAGGTATATTTAATATAAAAATAATAATAAATTGTAGTCAAAATTCACCGAACCAAACCGGCCTAAATAATTATTAAGTATTCCTATTTCCTACCAACTTTATTCGTGAATTAAAAAATATGACTTTTTCCAACCTTATTAGGACAAGATTTAAAGGGTAAAAAAAAACTAACACGAGATAAAGACGGACAATTAAAAAATAAAGGAAAAAGACAATTTGCCAATAAAATAATTAAGATTAGATCATTGGCAAGTAGAAATGAGAGAGAAGGAAAAGGAAACGGATGAGATGGGACATTTTATTAAATGAATTGGTAGCTCTTTTAAAATGTTTTAATTTAAGGTATCTTAAATTTATGAATAAAAAAAATTATGAGAGATTAATAAATAATTTTTTATTATCTTTTTTTTTAACTTTTATTTTTTTAAATAAAGAGAATATGCTACATATCTTCCCTTTTTCCATCCTATTTAATATTTAATCCAAACAAATCTTAGAAATTAAATTAAAAAATTATCATACACTTTTGTGGACTCTAGTATTATACTATTATAGATATAGCTCTTACCTACGCAAGATAATATCGAAACAAGGCAAAAGTTAGGAGTAATTTTAAAGGAGTATATAGACAATTTCGTCTTTGAAAGATTTGGAAGTTGATAATTTAGTCCCTAAAAGATCATAAGTATACAATTTGGTCCCTAAAAGATTGCACCATTACACAAATTGGTCCTTCCGTTATCTTCAGTTAAATTCTCTTAACGGACTTGCTGACGTGGCACGTTAATTGTAGACGAGGGCCGTTAATTACTTAGTAAGACATGCTTACATGGTTCAAACTAATATCCACCTCCAACTCAGCACAAAACGCAGCGTTTTGAAGCTTCAGTTTGCACACTTACACTAAGTTAGAGGTAGATTTTAGCTTGTGTTGTGTTTTATCAGCACAAGCTAAAATCCAGTTCCAACTTAGTGTAAGTGTGCAAATTAGAGCTTCAAAACGCTGCGTTTTGTGTTGAGTTGGAGGTGGATTTTAGCTTATGCCATGTAAGCATGTCCTACTGAGCAACTAACGGCCCCTGTGTGCAATTAACGTGCCACGTCAGCAAGTCCGTTAAGAGAATCTAACTGAAGATGACGGAAGAATCAATTTGTGTAACGGTGCAATCTTTCAAGGACCAAATTGTACACTTATGATCTTTCAGGGATTAAATTATCAACTTCCAAATCTTTCAGGGACGAAATTATCTATATACTCAATTTTAAAGCTTCACTTCTCGTTGGTTACCTTTCATTATTTTAATAATTTTTTCTTATGTTTTAATTTTTTTTAATGTGCAATCTGTATGAGAGGGGGGAGAGAGAGAGTCGATCATTTCTTAGTAGGAAAGTGCATTTTTTTACTAGTAATTAATATAAAAATGTATGAAAAATAATAATACATGAGTAGAGTTTGTTTGTTTGTTTTTTTTTTGCCAATCACGAGTAAAGCTCAGATCAAGTGTAAAGAGTAACCGACATGTAAACTTTATTTATATATGACTTTATTTATTTCTATCTATTTTTATGTTAATTAACATAAGATTCAAACTTCAAAGCATCGTAAAAATTAAAGCACTTAAAATCAAATGACAATTTGCACTGTAGCCTATAAAGGAAGTTTAGCTTACTTTTTATTTTCAAAATATTTTATAAAATTAATTTAAAATTTATGTTATAGAATACTTTTATGTTTATATATATATATATATATATATATATATATATAAAATTAAAAAATGTTTATTTTTTAAAATTTTAAAAATAAGAGTTCAAAGCACGTGGTGATGTTTTCAGAGGGAGGTAATGCTGATGCATTTGCTTTCTCAATTAAATATTGTCCACTTGTCTTAATTTGTTTTATGAGCTTACAGCATAATGACTTATACCAACTTTAATAGTGAAAAAAAAGACAATTTGCCTTTAAAATAAAATTAGATAAATTAAAAGGCGGTTAGTTGGAGAGATGTGTATTTTCTTTTTTTTAAATAAGATCTCGAATTAGAATCTTGTATATAAAAAAAAACTTTATCCTATTATAAAATCTCAATTAATTCAAAAAAAATTACTTTCAATATAAAAATACATGAGACAAACCAGAAATTTGGATAAGCTAGACAAGCTTCTAGCATAGTTGACCAATCTGGCGCGCATTTGAGGATGATGATGAGGAATACATGCATTATAATACCCCATAGTTGTGCCTCAAGCACACTACCTCAACTAAATACGAGAGGAGTGCTTCTTCCGTGTCCCAAGCCACACACAAATTTCAAGTCCCTCACACACCCTCTCCCTTCAATTATTATTGCCTTTTGAAAATGTTGATTCGAGCAAATCCAGCAAAAGCTATTCCCGCAATGCTAAATCAGGTCCTCACAAATCCCATCCTCAACCACAACCATGAACTACGCGATTCCATCAAATGGTTTCAGAATCACTTTCCCACAATCAACAGGTGGCATCAGGAACTCATCGACGATTTCTCAGAATTAGAACGCCATCATATTCATTACAAAACTGACGGCGACGAAATTTCCAGGCGCAAAGAAATGGAGGCACTCATTAAACGGATAGAGGATTCGCTTTTCAAATCCAAAATTGAAACAGAGCTCAGGATTAATGATAGCTCCCAAGGAAGCAATAAATCATTGCAGAAGCTGAAGCATAAGCAGAAGCAGAAGCAGAAGCGCGTCGAATTACCTGAAACGGAGAAGATAATTATGGCAGAAGCAGCTGAGAATCCAACGGTGAAAAAACTTCGGGTGAGTTATGAGCGTCTTGAGAAACTTGAATGGAAACTCTGTTTGCTATTTCTGGCTATTTTTTCTGAGAATGCTGTTTTAAAGAAGAGGCTTCTTATTTACTGGTGGATCGGGGAAGGGCTGATTACAAAAGAAGAAGAAGGGGAAGAAATCTTTGAAGAGCTTTTGAAACTCGAGTTAATTATACCTTATCAATACATTGATCCCAGAATAATTTTCCCTTTACCAAAAAAGTTCCCAATAGTGAGTAAATGTCAAATTCACCCTTCTGTTCGTTACATGTTGATCACACTGGCCCGTGAGTCTGGCCTTTTCGACTTTGACAACCTAGGGGAACCTCATTTCAACACTAACACGTCTCCACGTGCTTGTGTGTTCCATGGTCATAAAGATTTGCCAAGTACGAATAAGTCCAACATCATCAATGACAAATTGAGGACCATTTTCAATGTGAACGAGAGCTACCTTAGTATTAACCCCGAATGGCTCATCAAATTGAAGAGTTTGGTGGTACTTCAACTGGGTCGCTGGCAGGATGATCCTAGCTATCACATAGAAGTTGTAGACGAAAGTTTCCTTCTCAAAGGCTTGAGAGGTCAAAAGCATCTCAAGTATTTGAGTCTCAGGGGGATCTCAAGAATCACTTCAATCCCTCGCTCCATTGCTAAAGAATTGGTCAGCCTCGAAATTCTCGACCTCAGAGCTTGCCATAATCTAGAATCCTTGCCTTCTAACATCTCATCCTTGAAGAAGCTCACGCATTTGGATGTCACAGAATGTTACTTGCTGGAAAGCATGCCAAAGACGCTTGGTGAGGTGTATTCCCTCCAGGTGCTGAAGGGATTCGTAATAGGAAAATATTCAAAGAAGAATCCTTGCAAAATAAGCGATCTTAAGAGTCTGAAGAATCTCAAGCGACTAGGTGTACACATAGGGATCGAGGCTTCAAGTGGTCAGCAAGAGGTGTTTAAAGGGCTGGAGAATTTAACATCACTCAAGACTCTCAAAATATCTTGGGGTGTTCAAGATCCTGTGGATGATAAGTCTCTGTGTTTGCCGTCATCATTGGAAAAATTAGATCTTGAATGTGTGCCTCATGAACAAATACCAGAATGGTTAAAGCCTAGCAAAGTGGGGCAACTGAAGAAGCTATACATTAAGGGAGGAAATCTCAAGAGTTTAGATCATGGCGAAGAAGCTGCTAAATGGAATCATGTGGAGATTTTACGCCTCGAGTATTTGAATCATCTGGAAATTCAATCGCAGGATGTGAAAAATTGGTTTCCTTCACTCAAATATGAGAAGCTACCAAGAAGTCGCAGGAAGAGTCAGTCGGGGTATACGTTCCACATAGACAAAGACGGGAAGAGGTTCTACTATGTACCAACGAATTCGAGTACAGAAGAGACTAGTTCTTCAAAACCCACGATCGAATTCTCGTTAGAAGCGGTATCCGGATGACAAAAGAACAAAAAAATGTATTGGATACGGCTAGTAACATAGAATGAGTAGTGATGATATGTCACAGTAACAGATCTGTTTTTTGTTTTTTAAATATCAGAATAGTAACAGTTGTTCTCATTTTGTATGATTAGTAATTATCGACAGTAACGGTATATCAGTATGTGTTGGTGATGCGTACGGTTAATCATCTTGTATTCATTACTATGTGTTATACCTTATAATAATGCAATGATTTCAAGGATAAGGTAATGAAAATGTATTTTTTTTTAAAAAAAAATTTTACAATAATTTTTAATTTCGCTCCTAAATTTTTTATTTACAGTCAATTTCGTCCCAAAGATTTAGAGTTGTAATTGATTTCATTTCCAAAATTTTGAATTTCGTCCTAAAATCTAATATTGTCCAAATTACTAACGGAAAATGATTATATTATATGACATCATACATGTAATATCGATACTAACTCATAACTCAAAACGATGTTACTACTTCGTATTAATGCCGACTCCATAGTTTAACATGATGTCAATTTTTCCTATTAAGAAGCGTATGAAGAAGAAATAATGTCATTTTTTGTGATTAGTTAATATTAATTATATATATATATATATCTGATATTATGGACGACATCATTTGTCATTAGTAATTTGGACGATGTTAGGTATTAGGATAAAATTTAAAATTTTAAGAACGAAATTAATTGCAATTCAAAACTTTTAAAACAAAATTGTCCCCAAAAAATATAAAAGACAAAATTAAAAAATGTACTGTTATAAAGTTTAAGGACATAAAAAATACTTTTGTCATTATTTTATGTTATGTTATACACTACAACAACAACAACAACAAACAAAGCCTTTTCCCACTAGGTGGGGTCGGCTATATGGATCAAGCGACGCCAACATGTTCTGTCTTTGCACATTTCTATGGTTAAGTTATTTATGGCTAGGTCCCTCTTAATCGTTTCCCCTATTGTTTTCTTTGGTCTTCATATCCTACCCTTATGGACTAGCTTCTTTACCCACATCCGTCCACGAAAATGTGGGAACCCTTGCTTATTTTTCACTATATCCGGGCGTTGATGTAGCGGCCCTTGCTCATTTGACACTGTACTCGAGCCATACAGCGCGTTGCTTCTGGGCAACGACCTAGCAATAGCATGTTTACATCGTTGATCTATATTCATGAAGATTCGACAGAGTTTTTACGTTGGCTGTCGACTACCTAACACAACCCTCCTCCTTTATCCGGGCTTGGGACCGACTATGCAAGCATAGGCGGAGTTTATGTTATACACTAGTTGTTTTAAAATTTGAAATATATTTAGTTGTTTTAAAAAGTGTTATATAGTTTTTTAATTTGACAAAATTAAAAAGTGTTATATATATATATATATATATATATATATATATATATATATATATTAATATGACTGTAGAGTCTTATGGTTAATGATCTCCCAAAATATCTATATTATAATTAAAAGAAATAAAATTAATTATGTGATATGAGAAGATAATGAAAAAAATTATAAAGATAGACGTGGTAGTTTATTTTTATTTCATAGGGATATAATTATTGTTGCAATCATTCTGCTTAGTATTGTCAAAACGGGCTTTGGCTCGCGGGTTAGCCCGTCTCTGTAAATGTAATAGTTGTTATTTATCAAGGGTAGTTTTGTAATTTGTAATGTGAGTTAGTTAGTAGGTTGTTAGTGCATGTGACACTCACGTGCTTTCTTTCTGTTATTATTTCTTATGTATATATACATTGTACAGTTCTCAGTAATACGATACGGATCATTTTCTTCACTTTCTGTCTTCTCTATCTTCACTAAATTGCATGGTATCAGAGCCATTCAAGAACTGAAGCGAATCAATGGCAGAAGAGCAGAGAGTGAACGAGGAAGGAGCTGGTGATGGACGAGTTAGTAGAACTAAGTCAGATCAAAGGCGATTTGACGAGGAAAAGCCATGGACGTTGCATAATTCCGATCAACCGGGAATGAACCTGATTAATTTCCATTTGACCGGTAAGAATTATCTAGCTTGGTCTACTGCGATCAAGAATGGATTAGAAGCAAAAGGAAAACTCTGTTTTCTTGATGCTTCGTTGATGCCTAAGAACACTGACGACCTCTGGAGGTGGAGGAAGGCAGATTCGATGGTGAAGTCTTGGGTGGCAGCTTCACTGTCGAAGGAACTGAGTGAGCAATTGGTGTATTGCAGTACGACGAAGATTTTATGGCAAGAACTTGAAGAGAGGTTCGGTTCGAGCTGTGGACCATTAATATATCAGATTCAGCGAGATTTGGCTGCAACGGAGCAAGGATCTGATGATGTCACGACTTACTATGGTAAGATCAAGAAGTTTTGGGAAGAATTAGGTAGATTGTTACCTATGCCAAGATGCACATGCGGTCTGTGTGTCTGTGATGTTAACAAGCGTTTGAACGAAGTAGAATCAGCTAACAAGATGTCACAGTTCTTAATGGGACTAAATAAGGTGTTTGATAATATTAGGGGATATATCCTTAATTTGGAACCATTGCCTTCTGTTAATAAGGCATTGGCAATGATTACTACAGTTGAGCAGCAGCAGGAGGTTCTTTCTGTGTATGGTGTTAATCCAATAGAAAGTGCATCGGCTGTCATGAAAGGAGGCAAGGCAGATTATTACAAGAGGAAGGAAGAAAAGAAGTTGGAGAAATGTACTTATTGTCAGATGAATGGGCATCTCAAGGATACTTGTTTCAAACTGAACGGGTATCCTGAGTGGTTTGTAGAATTGAGGGACAAGAAGAAGCAGCAACAATCACACATTTCTAATTCAGGTAACAAAAGGTCTGTTGCTGCAAATGTGATTTCTGATTCTCCATTTGATGAGCAGGGAGAACAACCACAAGATTGGAATTCTATGCTGTCCATGCTGGAGAAAATGACAAAGGCAGTGAAAGGGAAGGTAGAAGATAAAGCAAATTTTGCATGCTTTGCTGGAACGAGTGTTGAATTTGCAGGTAACACACTTTATCATTTATCCGATAAAGATAGTTGGATAATAGATACAGGGGCTAGCAGTCATATGTGTTATAATAAGTCACTCATAGAGGATTTTAAAGTTCTTGATACACCTATTATAGTACATTTGCCTAATGGAGGAGAGATTTCGGTGAAGATGTATGGGAAGGTTAGGATAAATGACAAGTTGTGTCTTGAGAGGGTTTTGTTTATACCTACCTTTAAGTATAACTTGATCTCGGTTAACAAGTTATCAAAATCAAGTCAAGCTTCTGTGGTGTTTGATCATAATTCTTGTGTGATACAGGACCTCAAGACTAAGGTGATTCTTGCTAAAGGAGTAGTAGAGGAGAGCTTATACATCTTAAAATCTATCAAACATGTTGATTGTAATATGATTACTTCTAGTAATGTTTTTGATAAATCTGCACAAACTCTCACTTGTAATTCTTGGCACCAAAGATTGGGCCATGCTTCAAAGATTGTGTTAGATCATATCTCTGAAATCAATAATAGAGACTTTCCAACTTTATGTGAAGTTTGTCATAAAGCTAAGCAACATAGACTTACTTTTCCTAAAAGTAATTCTGTTACAAGTGATATTTTTCAGCTAATTCATATTGATTTGTGGGGGCCATACAAACAACCTAGTTTGTGTGGAAAAGCAAGATTCTTCTTGACTATTGTAGATGATTTTAGTCGAGGAACATGGGTGTATATGTTAAGAGGCAAAGATTTTGTTTGGCAGATACTTGAGTCCTTTTTTGCTATGACTGTGACACAATTTGACAAGTCTGTGAAGGTGGTTAGGTCGGATAATGGTACAGAATTTGTGAATGAACATTGCTTGGCAATTTTTGAACAAAGAGGAATATTGCATCAGAAGTCATGTAGTTATACTCCACAACAGAATGACGTTGTGGAAAGAAAGCACAAGCACATCCTTGAAGTGGCTCGTGCTTTGATGTTTCAAGCAGGGATGCCAAAGAAGTTTTGGGCAGAGGCTATTCTTACTGCTGTCCATATCATAAATAAATTGCCTTCTTCTGTTTTGAATTGGAGGACTCCTTTTGAGATTTTATATGGAAGAAAACCGAGCTATGATCGTTTGAGAGCTTTTGGTTGTTTATGTTTTAGTGCTAATACATTGCCACACAAGGACAAGTTTGATTCTCGAGCTGCTAAATGCATTTTTATTGGTTACTCTACTGGACAGAAAGGGTATAAACTTTATGACTTATCTAGTCATAATGTAGTGATTTCCAGGGATGTATACTTCTATGAAGGTAATTTTCCTTTTCTTGTTTCTAATTCTCCACCGAAGCAAGAAGAGATGGTTTCAAAGTTACATGATCGAGTGATGGTAGAAGATTCAGATGATGAAGTTGGCGATGTAGTTGAACCTTTGCAGAATTTAGAACTTGATGGTGAGGGCATTGTTGATGTTGCAGTACAGCATACAGAAGATTCAGATGTGGTTCCTTGTGAGCAGCTAGAAGATGCTTCTGAGATTGTAACAACAGAACCAGTTCCTATTGCTGAAGTCAGAAGCAGTCATAGGAATCGAAAACAACCTCAGTGGATGCATGATTATGTTTGTCAAAGTACAGATTCTGTGGCATTTATGGTTAATGTTTCAAAAGTTGCAGAACCTTATAGTTATAAGGAGGCAGTGCAATCTGAAGAATGGATTCAGGCCATGAAGGTTGAGTTGAAGGCTTTAGAAGACAATTGTACTTGGGAGCTTACTACTTTGCCCCATGGCAAGAAAGCAATAGGTTCTAAATGGGTTTATAAAGTCAAGTTTAATCCTGATGGAACTGTGGATCGTTATAAAGCTCGGTTGGTTGCCAAAGGTTATAATCAAACCTTAGGCATTGACTATTTTGACAGTTTCTCTCTCGTGGCAAAACTTGTCACTGTGAGGATATTGTTTGCTTTAGCTGCTAGTAATCGCTGGTTTCTTCATCAGTTAGATATTAATAATGCATTTTTGCACGGGTTTTTAGATGAGGAGGTGTATATGAAGTTGCCTGAGGGATATGAGAAGGGTTCAAAGGGACAAGTATGTAAATTGAAAAGATCTTTGTATGGTCTTAAGCAAGCATCTCGGCAATGGAATCAAGAATTTACTCAGAAGTTGCTGCAATATGGTTTTATTCAATCTTCGAATGATAATTGCCTTTTTATTTATCATTCGAAAGGGAAATTTATGGCACTCTTAGTGTATGTGGATGATGTGCTCATTGCAGGACCAAACGAGGAAGATATTGTAGCTGTAAAAATGTTTTTACATGAAGCATTTACTATAAAAGATCTTGGGTTGGCCAAATATTTCTTGGGGATTGAGATTAAACATACTAAAGATGGCATTTTTCTGTCTCAGAATAAGTATGTTCGAGACATCATCGAAGCTGCTGGCTTGACAGATGCAAAAGAGGTTTTTGTACCTATGTTGAAGGGTCAGAAGTTTGCAGAGAATGATTCTCCTTCACTTCTGGATCCTGATCGTTTTAGGAGACTTGTGGGACGTTTTCTGTACCTTAACATGACTCGACCAGATATAACTCAAGCGGTTCAGCAGTTAAGCCCGTTTATGGCACATCCTTGTGAATCACATTGGCAGGCAGCTCTTTATCTTGCGAAGTATTTGAAGGGCACACAGAATTATGGTGTTCTATATAAGTATAATTCTGAATGTGATCAAGTTGAAGCATACTGTGATAGTGATTGGGCAGTGTGCCCGACTACTCGGAGGTCTGTTTCTGGCTTTTGTGTTTTCCTTGGTGGTTCTCCTATATCATGGAAAACTAAAAAGCAAGTTACTGTAAGTAGATCATCTTGTGAAGCAGAGTACCGCAGTATGTGTTCTACTGTTTGTGAGTTACTTTGGATTTCATATGTACTTAAGGATTTCAAAGTTTCCTTGGCTACACCCATCCCATTGAGGTGTGATAGTCAATCTGCCTTACATATCAGTGCTAATCCTGTTTTTCACGAACGTACGAAGCACATTGAGATAGATTGCCATCTTGTTCGTGAGAAATTTAAACAAGGTTTCATTAGACCTTGCTATATTTCTACCAAGTTGCAGATTGCAGATTTTTTTACGAAATCCTTACCACAACCTCAGTTCAGTTTATTTAGAAGCAAGTTGAATATGCTTGATGCATGTCCAACTTGAGGGGGGGATGTAAATGTAATAGTTGTTATTTATCAAGGGTAGTTTTGTAATTTGTAATGTGAGTTAGTTAGTAGGTTGTTAGTGCATGTGACACTCACGTGCTTTCTTTCTGTTATTATTTCTGATGTATATATACATTGTACAGCTCTCAGTAATACGATACGGATCATTTTCTTCACTTTCTGTCTTCTCTATCTTCACTAAATTGCAGTCTCGCCCGCTAAATGGGCGGGCTTGGGGATGAAAATAGGCTCGTTTAAAAAGGGGCCTAAACAGGTCGGGTGCGGGCCGGCCCGCAAAAACTAGAAAAAAAAATTAATATATATTTGTTTAAAATATGTATAAGTTTATATGTTTTAGATAATTTAGCCCACTTCCCAAGCCTGTCTAATAAATAAGTCGACCAATTTTTACAGTTTTAACTCGCTACTCGCTAGGAATTAGGAAAAGTAGCCTTGGTTGGAAATATTGTTAAGGACACCGCGGTGCCGGTGTTGTTGGTTCCAGCTAGAGCGGTGTTGGAAGTGCCAATGTTGGTGGTTCCACCGTTGGCTGCTGTACAGACTACAGATGGCTTCAGTATTGCCAGGGGATACTTGGACTTGTCGTCATTATTGGTTCTGTGTCTGGCAAGCATTATATTGGGGTTTGCTGTGCTAGACAAGAAACCATCAGCACAAGATGTTTCAATATTTACTCCTCATGAATTAGGGTTCATCCACTGTCCAAAAAAAAAAGAAAAAAGAATTAGGGTTCATCTACACCTCTAGCGGCCTTCTTAAATATTGGTTTTGGTTTTTATTAATATAGATTACCGCCAGTACTGTTTTATTTGGGTTGGATGCAGAATTGTGTTTTATGAAAATAGGTTGCTATGGATGTATAGTTTTTTTTTTTTAATAAAGATTGGTAGTAACCACTGTGAAATGTACTCTCAAGTACTATTGGACAGGACGCCAATGACATATTGAGAAGACCAAAATTAATATGAGTACTTTTTTTATACCACGTGATGTATAAATAACTTCTAAGAAAATTTTTATGTACGATGATATATCATTTAATTATTGGTCAAAATCTCAAATTGCTCCTTTATGTTTGCACGAAGTTTCATATTGGTCCTTTATGTTTGCAAGAAGTTCCAAATTGGTCCTTCCGTCCACTTCCGTCAATTTTTTAAGTTAAGTGCTGACGTGGCATGCTGATGTGTCCACCTAAGCTGATGTGTCATGCCACGTCAGCACCACGTCACTGCCACGTCAATGCCACGTCATCACATATGATATTTGATGATGATGTGGCAATGACGTGGCATGACACGTCAGCTTTAATTGCCACGTAAGAGAGATGGTGTGTCCACATCAGCATGCCACGTCAGCACTTAACTTAAAAAATAAACGGATTTGGACGGAAGGACCAATTTGGAACTTCTTGCAAACATAAAGGACCAATTTGGACTTTTTGAAACATAAATGATCAATATGAAACTTTGTGCAAACATAAAGGACCAATTTGGGGTTTTGACCTTTAATTATACGATGAAGTTTATAAATGTTTATTAAAGTAATTAAGCATGTCAAGTAAATAAGATTGATGAATATATATCTATTTTTATGCATTTTTATTATCTTTTTGTACGGATAAAAATTTAGTACTACCGTATTGTTAAACTTTAGTATATCCTTTCAATCATATGGTGTCACTTATTAATATTAATAAAAATTCACATTAATTTAGACCCACTTTAAATAAATTAAGGACCAACTGATTGGAGGGATGCATTGAAATTCAATACTACCCTAATATTGAACATCAAATCTTCTTCTTGCACTATATATTCAACTCAAGATTAGTGAAGATAACCAACAATTTATGCTCCAACTTGTAATTGGACAAAGTCATTTCTAATTAAATTATTAACCACTTGAGACCAATTATTGTTGTTGCAATTTAAAATAAGTGAAAACAAAGAAGATGTCTCTGTCATTTCCTTAGCTGTATTAGACACAATATATTATTGTTGGTCTTTACAATATATTATTTTATCTCTGATAGAATATTAAACTCATTGTCATTATCTCTAAGGTCACCTAATCCTAATTGATTTCATATGTATGACATATTATATTCTGATGTAATAAGGTCATTAGCTAATAAGATGTTAAAAAATCACTTTTGTTTTGAGTGAATACTAATCAATTGTTGAAAGATTCCGCAGGGTATGTTTAATTAGTAAAATGTTTAAAGGAATGAGAATAAAAATTTAAATGAGATATAAGAATATTCGAAGGAATAGAAATATCATGTCAATGCGATGTGATGTATGTGAATTAGGGGTGGCAATTTTGACCCAAACCCATTAATCCAACCCAACCCAACTGCATTCTGACCCAACCCAATCCAACCCAATTAATAAATGGGTCAAGTGGGTCGGGTCAGAATTGACCCAAGTAAATATGGGTTGGGTTGGGTAAAACTCATGGGTAACCCAATAACCCATTTAATATATTTTGTATTTTCATTTTTCTCCTAGTTTCAACTTTTTAAAATTATAATTTTGCTCCAAGTTGTATTTTAGTCCTGATCTTCATTCTTTCTTTGATTTTTGACCCAGAAAATTTTCATATTCATATTTTCTTCCTTATTCCAAAATTTTCAAAATTACAATTTGACCCTAATTTTTGTCATAATCACATTTTTTGCCCGAATTGCATTTTAGTTATTCCATTTCAATTTTAGTCATAGAAACTTTTCAAAATTACATTCTGACCTCAATTTCAAATTTGTGAAAATTACATTTTGACCTCAATTTTTATAATAATTACATTTCGGCCCAATTTTTTTTAAGAACTACATTATTTTATTTTTAATTTATATTACTACACTTATCTTAAATCTATTCAATTTTTAAATCACATAATAAATTTATTTCATTTGTGACATTTCTTTTTTTCGTATAAATTTTGAAATCACATAATAATATCATTTAGGCATTTAAGTTACATATAAAAATTTAAAAAAAAATAGGATAACTGCAGTAATAATAAATTAAAAATAAAAAATATAAATAAATAATAAATTAGAGTGATAAATATGAATAAAAATATAAAAATAATTACTATAATAATTAAAAATTAAGAGATAGAGATGTAATTTATATAAGTGTTTATTAAAAAGTAAGTGAAAGACATTTATGTTTTTAAGAAAAAAAAACACATTTATTACAAATTGCGAAATCTAGGCATTTTTTCATTATCCAACCTCATTAAATGCCTCATTAACTACCGTCTTAGTTAGCAAACCCCAATTTTAATTACATAACAAAAGTATTGGCTAATTTTTTGAAAGCATGTTTTCATGCTAACTTTGTTGGAGTTAGATTTCCAAGAGAAATCAGTAATTTTCGACAAGTAGTTGTAGGATTTGATTTTTATTGTTTTCTATGTCTGGTGGAGAATTGTATCAGTGTTGAACTTTATATTCTTTGTCTAGTGGTTTTGATTTTTATTATCTTTATTGATATAAATATAAAGTAGAATGATTGGTAGACCAAATTAATTAAAATAAATCAAATATAAAACAACAAAAGAAAATTAATGGGTTGGTGGGTTATGTGGGTTTGACCCATAATTAATGGGTCATAACCCATATAACCCATTTAAAATTTGAACAATTTATGACCCAACCCAAACCCACCCAACCCACCCATTTTGCCACCCCTAATGTGAATGGAATAAAAGTGGATAAAATGACTATTTTGTCCTTATATTAAAAGTGAGAATAGAATAAAATGAGTAAAAAAATAAAAATAAAAATATAATTTCATCACATTACAAAAAATAAAATATATTTAATTAAAAAATATAAAAAAATTATGTCTATGATTATATCACATTTGTAAATAACTAAACGAAACATGAATAGTGTAAATTTTTTAAATTATATATATATATATATATATATATATATATATATATATATTGCATTTTTTATTATTGATGTGACAAAATATCAATTTTATCTTTTAAAAAAATAAAAGATATAAAAAAATATAAGAAGATGTGAAAGAGAGATAATAAAAATATATATTTTTTATGCAAGTGATAATAAAAATATTAGATGTATAGAAAGTATTATAATAATTACTACTAAATATTTATTTATTATTATTTTAATATATAATAATAATAATTTTTTATTATAAAAAAATTATGTGCGTACAAAGTTTTTAATATATATAATAATAATAATAATAATTAATTTGGAGACCATATTCATTTACCGCGTGAAAAATGGCATATGTAGGTCCTTTTTCATGTTGAAAATGAATATAAGAAAAAGCAAATGATCACTAAAGTGATGTCCAACTACTGACAGAAACTTTTGATTAAATTATCTACAATTTGGTTGTTAAAGTCTTCTTTTACAAATTAAGGGTATGCTTGATATAAAATACTGTAAAAAAAATACTGTAGCGTAAAGTATTGTAGAATAAATGAAAATACTGTAGAGAAAATTGATGAGAGAGATAGAGAGAAAAATTAGGAAAGAGAAAAAGTATGATGAAAAATGTGTTTGATATGTATAAATATGATGTAAGATTTTTTTTAAAAAAAATGTGAGAATACATGATTTTACTATTTGCAATTCTTACCAAACATACTCTGAGCATCTATTTAATGTTTAATATTTATTTTATAACAGGAAAATAATGTAGATATTTATAAAATGAAAAGAGCAAGATTTGATGAAGAGGATGAGGATCTACAGGGTGATGCAGAAGTGGAATATTGTTGGATGTAGAAAAATATTTTGTGACTTTTAGGTAATGAGTTTAAATCTGTAAATAGTCTCCTTGTCGGTAAAAATAAGACGGTGTATATATGATATTTCTTAAATTTTACTTACCGAAAACTCTAAAGTTAAAATTTTTTGAAATTCTTGAAGTTGTCTCTTGTATATAATTTTTTAATTTTTAAACTTTAGACTAATAAAGAATGAGTATTGAATAAATTTTAAAAACTTTATAAAATTTGAATTTTAGACGATCAAACTAAAATGGGCGGTCATTTTTTGGTGTGTCATGTGTGTGTAAAGGATATGTTAAACTTTAGTGGATGAGTGATGATATGTCTCGGTGTGCAATTTAGTAAGAGTTGTTCTCCTTTTGGATAATTTACTGATGATCCATGGCATAAGTGTAAGGGCATAAGACAAATTGCCAATAAAATAATTCAGATTAGATCAAAATTTTGGTCCGCCTAATTAGTAATTACAAACACATGATGTCAATTAGGCACATATATTATGTTTTCAAAAGCAAAAGCCAATCAGGCCAAAAACAAAAAACAAAAGCCACTATATATAGACACAGAGTTCCAAGTTTGGGCTCAAACATATATATATATATATATATACTAGAAGCTTCGCATGCACTTACGTGCATACATATAATTTATGCTTAAAATAAAAAAAAATTAAAAAATAAAAAGTTATGCACTTCTTCATTTTTTTAGTAACCATCTATCATATTTGTTTTCTCTCTCCCACGTCGTTCAATCATATTATTTTTTTGTATTTTTTAATTATAAAATATAGCTATAAATATAGATATAGATTTATTGAGAAGTTGGTAATTTATTAGGAAGTTGAGGGGAAAGTTATTTTTTTGGCGTCACACTTTCCTTGTGTGACACAAAAACTCCAAAACCATATACACTACAGGTTTCAAATACGCTTTTTGCGCATGATAATTTTTTTTAATTTAATTTTAAAAAATAATATAATTTAAAATAATAATTTTTATTTTTAAAAATAATAAATTAAATACAAAAGATTATTAAGTTTCACTCATATGTTATATCTTTTCTTCCACTATTTCTATTTTTTTCACATCTACTCACAAGTCACATCCTATATTTTATTTTATTTTTTAATTATAAAATAATTATTTTAAAAAGCCATTGACCAAATTTGAAAGATCCAATAATTATATTAATATAAATATAAATATATATATATATAAACAAATTTATAGCTTTAATTTTGACTAAAATTTCAATTTAGTCTCCTAAATTTAATTGATTTCACTTTAATTTTTTAACTTTAAAAAAAATCAAAATTTTCCTAATCCTTAACAGCATACTATATTGGCAATATTATCGATCGTGTATTAATATTAATTGATAATGTAAAAAGAAAAACAAAACAGATATCACAATGAAACTTTGAATTCTAAATTAGATAGTCATCAAACCTGAACTTAAATGTCTCGCTACTTCTAAATTTGTTGTTTTTTTTTACATGTAAGATAAGTACACTGATAGTATTGTAATATGTCATAGAAATATTAAAATTTGCTCTAACTTAACCAATTTTGTTAAGTAAATTAAAGTTATGAATTAGAAAAAAATTGATTGATTTTTACAAGTAAATTACACTCATCTTCTTTAAAAGATCTTTAAATTATACGGTCATCTCTTCTATTTTGAAAAATTGCATCTCCTCTCTTGAGAGATAAGAATAACCTACAATTTTACATATTTTGGCCAAAATACCCTTATATTTATTATTTATATAATTAAATATGATTTCATTAATATAATATTCTAAAACTTAAAATAAAATAATTATTTTTAACTCAAAATATATAATAATGAAATAAAAATTTTAATATATATATATATATATATATATATATATATATATATATATTATAATAAATTATAGTTATTTTTTTAAAAAAAAATAGTAATCCTATTAAGGATATTTTAATCAAAATATACTCTTTAATCTTTTAACGAAGGAAAGTGTAAGTTTTTAAAATAAAGGAGAGGGGAGCATAATTTGATATCTTTCAAGGGTGTAGAGTATAATTTACTCATTTTTTATAGTTGAATGATTAAAGTGAAACTAATTTAAACAAATATGTAACTAAAGTCAAAATTAAGGGACCAGAAACACTCTTTTACCAAAAATTAATTATTCTTACAAAGTTTTATGTTATTGGATCCAATAAAAGTTGACATTAGAGATAACACTTTAATAAAACCTGAGTATGTTTTAGTGCTTATAAATCTTAAACCTTATGCACACATTACATTCTTTGAGTCTCTGTTATCTATTCATTTTAATTTCTAAATTACAGAGATTACGATAACTTGAGAGGATCCTCAAAAGAACAAAAGCTTAAGTTAAAATAACTTCGCATAATTTAATTTTGTTATTTTAAATTGTATTAATGATTTTTTATTCTATATTTCATAAATTAAAGGCAAAATTGTCATGTAGCATTCATTATTTACCCTTTGTTAATATTAATAAAGAGTCACATAATAAGTGCACAGATTGAGCAAATAATTAATTACCAACACAAATATTTTTCAACTAATTAATTAATTAATTCGGAACCCACAATGAGTTTTGCCCTTGCATGACCTTGTTTGATCTGAAACTGCCTCCCCAAACCCAATTGAACCATGAGTAGCCAAACAAAAGAAATAAGCTGTCCACCTTTACTCAACTCCTGCACAAATGCTGTAGGCCTGCAATAACTTGCAGCATAAGACAACATCTCCACCCAAACTTGACATATGATTTCCCATTTCTTTTCCTTTATTTTGTTCAACTCTTTGGCCAACCTGCATGCATCAAATAGGAGTGATTTGCTTCTATCCCCCTTCACATCAATTGGGTTCTGATCTGTTGGCACTTTCATGAGTAATTTGCAAGCTTTCTTCTGCTTCTCCTTCTCATCTCTGATCTGTTCTAGTTCTACTCTCCTTTTGCTGAAGAAGTTCATAGCTTCAGCACATGTATCTTGGAACCTCTTTTGTCCTATTCCTGCTACAGCAGACATCATAGTAGGCTGCATTATTAAAAGGTATAACATGTAATCTGAGAGAAGAATACTCAACTTTCTTGCTTCTTCTTTTTCTTCTTCATCACTTTCTTGTTCCTGATAGAAATAACAGAGGTGAGTGGCAACGTGCCAGAGGAGGAGACTTTGATCGAAAGCTACTTCATTTGAATCCACAAAAAGAATCAGCTTTTTTCTGTCCACTTCTGGGTTTAATTCCACTTCTTGAAGAACCCACTCACCTCTAGCGGAACATTTCCTTTGGATGGTCTCTGCATTGTCATCATCATCACTAGAGGATTTCCTCTTTAGCTCATTGAAGATAAATTCCCAAAGAGTAAGAGGAAATAGATGCTCCTCTTTAAACATCAGCTTCTCAAGGATATCCTTTAGACCCAAATGTTTGCCTACTTTATAAGGCGCACCTTTCAAAAACATCACAAATCTGAAGCAACCACGTTGAATTTTTATAGCAAAATCATATAAATCAGGATCAACGTGAGGAACATTAGGAATGGACAAGAATAGACAATATGTGAACAAATTGAAGCCTGAGATTGATCCAGTCCATCTATTCCATACAAAAGAGGTGGATAAGTACTTATATTCCTTATTTGGCTCTTTCTTACAGTCTATCCAACGTGGTCTCCTCTTTCGTAAGTAATACACCAGGATTTTCTCATTGAAAGGTTTGAGAATGCGATTCTTCAAAAGTTGGAGGACATAATTGTCTTTGTGAGATTCATCAGAAGAAGAAGCAGCTGCTGTTTGATCAGAGAAAATGAGTCTGAAGAAAGCCATGGAATCCAAAGCCAGAGCACCATATAGCAACGCATAGGTGGCTACGACGTCCACATCATCGAATTCATGCTTTCCTGCTGAAACGAAGAGCACAAAAGCCCAAACGACAGAAGCAAAGGAAACGATACGACAGAGAATACCGGACCAACGACGCACTATGGGGGCCTTGGTGTAGAAATCTTCGTACATGAAATGGAGCTCAACTTCTATTAATCTAAAGGCTTTCTCTGCTTTTATGGCGTGGAAATATTGCCGGCTGAGGTTGCGATCGCCGAAGCTGTAGATCATATCAACGATGAGACCTTTGAATTTGTGGAAAAAGAAGAAAGCTTTCTGGACTTCCTTCACATCATTAACCTGCTTTTACACATTTAAGGATTAAACGTTAAAATCCCTACTAATAAGCCTTTTTAAATATTATATTAAACAATTATAATAAAATAATAAAATCAGTTTATTAATTACGAAATATTTATTTATTTATATGTAATGGGATAATTACTTAAGTTTCGTGGGCATTAACTTTGTGTTGTCTAACAGGTGATATAAGTGTTACATACCAATGTGTTCTCATTGTTAATTTATCATGGAGGTAAAATACTATTTTGTTTTTAAATTGTTGGTCAAACTATTATTTAGTCTTTAAATTTCACAAAAATACTATTTAGTCTCTGAATTTGTAAATATGTCAACTATTTAGTCCCCAAACTTGGCAAAAATACTATTTAATCTCCGAATTTACAATTCTGTCAATTATTTAGTCTCCTGACTGTTACCCGTTAGAGTTGACAGAGTTGCAAATTCGGGAATTAAATAGTATTTTTGCCAAGTTTGGGGACTAAATAGTTGACATAGTTACAAATTCGAGGACTAAATAGTATTTTTGTCAAATTTGAGAACTAAATAGTTGACATAGTTACAAATTTCGAGGACTAAATAGTATTTTTGATAAATTCGGGGACTAAACTGTAGTTTAACCAACAATTCAGGAACTAAATAGTATTTTGCCTCATTTATCATGTATTATTATTATATCACATTGTCATGTTATTTTAAAAAAAAAATTAAAAAAACACAAATTGAACAAAAATATCATTTAAGAAATGGGGTTAAATAAATTTTTTTTTTCAAAAATTACGTGATAATTTAATATTTATTGATCATGACATCCAATTAAATAACAACTAATGTACACATAAGTTTCAAATAATAGAAGAGAACTGTTTAAAATTATTTTTTGATGAAGTCATTGAGAAAATTTCTCTATTTTTTTTTACCATAAAAACTTCTCTTTCTTAATTCTTCTCTCTATTTATTTTTTATCTCTTTGTCTCTCTTTAACTCCAAAAATTCCAAAATTATAGAAAATAATTCAGAGGATCCACTTCAACCTAACCTGTTTCTCATCGTTGCTTTCTTCCTCCTCATTCGAATCCCCATCGCTTTCCTGATCATCATCATCATCAGGTTCTGTAACTATAATTATTTTAGCAGGAAGTCCAGCTTTTTCCCTGGAAGCGTGTTCCTCCACGAGCTTCGCGTAATTCGGCCCTGGATCTGGATCTGAAACCATGGATTTCCTAAAATGGTTGATGCTTGCGAGGAACAATGCGTAAGTTCTCTCACCGTACTTGATAATTCCGGCAACAAACACCAGAATCGTAGGTAGGCGCAGCGTATTGTTGTGGAGAGTTAGCGAGAAGACATAAGCCGCCGCCAATCCTTGAGAAATGAGAGAGAAGAGATGGCGACGCCAGAGTTCGTTATCTTCGAGAGAAAGCGCAGTGATGGTGTCTGGGCCACCGAGGTGAAGCAGAAGAAATGGGCCCCAAAACGACATGAGGTAGTCGTTTGGGATAACTGTGGATTTACATTTTTGGGTTTTGGAGATGATTCCAATGGAATAGGTTGCAACGGAATCGGCAAAAAGGTAGGATAGCCAGGTAATTAGGGAAAGGAAGAGGGCTCGTGAGCGTTTTCTCAAAGGAGCGAACAAGATGAGGAAGATTTGGAGGGAGAGACTTAAGAGTATGGCTCCTCGGATATTCCACTCTTTCAAGATTTTCCCCAGAGATACCATTTTGCTCTGGGATTCTCAGTTCTCACACTAGAGAGACTAGTTATTTTGCTTCACGCCCATTATAATATTTTGATTACTTAATTCAAAAGGGCTAAACGGATTATGACATTCATCTCTTCACTTTCACACACACACACACACTTTTGAGAATTTGTTATTAACAAATTGTAAATTTTTTATTACTAATACAACATATGATTAAATTCAATTTTTAATGTGCAGTATACAATTTGCATTATAATTTCTTATCCTCATGTCTGGAGAGAGTGATTTGCGCCTTAGACTTGAAAGTCTAAATGATACATAGACTAAAATAATAATGAGAAATTTTTTTGGCTCTCAGATATTATTGGTTCCATTGTTATTTCTTCAAAGATTGAAATATAGACTTTTTATCTTGTGTACTATCTCTCATCGGTACAATAATTGATATGTGAATATCTCCTGTTAAATCTTGCTATAAGAAAAGTGTTGCATTTGCTTATAAAATTGTTGCTAAAACAAGTTAAATAACAATAGTAGTAAATGCAATGTTCGAAAAATGTTGCAAAAACTGTTGCCAAAAGTACAGGCAACAACTTTTTGACTTTTTGCCACTTTTCAAATGTTGCAGATTGTTCAAAATGTTGTAGTGGTAGAACCGTAGAAGTTTTTTTTTTTTCAATTTTTTTCTAATAGGGTTGGAAAAAGTTATTTTTTGGTTCTTAATAAGGTTGATAGGACTTAGGAATTATTATACAAGAAAAACACATTTATAAAAATAAAAGAAATGCCAATTTGCACTATAGAACAAGTTTATCTAATTTTATTTTAAGGGCAAAATGTCTTTTTTGTAATCTTTTTTAATTATCCCTTAAACTTGTCTTGTCTTTAAGTATTTTTTTTTGGTCAAATGTTTTAATATTTTGTATGATTGTTAGAAATTTTTTCGGTAATAAAGTTTGTAAGAATCATTATATATTAAGTGTATAAAACCAAAACAAGTGGACCGTACTTAATTGTGGAAGCAAATTCATTAGCTCCCTTGAAATCATCACAAAAAAATAATATTTCACCCGCGAGTTAAGGTTTAATAAGTAGGGATAATCTAATATATGTGCTTAAAACATATGTTAAGAAATATTAATTAATTTTATTCATCTCTTTTATTTTTTTACGTTGTGACTTGTGGAGTTGTGGTGTTACACATGATAAAAAATTACAGGTTGGCCCACTCTTCAACCTTAAAAATTCAGTTTAATCCCTATAATTTTCTTACTACTGCAATACTTTTTTTCTCACGGTTCAGCCCCTTTCTTCTCCTAAATTCCAGAGCCTTTCTTCAAGCATTTACATTTATATATATATATATATATATATATATATATATATATATATATATAAAAACAATTATTTCATATTATTTTAAATACATTTAAATTACTTTAAAACCTTCTTAAATATTCTATAATTCTATGATTTTAAAACCCGTTCATGATCGTTTATTCCTCTTCTTATGGCGAATCACACATTGCAACCATAGAGATAATTATTACCTTATTACATCAGAATATAATATGTCATACATATGACATCAATTAGGATTAGGTGACCATAGAGATAATTACAATAAGTTTAATATTATTAAGAGATAAAATAATGTATTATAAAGACCAAATAATATACTTGATCTTTCAAGACTTGAACGCCCTTTTTAACTTTAGTGTTTATGGTCAAACCAAAAAAATACTATAATACATCTAAGGAAATGTGATCACAGAGACATTTTGTCTGTTGTCAGTTATTTTAAATTGCAATAACAATAATTGGTCTCAAGTGGTTAATAATTTAATTAGAAATGATGTTGTCCAATTACAAGTTGGAGCATAAATTTTTTGTTATCTTCACTAATGTTGAGTTGAGTATATAGTGCAAGATAATAAAAAGCATTATATATAACAGATATATTAACAGATCTTATTTACTTTAAATGCTTACTTAGCTTTAATAAACATTTACTATACTAACTTCATTGTATAATTTTCTTACAGAATTGCAGGCATCTTTGAAGGATGGGACGGCCTAAAGATTTAAAATTATTCATCACATGGTATAGCAATGCCATTTACTTCCAAAAAGTACTGGTTTTTATGTTCAAAAGAACTATACATCCATAGCAACAAATTTTCATAAAACACAATTTTGCATCCAAAACAGTACTGGCAATTATCTATATTAATAAAACCCAAAACCAATATTTAAGGAGGCCCGATCCAACCCTAATTCTGTTCTCTTTTTTAGGAAGAGTGAGGACCCTAAAACTTAGAAGATATAAGGCCCCAGCCCACGGGTTCGGATAAAACCCAAACTCTTGAAGCAAATTAAATATGAGATCCAATTCATACTCAAATCCATTATAAACGAAAACTCCAAAAATCTCTACATACTATCAAGTTATAACCCAAGTTTTATTGGGAATGAAAGGAAGAGTGAAAAATCTCAAAAACTTTAGAAACGAAAACTCCAATAAAGGGCCAAAGAAAAAAAAAAGAAAACTAAATAGATTATTTCCCATATTATAACCCAGTTTTATGGCCTAAAGAGTGAGAAATAGAAAAATATCTATCAATATATTTCTATATTAATATGATTATTCTTCATTTTAATATCATTTTTGATAAAAAACTGCATAAAATAATCTATTGGAGTGAAGAGTCACTAAATTAGTTAAAAAAAAATTAATTTATTATTATTGTAAAATATAATATATATATTGTCAAAACTTATCTATAAACACAGGAACGTTGTTTATTTAGAAAACATGATTACAGTAGAGAGACTACAAGACAAGCCTAATAAACCTGAAAGTCTGAACTCTAATAAAACAAGAAAGCTTGGTAAGCTAACAACCAGACACCATGAAAAGAAAAGAAGCACACAAAGTTTCCTACTTCCTACTAACTAAGTAGCACACAGTAGTGACAGTACTAAACACACACATGCATATGCATAACTTGAGTCTCCGAAGTTATCTATCTGGATATCATCAATCTGAGGTCCTAGTCTTATACTTGGACTCGTCGATGGCTATACCTTCCTCCTCAGCTCTTTCTTCTCCAGACTTATCCATAGTGCTCAGACCACCCTTCTTTCCCATCTCTTGGTACCCTTCTCTCCCTATCTGTTCCTTCCTTGTGTTCCCTCCTTTGCTTCCCAGCTCCTGATACCCTTCTCTCCCTAGCTGCTCCTTCCTCCTTTGCCCTCCTTTGCTCCTTCCTGCACATATTATATATCAAATCCAACTCATAAATATATTTAAAGAAGATGACTTGATAAACAAGGTATTTATATATATATTTGCCTTCAGCGAGGTGCTCTTGAGCTTCAAGGCTCTTGCCACCAGTACCACCAGGGACCACAGTCTCTCCCTGCCTAGCCTTCTCCTCAAGCTCTTCTCGGTGCTTCTGCTCAGACGCCATCGATCTTAATTAAGTACCCACTCGATCACAATATATATTCTTTAGTAACAAAGCACTTTACTACGTACTTGATGAAACAAGAAGAGAGGTTCGTGACTTATATATAGATATAGAGGAAGATGACTCGGAGAATTTGGATATGCATGGTTATAGTACTTTATGTGTTATTATAATAATTAATTAGTGCTTTAATTCAAGTGTCCCAATTAAAACAGTGCAAGAATTCACCTGAAGATGACAACGGCTTCTTGAGGAACAGTAAGTGCAACCAGGGTTGGACACGTGTAATGCAGACGCGGCTCCAGCCCAGTAGAGACACGCACGTTGCTTCGGCTATTATACTGACACGTATGTTCGTGTACGGTGAATTTCTTAGCTTTTTCATTCATCCATATTGTAAAATTTTTAAACTTTCATTTGCCTCTTCGTTTCTTTATTTTTTATGATGCCCACAATTACAAGATATATATTACGCATTTAACTCAATATCTAAATATAACATTTAAAATTAGGATAAAGCTTTCACTCAACTAATTTAAGAATTTTCCCCATAAAATTAGTTGTTGAGAAAAAAAAATTAAATTACTTAAATACTTTATTAAGTATCTTATCTTAATACATGTAAAATTTTGTTTCTTTATAATATTTCGCCTCAAAATTAACTAGTCTTTTACTAGTTGTGACTTGTTTCTTATTTTTTACTTTACTTTGAATTTGTGTTCTTTTAAGTTTCAAGGCCTCGAATCTCTTTTATTTTCGTTCCAGCCCATGTACTTTTCGTTTTGAACTTCAAAGGTTATCTTCTTCTTTTTTTTCCCAATATCTCTACTACGGCCTTTTTTCACATCTTGGATCGACTTTGTATCTGGGCCCCATGAAGTTATTGGACTCGATCTAATACCAGATATATTGAAACTTAAATAACTTGGACAATTTTCCCTAAAAAATTAGCTATTAAAGATGAAGAACAAAGTTACTTAAATATTTTGTTCAATATTTTACTCTATGAGATGTGAAAAACTTTGTATCTCTATAGTTGTGATTACCGTAATTTTTTTTGGGAATGGAAACTGCGCGCAATATTCATTAAGAACAATCACGAATTAATCAATACATCAAATAGGAAGTAAGACAAAGACTCAACCCAAATAAAATCTTGGTAGTCTTTTTAGCATAGGTAAGAGCATGAGCACTAAAATTACTACTTCTCGGGATCCATCTAAGGGTATGTTTGGTGTAAAATTCAAACAGTACAATTTTGGTGTTTTACGACTCTTAAAAAAATTTTACATCATATTTTATACATTCTAAACACATTTTTATCATATTTTTTCTCTCTCCTGATTTTTCTCTATATCTCTCTCCTTACTTTTAATACTTTCTTTATAATATTTTATATCTGTGCATTTATACCAAGCGTACCCTAAAATTGTAGCAATGAAAGTCTCTACATAAATAAAACATCACTGCATATAGAATTAGAGAGAAAAAAAATTGATTGCAATTACTGGTCAAGGAGTGAAACACTACCGCAATTATTTAAATTGAAGCTTCAATATAACTTTGTTTAAAAATTTTGTTTCTGGCTGTTGAAGTTTCACATTGCTTAATTAAAGAGCTGATAAGCTCTATATATAAACTAAAATAAGAGCTCTTTTAGAGTGAATTAAGGCTCTTAAAAATATTGTTTAATTGACTAGTGACTAGCATATATATATATATATATATATATATATAGAAAACATGATAAACATCATTATCATTTGGAAATTCTTCTATATATATTCTCAATTTATAATATATATATAATTGGTACAAATAGTAGTTAATGATTCAGAAAAAAACTTCGATTTAAGTTTGTATGGGTTGTGCAAGATACATAATATAGTAATGACTCTTTGCAGCACAGTAGTAAAAATTATATTCATCTTAGATTCATCTAATTAGATTGAAGTTATATACGATATTAAAAACAATTCAACTTTTTCTAAAAATTGTTATTGTCTTTCACTCTTTCTATATAAAAAAAGGTATTCTCACAAAAAAAAAATGTATAAGAGATGTTCTCAGTTCCCACGTTTAACGTGTAACTATATATGTATTTATAATTAATTTAGTATTACTACTCTGCCATGGATCATATATGTCCAATGTAAGAAACTAAGTATATTTTCTTTTTTTTTTATTAAGTATCCGTTCGAGCTAGATGAAAAACTCTCTCAGCAAAATTTTTTTTTATACACAAAACTCTACCACTTATTAATAAGTAACATAATTTCTTAAAACATGCTAACTAAATATAATTTAATCTATAACTAATTAACTGTTCGTTTCTTTTTTTTTTTCTATATAAAAGTAATTAACAAGCTATGGAAAATCTCCACTCGTTTGAAAATAATATATTAACATTCTAAGGCGTTAGATATACCCATGTTCCGTTATAACTTTCCCATCTTATATTAGTTGATTTGTTATTGGAGTTGACTATCTAATAATGGTGGTTTAATTTTTGTGGATCAAATTAATTCGTTTCTTTGACCCAAAAAAGAAAAGAAAAAAAGAAGCACGCATGCATCATGGTACGCATATATATTGATACATAATTTCTTCAATTCCCATAAATATTCTTAAAGAAAAATTAAATTAAATGGAAGAGGCAAGTTTATATTAAGTTGAATCGCACTAATTAACATAAAAGGAAAGATACGATTCTATATTTATTGAAGTTAGTTTACAATACATGAAAATAGAGACAGTGCAACCTCTTAATTGCTATAGGATATATATAGTCGTTAGAGGCGATGCCAATATTCTCATGATGGAGAGACACACACCGAAAGCCTAAAGCCCTAAACAAACACTCACAAGGTAACATTACAAAACTGGAAAGATGGATGTCCTAATTAATTATTTAGCCACACACAAAAAAGGTAGTACATAGTACTTAAGAGTAGAGGAACAGAAATTAAAGACAAGTACGTTATACGTATTAATTATATCGATCATTAGCTAGCGGTTTTGATTTCTGGTGTTACGAAACTTGGACTCGTCAATGGAGATGCCTTCTTCTTCAGCTCGCTCACCCCCAGACCTGTCGGTAGTGCTGAGACCACCTTTGCGACCCATCTCCTGGAACCCTTCTGTTCCTAGCTGCTCCTTCCGAGTCTGCCCTCCTCTTTGCCTCCCTAATTCAATCATATATATATATATATAATTAATTAATAATACAAAAAGAGAGGAATTGATTGAAGAGGTATATATATAATATATATGCATGCCTTGAGCAAGGTGTTCCTGAGCCTCAAGGCTCTTGCCACCGGTGCCACCAGGGACGACGGTCTCTCCCTGCCTTGCCCTCTGGTCAAGCTCTGCTCTTTCTTGCTGCGACGACATTATTGTATTCTTTTCCTTCTTCTTAACTAAAGGCAACGAAACTAGATGTGTAGCTGAATGTGTTGTGTGACGAGAGATGATGAGAGCGGGCGCGTGGTTTATTATATATAGGGATAGCCATAGGGATGGATATGGCACACGCTACGCTAGTGCTTCCTACGGATGCCACGTGGCGAGCACCGGCAACGAGGTGGTGGGGGAATGCCACGGAGGTGCTTTTCGTCGGTGAAACGCCGCAGAATGACACGTACGTAGGTACCACAACGAATCCATGCCAATACAAATTGGACTGCAAGTAATAAGTATTATGTATCACTTTACTCTAATAATTTGGCACAAATACAATACATGAAGATATTGTTACTTAGCACCTCTCAGAATTTCAGTGGAAAACCAAAAGTTAATTCTAATTAAGTCGTAACAAATTAACTAATATACTTACAGATAAACTTATTTGAAAATTAGTTTATATTTCCTTTTACAATTCATTATTATTTTTTTTATAATTTACAATTCATTATCTTTAAACTGATCGTTTTATAAAAGCATGTTCATAAAAGGGTAATTAGTAATTACAACATGTATCAATGTCATTTTCTGGAAAGCTATTATAAGGGGAATTAAAATGAGAGAAAAAAAATCAACTATTTTTTAGTCGGCTCTAAAAATATTTGATGAATCCTTCTTCTGCAATATCTGAATTCCATCTACATGCAAGGTAATCCATAAGGGGAGATGGTTTTTTTTAGAGGGACTCTAACGTTCAAGTCAGTAAGTGAAAGTTCATAGTAATAATAAGAGGGTATTGGATACAAAAATATAATGTTTGTATATGAGGATCTTGATCCATAAATATGCTGTCCACAGGAGGTGTCCAGCATAGAAAAATAAGGAGAGAGAGTGGCACATAAGTAGGTCCTACACATATGTCCCATATGTAGATTCTACTATGTGTAGGACCTACTTATGTGTCACTCTCTCTCCTTGCTTTTCTATGCTGGGCAGCATAGGATTCAACTCGGGGTAGAATAGTCTTTCCGACCTTGAGAAATGGCGGGAGCCATGTAAGCATAACAACATTTATGGAGTCCGTAATATGTGGAGGCGTGGGAATCATTAATAGTGACAGGTTTAACAGACTGATCGAGGGAGGTCATTCAGTCAGTTGAGAGCATATTGTAACAATACTAATCACGCATTTTTTTTAAAAAAAACTAATATAAATAATTTTAAGATTAATTACCTGGGACTTTAATCATATGTGATATAAATGTAGTGAAAATTAATTAAAGACTAATCTTCCACATATATATTTAATTTGGGTCCTCACATCTCTCGTGGTGTTTAATTCTTTATATTTAGTATTGATAAAGCCTATAATTTTTTTTGTTGCACATATGATTTTCGAAACACTATTTTGACTAATTCAAACTTGATCCATGTCGTATACCTGACTATATTGGGAGAGTCCTCCCAATAAAAATATATAACTGCATTCACAAAGTTCTGAAAGCGATATCAAACTACTTAACTCTTGATCAACTCCTCATCTGTCTAAAATTTTGTTTAATAAAAACTGCATAAAAAAATTAAAATATCTTTATCACTTTTAATTGTATGATTTCTTTGTGACTTTTTATGACTTCTCTATGACATGGTGATTAATTGGGAGTATATAGAACGTTTAACACGACATCAAGCACACTTCATCTTTAAAGTCCTTGACTTCCCCTCCTTTTCATTTCCCCTCTCTCTCTCTCTCTCTCTCTCCAGAAACGAAGCTACAGGTAGGCTTTCTTAGCTAATATTAGTTTCCACCAACACAAAGTTAATTTAATCATGTATGTACTCTTCCCTTTCTAACATTTTCTTAATTGAATCTGCTTTTTGCCATTCATCCTGTCTTCAAGAAAGCTTATTATACTTTACAATTTACATAGCATTAGACTCTGCTTTTGTCTTACTCTGTTTTTTTTTATATTTTTACCAACCAAAATGGAGATTGCAAATGGAATCATTTCTATGCATCAGTAAGCTATCAAAGATTGTCTTGAACAAAGCAAGAAACTTGTAAATATAATTAATCTGCTTCTTGCTATTGATGCATTGAGTTTGTCTTGAACAAGGCAAGAAACTTGTAACATTTTAATCATGCTCTGTTTTTTCATGCTTCTCCTCCCTCTTCTTGCCATTGCTATGTTTTCACTTTGTATAAACTCGTTGGAGATTGTTAGCATTGGGGGTTTTTTTTTTTGTGTGCATAGAGCATTTGGTTTTGTTTTAGGACGGACTTATAAACAGTTCTTTAATCTTTATACTTTTTATTATAAGATTCTTTAATTAAAATAAAATATGTAAAAATTTTCTTTTAAAAAATTCAATCATGAAAGATATGAGTTTTATAAACTTGTTATTTATGATAAGACAACCCTATTGTTAAGTTTTTTCTTTTTATTTTATGTATGAGTTAGCAATCAAAGATAAATGTGCTTAGGGACAAAACAATATGGATTTTTAGCTATTGAATGATTTTTAGTATAATCAAGCGAGTTATGAAAAAATTATGATAGGCAATCTTATTCTTTTAAGTAAAAAAAAATATTTTTAAGATTGAACCATTGAAGTCAAGTCACGTGACAATAATTTTATTGTTACTCCAATGCTAAGTTGAAGAATTTGGATCCAGTGCAATTCTCTTCGTGCAATTCCAGTGCAATTCCTATAAAATACACATTTTTACATTATTTTTGAAGTACTAATACGGATTTACTCTAACAATAGTCCACTATGAATGGATTAGGAATGAAATTATTATCAATTTTGATAAATATCATAACTAAATAGTCTCGTGAGACTATTTTTTAATATTAATAACAATTTGATCCCTAATCCATTTAAGGTGATAATATTTGTCAATATTGATATTAATTTGGTCTCTAATCTATTCATAGTGGATTATTATTAGTGTGAGTTCGTATTAGTACTTCAAAAATAATGTAAAAATATGTATTTTATAGGAATTACACCGGAATTACACGAAAGAGAATTACACTGGATCCAATTTCTAAGTTGAATGATTTGTATTTTGTAGTATATTGTGTGGAATATTAAATTGTGTTCACTTCTAGGCTCTAAAATTAGCAAATAGGTTTTATATGATTTTCCTAACATTTTCCTCGATGAATATGGTTAGGGAGCAATTGATGAATCTCTTAAAAGAATTACCAGAGATCTTGGACAAATTCTCAACACTATGAATAGCAATCAAGAACATAGACACAGGAGCTAACTCGTTGTTCAATAAAAACAACATCAACTTATGATGTCTCTGGTTCTGAGTATTGTTCGTTACTATCTAACGTTGGTGTTTGGAACAATTCTTCTTTGGTTGTACCATCATAATAGATACCTTCCTCTCATCCTAACCCTCACCATAATTCTGCTACTGCTAGGAAGTGCTTCTTCTGTTTTAGCTTTGACCATTATTTCACCCACCATTTCCTTCTTCACTTTGGCCTTGTGGGGTTGTGTCTTCACATTGGTGGCCTATTGCTATTATCACCCAGAGGTGTATGAGTTGTTGTGCTCTGCATCTTCTGAAGATCAAGAATTGGATTGAAATGAAGAGGGAGAAGAGACAACTCATACAATCCCGTTGCATATTTTATATCTTAATTATCAAAATTTTCAATAAAAAATTGATACCTAAAGTTTATTCAGCTCTCTCATTATTAAATATTAAGGGTGTTTTTGATTAGTGGGGTAGAGGATGTAATTTTGGATGTAATTCAACATTACATCAAATATTTTTTTTACTAAACATATTTAACTTTTTGTAATGTGATGAAATTATATTTTTACTCTTACTTTTTTACTCACTTTTATTCTATTATCACTTTTAATGTATTTTTATTCACTTTTATTCCATTCACATCACATTAACATGACATTTTCATTCTCTCCAACATTCACATTCCCATTTCCTCACTCATTATACCTATCAAACATACCCTAAGTCTGTTTACGAAATTGAATTAAATGGTAAACAATTTAGTATCGCTTAAGGTCTTGAGTTCGAAACATTGTGAATACAACTATTCTAGTTGAAAAATTTGTTCACTGTTAACCAATTAAGTGCAGAACACGAGTCATGTCCAGATTAGTCAGGACAAAATTTCGAAGATCGGACAGACAGAAAAAAATATTAGTTATTTTGAAAATTTTGGTCCACATACTTTATTTTATTTAAAATAAAAATTTTCCTAAATCATATTTGATGTACATGTACTTAAATTAATTATACTTGGATTTCTTAATATTTGATATATATTAAAATTCAAATTTGTTTAATAAAATGATAACTATTTTTTACGTTGTTCACTTACTAGAAATGCATTTTTATGGAAATGAAAAAGTAAGTAGGGTTCATTTACTTTTTTATTTTTTCATTTCTATCAACTTAAAAAAAATAAAATATCTATTATACTTTTTGATTTGACATGATTATAACCTTCGTTTCTTTTTATTATTATTTTAATATAAGGGGTAAAATGATCATTTTAACACATTTTCATTACATTACCAAATTTTTTCTACTAAATATATCAAATACATTCTAATTTCATTTCTATTTCTATTTTTATTTTTATTTTTAATTATGCCTAAATGAACGTGGCCAAGATGTATAGTGTAATTTAATTTATATATAAAAAAGAGTGTGATTTAATCTGGATAAATATATTTTTATTTTTGAGACAGAGTTTGTGTATACGAATTACGAAGGATGAATTCTGTATTTCTATTTAAGCCAATATTAGCTTTGTGTTTGAGGTAACCCTAGCTGTAGTGAGCCACCCTCACTTCTCGATTCTGCCTCTTTTCAGCTTCCCTAAACCCTCACTGATTACTACGCCGTCAATCAAACTCCTTCAGGTGAGTGTTACTGTAAGCTCCATTTTATCCGTTTCCGTTCTTTTTTCGTTGCGTTCAAACCCAATTACATAGCTTTCTTTTTCCTAATTTCTTTCATTTGGTGCTTTCAGAAGTAGGAGGGATTCAATATCTGAGCTGCCATGTCGGACGATGAAAGGGAGGAGAAGGAGTTGGATCTCACTTCTCCTGAAGTCGTCACCAAATACAAGAGCGCAGCTGAGATCGTTAACAGTATGTTTGTTCATCTTTCTCTGTTTCTCTATTTTTAGATGCATGACGCATTATGGTTCTATTGATGAATGATGGGTGTGTTTTGCAGAGGCTTTGCAATTAGTGATTTCAGAATGTAAACCGAAGGCAAAAATTGTAGACCTGTGCGAGAAGGGGGATGCATATATTAGAGAGTAAGCTTATATTTTTCCCCACTGTTCGATATTGCAGCATATGTGAATTTATATCGTATTTGTTTATGAATGTATAATCTCTATATTTGTTTTCTATGATTTTTTAGCTTATGGGATGTGCCCTTTTTTTATAAAGGCAAACTGGTAACATGTACAAGAATGTGAAGAGGAAGATTGAGAGAGGTGTTGCCTTCCCAACATGCATATCTGTAAACAACACAGTCTGTCATTTTTCACCCCTTGCCAGCGATGAGTCATTGTTGGAAGAAGGTGATATGTTGAAAATGTAAGAATTCTATGCATATTTCTAGTACGGAGAACTGTGCTGCTTTTGGCTATTATTGAAATCTTGATGTTAATAGTTTTTTTCTTTGGTTGATTGCAGTGATATGGGTTGTCATATAGATGGCTTTATTGCTGTTGTGGGACATACTTTTGTTCTTCAGGAAGGGCCAGTTACAGGACGGGCAGCTGATGTTATTGCAGCAGCTAACGCTGCTGCTGAAGTAGCCTTGAGGCTTGTAAGGCCAGGAAAGAAGGTAATTATGCACATGGCTTTTATTATGTATCTGCATTTATTTAGTATGGGTGGTTTTCATTTTCTTTTACATATTTGTCTATTCTCTTTTTGTTGATACTTTTGGTTTAGTATTGAGCCATTGTATCTGTATTTGATTTTACACTGACAGTTTAATTTTTTTTGCCCTAAACATATTTGCCATGTGATTAACGGAATGCTGGTTTTTGTAATCCTAGCTCTTATTAGTTATTAGAATGCTTCGGTTGAATTCTACTTGTTGGCTTAAACGTTTTAAGTTTTAACTTGTTTCTGGTTTTGATAAGAGCATTCTTTTCTTGCATCATCATGTTCTTCTTTTCCTTTTCTTATCTCTGTAATTTATAAAAAAGCTTTTAGTCACTCCATGTGTGCTGTCTGGATGGAGTTTCTCCCTATTCTGTCTTTTATAGTGTTTGATCTCTAAATGATGAAAACTATCATGAGCTATGGATAAACTCCGATGAAGCTTTATTGTCATAGTTACACTGATAGAGATCATCTTTTCTTTTTTCTTCTTCTACCAAGCACTTTGGATCCCTATATGATCAATAGTATCTTCACTGTCGTGAAATATTTACATATGGCTTGCACTTTGCATGCTGTGGGAAACAATCAATCTATTCATTATTTTTTTTAAAAAAAAATATAATCTACAGTCATGATGAGTTTTTAATCCTTTCAAGTGTACTGTAAATAAACTAGAGTGTTTGTGGATACTGTGCAACGCACATGATATCATTTCCCCATCCACTTTCTTGCTACCTATATTAGTTGCTCTATGCTTCAAGCCAGTCTATGCTTCATGTCCTATGGACATAATCTTAAATATTTATGTAGGCGAGCATGCAGAATGAGAAGCTTCGTCACATTACTTTTGACCCTATATGATGAACATTTCCTAAAAGTTATGGACAATTGTCCAAGTGAGGCTTATGTCATAGTTACTCTGATAGGGCATTATCTTGCAAAATCTAACCAGATTTATTGTTGGTTTTCAATTGTTGCACTTCTCCAATTATTTTCTTTGACAGCCAGAAAAAATTGTAAGTTTAGACACTTAATATAGAATGCAAAATTATAATAATTAATTAACATATGCTCATATATATCTGTTGGTATTACATTCCTCTGATTCTTATTAATTTTTGTAGATGCAACTTCTAATTTACAAATGTATAGCTTGAATCAAATAAATATTTTATTTTATTACAATTTACAATATAACAATGGCAACTTTGCCAGGTTACCAATATTTTATTGGTCTCCTCTTTTCCCTGTTGCCTATATTAGACTTGGCTGAAGAAATTAGTTTCCTTGTTTTGCTGATTTGTCTAATATCAGTGAAATTTTTCTTGCAGTCAATATCTTTCAACATTCAAACAAATTACTAAAATTTGTAGTTTTAACAATATGTATATTTATATGGCATTTATTATACTGGCAACTTTGCCGAGGTTTTCAATACCAATATTGGTTCCCTCCTTTCCCTGTTGCCCAAATTAGAATTGGCTGAAGAATTGGTTTCATGGTTGTGCTGATTTGCCTATTGTCAGTACAATTGTTTATCGCAGCCAACATATTGTAACATTCAAACTAATACTTTAAGATTTGTATGCTGACAAGAGTCTGAATTAGATTGTTAAGTTAGTGTTATTAATGTGTAATTAAAGTAGATATCATATATTAAAAATTCAATACTGGCAACTTTGCCGAGGTTATCAATACCAATATTGATTCCCTCCTTTCCCTGTTGCCCAAATTAGAATTGGCTGAAGAATTGGTTTCATGGTTGTGCTCATTTGTCTATTGTCAGTACAATTGTTTTTTGCAGCCAACATATTGTAACATTCAAACTAATACCTATGGATTTGTATGCTGACAAGCAAGAGTCTGAATTAAGTTAGTTTTATTAATGTCCAATTATAGGTAGATAGCATATATTTAAAAAGTTATAGTGGCAACTTTGCCGAGGTAATTAATACAATATTACTTTCCTCCTTTCCCTGTTGCCTAAATTGACAATGGCTGAATAGTGTTATGGTTGTGCTGACACATATGTTGTCTATACATTTTTCTATTGTAGCCTACATGATATAAATTACAATACTCCAGATAATGCCCAGAAATAACTTTAATGCATGTATATGCTATTAATAAAATGGAACCAATATTCTTTTGTAAATTTATTTGATGTTATTATGCTTAATTAGTGTGTGTAACCTTACAATAGTTGGTAATAAAGTTGTTGATCAATTTTGTTTTTCCTGACAGAACAAGGATGTAACTGAAGCAATTCAGAAGGTTGCTGCTGCTTATGACTGTAAAATTGTTGAAGGTGTTCTTAGCCACCAAATGAAGCAGTTTGTGATAGATGGGAATAAGGTTGTACTGAGCGTATCGAACCCAGAAACAAGGGTCGATGATGCAGAGTTTGAAGAGAATGAAGTTTATGAAATTGATATTGTAGCAAGCACAGGAGAAGGCAAGGTAGGTTTACTTTCATTAATCCATTTAACTCCATGATGTAGCTTCTTATGAATGACTTTCCATCACTTGCAGCCTAAGCTGTTGGATGAGAAGCAGACAACTATTTATAAGAGAGCTGTTGACAAGAATTATCACTTGAAGATGAAAGCGTCTAGGTTCATATTCAGTGAAATAAGCCAAAAATTTCCAATCATGCCATTTGGTGCTAGGTAACATAACAACATTATCAATACTACCTTAATATTGGTGGGTCTTAATTTATATGTTCTTCACATCACTTATGGCACTAATTTTTTTCAGGGCTTTGGAAGAGAAAAGAGCTCGTTTGGGTTTAGTGGAATGTGTGAATCACGAGCTCTTGCAGCCATATCCAGTTCTTCATGAAAAGCCTGGTAAATTTTTTCTGGCCAGTGGCATGATTAGACCCCTATGACTATTGGATTTCGTTTTTGCCTCGCTTATGTTGCTCCTGGTTGGTGTATTTCAGGTGATCTAGTTGCACAAATCAAATTCACAGTCTTGCTAATGCCCAATGGTTCAGATCGTATCACATCTCACTCTCTTCAGGAATTGCAGCCTACAAAGACAATAGATGATCCTGAAATTAAGGCATGGCTAGCCATGGGCACAAAGACAAAGAAGAAAGGTGGCGGAAAGAAAAAGAAAGGTAGGTTGAACCTGAAAATATTAGGCTGAGATTGATGATGCTATGTAGTGCATCATTTGGCTGATATCCTTATTGTCTTCCGCGGAGCTTCTCCATGAATACATTGACACAGACATGTTTTATGGGCTTTAACAAATGCTTAATTGTTTGCAGGTAAGAAGGGTGAGAAGGCTGAAGAGTCAGCTGAAGGTGAGCCCATGGATGCAACAAATGGTGCCACCCCACAAGATTGAGTCTGTACCTTCCATTTTCTTATTCGACCCCTTTCAATTTTGGTACATTGTTCATTAAATTGTATCTGTTTGGATATGGATTTAGTATAGTGTTCACAGTTGAGACCTTGATTATGATGGCAATTTCTATAAATGCCTATACTAATTCAGTTGCTCATTCCTTGACCTATATGCTCTTCTTCGCTCGAGGACAGGTGTTTCTGTAGGCGAAATTAGTTTTGCTGAAGGGATGTTTTTCTGAACTAAAGTCTTGACATAAATGCTTGCTTCAAAATTGGATTTAGTAGGGTGAAATACGATTATATACTTTCGTTTTAATTTTCAAACTCTTACCAGTTTGAAAATTTAAATTACACATTGGTAAAAATGAATTAATTTGTTAAACTCATAAATATATAATTTTGTGGCAAATTATTGAATTAATTCATAAATTCTTACGAATTTATCTTTACATATAAGTAATATATAAACTTGTGTTAACTCGGTAAACTTGTAATAAGCTCTATAAAACGGTGAAAAATAATTTTTGTCCACTACTTTTTGGTGAACTCGGTAAACGTAATAAACTCGTGAAAAATATTTTTTGGCCACTTTTAATTTGTGGTGTAGTCTATTTACCAAAATTTTTTCTGTTAAAAGTAATTATATGGATAAAGTATCTTTTCTGCCTTTAAATTTTACTGTAATATTCTTGCTCCCAAGTTTTTTTTAGTTCATGCATACCTTTAAACTTTTAATCCTTTTGGTTAATACTGTTAATTTGTTTGATAGAATTTGTTGACGTGAACGATGAATGTGTATTTTTCCACTTCACTCTCCACCTTATTTTTCACCTCACATTTGACTTTTTACTTTTATTTAAAAAAAGTAACCTAATCCAAATAAAAAGAAAAATACACATTCATCGTTTATGTCAGCAAAATCCGTCAAGCAAGTTAACGATGTTAGCAAAAAGGGCAGACATGAACAAAATTAAAAGTTTTGGGGTAGGCATGAACAAAAAAAAAATTGGGAGTAAAAATGAACATTGTATCAAAGTTTGGGGACAGAAAGTACCCTAATTGTATTCTATTGTTCAAACTAAAAAAAATTATATTTCTAGTAAATGTATAAATCATAAATAGAAATATATAACATAAAAGAATTTATACTCAAAATCATATTTTGAGTAAAATGTCATTTTGGTGTTTGACAATTATACAAATTAATCTATGAATGTTGGAAATATATATATATATATATATATATATATATATATATATTGTAATAAGAGTAATTTAATTAACTGAAAACGAGTAGATAAGAGTTTAAAGGTGACATCATATGGGCATAAACCAAATACCATACAAACATAAAACGAAAGGGGAAATGAACAACATAATGACATAGGGTAGTTACTAGCAATACAAGTTCCAAAGTAAGGACAAAGAAATCCAAAACACCGACAGTTTTGGGAACTAAGAAACATAAGACAGCTACGGCGGTCTATAAGCCACTGGTCGAGGAACTCCAAAAGCACAAAGGTCACTTGTGATATGACTCTTGTAGAAATCTACTGGGGTGGGAAAGTTTAACCATATTTGGCTGGATATTGGACAATCTCGAAGGATGTGAATGGGGGTTTCGGGATGGGAATTGCAGATGGGGGAGATTGAAGGAATTGCATAAATAATATAATACATGGAGAGAGGATAAAGTTATTCTCTTTAATTTTTTTTATAGAGTTATGAGAAAGATAGAGAGAAGGAAAATTGGGAGAGAAAAAAAATTAAGAAACAAAATATTTTCCTTCTCTCATAACTCCACCAATAAATGTAGAGAATTACTTTAGAGGATCCTATCTCTAATACATGTTACTACGTTAGTTCCTGCAAGATGCCATAAAAAAAATTAACAAAACTGCTTAGGCTAAAGATCTATTTTGGTTCTCAATATTTGCATGAAGTTTAATGTTGGTCCTCAATGTTTTTTTTTTGTCGATTTTGGTACTCGAGCATAATAACGTTAACTTTTTGCCGTTAAATGATGACGTGACATGCTTATATGGCATACTATCTCTCCTACATGTCATATTTTAATGATGTGGCATGACACATTACTGCCACTTCACCTACATTGTCACATCATCATCTTCTCTCCTTCATCATCATCATCTGGGGTGACGTGACAGTGATGTGTCATGCCACGTCACTAAAATATGACATGTAGGACAAAGGGTGTGTTATATAAGCATGTCATGTCATCATTTAACGGAAAAAGTTAACGGTGTTACGCTCGAGGACCAAAATCGACAAAAAAAAACTTTGAGGACCAACATTAAACTTTTGAAACATTGAAGACCAATATTAAACTTCATGCAAACATTGAAGACCCAAATAGTACTTTAGCCAAGTGCTTATGTAGATTGTTAATTATATACGAAGGGAAAAATACAGTAAATTGTTTTCAGAGATTAAAATGACATTTTACTCCAACATTAATGTATTAATTGCATTTTAATTTTTATTATTTAAAAATTTACTTTATTTATTATGTTAACTATGATGAAAATATACAATTTTAATAACTAGATGTATTTATCAAAAAAAAAAACTAGATGTATGTACATTTATATATGAGTTTTCGACTTGAGTTTATTTAACCTTTTGACTTTGATAACCACAATCATATATATATATATATATATATATTGGGTATCTGTTCAATTTTTGAGACTTTATCTTAATTAATTCGAATTCGATCTGCATACCTGACTATGACGCCGAACAAAAATAGTTACATTTATAAAGTGTTGTACCTAAAACTGACGGTGGAAGAGAATTTTTTTTATTGGGAGATATGAAGATTCTGATATAAGAATGAATGATTAAAAAAAATAATTTAACCCTAATTTATCCAAAATGAATCTTTGTGAATCTTACTTTTTTTTCTTCATCAATTTTACCCCGTGAATCCAAAATCACAGATAATAAAATTAGTGAGTACATCCACTCCAGAAAAAACGACAAATTGGGAGGAAAACTTACCACTTTCCACTGCATATTCCTTGAATGAAAAATTTATTATTGTGATAGTACTACTAACAAAATTATAAAAGTGAGAGAGTTTCTTTAGCTTTTCTTTTTATGTACATTAGTATTATTAAAAAAAATGTTGCGCATTAATACTTCTTTATTTAATTAAAAAAGAAATTAGGACCGTTGCTTAGTTGCTTTACAAATGATCCCTAGATGTTTATTTCAGTTCAATGTGGTTAACTTCCTTCCTTTGTTATTCTGTTTTTATTAAAAAAAATAAATTATTTTTCACCGCTACCATATCCGAAGTCCAAAATCCAGCCGCATCATAACTTTCCAATTAAATCAAGTTTGGTTGGTCTTGTAATTATATCACTAGGTCGTTTAAGCAAGTGTTGGGGTTTGAATTCCACCTTGTATATGCAGCAACCAATTGGCCAACAACAAATCCTTAAATGGGACTCAGATTTGCAGAGGATTAGTCCTTAACCTGTCGGAGGATGAGGGATACTTGAGAAACCATAACTTTCCAATTAAGCAATTCTGAAATCCCATTGGTCAATATGCGTGTGAGCACTATAAACCGCCACGTGTACACAACGTCCCATAAATCTCGAAGCGTCTGGATTTGCAAGTCCCGCGAACCCCCAACGTATTTAGCGAACATCAAAATTCGTCTTCCTTCTTCGTCTCTGTTTCCCAAATTCAACACTCTTTTTTCAAATCTCGCACTTCCGGCGAAGCTATTCATCGGAAACGACACAAATCGCAGTGAAGCTTGGATCCGACCGAATATGAGGACCCATTTAGGTTTATGGATAATCTTTATGATCTTTGTGTCCTTCCTTGCAAGCTTGGAAGCCAAAACTATGGACCCCTACAAGGTATGAGTTGTTCTGTTTCTTATCTTGCTGTGATGGATTCTAATACTGTTGATAAAATGATTCAAGGTGTGGCATTCTGTTAGAATTGATGCAATGGTTTGGATTTATTAAGGGGATTGGTTTAAATTAAAGATTGATGCAAATTCTTGTTTTTACTTGGATGAATACCGAATGTGAAAATGTTGCTAATTGTACATATTCATTTTTATCAGGTCCTTGGAGTTGATAAAAATGCAAGTCAACGGGAAATTCAGAAGGCCTTCCACAAGTATGTCTCTTTATTTTGTTTTCTTGTTTCAAGCAATACTATTCTTTAGACTTCTGCAATTGATTATGCTCCATATCTTTAAGATATTGCCTTCTTTCATATTACTGCTAACAAATAAGAAGTATTATTTCAAAAAAGAAGAAAAAGAAAGCTATGTAATAGGGATACCTGTATCAATCTAGTGACCTATAAAATGCAGTCATCAGAAAGCATGCAAAATATTAATCTTTTGAACTTCCTTAACTACACAAATGAAGTTTGGAGATGAAAAACATAGGTTTTGGCCTTATGGGTGCTTATTGAAATAAGAAATGTTGGTTTGACTGCTGTCGATCTGAATGGACTTTTATTTGTTTCTTAAAATACCTTAGAGCCCCCTGAATATTATATCATGTTAGAAAGAACTGTGTGGTGATAGTTTTGTCTTGATAATGATACATTGGGTGTCAATGATTGGACAATTTTATTCAGCTTTAATTCAATTATTTTTGTAGTAACTTACTTTTAATTGCTTTATAGACTCTCCCTCCAGTATCACCCTGACAAGAACAAAAACAAGGGTGCACAAGAGAAGTTTGCTCAGATCAATAATGGTAGAAAATCTCTCTCTCTCTCTCTCTCACACACACACACACACACACACATTCTGCTCCCTAAGACCAAAAAGTTGATAAATTATATAATTAATGCATGCTTATTTTCAACATATTTCATATTTGAAGATATTCACGTACTTGTCTTTTTTCTTTTCTTTAACAGCATATGAGATTTTATCTGATGAACAGAAGAGGAAGAATTATGACATGTATGGTGATGAGAAAGGCAACCCTGGATTTGAAGCTGGCCATCCCGGCAATCAGGGTGGATATACTTATTTCACGGGGGGAGGACCGGGACAAAGTCAATTTAATTTCAGACCAGGGGAATGGCAGGGTAGGGGTGGGCAGGGAGGTTCTAAATCATTCTCGTTTTCCTACGGAGGTTCTGGTGGTCCTAATTCTTTTGGATTTGGGTTGGATGATCTTTTTGGCAGTTTTTTTGGTGGAGGAGGTGGTGGTGGGAGTAAGTTTGGTGGTTTTGGCGGTTCGACTAGTTCTCAATCTGGATCTAGGAGTTCCCAAAAAAGTTTAAGGGCCATAAATTCACAAATCTTCAAGAAAGAAATAGTTGATCAAGGAATGACTTGGCTTTTGTTATCTTATACACCCTCATCAAAGGGGATACAATACTTTGAATCTACTATAGAGGAGGTTTCCAGTTCATTGCAGGGAGCTTTGAAGGTTTGCATTTATCATCTCACATTTTCTCTTTTATTGAATTACTGGGGTTGCGTAGCTGATTTCACACTCTTATGTGACAGATTGGAAGTATTAATTGTGAAAAGGAAGTCTCGTTTTGTAAAGAGTTTGGCATATCTCCACGCAGAGCGCCAAGGGTTTTTGTTTATTCTTACAAGGGAAATGACAAGGGTTCTTTGGTGGAGTACAATGGTGATTTGGATGTTAAGAATTTGAAGGCCTTTTGTCAAGACAACTTGCCAAGGTTTTCAAAACGGACTGACCTGAATTCTCTTGACAAATTTAGTGCTGCTGAAAAGTTGCCTAGTGTGATGCTTCTATCCACCAAGAAAGACACTCCAGTAATTTGGCGTGTTCTTAGTGGCTTGTATCACAAACGCTTTTCCTTCAGTGATGTAGAGGTATGAGTGCTGGCTATGAACTTATTTTTGTTTCCTTAAGTTACTTTTATTTGGCGTAGTGTTCGTTCTAGTCCTTTGTCGTCTCACATTCTTTAATACTTTTTGAGGGATCAGTAGAAGCCAAAAAAATTCTGGAGAATAGCATACTGAGGATTCGTTTTAGCTATTAATTAGAATGTTTAATAGGAAGTAATTTAAGTATCTTAGTGGACTGTATCACAAACGCTTTACCTTCAGTGATGTAGAGGTATCAGTGCTGGCTATGAACCTTTTTTTTAATCCTTATGTTACTTTCTTTGTTTTGACCTGTAGTGTTCGTTCTAGACCTTTGTCCTGCATTCTTTAATGTTTTTCGAGGGTTCAGAAGGAGCCAAAAAATTCTCGTGAATTGCATACTGTGGATTCATTTTAGCTATGAAAACTGAAAAGTTTTGAACTTCTTATAGGGAAAGTAGTGCTTGGTGTTTATATTTAGCTTTGAAGAAAGATGTAAAGTTTTGGCTGATATCTTTTGTAGGTTCATGATGTTTCTGATCCAAGAGTGAAAAGACTAGGAGTTGATGCACTCCCAGCTATAGTAGGTTGGCTGCCTAATGGAGAGAAGCATATTCTGAAAACAGGGATTTCTGTCAAAGATATAAAATCTGCAGTTCATGAACTTGGTACTATATTTGATAGTTTGGAAAAAACAAGCAAAAAGGCATCTTCAGGTCAAACCAAAAAAGCACCAACTGACTCCGATGAAGGACAAATACAATTCCTTTCTAAGTCAAACTTTGAGACTCTTTGTGGCGATAGAACCCCGGTCTGCATAATTGGTGTCTTCAGAACTTCTAAAGCTAGAGAAAAGCTGCAAACATTCCTGTCACTGGTAAGTGTATCTTATGTATTTATATTATTTTACAGTTATTGTATGAGCTATACTTTGTTTATTTTAGGTGGGGTGGTAGACAGTGAAGATGTTTAGGCAACTTTTAAATAGTCTATCAGAAAATGATGGATGTAATTACTTCATCCTATACATGATTGCTTTAAGATTGATACGAATGCTGATGAGTATAAACATATGCATCCAAAAACATAATAAATGGGGAATTAAGAAGACCAAAGTAAGAGAATTACATAGCTGATGTTCATTAATCATATAGAGAGCACCCACCCAAATCTTTGCTTTTCCTTTCTAAATAATCTACCATTGTTTGTACTAAAAAGATAAAATGTAAGTTTATCAGTTAAATTCAGAGTGCCATTATTTGGGAGACATATAAAAGTTCATTAGTTATGAACTATTCCTGCAAACTTCTAACGTGTTTGTAATTGCAGGTCTCTCAAAAATCTTTTTCAAGACAACCAAGTCAAGCATCAGGGTCAAGGGACTCCATTTCCTATTCTCTCTTGGATGCCACAAAGCAACCTTCTTTTCTTAAAGCATTTGATAAAACTGGATTTAAGTCATCAGATATGTTCTTGATTGCCTATAAACCTAAAAGAAGGAAGTTCACTGCATATGCAGGTGAAATGACAATAGAAGAGGTCGAGAATTTTATTAGTTCAGTTCTAAATGGAGATATTCCATTCAGGGAAACAAGAGAGAAGCCAATACTAAAATAGAGGCCTAGGAAAAGACAGAGTTTTACAGTATCACGGTGTCTTGTACAATGTACATATTCATGGAGATATCAATATATTCATCCTGGTTTTGATTCTCAGGGTGTTCCATCTTTCTCTGACTCCGAAGGATTTATTGACAAAAAATTCAAATATTTCCTGCAGCTACAGGTTTAATATTAATAGTAAAAGAAAGAAAAATCTGTTTTTGAACATTAATTTGTGTTTGTTTGGTTTTGCTATTTCACGTGTCTGCGCAAACCCAAAAATATTGACATTTAAAATATTTGAAACTAACACATCCAGAATGGTCAAATTATTCTTTTGGTCCTCAACGTTTGCACCAAGTTTAATATTGGTCCTCAACGTTTCAAAAAGTTATTTTTACTGAGTTGGAGTGAGAGAGTAGTGATGCAAAACGGCGCCGTTTTGTTAAATTGGAGTGAGAGATGGTGTCATATCATCCAAATATGACACGTAGGAGAGAGGGTGTGCCACATAAGCCTTCCACGTCAGCATTTAACAAAAAAAATCAGACGGAGTTATGCTGGAGGACCAATTTTGACCAAAATAAAAACGTTGAGGACCAAAAATAACTTTTTGAAACGTTGAGGACCAATATTAAACTTAGTGCAAACGTTGAGGACCAAAAGAGTCATTTGGCCCATCCAGAATTTTCAATCAAAATTCAAACCTATTTATAACAATCAATATTTATTTTCGTTGGAAAATAAAATAGATTTGTAATTAATATTTTAATGTGCAAGTATTTAATTATCAAAACTTAACCCTCTAAGCTTTAAGATTTAAATTTTTTTTGTTTAGTAGTATTAATTAACAGGTAAATTACCCTGAATGGAATAGAGGGAAAGCTTTTCTATAGCTACGTTTGGAAATGGGAATAGGGATAAAAGTTCAATGGTACCATACCACTGAACTTCAGTGCATCCCTCCAATTATGTAGTGCCATTTGTTACTATTAATAAAAACTCACATTAATTAGGGCCCACCTTGAATGGTTTAGGGACCAACTGATTGGAGGGATGTACTGAAGTTCAGTACTACCGTACCACTGAACATCTACTCATGAGAATAGAGGATGGAAAAAGCAAGGGAGAAATTTTCTCGTACATTTTTTTGACCAAACAAATCTTATTTTTTGTAATATGATGAAATTATGTTTTTGTTTTTACTTTTTTATCTACTTTTATTCCATTCCTACATTTAATGTAAGGATAAAAATAGTCATTTTATTCACTTTTATTCCATTTATATCACATTGACATGACATGACATTTCTTCCAACATTTTTATTCTTATCCTCATTCTCTCCTCTTACCCCGTTTTCAAACGTAGCCTATAACTCAGTTATTTATTTTCACTAAAATAAAAAAAATGTGATTAAACTCAAATGTTTGTTGTTTAATGAAAAATCGACATGTGGGCCAAAAAATTGATATGTGGGCCTCTTCTTGGGCTTTAGTCAAAATCAGACGTTGGTCCTTCTTGGAAGCTACATGACGTTGATTCGTTGACGTGCTTCTAGTTGCTTTCTTATTTCCAACTCCAAAGGTCTAGTAAGTTTTCTTTTTTGGCCAATAAAGGTCTAATCAGTTTTTTTTTTCCCTGATAAGTGAGGTCTAATAAGTTAAGTAGTCAGAAGAATAAAAAACCTACTGATTTTTTTCCTTTCATTTGAATTATTTCGTTAGTTTCTATATTAATAATAGTCAATTTTACTTATATATTTATCATTTTAAATAAATTTCAGCTAGAATATTCAGCATGAAAAATCTAAATTCCTTTATATTTGATTTTTTCTGTAAATTACATTCGTATATATTGTGTGTATATATATATAGAAGCAAAAATATTAAGTCAAATTGATAAAGTAAATTTTATTTTTCTAATTTTTTAATATAACGTATAAATATAAAATATTTTATATTAAAATAATAAAACAAAGGGATGACAATTTAATTTTAAAAAATAAAAACTATAGAGCGAAAATTTCAAAGGCATGTATAATCTATTTTTTTTATATAGAAATGTATGTAATAAGAAAAAAAAACCTATAATTTCAATGAATAATTTTTTCTCTCATAAAATTAGTCGTCCTTTTTTCATATATAGTAGAGTTCTTCTAAGTTATTTGAATTCTCTTAAAATATGTATTTCCATAATTCAAAATTGATTCTCTCTTCTTCTTTTTTTTATAAATAAAGTTATATTAGAGTCCCTAATTATTTAATATAATTCAAATTTATATTTATGAGATGATGACAATGAGTGATTGGGGTGGGGAGACAAGGTGCATATGATTGCATGCATGCTTACCACAAGCTGTTGCCTTCCCAACTTTCAAAGTGATATATCAGTTCAAAAACCAGCGGAAATTTTCGTAGGAATCAATTTTAGGTTTTTTTTTTTTTGGGGGTCAAATTGCATTATATGCTACGTTAATTAAGCATAGAAATGCCCAAAATGTTTACGTACGTTTTGATGTATTGATACAGTAGAAGATGTAGAGAAAAGTTTATTTTAAGAATCTTGGTTTGGGTTTTAAAGTTTGAAGGGAAGGTTTGCTCATAGTTTTTGGGATTTATTTAGGTGGCCAAGGGTCAATTAGTGGTTTTGGAAAGAATAGTAATAAATAATAGGCCAAGTTGCGCGAGCCAATGAGGATTGAAGGTACTAAACTCATTATGTGGTTTTTGGAAACCAAACCAAAACTAGGGACAAACTAACCATTGTTTTCCACTTTGCCTTTACTGGTTTTGCCTTCATAATTAAAATAAGGGTTTTGCTAACCAATACTCTAAGGGACTGGTTAAGAATGCATTTATTATTAAAAATTAGTCAAAAAGTTCATAGAATTCTTCACTTGCATTAAATGAGTCTGCATATTTTTTTAAAAACATAAATACCCCAATTCATTTCTTTACCATTCAACATTATTTATTTACTATTAAACTTTACTATATATATATATAATTATTTTTAATTTATTATTATAAATAAATTTTATTTTTTATAAAATATTGGAGTATTATGTATAAAATTAATATTTGTATTATGAAATTTTTAATTCACTTAATAAAACTTCGTAATACAAAATATTAATTTTATTCATAATACTCTAATATTTTATAAAAAATAAAGTTTATTTATAATAATAAATTAAAAATAATTCTTAATATATATATATAGTAAAGTTTAATAGTAAATAAATAATGTTGAATGGTAAAGAAATGAATTGGGGTATTTATGTCTTTAAAAAAAGTATGCAAACTCATTTAATGCAAGTTAGGAATTCTATGAACTTTTTCACTAATTTCTAGTAATAAATGCATTCTTAATCAGTGCCCTAAGGGAACTGGTTAGCAAAACCCTTCAAATAATGCATAGTGTGGTTGGTTGGTTGCTTGGGGAGTTTTATCTTTTTTAACTCGAATTAGATTAATTAAAAGTTCAATAAATTTTTTAATATTAGTAGTTCAATTAAAAAGATTATTTTTAAGACTGCCTTATTACTAATTGTCTAATTGTATTTTTAATATCATAATAAAGATAATTAAATTGATAATAAGCTTTAACAAGAATGTTTTGTAGCATTCATTAATTAAATAATTTTTTGGTATTACCAAAGTCGTATACTGTTAAGACCAGAAAATATTCACGCAAAAAAAAACAAAAAAAGACCAGAAAATATGACATTCCTAAGAGTAATTAAGTAAATTAACGATTCAATCTTAAGAGATATATAATCTTTGACTTAATTTGACATTGAAATATAAATTTTTTAATATATATATATATATATAGAGAGAGAGAGAGAGAGAGAGTAAAACAGTAGATGGAAAAGTTGTTTCAATTCAATTACATTATTGAAGCAGTTTTTGTCTCGTGATTTTTGCCAGAACTTTCAAGCGCATTCGCCTCTAAAGTGATTCATTATACTACTTGCCATCCAAGAAAAGAAAATTAGAGCATCTACATTTAATTAAAAGGGATATTCTTATTTAAGATTTTTCTAAATTAGTAAATTTAAACATGTAAATCATTTGTGTTCGGCTCTTGTAAAAGAAAAAAAGATTAAAATTTTAATTGACTTGTATACAGTATAAAAATTAATTTGCATTTCACGAGCTCATCATACACATGACAAGCAATTTTTTTTATATAATTTAACAAAAATTAAATATAGATTTATTATTTGAATCAATATCTCGTTGCTACATTTTTTAGTTATAAACAAGTAATTTTTACATATATTCAACAATAGAATATAATTTGACAGGATCCTAAGAATAAAGCAAAACTTGGATTTTGCTAACACACGTGAAGGTGCCACTAAATGCATTTCATATTTAGTAACATTTCTTGCTCTTCAAACATTTCCCTGTTTAACACATAAATGGATGTTTCTAGATACCAACCAAAAATCTTACTATTTTTATTTTCTTTGTTAAACTTTTCTAATTAGTTGTACAGCCAAAAACCACAAAACAAGTTGCCAAAAGGCGAATTCTCAAAGGCTAGCCAGCAATAGCAAAACCAAACACGCCCCTAGTTTCTCTTTCATTTCCTTCTTTCCTCTTCCGTTTCCTTCCACTTTCCCTCACAAATTCACATTCATATTCCCCATTTCCTCACTGCATATATATACACATATTTCTATTCCTCCCTCACAACTCACAACTTGTATCCCACAATTCACACTCTTCCTTTTCTCTTTCCCACACATTTCGTTCTTTCTCTGCTTCCTGAACCAGAATCCATCATCCATGGACACCAAGATTGGAGCTTTGGACTCGTGTAAGCCAACCAGCGGTGACGTGGGTGGCCCACCAAACGGCGTCGTATCCGCAATTCAGAACTCTGTTCCTTCCTCTGTTGTGTTACACTCCTGTGAGGCCACTCTGGGTCGCCACTTGGCTCGCCGCCTCGTTCAGGTTGGCGTCACCGACGTCTTCTCCGTTCCCGGCGACTTTAATCTCACTCTTCTTGACCATCTGATCGCCGAGCCGGGGCTTAACCTCATCGGCTGCTGCAACGAGCTCAACGCCGGGTACGCCGCCGATGGATATGCTCGGTCCCGTGGCGTCGGCGCGTGTGTCGTCACTTTCACCGTCGGTGGCCTTAGCGTTCTCAACGCCATTGCCGGTGCTTATAGTGAGAATTTGCCTCTCATTTGTATTGTTGGTGGTCCTAACTCTAACGACTATGGGACCAACCGGATCCTCCATCACACCATCGGGTTACCCGATTTCAGCCAGGAGCTTCGGTGCTTCCAGACTGTTACTTGCTACCAGGTATTGATTTATTGATTTCGGCTTCTGTGTGTGATTCTTTAAGTATCGATTCTCGCGTGTTAGGTGTTTGTGAAATTTCCTGTGTGAATAACTTGATGATTATCTGAGTTTAATGGGTTTGGCCTTTTGATGTGATATAGGCTGTGGTGAATAACTTGGAAGAAGCTCATGAACAGATTGATACAGCGATCTCAACCTCACTGAAAGAAAGCAAGCCTGTGTATATAAGCATAAGTTGTAACTTGCCTGGAATTCCTCACCCCACTTTCAGTCGTGAACCTGTTCCATTTTCTTTATCTCCAAAGTAATCTTCTTGATCTGACCTGTGAAGAACTGAATATTTTAGAATTTAGAACTTTTCTCATTGATTGATTTTTCTTTTGGTGTGTTTTTTTCCAGATTGAGTAATCAGATGGGGTTGGAGGCTGCAGTAGAAGCAGCTGCAGAATTTCTCAACAAGGCAGTGAAACCAGTTCTAGTGGGTGGGCCTAAACTGAGAGTGGCGAAGGCATGTGAAGCCTTTGTTGAACTAGCTGATGCTTGTGGTTATGCACTTGCTGTGATGCCATCAGCTAAAGGTTTGGTTCCAGAAAACCATCCCCACTTCATTGGAACTTACTGGGGTGCTGTGAGTACTGCTTTCTGTGCCGAAATTGTGGAATCTGCTGATGCATACTTGTTCGCCGGACCTATCTTCAATGATTACTGCTCTGTGGGGTATTCACATCTTCTCAAGAAAGACAAAGCGATCATTGTGAAGCCCGAACGAGTTGTGATTGGTAATGGCCCTGCATTTGGGTGTGTGCTGATGAGGGATTTCCTCAAGGCACTAGCCAAGCGACTCAAGCATAATAAGACTGCTCATGAAAACAACCACAGGATATATGTTCCTGAAGGGCAACCATTGAAGGCTGCACCTAAAGAACCATTGAGGGTTAATGTTCTGTTTCAACATATACAAAAAATGCTGTATAGTGAATCTGCTGTAATTGCTGAGACAGGGGATTCATGGTTTAACTGCCAGAAGCTGAAGCTGCCAAAGGATTGCGGGTAAGCCACCAGGAGAATTTGATCATGTCAGATTATTTTTGAAGTGTGTATATTTACATATAATTTTTGATAAAAATATTGTTTTTCTGTTTTGCGGGTATGAGTTCCAAATGCAATATGGATCAATCGGATGGTGCAACACTTGGTTATGCACAGGCTGTTCCTGAGAAGCGAGTGATTGCTTGCATAGGCGATGGAAGTTTCCAGGTTCATAATTCATTCACCATTTTTAAGCTCTGTGTGTCTGAAAAATTTAGCAAGAATCTAGAAACTATCTCTGGTTCAAGTGCTTATGCCTAGTGAAATTTCAATTTGCAGGTGACTGCACAGGATGTATCAACAATGCTGCGATGTGGACAGAAGACAATCATCTTCCTGATAAACAATGGTGGATACACCATTGAAGTTGAGATCCATGATGGACCATACAATGTGATCAAGAACTGGAACTACACTGGCTTGATTGATGCAATCCACAATGGTGAGGGAAACTGCTGGACAGCCAAGGCAAGTTTCTTAATTGATACAATACATTATACATTATTTTTGGATTTGGATCAGCTATAGTGCACTTTAACTGAAAATCTAGATCGTTGATTGGGAGAGATGTGCTTTTGTTGAAATGAATCAACGATTCGGATTGTAAGCTAAAATACACTTCAGCTGATCCAGATCATTCCATTGTTCTCCTCAAAATTAACATTCTATGTTTACTTTCAAGGTGTTCTGTGAAGAGAAGCTCATTGAAGCAATTGAAACGACCTAAGAAGGACTGCTTATGCTTCATTGAGGTGATAGTTCACAAGGATGATACGAGCAAAGAGTTGCTTGAATGGGGCTCAAGGGTCTCTGCTGCTAATAGCAGTCCTCCCAATCCTCAGTAAATCTACACCATTTGATCACATTACTGGAAAAAGATCCTTCTTTCTTTACCTTGTGATGTTTCTGTACGGAATTTTCACTTGTCTAGACTTTGCTAATGCATATGAAAATGAGTTGTTCTAGTGGCATCTTTGTACATTCATTATTATGAAATATTGAAATTTAGTTTTCTACCTCTGTCCTGGTCTTTCCTTTCATTCTTTGCATTTAATTGTTTTCTACTTATTTTGTTTTGTGGTGTTCACATGGACATGGGATGTGAGACATGAGAGTGAGACACATACGACATACGACATAGGACCAACGAAAAGGAGTTCACAATCAATCACGTGGTAGAAGGAATGATTGACTATTCTGATGAAAAGAGAGACATGAATGATGAATCTGTTTTGTGGTGTTGGAGTAAGCCAGTTTTGATATTAATACCTCGTTTTCTTAAAGTAATCCCTCTGCAAATATAAGAATCTGTACATTTGACTCTTAAATCAATCACATTTACTGAGAGGTTAATCTTTGGTAGGAATGTTCTGTATAGAGAACTTATTAGATATATGAGATAGGATCCTCTAAAGTAATTCTCTACATTTTTTGGTGGAGTTATGAGAGAGATAGAGATAAGAAAAATATTTTCTTTCTTGATTTTTTTCTCTCCCAATTTTTGTTCTCTCTATCTCTCTCATAACTCCACCAAAAAATGTAGAGAATTACTTTAGAGGATCCACTCTCTAGATATATGATCTATCCGAAAATTAAATCAGGAAGACAATAATTAAAAAAATAATATATATTAGACTATAAGAACTATATTTAAAATAAAGATTAATGAAATAAAAATTCATAATTTATGCTGCTTTTATGCTCACAAAAAATATTTATATGATTAAATATATATTTTAACTATTTTCTAAAAAAGTATCGAAAAATCTATTTTATGCCCTTCCCAATTCTAAATGAGATTCTAATCTTGATTATCCGGATTATATTATGTATAAGGAGTTGAGTGTTTCTTTTGATAAAAAAACTGTATTCAAAATAATTTAGCAATGTGCTATAAAAATACAGAAACAAAGGTAGTGGAAGAGAAGGATCCAACACGTATTATTGCTGTTTTAGATGAATGACGTTAATTAGAGTAATACTTTAATTGAAAATCGGTAGATAGTTTTCAGAAACCTGTGAAGTTGGATAAGGATTGATGGTGATTTGCAAGAAAAAAAAAATAATGTAGTTCTCAATCCATAATGTATTAAGCATTCTCATGATAGTTACACTTCCTCTTAAATATCGGTGATTTACTTTTGGCCGAAATATACTCGGGATGAGTTTAACGAGGTGATATCCAGTGGTACGGTAGTACTGAATTTCAATATATTCTTTCAATCAGTTAGTCCCTAACCCATTTAAGGTGGGTCCTTATTAATGTGAATTTCTATTAATATTAACAAATGACTCTACAAAATTGAAGGATGTACCAAACTTTAGTAGTACGAAGGCATTGAACTTTTATTCGAGTTTAACAACTTTCTATGCAATAATTACGATTTTATATAATAAGCTAGATTCTTTTTCTTGGATATTTATTTAGAGTGTGTTTTATAATTAAGTTCTTAGGTGCGACATTTATTGTTGCGGTTGACCTTTGGATTCCATCTCTCTAGGAGTAAGGTGATCATTGAAAAATAATAAATTATTATTTTAGTTATTCATAGATATAATTTGTCTCAATTTAAAATTTTTTATCAATTATGTTAATAGAGATTCTCATTAACTAAACTGAAATAAATTGTATCTTTATGCAATAAATTTTAAATTTTTCATCTTTGAGGGATTAAATTGAGATAATACATCATTTATAGATTAAATTTAATATTTATATCTTTTAAAGACTAAATTGAAACATTGTAATTTTTAGATATCAAAGTAGTAATATTTACTCTTAAAACAACACAAATATCTTACCATTTGTGTTGCCCTTGATGAATAAGCTTGATAATTTGTATTAGACAATATATATATATATATATATATATATATATATATATATATATATATATATATTAAAGTTGGTATTTTAATTTTTAACTCTCCCAAAATCTACCATTAATTGTCAAAATAAAAAGTTTATAGGATGTTTAATAACAAAAATACAAAAAGTAATGTATATTAGTGTTTGTCTTAAATTTATATGTTGTATCAGTAATTACTACATCAAAATTTGTTCAAAAGTGCTAAGGCAATTCCATGATATTTGTTTTAAAATTTCCAAGTTTCATACCTCATTTTCTTTCATTTATAATGTATTTATTGCTGAGAAAAAGAAATGTAATATAAATACTAAACAGTAAACACCACTGAGATAGATACCAATCTTTCATAAGAGTATTGTCTGTACTCTGATATAGATCGTAAGCATCTAATCTTTTGAATGGCCTTTTAAAAGAATAAAAGTGGAATAAAAGCATCTAACACAGTGCCGTTTTAGATCAAATAAAGACTTTAATTAACTAGAGTAATATATTTTTAATTGTCCTAATCACAATAGTTTATTAGGCCCAAAAAAAAATCACAATAGTTTATTAAGCATGATGATACCTAAAACTCCTTAAAATTTAACAAGTTTCTGTGCAATAATTTGAAATTCAAATATATAACAATAAGCTAGATTCCTGAATCATCTAATTTTGTCTTAAGCAAATAAAATATAAAGTTGGTACTTTGACTCTGCCAAACTCATGTGATTACCACTTGATGTATGGCAAATTTATGTCATTTTCTTCTCAAAAACTTCCACTTAGCCTACTTTATTAGATTGAGTTCATATTGTGAGTTAAATCAAAGACTCAAAATGGCTAGGAATACCAAAAACATAAAAGGCTAGGAAGATTGGCCCAAAAAGACTAGGAAAATAAAAAAAAGTAGCCATTTAAGAATAAATATGAATGATGATTTTTTGTAGTTTGGACTTTAGAGATTGAATGGGCTTCCAAAACTTACCCATAAATCTAACCAAAAAAAAAAAAGTGAGCCTATAAATAAATGAAAAATTAATATAAAATAGAATTTAAAGTAATGATAAATGTGCAAATTTATAGTATATTAAGATTATGTTTTCTTTTTTGTCATGTAAAAAATTGATTAATAAAAAATAATTTGAAATGAATTTATTACTAGTTTTAAAATATAACACACACTAATGTAAATATATTATTTTTATCTTAGTAGAGGTTTTTTTTTTGAGGAATATCTTAGTAAAGTTAATTATTTTCTATTTTGCAGGAGGAGGATAATATACTAGAACAAGATTTTTTTTTTTATAAAATGATAAACTTAAATTAAAGGATAAAAATTAAGGTACATACCATTTTAAACTAGATATATTTTCTGTCCTACAATAGCTAATTAGAATAACATAGTTGTTACAAACCACAATACAAACCATAAAACAAACACCCCTAATCTATAACCTACTACCCACATGAAAATTAAACCTATAGCTAAGTGAACTAAACCTATTACTAATAGACTTAACAATAACTTGAGCACCAATAAGATTGGATTGGACACATGCTAGAATATTGCAGACTTTTTTGATTATATAATCCCAATCTTGCAATTGAGTTCCGAGAGATATGTTTGCATCCTCAATAACAAATGCTAAGATGATATCAATCAGCTCAACACAAAGGTTGAGACAATGGGCACTCCAAGAGGTCATGTATGAGGTCTTTAATTATCTGGGATATGAGTCGATCTCAAAACATTTATCACATAAAAAGGTGGTTTATTTTGATAAACTTATCATCCCCTTCTCCCCACTACAAAATGATTAAACACAAATTCTTTTCACTAGCGTGATTAGAACAAGATTTATAAGCAATTTTGGCCTTATTATAGACTCATCCCTTATTATATATCTTTTTTATCAAGTTCCTTTCCTTAGTCAAAATAATATACCCAAAAACAAAAGGTCGCCAACGCTTACACTTGACAATACCTACCTACAAAGAAAAGGAACATTCAGGCGGTTATAATGACCGCCGGTAAATACCGGAATGCTTTCCGGCGGTGTTGTTAAACCGCTGCTAAAGCCACTTTTTATATAGGTTTTAGGTTTAGGTTTAGAAATTAAATCTGCAGAAACCATAGGCCTTCGAAGGTTGGAGAGCGGCGCGCTTATTTTTGGCGCATGTGACTATATTTGTTCCACTACTTGTAGCGTAGCTCATCGACTCCGACCAGTTCATCGTCTGTGGTTCCTCTGGTTTGTCTAGTATCCGGAAAATTTGGGGGTTTCCTATAAAGGTACGGAAGAAGATTCTTTTTGTATTGTTTTGGGCTATATGTGGCTTGATTTCACTTGGTTACAACTTACAAGTGATTTAGAATGTGAGAATATTGTGGTTTTTTTAATAGATTTGATAAAGACATTGTGAACTTGATATCTCTCTCGGTAAACATGAAATTGGTTGGTGTGAGAAAGCAAAAGGATACATGTATGGGTCATTGATTTACTTGCTGCTTTTGAAACATGCCATTATTTTGCTTGGATAGAGTTGAATATGAAAATGTCATGGTTTTTAATGCATTTGATATGGGAATAGCGTGTTTTTAATCATTATTTTTAGATTTGTTTGGAGTGATTTCTAGTCTACTAACAATTTTTTTAAAGGTAAATAGAGTATATAAACTTTAGTATTTTTAATATGTTGGGTTGAATGTCATGAAGAGTTTGTGAGACTGTGTTTAGGCGTAAATGGCCCCAATTTTTTTTATTCCAGCATAACACCATTTATTTCTATTGTCATAAGAAATTAATAGATTAATGAGTTTTCAAGTTCAAGACCAATTGAATAACTAAATGAGAAATGGTCATCTTAATTTGCTATTATGGGGCAATGATTTAGTCAGTTGTGACTCTGTTAGCTAGCTATTTTTAGGCTAACTTCAAATGTTTACAGAGCAATGATATTTTGTGAGTGATGCTTTTGTCTAAATGAGAAGAATGTTATATTGTAAGATTTCTTTGGTTATTTAATTTTCTATATGTTGCTTGGTTCTTGATTTTGATCGGCTATAATCATTTATGGTTCTAAACTCTACAGTTTTGATTGTGTTGAAATTTGATTGTTAATTCAACCTAGATTATTGAACTCTTGCTCAAGATCCTTATGACAATGGAGTTATTTATCCAAGACTCCGTAGTTTGTTTCCACCACTTAGGTTTTACTTCTATTAATTTTTCAAGATTGGTGACTGTGAAGATATGATGAGCTATATTCCAAGCTTTAGAAGTTCAAATGGTGTATTATGATAGGAAAACATCAGGCAAATAAAAGTTTGAGAATGACTATTCATTTAAAGCCATATGGAACTTGTATGATATAGGTAATGAGATTGTATATGATAGTAAGTCATATCAAGCTCAAGATTCTGAAATTTTACTCCCAGATGGAGATGCAGATATTTCATTGGTAAGAGATATTCTTGTTTATAAAATATTGTAGCATAGTCTTTAACTAATGTATGCATATGTTATTCTTGTAACTTTATGTTTAGTATTCTTCTTTTTTTATGCATGTGATATTTCTTGTAGGAAATTTGAAGATGAAGCGTTTTCCCAAGAAGAAGACTAAATCAGGTCCTACTCATAGTGATGCTTCATCCACATCTACTACTCCAGTGCGTTCAGGTGGTGTTAGTCCTCATACCAGTGGGTCAAAGAGTCTTGCTAAAAGAAAATCTGAAATTGTAAGATTGCTTTTGTATTTAATGAAGTGTCGTTTTATTAGAAAGAGTACATTACTATTTTGGTCCTTAAAAGAATCAATTTGTCTCAATTTGGCCCCTAAAAAAGTTTTTGTCAATTATGTTAATGGAGATTCACAGGAACTAAACTAAGACGTGTTGCATATTTCAGGGACTAAATTGTTGCAAATTTTGTCATTTAGGGACCAAAATAGTAATTAACTCTATTATAAACAATGCTAAGTTATAATCATGTTACATATGCAGGAGATTGAGCAGGGAGGCTCAATTAGCAAAGGAGCAACACATAAAAAAGCAAGTAGGTCTGCCATAAATGATGCAGCTAGAAGCATATCTGTATGTGCTTCAATTAGTCTGATCGTCCTGCATTTATTTTCTGTAAATACAATTGAAAATGAGCTCTGGATTTGTTTGCAAGTGTTGTTCAAGTTTTTGATGGATTGTTCTGATTGTCATGTTCTTGTACTTGAATTTGATATTGTGTTATCGTTTGCAATTGAATGTTGTGTAGGAAAAGAGTTCAAGCAATGAGCCTACAGAAGAGACTTCGAGTGATGAGTCTACAGGAGCTTCTTCCCAGAAAGTTTCATATCAAGACGTGTTGGCTACGGCGGCTTCTGGAAGTCAGGAGCACTCAGGGCCGGTGCAAGAGTTAGGATTGAGTTTGTGTTCATCACAGGTCATCATTAATGGACATTCCACTTTCTCATATGGTGAGAAGAGTTCCTTGATTGCTAGATATAATGAACTAGAAAATCAACATGCAAGATGGGTTCAACACATGGATGAACTGAATGAGAGGCAAGATAGGTTGGAAAAAACCATGAAATTCTTGATTGAACACTTGAAAATACAACTACCACCCGAACTTGCTAGTTTCTGGCAAGAGGTAATTTTAAGTTTGTTTCTTAATTGATTATACTGTGTTTTAGATACCAGATCAAGAGTTAATTTTAAGTTTGTTTCTTAATTGAAATAATTTAGATGCCAGATCAAGGAAAAGAACCTGGACCATCTACATCTGTCAAGCAGCCTCCAACATGTGATGAGAAGACTCCACAAGAAGCACCTTAACTTTCAGAAAATAGTTAGAAATTTGTTAGGATTTAGTTTAAAGACACATATGCAGTACTTATATATCTATTTGACAAAATACTACTAAGTTTGATACTTTTATTGTGGTTAATTACTTTATTAATTTGCTTCTTCAGTAAAAATAGAGTATATGTTTCGTCAAAATATGTGTATATGTGTTATTAGTTTCACTTATTACTATTCTTATTAGATTTTCAAAAAGTTTGAAGAAAAGATATATAATAGTATTTAGAACAATTTAAGAAGTAATTGTAAATGGAAAATAGTGAGTTTTCTACATTCTCAAGCTTGCTGATAATCCATACAAGCAAGATTTTATTTTATTTTTTAAAATTTCATGGGAGAGAAATGTAGTATTATTTTGCAAGGATTCAATTTAGGCAAAGTTCATTAGGTGTTTGTTATGGAGTTCTACGATATAATTAATTGTGATAAAATACTTTACCTTAATTATTTTTTTTATGAAATAAAAAATGAAAAATGGCGAGTTTAGCAATTTATGAAGAAGCAGTAATTGTAAAATATATAAATAATGAATGTGAATCATAAAACGGTGAGTTCTACCATCTCAAGCTTGCTGGCAATCCATAGGTCCTCTGCTTTGAAACGATTGGACACTTGTTAAAGATAACTCTGTTTCTCACGGAAATGGAAAATGCACAAATAAACTCAAAAGTTAACCAAACCACACATATATTATATATGTGTGTGTGTATATATATATATATATATATATATATATATATATGATTCTATGATTTTTTTAAAATAAACAAAATATTAATTATAATACCCGTATACTTTTATTTATTATTTTGTTGAGTTGGTTGTTATTTTTCATCCGAATAATATAAGTTCAGATTTTAACTAAACACTTTAATATTGGACCTTTGTTAAACAAAACTAAGTTTCAACAATGTTTTTAAGATCGAAATTTTGCTTATCCTAAAAGACATAAGATAGATAAAATTGAGAATCATAAAATTCTATCTTTTTTATAAATTAAATAAGAATGTATATAATAGTATAAAATCTCTTTTATTTATACAATTATCAAAAAATTATCATTTCAATCTTTCATATGTTATATGATATATTGAAAATTTTGTTAAAATAGTTTTCATATAACATATATATATTTGAATTTTTCTCCTAAAAATCATGAGTTTTTAATATGAGATTATAAGATTGCAGAATATATAATATGTTAGATTATAAGATCAAGTATATAAGATCTAGATCTCTCATCAATTTCTATAAATAAAATAGTAGAATCTTAAGATATCAATAATAAAATCAAAATCCTAACAACTTTAATTTAAATGTTTCTTTAGAGAAAAATTCTGGCGAAAGTATAACATTCCAATCCACAGTCAAGTAAGCAGAGAACTTATAAATAACCCATTAAAGATCAAATAGTTTGAATCCATAATAAAATTTTAAGTTGTTAGGATCTTTAGTCACATTTTGAAGTTGAAAAAGGGTATAACTACTCTTATAGGGTAAAATGCATTTTGACCTATTATTAAGGACATAAAACACATACAACTTATCTTGACAAATTTTAAATCATCAAATATACTCAAATATAATCAAGACCAACCACATAATACAAAATTATAATTTATCTACGAATTTTTCAAACAGAGAAGTCAAAAAAGAAATTAATATTAGTTTTAACTCCTTGATAAACCAACAACCATAGCAATAAAAAAAAAAAGGGAAACAAAAGGTATACTTATCTTGATAAACATAAAGCATTCCTAGCAACCTAGCTTGCTGCTTCTTCCATAAATGATCTTCGAATTTAGATATGCTAAAATGTATCGTGATTAAAACACAAGAAGTACCCGAACACAAGTCTTGATCTTCATTTAACGATTCAAATCTTACACTTCATGAATTCTCAGGTGTTGCACTTGTTATGTGTAAGAGAAAGCATTATTCTGTTTGCTCAATAAAAACAAACTCTCAACAAAACATCCCACAGAAGTATCCTTACAAGAAGTCGTAGAAAGCATATGCGTTGCTATTTTTCTGACCAAAAGTAATCTTCCACTCAAAAGTTCCAAAAACACTTCCCCATTAGTCTTAAGTCCAACAATGTTTTTGACGCACCCATAACAACATCTTGAATCAAAACGAAACACTTTCTCCCATCGATCTTCATCACCAAAACTCCCATCCTTCTTTTTCATCTTAAGAAATTTTCGGAAAAACCGAAAACAATGTTTTTCCCACTTATAATTAAGACGAGTATTACAACAATCTCCTTGCAAAATCGATGCCTCACTACGACATAATTCTCGTACAACCTTAGGTAACATCAATTCCCCAAATGTCTCCTTCCTCAAATCAAATGACAAAATAAACTTGTGTGTCTCACCGTTACTGCTTTTCTGGCTCACAACCCAATGAATCACACCACGAATAACAATTTGTGCTGGAGAAGAATGTGCATCCCAATCTGTGAAATAATTTGGGATAGCCCTAGAAGAAGAATTTGTGACACTTTTCCACGAACCACTAGCAAGAGAATAAACCTCAACTTGAGGATGTGTGTCTTGATCATCATAGAGTGACACAAATCTGACAACCTTAAAATCCTCTGTCCTGGGATCAAAACCAAACCCCAGAAGAACCCTATATTTTTCAACGTTGTGGTCGAAGGTTATACTGGGTTTGGGAAGAATCACATATTTTCGAATGGATGGGTTCCAAAGAATGGAAGTGGCAGAATGTGATGGTGAGTAATCGGAAAGACATAATAGTCCACTGCAAGTACCGACGAGAGAGAGATTCCCATCATGGGTGAATGGGAATTTTGAGAGAATGAGGACGTTTTTAGAATTGATTTGGTCCTTATTTATTGTGCACAAGTAAAGTTGGTCAGTGTATCGATCATTCCCCACTTTGTGTTTGAGACGATAGAGATGAAGCATGAGGGGGTCGTGATGATTATGACGATGAAGATGATGGTGGGATATGAGGAAGTCATGATCATTCGTGATTAGGGAATTCCAAGATTTACAGACGGAGGCACAGATTAGAATGGATTTTGGGGGTAGTCTGAGAAGAATGTTTATCAAGAGGTCTTTAGGTAAATGGTCAAACATAATTATGGATTCAACAAGATTACCGAAAGAAGAAACACAAATTAAACTCACCAAACTAGGAGGCCAAGAAGACTTGATACTTAGCAGGGTTTGCCTGCAAAGAGATTAGTCACTCAATTATCTTGCTAGGTAGTACTTGCACTTAACTTTTGCACAACTATATATATATATTGATGATTATTTATATGATTGTTAGATCTTTTGGTTGGTAATCATTTAAACTTTAAAGTAGTCACTTAAATAATTAATAAAAAAAATTAAATAATGATGAGAGAAGATAGTAGAAAAAAATAAAAAATAGAGATAATGATAGTTTGTTTTGATTTTGAAATATAAATAATAGTAATTATATGATAAAGAAAATAACTTTTAAATTTTTAATTTATTGTTTTAAAACATTAATAATGATTTATTCTCAGCAACTACTATTATCCATATTTCAAAATCAAAATATATTATCATTATCTCTATTTTTTACTTTCCCTCTATCACTATCTTCTCGGGTCCGTCATCACATATTTTAAAATTTTTGATGATTTAAATGTTTAATTTAGAAATTAGAATGTCACGAATCAAAAGACTTAAGAATCATATTAATATGAGAAAAAACTAAAGTGAAATTACTTAAATACTTACTATGAAGTTCACCAATCATTTGTTTTATTTATATTCTCTTTTTTTAATAATTGGTTATCATAATTTAATCTTCTATATTCTTTCTTCCTTATGATTGGTTATATAAATACTTTTGGCCACGTGTCTTATTTTTATTTAGAGAACTTCACAGGAAACACCTAAGTAATTTCACCTTAGTTTAATTCATTAATAGAAATCTTAAAAAAATTAACCTGCAAGTCATTTTTTTTCTTTTAATTGTTAAAATATATAATTTAAAATTATTATTAATTTTTAAAATAATAAATTGAAAATTAGGAAGATATTTCTGTTTCAATTCTTTTGATAACTACATATAATCTCTATTTTATGAAGTTTTCAATATTTATACCTTTTCTCATAAATTGACAGCCAGCAATATTTCATATTTGCACGTTCCTCAGATCCAAAAATTCGGAGGTTTTACCGTCTTCATCATGTGAGAACTGTATTTTGTCACGGTTAAAACGTGCATAAAAGGATATATAAAGAATTTTTAATCTAATTTTAAAATAATAAATTAAATATAAAAAATTAGTGAAATACTTTTTCCTGGTATGCTGTAATTGTTGTCTTATTATCTTAACTCTGAAAAGTCCCCATAACTAGAAAATGTCATAAAAGGGTGAAAAGTGCCGTCACTCTGAAAAATGAACTTCAAATTGTTTTCACATTGCATGTCTAATTACAGTGAATTGATTGGCAAGAATGGAACTTCTTCTAAATCTATTAATTCCATATAATAAAACATTATTATGATGAGAGCAACTCTATCAAGTGATGATGAAGTTGTACTCAGCATTTTCAAACAAGTTTGTTGCTTTTATTACATATAACAGTGAAATGCACCTCTATCATGCCTTCCTATGTGACGTGACCACCTCACCCATACTCCCAATGCCAATGCCAATGCCTCCCTCTTTCTTCAGCTTCGTTTTGCATTCTGGGACGATACCCAAATGTTCTCTACTTCCAACAACATTTTCTCCGTTTCATCTTCCCATCACTATCCCCAAATTCACAAGCTTTCGATCTTCCTTGAGCATGCTCGGCACTTGCAATGGCTTGTTATGTTTCGCTAATCATAACTCTGTTTTCCACTACCTCTCTCTGTTTCTCTTCTTACATCTAAAATTCATGAAACATCAAGACCTGTTCGTTTTCTCACTTAAGGCGTGACTCATTGTCATTTTGTGCTGACTCATCACAACTTTTTGAATTATATATCTTCTTCTCAAAACATATATTTGGCTGTTATCTCATTCATACAAAGTACTCCTCAAGTTGAGATTTACTCTCTTCCTAATCGTTCTTGGCAAATCATCACTGCTAGAGCTCCTCCATTTCCTCATTTTCGTTTCTTCTCAGTTCAAACATTCGTGAGCTTCATCTTTATGCCAATGCCATGTGATGTGATGCCATAAGAAAGAGGAGGAAGAAGGTGGATGGAAAGTTAAAAAGTACCACAAGTCCAAGAATTGTTTTCGAATTTAACCAAGCATGATTTTGCTCCACCACATGCACAATGTTAAAAGAAGTAATAAGTTTCTAGAAAACTAGTTCTAATTTATTATAAAATAAGTCAGAATGATCTAGACATTCCATATATTCTCATGCATTTCATATATAAATAACTAAAACAGAACATTTAAATAAATTAAAACAACTTATTTTATTGATTTTGAATGAGAAAGGGTAGTATGTCATTTAAATATGACACGTAAGAGAGCGAATATACCACATAAGTCTTCTACGTCAGCATTTAATAACAAAATTAAACGGATGGATTAATTTTAATATTACAAGCTCGTACAGAAGCAAAGCCGCCATTTGTCCAATTTTGGTCTTTGAGTCTTGGAGTCTCCCTCTCAAGCCTCAACTTTCTTCTTCTCTGCTAAAACAATGTCCGACTATTTTCCTCCAGAAGTCATAGCGGAAATCCTTCATAGATTACCCCTCAAGTCTCTAGTCAAATGCATCTCTGTCTGCAAACCTTGGAAGTCCCTCATTACTCATCAAACCTTCATATCTCACCATCTCACTCATACCCTTCAATCCAACCATGGCCATGCTTCTTCCCTCTTTCTTCAGCTCTACTCGCGAAGGAGAATCGAATGCCCTGATTTCTTTATTTACGACGATATTTTGTCACTCTATTCAGATAATAAGCAACTCGATGATCGCCTCTCGGTTTTCGCACACCCATGTCCTCAACATTTCTTCCAGAATGATTATTCAACTATGGTTGGCACTTGCAATGGGCTGGTATGTTTTGCTAACATTTATAATGACTCCAATTTTATTCTTTGGAACCCATCTATTCAGAAATATTTGGTACTTCCTAAACCCAATTTAACCTACAAAGATAGATATTGCAATTTTTTTAGTGGGTTTGGTTTTGATTCTAAAAACAAGGACTTCAAGGTAGTCAGATTTGTCACTTTTCACAATGAACAATACACTCCTGAAGTTGAGATTTTCTCTCTTGCTTCTCGTTCATGGAGAAGCATAACTTCTAGACCTCCTAAACTTCTCCATCCTAATTATAAGACTTTTAGGAGGCCACCCCAGATGGTTGTGAATGGTTCACTCCACTGGGTTTTCAAACGTAGAAGTAGTAATGGTGAAGTTCATAATTTTATTTTGTCATTTGATGTGGCTGAGGAGACATTTGGAGAAGTGATGCTACCCCAGTGTTTGAAGGAGTCAACTATTGTGGAATCTATTTTGGTAGGAGAGGAATTGCTTGCTGTGGTTCGTAGATATGCGGTTTATAATTTGGAAGAGGAGAAAATTTTTAGAATCTGGGTGATGAAACAATATGGTGTTGTGGAATCATGGGATGAATGGTTTCCTTGTGATTTAACACGTTATTGGAGGAAATCATCTGTATTAGCCATTAGAAGTAGTGGTGAAATATTGCTAGAATCTTGGAGTTATGGGATTTTTTTACTAGATCCCATGAAAGAAATTGAGAAGAAGCTGGGGCTTAGGAAGTACTACGAGGCTTTAGTTGGATATCACGTTGAGAGTTTATTTTTAATAAACGAAAAAATATTGCAATTTCCCACCTTCAATGACAATATGGATGATGCTTTGGAGGATGATGACTTCGATGACTCTGAGTCATTACCAAAAGCTTTCCCCAGCCCTCCCCATATCCCTCCTCACCCATCTCAGAGAGGCATTTTTCGATTTCCAAAGTTGAGGGGGGTATTTGCAAATATCTCAAAATTAAGGGGGAGAATTAGCATTTTCCCCTTTAATAAAAGAAAAAAAGCAAATGACTCATTGAGGTAGAAGAATCCTGGTGAATGTCTCAAGAGACGCTATTGAAGTAGCTAGACATGTAAAAATAAGTATTTTGCAAGTTGTATTCTTGTTTTCCACCTAGTGAATTAATAGTATGTTGCTGATTCATTATCACGACCTTTTCTCTGTTTGACCTTTTTTCTCTTAATCAGCATGAAGCATCTAGTTTGACTTAGCTAAAGAGTAGAGCTAGCCTTGTGACAACGTGTGGAAGAAAATCATTGTGATACTAATACGGCCTGCAACTTTCAATCAAAATTATCATACAATTTGAGTTTTCTCTGATTAATTCTTGTATTGAATTAATGGTTGATTGGATTCATAATCTCATTTTATTCCTTTGGTGTGGTTGAAGACACATTTGGAGAATTGATATTACCACAATGTTTGAAAGAATTAATAATGTGTTTTGGATTCATGGGACTGAGGTTTTTCTTTCCGATACTCAAAATTTTATGGGGGCATAACAACCTAATTAGTCCTTACCAGTATTGGGAAAGTGTTGATGAAGCTTTCTTATGGATCTATTGTTTTATAGATTCAATGAAAGAGAAAGACTCAGTAAAGTACTTCCTAGCTAAGAAATATTTTGATGCTTTTGTTGTAAATTTTTTGTTCTTCTGTGTACTATTTTTATTGAATTGTTGAAATTGCAGCAAGATTTTTGTTACTTGGACTTGGAGATAGGTTTGCTTAGTGATACCAATGATGATTTAGATTTGGAGCTTCGATTAGGTACTTCCTCTTAGATTCTATCTATTCTTAGATGTGGAGAACCAGCACACATATATATATATGGAAGTATATATTTCATGATGTTAACTTTATAAGATTTTAGGAGTTAGAGAGAAGATCTTGTTATTTGACGTAGGCTTATGTGTAATGAAATCTATCTATATTTACCATCTTCAGCATATCGGCTAGAGTCCATCTAACACTTTTTAAACCCCTCCAAATTGGGGGGTTTAAGATGGTTTGCATTGTTTATAATATTTAATTCCATTGTTAACCCTCTTTTATTTTACTTTTGTTCATTCATTATAAGGGTAATATTATCCACCACCCTCTTTATTATTTTTAAACTCCCAATCAATAGAATGGTTTGTTTGAACTATTCCACCCCACCCCACTTCGCACCACTCCATTAATAACCACCCCACTCTCTTCAAAACTCCCAACCAAGTGTTTATAAACTCAAACCACTCCGCACCGCCCCACACCATTCTCAAACCATCATCCCAACCAAACCCTTAGTTTCTTTTATGAGAATATGCAACAAGCAAAATCATAACTCTATTTTCTACTAGCTCTGTGTCTCTCATTACATGTAATCATCTCTCATGAATTCTTTAAGTATAAAGGAAGATTTTAAAAAGACAGTAAGGTCATCTACTCATTTTCACTAAAGACCAGCTACTACTAAAAGAAATTTGTGAGTTGTGACAGTGAAGCTTACTTATTATTAAACTTCTGATACAATATAGATTCTAAAGCTTTCAGTAACATTCCATTGAGATATATCAGTTATTTCTTTGCAATAATTTCTCATCTTTTTACAAAATAAGCTAGATGCATGAATTATCTAGTTATAGCAAGAGACTGAGTTTGAGAGGACAAGAATTGTTACAATATAATATATAAAGTACACTATGTAGAACAAGTAATTATATTTATTTGGGTATCTTAATGTTAAAAATTTTGTGATAACTGGTTTGTCTTCACCCAATCATTTATAAGAATTATGCAACAAGCAAAATCTTACTTAATTCTTCATCACAATTTTTTTTTTTGCTTCCTGTCTGCTTGGAGCATCAACTTTGGATTTTGGTAGAGCCTAAAGGAAGGAAGGACAAGAAATATTAAATTATATGAAGTTATCTTAGCTTGCTACAATGGTAATAGGCATGGGACAGAAGAGTTTTCACTCTTTAAATGCATTAGGTGTTTAACTGATGAAGCCCTTCTTGTTTCTTTGGCTTCAAAATATTGACTTTCAAAGGCCAAAAGAGAATGCAAGTTCTCTTTTTGTTACATGAATGTTACCATAATCATATTTGTTCATTTTGGTTCCTTTTGAGTTCAAACATGGGTGATCTTGATCTTATGCCAATGTCATGTGATGTGATGCCGTTTTTATGGTAAAGTGAACAATTAAGAAATAGGAGGAAGAACGTGGATGAAAAATAAAAAAGTAATGCAAGTCCAAGAATTGTTTAAGAATTTAACCAAGCATTATTTTGCTCCTCCATATGCACATTGTTAAAAGAAGTAACAAGTTTCTAGACAACAATTTCAATTATAAGATAAGCTATATTCTTGAATCATCCAGACGTTGGATATACTCTCAGATATTTATAAATAACACAAGTTGTGAGCCATTGTTATTACTTTTTTCCCCCTTGTTCATTCAATCAGCTTGGAGCATCAACTTGGGCATCGCTATATAAGTGCACTATGCAAGTGGCAGTATTGTTAAAGAAGAAGAATAACCTTAATTAACTGGCAGTTATTTTTTTTAACTTCTCACTTTGTACAACATTCCCCTCTTCCCAAACTTGTTTTCCCCAAGAAGTGTCATTAAAATTATGTTATTTATCCCATCAAGAAATTAAAAAAAAAGAAAAGAAAAAAGAAACCCTCTCAAACTTTCAATTTTGTGCTATATACTTTTTTTTTATTGACATTGGCTGATTGGCTATACTTAATTTGATTCGACGAAGGGAAGATTTCGTGATAGAGAGAGGGCTATACTTAATATGTTGCTGATTTATTATCACTACTTTTTTTCTCTGTTTGACCTTTTTTTTTCTCTTAATCAGCTTGAAGCATCAAGTTTGACTTATCATACAATTTTGAGTTTTCTCTGATTAATTCTTACTTGTAGTGAATTAAAGGTCGATCGGATTCATAATCTCATTTTTTTTCCCTTTGATGTGGTTGAAGAGACATTTTGAGAATTGATATTACCACAATGTTTGAAAGAATTAATATGTTGTTTTGGATTCACGGGACTAAGGTTTTTCTTTTTGATATTCAAAATGTTATGGCCTTATGGGTACATAACTGTTGGATTTTATATAAAGTGAAAATAAAGAAAAATTGCTAGATGAATTCACTTCATTAATTGATAAAAGTAAATGGCCTTATATAAAGGTTTTATAAAAAAAACGTGAGTTGTTTCCACTAATTCATAAAATTCGGACTAAATAAATTACATTAATTAAATAATTAAAATGCAAGATATGAATAATTAACTATGAGATAGACTCTTAAATATTACAACGTGCAGCTTGCTTCAACGAATTCATTACTTGATACTTCTTACTTGCTCCCTAACGTGCACGTTGTGGAACAATGAATATTCCAACAATAACAACCTAATTAGCCCTTACCAGTATTGAGAAAGTATTGGTGAAGCTTTCTTGTGGACCTATTGTTTTACTAGATCCAATGAAAGAGAAAGACTTAGAAAAGTACTTCGTAGCTAAGAAATATTTTGATGCTTTTGTTGGAAATATTTTGTTCTGCTGTGTACTATTACTGCATTTTGAATTATCCATACTGTCTACACCTATTTCAACTTGTTACATTATTCAATGGGTTATGTGATATAATTGTAGCTATTGATGTGATCTAATTACATTACATGATACAACAAAATAACAAATGACACAATCCTATTGGTTGAAATTTTATTACATGATGCAACAAAATAACAAGTGTCACAATCCTATTGACTAAAATTGCATTGCATGATGAAACAAGTTGTATCATAGACTCACCCTTTCAGATATGATGTGATGAGATCCCATTTTTATGGTAAAGTGAACAATTATGAAATAGGAGGATTGGAGGAAGAACGTGGATGAAAAGGCAAAAGAATAAGTAGCATTGTAGCAGAGTCGTTTAAGAATTTAACCAAGCATGATTTTGCTCTACCATATGCATGCACAATGTTAAAAGAAGTATCAAGTTTCTGGACAACAATTTCAAATTTATTATAAAATATGTAGAAAAATCAACAACATTATCTCTAGAAAATTCTAGAGTGTGCAAGAAAAATAATGAAGAGAAATAAGGGTAGGAAAAATCTGGAAGCTACAAGCATTAAGTAACAAGAAGGAAAAGTCTAGATTATTCTAACAATTAAAAAATTATGGCGGTGGGCAACATAAACCGACATCAAGCACCTATAAATATGTAGTAATGTGAGCATTGAGGTGTGGTGAAGAAAGAAGTATGAAGAAAGTGCAAGTGAGTGAGATAGTGTAAGGTGTGTGCGTGAGCGTGAGTGTGAGTGTGAGAGTGAAGAGGTGTGCTACTGTGAGTGAAAGTAAGAGTGACGTGAGAAAGCTAGTGAGTGGCATAAAGTGAGAGTGTTAGTTAGTGTAAGAGTGAAAATTTTATTTTTGCCTTGTGTAATATAAAAATCATTTCAGTTTAGTCCCTACTCTAGATCTTCTCAAACTCTACAAGTGGTATCAGAGCCGGGCTCGTGTGATCGCCACTCGGTGTTGGAGTAAGCAGGTACGTGTTCGTGCATAAGATCGGGGATCGCTGTACGAGGAGATTCTGCCGGAATACAGTCAGGGACTGTAAAGTTACTTGATCAGGGATCAAGAAGTCTTGACGGAAGTGCAGGGCACGGTCAAGAGGATGGCAGACATGGGAAGCAGCGTTAACGGTATGGAAAAATTAAATAGTAATAATTATAATACTTGGAGTACACGTATGAGATTTTACCTGCTTAGTCAAGATTTATGGAGTCTTGTTGGAGGGGAAGAAACCCAACCTCCAACAGAAGGAGAAGATCTTAAGAAGTGGAAGGTTAGAGCGGGTAAGGCGATGTATGTGCTGTCGGTGACGGTGGAAGACGACATACTGCAGCACATTAAGGAGGCGAAGACGCCCAAAGAAGCATGAGACACTCTCACAGGTTTGTACGCACGCACAAATGACGCTAAGCTCCAGCACTTGGAAAACGAGTTGTTATCATTGTCACAGCAAAATACGACAATTGGTGAGCATTTTACCAAAGTTAAATCAATATGCCAAGAAATTTCTAAATTAGATCCTCAGAATCCTATAACAGAAACAAGGATGAGGAGGATCATTGTGCATGGGCTACGCCCTGAATTTCTTGGCTTAGTTACGGCTACTCGAGGTTGGGCAAAGGAACCAACCTTGATTGAGTTAGAAAATATCTTGGCAAATCAAGAGGCTTTAGACAAACAAATGTCTAAAGCATCTGTTCAAGAGGAAGATAAAGCCCTATTCAGTGGTAAAGGGGCTAAGGGGAGGGTCACAAAGAGTAGTGTAACCGAAGAACCGTCCAGGGGACGAGGTGGTTGGCGAGGCAGCCAACAGAGATGGAGCTCGAAGCCAGGGGGAGCTCAGCGAAGCCAAGATGAAGAGAGTCGTAACGAGAGGGAGAAATATCGACAGGAAGGTCGATGTTACAATTGCGGGAGAAAGGGCCATTTCGCCCGAGAGTGCTGGAGGCCAAAGCGTACGGAAGGGAATGCGGTGACGTATGCACAACAAAACAGTGAAGAAGAAGAATGGAATTTTCGGCCATCTAAAGGGTCAGAAGAGATAGCGGCGTCGTGCATCGAGGAAAAAGAAGATGAGGCGGCGTTGGTTAGTATGAACAATAATTCTGTCAACTACAAAGAAGATTGGATCATAGACTCAGGGTGTTCCAATCATATGATAGGTGATAGAGGTAAGCTTTCGGCAGTGGAAGAGTATAAAGGAAGTCGAGTTGTAGTAACGGCTAACAACTCGAGATTGCCAATAGCGCACGTTGGCAGTACTACTGTGGTCCCCCGATATAGTTCGGAGCAGGTAAAGCTGCAGAATGTCTACCATGTACCGGGGATGAAGAAGAATCTCTTATCGGTGTCACAGCTCACATCAGAAGGGAAATTTGTCGTGTTTGGGCCGAAGGACGTTAAAGTGTATAGAAGTATCAATCCCACCAGTGCACCGATTATGGAAGGAAGACGAGTCGAGTCGGTCTACGTGATGTCAGCACAGGAAGCATACGTAGACAAGACAAGAAAGAACGAGACAGCTGACTTGTGGCATGCAAGACTCGGTCATGTTGGCTATCACAAATTGAAAGTGATGATGAACAAACAGATGCTCAAGGGATTGCCTCAGCTGGAAGTTCGAGATAACGTCGTGTGTGCTGGATGCCAATACGGTAAAGCGCATCAATTACCATATGAAGAATCCAATTTTAGAGCGAAGGCACCATTGGAGCTTGTGCACTCGGATGTCTTTGGACCGGTGAAGCAACCATCGGTCAGTGGGTACCGGTACATGATCACATTCATAGATGATTACTCAAGGTACGTGTGGGTAGATTTTATGAAGGAGAAATCAGAGGCATTATCTAAGTTTAAAATCTTCAAAGAGAAGAATGAAGGAGAAGTGGGTCATAAGATATTGTGCCTACGTACGGACAACGGGGGAGAGTATACGTCAAAAGAATTTTCGGAGTACCTGAGACAGAATAAGATTCGGAGACAGTTGACTTGTCCAGGAACACCGCAGCAGAATGGAGTTGCTGAACGGAAAAATCGACATTTGGCAGAAATATGTCGAAGCATGTTGCACGCGAAGAATGTGCCACCACGGTTCTGGGCAGAGTGCATGAAGACGACTGTCCATATCATCAACAGGCTACCTCAAGCAAAGCTGGGCTTTGTGTCGCCTTATGAGAAGCTCTGCAAAGTCAAACCTACGGTAAGCCACTTCCGGGTATTTGGCTGTGTATGTTACGCGTTCGTACCTGATCATTTGCGGAGCAAGTTTGATAAGAAAGCAGTACGCTGCATATTCGTTGGCTATGATAATGAACGAAAAGGTTGGAGGTGTTGCGATCCGACAACTGGACGATGTTATGTGAGCAGGAATGTGGTGTTTGATGAAGCGTCGTCATGGTGGTCACCGCAAGTCACAGTGCTGCCTGATTCAAAAGAGATCGAAGAGAAGTTGCAAGAGCAAGCAAGTGAGGATGATGAAAGACAGGAATCAAGTCCTGTTAATGCTGGTGATAATCATGCAAGAGAGAAGAGTCCATGGAAGACTGGTGTTCACGTTACGGCAGAAGATGCGAGACCCAGTCAATTTGAGGAACCAGAAGAAATTAGAGAAGAGATTCTTCCACCACAACAAGAGTTGAGAAGATCGACAAGACAAAGGAAACCAAATCCGAAATATGCTAATATTGCAATAATGGAAGATGGAAGAGCTAATATGACAGCAGAATACAAGAAAGAAAGAATGAAGATTGGAAGAACAACAATTAGAGAGATAAGTTGTTGAGGGGGAGTGTAGAAAAATCAACAACATTATCTCTAGAAAATTCTAGAGTGTGCAAGAAAAATAATGAAGAGAAATAAGGGTAGGAAAAATCTGGAAGCTACAAGCATTAAGTAACAAGAAGGAAAAGTCTAGATTATTCTAACAATTAAAAAATTATGGCGGTGGGCAACATAAACCGACATCAAGCACCTATAAATATGTAGTAATGTGAGCATTGAGGTGTGGTGAAGAAAGAAGTATGAAGAAAGTGCAAGTGAGTGAGATAGTGTAAGGTGTGTGCGTGAGCGTGAGTGTGAGTGTGAGAGTGAAGAGGTGTGCTACTGTGAGTGAAAGTAAGAGTGACGTGAGAAAGCTAGTGAGTGGTGAGAGTGTTAGTTAGTGTAAGAGTGAAAATTGTATTTTTGCCTTGTGTAATATAAAAATCATTTCAGTTTAGTCCCTACTCTAGATCTTCTCAAACTCTACAAAATAAGCTAGATTCATGAATCATCTAGAAATTGGATATATTCTCAGGCTTTTAAATAATACTAGTTGTGAGCCATTGTCTTTACTTTTCTTCATTTTTTTCCCTCTTGTCCATCCAATCAGCTTGGAGCACTATGCTAGTGGCAGTATTGTTAAAGAAGAAGAATAACATTAGTTAATTGGCAGTCTTTTTTTTTGTACAACATTTACCTTCCCTAACTTTTTTTTTTCAGAAGGTTTCATTAAAATTATGTAATTTATCCCATCAAGAATTTAACAGAAAAAACCATCTCAAACTTTCAATTTTGTGCAATATACTCTTTTAAACATTTAATTCTGTACACATTAATTAAGACATACCCGTTTCAAATTTCTGACAAGTGTTTGAACCAACTGTTTTTTATAGGGATTTTTTTTATCATCTTTAAAAGTTAGGGTCTGGATCCATCCAATTTTGAAAAATGGTATATTTCTCTACATCAAGAGAAAGATATATAGGATAGGAGGAAAAAAAAAAATAGTTTGGTCCCTCTGAGTATGGAATTTTTTCTTCTTCTTCTTATCTCATACGTAGAAGATCCAAAATCTTTAATTGTAGAATCCTCTAAGTTGAGGAAGGTTTAGCCTATTTATTCAGTAGCACTGCCTTCCACAGTTGGAGTTTGTCTCACTTTTCTTTTTCTCTGCTAAAGCAATGTCTGACTATTTCCCTCCAGAAGTGATAGTGGAAATTCTTCATAGATTACCCCTCAAGTCTCTAGTCAAATGCATCTCTGTCTGCAAATCTTGGAAGTCCCTCATTACCCATCAACCCTTCATATCTGACCACCTCACTCATACTCTTACATCCAACAATGGCCATTCTTCCTTCTTTCTTCAGCTCTACTCTGAGATGAGGACTGAATCCCCTATGATCTATACATATTGGGACACTTTGTCACTTTATTCAGATAATAAGCAAATTGATGATCGCCTTTCGATTTTGACACACCCATGTCCTCAACATTTCTTCCAGAATGATTATTCCACCATGGTTGGCACTTGCAATGGGCTGGTATGTTTCGCTGACTTGTCTTATAAATGCAATTATATTCTTTGGAATCCATCTATTCACAAATATTTGGTACTTCCTAGATCCAAAGCAACCAGAAAGAAAGTAATTTTCAAGGTTTTTAGTGGGTTTGGTTTTGATTCTAAAAACAAGGACTTCAAGGTAGTCAGATTTGTCACTTTCCACAATGAACACACTCCAGAAGTTGAGATTTTCTCTCTTGCTTCTCCTTCCTAATGTGGCTGCAAGGAGGCCACCTCAGATGTTTTTGAATGGTGCAATCCATTGGGTTGTGAAACGTAGAAGTAATATTAATGGTCAAGTTCATAACTTTATTCTGTCATTTGATGTGGCTGAAGAGACATAATTTGGAGAAGTGATGCTACCCCAGTGTTTGAAGGAGTCATCTTTTGAGGTATGCATTTTGGCAGGAGAGGAATTGCTTGCTGTGGTTCATAGAAATCAAGTTTATAATTTGGATGAGAATTTTTTCAGTATTTGGGTGATGAAAGAATATGGTGTTGTGGAATCATGGATTGAATGGTTTCCTTGTGATTTAACTCGTTATTGGAGGACATCATCTGTATTGGCCATTAGAAGTAATGGTGAAATATTGCTAAAATCTTCTAGTAATGGGGTTTTTTTACTAGATCCCATCAAAGAAATTGAGAAGAAGCTGGGGCTTGAGAGTTACCACCAGGGTTTAGTTGGATTTCATGTTGAGAGTTTATTTTTAATAAACGAAAATATATTGCAATTTCCCACCTTCAGTGACAATTTGGATTATGGTTTGGAGGATGATTTGGTAAATTTGGATATTGCATTGGAGGATGATGACTGTGAGTCATTGCCAAACGCTCTCCCCAGCCCTCCCCATATCACCCCTCACCCTTCTCAGAGAGGCATTTTCCGGTTTCCAAAGTTGAGGGGAGTTTTTGCAAATATCTCAAAATTAAAGGGGAGAATTAGCATTTTCCCCTTTAATAAAAACAGAAAAAAGATTTTTTCGTTTAAATAAGATCGATGTAGTAGAGTCCTGGTGAATGAATGTCAAGATAAGGTATTTAATTGTAGCTAGAAATATATAATTAAGTATATTTTGTAAGTAGACATGTTCATGAGTCGAGCTGGACTGGGCTTGAGCTTAAACCTATGGACTTCACATATATGGGTTTGAGCCCAAGTCTATATGTTTTACTATCCATTATAATGGACTAAGTATTTATCCAAATCCATGGACTAAGTCCAGACTTAGTCTATTAGTATACATAATTATTATATATATATATTACTTTAAATTTTGTTTTTATTTTTGTTTGCAAGTTGCAAGTTGTATGCTTGTCCTGTCCTCCACCTAGCTAGTATGTTAATAATATGGACTAAATTCAGATAAGATTCCTTATATTTTTACTATAAGATTTTTTAATATAAGTAAGACATGTGGTAAAATGTGTTTTTATGAACAATCATGGTAGAGAGAGAATATAGTTAATAACTTTTTATATAAACAATTATAGAAAAAAAATTGTAAATAAAGTCATTGAAATTTGAAAAAACTTTTATGACAAAGATATAATAAATTTCACTTAAGTTTTTCCTAGTAGTACAGCCTGCAAGTGCAACTATCAATCAACAATTATCATACAATTTGGAGTGAGTCTATGATGCAACTTGTTGCATACATGCAATGCAATTTTGGCCGATATAGGATTGTGATATGTAAAAAATGTATTACATATCAAATTATTCTATTCACATGTCACAATTCTATCAACTAAAATTACATTACATACATACAACAAATTATAGACTACCTATAATTTGATAAACATTCTCTGAACTCTTTCTTTTAGCATACAAACGAGTCCCTTGCACGTGCCAATCACGGTTTTATTCGAATGATTCAAGACCGAACTAGGCATGGGAGGAATTTTTTACTTTGATAACCAATAACCTTTATGATTATAACATAAAGTGAGAGAGAACAATTCATCATTATTTTTAAAATTTTAAATTTTATTAATATAGACAAATAATATGTGAGTTACTTATAAAGTTATTTGTCAATATTAATAATACTTTAATTTTCAATACATTCATGATAAAATTTCTATTAGTGTGAGTTATTATTAAAAAATTATTATTACTTCATAAATAAAATATTTTAAAAAGATTGCATAAGAATTATAGTGTATCCAATTTCTTTATTTTGTATTGTAAACTTGTAAGAGTGCGGAAGAAAGAAGGATGAACTTTCATGGATGGCTTGGCAAGTATTATTAGTAGGGTGTTCGAAATCCAACAAAATTGATGCACTTAAATCAAACTAAACCAATTGAGCACAAATTGAACAAAATTGATTAATGTTCTGTTTGGTTTAATATTTAAAAAATTGAATAAAATCACATATACTTATAGTGTATATGCAATTTAACAATTATTGTTATATCTATATGCAAAGTATATTAGACTACCAAATTAAACGGCTAAAAATCAATTATTTATGATTTGGTTTGACTTTATAAATTCAAATCGATAGATACATTATTTTTTTAACAAAAATTACTCAGATTACCCACGAACGCCCTTAATTATTAGTGAGAACGTTGTATATTAAAACATGATTGTAGTGTTTCCCATAACTTGCAATACACAAGAGCACATCTAGGGATGGCAATGGGTAGGGTCTGGGTAGGATACTGCATTCCCCGTCTCCGGCCCCGGTAGTTAATATTTTCCCCATCCCCGGACCCGTCCCCGGCCGGGTATGAAATTTGATACCCGTTCCCGGACCCATCGAATACTTAGATCCCCAGACCCAGTCTCGAACCCAGAAATTTTACTATTTTTTCTACAAAATTTGCTACTTTCATCACAATTACTTTAATCACAAGTATTGAACACACATTTATAAATTTAATTATTTTCAAATTTAAAAAAAAAACAAACTTCAAACACACAAATTGATATGATATATAATAAATTTTTATATATATTATATCACTGGATCCGAGTCCGGGGTGAATACACCCTTACCCGTCCCCGGACTTTTACCCGTTAAAATCCTCAAACCTGGGCCCGAACCATTTTTTCAATACTCAGACCCGAACTCAACGGGTATATTTTCTGGGCATCCATTGAATCCGGATAAGATTGCCATCCCTAAGACCTCCCATATTAATTCGTTCAAACATTGTGGTAATACATTGATATACAAGAAATAATTCTCCAAATGTCTCTTCAACCACATCAAATTAAAGCAAATAAGAAATACAAAAAAGAGTTCAGAGAAAACTTATCAAATTGGGTTCCAAAGTGAGAGCGTGAGGGATAAATACATCCTCCTTTATTTTAAACTATGAAGTGTGATAAATATATATCCTTCTTCACCCATGGCTCTATTACTCCTAATCTTTGTTGAAATTAGTTTTATATGGACTGCTAGACTAGAAACATGAAGATATTTGAAAATAAAGACTGCCCTTATAAACTTGTTTCTCAAAATGCTTTAGCAAAGGCTGTAGAATTTGTTCAAGGTAAAAATATTAGCAAGAGTTCTACTATAGATCTTTGTTGGAGTCCTTCTCCTCAAGGCTATTTTAAACTAAATGTTGATGGGTCTTCTATGGGTAATCTCGGAGTTATGGCTGCAGTTGGGGTTATACGAAATCACCTTGGCCATTGGGTGTGAGGTTTTTCTAAATTCATAGGCCTGGGGTGTAGTTTGACTGCTGAACTTTGGGGTCTATTGTTAGGACTCAAATTAGCTAAAGATTTGGAGATCAATAATTTATTTGTGGAATCCGACTGCCAACAAGCTGTTTACCTTTTAGATTGTGATAATATTCCTATTTGTCTCCCTTAATTCTTGAGTGCAGGTCATTCCCACCTCAATTCGACTTTTGCAAGATCAACCACGCGTATCGCGAGAAGAATAGGTGTGCTGATTCTCTGGCCAGAACTGCTATTAAATCCAGGAATCCGTTTGTCATTTTTAATACGGTCCCTAATGAGTTGTTTCTTCTTTTTTGGGCTGATCTTTCGAGAATCACTTATGCTAGAAATTGTAATGGGACCTTTGATCCTGGATAACTTTGTTTTAGTTTGAGCCAAGGGTCTTCTGTCTTGGCCTCTCTTTGTTTCATTTCGGTTCTGGTCTATTGTTGTACTTGACTCTGTTTTTTAATTGATTTACCAGTTTACGAAAAAAAAAATAGTTTTATATTAGACCTATTACTTTAAGAAAAAAAATCTCCTCCCTAAATTTTTTTAAAAGTTTTAAATAAATCTTATATTTCTATCATTATCGATAGCACTGAACTTTCATCTATCTTTTTATTTTTCAACACACGGTACTTCAAATTTTTTAGACAAAATATGAAAATGCTAAAAAATTGAGGCATTTGAATTACCTTTAAAAAATAATATTATTGAAAATCTTGTTTAAGTTTTGTTATAAAATTAGGGGTCGATTTTGAAAAATAACTTTTTTTTTTCTATAAGTTTTATTAAAATGTCTCGTATAAATATTTAATAGAATGAATGAACAGAGAGGCATAAGATGAATTTGGATTCTCTCTTCATGAGAAAAAAAAAAGATATGGATCCACTTTATTAATTCTATTAAATATTATTATATGACATTAATGAAAAAACAAGAAACGATACATTCCATTTCTTGATTTTCTGCGGTAGCATTTGCATTTTTAGACTTTTTGCATTTCGCATCTCGCATCCTGATTCCTGAACAAAGACTGGAACTAGAAGATGGACATGGATGTCGACGAAGCTTCTAAACCCAAAGGTATCATTTTCGAAATCAAACCTTACTTTAGCATCTGCGAAAAAGACATGAAACGAATCCCTTTTAATAATGAATTGATGTGTTGATGATTTTAACTTGCAATTTGTTTAGCAGAGGAAAAGCTCTTATTGGTCATATTAGTGGGAGCACCAGGTAGTGGCAAGTCCACCTTCTGTGAAGAAGTTATGCGCTCCTCTACTCGTCCTTGGGTTCGCATTTGCCAGGTTTATTTCGTTCTCCCCTCACCTGTTTGATGAAATGCCTCAATGGGCTTCGATTTCAGCATTCAAGTTTTTGTTTTCATTCTGGGCATGTTCTGTCTAGAAAAGGAATATAATGTATTTTTGTGAAGTTTTATGTTTTTGTCTTTGTAAATGTCTTATGCATCAATTCTGGGTGGCATTTTAGTTTGCTTGATAATTTGAATTAGGGGGTCCCGTTATGCTTTTTTGTTTTTCATCCTGATTTAGGACATGAACTTTCAAAGTCTAAGGAGCCCAGTCAATTTTTATATATACCTTGTGAGTGCCAGTTCTTGTTTGCTTGAGGGGTTCTGTTATTTAGAAGTTAATGAAATCACTAGTTTAAGTAATAAATTCCAATATCTTTTGTAGTTACTTTAAATTCTTTTAGTCAAAAAATGTTAGGTGGCTGGATTCATTCCTTGCAAAGTTAACATGTGAAATCTCTTGGTGCTGAGAGCTATTCATTCTAGGCTAGATTATATTGAATTTGGTCATTTATGTGACCTTGAGAAAAAATCTGAAAGATTAACATTTTATTGTTGAATAAGTCTTGATGCATGGTTAGGGAGCAGAGCCTTGTCTCTCCCCCATCTCCAAAAAGATGCACATCCAAAATGGTTTTGAATCTTCTGTTTCATTGGTTATCCTGTCCTGTTTTTTCTTTTGCTTTAGGACACCATTGGAAATGGTAAAGCAGGAAATAAATCTCAGTGTCTAAGTAGTGCAGCTGGAGCATTGAAGGATGGAAAGAGTGTATTCATTGACAGGTGCAATCTTGATAGAGAACAGCGCTCTGGATTTGTAGAGCTTGGTGGAGCCCAAGTAGATGTGCATGCAGTTGTGCTTGATCTGCCTGCTAAACTTTGCATTTCTCGATCTGTCAAACGGACTGGGCATGAAGGAAATTTGCAGGGTGGAAAAGCTGCTGCAGTAGTGAATAGAATGCTTCAAAAGAAAGAGTTGCCTAAGTTAAGTGAAGGGTTTAGCCGTATAACATTTTGTCAGACTGAGAGTGATGTCAAAGAGGCTGTTAAAACATACAGTGCACTTGGGCCACTGGATAACCTTCCACATGGGTGCTTTGGTCAGAAGAGTTCAGATGCCAAAGTTCAAGTAGGTATAATGAGGTTCCTAAAAAAGGCTGAGGTCCCAGTTGATGCTGAGTCTAGAGAGAATAAAAATAGAAATATTACTTCTTCCCAAACTGTCGAGATAAAGGATCCCTGCCATAAAGATATGGAAAGTTTTTCATCAAATTTAGATAAAGCCAACACAGTGTCAAAGAACGTAGAAAATCCAGCAGTTGGCTGCCCTGGTACCCATGTCGATCAAATTTCTAAGGATGATGCTCCCACACTAGCATTTCCATCTATTTCAACATCTGATTTCCAATTCAACCATGAGAAGGCAGCTGATGTTATTGTGGAGAAAGTTGCAGAGTTCTCAAATAAGCTTGGGAATGCTAGACTTGTTTTCGTTGACTTGACTCATGGGTCAAAGATTCTGTCTTTAGTTAAATCCAAAGCTGCACAAAAAAACATAGACTCCAGAAAGTTTTTTACCCATGTTGGGGACATTACTCAGCTTTATTCCACAGGAGGTTTGCGCTGTACCGTGATAGCTAATGCTGCCAACTGGTATTTTTCTATGATTTTAGCATATACAGCTAGTCTGAGTCTGAGCACAGTTACAGCTGAAGTAGAAAAATCATAATGTTTGAGAAGATAATCCTTAACAAGTTATATATGCATGTCTTGTCAATTTGTGTTTAGTTTTATGTCTTACAACTTTAGTTGATAACTGCTCTTGGTTTTGATAATTCATTCCTAATTATTTCAATTGACCCAAATCCTCATGATTGTTTTTTATCTCATTAACAAAGATTTTTCCCAGGCTGTACTATTGCTTTTAATAAACTCATAGAATATATTCACAGTCAGATAAATCTGTTATTTTTAATTGCAGGCGTTTGAAACCTGGAGGCGGAGGAGTTAATGCCGCAATTTTCAATGCTGCAGGTCCTGCCATGGAGTCTGCAACCAAAGAACGAGCACAATCTCTTTTACCTGGGAATGCTGTTATTGTCCCTTTAACTTCATCTTCTCCTTTGTTTACTAGAGAGGGAGTAACCCATGTAATACATGTTCTTGGACCAAATATGAACCCACAAAGGCCAAATTGTCTCAATAATGATTACAACAAAGGTTGCAAGATTCTCAAAGAGGCTTACACGTCACTATTTGAAGCTTTTGCATCAATTGTGAGGACTGGGGCAGAGCAAAAGAACAAGAGAGATGTTGATCATGGATCTGAGAAAAGCAAGAAATACAAGGGAGCTGAGGATAACAGTGAATTGAACATCATTGATTCCAGGGTTGAAATGGTAGATTCAAGTAGTAAAAAGACTGATGGAAGCATGAATAGGACATGGGGATCATGGGCTCAAGCCCTTCATCAGATGGCTATGCATCCTGAAAAGCATAAAAATGATTTGCTTGAAATATCCGAAGATGTTGTTGTTCTGAATGATCTGTATCCTAAGGTTTATTTTGTCTCTCTCCTATTTTTTTTTCTTCTGCTCTCTGCATTTACACGTGATGCTTGATTTTGAAAGGATCACAAACTGAATTTCCTTGTGTTTTGCAGGCACAGAAACATGTTCTGGTGCTGGCACGAACTGGAGGCCTTGATTGCCTGGCAGATGTTCGAAATGACCACCTTGACTTAATAAAAAAGATGCATGCTGTGGGTTTAAAGTGGGCTGAGAAGTTCTTGCATGAAAATGCTTCTTTGGTCTTTCGTCTTGGATATCATTCGGTATGTATTACATTTGTTCAAGAACTATTTCTTCCTTTTCCCCCTGCCCTAAACAAGAAAAAAAATGAAGATTTTATATACTACTGGATTTGACTCGATTTAAACATGTTTTTTCAAAGGATTAGATAGGTGTTTTTCTGTTAGACATACATACTTTCAATGCAAAACATACATACTTTGGTGCTCTGCACATGGTGTTTTAAGGGAATCACTACAGGCCTACAGCTCTATGAGAAAATAAGTTTGATGAGGCTTTTGTCACTTCATTCTGTTTGGAGCGTTTTCTTCAATTTTCTGGTTAGAGGATATCTTATCCTCCGACAAGATGTAATCTTTCTGATGAAAATTCCTCTTTAAAAAAAAAAAACACACTAAATGCTGCATTACAGGGTGCATCTGCCATGAATAGCGTTGCAACTTTTTGTTCATGATTGTAGGTGCATGAACAAGCTTCACCATTCAGTAACTTGTAAAAAACTCAATTTGTTGATACATCGTACATATATGCTAAACCTTTTTGGATCTGTCTCCTTTTGCAGGCTCCATCAATGCGGCAACTACATTTACATGTTATAAGCCAGGACTTTGAATCAAAACATTTGAAGAACAAGAAGCACTGGAACTCATTCAATACCGCTTTCTTTCTTGACTCGGTCAATGTAATTCAAGAGGTCTCTAAAAATGGGAAGGCAACCTTGAAAGATGATGACAAGTTGCTGTCCATGGAGTTGAGATGCCATAGATGTAGAAGTGCACATCCTAACATTCCCAGGTTAAAATCTCATATAAGTAGTTGCTCATCTCCCTTTCCAGCTTATCTACTTCAAAATGGTCGTTTGGTTCATGCACAAGGTGAAGCTAGCACTAGTTCTTAGTATTATTTCTCTAGTTTTTGTGTGTTAAAACAATTTAGGTTTAGATTTTAGGTGTTTGTATATGATCTTGAAAAGCAAGATTCTTGTTTTGAGGGACATTGGGGAGCAATGAAGTTCAAATTATACTCAATCTCGATGAAAAATTATAGACAAGATTATGTTAATCTCTCAAATTACACTTACCACCTTCTCTAGTTTAAAAAATTATCTTCGATATCTCTGAAGTTTAATATAATGTTATAAGAACCTTATTTCTAATTTATGTTTTTGTCAATATAGTTAATATTTGACGAAATATATGTATATTACAAAACAATAAAATCACTTAACTGGGAATGGCTTTTAATGTAATGGAAAAAATCAAATGTGTAAGGTGATTTTCTATAAAATTTTAGAGATGAAAGGGTTGGTGCCTTATTTTTTTCATTATTTTGCTTTGAAACTTAGCGAATCAATGCATATTTAACAACGGAAGAAGTTTCTTTTTAACGATGTTACGCCATGTAAGTCGCAATCGTATCTATTTTAATTACGTTAGTCAAAAGGATAAGATTGTTCGAAAAATGAAATATAGGGACATAATTGACCACAATCAAACGTTAGGAGTATATTTGACCGAAGACTCAAAGATTGCGATACTAAAGAATAAAGATACATTAGATATATACAAACATGAATTAGAATTTTATAGGAATTCCTAAATGTTCCTTAATACTCTGGAGCTGTAATGTAATTAAAACCATGGAGACACACCAAACTAGTATAATGTCAAATTGCAACTTGAAGTAGCTTCCAGGAAAACAAGTACTAATTAATCATAAAGTAAATTAACAAGATTTAGTATATAAAATAGTTTAAAAAATTCAATTAGCATAGCCTAACAGTCTCATTAAGCAAAAAATATCTTGTTTCCGGAATGTGCCCGAAGTTTACTCCATCAACCGTGCGAGATTGGAATGACTTTTTGCATAAAGATTAGTCAACCATTCAATTTTTTTACGATAATGAACACAAACCAAACCTTGAAATTTCAAACAAAAAGTCCATTTAAAATTTTGACAAGTAGTAATTCTGTTTTTTAATTAGTAAAAATGACATGTCTTAAAAGGAGTACGTTAAAGAAAAAAGCTATAGATGATAATTATATTTATTTATAATTTTGAGTGGGAATACGTTTTTGTCTTAAACATAAACAATTCATCAAACTTCAGTGATATATATTGTAGGTCAAAACTCTAAATTGGTCCCTTATGTTTGCACGAAGTTTCTTATTGGTCCTTTATGTTTCAAAAAGTTTAAATTGGTCCTTTATGTTTGCAAGAAGTTACAAATTGGTCCTTCTGTCCACTTCCGTCAATTTCTTAAGTTAAGTATTGACGTGACGTGCTGACGTGTCCATCTAAGCTGACATGTCATGTCACGTCATCGCCACATCAATGTCACGTCATCACATATGATCGTGGATGATGACATGGCAATGACGTGACGCTAGCGTGGCATGACACGTCAGCTTAAGTGGACACGTAGGAGAGATGATATGTCCACCTCAACACGTCAAATCAGCACTTAACGGAAGAAATAAACGAACTTGGACGAAAGGACCAATTTAAACTTTTTGAAACGGACCAATTTGAAGTTTTGACTTATATAGTATTTACAAAAGTTAAAATGTCTTTGCTCATCAAGACGGGCATGATTTCCACTTAAAGTTGATACAAGTGATTTTTCCATTCAAAGCTTGTGTCTCGCTCATGACTTCGTAGATTCGTAATCTTTTGTCTTTTGCACTATTTTCTTACATCTTTTGAAAATATTCTGTGTCACTTCATGACTGAGTAAAAATAATATGGAATTTAAAAAATTTTCCACAAAAATAAGTAAACTTAATTTACGCATGAAATATGCATAATATTCTAATCGAATTTAGAGTTATTCTTCCACACCATGCATCTATGGAGAAATCGCAAATGGATAAAAGATAATACTGAATTCCTGTACGTAACATAGAAAATGATAAAATCATAAGGATAAATAAATGATGAGACAATTACATATTGAAAATGAAAAGGACTATTAATTAGAGCAATGGAAAGCAATAATAATTTTTTTAAAAAAAAATGTAAAACTAAACTTTTATGTCCCAAAAATGTACTTCAATTTTCAATTCCATCCTTAAGTTTTGTTTTTGTGATTAATTTTATCTTAAAAGTTTCGAATTATAATTCTAAGAGTTTTGCTTTTCGTCCCGATAAATATCGTTTCAATTATTAACGACAAATAATAACATGACATCGTAATGTTAATGTTAATTTATCACTCAAAACGACACGATTTCTTCATTTTCTTTTTCTTGAAAGGAAGAAACGTCGTTTTAAATGATGAGTTGGCATTAATATGAATAAATGACAGACGCCATTTTGAGTGATAGGTAAGCATTAATATTACTTATATGTATAATATCATGTCATCATTTGTCGGGATAAAAGTTCAGTGGTACGTACGACTGAACTTCAGTGCATCCCTCCAATTATATAGTGCCATTTGTTAATATTAATAAAAACTCACATTAATTAGGGCCTACCTTGAATGGTTTAGGGACCAACTGATTGGAGGGATGTACTGAATTTCAATATTACCGTATTACTGAACAATGACGTTAGGTTGGGACTTGGGTGTCGTGACATTCACGGTATAAGCTCTAGTGGTCGTCACAATCATGAAGAAATAGGCACATCACACATATATATAAATGAACAAAAATTTGGGGTTGGCCGTTGGTGGGATATGATAGAGATGTTTGAGCTTCCAAAAGGAGTAGGTGAATTACACAATATTGGAAATTCACTCAAAGTGACTCACACCCAGTCTACACGAATCTTACCAAGTAGAATCAATCTGAACCCTAAATCCTAAACTCATGATTTTCAGGCCATTCGACAGTAATGTTACCGTTACTCCAATAGCCTCAAGTCACTCACAGTCTATAAAAGGATGAAAAGTTTAAGGCAAAAACCATCGTCAACCTTCCTATACTTGATAGTTGATATTTCAGTTAATTTATAAGGTTTTCCCTTCATATATATATATATATATATATATAATCATCTCCCATGAGAACCATCCCAGTCTTATGGTTTTTCTTTATTCCCTTCTGCTTCATAAATTTAAGCACTAATATCTTCTTTGTCAATGGCCAATATTGTGTTGGCCATCAAGAGTCTTCATTGCTTCATTTCAAGAATAGCCTTCTATTCAATCCTACCAAGTCCAAAAAACTAGTTCATTGGAACCAAAGTTATGATTGTTGTCAATGGAATGGAATAACATGTAGCAAGGGACGTGTCATAGCTCTTGACTTGAGTGGTGAATTTATCTCCGGGCGAATCAACGCTTCGAGCAGCCTCTTTGATCTGCAATCCTTGCAAAATTTGAACTTGGCTTATAATGACTTTGAGGGCCAAATTCCAGAGTCTTTTGCGAGCTTGACCAATTTAACCACCTTGAAAATTAGTAGTTGCAACTTGAGTGGAGAGTTTCCTGGACAGATCTTCCAAATATCAAACCTCGAAGTCCTTGATTTGTCGGACAATCCGAATCTTCATGGCTCTTTACCGAATTTCCCTCGTCATGGTTCTCTTGAAGTCTTGAACATAAGCCACACAAGTTTCTCAGGAGAGTTACCATATTCCATTCACAATTTGAGGAAGTTGTCTACATTGGATCTATCAAATTGTAGATTCAATGGAACACTTCCTAGTCAGATTTCAGAACTCACTGAACTTGTTCATTTAGACTTTTCATTCAACAACTTCACTGGTCCTCTTCCATCTTTCAATAAGTCTAAGGGTCTTACTTATTTATCCTTTTATCAAAATGATTTAAAGGGTTAGTTCCATCTTCTCACTTTGAAGGCCTTGAAAATCTCACTTACATTGATTTGGCTGGTAATTCCCTCAATGGGAGAATCCCATCATCTCTTTTTACTCTTCCATCATTGCAAAAACTTATGCTTTCTTACAATAGATTTCAAGGTGTATTGGATGAATTCCCAAATGCTTCTTCCTCAATGCTAGAGTTTCTTGATATAAATGGGAACAATTTAGAAGGGCCTATTCCTGAATCTGTCTTCCATCTTGAAAGACTCCGTTTGCTCAACCTTGGCTTGAATTACTTCAATGGCTCCATAAAATTGGATGTGATAAGTAGGATGGGAAATTTGGTTGCACTAGATCTTAGTTATAACAACTTGTCAATTGATACAACTCTGAGAGATGATAACTATGATCTATCATCATCCTCCTTTCCCAAATTGAAAAATCTTAGGTTGGCTTCTTGCAGGTTGAGTGAATTCCCAAGTTTTTTGAGAAATCAATCAAGTTTGCTCCAGCTAGACCTATCCATGAACCAGATTCATGGAACAATACCCAATTGGATTTGGAGGTTTGATTTTCTCTTTAGCTTTAATCTCTCAAACAATTTCTTTACAGATTTGGAAGGTCCTTTCCATAATATAAGTTCCAATTTGGTTCTCCTTGATCTTCATTCTAACCAACTCAAAGGCTCTGCCCCTATTTTGTCAAAAAGTTTATTCTATTTGGACTACTCAAGCAATAGATTCAACTATATTGCCCCACAAGAAATTGCCAATCACCTTTCTTTTGTATTTTTTCTCTCCCTTTCAAACAATAGTTTCCATGGAAAAATCCATGAATCCTTTTGTAATATTTCAACTCTCAAAGTGCTTGATCTTTCTGATAATAGCTTCAATGGCAATATTCCTGAGTGTTTGATCACAAGAATGAGTAGCACTATTAGGGCACTAATTCTTGGTGGAAACAATCTTAAAACCCAAATTTCTAATACATTTCCAATTTCCTGTGATCTTAGGTTCCTAGATCTCAATGGAAATTTCTTACAAGGTTCTATCCCAAAATCTCTGGGTAATTGCCAAAAACTACAAGTCCTAAACCTTGGAAACAATCAATTGACCGATAGGTTTCCTTGCTTCTTAAGGAACATATCAACCCTGAGAGTCTTGATTTTAAGGTCAAACAACTTCCATGGAACTCTTGAATGTCCAAATAATAATGGAATTGGAAATTGGGAGACACTTCAAATTGTTGATCTAGCCTCCAATAATTTTAGTGGTTCACTACCTGTGATGCTTTTGCAAAGTTGGAAAGCATTGATGCTTGATGAAAATGATGAAGCTAGTCCTCTCAAGTTTGGCAATTTGGTTTTTGACCTTTCTGATAATCTCAACATTAGTGTTGTGGACTTCAAGAGTGTATTTTCCTTAATCAACACAAATGTTACCTTGAAAGTAGCTCAACTATTGAGAGGAATATCACCCTTTCTGATAGACCATATGTTGTTTGATGGCTATTTTGAGAAATATAGTTTTCGAAGTTATCAAGGTTCAGTTAGTATTGTGAACAAAGGAATACAACTCAAGTTGGTCAAGATTTTCACTGCCTTCACTTCTTTGGATTTCTCATCCAACCACTTCAAAGGGTCAATACCAGAAGAGGTTATGAGTTTCAAAGCACTTCATGCTTTGAACTTGTCACACAATTCTTTCTCAGGCAATATCCCTTCTTCTATCAGAAATCTGAAGTATCTTGAGTCCTTAGACTTGTCAGTGAACTCTTTTAGTGGGAACATTCCAATAGAGCTTGCAAGTCTATCTTTTCTTTCATTTCTGAACCTCTCCTATAATCATTTGGTGGGAAGAATCCCAACTGGTACTCAAATTCAGTCATTTGAAGCAGATTCTTTTGAAGGCAATGAAGGGTTATTTGGGCCTCCTTTGACCCAGAATCACAATAGAGGAGTTCAAGAAGTTTCTAGATCTGATTCTGGGAGTTCCATTGATTGGAATTTCTTAAGTGCTGAATTGGGGTTTACTTTTGGAGTTGGAATTGTGATTCTACCCCTTCTTTTCTGGACAAAATGGAGGATGCAATACTTCAAATGTGTGGACAACATGCTGTACAAGATTGTTCCTTGGCTTGATTTTATACATGAAAACCGCGGAGGCAAAATATACAGAAGTTTAAGGTGGAAGCCTTACTGATTTTGGCTAGAATAGAGCAAAAGCACCATGCATGTATTTCTACTTTCCTCTCTTCATCTTTATTATGGTTTGTAATGTTTCAAAGAGCTGAGGAATTAATTAAGCTCACTTCAAAAGTTAATAAATATTGAAAAGCATGTCTTTCTATTCTAAATCTCACGAACACGTAGAGGGGCTACACTTATATATAATTCTTCATATCTTTATTATTGCATTATTCAATCAAAATAAAACATATGAATTTTTTTTTAATGTATAAATCATACACATGTCAATTTCTGATAAAAGAACCTTAAAAATTGCACCTAAGTTTTTTTTTCTTAAAAATAGTTAATTTCTATCTTTTATTAGTCTCTAGTAAAATCTCTTTTCTATCCATTTTCATTGACACAAATACACCTTTAACTAAACTGTAAATCTCACCACCACATTAACTTAAAATATATAATTTCTTTAATTTAAAGCAATGAGGTTGATTGAAATTATTATTACAATATTACTAGACAGGCGCAGAACAAATTAATATATGCCAGAACAGAAAGTATATAATTAAGTTAGCAAGAAGAATCTAATTTTAATTATAACTGAATTATAATGATAATTTTAAATAGACATTATTTCTGTATAAAAATATGACATTAAAATCTTTATTGTCAAGAGAGAATATAGTTAATTAATATTTCTCATATACAGGTTAAATATTTGTAAAACTCTTTTCATTATATATATGTATATTAATCACCGTTAAATATTAATGGACAACAAAATTATTAGAATAATCCAGGATTAAATTAAAGTAGATAAGAAAAGGCTCTATTCATGGTAGACTCTTAACTCTCTTATATTCAGTATTTTTGGTAGAATGGTGGTGTTTCCACAAATTTCATTGTAATTAAGTTATTTTTCCATTAATTCAAAACTTGTAATTCACTTTGTAGACTCGTGATCTTTTAGCCTCCTCCACTCATTAATTTCTTCTCTTTCACTCTTCAAATACTGTGCCTCACTTCATACACTAAATAATCATCCTTGAAAATAAGACAATACGACGTTTTATTGACTTCCACTATAAGTGATTTTTCCATTCAGAGCTTGTGTCTCACTTCGTAGAATTAAGCATACACATCCTAATCGAAGTCAGATTTTTTCTTAAATCATCTATTCAGAAATTGCCAATTGATAGACCATGATATGTATGGAATTACACATCATAATTAGAAGGATAATTGACATGATGAGACTATTGCATAAGGCAAAGGACTTGCTCTTCTGTATCTTGTCTATGTTACCAAGAAAAGCAATAACAAAAAGAACAAACACTAGAAAAAATATATTTAACTTCAATGTAATTTCAGTTATAAATCATATTATATTTTACTGTACTGTCAACTTGTGTTAAAGAAATTAGCGTCAACTCCACAATTAACGTTAGAGATAATGTCAAGAGTATTTTAATGTTAGTTATAACAACAAAATTAACAAATAATATTGACGTTAAATTTTTTTGTGGTGAAAGGATGTTAGGTTAATGGCCTGATGCCACTAAGTTTGTAATTCCAGCATCCTCAGCCTCCTCATTAAATAAGACAAAGAAACTAGCCGTTAGCTTCTTCCACTTTAAATCTCCTTCTTCTCCATCTTTCTTCATTTAATGCAAGAGGCTCCTTGTATTAAATGCTTCTGAAATTTTAGACAACATCTTCTCTTTCTTTTATGTCTTTTATACTTTATAGAAGATGAGATCTATCATTCTTTTTATCTTTCATAGCCTGCAAAACAACTATCTACCAATTTTACCTTTTTGGTTAGATAAAACTTGCATAAATCAAGAAAAGTAGGTACACTTTTTCTTACACACCACGTGGTTCAACTTGCAGGGGACAGATTTGTTTAATCTCAAAACACTGATTCAAAATTTAAATCATATGGGCCAATTTTTCAGACTTGGGCTTAAACACACATTTTGGGCCAAACATCTAGATATGCACATAAGACCTCGTATTTCCAAGCCCAATTAATAAAACATAATTAATTGACATATTAAAATTTATCATAAAACTCCTTATTTTCCTCATTGAATACTGAGTAGTGAGGCCCTCTTGAGTCTTGACAATATTCCATAGCCGCCACAGAAATGGATATATTGGAGTTACAGCATGAAGACTATATATATCATATAAAATATAAATAGTTACTTATTAAATTAGTAACATAATATATAAAGAAGAGAAGACGTTATTTATACTTCTGTTCTGTGTGCTTATACTAGATAAATCCATCTTAGTAACAACTTATAATATTACGCTAAAAGTAAATTTATGATTTTGGTTATAATATTTACAATTAATTGTTATACAGAAAATGATGTGCTGCATAAATAATGGTTTTGAACACTTGAAAATCAAAGTTCACTTGAGTAATTTTTTCCATTCAAGAAATACAGGATTAAAGAAGTGTCTTTTTGCCCATCAAGAACGGTATATATATATGACTTCCACTTAAAAAGTTCATATAACTGGTTTTTCCATTCAAACCTTGTGTCTCACTTCATGACGAAATGTTTTTGGTTTTTCCATTGAAAGTTCTTAACTTCTTATAATTAATATGTAAAAAAAATTCACAAAAATCAGTAAACTTGAAGCATGCATTTCCTAAACAAATTCATGGAGAAGTTGCCAATTGATAAAACATGTGTAATTCCAGTAACATTGAAATGATTAAATTATAACCAAAAATCAAATGATGAGACTATTACATAAAGCGAAAAAAGAAAAAAAAGCAGAGGAAGTCAAGGGTGTGTTCTAGTGGTCGTCACAATCATGAAAATAGGCTCATATATCACTTAAGGAGAGATGCTTGACTTCCAAAGAGAGTATAGAAGACTTAAACCAATATTGGAAATTCACTCAAATTTCATTATAAGTTATTTTTTTATTAATTAAAATTTAAAAACTTGCAATTCCCTTTGTAGACTCATGATCTTTTTGTCTCCTCCACTCATTAATTTCTTCTATTTCACTCTTCAAATACTGTGCCTCACTTCATAGACTAAATAATCATCCTCTTATTATTATTTTTTTTGTAGTGAAAGGATGTTAGGCTGATGGCCTGATGCCATGAGACCTAGAGGTTACCGATCTTAGAAACACAATCTCTCTTCTTCTAAAGATAAGACTACGTACATCTGACCCTCTCCAAACTCCACCTTCATGGAAACCTTGTGCTTTCTGAACCGCCCTTTAGTGAAAGGATGTTATAAGGTTGGGTGTTGTAACGTTCACTCCAGCTAGCTCTAGTGGTCTTCACAGTCATGAAGAAATAAATAGCCTCATATCATATGTGAAAAAGAAAATTAAAGTTGGTGGAATGGAACTTTAGAGATACTTGATCATCCAAAGAAATTAAATTGGACACTTACCCCAATATTGGACTTGGATTGAGTCAAATTCTTATAAATTATGAACGCGGTTTACAATCTATAAAAGGATGAAATCTCTATTCTTTAATGCAAACACCGCCCTCACCCTTACTACTTTATCAGTTCTAAAGAGGTGCCTTTCATAAAATCATCTCCATGAGAACTATCTTACTCTTATGGCTTTTCTACTTCATACCCTTTTGCTTGAATATACATTTCATCACCAATACTACCTTTATGGTCAGTGGTCATTCTGCTAGCCATCAAGAGTCTTCATTGCTTCATTTGAAGAACAGCCTTCTATTCACCCCTTCCAAGTCCAAAAAACTAGTTCATTGGAACCAAAGTTATGATTTCTGTCAATGGAATGGAATAAAATGCCACAAGGGACATGTTATAGCTCTTGACTTGAGTGAGGAGTCTATCTCTGGGGGACTTGACCCTTCAAGCAGTCTCTTCCATCTACAATCTCTGCAGAATTTGAACTTGGCTTATAATGACTTCAATTCTGTGGTTCCTTCAGAGTTCAAGAAGCTAAAGAACTTGAGGCATTTGAATTTGTCAAATGCTGGCTTTAAGGGCCAAATTCCAGAGTCTTTTGTGAGTTTAACCAATTTAACCACCTTGCAACTCAGTAGTTGCAACTTGAGTGGAGTGTTTCCTACAAAGATCTTCCAAATATCAAACCTCCAAGTCCTTGATTTGTCCGAAAATCCGAATCTTCATGGTTTTCTACCGAATTTCCCTCGCCACGGGTGTCTCGAAGTCTTAAACATAAGCCACACAAATTTCTCAGGACAGTTACCAGATTCTATTCACAATTTGAGGAAATTGTCCACATTGGATCTATCAAACTGCAGATTCATTGGAACACTTCCTAGTCAAATTTCAGAACTCACCAAGCTTGTTCATCTGGACTTGTCATTCAATAACTTCACAGGTCCTCTTGCTTCTTTCCATAAATTCAGGAACCTTACATATCTATCCCTCAGTCACAATGTCTTGACAGGTACAATTCCTTCTTCTCATTTTGAGGGGCTTGAGAATCTCCAAGTAGTTGACTTAGGTGGTAATTCCCTTTTTGGGAAAGTTCCCTTGTCTCTTTTCACACTTACATCTCTACAAGAACTTATGCTTTCTTACAATAGATTTGAGGGTCTATTGGATGAAATTCCAAATGCTTCTTCTTCAGTGTTAGAGATGCTTGATCTTGGTGGGAATAATTTACAAGGGCCTATTCCTATGTCTCTCTTTCATCTTAAAAGGCTCAGTTTTCTCCAACTTTCCTCAAACAAGTTCAATGGAACCATACATTGGGATATGATAAGTAGGATGGAAAAATTGACTACACTTGATCTTAATCACAACAACTTGTCAATTGATGCAACTTTGAAGGAGAACCATGGCCTATCATCTTTTCCCAAATTGAATAGGATTATGCTGGCTTCTTGTAAGTTGAGAGATTTCCCCAGTTTTCTAAGGAATCAATCTAATTTGATCGACTTAGACTTATCTAGCAATAATATCCACGGAACAATACCTGATTGGATTTGGAGGTTTGAATTTCTGGTTAATTTAAATCTTTCAAACAATTTTTTGACAGATTTTAAAAGACCTTTGCAGAATATTAGTTCAAATTTGTTTGTCCTTGATCTTCATTCCAACCAACTTCAAGGCCCCACTCCCTTTTTTGCAAAATACATAATCTACCTAGACTTCTCAAGCAATAGATTTACCTCTATTTCTCCAGTAGACATAGGTAACCATCTCCCTTTCACATTCTACCTCTCTCTTGCAAATAATAGTTTTCATGGAAAAATCCATGAATCCTTTTGTAATATTTCAAATCTTAGAGTGCTTGATCTTTCTGACAATAACTTCAATGGTTCTATTCCCAAGTGTTTGATAGAAAAGAGTAGCATTCTAAAGGTTTTAAATCTTGGTGGAAACAAGCTCAATGGACAAATTTCTGATACATTTTCAGCTTCTTGTTCCCTTAGATTCTTAGATCTCAATGGAAATTTCCTAGGTGGTATTATCCCAAAATCTTTGGGTAATTGCCAAAAACTGCAAGTCTTAAACCTTGGAAATAATCGATTAATCGATAGGTTTCCTTGCTTCTTAAGGAACATATCCACCCTGAGAGTCCTGATTTTAAGGTCAAATAGCTTCTATGGACCTCTTGATTGTCCAAATGTCAATGGAAATTGGGACACACTTCAAATTGTTGATCTAGCTTCCAATAATTTCAGTGGTGCACTACCGAAAACTCTCTTGATAAGTTGGAAAGGATTAATGCTTGACAAGAATGAAGCGAGTTCGAAATTCGGGCATTTGTTTATTGACATATATGAAAATATTAATCCTATGAACTTTCAGAAAGCAGTGTCAATTGTGAACAAAGAACTTGCATTGAGGCTAGTCAAGCTTTTAGCAGCAGAGCCACTTTTTGTGATAGACCACTTACTCTCTGATGTATTTGCTGAAGATTTTAGTGGTCAAAGGTTCCAAGACTCAATTACAGTTATCATCAAAGGAAGACAAATGAAGTTGGTTAAGATCCTTATTGCCTTCACTTCTTTAGATTTCTCGTCCAACCATTTCGAAGGGTCAATACCTGAAGAGCTTATGAGTTTCAAAGCACTTCATGCTTTGAACTTGTCTCACAATGCTTTCTCTGGCTATATCCCTTCATCTATTAGAAATCTAATGTATCTTGAGTCCTTAGACTTGTCAATGAACTCTTTTAGTGGCAACATTCCAATAGAGCTTGCAAGTCTATCTTTTCTTTCATTTCTGAACCTCTCCTATAATCATCTGGTGGGGCGAATTCCAACGGGTACTCAAATTCAGTCATTTGAAGCAGATTCTTTTGAAGGCAATGAAGGGTTATTTGGGCCTCCTCTGACCCAAAATCACAATGGAGTTCAAGGGTTGTCACCACCAAGTTCTGGAGCTTCCAAGTCTGATTCTGGGAGTTCCATTGATTGGAATTTCTTAAGTGCTGAAATGGGATTTACTTTTGGGCTTGGAATTGTGATTCTACCCCTTCTTTTCTGGAAAAAATGGAGGATGGAATACTTCAAATGTGTTGACAACATGCTCTACAAGATTGTTCCTTGGCTTGATTTTGTATATGAAAACCGTGGAGGCAAAATATACAAAAGTTTAAGGTGGAAGCCTTACTGATTCTGATTTTGGCCAGAATAAAGCAAAAGCAGCATTCATGTATTTCTACTTTCCTTTCTTCATCTTTATTTGTTTGTAATATCTCAAAGAGCTGAGGAAGCTCACTTGGAAAAATAATAAATATTGAAACATGGCTTTCTATTCAGGTTTTATATGGAAGTTCTTCTTTCCTTCAAGTTTCTAGTTGATTAGTTTAGTGTATATCTGAGATTAAACATGAAACGGGAGGAGAATAAAGAGACTCACAAAACAAAAATATTTATGTTTTTGTTATGTTTCTACCCTCAAGAGATTCTTAATAGCGCATAGCCTACATCAAATATCAAATATAGTATATAAAGCTCCTTTCTAGCTATTAGAGAAATGCACTGATGGATCGGTAACGGCCAAACTTCTTTTTGCTCAAGAACTCTAATGTTCTTAACTATTTTTCTTTTCCAAACTATGATAATTATGATCCACCACATATTAGGGATACTTTTGTGAAAAAATTATTATGATTCAAATTGTTTGGGACAAAATTGACCGCCAAAAAAATTTTAGGGACGTAGTTAAAAATTGGTGTAAAGTTTGGAGATATAAAAAATATTTTTGCCTTTAAAGAACATTTATTTTCATTATATTATAATTCATATAACTAAAAAACTAAATTAGACTCAATATTTTCTAAAAACTTGCACTAGTTACAGTAACAAATAGGTAGGGTCTATCACCAATGAAGGGTAATTTTGATAAACTAAATTTGTAAACAACTCATTTTTTTATAATAAAGGAGATAAACATCTGTTTCTTCCTTTCAAATAGGTAGGGTCTATCACCAATTGGAGACAATAAATAAATAGATAAAAAATAAAATCAAGGAACGAAAAGAAGATATATAAGAAAAGACTATTCCTAGAGCTTAAAACCATTGATACCACTAATATGTATAATTAAGTTCATATTATTTTTGTGAAGGATCATATATATGTACTATGTAGTAGTACTATTAGCAATACCAGGTTGGTGGTATTTGCACTAATTTCAGATAAGTGATTTTCCCATTCAAACCCTGTGGCGCAGTTCATATACAGACTAATCATCCTCTTCCAAAGTGAAGCCTTCTTGAAAATGATCTATATGCTCATAAATTGTGTAAAACGCACAATATTTAAGCGGTCTATGTTCCCTTAATCATCGCCTCCCGAGTTCGATCTTTGTATGGATGGGA